>CM040436.1:22228543-23582971 GCA_022702705.1 Papilionanthe hookeriana x Papilionanthe teres | reverse complement strand
CTTGTCGCAAGTTTCCTGTAGAAGCGTCACCACACAGCAGATAACGGCAGAGTAGAGGAAATAGCTGCAATTGGAACAGCGGGATTAGCGGGAACAATTGATACAGCGGGAACAATTGGTACAGCGGGAACAGTAATATTATCCTGCGGCTGCAATTGGAAACGGCAGACCAATTGAAAACGGCAGCACTTGGAAAACAACAGTGCAGTTGGAACCAGCAGTGTAATCCTGCAGCTGCTGTAACCAGCAAAGGAGGTTCTGGCCGTGGGAACCGACGGAGGAGGCGGTGACTGATAGATCTAGAGTTAGACTCTGATAACATGTAAAATTTGTAATAGATCAGCTCAATTTTATTGATAAGAGTGAGTATTTAACCCAGTTACAATAGACATGACAGAAAAGAAATAAAATAAAATAAAATAAATAGAGAGGGAATAAAACAGAATAAAATAGAAAATAAATACATATTGAGGGAATTAAAGCTAATAGACAAGAAATAATAAGTAATTATAACTAGGAATTTGATTGCCGTTATAAATCTAATTATTATTATTATTATCGTCATCCTGGTTTTTGTGAAAGTTGTTTGTGGTGGGTATGGTTGAAGCATGATAAGGTTTCTATGCGTTTACATAATCAAATGGTTTAAGGATTTTTGATTATATGTAATTCATATTCGTAAAGAAAATCATTCATAAAGTGTATTTAGTGAATAACACTTGACTCTATGAAAGTTGTTTCTTTTTGTGATCTGCAGTACTTTTCCAATCTTAGTTCACTTTTTTCGTATGATATCTAATAACATCTATTACCGGTCTTCAGGTACAGATTTAAATTCAGGATACCCTCATACTTCTCGCTAGTCATTCGAAGGTAATCAATGTAGCCTGTGTACTTATCTTAAATGTGCATTGATATCTCGGCTCTCAATTAATTTGGAAAATATGCTTTCTGGCACATTATTTAACCTTCTCAGAAACTAAATAAGCTTTCTGGCACATTAATTTGGAAAATATGCTTTCTGGCACATTATTTAATCTGTCTCCCATATGTGTAATACTACGGCGCAAAATATTGATTGTCCATATTTAGATATTTCCAGCCTTGCAGTTCTGGAGGGTATTGCAATTGGTTTCGATCCAAAGTATAAGGTTTTGAGTAGCTCATATCCATGGATTGCAAGAAAAGTTTTAACCGATAGCTCTCCACAACTCCAATCTACCTTACACACCCTCCTTTACAAGGTATTCTTGTATGCATTGTTGATGTCCATGTATTGGTAGCTTTGTTGCTTTCTAAACCATGTGCTTTTTGGTCCTTAATCTCTTATTTTTCTGAGCTCCTGAAACTACTTTTGCCTCATCAGGAAGGCGTTTTCAGGATCGATCGTTTGGAATCCCTGTTGACCGAGGTCCGCTTCATGTCTGTTTTATTTTTTAATTTGTCTTCTCTGCTATTTACTTGATTAGCCAATCAAGCTGGCCCTTGAAAACCTTTATAAAAATACTCTTACTTCGGTCAATTAACTTGAACTCGCTTCTGTGCTAATCCTGATTGTACTTAATCTTTATACAGAATACACTTTTGCAGACTAATACCATTGTGATTGAGATAAGTGAAAACAGATTGTAAATAATATATTTAGAAAACAGCCTCCTCAAGTTGTATCCATTGCTTACCTTGCTCTTGCAGCATTTTGTATTTCCTAATGTTTACTTTGCCAGTGTTGGCTTAATCTTGACATTTTTCTACAATGCTTCAAACTTAAGTTTTCTTTGGGGCTGCTTGCGATGCGGGAACTTTTTCCTGCACAATTTTCCTGCAGTACTATAGCAGCTACATAATGCGTGAAAACATATAGCAAAAGACGGGGGTCGGGTCGCTTAAACAATCCCATTTTCCTTCTTATTCTTTCCTTCCTTTTATCCTTCGTCTCTTTTTAGTCATTCCCTGTATATGTGCTTATGAGGGTTTGGATTAGTAGTTTTTGTTGTGTTTGTATCAATAACAGCCGCTGGCGTCTCTTCTTCCCTTTGAAGGTTTTATCCTAGGGTTCTAAGTGATGCTTCAGCTGTATCTTGGTTTCTAGGCGGTGGTTATCTTTCGTACCCCTTCCCGCATCCCTCTTGCTTCGGTATCACGCCTTTCTTCCCGCTGCAGCCGCCTCGATAGCAGTCTCAATGTTGCTTTAGTGTAGTTCCTCTTCGTCCAACTATCCTTCTAGCTACTGCAGCCCCTGGACAATCCCCCTTTTGACTGTCCCAAAGTCCCACGCCTTCACCGACGCTGCCGCCGTCATTCCTACTTGCTGTCGCAGCCCGGAAACAGCCGTGTGGGCTCTTTTCTGCTGCTCCAGCCACCCGACCGGCCGTTTCCCCTCATTCCATTTTGCTGCCCTTGCCACAACGCCCCCATTGCTGTTTTTATGCTGTCCAACCACGTCAAACAGCCAACTACTGCTGTTTGGGCTGCCGGCCCTTCGTGCCTTGCTGTTCCAACCACCCATATTCGCTACAGCTCCTTATCCACAGCCCTTAAACCCCTTACCTACCTTTTTGCTATGCACCTTCAACCCAACAAAAGGCCCTCTAACCCTCACCATCTTCCCCTGGGATTCACCCTAAAGTGAGTTTGCGTCTCGTGTGTGTCGTATTTTCCCTTTCAAGTGTGTTTGATTGTAATCGCTATTTACTTTTGAGTAATAATGTATGTTTTGCCTATTGTTGTTTGGGTTAATTTCGATATCAGTTTGATCGACACATGAAGAGTGCAATGCATTCCTTTTGTAAGGGTTTTTGGAAATCCATACATTTGATTGGTCAGTAGAATTCCACATACGATGTAAAATAGCAATACATTTGAAATTCATTCCTTGGTTTATTTTCAATGTATTTATACGTTGAATTTGGTCTAATTCCAATTCCACCGCTTTATCCAAGGTATTGCCACCCGCCGCCCATTATTAATCTCATATTTTAAGTATTTTTATGTTACTTTAAATCAAAAAGAAAATATAAAGTCCAACATTTATTTTAACTAAACAAAGCAACATCAAGTACTCCAAGCACGATGCATTCCTTTTACACAACATTATTTTTTCAGTAAGTCAAACAATCCCTTGATCGATTTAGAAAAAGAACTAGAGCATTACTGCCTTAATATGTGAGTTTTTGATTTTGTGTCAAGACAATCTTATAAAGCATACTTGTTGCATCACTTTAATTATTTTGAGCAAATAACATTTTCTAGAACAATGAGATCTGTTACTGTTGGGTGACATATTCAATATTGACTGTAGGCTGATTTGGAAATAGCTATTGTGAAAAAATGAGAAGTTTTAGCTCCTTTCCATGGTGGTTCAGTTCCTAAATAATGGAAGATTTGATGTGGACAACTTTGTCAAGCTCTCGATTAGTTTTATTCCCTGTCTATTTTATGTTTCTTTATTTTTTATTTCAGAATTATTTCCTTTTCTAATTTTGATAAGTTTATAAATTAGGATGAATAAGTTTCCCTATATATGTGTACGCTACATGTGAATAATGAGATTGAAGTAATTTTTTCTCTCCAAACCTGTTTTCCACATGGTATTAGAGAACTAGTTTTGGCTTCAATGGAATTAGGGCCACGTTCATCTCCCGGCTTTGATTTTGTCTGGATCATTCGACCACATTATCTGTTTGTCTGGATCACTCGATCGTGCTATTCGCTAGACGGGATCGCTCCTCTGCGTCATTCACTCATTCGGATCGCACGACCACGTCTACGTCCGCTCATCTGGTTAGCCCTTCTGTTTCGTCTGAAGCATTGTCGGCCAGCTTTTTTTGTTTTTAAAAGAATATAAAAATCTGGTGGTTTAGTTTAATATAAAAAGGTATATGATTTTGAAAGTAGTTTTGAAAATAGTGTATTTTAAGTTTGAAAAATGAGGCACGCACGGATCTCATTTGTCCAGGTAATTTGCATAATCGTGCTCTGATGTCACAAATGATACGACTTTCTCGAAAGAGTAATGTATCTTGCGACAGTAGCGCCAATCATACTGAACTAAAGGACTCGTGACATCCGTTTGATCCGCGAACCTTTATATGTGTGCCGACAAGTTCCTCTACACAATAGAAAAACTTAGATAGGGTTTATTTTACCAGGTTCCGAGATTCCTTATAGAGCGAGCTCACTATAGTTAATTACATCTCAAATGAGCGGGTGTCGTTTGGAAAACTCTCGATAATGATCGGTGGTTACATGTCGAGATCGAGGTTTAGGTTTTCGCGGTAGGACGTGGAAAAGCGAGTGGGAGTGGCTCGAATGGGAACGATTATTTCCGGGAGTCCAAAAGAAAGAGGTAGGGGATGTCGCGAGATGCGAGGCGAGCTCAGGTGACTTCCAAACTATCCCGTGGTGTGGTAGACGTTTTGAGAACGGTGTTAATTAAATGTTTAATCACGCCGATTTTATTATTTCGGGACTTACATTTGCATAATACTCGATTGTCGCAAATAACCCATGAGAGATAAGAGGATTACATCGTACCGTCACGACAACCTCGGAACCTAAAGCGTGTTAGGACTTACGGCTGCGCAACACGGCTGCGACGAAGCTTCAAAGGGTGAGTGAAGGTTTACGTCGCCACAGGCGAGACTACCTCGAAGTTCTATATGTTGTCATTTAAACTAGGAAGGTTTTCTTTGAAGAAGATCCTCTTGTCGCTCAATCCAAGCTCCACGAAGATGTTGTTGTAGAATATCGACCACCTCCGATTGTGGTTTGCTCCATGCTCCTTGTTGTCTTGCCCACGGGTTAGCTTCACACTTCCAATGAGAATATGATCCAATGTCCTAAAGCTTCAAAAAGGTTTTGTCAAGTGTGTTCCAATGTTTCGGATTGTGTTGTTGTTTGATTTTGTTTTGTTCTTTTTGTTTTGGTTTCAGTTTCAATTCAGGTTTGACATGCAGAATAGACAATTACAGGTATATGAAAAATACTTGAAAAGTAAATTGCAGTGAGATAGACTTCAGTAAAGTAAATTGCAATAAATAAAGCCTAGTAAAGCGTACTGAGCATCCATGCTATCGCCGCTGATTTGTATTACGAGCATGATATCATTCGCAGGAATTTTAAATAAACTTACGAGGAAAAGTAAACAGAGCGAAAAGCCGGACACGAAAGTCGAAGAAAATAAAGAAACGAGTCGTATAAATCACAAATAAAAACTCGTAATCACATATGGAAGACCAGGACCCGGGTATAAGACATCGATAGAGGTGGAGGCTCGTAGGCGGACTCATGTGCTTCCGACGCTCGGATAAGGAGTTACCGAGCACGACGCTCTGAGGAGGGTGAGTCCTTAACCCGATCCAAGTATTGACTAATGGGCCTTTATATATTTTATAAGAAATAGATTCTTTGATTTTCATGCAAAATTCTTCGTTTAATTTTTTTATGCGAGAAACTTTTTTAACAATGAAAAGAGATTTTTGTTTTATTATTATTTTCTTTTTTTATAAATATTTTGTAAAATTATATAGTCACGAGTTAATCACTCTAATCGTCGTTAGAATTCTTAACGACCTAAGATCGTCTGGAAACGATCTCACACGAGATCGGCGAATAGTATCATCGGTCCTTTCTCTCCTTATTGAAGGTCATCGAGGTAGGGGATACTATCCTAATTATCCACATCGTATCCCTCGTATAAGCACACATAGCGTTATCATCATCGCCCTGCATACCTAGACCTCGGACTTACACTGAGTCAGATGATCCGTATGTGGCAAAACAAATGTCCCCGATTCGCGGGAGGATTCGAGTGTATGTTGAGCTCGAATCCCGTGCATTGGGTTTCAATATTGGTTAAGTCGTTTCGGGAATTCCATTATTTGATTTAATTAAGGAAGGGTGAACCGAGCCTCGGTGCAGTTCTACGGTGCAGTGTCTTGAATGGTTTGTGAATTAGGGTAAGGTGCCTAGTTCACTATGCATTTGAAGGTTAGGTGGATGGGCTCTCGCCAGGGTGTGCTCTACAGGTCTCAGGAAGCTCTGCGGTGAAGGTTAAGTGAGTGAATCGCGCAGGGTGTGCTCCTAAGGTCCAGGAAGCCTCATCTTTGGGATTAGGTGCATGATGACTTTCACCTAGGGTGTATGCTCTCCGAAGTGCTAGGAGTACATCTTGAGGATTAGGTGGATGGGCTCTCACCTGAGGTGTGCAGATTAAGGTTTAGGAAGTTTATGGTCGTGGGTTAGGTAAAGGAAGTTTTCACCTAGGTGCTACAGCACTAAGACCAAGTGAGCCTACACTCTAACTTCGTGCTCGAAGTGACTAAAAGTGTTTTACTCTTCCTCATGTTAAATCAGGAATTCCCCATTTTTTGTGACTTAACCGTTTTAAACAACAATAAAAGAAGAAAATAAAGAAAACGAAGAAAACGGAGAAGGTCGGCTCACTTCCAAAACTAGCAAAAGCCAAAAGGGAAGAAAATGCAAGTGAAATGGGCCTAAATCACAATTTTAAGGCTTCAAAGACTTGGGGCAGCAACTAAGCAAGCTCTATGCGGCGACTCTACGACCTTCTACGACTCGGGGCAGCAAGTTGCAAGCTCCAAACAGCAATTCCAATCTCCCCCAACTCTCCTACTGACTCCCTACGAGCACTAGGCAGCACTTAATTACACCAAACAGCACTTATTAACACCCCGACAGCGAGCAAACAACGGTTTAATCCTCCAACAACAGCTTTTTAAAACACCAAACAACACCTATTAACACCCAAACAACGACAAACAATAATCCAGAGCCTCCAACAGCACTCCAACAGCAAGTATAATCCTTCACAAGCCTCCAAACAGTCATCTTAAACACCAAACAACTTAAAAGCTTTCAAGCAGCATTTAAAATGATTCCAAACAGCAATTTTAAATGGCCCAAACAACACTTTTAGAAGCCCAAAACAATAAATTTAAATGCTCCAAACAATTACGCAATTGGCGAAGAGAACGGCCCGAAATCTCTTCCAAAAGAGCGATACAACGATCCCAAATCAGCTCAAAATTGCATTCAGCAGATCATAAATCAGTCCCGAAACCACCCCTAAATCGACACCCTTTCCCTCTCCGGTGAGGAGAAATAGTTAAACAAATAAGAAAACTGCAATTAAACTTGATATAAGAAAAATCCCAACTATCGAAGCTATGCGGAAGAAGGCTAGAAGCATAACAATGATCTTTAAATTTAACATCGGCATGAGAGTTTATATAATTTCACCAAAAAAAATTTATTTGTTTATCCTCTGCTTTCGCGAGAGAAGAAAATACTAAATTACTTTGTATTTGACAAGAATCGAACAAAAGCTGACATTATGCATCTCGATCCATAATGGTAAATTTAGAAGCATTCAAAACAAATTCATAATATTCGATTCGAGATAGAGCAAAAGTGTCGAACGACTAAGCAAAGCTATCAAACGACGCAAACGGGAATACCAAAGAGCAAAACCAAAATATCGAAGACCAAACGGGATTATCGAAGCGGACAAACAAGAATATCGGACGGATAGTAGTAGAGATTAGAAAACTAA
Source organism: Papilionanthe hookeriana x Papilionanthe teres (assembly GCA_022702705.1). NCBI lineage: Eukaryota > Viridiplantae > Streptophyta > Magnoliopsida > Asparagales > Orchidaceae > Papilionanthe > Papilionanthe hookeriana x Papilionanthe teres. The sequence goes on along the minus strand of CM040436.1, from coordinate 23,575,398 downwards.
CACGGACGACAAGCCATAAGCTCTTACGGTCAATACCTCTCACAATTTTGAGAGGCGGAGAAGACTCGAGAGGGGAAGAGGTGGCCGAACCTTAGGATTTTTTTTCTTTTTTTTTTTTTTTTTTTTTTTTTTGAGGAGGAGTCGATCCCGACAGCAGCAGAAAAGTCGCACGAGAGGAGGGTGGAGGGGATCGAATCTGCTGAGAGAGGAAGAGGGAGCTGGGGGAGCGACTCGTCGAGCAGAATAGGCGAGCGGAGGTGTCGAGCAGTTGCCGGATTCAGACGCGGGATCGAGCGTGAGAGTCGTGCGCAGGGAAGGAGGCGAGCGAGGAAGAGACGGGCGAGGGTAAGTCGAAGCAGGCAAGGGGTCGTCCAGGGAGGTTCTTCGGCTCAGGGAGGTGGAGACGGAGCAGATAGGGTTGCTCGGCTAGGCAGGAGGCGGGGGTTTGTTCGGTGCGGAGAGGAGAGTGTCGATCTTCGTCTACGAGGAAGGGAGAGGCGAGCTCGAGCGGCTCGTCCGTCGTGCGCTTCGCCGAGTGGGATCGAGCGGAGGAGGGAAGCCGGCGAACCGGGGGCTTCTGTCGTGCAGAGGGAATCGAGGCGCAGGCGAGCGGGACTTAGGGTCGTGCGCAGGAGCGTCGATCGGGAGAGCCCGAGCGGGGGGAGGAAGAGCAGGCTAATGTCGATTTGTCCCGTTGAGCGGGATTTTGTGTCTCGCGCCTCTCCATAGCCGTTACGCATGAGTTGAGCGGGGAATTGAATCTTTTCCAACCTGGGACAGCCTCATTAGGAAAATAATAACCCATAATTAAATATAATTAAGATAGAATTATGTGGTTAAATTTGAAATTCAAATTTTAAAATTTGAAACAACTAGAGCTCGTATTCGGCCTGCGGACGAGCTCGAATTGAACTTTGAGTCGAGCCGGATCCGCATCCCGCAAATTAAAAAAAAATGTGCATCGATTTTCGTGTCGTTCGTGCGAGCGTGGAATCACGACGATATGGGTATCCTTCCTAGCTAAAATCGACGTCCGGACGCATCAGTGTGGTCCGTTTCGTCATCCGGGATCGTCCGGACAAGTTCGCCGACGGTCGGGCCGAAAAAGTGTCGAATTGTGGTGTGTGCGAGGTCGAGCATCGTTGAGGGTTCACCTAGGCGCCGTCGATTCTATGGGAACTCGTTTTTCGAGCACTCTACATGGTAGTCCTTAGCCTTGCAACCGGGAGTCGAGTGCTTGGGATACTCATGCGAGGTTTCACAAAAACGAGTTTAGAAGTGGCTCGAAGCTACATGGGAGGTGGGTTCCGTGACTAGTCCGCTAGGATGGTCGATAAGGAACTCTAAAGCTAGATCCTAGGGTCTAAGAGGAATATCACTAAGATCTCACTAAAATGAGGTCGACAAAAGGACCCGATAGGTGTGGTGTGCGGGACATGCACACGCGCGTGTGGTGTTGGCCGAGCGATCAACGAAACGTCGAACCGGGTCCGAAAAAGGAATTTGAGTTGAGGTTCCCACTTGGGAAAGCCCGACTCGAGGAAGGACTTGAGTGGTAGAATTTAAGAGTTCTGTGGGGATGAAAGGATTTGCGATATGATGTGTTGTTTGGTTGAATTGTTGTCTTGCGAGAGATTATTGTGATTGTAAGGAGTGTCGTGGTTATGACTTGAAATGATTAGAATTGAACATATCATAAATGTGCAAATATCTTTGAGAAAGGATGAGGGTTAAACCTCTCCCGAAATGTCTTTGAGAAGGAATGGGCATGAGCATATTCCCGAATGTGCTGAGAAAGAATAGGAATGAGCTGATTCACGAATGTGCTTGAGAAAGAATAGGGTTGAACCTTATCCCAGAATGTCTTTGAGTCTTGAGTGTTGGGCTTTCGAATTTGAATGTCGTTTTGACTTGTTTTGTGTTGATATTGTGTTATGGAATTTGAATGAGTCGGAATCACCTGCACCGACCACGAAATTTGAATTTGAAGGATTCGGAAGCCTTAACATCCATCGAAGGGGTCTTACTCCTATCCTCAGAACTTTTTTTTTTTTTTTTTTTTTTTGAAATTGTGGAAAATTTGTAAAATTTAAAGGAATCGGAATCCCTGCACCGATCCTGAAATTTGAATTTGAAGGATTCGGAAGCCTTAACATCCACACGGGGGGCCTTACACCGATCTTCAGAGGTTTGAATTTGAGGGACCAGAAGCATTAACATCCGTATAGGGGGCCTCACACTGATCCTCGAAGATTTGAATTTGTTGAAAAAAAATTTGAATTTGAAGGAATCAGAAGCCTTAACATCCGTATAGGGGGACTCACACTGATCCTCGAAGATTTGAATTTGAAGAAATAAAAAATGATTTGAATTTATTACATTAGGAAGGAAAGCCTTAACATCCATTGAAGGGGGGACTAACATCCAACCTAAGAGGTAACGAAGGAGTCGAAGCGCTTAACGTCCATTGAAGGGGGTCTTATACCGATCCAAGAGGAAGATTTGAATTTGTTACATTAGGAAAGAACGCCTTAACATCCGCTGAAGGGGGACTCACATCCAACCTAAGAGGTAACGAAAGAATCGGAAGCCTTAACATCCATTAGAGGGGACTTATACCGATCCAAGATGAAATTTGAATTTATGAAAGACCACATTAGGAAGGAAAATCTTAACATCCACTTGGGGGTTTTACATCCATCCTAGAGGCAAGAAGGAGTTGGAAGCCTTAACATCCATTTAAGGGGTCTTACTCCAGCTCCATGAAGATTTGAAAAGACCAGCATTAGGAAGGAAAACCTTAACATCCACTGTGGGGGTTTTACATCCATCCTAGAGGCAAGAAGGAGTTGGAAGCCTTAACATCCATTTAAGGAGGTCTTACTCCACTCCACGAAGATTTGAAAAGACCACATTAGGAAGGAAAACCTTAACATCCACTTGGGGGTTTTACATCCATCCTAAGAGGCGAAGGAGTTGGAAGCCTTAACATCCATTTAAGGGAGTCTTACTCCACTCCACAAAGATTTGAAATTATGAATTTGTGAGAAATTTGTGGAAATCTTATGAAACTTGTGGAATTTAGGAGAGTTGTGTAAAAAAAATGTCAACTGAAAGAAATTAGGTTGAGGAGGAATGCCGAGGACTCACATCCAACTCGAGATGCGATCAGAAAATGTCCGTCCGAAAGAGGTGCGGTTCCATATCAACGGAACCGGCTAACCCTCATGCACACAGGACAAAAGACAAGGAAGAGCGTGGTTACATGTAAATAGAGCCAGCTAACTTCCTCCGCGCGAGGAAGAGGACCCAGAGTTCCTGTGGAAGGAAAGTTCGGGCCGAGAGAAGCGACACTAGGGATGGGTCGAGGAAACTCAACATATCCAGGTCGGAATTCGAAGTTTGGAATTTTGATTTTGATTTTGAATTTTTTGATTATTTTGATTTGATGCTGAGTTCATTTTTTTTTTTGTCAAGGTGTGATGTGATTTTCATTGAAGTTTTGTGAGTTTTATGTTGTTGTATTGTTGATAGGATTTGGACCAGGTTCAGACAAGTATGTCATTGGTGCTTCTAAAGACAAGGTTTTGTCTTTGAAACCCCATGTTGCACGAAAACTTCTTGAGGTACCATCCATTAGTTGGGGACATGTACAAAAGTAACCCATTCTTTAAAGTCTTATCGGAATTGTATTCTTACAAGTACACGTAAAGATGTCTTATTTATAAGGACATCACGGCTTAAAGGTTGTAGACTTTGTAGATCCGTTGTGGCGATCGTCGTTTCCTTATCACCGCTTTGTAGAGATTAGTCACATTGATTTGAGAGATTGTTTTAATGTCCTTTAAATTGAGGATGGAGTTGTCATCTAGGCATTGAGAGATATTCTTTTAGGATCGAATTTCATTAATCGCTAACAACATGGTCCTTTCTTTAGTTCTTTCTTCTTGGGCCTAAGCAGATTTCAAAATTCAGTTCATGTGATTTAAATATTTTTCATCTCCGAGGATATTTCGAGTCTAATTAATAGTCGACCAAACGACACGAGGTCACTTAACTATTTTCGAGTATAATATCGGGAGAATTTTCTTAAGAGACCTTTCGAGTTTTATTAATTCGGGGAGAATTCAAACACCGATTTTTGATTGCTCACCTCGAAGCTTCTTCCAGAAGTCCTTTTCTCTTTTTTTCTCTTTTTTTGTTTTTTTTTGTGGAGCACGTATTAATGATTTTGAATGTACGAATTGAGACAGCAATTTTTTATTTTGTATCCACTCGAAGCTTCTTCCAGGAGTCATTTTTCTCTTTTTTTTTTTTTTTTTTCTTGCTCGCTTTGTTTTTGAGAATTCTTATATACGGTAGAGCATTTTTAAAGATTTTGAATGTACGAACTCCGTCGATTAACGATTCTCGAATATCTCTTAAGATAAATCCGGGATATTATAACTCATTCGAAAGTCGGGGCACGTCAACGACTGAGAGAATTAAAAGTCTCGTGATATCCTGCAGTCGATTACTCGTATTATGATCACGCTGACTTATTTTGAATTTCACTTAGGACCCGTCAGAAATTTTAAAGTGAAGGACCGAGTCATTAGGGCGTTAATTTTATTTTCCCCTGAAATCATAATTTCATCACAACGCCGAAACTTTTTATCTTTGATTACCCTTTTCTCAGTTGTCTTCCTGCTGAGCTTTGAACATTTTGTTAACCATGCTTTCCAAACATTGAACAGTTTTGCAAAAAAAACAACAAGTTCTTTATTAATTTTATTGCGGTGGGAGGGAAGGGACAGACAAACATTGATACCATTAATATTCATTTCAAAAACAAAAGTAGTACTGATAGTAATCAGAGATGTTTACATCCTTTGTCGAAATTTGCATCGGAGTCAATCGAAACATCTGGGATCGACCGAAATCATATTGATAGAACCTTTTCGAGTTCTTTTCGAATATTCTTCCGGGATCGTTATACTCCATTCTTGACGTTCTCCTCGAACCGATCTTTGAAAGTGAAACAATCTTTTATGGTGTGTCCGATCGACTGTGATATGGGCGATATCTTGGATGATCTTTTTCATCGGCTTCGTACGGTTTCTTCGGTTCGGGGAGCTTGAAGTCGGGTTTCTTTATCGGACTGCGGAACATTTGTCTCTCTTGCTTCATCCTTGAAAGGATATATTTTGTTCAAACGATTCTTTATGTTCGGGGTCTCCCCATCAGTGGATAAGACTCTATCTGAAACGATTCGTGACGATTCCGTCAGAGGACGTTGGTAGATCCGTTGAGATTGTTCGGCTTGTATATGCAAGCGTCGCTTGCCCTTACCAACCACTGCTTCATCGTCCCGAATTTCTTCTCGGATATCTTCGATGGTTCTAACTTCCCAGGCTTTCTCGAGAAAACCAAGTTGTAGCTTCTTCTTGGAGATTCCGAACCTTTACAGCGAACTTCTCGAATGTCTTGATGGTGAATCCTCGAGTAAGAAACCCATTCTAGACTATGGATGCTCTTTAGAAGTATTTCAATTGCATGTTGCTCTTGGAGTTATGGCTCACATTTCATGCTCGAATTTCTCCATGCGTGAATATAGTCCATCGATGTTTCGGTGAGCATCGTCGTTCCACTACGAGATCACCGATGGTGATATGGTGCTTAGCTCATGAACCGCTTAACAACGAGGTCTTCCGATTCTGCGAAACGTTTTCACTGAGTCATTGGGTAGTTCGACGTACCGAGTCAAAGCGATTCCGAAAGAGCGCTCGCAGAGTGACGACACAACAGCGCATCACTACCCTCGCGTTGCGACGAACTTGCTCGGAAGTGTGCAACGTCTTGTCGAGGGTTTCCCATCCCATCGAATGTCTTGAACGACGGTGGTACGAAGCCCTTGGGGTATTGGACGGCATCAAATTCTCCTGGGTAGAGTCTACCCTTTAGAATCAATGCCCCTGCTTTTGATTGAGTCAGGGCTTCTCTCACTTGTTGTTCAATCATTTGTTTGATGTCCTTTTCTGGTATTGTGTTCTGTGTTGACTCTTTCTTTTCATCTGCAATATGAATGATTTACGCTAGCCCGCCTCTATAGCTCATCTCAGGTGGTCAGGGCTATTTTGTAGTGCGGCCATGGCTGGCCATCATTTCCTCCATTTCCTTTTCCATTTGCATGATTTGTTCATCTCTTTGTTGAATGACACATCGCCGCTCATCGACGGTGTTCTCCTCGGCGGGTAATGGAGCATCACGCGATGATGGTGAGGCTCTGGTCTCAACAACAAGGATTTCGCAAAATCTTCCATCACATAATCTGACGGATCGTAGGGTTCATCACCTATATCTTTTCTTTGTTCTTCGGACGATCGTGCGATGTCGACTCGAGCCTTTCAACTTAGCCTCGATCGAGTTTCCTTTGATAACTTTAAGGTCGATTGGAAGTTTTTTATCAACATCATATTTTTCGTCGAAGATCTGGAGTAGTTGTGTAGAAGTCATTCAAACATCGTTCAATCGAAATCGTATTGATTGAAACGCTTTTCGGGTTCTCTCAAATATTCTTTCGGGATAGTTATCCTCCCATTCTTAAAGTTCTTCTCAGTCCATTCTTTGGTCATCGAGTTTTCTATAGTATGACTGAAGCTAGATCTGTGGTAGGGGCGAGTTGGGATGGTCTTTTTGTCAACTTCCTCGCTTCTTTGGTTCTCTTAATCCGAATTTAGGATTCTCGAGCAAATCCCCGAACATTTTTGCTACGAGCTTCTTCTTTCGAAAGAATATACTTTGTTCAATCTGCTTGGCTATGGATGGACTACTGTCTTTCATCCATCCGACTGGCCTCTCTTTGGAATGTACTGTTGACAGTATTGCAGAAGATTGGAAATCTCGCTTGACCGATTGTCTTTGTCGATTCTCGTCACTGTCTCGGATTGCCCTTGGAACGTCGTCATCGACCTTGTACCGATACGGAGAGATGGTGGTGGTAACGTAGCTGGCAACCTTATAGACTCCATCCTCTCCGTAGTAGCTGAGCAACCGGTGAAACCTACCCCCCGGGTAAGGTGAGGCCTCACGTAATCTCGCCTCATCCGGTTGGAGGATCTGCGTGTCGATAGTAGCCGGCTCCGTGGCTTTCACCTTCTCGGCCTTCGGAATCTTCTGCTGTGCGCTCTTTTCCCGTGTCTTAGTTAGTCGCACGGACTTTGAATCGGACCCGATCTCGAAATACGGAAGACGGTGGGGCAAAAGCATTGGTCGACACTTCTTCATGTAGAATCTCCTTCCTTTGTTTAGCGAAGTAATTGGTGCGATGAGCGGTGAATCCGGTGGTAGAAGGAAAAACGATCCTAGGAGCGGTCCTGACATTCATAATGGCAGACTTTACAACAACGGTAGGGTTCTTTTCAACCAACACCCTTTTCGGAGAGGGAATTCCTTAGACTTTAGGTTGAATTCCACAACAGGCTCGACGAACATATCCGTTTCGGATTTCTTCATGCGACTAGCGACATCCCCAAACTTGGCTTCAATATCTTCAAATCCTCGTCCAAACTTTATGATCGCAAGTCGGGTGACTCGCTCTTGTCTAATAACAAACTCCATTCCGGCTAAGCGAAAGAAAAGATCGACTTTGGTAAGACATTGTTCCCAGTCATTCAAGAACTTCCAAAAGGTCAGTGATATCCCATGCTTTTTTTTTATTTCAGTGGAGTACGTCAAGTAAACACACTTGTCTTATGAGCTGAACCTGCAATGTAATTTATTCATGTGAATTTTATCTCAAATTTTTGTGTTTTGGTTGGAGTTTAAATGGAGGATCGTGAGAGAGAAATTTCAATTTAACTCGTTCACAATGATCAAACTCAAAGAGGAATGAAATGTAGGACCGGCCCGAGATTGGAAGGACTTTAACATCGCATCGAACTCGTTTCGATAAACCGCTCCTAACTCTACCACACATATCGGGGGTCCACCCCACTAACCCTAGGATTCTCGAACCACTCGTTTAATGGTGATTAAACGGATGGCTCCGGAATCCAGAAGAGTTGACTATACGCGCTCGAGCAAGAAATGAGCACGATATGTCAACGGAAGAACAACTGATCTACGCACGAGGACATGGGCCATTGCTCAGATGTATGAAGACAAAACCTCCGATCGAAATGGAGAGAGGCAGGTCACAGTGGAGTCGCTGAACTTATCGGCCAGCTATTTTTTTTTGTTTTTAAAAGAATATAAAAATCTGGTGATTTAGTTTAATATAAAAATGTATATGATTTTGAAAGTAGTTTTGAAAATAGTGTATTTTAAGTTTGAAAAATGAGGCCGCCTGGATCTCGTTTGTCCAGGTAATTTGCATAATCGTCGTTCGATGTCACAAATGATACACTTTCTCGAAAGAGTAATGTATCTTGCGACAGTAGACCGATCATACAAACTAAAGGACTCGTGACATCCAGTTTGATCTGCGAATCTTTATGTGGTCGAGCAAGAGTTCCTACTACAATAGAAAAACTAGATAGGGTTTATTTTACCAGGTTCCGAGTTCACTATAGAAGCGAGCGCATAGTTAATTACATCTCGAATGATCTAGTGTCATTCGAGAAAACCTCGATAATGATCGGTGGTTCTGTCTTCGAGAATTCGAGGTTTAGGTTTTCGCGTGAGGACGTGGAAAGCGAGTGGGAGTGGCTCGAATGGGAACGATTATTTCAGGAGTCCAAAGGAAAGAAAGGGTAGGGGATGTCACGAGATCCGAGGCAGTCTCCGATGACTTCCCATATCTATGGTGTAGGCACGTTTTGGAGACGGTGTTAATTAAATGTTTAATCACTTGCCAATTTTATTATTTGGGACTTACGTTTCGCATAATGCCGATTATCGCAAATAACCCACGAGATAAGAGGGATTACATCGTACCGTACGACAACCTCGGAACTCCAAAGCGTGCTGGGAGACTTACGGCTGCGCAACACGGTTGCCGAGCATCAAAGGGTGAGTGAAGGTTTACGCGCGGCTAGGCGAGCTTACCTCGAAGTCCCATATGTTGTCATTTAAACTAGGAAGGTTTTCTTTGAAGAAGATCCTCTTGTCGCTCAATCCAAGTCTCCACGAGCATGTTGTTGTAGAATATCGACCACCTCCGATTGTGGCTTGCTTATGCTCCTTGTTGTGTCGCACGAGTTACACACTTCTAGCGATAACTGATCTAATGTCCAAAAGTTCAAAGGTTTTGTCGAGTGTGTTCGATGTTTCGGGTTGTGTTGTTGTTTGATTTTGTTTTGTTCTTTTTGTTTTGGTTTCGGTTTCGATTCGGGTTTGACATGCGGAATAGACGATTACGGGTATATGAAAAATACTTGAAAAGTAAATTGCGAGTGAGATAGACTTGATGAAAGTAAATTGCAATAAATAAAGCGTAAAAGCGTACTGAGCATCTGCTATTCGTCGCATGATTTGTATTGCGAAGCATGATATCATTCGCGGGAATTTTAAATAAACTTGCGGGAAAAGTAAACGAAGCGAGAAAACCGGACACGAAAGTCGAAAATAAAGAAACGAGTCGTATAAATCACAAATAAAAACTCGTAATCACATACTGAAGACCGGAGCCAGGTATAAGACATCGATAGAGGTGGGGGCTGTAGCCTGGGTCATGTGCTTCCCGACCTTGGATAAGGAGTTACTGAGCCGACGCTCTAAGGAGGGTAGTCGCTTAACCTAATCCAAGTGACTAACCACTGGATCTTTATATATTTTATAAGAAATAGATTCTTTGATTTTCATGCAAAATTCTTCGTTTAATTTTTTTTATGCGAGTTCTTTTTTAACAATGCAAAAGAGATTTTTGTTTTATTATTATTTTCTTTTTTTATAAATATTTTGTAAAATTATATAATCATGCGTCTAATCACTCTAATCGTCGTTAGGACTACTAACGACCCAAGATCGTCGGAAACGATCTCACCAGGGTCGGCGAATAGTATCATCGGTCCTTTTCTCTCCCTTATCGACGTCCTCGATAGGAGTGATAATCTATCCTAATTATCCCACATCGTATCCTCGTATAAGACACATAAAGCATTATCATCATCGCCCTCGCCACCTGGACCTCGGACTTACAGCGGTCAGATGATCCATATGCTGGCAAAACAAACGTCCCCGATCGCGGTGAGGATTCGAGTAGATGTTCGCTCAAATCCCGGCAGCATCGGGTTTCAATATCGGTTAAGTCATTTCGTGGAATTCCATTATTCGATTTAATTAAGGAAGGGTGAACCAAGCCTGCAGATTCTTCCTGCGCTCAGTGGTTTGAATTCGGCTTGTGAATCAGGGTAAGGTGCGCCAGTTCACTATGCATTCGGCTTAGGTAGATGGGCTCTCGCTAGCAGTGTGCTCTAGGGCTGCAAGAGCTGCGAGTGAAGTGTTAAGTGAGTGAATCACGCAGGGTGTGCTCCTAAGTCCAGGAAGCTGTCTATGCGGATTAGGTGCATGACTTTCACCTAGGGTATATGCTCCTGAAGTCTGAAGTATCTATGCCGGCGATTAGGTGGATGCGGCTCTCACTCATGAGTGTGCATTTAGGCGTTTAGGAAGTTTATAGTGTGGGTTAGTGTAAAAGCTTTTCACCTAAGGCGTGCACTCTAAGACCTGTGAGCCTACACTCTAACTTGTGTATCGAAGCTTGACAAGTCGTTTTACTCTTCCTCAAGTTAAATCAGAAATTTCCCATTTTTTGTGACTTAACCGTTTTAAACAACAATAAAAGAAGAAAATAAAGAAAACGAAGAAAACGGAGAAGGCCGGCTCACTTCCAAAACTAGCAAAAGCCAAAAGGGAAGAAAATGCAAGTGAAATGGGCCTAAATCACAATTTTAAGGCTTCCAAAGACTTGGGGCAGCAACTAGCAAGCCTATGCGGCGACTCTATGACCTTCTACGACTCGGGGCAGCAAGTTGCAAGCTCCAAACAACAATTCCAATCTCCCCCAACTCTCCTACAGCTCCCTACAGCACTAGGCAGCACTTAATTACACCAAACAACACTTATTAACACCCCAACAGCAGCAAACAACAGTTTAATCCTCCAACAACAGCTTTTTAAAACACCAAACAACACCTATTAACACCCAAACAACGACAAACAGTAATCTGAGCCTCCAACAGCACTCCAACAAGCAAGTATAATCCTTCATAAGCCTCCAAACAGTCATCTTAAACACCAAACAACTTAAAAGCTTTCAAACAGACATTTAAAATGATTCCAAACAGCAATTTTAAATGGCCCAAACAACACTTTTAGAAGCCCAAAACAATAAATTTAAATGCTCCAAACAATTACGCAATTGGCCAAGAGAACAGCCCAAAAATCTCTTCCAAAAGAGCGATACAACGATCCCAAATCAGCTCAAAATTGCATTCCAGCGAGTCATAAATCGCTCCCGAAACCACCCCTAAATCGACACCCTTTCCCTCTCCAGTGAGGAGAAATAGTTAAACAAATAAGAAAACTGCAATTAAACTTGATATAAGAAAAATCCCAACTATCAAGCTATCTGGAAGAAGGCTAGAAGCATAACAATGATCTTTAAATTTAACATCAGCATGAGAGTTTATATAATTTCACCAAAAAAAATTTATTTGTTTATCCTCTCGCTCCGCAAGAGAAGAAAATACTAAATTACTTGTATTTGACAAGAATCGAACAAAAGCCTGACATTATGCATCTCAATCCATAATGGTAAATTTAGAAGCATTCAAAACAAATTCATAATATTCAGTTCAAGATAGAGCAAAAGTGTCGAACGACTAAGCAAAGCTATCAAACAGCCAAACAGGGAATACCAAAGAGCAAAACCAAAATATCAAGAAGACCAAACAGGATTATCAAGCGGACAAACAAGAATATCGGACGGATAGTAGTAGAGATTAGAAAACCAACACGGACAACGAAGCCATAAGCTCTTACGGTCAATACCTCTCACAATTTTGAGAGGCGGAGAAGACTCAAGAGGGGAAGAGGTGGCCGAACCTTAGGATTTTTTTTTTTTTTTTTTTTTTTTTTTTTTTGAGGAGGAGTCGATCCCAGCAGCAGCAGAAAAGTCGCACGAGAGGAGGGTGGAGGGGATCGAATCTGCTGAGAGAGGAAGAGGGAGCTGGGGGAGCGGCTCGTCGAGCAGAATAGGCGAGCGGAGGTGTCGAGCAGTTGTCGGATTCAGACGCGGGATCGAGCGTGAGAGTCGTGCGCAGGGAAGGAGGCGAGCGAGGAAGAGACGGGCGAGGGTAAGTCGAAGCAGGCAAGGGGTCGTCCAGGGAGGTTCTTCGGCTCAGGGAGGTGGAGACGGAGCGGATAGGGTTGCTCTGGCCAGGCGAGGAGGCGGGGGTTTTGTTCAGGTGCAGAGAGGAGAGTGTCGATCTTCGTCTACGAGGAAGGGAGAGGCGAGCTCGAGCGGCTCGTCTGTCATGCGCTTCGCCGAGTGGGATCGAGCGGAGGAGGGAAGCCGGCGAACCGAGGGCTTCTGTCGTGCAGAGGGAATCGAGGCGCAGGCGAGCGGGACTTAGGGTCGTGCGCAGGAGCGTCGATCGGGAGAGCCCGAGCGGGGGGAGGAAGAGCAGGCTAATGTCGATTTGTCCCGTTGAGCGGGATTTTGTGTCTCGCGCCTCTCCATAGCCGTTACGCATGAGTTGAGCGGGAATCGAATCTTTTCCAACCTGGGACAGCCTCATTAGGAAAATAATAACCCATAATTAAATATAATTAAGATAGAATTATGTGGTTAAATTTGAAATTCAAATTTTAAAATTTGAAACAACTAGGCTCGTATTCGACTGCGACGAGCTCGAATTGAACCTGAGTCGAGCCCGGATCCGCATCCCGCAAATTAAAAAAAAAATGTGCATCGATTTTCGTGTCGTTCGTGCGAGCGTGGAATCACAGCAATATGGGTATCCTTCCTAGCTAAAATCGACGTCCCGGACGCATCCGTGTGGTCCGTTTCGTCATCCGGGATCGTCCGGACAAGTTCGCCAACGGTCGGGCCAAAAAAGTGTTAAATTGTGGTGTGTGCGAATTCGAGCGTCATTAGGCGGTTCACCTGGGCCGTCCGATTCTACGGGAACTCATTTTTCGAGCCCTCATACATGGTAGTCCTCAGCCTCTTGCAACCGGGAGTCGAGTGCTTGGGACTACTCATGCGAGTGCTTCACAAAAACGAGTTTAGAAGTGGCTCGAAGCTCCATGGGAGGTGGGTTCCGTGACTAGTCCGCTCAGGATGGTCAATAAGGAACTCCTAAAGCTAGATCCTAGGGTCTAAGAGGAATATCCTAAGACCTCACTAAAATGAGGTCAACAAGCATCAATTGGCTCCAGCTAAATCCTGCGATAACCCTTATCTGTTTCCCCTCTTATCCCTCTTCTCCCCGCCTTCTCCTATCGCCCCTATGACAACCCTCATCTGTTAGCACGAATAATTATTCGGTTCGGACACTGCACGCAAAATTGCGTGCAGTGTCCAATTAGCGAAAGTCACGTGGAATGGCGGGGCCACCTTGTAAAAAAAAATTAAACATGCATTTTCTTTTACTGTGCGATCCGACCCGAATCCCACCAATTCGGAAAGACGTATTTTGTCTCTTTTAGCTTTAGGGATTCATGATATTTTCATTTCGGGTGCTTTTTTTACAGTTGCATTTCTATTTCGATGGAAGTCTCTCTCGACCGTGAAATATTGTTGGAGTCTCAAAATACTTGCGAGAAACAGGACAATGTGTTGGAATCTCAAAATATTTTCGAGAACATTACAATGAGTTGGGTTTAGCTGCGACCGAAAGCATTCGGCAGGTAGGTTATATTTGTTTTGAGGCGGGGTTAAGGGTGTATATTGTGTTATTGTTACTTCTGTTAATTTTTTTGTTGTTAATGAAGTCTTTTACTCACGACAATGAGTTGGAACCTTAAAATATTTTCAAGAACCTTGACAATGAGCTAAGTTTAGCTGCGACCGAAAGTATTTGGCAGGTAGGTTATATTTGTTTAGATTTTAGGGTGTATGCCGTGTTATTGTTACTTCTGTGAACTTTCTTGTTGTTAATGAAGTATTTTACGATGATTTTTAGATGGTGTTGTTCTGTTTTAATAAAGTGTTATTCTTGTCGTCCTAATGGTGTTATTGTGGTGCTATTCTGACGTTATTACTGTATTATTTGTTTGTAACGTTACGTTTATGTTGGAGTGGTGATGTGGTGTTATTTAGGTAATATCGTGGTATTATTGAGGTAATATTGGATCTAATGACTCGGTTTGATTGTAGTATTATTTTAACGTTTAATGATACTATTAGGGTGATATTGTGGTGTTATTCTGGTGTTTTTTCTTCTGTATTATTGGCTTGTAAGTTACCTTTGTGTTGGAGTGAGTGTGTGGTGTTATTTAGGTATTATCATGATGTTATACTAGTCTAGGATTTGATCTTATGACACGGTTTTATTGGCGTGTTATTTAGATATTTGCAGGTGTTATGCTGCTGTTGGATCTAATTACTCGTTTGATTGCTGTGTTATTTTGTCATTGAAATGGTGTTATCTGAGTGTTATTGTGGTGTTATTATGGCCTTATTTTTGTTTTACTTGCTTTTAACGATTCCTTTGTGCTGGGGTGGGGATATGGTGTTAGGTATTTTCATGGTGTTATACTAGTGCTATTTACTCTAATTATTTGGGTTGAATGGTGTGTTATTTTGATGGTCTAATGGTGTTATGTTTAAATTTGTAGTTACCCGAGCCGGAAAGTTTTTATAATATTCCAATTGCAGACAAATTGCTTCGCACAATTGTTCATAATGAGAAGGAAGCCTATGAACAATATTGTGCCTATGTGTGAGAAGACCACAGTGGTTTTTGGCTGAATTCAAAGAGGATTAAGACAAATGATTTTGTTTGTGGTAAGAATGGTTTCAAGAATAAGTTGAACGACAATATCTCTGTGAAGTTCAAAAGAGCGGACACAATGACTAGTTGTCCAGCTATGATCTCATATGTCGTTGGTGTCCAATGTAACTGGTCCTTAAGAAATTCATAGAAAGTCGTAACCATCCGTCGGTGGAGGACGGTGACATATTTATTGCGTTCCAGCAGAAAGATGATTGACCTTAATGCAGATGTGCTCTGATCGATGATACAATCAGGGAATAGAACCTGCGATGCATTTAGCTTCTTAGCTACAAATGTCGGGGAGTGGAGAATCTTGATTGCACAAAGAGAGAGGCGTATAATTTCATACCAAGGGAGAGAAGAGTTCAAATTGAACTTGGTGACGCTAATTCTCTATTACAATTGTTCATTAAGAGGCAAGTTAAGGATATCATATTTGCTTAGGACTTCCAAATTGATGAGTCCGGGAGCTTGTTGAATTTTTTTTGGAGTGATGAGATGTCTAGGCTTGATTACGACTGCTTTGAGGATGGAATATTATTTGATACAAGTTATAGACTGAACAAATACAATTTATGTTGTGCTCCGATTGTTGGTGTGAATAACCACTGGCAGAATGTTCTCTTTGGTTTTTGTCAGATGAAACGATTGATTCATTCAATTGGTTATTCAAATCCTTTATCCGGATAATGGATAACAAACACCCAATAACAATATTTACTGATCAGAATCAAGCAAGCCATTAAAGAGTGGCTACATTTTAGACATAAATTATGCCAATGACATATATACAAGAAATTATGTTCAAAAATCCATTGTGGCTTGAGTAGCAAGAGAATCAATGATCTTTTTTATAAATGCATGAGTAGATGTGACACAGAAGAGGAGTTTGAGAAAACCAGGGGTACAATAAATGAGAAAAGAAATCTACACGAGAATGTCTAGTTGGATGAGTTGTATAATATCAGGCATAAGTGATCAACGACCTTCAATAAAGATATATTTGGAATGAGGATCTTATCAACTCAAAGAACTGAGTCCACTAATAACATCTGTCATGGTGTCTCTAAGGCAACAAGTTCGCTCACTGAAAGAGTTTTGGGTCTTAAAAATGTCATGAAATCTTGGAGTGAGGATGAAGATTTTAAATGTGAACAGTCTGCAATTATTTCCGCCGTAAAAAGTAGTCACGCATTAAGACAGGTTGTTTTAATCTATACGAGGAAGTTATATGCAATGTTTGAAGCAAATTTTCTACATGGTTTGGTGTGCTTGTTGTGGAGTGCTCTGCAAACATCGATTCAGAATTTTACATTCGAAAATTCGATAATAAGGACATAGACAGACCTTGGATTGTTAAACTGGACAGAGGGCATTTTGAAATTACCTGCAGTTGCAAGAAATTTGAAACAATGGGTTTATTATGTGCTCACGCTTTAAGGGTTCATCATGAAAATATAGTAAAAATCCCTGATAAATATATATTAATGCGGTGATCTGTTCATGCAAAACGGGATATATACAACAGTTATGATTATAGACATCTCAAGGAGTCACAAATGTTACCAAGTTCTTCATGTAGACTCATATATCGCACACATTCAAAAATTTGCACACCAGATCAGTACCAGAACACAAGGTATTGAACTGGCTGAGAAATTTGTGCTGGAGTGCCGGACGTAAAAAATAATCACTTCTGAAAAATATAAAATTTATAAAATGTAATGTGATTTTGATTTACTTTAATATGTATGTATAGATATTAATTTTTGAAAATAATATTTTAATTTAAAAAAACGAGAATGGACGGATCTCATTCAATTAGCAGTTTAAATAAACGAGCACAATATCGCAAATAATGTATCTATCCCGATGGACAGACACACTACTTGATGATATGACTTGATTAAATAAACTACAAAATTTATGACATTTGTTCTGGTTTGCAAACCTTTTATTTTGACCGACAAGTTTTCTTACCTAATATTAAAAATTAGATAGAGTTTATATTACATGTTTTCTTAAAGCTCTTTATAGAGGCAAACACCTATAATTAATTACCTCTCAAATGATCGAAGTCATCTAAGAGAACTCTTGATGATGATCAGAGGTATCTGTCTTCATGAATTCAAAGATTATCCTTTTCAAGGTAGGACATAAGAAACTCAAGTGGGGAAGGGACTAAATGAGAACATTTATTTCTGGAATTAAAGAAAAGAAAAGTAGGGGATGTCATGGATCATGAGGAGAGCCTCAGTGACTTTCCAAACTATCCTATCGTTTGACTTTAAATTTTGAGAGTGAATTTATTTAAATTTAAGTCCTGCCAATTATTAATTATAGGAATTGCACTTGCATAATATCCGGTTATGCAAATAACCTAAAAGATAAGAGAATTTACGTCGCATCGGACGACAACCTCAGAATCTTAAGGCGAGTTAGGGCTTAGATTGCACAACATGGCTGTGCAAAAACTTAAAAGATAAGGTGAGGATTTATGTTGCACTACGTGAACTACCTCGAAGTCCTACGACTTATTATTTTAACAAAGGAAAAAGTTTAGTTGGTGTAGACTTGTTTTGCTGTTGTAGATTGTCCCCTCCGTCCGCTGGAAGAAGAATTGTACATGGAGATCTCAACTTTTAAATAATTCAAATAAACATCTAGTATGCAAACTCAAGAAGTCTCTCAATGGGTTTAAGCAATCACTAAGGGCATGGTTTGAAAGGTTTGCCAAAATTATGAGATTTAGTGGATATTCTCAAGGTCAAGCTGATCACATATTGTTCATAAAACACATTCAGGGAGACAAAATTGTTACACTGATAGTATATATGGATGATATGA
Source organism: Papilionanthe hookeriana x Papilionanthe teres (assembly GCA_022702705.1). Lineage (NCBI taxonomy): Eukaryota > Viridiplantae > Streptophyta > Magnoliopsida > Asparagales > Orchidaceae > Papilionanthe > Papilionanthe hookeriana x Papilionanthe teres. The sequence goes on along the minus strand of CM040436.1, from coordinate 23,557,627 downwards.
TTCTTACCGGTGATGATGAAAGAAAATTTTGCAAGAAAAAAAGTGTTTTCTCGTTGTTTGAATTTAAGGGCTATAGAACCATGAAGTATTTTTTTAGATATGAAAGTAGCAAAGTCCAAGAAAGGCATTGTTATATCACAGAAGAAATACATCCTAGATCTACTAAAATAAACAAAGATGATTGGATGCAAACCCGATAATGTTCCAATAAATCCTAACAAGAAATCTAATTGGGAGAAGAAACTATATCTCTGGATAAGAGAGGATATCAAATATTAATAGAAAAACTCATATATCCGTCATACATTAGGATAAATATTGCATCTTCTGTCAACATTATGAGCCTACACTTGAATAAGCCGAACGAAGAGCATTTGGAGATGGTGGATAGGATTTTGAGATTTCTCAAGAAGACTCTTGGTTATAGATTCATTTTTGTAAAAAAATAGAAACTGAAAGGTAGAAGTTTACTCTGATGCTAGTTGGGCCGGGGATCGCTGACAGAAGGTCCACCGCAGGTTACTGCTCTTATGTATGGGGAAATCTTGTTACATGGAGAAGTAAGAAGCAAGCTTTTGTTTCTAGGCACTGAATCCGTGATCTTGTTTTCACAAGATACGATGTTCTTGCGGGCTCTGTCAATTTTGTGATCCCGATTGCAAGATCTCTGTGATTCCGAGATTCCACAAGTGGAATCGAACTCGCGTGATTCCACTTGTTGCAAAATCATTAGTACTCCTAAATCCATCCTTTGGTACTCCAAAAACAATCGTTGCCTAGATTTTTGTCGTTTCTAATTTATTTCCTATTTATTTTATTCTAATTAGAGTGCATTTCTAGTAGAAATTATTTATATGTTCTTATTTTGCAGTTTAGCAGATTTTAGTTATTGTTGTTGTTTTACATTCTATATTCTTTGTTTTATTCTCTTTAGAGTGTTGTATCCTTCATTTGGCAAGTGGCGTTTATGTATCTTGCTTAGGAACAGGTAGTTGATCCTCCTCGCCGTCAGTTTATCGTCATTTTGGAGTTCATTTTGCTGTTTTTCGCTGGGACAGCCGCCAAACGATGCCTATCCCATTCCAAATGCCATTGATCTTACATATCATCATTCCTTTGCTATTACACAACCATCTCCCCTTTAAATCCGCTTCCCAAACAGCTTCTAGAAGCTCTAGAACAATATCATTTGGTAATAGAGCCCGACAAATCTTAAATTTTAAAGATTTGTCCTTCACACACCTAAACTAATTTTGGTGGCTGCTTCGCTGTCACAAAACATATGTATAGGCCTATTTGAGGTACAAACCCCATTAACAAATTTTGAATACACATCGCTTTATAGATTCTCAATGTGAGTGTCCTATGCTATGATTCTGCACTGTAGGACTTTCCCGCATCAAGGCTTCTTATCATCAAATCGCAAATGAGTCCTGCATTAGTTACATAGGCTTAACACGAGGTGCATGAGAGAAGGAGAATAAGACAATTATTACAGAGTAATATTTGTTTGACATTTTTTGGGGTTTCATATTTATCAGTGGTTGTGTTAGAAACTAGGAATGGGCTAATAATTACTTTGTTTTGTATACCATGATTACTCTTTATCTCTTCTTCCTTAGGCATAAGCTTCTTTGAAACCGAACCACACAATCTTGAACTTTAAGGTTATTTTCTCTCTTTGTAATTGTTTGTGACACATTGTACTCGATTATGGTAATAATTTCACATCTTTTTTTTTTTTTGCGCTCATGTTACAACACGTGGAATTATTGTTTATCACATAAAGTTGCAAGTTGATTTGGGTCACGGGTTTGGTAATTTTAATTAGCAACATGGATTAATGTTAGATATTCGATAATTGGAGCTAGAAGAGACAATACAAAATATATAAATTAAATAACGAAGATTTACATGCATACCACTCAATGGTGGTATTTTGAACCATTGAAACTTAAAATGGTTTTATCTTTTTTGTGATATGAAAGATTTGGTTGGTATAATTGTAAATAGCAAAGTTAGGTGTTAAATATGTAAATGCATAGGAATTGGATGGTATGTATGTAAATACCCCATTAAATAATGATCAGAAGTACAGAGTAGATGTGACAATAGGACAGAAAGCTTTGTATCTCTTTGCTGCTGAATGCAGCATAGCAATCATATATCTCGGACAATTTGCTCATTTACCTACATCTTGCTCTCTTCTGACATTATATTTCATTGGCAGTCGCTTCGTGCAAAATCTGAGCAGTCTTTTGCCAGGGGTCAAGTTGAAAATGCGGATTCTTCTGCGGCAATGAAACAAGCTATTTCTTTTACCCTGACTGCAAAAGTAGGATGGATCTCTCTGGTTGTTTCTTCTCTGTGCTAAGTCTTTGTTTTAATGTCATGCAAACATACAGTAAAATCTCCCTCTGCTATTTCAGGGTGCATTCGTAAGGGAAATTCTTCTTGAGGAATTTGCCAAGGTGATCCTTAGTTGTTTTGTAGTGTGATTTTCTGAGTTTCGGTTGAATTCTGAAAATTGTTACGACCTTTGTATTAATAATGAAACTGTTGCATTTTCTTATGTTAAATTGCATTTATTTTTTCAGGTGACATTTGATGTTTATTGTAAGCCCTTGTTTTCGAGTATCTTCTGCTTGGTTCCAACTTTATGATAGCCCCTCCAAAAGGTCCCAACTGTCAACATTTCCAATAAGAAGGGCTTAAATGTAAAAAATCACTGACGGAAATAATCAATAAAAGCTATTCTTTAACTAATGTATACCAATTTTCCAAATTCTGAATGTTGTGATTAATGAAGTCAGCACTAAGGACTTTAGTATGTGGTTTTTTCATTGATCTCTTACCTTGTGACCCTGGAGTTAACCCAAACCATACAACAACAACAACAACAAAGCCTTAATCCCACTAAGTGGGGTCGGCTACATGAATCCTTTTTCTCCATTGCGTCCTATTTAGTGTCAAATTTTCGTTTAATTCTAATAGATTAAGATCATTTTTTATGCAATAAGCCCAAGTTTTCCTAGGTCCTGCCTCTGCCTTTCTTAACATAAGTTGTATTTAAAACATCTACTCTCCTAATCGGATCATCGGGTGGTCGACGTTTAATGTGACCAAACCATCTAAGGCGACTCTCTCTAATTTTATCCGACACTGGTGCAACTCCAACCCTATTACGGATATATTCATTTCGCATTTTGTCTCTAAGTGTAAAGCCACTCATCCATCTAATCATTCTCATCTCGGCAACACTTAACTTAACATTATGCTTCTCTTTTAAAGGCCAACAATCAGCACCATAGAGCATTGAATGTCTCACCACCATCTTATAAAATTTTCCTTTCAGTCTAAGCGGTACTTTTCTATCACACAATAGGCCGGACGCATTCCTCCACTTCAACCAACCAACCTGAATTCTACTATTAACATCCCCATCTATATCACCATCGCATTGAACAATGGACCCAAGATATCTAAATCGTTCACACCTTTTAATAATTTGATCACCCAAAGTTACACTTCTGTCACTAGACCTACTATTACTAAAATTACATTCCATGTATTCAGTTTTAGTTCTACTCAAACGAAGACCTTTAGACTCCAATGTAGACCTCCATAATTCAAGTTTTCCCTGGACTTTTTCTCTTGTCTTATCCACCAGGAGGATATCATCAGCAAAAAGCATACACCAAGGTACATCCTCTTGTAAATGGCCAGTAAGACCATCCATAAATAAAGCAAAAGATATGGGCTTAAAGCCGATCCTTGATGTAAACCAACGAAATAGTAAAATACTTGGTCAATCCTCCTTCAGTTCGAACACATGTAACAGCTCTCAGCATACATAACTTTAATGACTTGAATATAAGTCAAATCAACACCTTTCTTCTCAAGGACTCTCCAAAGAACATCTCTAGGAACCTTATCGTAAGCTTTTTCTAAATCAATAAAAATCAAATGTAGATCCTCCTTATTATCTCTGTACCTCTCCATCAAACCTCTTAATAAATGTATAGCTTCCATGGTAGACCTGCCCGGCATAAATCCAAATTGATTATGAGAAATCTTCGTAATACGTCTTAACCTATGTTCAATTACCCTCTCCCATAACCTTAAAGTATGACACATCAATTTAATTCCTCTATAATTTGCACACTCTTGTGCATCTCCTTTATTCTTAAAAATGGGGACCAAAATGCTCTTTCTCCACTCCTCAGGCATCTTTTTTGTTTTTAAAATAATATTAAAAAGTTTAGTAAGCCAGGAAACCCCCAAATCACCTAAACATTTCCACACTTCAATTGGGATATCATCAGGTCCTACAGACCATAACGGAAAAAAAAAATTACTATTTGAAGTAAATAATCAGTTACAAGATCAGAACGAAATGGAAATATAACAACAGACACATAACACAAATAAACTCAATTAAAGCATATTCCAAGTGTGGTGACCGCTGAAAAAGGTTGTGAGTTAGTTTTGGGTGCAACTGGGAAGGGACAGAAAGTGTTAGTCGGCTGTAGGGGGAAGGTTGGGCGCTGTGGACTGCGGTGTAGAGATTGTACGGGGCTAGGGCAGTGATTAGATGGCAGGGAACTGGTTTTGCAACGATGGAACAATAGTTAGGATGCGGGGAAAGGGATTCAGTAAGAGTGGGACAACAGAGAGGAGGCAGGAGAGGGGTTAGTTGGGTGCTGGATGGCGACAGCGAGAGATGGCGGCAAGGTGGGAGGGAACTAGTTGATAGGTGGTTGCATGAAAACAATGAGGAATGTGTTTGCTGGGTGGCTGCAGCGAATACGGTGATGGCGGAGGCGTAGGGAAGGGTGGTGGGCTGCAGGGCAGCAAAGGGAGGGCTTTCCGGGGGGTTGTGGCAGTGAGGGGGATGGTTGAAAGGGGTTGTAGAGGAGTTGAATGGGATAAATATCCCCACGAGATCGAGCTACTATCGGAGCACAAATCGAATCCTTGGAGAAGATAACTATTTCGGACAAGTTACAGCCGGTGGTTCTTCTCATCTTCAGATACAGCCCTGGAGGGGAACATCGGATGCCGGCAGCTATCTTGACAGAAATCTGAGCCAAAAATTGAACTAAAACACAGAAAATAACATATAAATAGTCTTAAGGTAAAAAGGAGTGGTCTCCGCTCCAAATAGGAGGGAACCGGGTCCTAAGGAGTTAGTCATGATCATGATTCCACCTGAACTGAACCGGATGTGTATGGCATTTGCCGTACCCACGTGGGACTGGCGCCCCCATGCCCTAGCCAATGCGCCCCATGTCGTCTTGTCTCTAGAAATACTATAATATCTTTTAAGGTTGCAATGATGAATAAATTTGGACTGCTTTCTTACTAGTACTAGAACAATTCTGCAATCATGCGTAGTTTGGCATGGGAAGAGTAGCATATTTCTGTAGTTGCTGTTGTTATTGTTAGTTTTTAGCAGTTTTTTCAGTTTGTTGTGTAGGTTTGTTTTGAAAACCACTGCTGGTAATTTGTTATACTGAAAATGCAGGGATTAGATGCACTAGGCTTGGCGACTTTGGAATATGTTTCATCATCCTCTGCATCAATAATACCGCTTACAGGTCAAATATCCTCAGTCTCCATGGCTGCTGAAGATCGTGCGAACTTGAGGACTTTAAGTCGTCTTATCTTACTTCTATCCAGGCTTCAGAAACAAGATTATACTAACGAAGTAAGCGAAATTTGCTATTGGTTGTGAATGATCATTGCTGATTTCTTGAGAAATTGCATCAGATTTATAGAATAAAAAACTGATTGTAGGGTTTTTTTTTTCCAAATGTGTTGATAATTTGCCAATTAACAGTAAACTCCTAAAATCCTTAAGATTTGACAAATCGTTGAATAGCTTATCTTATTTATTATACATCATTTTAATTCATTGTCAATAATATTCGATGTAGGACATCGCCTAAGAGTGGAACTACTACACACTCCACAATGGTAATCAATTCAGGTTCCATTTTGACCCTCTCAGTTAAGCGTGAGGCATAACAGAGATGGACAATTCAGTTACATACATTTCTCACTGACATTAATCCCGACTTTACAATCAAGGACGAGCGAGTAGAAAATTAGTCTATCTTAATTGTGACAAAATATAACTATAATATTATCTTCAGCTCAATAAATTTATATCATAATCAATATCAAGGAAGTGTGCATAATTTAAATCATCAAGACATACTACGGAGCTTCTAAGAAATTTTATAAAAGTTTTTATGTATCAGTAGTAGTCATTAATTCACACACAACAACAACAATAAAATGTCTTTATCCCACTAATTGAGGTTGACTACATTAATCTTTTTCTCCGTTGTGTCCGATTGAGTGTCATATTTTCATTTAGTTTTAATAGAGTAAGATCATTTTTTATACAACAAGCCCAATTTTTTTAGGTCTACCTCTTCCTTTTTTATTATAAGTCAAATCTAAAACATCCACTCTCCTAATAGGATTGTCAGATGGTTGACGTTTTATGTGACCAAACCATCGAAGAGCTTCTCTATTCTTATTTTCCACTAGAGCTACCAAATGATCTGATGATTCAATTAGGAGAGTAGACGTTTTAGATTCGACTTATGTTAAGAAAGCCAGAGGTAGACCTAGGAAGAATTGGCCTTATTGTATAAAAAATGATCTTAATTTATTAGAATTAATTGAAATGATGACACTAAATAGGACACAATGGAGAAAAAAGATTCATATAGCTGACCCCATTTAGTGGGATTAAGGTTTTGTTGTTGTTGTTGTTCTTTTGTAAACAATCTCATAAAACATCAACTTATGTTGTGCAAAAAATGAAGCTTAATTTTTAAAAGAAATTTTAAATACCTTTTTTTTTTTTTTTGAAATTTTAGGTTACTATAAATAATGGATTTTTTATGATTATATCTGCCATTTTCCCAAGCTTCTAATACATTTTATTAGGATTTTTTTCATTAAACATGAGTTATAGACATTACCAACCGAGCTAATATTTATTAGTACTTTTATTTGAAAGCAATCTTATAAAATATTTTTAAGAGGGCATTCGGGTTTACTTTTTGTTTTTCTTTTTTATTTTATTTTTGTCTTGACATGAAATCAAAGCAAGTTTAGTATATTAAATGGAGGCTCTTATGAAGCAGGGCGTATGAGCTGAACCGTGCGGTTCAACAATAGTGGAGTTGTTCCAGCCCAGGGAGGCTAGACCGATTGGCTAGCCATTGGGCTGGAATTACCGCCGCCTTCCCCCCTTCGCTCATATCTTTCTATTATAAATATGTATGCTTGCTAAGTTAGGGTTTATTCTTGGTTTGTCTCAGATTTCTGCCTACAGACATTTTCTCTTGCTAGAGTTGTATCTGAAGATAGGTGGTGCTCCGGTTGTATACTGCTCCGAGGGGGTTATTATATCCTTGATTCCCTCCACGTTCCCCTTCTCTCTGGTCTTAGCCACGGACCACCCTCTCCCCTCCTTCCTGATCCAGTTGTCAGCCGCCCAAATCCCAACTTTGTCATTCCGGCCGTCGATCATCTACAACCTTCTCCCTGCTCTTAGTCGCCGACTACCCTCTCCCCGCCTTCCTGATCCAATTGTCAGACGCCCAAATCCCAACTTTCCCGTTCTAGCCGCCGATCAACTACAACCTTCATCCTGCTCCTAGTTACCAACTACACTCTCTCCTCCTTCCTAATCCAGCCGCCTGCCGCCCAAATCCCCACCTTCCCTTTTGCAGCCGCCAGTCACCCTTTAGCCTTCCTACCCATCCAGCTGCTGACCACTTAGCCCCTCCCTCTCTTGCTTCCAACCACATGTTCCTTACCCTCTCCCACTTCAACCATCAACCACCGCGCCAACACCACTGCGGTCCCCGGATATTCCTACCGGTCCCTATTAGGATATTCATTTTAATTGTGTTTTCTGGTTCCATTTGATTCTTGATTGTAATCCAATCAGTTTTGAGTAATAATATTTATCTCCGTTTTTGTGTTTGGATTAAATTCCGGTTTCATTTGACAACAGAGTTAACCTAACCCTAGTTCTATCTTAGGGTTTCCTAACATCCGCCTTACCCGTCCACCAAAATGTTTTCTTTCCTATCCTCAACCACTCCTTCCAAACCTAAACCCTAATCATGTACCATGGAGATACATGCCAGAACCTACTCGGGATGAGATACATCATAGGATCCGTCGGCTTCAATTGAGGGTTGCAAAGATTGATGATGAAACTCAGGGAAATTATCCCCCTACCATCTGCTGATCTTTACCCTCTATAAATGTGTTACTCTTACCATATCAATCATTAGATTGGCTGCACTTTATTTCATAACCTTTCTCAAATTGTTGAATTGGAACTTCAACTTACCTTTCTCCATGTAATGAAGTTCATCGGAGTATGTATATTATTGATGATAGACCCGAAGATCATTATGCATGGTAGACCACTGTAGCAGCCTCTCCACCCAAAACTCAGAATCCTAGATTATCTATTTATACAGGTCCTTCACCAGCTACATATGCAGGGACATTATCGCAGTGGTCATCATTCGACTTACTCTCTGCACATCTGCAGGCTCTGTTGTTCTTTGCACAGCCACAATTTGGGATGACATCAGGTTTTACTCCATCAGTCTCATAGTATACAGGTTATTATTTATGTCATCGGCATCAGCACCATAACCGCATCTTGTCACACAATCTATACTGACAGATATATCGCATGAGAGGGTGTAGTGGATCATCAATTACGAGAGTGTTCTTTTTGAGCTCAAGATCACTACACGCTATATGCCATACCGCAGAGACGTAGTTGGAGACAATAGTGTTTTATGCATATGTTTCGATGCACATGTATATCATACGATAAATTTACATATTACATTTTACTAGTGTTTTTTCTTTTTTACGAACATTTTTACCGGTACTTATATTACTATGTGTAGTTTGATTTGACTCATTATTTCAAATTGGATTCTAGAGAAAGTTCCTCCAAATATGTGGTCAATTGTATCTTGTTTGGGTCGCTTGAAATTTTTAGGAAAACATGATTGGAAGGGTTTGGATTGCGTTTTAGGTTAGCCAAGTTGATTTGGATTGGTTCAAAATGATTTAAGGTTAAATTTTGAGTTCAAATTCATCATGATTTGGAGAGAGAAGAGGGAAATAATGAAGAGTGAGAAAAATGATAATTTCATCTTTCCAATTATTCTTTTAATTTTAAACGCATTTAATAAAAAAAAATTATTTTCATTTAATTATAAAATTATGAATATTTTTACCTCTTAATTTAAATTATTATCAGATTCTTTTAATATTATTAGTATTATTATTCTTATGTTATCATAGTATTACTATTATTATTTTTTCTTTCTGATAATCAGTATTTTATTATTATTATTGTGTTAATATTAATAATTAACTATTCTGATCATTACTAATAATTATATTATTATTATTATTATTATTATTATTATTATTATTCATAATTATTATGTTTATTCTTATTCTTACTACTATTATTATTATCATCTTGTGTATTACTTAACTATTATTAATTTTCATTTGTAAATGTATTATTATGATTAATGTAATGAATGATGTAATATTATAATTATTATTATTGGCAATTTATCATTATGATTATTATTATTAACTTTATTATTATTGTTATTTTATATAAATGTATATATGGGTATGAAATTTATTTTTATTATAGGTATAATAATTTATGTATTTAATTTAATTGATTTATTATTAAAATATTTATTAAATTTATTTAAAAAATTAATCAAATGCTCTCACTTTATTTCCACATAATTTGTGATTTAATGGATTAATAAGAATATTTTTGGTCTTTGGAAGCCTTAGGACTCCAGTATGGTTCTTAATGACCTACTAGTAAGTTGAGCTCATTCTGAAACAATGAATTGAGCAAAGAGGTTCAATTTAGTTGGCAGGTCCCACAAGGTTGTTATAGGTTGGTTTGGTCGAATTGGATTGTTTAAGTTATTGGCTCAAAGGGGAGTCAAGAAGTCCAAGATCTTCATAGGAAGATTTAACGTTTTGGGCGAATTTTTATTTAAAACGGTGCAAAGGTTCTAGGCAGTGACCTAAGTTTGTTTCCTGCAAGGTTTCTTATTTTAATTCTTGTTCTTAATGACCTGACAGTAGTCAACCAAACTTCAATTAATTTGAGTTGACAACTAGACTGCGTTCATTTCGAACCGAAAGGTACTGATTGGTTTGATTCTAGGTTTGGTTTTTGCCATAATCTAGTCCTCTAAGAAAATCAGCTAAAGGAATTCCTAATACTAGATCTTAGAGTCTAGAGAGTCTGGGAAAAAGATGTACCAATCCCACTAAAAATGAGGTCAGCAATTACACAAAGGTTTATCATATGAGTGTTCTGGAAAAAAGAAAATACCAAAAATATTATTTTGAGTGTTTTGTCTACACTAAAAAATAAAAATAAAAGGTGCTGCAAAAAAAGCCCACTATATGAAGTTTGGAAGTACCTCAATGAAATCAACCTTTCCGCAATCTAGGGGAAAAAAATGCATGCTGCAAATTTCACTTGCTTTATCTTTTTGATGCAATAAGTACCAGAGGAATGATTCTGAACACTTCACCAATATTTGCGTCAAAATTTTCTGTTAGTTTATATCTCGATTGAAGAAATTTGCCGGTTCGAAGGGAAGTGTTTATTACTGCATTGAAGCTTTAGAATATAGTTCTAGACGTAGTGTACTTTCCTTGCTGCTACCTGCTTGATATTCATATGATGTTTTGTGCTCATCTGAATAAGATACTAGTTAGTTTGGTAGAGTGACCCGTCCAAATTGATGTTACATGGAAATCATTTATTTACGGGCTGTTTGGGATTACTTTAAATTTTTTTTAAAATTTTTCATTTTTATTTTATTTTGCTTTTTATGTTTTTAGTTGAAATAAACCATATTTGATATGTTATAATATATTTCGTTGTTTTTCAAGCACTCAAAATAAATTTAAAGTGCTTTGAGTGTTTTTAAAAATAAGCTAAATTATTTTTTTTTTAAGATAAAATATAAGAACATAAAAATTGTACTGAACAAACATATTTTTTAAAATAAAAGCAAAAAAGAAAAAAAATCGTAAGTGATCACAAATAAGCTCTTAGGATCGGGTCTAATTCGACTGATCAACAATAATATTTTAGCAATCACTCCCCCCTTTTTTGAAGCAACTGATCAACAATAATATTTTATGGTTTTTTTTTTTTTTTTTATAACCTTCTTTTCATGTAATCTTTCTGGTTTTAACATGTGATGCTTATTTCAGGGATCAAGAGATACTAATGTTGAAAATGATACAAAGATGGACAGGGAAGAGGTCTCCATGGTTCTTTATCAAATGACATCTTTGCAAGGCTTTTTGCCTATTTTTTCAATCATTCCAGAGGTAATGGGGACAAAATATATTTTAATTCATTTAATGAGACACCTTCCATAATATTTGAAGGCATATACATACATACCACCCCGTTTTTTATATTTTCACATATCTAACACCTTCGCTTTTTACATTTATACCACCCAATTCTTTCAAATCACAACAAAAATACCACAATTTTAATTTATAAAATGTGAAATGCACCTTTTTAGCATGTATGTAAAAATTAAAGTTTGGGTGTTAGATGTAAATACATAGGAATTGAGTGAATGTGTGTAAATCTTCCTAATGTTTAAAACTACATTTCACTCCCTCTATTTTAGGCATTTGCATCTATATGCAAATGCACTATCACTAGCATGTCCTTTTATTTTCGGAAGATTTACATGCATGCCACTCAATTCTTTTATCTTTATATATCAACACCTAAACTTCAATTTTTGCATACATACCACCTTACCTATGCATGAAAAGTTGCATTCCACTTTTTAAGAGTTAAAATGGTGGTCTTTTTTGTGTTATGAAAGACTTGGGTGGTATAAATATAAAAAAATAATGTCCAGGTGCTAGATATATAAATACACAGGCATTGGGTGGTATGTATGTAAATGTCTCTTATTTTTATTATTTTTAAACTCACACACAGACTCGAATATGTTAGGCCTTGAACACACGGCCTTGTGATTGAAGATAAAGCACCCAATCACCATGCCAAGTGATGCTGCACACTATCATATCTCTCTCTCTTCCAACATAAACATTTTAGATTATACTGATTAAAATTTGATCATAATAGGTTTTTAAATCTTTGATCTTGCTTTGAATTGAGTGCAATAGAAAAGTTAATTGATTATTCATATTTTGCATTATTGCAAAACAAATTGGAGAATTTCAAAACCCATTTTGGTCTGGATATACTAGCACAAAAATTTCCCTTTCAATCATACACCTTAAATATATAAACATATAATTTTTGGTAAGTGCTGTCAGTCGTGACCTGTTGGTAGAGTAGCCTTTTTGAATGTCGTAAGTCCCCTTAGCTCATGGATTCGAATCCCCTTTTGGCTAGTTTATCGGTAGTGAGAGCGGTCCTCGCATAGTTAGGCGAATGAGAGTGCCTTAGGGCTCGTATAATAGCCTCCGTCCATCTTTTTAGTGTATATATATTGGTTAATTTACTGGAGTTTTTATTTTCTAATTTGGCAGCTTCCATTGGAGTCTCAACAGGAGCTGATTCGCCTGCCCGCTGATTTGGCTACAAGGTTGGTGTCTAGGATGGTGGCAAGGACCATAAGAAGGATTTTTGCATAGATTAGTGATTAATTTATTTCCACTTCCCTAAAAAACTTGATCCATAAATTAATAACCTGCAATATTTGGGTCATCAGCTAAGCTTGTGCATAGCCTGAGGAAAAATTTGTCTGCCCAACAAATTTCTTAATACTTTCACAATATAATTGCTCAATGAAATGTGGAATTTACGTTTATTTTATTAAATATCCATGTGTGTGTGTGTTTTTTTATTATTATTATTTTTTTATTTCTTTTTATTTTTTTTTTGGCCAAGCTTTAGAAAATATATTGTTGTTCATTTGTTTGTGATCATTAGGGTTTTTCATTTCAAATTTTTGATGCTAGATAACCATATTTAATTGGATGAATATTGGGTGATACATTATTATTTGGTATTTATGTAACTTTTAATTGCCCCTTTGTGAAGCCAAAAAAAATATTTTTTTCCTCTCTAGGAAGCTTAACTGATATCTATTAATTATAAATACTTTATAAATTAAAAATAAATTAAATTTTTGGGCATTTACATACAGCCATGCGATTGTATTAAGGGTCCGTTTGGGGCAGCTTATAATTGTGGTGGCGTTTTTTAAAACGACGCCTAACTGTTTAGTTTGCGTATTTTTAAAAACGGTCTGTCGCGTTTGGGTTTTTTACACTAAACGCAGGACGCGGGTCGACCCACACAGTCAACCCGTGGGCCGCATTTCAGGAAAAACTGCTTATCTTGAAACGCACAAACTGCCCCAAAAAGACCCTGAGTCTCTAGCATCTAAACTTCACTCTGCAGTTACACCACCTAAATGTCTTGAATCACATCAAAATATTACTATTTTAATATTTCAAATATGAGATAAAATGAAATATATATATATATATATATATATATATATATATATATATATATATATATATATATATATATATATATATATATATATATATATAACAATTAAAGTTTTAGGTGTCGTACATGTAAATAAGAATTGAGTGGAATGTATATAAATTTTATATTCTTAAACAATGAAAACAAATGTTTCTCAATAGAGGGTAGATCCGTAAAATCACCAAAGATCGTTATGAATCATGAAGCTGTACAAATAAAGTTCAACAAATAACGATTTTCACTTTTATCTACTATCAATTTCCAAATCCAAAGGGTGACATTCTACTGCTGCCTCAATACCCGTATCGTTCATTCCATTTTCTAAGCTCGTTCATTCTGGCTGCATCATAGGCCACAGAAGCCCCCACCTGGAGAAATAATTAATCTGAATAAGACTGCTGAATCCAAAATTTAATTTTCCAAACAAAAAAAAGAAAAGACAAATTTACATACATACCACATAATTCTTATATATTACATATCTAACACCTAAACTTTCATATTTACATGCATACCACTAAATCTAGCATCACAAAAAGAAAAAAAAAAAATCACTGTTACTAACTATTTAAAAGTGAAATACACAATAAGTTTATATCACTAAAGTGTTATACATGTAACGATCAAACTTTCCGTGTTAGACATGTAAATGCATAAGAATTGATTGGTATGTATGCAAAATTCCAAGAATAAAAAAACAACTGATTTAATAAAAGAGACCAAATATCAATAATACAATAACCATACCATTGATTTTGCTAGAATGAAATCAACAAGAGTAAGAAGCCTCAATGAAGGTTTGGTAGCTTTTCCAGCTAGCTGATTCACAGATATAGATGGAACCATGGTGACAAATAGATTCATTATATATAGTTTAAAAACAATATTGATGTATAGTTTCATACAGTCAAACTATGTAATCTAATAAATTTATTAATTTCCAAAAAAAATTTTCTAATATAACCATATAACTACTAAGTGCACTATCTCTCACACAACCTAAGATCCAAGAAAAAAACACTTCACATGACCCCAAGTACTTTTCATTGGCTGAGGATATCCTCACCAAAAATTGATCCAAACGGATTTCAAAGTCCTTATATTTGATTGGAGATGAGCGCAGTATAAGAATTAATTAGTTTTTCATGTACTACACCCATCTCAAAACAAATATATGACTAAAATTTGGTCCATATATCCAAACTAAATATACAGACTTAGTAGTCAATATTTATTAAGGGTCTGTTTGGCGCAGTGCAGAACTACTTAGCTTTACTATTCAGTTTACATTGCATTGCTCTGCAGAAGCAGTTATGGGGAAAGCTTATTGCCTGTTTGGTTCGGTTATATGAAAACAATTACAGGAAAATTCGTTTCGAGAGAATGACCATTTTACCCTTGTTTGGTAAAACTGTTTAAAAGCAGAGTTTAAGCACCACATTCTCGTAACTTTATGAGCAAAAATTTATTTCTAGACAGAACAGAACATGCTAAAAATTATTGTTTTGGAATAATTAGACATATTTGATACATTCTTATGTATTTACATATCTAACACAAACTTTTTTTTTTTTAAGAAAATTTGCTTAATAATTAGGACCGGTCGATCTTGCTTCTCGCGACGGAGGAGGAGGGGAGTGAAGCAGATTACCTTCTCGCGACGGTGGAAGAAGATGAGGCTGGATGCTTCACGCGACGGTGGAAGAAGGAAGCCGCACTTCGCAAGATGATCGGGAGCAGCGGACGGTCGGGGAAGCGAGACGAGAGGCATCTCCTTCGGCTTCGCGAGATGCTAGGGCATGGACCGGCTTTGCGATAGGCAGATCGGTAACGCGGGCCTCGCAGCTCCTGCCGGCGGCGGCGTAGAGCTTCTCCGCGACCGGTCGGTTGTGGAGGAAAAGCCTGCAGTGAGGTCCTTGGGCGACGCCTGGGAAGTCTTCTCGCATGAACGAAGAAGTTATGGCGGAGGCTTGATCGCTGGGGCAGCAAAGCTCAGTCGCTAGAGATCTGGAGCGCGAGGCAAAGGAGGAAAATTCGTTCCACAAAGCCAGGTCGCGGGGTTGATCCCGCGGCCCGCTTTCTGCCTATTTCGCGGCAGGCGGCAGCGAACATGATATCCAAACAGTAAAAAATTGAGTTGCTTTGAGGTTTCGAACCGCGCCGCGCACAAAAAGGGGCTCCCAAAAGGACCCTAAGGCAAAAGAAAAAGAAAGCCTAGGATCATTATGGCATAATACCTTGAAAATATATATACTAGGAATGGGGCTTTGCTTCTACAAATAAAGCACCACCTTCATTCAACCTTATTTTTTATCTCATCTGGCCTGTCTTCTCGATCTATTTGTATTAGACTCTCAATCTAAATTTCTTGCCTTAAACAACCAATAGTAAAGAAGAGCAACAGATTGATACAAAAGGAAGCCCTGAAAATCATTCAAAAGGTGCCGGAGATTATGACAATTGACTCATGTTAGAAAGAATGAGAAATGTTAGATGTACTGCAAGGCAAGCGAAAGCTGCATGCGGCTCGTATTGCAACTATAAGAGTCTGTTTGGGATGGTTGTAGTTTTATGTAAAGGTGTTCGTAAGATTGTGATGAGAAAATTAATTATCTAAAAACTTATGGTGGGGATTATAAATTTACAGCGCCATACTTTAACAGATTTGATTGCAAAAAATAGCTTCCCATCAAAGAAACTAAAAAATTATAAACTGCAAAAAAACAACTCCCCATATAGGGTTGTGATGGTGGTCTAAAAAGCAAAGTAAGCAAAAAGTTATCCCAAATAGACCCTAAAGCTTATGAAATGGGCAGCAACATTCAGTCAATTAGCAACGTGTGGTTGAGTACCAAGTGGGAGTGACGGGTGGCTATGACAGCAAGTAGGTAGCAGACATGGGCACTAGCAGTGCGAGATAGGGCACGGAGTAGACAATAGTAGCGTGGGGTGACAATGTAGACGAGAAAGAAGAAATTGAATTGAAAGGGTTGGGGTGGGCACAATGACTGAGCTACTAATGTATAGGTGATGAGAGGAGAGAAAGGGAAGGAGGTGATGGCAAAGTGTTAGGAGTGCACCCACTTTGATATAATGTTTTGTGGGAAAGCACTATTTTGTCTTATTAAATAGAGGAGCACGTACAATATTCTAAGATACAATCAAATAAAGATAAACTAGTTATCAATTATAGAATACACAACAGTTGGCTTATAATGAGTTTCTCAAACGGTAGAAGGATGGGCAACTTTGGGCTTGTATATGGAAAGCTTTTATCATTTAACACAAATGAGAATGGTAATTCCCATGTGAAAATATTAGAATAATGTGCTAAAATAATCCCCTGACTATTTGCATGGAACTAATTTTAGTCCCCAAGTTTATTGAAGTGTTAAATTAGTCCCTCGAATCTTTTAGGGGGGCTAAAATAGTCCTCACTAGAGACTATTTCAACAGATAAACAGAATCTAGGGACTAAATTGATAATTCTATAAATTATGGGGCTAAAATAACCCCCTACAAAGAGTCAGGGGACCATTTTAACACTTTTCTTGAAAATATTCCTTGTATATGCAGCATCCACATATTATTGCAAGTATGTATGCAACAACAATAGCATTTTAAGTATTGGGTTTTCACAAGGCCTCCACATTCATGAGCATATTTTAAAAACATAGTGACTCTTTCTCCTCTCTTAATATGAATGGCTCAATTTCTAAACTCTAATTTTATATAGGAATCTACTAAACAAAAAAATATATATATAATAGCTGCTTCTCTTCTTCAAGAAATTGTTGGACAGGACTGTATGCAGTAGCAATGCATAGGTTCTGTATATAGTATGAAAAAGGGAGTAAGCAATCCTGTTGTAATATCTATAAGGGGCATTTACATAACATACCAATCAATTCCCATGTATTTACATATCTAACATCTAAACTTCAATTTTTACATTTATACCACCAAAACTTTAATATCAAATAAAAAAAACCACCATTTAAACTTTTAAAAAGTGAAACACATCTTTTCATCCATAGGTAAGATGGTATGTCTGTAAAAATTAAAATTTAGGTGCTAGATATGTAAATACATAAGAATTTAGTGGTATGTATGCAAATCTTCCTATCTATAAATTAAGAAACTCTTACCTTCAAATCACTTCCAGAATACCCTTCTGTCACATTAGCAAACTCTTCAAATTTAAAGCGGGGATCAAAATTTTCTTGGGAAAGAAATATTTTAAAATCTTCATGCGGCCCTCCGCATTTGGAAGATCAACATATATCCTATACTGACAACAACAAAAGAAATAAAAATATAGCAGATTTGATGATAATGAAACTTGCAATCATATCCTTAGATGAAATGATGATAAAAATGTAGCAAACTTGGGCTAGCAAGTAAATCCTAGGCCCGACTTGCAGTCTATTTGTCGAGCCAGCTTTTTGTTATGCAATTGAGGGCGAACACAACGCAAAATCAGAAGAAGAACACAGAGATTAAACGAGGTTAGGCATAGAAATGCTTACATCCTTGGGAGCAAAGCGGCGAATTCACTATTTCAGAGGAGTTACAAGTTCGGTTCATACCCATAGTTTTACACCTCTATTTATAGAAAGAACTCATAGATAAATTACTAAAACGCTCTCGCTCCCCCCAACCCCTTTAATGAAGAGACGCACCTCTTCATTCTAAAAAAACTCAAAATATAGTTATATGTGCCACACCTAACAAATCTCCACCTTGGCGAATATACCGCCTCTTAGGAGAAATATATCATGGAGTTTCTTACACAAAGTGGGTTGGTCAACCGTGTCAATTACAGCACTTTTCCCGCGATTTTTCTGTGATCCACGAATCAAAATGTTCGCCCAACTATTCGTGCCAACACTTCGGCCGAACTGCTGTCTTGCAAACCATGAATCCTTAGTCGATCGCAAATCGCCGCATCGAAACCCTTCGCACTTGTTCGCATAATACCTCCTAAAAACCCTTCGCGAAATCAACGTCTAGTCCGCCTGATCGCGAACTGCACCTCACGAAACTCCTTCCGCTACAGAAGTGTTTAACTTCGCTAAATTCTGTCGTGCGTCCACCATTAAAGCTATCGTGCCAACCGCCCGTCAGCAAGCCTGCCGCATGACCTGGCGGCAACTAAAGAAACCTCCGGCCGTGAACCCAACCTGCTGCGCTCAATCCGCGAAGTCCTTCATGTTGCTTGCACCTCGGCTTTGCCCGCAAGTTCTCCGCCGAACCAACTGTTCGCGGATCCTTCCACCTGGCGCTCACAATAACTTCTGCGTCTCCTCCGGCCGCTCGCGCTATCCGGTCAATCCGCCGAACCTGCTCCGGCTACAGATCCTTCTTGCCGAATTTTCCTCACAAGTCGTCTCGCCACGGATCACTGAACCCGCGACCTGGTCCGGAACACTCAATCTGCTGAACCAACTGCTCGCGAGTAACATCTCGCGCCAACCGTCGCGCCCAACAGCTGTCCTGCGTGACTTCTTGCTCGCCTATCACAAATTACCGTGCAAACCGTAAAACTGCTGCCCCGCGCTGACTCCACAACAGAACTGCACACGTACTCCACTATTCGGTGCTAGCCATCACGACTCCTGGCAACACAACACCAAAATCTCGAACTGAGCTGATTCCCTTGCTTTCCGCGTCCGCCTTGTCCTGGTGAACTCCCGAAGCCTGTGCAAACTGCTGGTGGTGCGAACCTCCACTGGCGATAACTGCCGAATCGCGCCTGTTGTTCGCACCTGTTCACGATAATTGCTGCGAACTGTGACTGTCCTATCCTCCTGCGAACGAAGCCTGGGAAGCCTTGGGCGGACTCCTCTGTGCCGAAATGGAAGCCTTCGCTTGTCTGGATCGCATGCTCCTCGCTCAGTCCACCTACCGCGAATGGATGATTCCTTCCTCTGCTTCCCTCTGCGGACCACTACAGAGCTTGCGAAGCCAAAATATCCGAACTCCTCCTCTGCGCACGCCTCCGCTGAACCTGCGAAGTCAAACAGGACACCTCTACGAATCACCTCCGCGCGATGCTCCCTCGACGAACTGTAACGAACCTCTGCGCGACGATCCTGTTCGCCAAATAACTGTACACGAAACTGCTCTGTCTGCGTGCTTCGCTCGAACAGCTGTTTCCTTCGCGGTAAGCGCCGACCGATTCGGCGAACTGCTCCTGGCCACGATTCGCGAAACCGCCCTGCCGCACTCGAACTGCTGCGAAGCCCCTTCGTGATCTGAGAACCGCCGTCCACCGCACAACTCCTCTGTGCGATGCCTGGGAACTCCTCTGAAACCCGGAAGGACCGAACGCCATGAACTTCCCTCGAGAACTCCGCAATTCCTCGAAGCCTATCGTCGCGATTCAAACCTGGGAACCGAACTCCTCCTCTGCCTTAAATCAAATCTCAAAAATTCTTCTTCTTCTTCTTGCGTCGATCTCCTCCGCCCTGAAACTGTAGCTCTGATACCAGTTGTTATGCAATTGAGGGCGAACACAACGCAAATTCAGAAGAAGAACACAGAGATTAAACGAGGTTCGGCATAGAAATGCCTACATCCTCGGGAGCAGAGCGGCGAATTCACTATTTCAGAGGAGTTACAAGTTCGGTTCATACCCATAGTTTTACACCTCTATTTATAGAAAGAACTCATAGATAAATTACTAAAACGCTCTCGCTCCCCCCCAACGCACCTCTTCATTCTAAAAAAACTCAAACTATCGTTACATGTGTCACACCTAACAAATCTCCACCTTGGCGAATATCCCGCCTTTTAGGAGAAATACATCATGGAGTTTCTTACACCAAGTGGGTTGGTCAACCGTGTCAATTACAGCACTTTTCCCGCGATTTTTCTGTGATCCATGAATCAAAATGTTCGACCAACTATTCGTGCCAACACCTCGGCCGAACTGCTGTCCTGTAAACCCTGAATCCTTCGTCGATCTCAAATCGCCGCGTCGAAACCCTTCGCACTTGTTCTCATAATACCTCCTCAAAACCCTTCGTGAAATCAACGCCTAGTCCGCCTGATCGCAAACTGCACCTCACGAAACTCCTTCCGCTACAGAAGTGTTTAACTTCGCTAAATTCCGTCGTGCGTGTTGACCTCATTTTTGATGAGGTCTTCTCCTCTTCTTTTAGTGCTTAGGATCTAGCCTTAGGCTTTTCCTTTGACTATCTTAGAGGATTAGAATTGGGACCCACTTTTTTTAGAAATTCAAACCACCTCTTAACTCCCTGCAAACTCCACAAACTTGACTGTAGACCCCTAATCACCTAGAGGGTTGAAATCAAATGTGGAAGTTTAAAGGATGAGTTCCTATGGGACTCTTTGGCCTTAGGATCCGCCCAGGTGGTCCGTGCCTGGTGAAGGGTTGACTTGCACACACACTACACCTACACACTACACTTTCACACACTTCCTAAAAACACACCCATACCCGACTTGACCTCCTGACTCATGTAGGTGATTCACATGGATGGTCCTTAACCCCTAAGCCCTTGGCTAAGAGGGTTAGGAACAACATGGTGAATGCCTCAAATGAGTCCCTTCATGGCTCATGTGGGCTTGATATGGCTTCATGGCTCAACCAAAATGACTTCTTTCCACTTACATACACCCAATCTTCAATTTCCCAAATTTTCAATTTTGACCCGGGACCCTACACCCGCTTAGCCTACCCAAAACCCTTGAAACTACCCAAATTTCTCAAAAATTTCCAAATTACCCAAAATTCTCCAAAATCAATCCAAAACATTTCCACATCACTCAAATTGATCATCCATACCCAAAAATACCAAAAATTCCAAGAAAACCTCCCAATACCCTCCAACTACCCAAAATACCCCTCTTAACCCAAAAATCCAAAAATTCAGAAAACTCCCAGAAAATTCCAGAAAATCCCAAATATTCCCAATTTCATTTTTTCCAACTACACCATGGGCCAATTTTGTCAATTTACCCCACTTTTATCAAAACCCCCAATTCGACCGATTTTAACTCTAAAAGTAAACCCAATGTCAAACCTAACCTACCCAATTGACCTAAATTCTGGTCCAATTCAATTCTAAACTTCAATTCAACATTCCCAACACCAATCTAGACCAAATCCAAGCCCAATTTGATTGAAATTTGGATCCAATTTCACTTTTGGCCTTAAAAAGCCCAATTTGAACCCATGACCCAAACTTAGCCCAAACTCACCCAATTCAATTCCAATTAACCCCAAATCTTTTCTAAACCTTCCTTGACATCCCCATAAACAAAACACTAACATGATTTGCACAAAATTTAGACCCAAACCCCACTCAAATTCAACCCGAAATTAAAAGGCCCATTTTTGACCTAAACCCAAACCTAGCCCAAATGAGCCCAAATCCCAAAATCAAAACCCATCAAAGCCAAAACCTCTTTGAAACACTCCCATAAACATTTCCCAACATTAATTTTACATCAATTTCAACTCTAGCCCAACATTGGCCCAAGTTAGCCCAATTTGACCTACATAGGCCCACTTACCAATTAAACCCAAATTCAAACCAATTCAAGTCCAAATCACACCAAATTGACCCCAAACCACTCATGACACATCCCTAAACCAAACTCAACAATTATTTGGCCCAACCTCTTTACAAAATTTCTATCCATAAATTCATTTTCAAACCTAAAAGTCCACTTCCCTAAACCTTCCTAAAAGCCCATTTCCACCGAATACAAAAGCCCAAAATTGGCCTTAAAGCCCACATGACATTTCCATTTGCCATCCATTTAATCAAAGCCATTCCCTAAGTTCTAATCACATCATCAAATAATTCCAAATTAAGCCTCATGCCAAATTACCCCTAAATGACAAATATTTCTAAAACCCTTTTTCATGAAACAAGTCAACTTTTTTCAAGCCAAATGCAAGCCATGCAAGCCATAGACAAGCCACATGAAGCCATGGGGGGTTTGACTTGTCACCATGCCCAAAATGGCAAGAAGAGGGGACCCTTTAATGATTCTCTTAAGAGTGATTAACCACTCCCATGTCTCCCCTAACTCTCGCTTAAGCTTAATTGTACTTGGATTGTGACTTGACCCCACTAATCAAGCCGATCCAAGTGACTTTCCCTTCACCCAAATTGGCCTTGGAGGGTGAACCCAACCCAAACCAATGGGTTGACCAAATTGAAGCCAAAATGACCCCTCCCCCATTCCATTTTAATTCAGCCACTTTACACATGGCAATGGCCAATGCTAATTGATTGCACTAAGCTCTAACCCTGACCCACCTGGACCTGAGGGTGACCCATGCCTGCCGGCCAGCCACCAGGCCGCCGGAAAACACCATGGCCGAGACCTTGGGAGGAGCCAAACTTTGGAATTCCATCTTGCTGAGCTGCCCCATGCCTAGTGGTCACCATGGCCGTTCTTCTCCTCACCGCAGCAGCTCGATCCCAAGCCCTAACTCCCCCAGGAGGCCCTCCACCCTCTCCTATTTAAACTCCACCCTCTCGGCCATGAGAGAGCTGAAAAAAAAACCTTAAGGAAACTCGCCAAAATTGTTCCGTACTCCTCCCCACACACGAGCACTTGATCCCCAAGTGAGATCCCCCTGCCATTTCTTCTCCGCGAGCTCGATTTCGTAGTCGAAATTCCACCCAAAACCAGGACACTTCTCCACGGTGAGCCAATCCCCAAATTGATTGGTTCTACACCTTCACCGGACCAAGGGAAGGTGTCCACCGACAAAAGCCCCATCTCCGAAGCCACCCGAGTTGCTCCGGCCTCCAAGCTTTGTGATCGGGCTTGGTCGAAATCACATCTGAGACAATTCACTGGACCGGGAGACTTCATCCGGAGCTTGCGGGATCCAATCGAAGGTGCAACAACTCTCGGATCGAAGCCACACTTCTCCGAGCAAAGGTATGAACTAATTCTTCATCCCGAGCTTCCGGAGATTCTCCATTTCAAATGCCTTAATTTCAATGCATGATAACTCGTATAGATGTGTTCGTCTCTTCGAGACGAATCCATAGAGCATAAGAACATAAAAATCCGTTGAGTATCGAGTGAGATCTTAGTGGATTTAGTGTGGACGGCTCTCGGGTGAGGATGCTCGGGGACGATGAACGGATGCCGTCCATTTAATACACGCGCGGACGGACGGCTCGGATGGCGTCGGACCGGAGAGACGGTACGAGAACAGCGGGGCCCGGCCGCTCGATTCGGATGGCGGCGTCGAATGGGAGCGCGACGCGTGTGAGTTCGGAGATGCCGAGGATGCGCTGGTGCCGCGTGGATAAATAGAAAAATAGGGTATTTTTCTATTTATTTAATTCCCTAAACTTGGAAAATTCATAACTTTGTGTAGGAAAATCATAAAAATAAAAGAAAAATACCCTCTTGCTCAGTGAACAGAGGAGAATAATGTGGAAAAGAAATCATTTAATTTCATCAAGTATTTTATTTTTTATAATTTATTTACTCTCTGCATACATTTAATTCTCCATGCATGCATACAATTCACCATGGCATGAGACCATAAGGCTTTTGAAGCATCTGAATTTGGGAACATTCCCTGAATTTTCCAAAGTCAGAGGCCATCCCTATGAAGAGTTATTGATTTTTCAAATTCATGTCACTGTTTTGAGTATTTTAATTCCAATAAATAGCATGTTGTGAAATAAATTCTAGGAAAATTTGGTGATGTTCCTTATGACCAGAGAACCCTAGGAAAAATAGGTTTTGAGTTAGTTCATTTTAGACAACCCTAATTGGCTTAAACACCCAAAATAGACCCCTAATTAATTAGAGCTAACCATACATCAAATTGACTTGAAATCAATTCTCCACTGACCTTTAGGATCAGAGGAACCCACCATAAAAATTTGAGGTCAATTGGACTTGGTTAGCCCTATTAATTGGGTTGATTAAGCCACTTAGTCATTTTAAACTTTAAAAATTCATAACTTTCAAAATATCTTTCAAAAATTCACCAAATTGGTTTTGGAGTCTCTCTGATATCAGGGGAGTTTAAGAAAATTAAAATTTCAATTTTCTAAAAAAGTTGATTTTTAATATTATTTTAATATTTTTAAATAATTAAAAAATAATAAAAATCACAAAAATAATAAAATTCGCCAAAATGTCACATTTTAAATTTTAATCTCTTAGGAACAAATCCCATATTTTTCCTAGGTCTATTTAGTGAGATATTAAATTTTAAAGCTCTAGGGTAATTTTAAAATTAAAAAAATGTATTTTCTAGCATTTTCACCAAAATAATTATAATAAATCAAAGAAAAATCAGAAAATTGTAAAATTTGTTTCTCTGGAATCCTTGATATCAGAGAGAATTTTAAAAATTATAAAATTCATTTTTCAACATTTATTTTATTTTTAAATTAATTAACACTCTAAAACTTAAAATAATTATAATAAAAATAATATAATTCAAAAAATCACCAAAATTAGTCCAAGTGGTCCTCTGGTCATTAGGAATGTCCCCTAATTTTCTTAAGGACAGAAACTTTCCCTTGGTCATGTTATCAAATTTTCCTTGAAAATCTCTATTTTCTACTAAAAATAATTATATAAATAAATTAAATACAGAAAAATCACATTTTCTCCTCTCATGTCTTTATTGACATATGAGTGAAGTCATATAAAAATTTCAAGTTCATTTGAGTTCAATTTAGTGAGTTATGAAATTATTAGGCTTAAAGGGCAAAATGGTAATTAAAATTTTAACCCTTAATTAAAACTTTAGGTTTAATAAAAAATTAACAAGTAAAATATTTGATCCTAATCTGATTTGGATGATTGAAATTTAAATAATTAAAGGGTAGAAACCCATTGAGCAATTTAAAATGATTAAACCTTAATTAAATAATTGATTAAATTTGGAAGAATAATAAAATTGGAATTATTAAAATAGGGATATTATTAGGAAGAGATTTATTCTTTAATTTAAAAATCCCTAAATTAATCATCTCATTAATATTCAACTCTTAATTAAAATGATAACTCAAATTTAAAATATTAAAAGACTTAATCATTAAACTAAAATTAAATCATTAAACTCTTTCAAAAATTTCAATTAAAATTAAATTAAATTAAATTAAAAATTAAATTAAATTAAGTAAATTAAATTAAAATTAAATTAAATTAAATTAAGATTAAAAGTTGAATTAAATTAAATTAAATTAAATTAAATTAACAAATTAAATTAAATTAAATGAATAAATTAAATTAAATTAAATAAATAAAATTAAATTAAATTAAATTAAATAAAATTAAATAAATAAATTAAATTAAATTAAATTAAATAAATTAAATTAAATTAAATTAAATTAAATTAAATTAAATTAAATTAAATTAAATTAAATTAAATTAAGAATTAAATCAAATCAAACTAAATTGAATTAAATTAAATCAAATCAAACTAAATTGAATTAAATTGAATTAAATTAAATTAAATTAAATTAAATTGAATTAAGTTGAATTAAATAACATCACCTAAGACATAAAGAACTCAAAAATAAATCTAAGATAACTTGAACACTATTCCAAACTTAAATCATTAATTTGAACTTAAATTTGAATCACAAACCATTCGAACACCAATTTACCCTCAAGAGCTTTAGTTATCATAACTCCTAAACGTAATATTAAATGAAATGTTACTTCACTTATAGGATATTCAAATGTCCTAGTTCACCGAGCAAGTTAACAAAAATCGAAAACCTCGGACGATCGATTCACTTACACAATTAAATTCATTTGGACTTAAAACAATCCTAGAAATATTGAAAAGATGTTTAGGATCCTTCCTAAGCACTTCCTCAATATGATAGGATGTTTATAAGAACAATTGAACTTAGTTGTTCTTTGATGAAGAAAATCGTCTTCAAACCAAAAACACAAAGAACCTAGACGTCATAGGAAATGACTAGCTATAGGATTAGGAATTTGGTAGAAAACCATAATCCTTTCCCTTAGCTTTACCTAGGAACTTGCTTAAATATTCTAATTGTGTTTTAAGTGCAGCTTGGGATGACGGTAATATAAACCCTGTTTAATATTTTCATATTAAGCAGGGGAATTTGTCGGCTTATAAAATTGGTTCGCAGACCAAACGGATGTCACAAATCTTCTAGTTTATTTAACCGAGCCCCACCATCAAGCTGTGTGTCTATCCTTAGGGATAGATACACGGTTTGCGGTGCGGTGCTCGTTTATATAAACTATTCTGGGATGTGAGATCGGCTTGATTTCATATCTTAAAATCTTCAAATTTAAAATTATTTTCAAAATCAAATACTACTTATTTCAAATTATTTATTTAAATTAAATTAAAAAATTCGCCGACAACTTCTGTTAGGCGACCCCTTTTTAAAATATCACACAACCTAAAAATATATGCCGACAGTGCGTCCGCCACTAAAGCTATCGTGCCAACCACCTGTCGGCAAGCCTGCCGCATGACCTGGCGGCAACTAAAGTAACCTCCGGTCGTGAACTCAACCTACTCCGCTCAATCCGCGAAGTCCTTCATGTTGCTTGCACCTCGGCTTTGCCTGCAAGTTCTCCGCCGAACCAACTCTTTTAAGGCATACATGTTCATAAATTGTTTTTGAGGGAGCAAATGACTTTTGATCAGAGATTAAGGCTTATTTTGAAAAAGAAATTTTGACTAGTTTTGTGATAGAAAAATAATCAATAAAAATAAGTGTTAACTTGAATTATAATTTTCTCACAACTTCAAATTTTTGACAATTTTTTAGAAGAGGTTTATTAATAATAATAATGATCGAGACTAGGAACTGAGAGGCACAAAAATATACAAGGAGCAAAAAACACGTGTAAGCCACATTTAAGGTGAAATGCGTGTGTGTTCGCCGCCACTCGCCACCCATCTGGTACTGTCTGCTCGCTGCGTCGTCGTGTTGTTGTTTCTCTTGTCATAGAGTCACTAGCTTGTCTCTTGTAGTACAACATTTTCTCTATGAAGAACTCTCTCTCTGATCGTATGGATGATCTAAAGAGATAAGGGATCAGAAGGCTAAGTCATATGACAACGGGGACAAATAAAAAGAAACTCTTAGGGAAACTTTTGTAAGGTGGGCTTCGCATAGATAGCTCCAAGGTGTATTAGTTTAAGACAGCTCAGAGACATACTTGCGAAGAAGACATAAGGAAAGCAAACCCACGACCAGTGATTCAAGTTATTGTACTTATCATGGGGTTTGCTTCTTCCTATAAAGGAATGAATCTATAGTTAATTACATCTTATGCAAGCAGGGGTTGCTTAAAAAAACTCACAATTAATGTTGTAACTCATCCTCATAAATATTGAATGTCATTGTAATGGAAAAAAATTTTGAAGTCTTTTCCTAAGGGCAGCGGATCCTTAAAGATTTTGAACTATCCTATGGTTTTGTGTTGTTTTCAATGGTTTAGTTGAGGTTCATCCTCTGCTCTAGGTTTTAGGCAGCTCAAATGACCATCCCTGCAAAACATAGTTATCACACCCTAATAACATGCAAAGTAAATCTAGGGTGACGTCCATCATTTGTCTTCAGCAGCCCTGCAAAACAGAGTTAGAATAAAATATGTTTTGGATTGATTGGTAGGTTATTGTTTTTATTTTAGACAATCCAGTTAAGATGCACATGCATTTCCATCATTTCAGGTTTGTTATGTTCCCTAATCTACTTAATCTAAGATGTGGTCAAACCTACTCCGACTAGAAGATTCCTGTCAACAATCATGGGTCGTGTCATCCAAAAGTTCTTTGTAGACCATGGGTAAAGGTGTTCAAGTTGCGTCTGATGATCTTTATTCAGTATAGCTTCATTTAAGTTTTAATGACTTTTTCAGATTTTAGATGATAAAAATTTTAGGTTGCTTATGACTTATTAGTCGATTAGATATTTTGTTTTGTCATTTTCTTTTTGTTTTGTTTTTTTTATTGTAGTTTAGAATGACCCAGTCAAAAACGCATGATTATGTCATCTCAAGTCATGTAGGTTTTGCAGTTTGATTAACCACAAGTAGCTGGAAGATATTTTGTTAGCAACAATGGATTACGTCCTCCAAAATACCTTCTCTAAACATGATGCATTTTTTTGGTTCAAGCTTAAATCTTAGTGTCTTTTTTTGGCCTAAATTGTCCCTGAGTTAAGTCGAGTTGACCCAGAGATTCAATTGAGTGGGTTAACCCAAGTTTGGTCAGGTTGACCCAGAGATTCAATTGAATTGGGTGAACCTGAGTTAGGTTGGGTTGACCTGAAGATTTCAGTTGAATTGGGTGAACCCGAGCTAGGTCGGTTGACCCAATGGTTTAGTTGAATTAGGTGTAACCCGAGTTGGGTCAGGTTGAGCCGGAGGTTTAATTGAATTGGGTTAACCAGAGTTAGGTCGGGTTGACCCAGAGATTCAGTTTAATTAGCTCGAGTTAGGTCGGGTTGACTTGGTAATTTCAGTTGAATTGGGTTAACCCAAGTTAGGTCAGGTTGGCCCACGATTTAAGTTAAAGTGGGTTAACCAGAGTTAGGTAGGTTGACCCAGTGATTCAATTAAATTCGGTCAAAGTTAAGTTAGACCCTAGAGAGCTTGTGTTTGACTAAGTCCAGGTTGGGTTGGACTTAGATTAGGTATAGGTTGGGTTAGACCTAGGGAAAGTTTAAGTTAGGTTAGACTTAGAATGGTTCATGCTTAGATCTAGTGTAGTTTAGACCTAAGAATGACCAAAGATGAATTTTGGTCTAAGTTGAGTTAAACTTAAGGAGATATGTATTTTAGGTCTAGGTTGATTTAGACATAAGTTGAAGTAAGCCTTAGTTGGGTTAGAATTAGACTAGATCTAGGTTATGCTAGACCTAGCGGAAGCTCAAGTTGAAATTAGGTCTAAATTAAGTTAAAGGACTTTGGCTAAGTCTAAGTTAGGTTGGAACTAGGGTCTAGTTAGTACTAATGTGGGTTAAACGTAAAAGGGGTTAGACTAGATCTAAGTTAGGTTAGACCTAAGGTTTAGGTTAGGTCTAATGTGGGTTAGACCAAAATGTTTGGACTAGGTCTAAGTTAGGTTAGACCTAGGGCTAAAGTTAGTTGTAATGGGGGTTAGACCAAAAAGGTTGGACTAAGTCTAAGTTAGGTTAGACCTTGGGTTTAGGTTAGGTCAAATGTGGGTCCGACCTAAAAGTTTGGACTAGGTCTAAGTTAGGTTAGACCTAGGGCTTAAGTTAAGCCTAATCTGGGTTAAACCAAAAAGGCTAGACTAGGTCTAAGTAAGGTTTGACCTAGGGTTCAAGTTAGGTCTAATGCGGGTTAAACCTAAAATGTTGGACGTCTAAGTTAGGTTAGACCTAGGGTTTAGGTTAGTTATAATGTGGGTTAGACCTAAAAGGGGTTTAAA
Organism: Papilionanthe hookeriana x Papilionanthe teres; assembly: GCA_022702705.1. Lineage (NCBI taxonomy): Eukaryota > Viridiplantae > Streptophyta > Magnoliopsida > Asparagales > Orchidaceae > Papilionanthe > Papilionanthe hookeriana x Papilionanthe teres. Next base: position 23,527,565 of record CM040436.1, on the reverse strand, counting down.
TTGATGTTTGGGTCTAGCTTGAGTTAGGCCCAAAGGATTGAGTCTAGGTCTAAGTTGGCTTAGACCTAAGGTTTATGTCTAATTTTGGTTAGACCTAAAGAGTTGGTTGACGTTTGGGTTTAATGTGTGTTAAACCCAAGGAGATGTTTTATTTTAGGGTCTAATGTGGGTAAAGGGTTGGTTGATGTTTGGGTTTTTTCTGTGTTTAATGATGCTCCCTAGCAGATGGGCTGACTTTATACTTTTTTATCATTTCCGTATTGTATGAGCTCTCAGTTTCGTGTGTCGTGAATTATGATCAATTTAATTCGTTTATATTTAAGCTGTTTTAGTATCATTATGTGTATATTGGAGATTTCTTTTATAAGTTGAGATAATAGATAAATATCATATTATGTTGATTGTGTTTGTTATGTGCAGAAATGTGGAGACCTAATTGTTTTATTGTTTTTTTTTCTTTTTTGTTTCTTACAAGTTAGCGTCAGATTAATGTCGGAAAATTCCGACACTAAAATCTACAATCAGACAACGATACAAGCTGTACTAAAATGACACAATAACATCGAACAGGGCCGATACTGATTAGCGTCGACTATATCCGACTCTAATTAGTGTCAGCATTGTTCGAAGCTGATCAGCGCCGGTCAGTTGGACGCTAATGCGCCTTTATGTCAATGTCGCTGGCATATTTAATGGTATTTTTTAGCGACGACTGCTTTCGACGCTAATGTAGCTTTAAATGAAATATGATGCTAATGTCGACACAAAATTAACGTAAAAAAAAAAAATCGACCCTAATTTGAATTAGCGTTGGAAAATAACTCAAAGTGTCGGAAATGTCCGACTAAAATGTCTGACGCTAATCAGGCTTTTTCCTGTAGTGCCAACCCACAAGCTAGTGAGTCGAGTTGTAGCTAGCTTGAGTTTGGCTTGTTAACTCATCAAGCTCAGCTTACAAGCCACTTATCGAGCCGACTCATAAGTCGGTTTGACTTATTTACACTTCTAGCCAAAACAACCCCTTTTCTCTCTCTCTCTTTGAACCATTCGAAGAACCCTGCAAGCTTTCTCTTTGCTGCCCAAGTAGCCAGCCGAAGTAACCAGCTACCCATCGTAGAGATTATTCGTTAGGGATAATACAAATTGAGTATTTTTTGAGGGATAATACATTTCTTCTTTTTTTGATGAACAGCTTTGATTCAACTGATTTTTATACAAATGTAATCACATTTATTTTGTGTTAAAATGCTATCACACATAGCATAAACATTTTTTTTGCTGTTGTAACTCAATTTAAAGACTGAATAAAGTTTCATTGATTTAGATAAACTAATTTTCATTAGTGTATTGCATTAAGAAATGAAGCTGCCATAATGTTTATGATGTGGTATATAATGATGTTATTGTCTAAAATAAAGACTAACAAAATGATGAAACTTTGTTGGTTTCTCTGGCTGCCCAGCTGGTGCTTTGAACAACATTAGAGACGAGAATAGGAAGCCATTGAAGCTTGCTTCTTTCTCTTGGAACTCTGAAAGCATAGAGATGTAATTTGTTGAATGTCTGTACAAAGTACATTTATTTTATGTTTTTAAAATTGAGAATTGAAACCTCACTCTTTCTGTCTATCAGACAACTTTAAAATTTTGATATTGTTGTGCGAAATTTACAGTCATTTTCTATTAAAAATGAGAATATACCCACTAAATGTTTCTTCATTTCTTCTGCAAATGAAGGAAATGTGGCAGCAGGAATGCTGCCATTTTAGAAATCTGACACTTCAATGCTTATGGCAAACTTCAAAAAGGATTTTTTTTTTTCAAATTGATCTTTTATATTTGGAAATTTGCAGGATTATTGAGACGTTTGTTACCCATTTGCACTGGGGAGTTCTCATTTGATTATGAGACTTTTGCAGAATAAGGATTGAGTTGACTTTCAATTTTCTAACATAGCATATGATGAAGGATGCTTAGCAGTTTGGTGATGAATTTGTGGTATTGCTTTTCGCTTTGATCCCTGCATATTGTGTTTCTGTAAATTTCTGCTATTCTTGAATTTCTGAGTAGAGGTAATTTTTTGTGTTACTTTAGTATTAAGCAGGAGAAAGACTGACAATGGAAGCTTAACAGTGACAGCATGAAATTGAAGTGAAAACAATAAAAAGATATGATTTGCATGTAGAAGGAAGCTTGTTATCCTAAATTGTAGTGAAAGTAATAGGAATAGTGGAAAGCAATTTAAGTCGGCCTACATAAATACAACATAACAAAACACAAATAAAAGAAAACAATTTAACATCAGTTTTGACATTTGATATGCTATCAACAAATTTTCAACATGGATCTCGAAATTTAATACGAATTTCAAGATAACTTTTTGAGCAAGAAATATATAAACCTTGATAGCGAGTTATCCATAAGTCCGATTTCAGCAAACTTATAGTCAAATTGACCGACTGGACGAGACGAACCCAATGATACCAAATTTGGTCTAATTCGAGTCAAATCAAGCTCAGATCAAGACATTGAACCATCTTTGGAGGCTTTCTGAGTATTTTTGAAAGGTCAAACAGATTATGAATCGGATGAGTCCGTAGTCGAATCAAGCGTCTAAACAAGTTGAATCCAACGAGCACAAGATCACTTAATCCTGATATCGTTAAGACACACAAATATATATCAAATACCTTCAGGTTGAGAGAATCTCCCAGGACTGCCTGATCGTATTGGTTTGTATTTTTTCATTAATTGTAATCGAAACTCTATAAATAGTGCCCCTCCCCTTTCTTGAAGAGGGAAGAAAAAACATAAACCCTGAAGAAGACTGAAGCTTGAAGAAGGAGTTGAAGCCCAACATTACTCTTATAGCCTTCGATCACAGCCAACCACCATTGACCACCACTCATCAACCGCAGTCAACCACTAGTTGTTAATCTCGCCGACCTCTCACCGGCTGCCGCCGATCATCATCAACCGCGCTTACTTTTTACGACAAGTTTGTTCACACATCAATGTTGCAAATCAAGAGACAGTGTAACTTTTTCTGCCAGTGGGCAAGGGGTTGTAACTATAATCACCAATTTCTAGTGGATCTCTTCAACTGGGCTAGGTTTTGTGATTTTTTACTTTTCCGGGTTTTTCATGTAAAAACTTCTCGTGTCTCTACTAGTTGTTTTCTTTCATCTGAGTGTGTGCCGAAGCTTCGTACAACAGTAACATGATAATCTATTACCCTACCGCTGTGAATCTTCTATCATGCATCAACATACATGTCACCTTTCCCATACATGAAAAGATTTATTATATAAGTTTAGGTGTTAAGACATGTAAATACATAAGAATTGTGTGAAATGTATGTAAATGCCCCTTAAAATGAACTTTTATATCTAGATGTATCAAGATATTGGCTCCAATAATTCATCATTAGCAACAAAAACTACTTTAGAATTAAAAATGTGCCAAATTTAAGAATCACCAAAAGAAACAATGCTTCAACCTACAAAATTATAAGCATCTTTCCCAACCTTTTCAATTAACATTTTGCAACAGAATTAAGAATACAATCATGCAACCCAAAAATATTAAATAGTACTTCCAAAAAGATATTATATTTCAATGCCTCCACAAAATTACAACGTTCATAAATCAGTTTGTTCAATGTTAGTACAAATATTATCAACAAAATGTAATAAGCCTTCGTCTAGAAGCATCAATTGCTTGCATTACATGCACACCTCAGATGAACAACCTCTCAAGGAGAGCTACAACCATTGGGATAGCTACAATTTTGAACCACCATAAAATTTCTAAGCTTGTAAAACTCATATTTCATAGTATGGTTGCTCCTTAACAAATATTCCAAAGAATCTAAAATTTTAGCCATGTCAATATTAGCTAATGTTTGATTAACTTTATCAACCCACTTAAAGTAGTTACAAGGGACATCTACAGAACTTCTTTCCTCGATTATTATCTTTGTAAGCGGTGTATAATTTATATTGTAGATTACAACGACAATAAATATGATAGTCTTAGTTACTTGTTGATTCTAATAACCGAATCGAACTCATTTTTCACAATCTAGAATGACAAATGAAAATTTCACTATAACAAAAAAATAGTTAAACAAGTTAAGAAACAATTAATCAACTTGTTCATTATAGAAAGAAATTAAAAGATAGAATGAACATGAACTAGGAATTGAAATACTGGAGGAACTGCATTAAAAATAACGTTTGCCCGCTTGTTTTGTTGGGAAGAAAATGAGTGGAAAAGTAATTTTTCTTCTTTCCTGGCTTAAAAGATATAACAAACAAATTGAAAAATGACAGCAAACTAATATTATACATACTTTCTAGAAAAGAATGATAAAGATAAATATGTCTGTCATAATTTTCTTTGTAAATCAAAATTATTAACCCTAATTCTCTAAAGCCAAACAATAAAGATGCAAGTATTTTTCCACTACATTGCAAACTCTACAACTCCCACAATCCAAAAATATTACATTCCAGAATAGAAAGAAAAAAAAGGGCTCATGTTATGGTAGAATTCATAAACTAAGTACATGAGCTTTTTACAAGTAGTTTTACACAGACACTCTTGGTAGAATTGCTCCCATCATAATATAATTGCTTTCTGTAAATAGCTACCTGAAAACCTTTGGTATTAGCAACCGTGGTTTGTTGAGATGCTTCATACCATCCAAACATACGACATCATTATCATAGAGGGTTACATATGTAAATCCCTCTTTTTTACTTTGGAAAATTGATCCCTCAAAGACATAATGATGCACACATGCCGCCTAATGTTAAATCACAACAGAGAAAGTAAAGAATAAGCTTACACAAACTATTTTTCACACATTAAGGAGCTGTTTTGGAAATAGTGTTTGAGCATGATTCAGAATAGTTTTTAACCTAAATCCTGCAAAGTAGTAAAAATGAAAATAATAAAATCCTACTGATACTTAAATCCCATTTTCTTCTTCCATCCTGATTTAATTTTCGGGTTTAGTAAATATAGTTGGAAGAATGATTACGTGATTTAAAGGAGCTAAAGTGTGAGATGGATGATGGGAGGAAGGAGGAGAAAGATGGGAGGAAGGAGGAGAAAGATGGGAGTTGCGGAAGTCTCTGTAAGCCTCAAATCCTAAAAGAGAGGGAAGGCCAAAAGAGGCAGTATTTAACATAAAATCTCGCAAAACAATAAGGTGATTTAAGTTATTTGAATTTAGTAAATTCCGTAAATTCGGATTTCTAAATTCTGAATTGGTTAAATTGCGAAAAATATCTGATAATGAAATCCTGTATATCTGGTAAATCTATTAAAATTATTTGAGAAGTTCTGTCTACATCGAGGTGAATCCCATTACATGTATCCTGTAAATCCACCGATTCACAAGATTTAGGAAATTCAGGATTTAAGGTCGAAATCCTTGAAATCCGGATTTATCAAATCTGTGTTTTTTTTTCTTATCTAAAATGATAATCTGAAGAAGTTAAATCCTGCTCCAAATTCATCACTAGATAGCCCCTAAAAATAACAACAATAGAAGTCTATAAAACAGAAATCTAATTTCTCTTTTGTCCTGTGTTAAATCTCAAGTTTAGTACATCACGCTGGATTACTGATCGTGAGGTTTAAAAGAGCTGGGGGTTGGGTGGGTGGAAGAGGTAGAAGGATGAGAGTTACAAAAGTCTTTGTATACCACAATTTCGACAAAAGAGGGAGGGTCAGAAGGGGAAGAGAAGTTTTTGGATTTAATTTAATTTTATGTGTAACATCTAATTTGCTGAACTCATCTTTAGATCAATAAAGAATAAAGTTTAGGTGTTAAATGTATCAATATGGGATATTCCATGATATGTATGTAAGGTTCTGTTTGGAGCAGTTATGAAACTTTATCGAATAATGCGCGATAAGCGATTAAAAATAATCTACTTAATAAAAGTTTGTGAAGTGGCTATTACAAAATTTTATTTTCTTTAAAAGACAGTAGCAATAAGTAAAGTTGCCACATGCACCTATCTACCTCACCTAGATAGTACGGTGTGAAAAAACTGTTTGCGTTTTCAAAACGTATGTTCTGCCAAAACGCAGCTTACTACAACATGGCCAGTGCTGTTTTCAAAACGCTCATCGCACCAAATAACCGCTCAAGCGGACTTCTAAATCTCTACTTTTTTTTTAATTTAAAATAGCGATAATTTTGATGTAATATACAAATTTGTGTGATATAAATATAAAAAGTAAAGTTCAAAATATTTGGTATGTAAATATATAAGAATCGGGTGGCAATGTGGTATACATCTAGATTTTAGATGCCCTAAAAATAATTGAAACAATTTCAAAATCAATTTCTTATAATTTCGCGATAATATTCACATTCAAGTACTACCCACAGATAACACCGGCGGCGCGAACACAGCGGATTCGTCGGTGAGACTTGACCGCCGTCGATAGCAAAATCCCTGATCCAGAACGAAATAGAAAAGAACTTCGCCGAATCTGTTTCAAGCGAAGGGCCGAGCTTGAGTAGAGGTAGCTTGATTCCACATTATTGAGCTCAGTTACATTTTAAAGTCGTTGAATTTGCCTCTAGGAATCTAGTTTGGAGATGGGAGGAGTCATTCTAGGAATGCCTGGCCCTTGGGCTGAAAATTTCCTTGAAAAATCCGATCACTACACTTCGAAGATTGGAGGATTGCCTGTAAGAGAGAAATTTATCTCTTTGATTTTAATCATCTTCAAAATCTGATTGCCAATGTATTTGTATTGTGGTTCTGTATCTCGCAGGACTGGCCATTGCACGAAATGTTTCTCAGGCCTGATCTAATAAAATGTGTTTTGTGCGGTGAAAGGCTCTGCCTTCTTGCACAGGTGAGTGGTTGTTGGTTCTTCTTTGCTAAGCTTAGTTTAGGTAAGAGATCTTAATTCTGATTGCTGCACTTTGTTTTTTTGGTGTTTTTGTTCTGTAAAATTTCAGGTATATGCTCCTATTAAAATGTCAAAATTGAATGTTGACGAAAGAGTCATCTATGTTTTTGGCTGTTTGACGACAAAATGTGGGAGTAGCCCTAAATGGTTTGTTCTGAAGAAGCGATATCGTTTACTGTATTGTTTTTCATTTCGTATACTTTATTAATTCATGGTTTTAATCAAGGAAAGTTTGCAGCTGGCGAGCACTTCGCATGCAAAAGTGCAATAGCGAGAAGACTCTCAATGGCATCTGTGAAGATTCCAAACCTTCTACAAACTGTAATGGGAATGAAAAAAACATGGTTAGGGGTAACTATGGAAGTGTTGTGAAGAATTTGGTGAGTGGCGATGAAGAAAGTGTTGAGGAGGAATATGATGATTTATGCTTTGATGAATTGGCTCGGGAACTTTCTGAAGCTTCCTCACAAGCTTCTCAGTCTAAGAAACCAAATGGCTCCTTGATTTTAGAATATAATAAGAAGAGTATGAGATCCGATTCAACACTAAATGGCATAAACTCAAGCATACCAGGTGTGATAGGGATTTTTTGATAGTTTAGATATGAGAGAGAAAGTAATTTGTTTATGTTCCATCTTGGTTGCAGTGGTTCCTTGCTTTTATATATATCCTCAGGAAGATCGATCCTTTGGTGAAGTTGCTGCCGTTTGTGCCAATTATACCAAACTTTCTGTTAAACAAGAAGATGACTCTAATGATGATAAAGATGAGGAAGTTTGGGAAGGAGAGGGATATGAATATGATAAGGCTTTGGGTGCTGATAGAACTTTTTTGAAGTTCAAGAAACGGATGGATGCATATCCGGAGCAATGTTTTAGGTGCTTTTATATCTGCCATTTTCCCGCTTTAAAGATTTCATGTTCACTCTATTTTAAATTTGCAATGTCTAATGAATTTAGTTGTTGTACTCTTCTTCTGCTGGAAAATTCACAAAACTTGAATATCGGAAGATACTTTTGGATGGTAATGTATTAATGTTAATATTGTTCTGGGATCTAGTATACTTAAGTAACTGGTTCAGAGTAGATGGTGTTTTTGCTGTTGTTGTGGGTGATACTTGTGTTAGGCATGACTAGCTTATCCAATGAGTTAGGAGAGACCATTTACTTCCACCATAAATTGGTACTAATATTTGCATCACTTGAATAATTTATCATCCAACTAGCTGAAAAGTTTGAAGAAATTAAAAATTTATTGGAGCAAATAGAAAATTATTGGTTGCATGCCTCAAATACTATTTATATGCATTAAATTTCTTAGTCAAACTGTCAAAGTTGATAACCTTTAAAATTTCTATACACCTAACATTGGCAACCTGCAATAAGGCTCGTATGATAAACTTGCAAGAAGTTCTGCATGGGTCTACTGAGTAGATAAGCATGGAATAGTAACAGAGAATAAATAATTGCAGATAATGTTAAAATTGCAGTTGGGTATCAAGACATTTTTGTCCATTAAGCTAGGCGTAAGCCTTGAAAAGTTCTGAGACGTATGCATCACAATTAGAAAATCACGTAGAGGCAAAATAAATGTAAAATTTAATATATTAACGAAAGAATGATTAACATCCTAACATAGTAAGAACAGTGGTTATGCCGATAACAACTAACAAATTATATAAGCTGTGAAGTAACATGTAACAAATTGCATAAATTATAAATGTTGATTGTAAACATAAATTAATTAAACTAACATAAGTTATGAACTGGAAGTAATTTAAATTATAAAAGCAAAGCAAGACATAAGATAAACTTAGCATAATAAAATTTCTCTCATATCTATTGCTAACACAAAAATATTCATAGATCCAAATAAAAATATAGTAAACAATTAAAAGCTCTCATCACTCTCATCTCTTGGGTCTTTATTCGAGTCATTATGATACAGGTGTAGGTCTCCCGACTGCAACGGGAGGGAACTGGCTCTTGGCTGGTTTGGCTCAGAACTCCTGAGAGACGGAAGACTCTTTTTTTCATTGGATTTGCCACCCAATTGCAGTGAGACCCTCTCCCAATTATCCTAGGTCTATTTATTTGTTTTTGTAAGTGTCTGGGTTTAGTTTTATTTGATGTTTATGTTAGGTTAGCTATCGACATTTAGGTTTCCTTGTTCTGGGGTTGTATCTGAAAGCAATGTGTCTGCCTGTAACTTGTCCAAGGTGGTGATCTTTTCCATGTGCTTTAGTGGTGCTTCGACTGTAGCTCGATCACGCAGGAATATTTATCCTTTTCGTAACTGCCACCAACCCTTCCACCAGCTCATCCATCAAACCTCTCAACTGCCCCATCCAGCTACCAAACCTTCTTCTGCTCCCCTAATCGCACTCATCCCTTCATTCCTGCTACCCAACCAGCACCTTCACCCTAGCTCTAGTCCGGGTCTATGTGTTGTGTCCTTTTCTTGTCATTTCCTATTGTCATATGTGTTTGCTGTAACCCTATTTAATTTCAGTATGAAAATTTATAATTCCATTATTATTTGGGTTTTCGAGTATCACATAATCAAAATGAATAGCATTCTCCCCTGCTTCTTCAGTTCAGTGCAGGTTTTTTGATTATTCATTATCTTCTTCAATCTCAATCATCTTTTTCTTCTATAATCAATAACCAATAAGAAATCCATAATATTAATTAAATTTTAAAACAACTTCAAATGTTAAAGTTTTTATGGATTCCTTTTCTTTGTATCCATTGTCGCTTTATAATTGATTTACTAGTTTTGCTCTTGTATTCATTAAAGAAATCAACATTCAAAATTTTTTAATATAACTTAGATGGCGTGACCTCATTGTCATCATCTACAAAGTCATTTATCATCTGATGACATATCTTCATATAATGGAAGATTCTCATCATCCTTTAACTCTTATCTTTTACATTTCTATTATTCAATTTTTATAGTTACCTCTTCTTCAATCTCAATCTTCTCTAATCAGTAATGATCTATAAGAATCCATAATATTAATTATAGTGTAAAACAATTTCAAGTGCTAAAAATTTTATGGATACCTTTTCTTTTTATCTATTTTTGCCTTTTGATTGATTTACTAGCTTTGTTCTTATTTAATTAAAGAAATTAACATTCACAACTTATTATTGTAACTTGATGGTGCGACCTTGCTGTCATCATCTATAAAATTACTTATCATCTGATGATTTATCTTCATATAATAGAAGATCCTCACATTCTTTAATCTCTTTTTTTAGATCTCTTTCATTCAGTCTTTTATTATACATGATGTGCACCAATGAATTCATCCTTAAGATCATCAAATAGTTTTTTATTCTTTTATGAACTTGAATATACATGTTTAAGTTGTGCCCACATCCAGTTGATGAACGTGCAAGTCTCAAGCTTTTAACAACAAAATATTATAACTTTGGAGTGCCATCACTAAATTAGATTTGTCATTCAACTAAATAGATTTAACTCCTTGAATAGAACATTATTTATTATAATGGATGTTGAATGATGATTCAGGAAGTCAACCTTAAATCATTCGTATATGGCTATATGATGATGGTGTTGGGGAATATTAATTTAATTTTTAAATCAATTGGAATACAGGGTTTATTGAAATGGAACAGAACAGGGAACTTTGGGTTCATTCCTTTGTTTGTTACCGTACACAGTCAGTGTCTAGGGCTGCAATAGCAGACCCTCTTGTTTAACTATTGATTCTCAAGCTATTCCTCCTGATGCAATTGCATGGTTGTTTGGAGATGCCGGAATCGGTGACTGACAAATTTTGTTTGTGCTCACACAAAAGAGAGTAGAAGATTTGTAAGTAAGCTAGATTTCTATAAAAGGAAAAGGAGCTGACCAAAAATATTGTGGCTTGAATCTGTGAAAAATTATTCATAATTGGAGTTTTCACCACTCGCAAGTCCCAAACAAGAGTTATTGGAGGAGAAGAATTCATTGAGCTAGCAATAAAATATTGGGATGACCCGAATGATGAAGATGAAGATGATGTTAGACATTTGAAAAGTAAATTTTCAAGAAAATACAAATGAATATTTGAGCATTGAGCATAATAATTCGATGCTTATTTTTCTATTTCAGTAAATGTGGATCTCAAAATTGGATTCATATGGCATCTTATATTGAACCTGCATTGATTATCTAGTTAAAACATTATCACTTCAATTTATTAGATAGTTTGTTTGCACTTGCTATGGAGATGCTGCTCTATTTATTTAATGCACATTTCTGAATTAAAATGTTAATCAAAGGCTTATCACCATCTAATGTATAATATCTTCCAATTTCTGTGAGAATTCAGCATATGATAGGAAAAGCTTCCTTACCCGTCCATCCTTGAGCAATTTTCTACTGGTGTCTTGCTTCAGCAAAGCTTTTTCTTATGTTCATGTCTGATAGATAGTTGGTAAAGACTTCTCGTCGTTATTGCCAAGGTCTTGGGATCAAATCACACTTACAACATTAAAATAAATAATAATAAAAAAAAAGAATAGAATGTTTTTGAAATGTATCATTTGATTCTGCTTTAGGGTGAAGCAAATTCTTTTGAGGGTACTTTCCTCTCTTTATGCGATAATTAGAAGTACATATGAAATCTTAAAGTTTTATTGATGAAAATGAGTACCTACCAATTCTCAAATGATTATTTAGCATGTCTTACTATCCTATTGCTTTCAACTTCCATAGGTATTCATATGGTGGCAAGCCACTTTTGGTTAAAAATAATTTGGAGGAACCCAACCCCTGCAATCTCTGTGGATCACCACGGCAATATGAAATGCAGTTGATGCCCCCATTGTTGTATTTTCTTCATGAAGCAGCTGATGGTTCGTTAGCTTATACGCCAGAGGAATGGAATTGGATGACCATGCTTGTGTACACCTGTTCTAGTGTAAGTAACCACTCTTGAACCGTTTGTGTTTTGAATCCATTTTATCAAATTTTTGCAAATTTTTGTGCTTTCTTGTGATAGATATTTTGTTGCATATAGCATGCCTAGTAGTATGTTAATAATTTAATATTTTTGCAATGATTAATGACATTAACTTTTTTTTTCAATTGCCTAATCTCTGAACTCATGGTTAATCTTGAACTCGTTGAGATGAATTTTGAAAATGCTTATTTTTGCAGATAAATTCATGTTAAGATATGCTTAATGGTTAGTTTACTTCCAAACGAATTATCTGCAAGTGTTAATGAAATCAATTAATCATTCTTTTCTTGCTCATCAAGCCATGAGTGGAAACATTGGTCCTATATATGAAGTATATTCCGATTGGTTTTTAACCTTAGCAATTTTTTCTGACAACAATGATGTAGTGCGGGAGTGGCCATCATGTATTAAAAATAATTTGAGATAAATTTAAGTGTGGAAAATAGTTCAACGTTAGACATGAAAATAATATTTGAAATTTTCTTATATTAGTAGGGACCCTTATTCAATAGCTCAAGTGTTTGGATTGATTTCATCCATTCCTATAATAGGCTATACTTAACCAGCTTTTGTTCCACTCCCCTATCAAGTGATATCTGGGCGAAGTTCAGTTGAAATCAATTGTGCCATGCAGTTTGGGTCTCTAAAGGGGTATGGGAGGCTTCTACCATGGTTAAGCAAGGCTCAGAAGTGGGTGTCTCTCACAAAGGCTACACATGGTTGAATAGGTTTGCTTTCAGTCTTAGAAAATTGGCCTCTCTTTGCTTTTTATGACAGCATTTCTCACAATAATCAGAATCCGAAAACTTAAAATATTGGAAACTCATCATTTGAATGTAGAATCCTCATCTCTTTTTATTCGAATGTTCCAACTTGGCCATGTGCATTAATTAATGTTTGGATTCGTTGCTGCACCCGTTATCCTTGTGTTAAAAGGCATATAGAGTGAAACCTTTTTGTTGCTACATGTTATTGTTATAATACCCTTGGTTACCTTTCAAGTGCTGGTTTCGAAGGTTAACTTACATTCTTATTCATCAATAAGTCCAAAGGTTAGCAAGGGATTTAACTACAACATAAGGGAATGGGAAGAGATAATTTCAAAGAATCTATTCATATTGCAATTTTCTGCTACATAGTATCTTTTTGGCACTAATATGCTTGTCTTTGGGGCCACTGTGCTTCTAACGCAATTGCACTTGCCTCGAACATCACTGTGTTTACCTTTTGCTGCAGAAGTTCATTGTGACCTTCATTTTTTCATCGGATTGTCGTCTGTTTTATCTTTCGCTCCTCTTTTTTCTTTTATTCCCCACCCTACTTATGCCCTCAACTTCTTCAGGCCTCTCTTATAAATTATATAAGACTCACAAAAATTGAAATAAAAGATGAGAATAATCTATAATAGTTGAGAATAACGACATTATTTTTAGCAGGCTGCACAGGAACAACAGTTCATCTGAGAATAAACTTTGCAAAAAATTCAAGCCCGTGCTTATCTTTGAATAAAAAAATTAATTATTGTAACATTTTATCTATCAATTTATAAGAAAAAAATGGTTTAAAAAAATATCATCGTATCTTTAGATTTCGCTTTATACATAGTGAAGTTTATTGCTTTTGGTGCACATTATGTTGGCTACCAATTGAAACATGGAAGTTTTCCAAAAGATGCTTTGGGATGTTGTGGCAGTTGTCTTTCGGCATTTAGATCAATGAACCTTAATAAAGGGCTAGAAAGCATGCATTGAGAAAGTATGAGGAATCAGTAAGTAGCTTTTGATGTTATTTGATTAAACCGGCCATCTCAGCCTATATGCTTTTCGTAGCCAACATTATGCTTCTTATGGTTATGATTAAAACAGAGTTAAGGATGGATCTAGCTCTCTCCATTTTTTTCTCACTAGTAGACATTTCTCCCCACCTTTCTTCCCTCCCTTGCTCTCTTTCTTTCTGTTCCTATCTTGTTACTTCCCTTGGCGTACTTATATATATATATATCTTTGAGTGTAATTATGTTCATTGTATAATTTTGTTTTGATTTTCTTTACTTCATGGAGTAAGGAGACTGTCTTTTTGGTAATTCATGATTTAAAAAAAAAATTCCCTGTTGAATAATGGAAAATTGTAAGAATATTGTTTTCTTATTTTACACCCATCTTTTTTGGAGTGTATTTGCCTGCTCATGGATGTTATATTTCTATTTTAATGGGAGTCTTATTAGAAATATATTTCTTACCTAGTTAACTTAGTGCGAGTGGTTTTTGACGTTCTAGTTGGTGATATTTTCTTGTTTAATTGCCGTTGAAAATTTGGTGATATTTTGACTTTTTATTTTAGGGAAGTGCTGGACTGGAAAGTGTTATCATAAAAAATACTAGAATAAAATATATGCTTTTATCACTATTTTATATCTTAATAATTGAAGGCTTTATTATCTTCCTTTTTTTCTCTTGATGTATGCCTATCTATAAGTAACAATATTGAATTGATAACACTGATTTTTTCCTTTAACTTGGGATTAGATCCACATTAGTCCTAGCCCCCTCTCTACCCTCTTTTCCCCGATTAACCCTAGTTGTGCATGCTTGCATGCCACACTCGCTTTCGTGCTCCCTCCCTCATTGTACTCAATGTGCTCTATTCTTTCTATGCTCACTCACTTTGTTTGATACACCCATTCACTGCATTCAAATGCTAGTTATAATTGCACGCTTAGAAGCTCACCTTAATTGCGCGTACCAGTTTGCATTGATTTTGTTTCCTAATAGTCATTCGTGTGCTCCCATGTTCTAGCCTGCATGCTGGTTGTGCCACCGTGCTCTAGCTCATATGCCGTTGCACTTACTCCTTGCGCTGCTTGTGTGATTGCTCAAAATATTTCACTCTTCATCACTTATCCAAAACTCGATAAGGTTCCTAGAGATGTTCTTTGGAGAGTCCTTGAGAAGAAAGGTGCTGATATGACTTATATTCAAGTGATTAAAGATATGTATACTAGAGCTGTTACATGTGTTCAAACTGAAGGAGGATTGACCAAATATTTTACTATTTCTGTTGGTTTACATCAGGGATCGGCTTTAAGCCCATATCTTTTTGCTTTATTTATGGGTGTCTTACTGGGCATTTACAAGAGGATGTACCTTGGTGTATGCTTTTTGCTGATGATATCATCCTCGTGGATAAGACGAGAGAAAAAGCCCAGGAAAAACTTGAATTATGGAGGTCTACATTGGAGTATAAAGGTCTTCGTTTGAGTAGAACTAAAATTGAATACATGAAATGTAATTTTAGTAATAGTAGCTCAAGTGACAGAAGTGTAACTTTGGGTGACCAAATTATTAAAAGGTGTGAATGATTTAGATATCTCGAGTCCATTGTTCAAAGCGATGGTGATATAGATGGGGATGTTAATAGTAGAATTCAGGTTGGTTGTTTGAAGTGGAGGAATGCGTCCGGTCTATTGTGCGATAGAAAAGTACCGCTTAAATTGAAAGGAAAATTTTATAAGATGGTGGTGAGACCCGCAATGCTCTATGGTGTTGAATGTTGGCCTTTAAAAGAGAAGCATAATGCTAAGTTAAGTGTTGCCGAGATGAGAATGATTAGGTGGATGAGTGGCTTTACACTTAGAGACAAAATGTGAAATGAATATATCCGTAATAGGGTTGGTGTTGCACCAGATGACGGATAAAATTAGAGAGACTCGCCTTAGATGGTTTGGTCACATTAAACGTCGACCACATGATGATCTCGATTAGGAGAGTAGATGTTTTAGATACAACTTATGTTAAGAAAGGCAGAGGTAGACCTAGGAAAACTTGGGCTTATTGCATAAAAAATGATGTTAATTTTTTAGAATTAAACGAAAATTTGACACTAAATAGGAAGCAATGGACAAAATGGATTCATGTAGCCGACCCCACTTAGTGGGATTAAGGCTTTGTTGTTGTTGTTGTTGTTGGTGTTGGTGTTGTTCATCACTAGCCCAAATTCCCAAGTTTTGTCAACCACACGACTTGGAAATTTTAATAATAAAATTACTTATTCGATTCTCCTTTTAGGAAGCCAATATCAAATTTGATATCATCAATTTACTTTTGAGTCATTAGTGCTTTATATCTCAAGCGTTACTTATGACAAACTCCTTTATTTTGATGCCTCCCCTCTAGGTCACATTGGCATCTTTAAGTTTTCAAAATGACAGGTTTCCAAATAAATTATGCTCAGTTGGTTCATAATCTTGAAACTTCTGCTATCTTAGTTGCTGTATTTCATGAGCCCACTAAAATAATTTGAGATTTTCTTTGGTCCACATAATTTTAGGAAATATATCTCATGCTCATGCTTTCTATTTTGAAAACTTTTAGTAATGTATAGACCGAGTAGTATAGTGAGAGAAAAGTGGGACGGCTTATTCAAATACCGCCCATTCATTAATCATACTATCTAGAATGAAGAATTTCTCGCCTTAAAATTTATCTTAGGCATACATTCTTCCCTGCAGAGTTATCATCTCAAATATTTCAAGTGCTCTCTCGTATTTTTCATATCACATAAATCTCGACTCCTTGCCTTCTGCTCCTGACCAAGCAACCTTGTTTAGGGATGGCTGAGAATTGGGGACATAGCTTTATTAGTGGTAGATTTTCTCCTATATTGACCATAAAGAATGCTTTACCTTCCTATATTGAACATGAAGATTGATTTTCTTTCAATGATAAAAGTTCTCTTAGCATCTTAGGCTGAAAATTTGACAATTTTTGCAATGCAGAACTGCTGTCCCTATTCGTGCGCTGAAGAGCCGGGCAACTGTTGCTGGGCTGTGGCTGAAGAGGCAATCATAATCCAGGATGACTAGTTTTCTCAACCTTTTAAGTTTCTTAACAGCGAAGTTGCAGTTTATTAACAAACTAGTGGCTGCTTCTCTCCCTGTTATTTAACTTCTACAATCCTTTGGGTCTTTGTGATAATATTGAAAGGCTATTTATTTCTGATTGTGGAGATGTTTGCTGCCACTAAAGCAGGTATATATTTCAACAAATGAAAGTTGATCAATTTTGTTGTTTAACTTATTGAACCAAATCATTGTTACTATTTCTTTCTTGCAATCGTTGTACATCGAACTAGAGTTTGAGTTTAGAATGGCAGTCAAACCGATTTTTCTCGGCTTCTTCTCACATGGAATAGTTGGGATAAGGCTAATGTTGATGAGTATTGACATTGTTCAATAATTGCATCTTACTAATATTAGACATACTGTGACAAGTTTTTATTGACAAGTTTTTATTAGTGTAGTCCAACATTTTGTAATGAAAGGCTTCTACAGAAGGAATCCATTTACTTCATTAAAATATTCACACTTGCAATTAAACTAGAAAACTATTCAATTAGTTTTGAGTATTGCCGCTATGATAGACTTGCATATGGATGTTAAAACTGCTTTTCTTCATAGCCATTTAAAGAAATTTATCCATATGGTTTAACCTCAAGGTTATGTTATATAAAGACAATAAAATATACTCTTAACAGTTCAACAGAAGCCTATATGATTTGAAGTAAACTCTACAGCAATGGCGTCCAAAGTTTAATGAGTTCATGCGTAAGATCAACATTTATATAACGATCGTTGTCGCTAGGGGTGTAAACGAACAAAGCTAGTGTTCGTGTTCGAAATGTTCGAACACATCACTGTTCGTGTTTGGTTCGTTTAACAAACCGAATGAAAAAAAATTGTTCTTGTTCGTCTCGTTTGCTTATCGAAAGAATCGAAAATGAACTTCCTGATGAACCGAGCAGGAACTGTTCGCGAATAACGAGCTTTTTTGACGGCCCTAGCTTTGATAGCATACTTCCTTAAAATGAAGCAAATTGATCAGGTATTCCATACTTTCTCAAAATGAAGCAAATCAAATAAGGCATATAGTATATTAATTATAATATTATAATATTTATAGAGGCTATCTACCTTACGGACGCAAGATTCAGAAGCATGCACACACACACACACACACACACACACACACACACACACACACACACCCACGCACGCACGCACGCACGCACGCACGCATGCATGTCTGAAAAACAGTAACAATTGGCAGTACCTCTAACAGTACCAACTTTATGAGCCATATGAGAAACCAAATAAATCTGTCTCTAAATTTTGTTTTTTTAGCTGTTTATGATTTTATTTAGAGTTTTATTTTAATATATAGTATATAATATTAATTATAATGTTAATATAATTAATACTATAATATTATTATTATTATTATTAATTTATTATATATTATAATTTATAGAAGTTTAATTATTTAAAATAAGATAAATTTTTATAATATATAATTATTTTAAAAATATCATAAATTTTTTATATATAATTATTTTAGATTATTTTATATTTCGAAGAATAACGAATCGAATACGAACGAACACATCACTGTTTGTTTTTGGTTCGTTTAACAAATCAAACGAAAAAATTGTTCGTGTTCATCTCGTTTGCTTATTAAACGAATCAAACAGGAACTTCTTGGTGAACCGGACACGAATAGTTCGCGAACGAGCTTTTTTGACAGCCCTAATTGTCGTCATGTAAAAGAATCTGAAAAAGATTGGTATCATATTGCTCTTATATATTGATTACATGTTAGGTACGAGGGCTAATATTGCTATAAATATTTTGAAATTATCATGATTTTAACACATTGAAAAATTGTTGGATAGGCTTAATTTGATGAAAAAAATGGATAATGATATTGTTGATATGATGCTAAATTTTGAATGTTATGAAAATATGAAAGTTTAGGGAAGTAGATATGTAAATATATATGATTGTATGATAGCCTCAAGAGTTCCATTTCTATTGCAAAAAAAAAAAAATCACAGAATTTCGATACAATTCTTCATTTAAACAATGTACAGAGTATGGCATCTGCATATGTGGAGTGATTATTGAGCCAGGAGATTTACATCTTAGGGTCCGTTTGAGACGGCTTATGCTTATCCAACTTATTCAGAAGAAGTTCGCTTATCCAGACTTATTCTCATGTTCGTCGATAAGCTCGAACCGCGCATCCTTACCGCGATTGGTTTCTTTAAAGAATTTAAAACTGGCTTATTAGATAAGCAGTTGAAACGCGCAAAGCAAACGGGCCCTTAATGTAATAAGAGGTGTAAACGATTTGTTCGAGCCATCCTTAATTTAAGCTTGTGTTTGATTAACTAATTGAGTGTGGGCTTAACTCTTTCGAGTTCGAGCTTGCTTGTTGAGTACGTGATAGATAAAAAAAATATTAATTTAAGCTAGTATTATCATCAAAATGACAAATAAAATAATGATTTATTAGATAATTAATAAAAAAAATTTAATATATAATATAAAATATTATTTTTTAAATATTTTAATAATTTAAATAAAAAATTTTGAATTTTAATATATTTTAAATATTTTTTTTATTAATTATTTTTTAAACGAACCGGCTCACAAGTTAACGAGTCAAGTCTCAACTGGCTTGAGCTTGACTTGTTAGCTCATCGAGTTAAATCAATGAGCCACTTATAGAGTTAAGCTCGAGCTGGCTCATGAGTCTACTTGGCTCACTTACACCTTTAGTGTAAATTTTCTAAAACTTCTTTTAAAAAAAATTATCATCTATAATTAAAAAATATCTAAAAAACAATTATTTGATGATTCAAAATATCTTAATATAAATTATATTAGAATGACAGTTATTATTAAATTTTTTTGAGATTACTGCTGACATATATTGCACTAATCCCGAAGCAAATCCAACATTTATCATATTCATCCTAATAAAATTTCTATTCTACAAATAGAATCCCAATCAAACATCCTCATTCATATTCACCAGTAATCTCGACACGAGCAATCACCACCCTCAAAATGGTGAAACCGTGCCCGATCTCGAACGATTATCACCCGATCGTATTCCCTCGACACGAGTTTAGCCATGTTATGACAATCCCCACAAATCCTCAAGTTCTTATTGACCCTTATAGTACTTCCTTTGGTTGTGCTAATCAACCCAAAAGCAATAGCCAATTTCTCACTATGATAACACAAAGCAGTTTCTTTCTCCTCCTCACTAATATCATGCAAAACATTACTTGTATCAGGAACATATCCCAGCCGTCTGATCCTCCACCCAATCTCCTCCAATTTCCCATAAATCTCACTCAGTCTCTCATGCTCCTTATCGCCATTGATAAATCTGTGGACAAAACCACCGACTTCCATATAGCTAAAGCCCGGGACTTTGCTCACTTCACCTTCTCTCATGGCGTCCCTCACCCGACCCACGTCTTCCCATCGCGCCTTCGCGGCGTATACATTGGACAGCAGCACGAAGTCTCCGCAGCCATTGGAACCCATTTCCCTGAGCTTTTCTGAAACCAGCTCGGCCATGTCGTCGTCCCCATAGGTCTTGCAGGCGCCGAGCAGAGTTTGGTAAATTACTGCGTCCGGCGAGAAGGGCATGGTGGTGACAACATCGTAGGCTTCACGGAGCCGGCCAGCACGGCCCAAAAGATCGACGATGGTGCCGTAGTGCTTCACGGTGCGGGGAATACTCATGGAATGGAATATGCGGAGGCCGTCGTCCACCAGACCGGCGTGGTTGCAGCCGCAGAGGACGGCGAGGTAGGTTATAGCATCGGGTTGGATTGGGCTGCGGCTGAGCATTTCGTCGAACAGTTGGAGGGCTTCTCGGCCGCGGCCGTGGAGAGCGAGGGTCATGATGGCGGCGTTCCAGGAGACTAGGGTTTTGGAATCGAGGGAGCGGAAGAGGGAGAGAGCGCGGGAGATGTCGCCGCATTTGGCGTACATGTCGATGAGCGCGTTGCGGACCCGAACGTCGGCGTGGAGACCGAGGGATTCGGCGTAGGAGTGGACGGAGGAGCCGTCGGCGAGGGAGCCGAGTTGGGAGCAGGCGGAGAGGGCGGCGATGATGGTGATTGCGTCGGGGGATTCGCGCGGGGAAGGAGGGTTGTGTCGGAGGCGGTGGAAGAGGGAGAGGGAGTGGTGGGGGAGGAGGGACAGGAGAAGGGTGTTCCAGGTGGCGATGTCGCGGAGGGGCATTTCGTCGAATGCGAGGAGAGCGAGATCGGTGCGGGAGGACTTGGCGTATGCGTCGATGAGGGTGGTGAGGAGGCGGATGTCGGCTGAGAGGCCGAGGAGGAGGAGGTGGGAGTGGAGGGGGAGGATGGTGGGGAGGGGGGAGGAGAGGCGGGCGACGGATTTCAGGGTGAAGGACAGGGAGAGGGCGTCGGGGCGGGAGGAGGAGAGGAGGAGGGGGTAGAGGGAGAGGGAGGGTAAGGGGTCTGGGGAGAGTGAGAGGCCGCGGAGGAGGGCGTTGAAGTCGTTGGTAGTGGGGGAGATGGTGAAGCGGAGCATGGCGGTGGCGTGGGGGAGATCGCCGAAGGGGGAGATAGCGAAGAGCTCGGCGAGTTTGGAGCGGATGGAGGGGAGGAGCTGAAAGAGGCCGCCGGAGATGAGGTGGGCGTGGATTTGCTTGAGATGGTTGAGGGATGAGCAGCGGTGGAGGAGAGAGTCGAGCGGATGCATAGAATAGGGCTCCAGCTTCATCGCTTTCACATACATCTCTGGAAATTTGATTGAATAGTGGTGGATAGGGGTGCAAACGAGCCTATAACCAGCTCGTGTTTTAGTTCGCTAAAAAATATTACTGTTCGTGTTCGACTTATTTATATTTCGATCGTAATAACAATATGTAATGTCGTTCGACTGATAAAAATAATCATTTTCGACAATTTTAGCCATGTATCTGCAACGTTAAGGGTATAACAAGTCGACCTCGAACGAGCTCGTACAGACTCAGTTAAAAAATATTATTTTTATATTAAGCTCAAAAAATTTGTTAGTGTTTGACTTGCTTTCTTATCGAGTCGAACACGAGTTATCTACGAACAATGAGCTATGTTGACAACTCAAATCACACAGCCGTAAAATATTAAAGACATAGTGAGATTTAAATCTTATTATTTATATTAAAATATTTATTTAAATAGAATTTAATATATTATAATTCTATTTTTAATTAGTAATTCTAATTGATTATAAATCTTGTGTGTCAATTAAATTATTTAAAAATAATACTTTTATATATATATATATATATATATATATATATATATATATATATATATATATATATATATATAGATGAGAGAGAGAGAGAGAGAGAGAGAGAGAGAGAGAGAGAGAGAGAAAACGAGCCGAACACGAATAAACAAAATTTTGTGTGTTCGACTCGTTTATACATTGAGCGTAAAAAAATTGTTCGTGTTCGACTCATTTGCTTAGCAAATAAATTGAACACGAGCTATTTAAAGAGTCGAACATGAGTTGTTCGCGAACAACGAGCCGTTTTGACAACCCTAGTGGTTGTTAGATTTAATTTTAATTCCACTTTTTTGCAATTGCTTATATTTAGAAAATTTATATTCATAGAACACACTACACAAGAAGTGATGTAAATAGAAAAAAATTGAAAAGGTTCGTTAGATTAAAGGCTCCAGCTAGTAAAATTGATGTGTATATCATAATGTTTTTAATTGCTCATAAAATTTGGCTATATTGCTTTCATAAATTGTATGGATGGAATTTGAAAAGATGAGTCATCCTGAGTTCGACATTGTGTTATACATTCAATAAGGTGTAAGAAAATATCAATAGAGTAATGTTAAATTAGTTTAAGAGCTTTTGTTATTATGAGAAAAAAAGCTTAAAGAGAATCCAAACAGAGTTCTTTATTGAGCCTATTATGTGGTATTTATGCTTGTTTAGATGAGTTACGTTTTGAAATCTTGACTAAACATATGCTGAATAGGTGAGGCTATGTGACGTCTTTAAACTATGCCATGACAAATGTGTCTAATGTGAATGGTGAAATCATTAGGTCCATTTGGCTGGTTGAGGGATGACCAAACTATGGAAGATTCAGGTCAGTAGAGTAATAAATTAGTATCTTATAGTTGCAGGAGGATCCAACACACAAACATATAATAGAGAATATGAGAAGATATCATAATTTTTATGTGGAAAACCTTGGGGGGGAAAAACTATGGGGTATAGTCTAGTCGAAGTAATCAATAATGTAATTGTGAGTACATAGGTTCACTCTTCTGTTGACTTAGGAAATATAGAATTGTAGAGGTACAATAGTGGTCTTACTCTAATGGCCCTATATGAACTATAACAAATGCAGTTCTTGGTGGTTGTAATAGACTCAACTTACCGTAGAGGTTGTAGTTGAAAGTCATAGTAGCGGTTTGTCACGCTCCCAAAAGAGCTCTTAAGAGAGGTAGAGCGGCCGCGGACTTATATCATCGCTTTTCGGCCCTACACCCACCGATGCGGGACTAAATGTCGGCTGACATTCTCCTCCACCCAATCACGCGACGCCTCGTCGCGGATCGGCTCCACCGAGGGCCCTATACCGTGGAGAGTCCCTACACCCGACGAGCGCGACTCGCCTCCGATACCACTTGTCACGCTCCCAAAAGAGCTCTTAAGAGAGGCGGGCAGCACCACGACTTATATATCGTTTCGACCCTACACCTAGCTGATGTGGGACTAAATGTCCGTGACAGGTTGGCCTTATAAGTTATTATTGGTAGCTTCAACTGAGTCAATTGACCACAAAAGCCATAGTTGAGATCTGTAATAGTGTAAGTTGGCCACAAAGTACATAAGAAAACCACGCATGCCATTAGTAAAGAGTTGCACTAACATTCGTAGGTTATAAAGGCCGGAGTTGGGTGTTGCATAAGTTGTGAGTTACGTAAGTCGTAGTTGATCACATTGGGCATAAGTTGCGATAGCATCAGTGAGCTACAGGGGATGTAATGACAACAGTTAGTCGTATAGGCCGTAGTTGGAAGCCGCACTAATATTTATAAGTCACATAGGTCAGAGTTGGGAGCTGAATGAGATGTGAGCCATGTAGGCCATTATTGGTCACATAGGATGCAGTGGTGAGCTGCAATGACATCCATATGTCACAAAGGCCACGTATAGGAGTTGCAATAACGTTTATAGATCAAAGAGGCTAGAATTTGGAGCTATGCGAGCTGTGAGCCACATTGGTCGAGTTGGTCACATAGGTCCTAATGGAGCAATAACATCCATAACCCTTAAGGGTTAGAGTGGAAGTTGCACAAGTTGTGTCTCCATTATATCATCTCAATAATAAATTATGAAGCAATTAATGCAACAATCTATCTTATCCGATGTTAACTTTAACTTTGACATTAATTTTTTCATTTTATACGAGTTCCATCACATTATCATTATTATTATGTTTTTGGGTTTTGTCCTTCAATAACCTTGCAATCCAGTTAAAATATTCTCTAGGAATATTATAATTTATTTTAATTCTCAATATACTAAGAGCCACTCAGAGTATGTGGTGCGACTCTCCCACATCTATCGTTCTGTAACATTCAATAATTTATAAATTTTTTAAGCTTCGATTTTTGGTGGTTCATCTTCATTCAGTTGCTCAGTAAAACGATCATGAGTTGCATCAGATATAATTTCTTCAAATATGATAGGATCATATTCACTTGGAGGGGAAGGCTTGACGAAGCGCCAACCTAATCATATTCAACATGTGGATTCAAATTTAGTTTATTACAAGTAATTAGTTTGAAATCTTCTAAGGCTTGATTCTTGTGCTTAGAATGGGGGCATCAAAACTTACCCTTTGAAAGGTAAGTACAAATTTGTGATGTTGCTAACATGAAACTTTCAACACCATTTAAGAACTCACAATTCAGTCATTTTCTTTCTGAATATAATTTGTTACATATCTATTATCTTAAATTTTAGATATCCATTTACTCCTTACAGGTTTAAGGATAAACACACTTAACACATTAGTAAAATAGACCGTTTTTTATACATAAGTAGGAATGTAACAGTTGAAAGTGGCATCTTAAATTCAAAATTAAAGATGTCCTTAAAATCAAAGTGACTCTTGTGCCAAACTGACTCATCATGTGGCTCATGCTTGACTCAATAAGTGCCTCATGAGCTTCCTTAATTTTTTTTTTTTGATAAAAGAGCTTAATGCTCCCTACGCGTTTCATCCAAAAAGAAAAGTACAAAACCGGGAAAGAGGTCCTATCTAACACCACCCATACAACTCACGCAAAAAAAAGAGAATCTAAGGACCTCTTTCCAGAAAAAAAGAAAATACAACTCACACGACACAACAAACAAAACACAACAAAAAAATAAAACAGACACTAAATCAAATCAATCAAAGCAATCTTCAGAAGAGCATCCAGAACCATAGAAAAAATACGAACACCAGGAAAGGAGAGACCAAACTTAGCTGCCCAATGCGCCGCCTTATTACCATCGCGTTTAATATGTGTCCACTTAATATTGATTTGTTGAGACAAAATCTGAATCTTCTTAAGATGTAAATTCAAACTCCAATGGTGAGACACCTGCAAACAAATATACCTCCAAAGAACAAGGCAATCAGTTTCAATTTCTACATAACGCCAACCAATTCTCTTTGCTAATTGCAGACCGAAAATCACAGCATCAAACTCAACATTAATAGGAGAATCAGAAATAGCTTTTGCCGCAAACCAAAATAAAATACAGCCCCAAGAATCTCTACAAATGCCACCAACACTAGCAGCATTGTCACGCCAACAACCATCAGTATTAATTTTGATAAAAGGAATAATGGGCTTTTGCCATTTAATAAAATTGCAATTTCCGCAGGTCATCGGAAACAAGAATACGCAAGGCCTGCATAACTCCACGAACAGGAACATCAAGTCTTTTCTTAGGAGGAACCAAAGACAAGCATTTATATAAGTAACCCATAATAAGCTTACTAGTAGAGATGGCATTAGGAGTGAGATCATTAAATCTCATCTCATTCCTGGACATCCAAATAAACCACAAAATAATAGCTGGAATACAAAGAAAACAATCTTTATCAATCTTACTCCAGCTCTCAAACAAATCAGCAACGTTGTAAATATCAGACGGTTTCCAGTCAATTTTTAAAGTAGCTAAGCATATATTCCAAACATCTCTAGCAAAAGAACAATTAAAGAAAAGATGAAGAATAGAATCTTCATTTGTTTTGCAGCAAGTGTAACAAGAAGACAACTTTAAACCCTTCAATTTTAAGTTATCATCGAGTGGGAATAATAGAATGAAACAAGTCTCCAAATAAAAAAGAAATAGCAGGTTTAATCCATGGATTCCAAATCCATTTCTGAGTTGATACCCTGGGAGTAAAAAAAGGAGGAAGCAAAACTCTTAGACAAAGAATCACCAAAATTACCTTTAATCATAGGAATATTTTTTTTATCAGAGAAAATAGGAATAGAAGAAATATAATCAGCATTAGCCATATGTACAAGCTGATTAAAACTTCTCAAGCACCATTTATTCTCATACCAAAGGTCTTTGACCTTAAGATAAACATCATTAGGAACCCCATAAAAATCAGCTAAAGGCCCTTTGCCAAGCCAATCATCATACCAAAAGGAGCAATCTCCATGACCAATATCCCAAAAGATTAGCTCATTAGTAGCATTAGCAACTGTAAGCATCTTTTTCCAAATGAAGGAGTCACTTTTCTTAAAAGAAACAACAAGAGGATGTATATTAGAGCAATACTTAGCATGCATGAAATCATCCCATAAAGAATCTCTAAGACAAAACCGATACCAAAGCTTCATATGACAAATATTAATAGAGTCAGTTAAAGATCTAAAACCCAACCCACCAAACTCAGTGGGTTTACAAAGCTTCTCCCAACATTTCCAATGAAGCTTAGAATGATTTCTGCCCTCCCAAAGAAATTTATTGAAAAAAAGTTCAAGCTTTTTGATAATAGACATAGGCATACCCATAA
This sequence comes from Papilionanthe hookeriana x Papilionanthe teres, assembly GCA_022702705.1. NCBI lineage: Eukaryota > Viridiplantae > Streptophyta > Magnoliopsida > Asparagales > Orchidaceae > Papilionanthe > Papilionanthe hookeriana x Papilionanthe teres. Next base: position 23,500,707 of record CM040436.1, on the reverse strand, counting down.
CTTGTAAGGAATAAAGGGGAAGAGAAGTAAGAACACTTTTAAGAAGAGTAACACGGCCACCAAATGAAAGGAAACAATTTTCCCAAGATAAAATTATCTTTTCGATTTTGTCAACAAGCTTTTGAAAAAGAACATTGTGACTTCTACCTTTGGTAAGATTAAAGCCCAAATACTTGAGAGGAAAAGAAGCCCTAGCAAAACCAGAAAAATCTACAATTCATTGCCTGTTAGCATTAGTAACCCTTTTAGCACAAAAAAAAGATCACTTGGAAGTATTAAACGACAAACCAGAAGTATCCTTGAAAGTTAGAAGTAAATTCCAAACCCTTCTCACAGAACCTTTATGAGCATTAGTGAAAATGATTAAATCATCCGCAAAACAAAGATGATTAATCAATAAACCTTTATGAGTATACTGTAAGGAAGGGTAGTTGCTAAATAATCGGTTCAAACATCTTGAAAGATAATCAAAAGCAATGATAAAAATGTAGGGTGATAACGGGTCTCCTTGTTTCAGACCTCTGCTAGAAGTGAAAAAACCATACTTATTGCCATTAAGGAGGAGGGAATAAAAATTCCCACTAAGAACATTATAGATCATCCTACAAAAAGCATCACTGAAACCCATAGCCCGAAAAACATCAATTATAAACTCCCATCTTAAAGTATCAAAGCTTTGCAGATATCCATTTTGAAAAGTATATTCCCACCTCTATTTTTCATATCAATATCTAAAAGAAGTTCCTGAACAATAAGCGCATTGTCACGAATATTTCTACCTATAAGAAAAGCAGATTGGTTGCAGCTAATAAGAGTAGTAAGCAAATGTTGTAATCCTCTAACCAAAATTTTTGAAATAATCTTTGAAATAACCGTATTAAGACAAATGGGTCGAAAAGCATCCCAATAATGAGCATTAGAACTCTTAGGGATCAGCACAATATTAGAAGGCTTAAAGTAACGAGGTAAATCAACACCTCTAAATAAATCTTGAACAACAAGAATAACATCATCTTTAATAATATCCCACCCATGTTTATAGAATTCTACCGTATCACGATCAAGCAAACTCGACTCGGTTGTCTTTCTCATGATTTGGCATTGTACGTAATTTAGGAAGTGCTAAAGCATGCACTCATAAGATATTTTGATGGTTATCCTAGGATTTTTAGGCAAAGTAAGAGGAGTAGTGTCAAGATGGGCGGGCTGATCAAAAGGTCTGGCTTGGGTGGGATAGTGGGAGTTAAGTAGGAGATTTGGAAGAGTGAGAGGATGCAATGGGTGGGTTTTGAGTTTTAAACCTAAATTTTGATTTTTTTTTTACATTTATACCACCCAAGCATTTCATATCACCTTAAAGAATTAATATTTTAACTTTTGAAAATGAATTACAAATTTTCATGCATATGTCAGGTGACATGTACGTAAAAATTGAAGTTTTGATATAAGATATGTAAATGAGTGGTTTGTATGTAGGCCTGTCAAAAAAGCTCGTTGTTCGCGAACAGTTCGTGTTCAGTTCGTGTTCGATTCGTTCGATAAGTAAACGAGACGAACACAAACAATTTTTTTTTTTCGATTAGTTAAACGAACCAAACACAAACAGTGATGCGTTAGTTCATGTTCGAAATATAAAATAATTTAAAATAATTATATATAAAAAAATTTATGATATTTTAAAAAATTAAATTTTATAAATTATAATATATAATAAATTAATAATAATAATATATTAATATACTATATTAGTAATATACTGATATAGATATTATATATTTATATAATATAAGTTATATAATTAATATAATATATTATTTATATATATTAATATTAGGGCTGTCAAACTGACTCGTCGTTCGCGAACAGCTCGTGTTCGACTCATTCGTTAAGAAACGAACACGAACAGTGACTTCACGAACAATTTCGAACACGAGCTTATTTCAAACAAACTCAATTTCAAACGAACTGCACACAAACACAAGCTCTTTTTATTCGTTTTCAATTCGTTTTCAATTCGTTTACACCCCTATTTGTATGCAAACCTTCCAATGTTAAAATGTTTAATTAAATAAGCATAATAATCTAAAGTGAACATATAAGGTTTATTAGCTTAAATATCAGTTCAGAATTCAAAGTAACCCGAGTAAATATATTTGGTCAAATATTGCTGTTCATCCAAACTCAAATTAAATACGAAATTTAGGTGCTGAATATGTAAATACATAAGATTTGTGTAATATGTACATAAATGTCTCTTTAAATTTGGTTACTTTGCTTTTCTACTCATTATTTTGGTTCCTACTAATAATCCTTTTTCTATTTCTTAGATCCCCCGAAAAAGAACATATAAAATGTGTTTATATAGTTGAGGAGTCTATTGTTTGCCATACAAAGAAAATATAAAACACAAACTTAGGGCCTGTTTGTTTCGGCGTTCTTGTCCTGCGGCGCGGCAAATCGCCGCACTTTCGATCGCGCGGGCTCCGATTCGCGAAGAATTCGCGGTGCTTCACCGCGAAGTCGAGGGAAAGCCGGCCGCGGGATAAACCCCGCGGCCTCGAATTCATCCAGCTTTTACCCTTCGCCCCGAATTTCTCGCTTCCCTCGCTCGCCCGTGTTCCTGATCCCCTTCTCCGCCCTCAATCTTCTCGCGAGATCAGGACTTCTCCGCCCTAAATCGAATACCTACGATCTAACTGGTATCATTCTCTCTCGAGGCCCTGTCTCCCTCTCCCCCCTCTTTCTCGTTGAAATTTTTGTAGATCCACGATCCTTCCTAGTACATCTATGGTTCTAAAAACTTCTGCAATGAATAGTTGTGCTTCTGCGGTTGCTCCTAACAACTATACAAGGATTCATGACAATTTTTAGGTGAACTTTTTCACTGCTCCTAACAGCTATTTAGGTTTATGTTGTTGAAAAGATTCGTTGAAAACAATGGCTTATTGTGTCAAGGCCCTAAATACTCTTGGTCTGTTTTATAGAAGTGTTCTTTTGCTATATAGAACTGTTCTTTTGCTAAGGATATCTGGTTATTCTCTTGTTATGGGCGATAGGATGGGTAATGCTATATAGATGAATTTCATGGGTAATGATATCTGGTCATCCAGAGAAATTTCGTTTATATGTTAAAGGCCCGTTTCAGTGCACTCAACATAAATGAATTGTCACAAATATTTTTACATTTGCCTGTTTCACTTATATTAGAAATTTTGATTGCAAACATAGGTGGAGATTGCAAACATCGCTCCAAATGCACTGTAATGCGCATCCAGCACCTAATTAGTATCAGAGCAAAAATTATTGTGTCAAATTTTGGTTAGGTGGGTTGGGCTTCTTATTTTAGATACTTTCTTACAGACTATAAATGCAATGTGGCTGATTGATGTATGAGATCATCCTTAAGAGTGTGTAACTCAACCTATCTTTCTCTTATAATTTGATGATTATAGACTGATGCTCCTATTTGTACAGTGATGCTGAGCATGAGAAAACTATTTCTAATGCTCATTGTATAGCTTTAATGATTATAGAAAACCGTACTTTTTGTGTAAAGTGTAAAGATTGGAACAATAGAAGCTCCGAGCAAGTGTAAAACTCGCGAGCAAGAAGCTCCTTCCAGGTTCATATTACATCAAACTGCGAGCAAGAAGCTCCATTTTACGGAGCTGTTTTTCATGCAAAACAATCATATGGTAGTATTTTCTGGGGCATTTGCATACATACCACGTAATTCTAATGTCTTCACATATCCAATACGCAAAATTTCATTTTTAAATACATGGCACTCAGAATTTTAACAACATATAAAAAATGCTACTATTATTAACTTCTTAGTGAAATACACATTTTCACTCATAGGTAAGGTGGCAGACAAGTAAAAATTTAAGTTAAGAAGCAGTATTTGGTTTTTTGTTTTCAAGTTAGATCATATGGTTTTGTGCTTTCAAGTTAGATCTTCATATGGTTGGCAAACAAAGATGTGGAAAATGCCATGATTGTTCTGTTTTTTACTGCTCTTAGATATTGATATGGTTTGTTTGCTCGACATATTTCTTCTGGTTTGCTTGAGAGACAACTTAAATACATGGTAATTCAAATACGATTCAAATTATGTATCTGAATGTTATCTAATCAGTGATTTATTATGAAGCAGATATTCAATCTACTTCTATCCATAACTTCATAATTGAACTGCTCATATTTACATCAGAAGATGCTAGCTCATTCCCAAAAATTAATAATTCAATTCTTAAGGAATTGTGTATTTCATGTCCTATTCGTAATTAATTAATCAAACAAAGATTGATTTTTATTATAGATTCATGACTGTATGATTAAAGAGAACATTATTGTGCATTTCTGAGTTGCCATTTGGTTGGAGGGGTTTGGAGTATACTACATTTTAAATTTAGGGCATTTCTCATTTTAGCTTTTACATTTCAAAATTCAAAAAAAGTACATTGAATTTATCAATAGAAAGACAACAGAATTGCATGAAGCTAGATATTCTTCTTCGGCCCTTTTTGATTCCAGTTATGGTTATTCTATTCAGAATTAGATAAAACTTGTAAGTAGTTTATTCAAGTTGGTTCTATTGTGGTTTAATGGCTTAAAGCTTACATGTAAACTAACCTTGAATTTTTGTTTGACATGCCAATAGTAATTGATGCATGATCATCATAGTTGTGTATTATTATTAATTTTCGATGAGCCTTATATAATACAAGTTGTAGGTGTTTGGAGTTCTTATTGCATTGGAATTGGTATCTCCATATATTCTGTAACATCTGGTATAATTGGTGTGTAACTTTAGGTAAATTGGAGTTTGAGTGTTTATGATACTTTGAAATGCTATGTATATGTTCTCTATTTCAGCAATAAAGAAATATCATTTCTTTCTCCTGGATGTAGGTCATTTGACCGAACCACGTAAATTGTTCTCTTTTCTGTGCTTACCTGTACTATTTGGCTAATTGCAATTTATATCTGTCAATGCAAGTATGAGTAAAGATATAACTAATATTTGTCATATTCATAGTATGGCTAATAAGAACAAAGAAGTTGCTACTCCTGCACTTTGTGAGAATGACATAAAAATAATATTCTGCGATGTGTGCATAGCGGAAGTCGAAAAAGGGAATAACAAATTCTTTTTTTAGCAAAGAAGGCTGGCAAAACATTGTTACAAATTTTAGAGAGGTCACAGGCAGGGATTATGACAGGCTACAGCTAAAAAATAAATCGGACCAACTCAAGAAAGAGTGGAAACTTTGGAAGGATTTAAAACAAGGATCCACTGGCTTGGGCTGGGATCCGTTGAAGCGAACAATTGCTGCTTCAGAAGCATGGTGGACTGAAAGGCTTGCGGTAAGATATTATTAAATTACTATTTGTAATGTTAATCATTTTTATTTAGGGGGTCTTCTAATAAAATTTCATTATATGTTACAGATTTTTCCTTCAGCGAAAAAGTTCAAATTTGCTGGGATAAAACCAGAATTGGAGGACAAGCTCGACAAGATGTTTAGTGGGGTGGTAGCTACAGGAAATATGCAGCTGCCCCTAGCCAGACAATTTTTGAAACTACCCCTGAACATGTGGCCGTTGAACTATCAAACGATTCAGCAGAGATCCGCATCTACGAGCAAACTGAAATCCAAATCAACAAACCGTACAAAGCGCCCCCGGAACGGACAAAAGAGAAAGAGTGTTGCTGCATCTATGAGAGACCAGCTATCATACCTAGTGGACACATCTAATGATGCCCCGCACAGAGTTCAGAAAAGCGACGTACATGAGGTCGTTAGGCTTCTTGAGGACGATCCAGACTTTACTGGGGATCGTGACCTTTTCTACTTTGCTGTCGACCTCTTCCGTGATTCCTTGCATCGAGACTTCTTTATTGCATTGAGTAAAGATCGACGAGTAGAATACATTCGATATTATTATAACCGTCGCAACATTTGATTTTATGTCGCACTGCTTAAATTTATTGCATCTACTAGATTGAACTACCACTCATGTATTTGTTCGGACAATTTTTATTAGTTCGAATCCGATGTTTAAGCTTTATATTTTCCAAGTATAGTTCATTCATGTGCTTATTTTAGTCCATCGATATTTTCTAAAGACCTTCATTCGGTTTAATTGTAATAGGCGCTTATATCGTCATGGACCCGTAGGAAGTTCGACGCCGACGGCGAAATGCAAGCGGTAAATATACTGGTGCAATACTATAATACGTACGTCGATCGTGAACCTTGTTACACATCATCTCAGATTGGGGACAAATGGATGGTAGAAATGCTTTCAGACACCCAACGAGATTTCGAAACATCTTCCGCATGTCCCAAGAAGTTTTCAATGATCTTTTAACAGATCTAACAACATCTCATGGACTCAACGGGTCTTCTCGGATAACATCCCGTGAAGTACTAGGCATAACACCGTACATACTATCACAAAACGAGTCTACGCGGGGAGCCATGGAACGCTTCCAACACTCGTCCGAAACAATAAACAGATATTTCTCAGTTGGATTGATTTCTCTTGTTAGTCTAGCACAAGCCATAATAAAACCAACCGATCCAACTTTTGCAAGGACGCTAGTAGAGATTTGCAACGATGACCGATATATGTCATATTTCAAGGTACACTTGTATACTGCAAACACATATTAAGTGACTGCATATTGAAATGATTTATGTTGTATATAAAGGGTTGCATCGGCACAATCGATGGAACACACATTCATGCTATAGTGCCGGATAATGAGAAAGTTGCATTTATCGGCCGTTCTGGGAGGACAACTCAGAATATAATGGCGGTATGTGATTTCAAAATGTGTTTTACATTTGCATTGGCTGGATGGGAGGGCAGCGCACATGATAACAGGATTTTTAAAATTGCAACGAGAAATCCAGAGTACAATTTTCCTCACCCACCGCATGGTCAGTTCCATTTGTAATATGAACGGTAGAAATTTTTTTCACATACCTTGCTAATCTTATAAGTATTACAGGAAATTATTATTTGGTCGATGCTGGATACCCAATGCAGAGGGGGTACCTTAAACCCTATCCTGACACAAGATATCATATTCTAGATTTCGAGAGAGCCAGTAATCGTACAAGAAGTAGAAAAGAGGTGTTTAATAAAAGAAATTCATCCGTGCGAAGCGTAATTGAGAGGACATTTGGAGTTTGGAAGAAGAAATGGGTCATACTTCGAGATATGCCACCTTATCCGTTTCCCAAACAGGCAGCCCTTCGAGAAGAGATTACTCGCTCATTAGTTGGAGAGTGATTCTGTTGAGCAGTGGTATGTTTGTCTTTTACACTCGTCGAGCACTTTCCTTAACATTAACCGATCCGTAAGAGTAATGTTCGTCTTCTATCTAGCTTCGATTATTATCATTTTGTTCGAGCATTCGCTACTCAAATTAATTCAGCCAGTATATCCGCTCGCATTTCGTGTAGACATGAGCTCCAAGCATGTCGGCTACCTCTCGCCGAGTGCTATGTCACCGTGGCCTCCGGACATCTCTTTGGTATCACGACAAACCACGAGCCTTTGCCGAAAGTTTATGCCTCGTCTCTCGAACATTCCGTAGCAAAGGCGGTTTCTTCCGATGGGCGATACGCTTACTGCATTCTCGTGAGTCCGATGCTGGGGAGTGCACGGCTTCACTGTAAGACGGTGCGACACTGGAGCTACATGAACTCAAAACTAAAATGAACATTATTATATTGTTTGTTGTTGTTGTAATAGCCCCACAGCTTTTTTTCACTATACCGCTACTTAAGCACGTGCTTGAGAGGACTCTATGTTCACCTGTAGAACTTTATGACTTTTTTGAGATATGCAATCGTTATCTTGATGTTTTTTCGTTTCAAATCTTGTGCAAAAAGATGATTTAAAACTCATTAATTATTAATACTCTTAATATATATAGATATATAAAAATATGTAAATAAAGACATACTTTTATATATATAAAAAATTTTAATACTTTTAAAATATATAGAAATATAAAAATAAGTAGATATAAAGCTTATAAATATTTATTTTATTAATTTGAACAAAATATTTAACAACAAATGACGCTTAAATTTTTAAAAATAAAATTTATATTTATTAGTTCGAATATTTAAAATATAAAATTTTTTTAAAAAATTGCATTTGCAAATTCCGTATATCATATAAATAAATCTAAATTTTCAAACAAGCTTTTAATAAACAAGGGTACCTGTCATTTTTCGCTTCTGCAATTGTTTTTCCCATACCATGAACTCAACAGATACTGCTACAGAATGTTTCCTTAATGGTTTCACTGTGGCAGACATAGCAATCAGAAAGCTTAGAAGCTCGTAATCGAACCAAATACGACTCTTAGCCACTTATTTGTCCATGTGAGTGTTGACCTCATTTTCGATGAGGTCTTCTTCTCTCTTTAAGATTTAGGATCTAGCTTCAGTGCTTTTCCTTCGACTATCCTAGAGGATTAGAATCGGGACCCACCACTTAGAAATTCAAACCACTTCTTAACTCCCCGCAAACTCCACAAAATTGATTGTAGACCCCTAATCACCTGGAGGGTTGAAATTAAATGTGGAAGTTTAAAGGATGAGTTCCTATAGATTCTTCGCCTCAGGATCGCCTCGGCGGCCCTGGTCTCGTGAAGGGGGCTGACTTACACACACACTACACCTATACACTCGCACTTTCACACACCTCTTAAAACCACACCCATACCCAATTCGACCTCCCGACTCATGCAAGTGGTTCACATGGATGGTCCTTAACCCCTAAGCCCTCGCAAGAGGTTAGTGAACAACATAATGGATGCTTCAAATGAGTCCCTTCATGGCTCATGTGGGCTTGATATGGCTTCATGGCTCAACCAAAATGAGTTCATTCCACTTACATTTACCCAAGCTTCAATTTTCCAAATTTTCAATTTTCGACCCCCGGACCCTACACCCGCCTAAACTTACCCAAAACCCTTAAAATTACCCAAATTTTTCAAAATTTCCAAATCACCCAAAATTCCCCAAAAACATTCCTAAACATTTCCTCACCAATCAAATTAATCATCCATACCCAAAAATACCAAAAATTCCAAAAATACCTCCCAATACCCTCCAAATACCCAAAATGCCCCTCTTAGCCAAAAAAATCCAAAAATTCAGAAAATTCCCAGAAAATTCCAGAAAATCCCAAATATTCCCAATTTCATTTTGTTCAACTACATCATGGGCCAATTTTGTCAATTTACCCCACTTTTATCAAAACCCCCAATTCGACTCCATTTTAACCCAAAGTGAACCCAATGTCAAACCAAACCTACCCAATTGACCCAAATTCTGGTCCAATTCAATTCTAAACTTCAATTCAACATCCCCAACACCAATCTAGACCAAATCCAAGCCCAATTTGATTGGCATTGGGATCCAATTTCACTTTTGGCCTTAAAGCCCAATTTGGACCCATGACCCAAACTTAGCCCAAACTCACCCAATTCAACTCCAATTAACCCCAAATCTTTTCTAAACCTTCCTTAACATCCCCATAAACAAAACACTAACATGATTTGCCCAAGATTTTGACCCAAACCCTATTCAAATTCAACCCAAAACCAAAATTCCTTAAATGGGCCTACACCCAAACCCAACCCAAATAAAGCCCAAGTCCCAAAATCCAAACCCAACCAAAAATTGAAACTTCTTTAAAACAGCCCCACAAACCCTTCTCAACATTAATTTTACATCAATTTCAACTTTAGCCCAACTTTGGCCCATGGTAGCCCATTTTGGCCCACCTTAGCCTCTTTACCAAAAAGCCCAAATTCAACCCAATCCAAACCCAAATCACCCCACACTTGTTTCAAACCACTCATGACACATCCCTAAACCAAACTCAACAATTATTTGGCCCAACCTCTTTACAAAATTCCCATCCATAAATTCATTTTTAAACTTAAAGGCCCATTCCTTAAACCATTTTAAAAGCCCATCTTTTACCACATCCAAAGGCCCAAAATTGGTCCCAAAGCCCATATGACATTTCCCCTCATCATACTTTCAATTAAACTCAATACCTAAGTCCTAAATTCATCATCAAATCATCCCAAATCAAGCCTTATCCAAGTTCTCATTAAATTATCAAAAGAATCCCAAAACCCATTTTCATGAAATCGACTAAACCTTTCCCTAAGCCAAAGGTGAGCCATGAAGCCATGCATGAGCCACATGTGAGCCATGAGAGCCTCGGACACTCCACCATGCCATATTGGGTAAGAAGAGGGAGGGCTTTCCTTAATCCCTAAAGCTCATTAAACTCTTAATCATGATTCACCTAAACTTAAATTTAATCCAAATATATTTGGATGGAGACTTCTCCATGCCAAACCAACTCGATCCCTTTCGATCCCCCACAAGCACCCAAAGCCACCTCAAGGGTGCACCAAGCCCAAATGGGTGGGTTGACCCATTTAGACTCAAAACTAGCCATGCCCCATTCTACTTTGGATCAAAGCCTTTACACATGGCAATTGCCAATCGTTTGCACCAAGTCCCACCCCGACCCACCCGACCTCGAGGGTGACCCATGCTCGGCCGGCCGGCCACCCGGCTGCCGGAAAACACCATGCCCGAGACCTCGGGAGAGGCCAAGCTTTGGAATTCTACCTCGCCGAGCCGCCCCATGCCCAATGGCCACCATGGCTGTTCTTCTCCTCACCTAAGCAACTCGATCCCGCCCTCAACTCCCCCGGGAGGCCCTCCAGCCTCTCCTATTTAAACCCCTCACCCTCTCGGCCAAAGGAGGTGTCGAACCGTACCATACCAAAACTCGCCAAAATCACTCCTCACTCCCTCCGTACTTAGAGCAATTGATCCCCACCGTTTTCCCGCTCTAATCCCCATCGATCGAGCTCAATTTGGAGCTCAATTCTCAGCCGAACAGACACTCCCGAATCCTTCACCAAAATCAAATTAAACTCACCTACACCTTCACTGAGCCAAGAGAAGAAGTTTTCCAGATGAAAGCCCCCTCTCCGAGCCACCTGGCTTGTTCCGTACTCCAAAGGTTGTGATCGGCTCGGTGGAAATCATACCTAGCACAATTCACCAAGCCAAGGGACTTCATCCGGAGCTCGTTCTGACCCAATCGAACGCGACACAACCCTCGCATCGAAGCTTCACTTCTCCGAGCAAAGGTATGAACTCCCTCTTCGCCCGAGCTTCAGCCAATTCTCCATTTTGATCGGCTTCGATTTCATAAGCATGTTCACCGTATGGATGTGTTCGTCTCTTCAAGACGAATCCATAGAGCATAAGAACACGAAAATCCGTCGAGAATCGAGCGAGTTCTGTGGTTAGAGTGTGGACGGTCACGGATCGCACCCGCCGTAGACGATGACCAGGAACCGTCTGGATCGCGCGTGTATCGGATGGACGGCTCGGATTGCGTCGGACCGGCAGATGGTACGCGAACCGCGGGCCCCGGACAGCCGAGTCGATGGCGGCGCCGAACCGTGGAGCGACGCGCGTCGATTCGGAGCCGCCGAGGCCGAGTCGCGCCGACGTGGATAAGTAGGAAAATATGTTATTTTCTTATTTATTTAATCCCCTAAACTTCAAAAATGCATATCTTTGTGTAGAAAAATCACAAAAATAAAATAAAAATACTCTCTGCTCAGCTGAATGCAGGAGAATAATGTGGAAAAGAAATTAATTAATTTTGTCCAAGATTTTATTTTTAATTAATTATTTACTCCCTGCATTGTTTTAATTCTCCATGCATTCATATAATTCACCATGGCATAAGACCATAGTAGCTTAAGCCTCGAACTCGGGAACATTCCCTGAATTTTCCAAGGTCGAGGCCATCTCTCGTGAAAAGTTATCGATTTTTCAAATGCATGTTGTCGTTTTGAGTATTTTAATTCCAAAAATTAGCATGTTGTGAAATAAATTCTATGAAAATTTGGTGATGTTCCTTATGACCAGAGAACCCTAGGAAAAATAAGACTCGAGTTAATTCACTCGTATTAACCCTAATCGGCCTAAATACCCAAAATTGAACTTTAATTAATTAGAGTTAACCATAGATCAAATTGACTTGAAATCAATTCTCCACTCGACCTTTAGGATCACAGGAATCCACCATAAAAATTTCAAGTCAATCGACTTGGTTAGCCCCATCAAATGGGTCGATTAAGCCACTTAGCCAAAATTAAACTTTAAAATTTCATAACTTTCAAAATACTTTTCAAAAATTCACCAAATTGGTTTTGAAGCCTCTCTGATATCAGAGGAATTCAAGAAAATTAAAATTGCAATTTTCTAAAAAAGTTGATTTTTTATCATTATTTTAATATTTTAATAATTAAAAAATAATAAAAATTACAAAAATAATAAAATTCACCAAAATGTCACATTTTGAATTCTAACCACTTAGGAACAAACCCCATATTTTTCTTATGTCTCTAGGTTGAGATATTAAATTTTAAAGCCTTGGGGTAATTTTTAAAATTAAAAAATACATTTTCTAGCATTTCCACTAAAATAATTCCAATAAATTAAGGGAAAATCAGAAAATTGTAAAATTTGGTTCTCTGGAATCCTTGATATCAGAGAGAATTTTAAAAATTATAAAATTCATTTTTCAACTTATATTCTATTTTTAAATTAATTAATACTCCAGAAATTAAAATAATTTTAATAAATAAAATATAATTCAAAAAAATCACAAAAATTGGTCCAAGTGGTCCTCTGGTCATTAGAAATGTCCCATAATTTTCTTAAGGATAGAAACTTTCCCTTGGTCATATTATTAAATTTTCCTTGGAAATCCTTATTTTCCACCAAAAATAATTACATAAATAAATTAAATACAGAAAAATCACATTTTCTCCTCTAATATCTTCATTGACATATGAGTGAAGTCACATAAAAATTGCAAGTTCATTTGAGCTCAATTTAATGAGTTATGAAATTATTAAGCTTGAAGGGCAAAATGGTAATTAAAATTTTAACCCTTAATTAAAACTTTAGGCTTAATAAAATTAAAGAGTAAAATATTTGATCCTAACCTGATTTGGATGATTGAAATTTAAATAATTAAAGGATAGAAACCTATTAAACAATTTAAGAATAATCGAAATGAACTTTAATTAAAATAATTAATTAAATTTGGAAGAATAGTAGAAATCGGAGTTATTAAAATAAGGATGTTATTAGAAGAAATTTGTTCTTTAATTTAAGAATCCCTAAATTAATCATCTCAATAATATTTAATTCCTAATTAAAATGATAATCCAAGTTTAAGGTTTAAAATGCTAAAAGACTTAATCATTAAATTAAGTTAAGGTTAAATTATTTAAAGCAAATCCCTTTAAAATAAAATATTAAATTAAATTAAATTAAATTAAATTAAATTAAATTAAAATAAATTAAATTAAATTAAATTAAAACAAATTAAATTAAATTAAAATTAAACTAAATCAAAATTAAATTAAATCATATTAAATTAAATTAAATAAAATTAAATTAAATTAAATTAAATTAAATAAAATAAAATTAAATTAAATTAAATTAAATTAAATTAAATTAAATAAAATAAAATTAAACTAAATTAAATTAAGTTAAGGTTTAATCATGGATGACTGAACCGTAGGATCTTAATCATTTCCGTTTAATCAACTTTAAGACTCGTTTTAATTAAAACATTAAAGACACATGGAAATTAAGACTTTCTCTAAAACCAAACACTTCCCTCATCTCTCGATTTATCACCTTCTACAACTAAACCTCTGCAACAACAAGGAGCTCGGAGCTTAATGGGCAAAGACGACCATCGTCATCAAGAAAACATGAATCAGCTTCAACAAAACTTTTCTTTAGTTTAAAAATCAACTCATGTAACTTCGAGGTAGTTCGCCTCAGTGCAACATAAAACCTCAACCTTCTTGTTAGTGCATTTGCTTTGCAAATTAAGTCCTAATCGACCTTAGGTTCCGAGGTAGTCGTCCGATACGACATAAACCCTCACATCTTCGAGGCTATTTCGTATGATTTTATCATATAAATATAAGTCCTAACTAATTAAAATCGGCAAGATCAAAACATTAAATAAACATTAGGACCTTCCTAAATTCAAGCCAAACAATAGGATAGTCGGAAATTACCGAAGTTCGCTTCGAATCCGTGATTTCTCCTACCTTTCTTCCTTTGAATTCCCAAAACAAAATGTTCCAAATTTGATCCATTCCCTATTGAAATTCCAAAAATCCAATCCCTCGAAAACTTAAACTTCAAATTCTCGAGAGCAGTAACTACCGATTATTATCGAGAGTTTTCTTAGGTGATTCCCGTCACTTAAGATGTAATTAACTATAGGGCTTGCCCTTATAGGGAATTTTAAGAACCGTGTAATATAAACCCCGCTTAATTCATTTATATTAAGCTGTGGAATTTGTCAGCTTATAAAATTGGTTCGTAGACCAAACGGATGTCACAAATCTTCTAGTTTATTTAATCGAGCCCCATCATCAAGCAATGTGTCTATTCTTCGGGATGGATACATAGCTCATGATGCGGTGCTCGTTTATATAAACTATTCGTGATATGAGATCAGCTCGATTTCATATCTTAAAATTTTCAAATTTAAAATTATTTTCAAAATCAAATATTACTTTTCAAATTATTTATTTAAATTAAAATTAAAATACGCCGACAATTTCTGGCGACTCCGCTGGGGATAATTCCTCTCTCCATTTTTAATCAAATAGTTTCGCTTTCAAAAATCGGTAGTGTATCCATGTCCCTAATGGATCAAACTACCCTTCTTTCCGTTGGAATATTATGTTCATTTCTACCTCGAACGAGTATAGCCAACATTCTCTCGGATTTAGGAGCCACCGTTTAGACACCCCTAAAACAGAGAGGTTCCGAGATCCTTTTGCCTCATTTCCGAGGTGGGCGGACCCCCAATCAGGTGTTAGTTTAGAGTGATCCTTCGAGTCGAGAAGTCTTACATAAGACCTTCTTTTCCTTTCCAACTCGAATCAAATTCATTACCTTCTCTACACCTTCGAACATTCCATTCTAAATAAACAAACCCTCTAATGAATGACTCTTTTAATAAATATACATGAACAAGAATGTGTTCGGACTTTTCGATTCCTTTCTTTTCGTCCCGATGAGAAGAAGCATAACTCGGACCGACAATCAGAATCTATCTTGCGTAAATGGAAGCCCCAAACCGATTTTCTCCTTCACCAATGGACCGGACTTCGCCGTTTACAAGGATGAGCCGCCCGACAATGGGATCATCCGGTTCGACAAGGATTCGAGAACACAAATGTCGTGATCGCCGACGTTACTCTTTTCACACCGATGGACAAAGTGTCGAAACCGAGAAACCCATGATCGAGTTCAACCTTAAATCAACTCAAGAGTTTCCTCCTCTACAAAGGGTTCCACCGAGAGGAGTACCGCTGTCCATAGTAGGACCGTTATCTCTACCCCCACCTGGCCTAGTCGTCTCTCGCACCTACCCCGGCTCCCGCCAAACCGAAGGGGAAGGAAGTTCAAATTTGTAACGAACATGTTACCGTGGAGGGTACAGATTTCCGTGCAAGACCTTCTCGTTTTTGAAATTGGGTCCAGCTTCAAGGGTTCCACCCCTAACACGGACTCGCAGGAGAAACAGAGGCAGAAGATCGCCGTGAAGGCCGTAGCCGCCGAAGTCGCTTTCTTAAGAAATCCCCGAGTACACACCACTACCCGAATACATACCATTGTCCGAGTATACACCCCTTTTGGAAGGAAGTAGATTCCATCCCCTTTCCGCCGCAGCTCGACGAGGAAAATGTCCGCAGGATTGCCTCTACATTACCTCGACCCGCATATTACAAGCGACAACGAAAAGAAAAGGGCTAGGGTTACACCATTTGCCCGACTACGACCGTGATCGAGAAATTAGCGAAGAGAGAAAGATGCCCCGTATCGGAAATTTTAAGAAGGATAGGCGGGTGCCGGCCAAATCCCGTCTTCGGGCCGCGAGTAGAATCCGCTATCGCCGCGAAGAGCCTAATAAGAAGATGAAGGCTAGTCCACCCGTTGTTGTTTCAGTGTTTACGCATCAGGGAGGATACCACCTTCCAAAGATTCGACCGACGCGACCATCCGGTCCTAGGCCTTCGTCGCTAGAAGGATGGTATGGCGTCCCACTACCGGCCAATTAAGACCGAAACAACGACCAGAAAAGGGAAGTCTCGTCAGGAGACTTGAGTCTTAGGAAAGTGCTACTGCAGTAAAGGGGACTCATGAGAACGAAACTCGACAATTGTCACATGACAACTGCAAGGATGTAGAGAAAAGACCACTGGAAGATGCTATGGAAAAGTTAAGAACTGATATTTGGCGACTAGCAAGGGAAAGAGAAGAGAAATTCAGAGATGAAGTCGACTCGTCGAATTCATGGATGATGAATATGCGAAATTAACATGGTTGAAACGCGAGCTTCGTCGCCTTCACAAGGTGCTCCCGCAGTCGCAGAAGAGAGGAGCCGGAAGTAATGAGGAGGCAGCCTTCAAGAGAAAGATGATACGATCGCCCAAATGGCGAAAAGGATGGAAGAGATGGTCGTAGCCTCTAGCCACTTCCGCAGTCAAGTTCAACCCCAAAGAGAAACACCCCCGTAAGTTATTCACATCAGTAGACGGAGGAAAGGAGATTACATCCGTCAACTGGGATGATCAATTAAAGAAGGATGCAACACAAAGTATGATTCCGAAAAGGATATCAAGAGCTTGGTGGAACAACGAAGTGCGAGAAGCCTTGGCACAATCAAAGAGCGGAACATCCATTCAGACGGTAGACCTTAACCTCGAAGAATTCGACGCCGTCCAATATCCGAAAGGCTTTGTACCACCTCCGTTAAAGACCTTCGATGGAACCGGAAACCCTCAAAGAAGATGTCGCACATTTTCGTGCCGCTTGTTGCAATGCCGGCGGAAGTGATGCTTTACTCTTCCGACAATTTGTCGCCACTCGTCGTGGATCGCCTTTGATTGGTATGCGGAATTACCAAACGGATCGGTAAAGACATTTTCGTAACTAGAGAACCTCTTCATCAAGCGATTTGTCGGAGCTCAACACCACATCACTATAGGTGATTTAGTGGTAGAGAAGCGTAGCCGAATGAAACCTTGGTGGACTACATACTTCGATGGAGGAACCTAAGTATGAAGTGTGAGCCACGCTTACAAGAACAAGATGCAGTCGGCATTTTGCTAAAAAGCATCCATGGCCCGATAGCACTTCTCCTCAAGGGATTTACTATTAAGACTTTCGAGAAGTTGTTAAGCAAGGCCGGAAGCTTGCAAGAGGAGGCGAAACAATTAAGTTTCACCGACAAAACGGACAAACAGAAGCCCGTGAAAACTTTTGAAAAGAAGTCCGGGATCGTCGCAGAGAATCGATAAAGGCAAGCAGCCAATACAAATACCGTCAGAACGGCCGCAGCAAATTCAACAGAATCACCAGCAACCCCAACCCAGCTATCAGTCATCTCAACAATATGAACAACCGCCTCGTCCACAACGGACGTTTAGGGAGTTCCTGAGCAGGGAGTATCCGTTCAAGAACGAGGCAGTGCCGAAAATGTTCCGCAGCCTAATGAAGACTCCATATTTCCAACTGCCAGAGCCTAAAAGACCAGAAGAAGTCGACAAGAGAGGTGATCCCAACTTTTGCCCTTACTACCGGATGCTTGGGCACAAGATAGAAGATTGTATTACCTTCAAAAGTTGGCTCAACGACAACCTTCGGAAAGGGAATATAACGATCCCGAAAGAATACATTAAGGAACCCCGTAAAGGAGGTTCCGTCAATGTTATCTCGACGGATTTCATTGTTCCGATAGATCCCTATGCGACTGATGATGAATGGACTACCGCTTGGACAAAGTCTTCGAAGAAGATTTTAGATCACATCCAAACCGCTTCGGTGCGAGCTTCAATTCAAAGTTCGAAAACTGTCAAGTCGGCGCTATCACTTGCGATAGAAGAACCACCTCAACAAGAGACAATCGAAGAAAAGAAGAAAATCGACGAAGAAAAGAAGACCAAGGCACCTAAGGCTAGACTAGGGGCCGCTTATCCTAGTGATAGTCGTTTCCGATTAGGGGAGAAATCCTCGAACCTCTCGACTCGTATGATTATCCGCCCACTCCGGTGGGATCTTATAATGATGAGGGTTATGGCGTTGGCTACGTTTCGATCGTTTCTAACGATTACGTAACTAGCGACAATCAACCTAATCCGGACGTCGATTCCGATACAAATGACAATTCTCAAATCATACACAATCTCGACGATCACAATGATGAAGAAGACATCCACCAAGGAGGCTACGAGAGTTCAACAAGCAACGAATCTGCTTTGCGAGTTTCGAGGAGCTCCAATCACAATAGAGTTAGAGCCTTCGGACTCCGAAGCTAATCCCGAAGAACCCGTCGTTCCAATTCAGGAGGAGACACCAAAGAAACTCAATGCTAAACTTAGAAGAAATCATAGAAGTCAACTTAAGAAGTGGAAGAGTTCTACCCCCGAGAATGGGTCCAAAGGACAAAGGAAAGCGTGTGGTTGTTCGTGAAGAACCAACCCCGCAGAAGAAATACCCATTCGAGAAGAAAACGAGGCACATGGAAACAAAGTGGACTACAACGTGCTAGCCCATCTTAGGAAACTACCGACCAAACCGAGCATCTACGACGCTCTCATCTTATCAAAGGAGATGAGAGAAGCTCCGATCAAGGCCTTACTCGATCCGGAAATTTGCTTAGCTCAAATGGCCGGAGAGTCCTTAGATGAGGTTCGCTCGTTAAAGGAACAACGAGGTGTTACCTTCACGGACAATGACTTACTACTGGGACGACAGACCACAACCGACCATTGTACATTTCGAGCTATAATCGGGAAGTTTACACTCTCCGCAGTATTGGTGGATCCAGGAGCATCAATCAATATAATGAATCTTCGAACGCTAGCATACTTGGAAATCGATGCTCGCGAGCTCGAGGCGGACAAAATGTTATTAAGAGGATTCAACCGTAAAGGAGAAAGAGCCCTCGGATCAATAACACCGCTAATGAAGACCGGTGACTTAGCAAAGACAACCGCGAAATTTCACATAATTGATTCAGAAACGTCGTTCAACGCTCTACTGGGCCGACCGTGGATACATGAAAATTGGATGGTACCATCATCTCTACATCAGTGCATTAAATACTACGATGGAGGGGAACAGTGCATTAAAGGTGACTTACAACCGTTCTCCGTACATGAAATCGGAATCCATGAAGATGCAGCTTATTATGCACCTCCGAAGAAAACAATCTTCTCCAGAGATACCATAACAAATGAAGCAAAGGAAATTTGGGACGACGAAGAACCTGAAATTCTAGTCCAACAGTCACTCACCACTCCCTTACGGCGAGATGGTGAAGGTTTCTCCATAACTCGCATCCGAGGTCGAGGCCGGGGACGAGGTCGTGGCGTAGACGTTAGGACGATTGGACAGAGGAAACCAGCCATCAATGTCGATCGGGAAGATAGTTCCGAAGAAGAAAAAGAAATCAAACAAGAAGCAGCGACAATAAGCTCGGAAGAAGCCGCAATTCGAATCCCTCTCGAGGATGAAAGAAACGAAGAATATAAATCGATGTACGAGAAGATTAACCACTATGTACATACTATGACCCTGACCCCGATCCATTCTAATAAGATCGAGGGTATGGAGGTCAAAGAGGTACGTAGCGGTGGTGCAAAGCCAATCAAATTCTACCGTGGTGCTCGTCCCTCCAAAATCGAAAATAATGTACACTGAAGATGCTACTTCATCGAATTAATGGAATTACCTTTCGAGTGGTACTCTCCCCGTGTTCAAAATTTAATTCATCGTGGTTTTTTACCTCGACAATGGACAAAAGGTCAATCACAACGTTTTGAAAAATTATGGAATAACTCCGGTCGTCCACCCAATGCAAAACATGGTCTCGGATTCGGCACGTAGGATCGCTCGACGATACTGAATTTTGCATGGTTGTCACTTGCGAGTCTAATGAAAAATGCATGGAAACTACGTAAGAACTCGAAGATTTACAAATTGGAGACGCTCCACCAGAATTTGAAGAAGAGATCAAATCTACAATAGATGAGTTAACGGAAGTTAACTTAGGTACTAGCGAAGAACCTAGACCTACCTTTGTTAGCTCCTTACTCAATAAAGAAGACTCCGAAGAAATAATTAAGTTATTAATGGAATTTAAAGACTGTTTTGCTTGGAGCTACGATGAGATGCCAGTTTAGCTCCGCAGGTCGCAATCCATAAGCTAGGGGTGGATCCCCGCTTCGTTCCAGCCGACAAGGTCCCCGAAGAATGCGTCTAGAAATGAACAACAAGTCATAGCCGAAGTTAAAAAGCTAATATACGCTAAATTTGTCCGTGAAGAACAATACCCGACTTGGTTAGCCAACGTGGTACCGCCGGAAGAAGAATGGTCGATCGAATTTGTGTAGATTTCGTAGATTTAAACAAGGCATGTCCAAAAGATGAATTTCCCTACCGATCCTGCAATTAATGATCGACATCGCTTCAACACATGAAATATTCTCATTCATGGATGGATCTTCGTGGTACAACTAGATAAAAATGGCTCCGAAGATGAAAAACTTACGGCATTCGAACGCCGATCGGAGTATATTGCTACACATCGATGCCATTCGGATCGAAGAACGCAGGAGCAACCTATCGTAGAGCGATGACAAGAATTTTTGATGATCTCATCCACAATCAAGTCGAATGCTACATGGACGATGTGGTCATCAAAAGCAAAGTAAAGGAAAACCACTCGTATGATTTGAGAATTGTTTTCGAACGATTAAGACAATTTAACCTTAAGATGAATCCCTTAAATGCGCCTTCGGCGTCACCTCCGGAAATTCTTAGGATTCGTTGTCCGACATCGTGGAATTGAAATCGACCCGGAAAAGATTAAAGCTATCTTAGAAATGCCGCCTCCCAAAACCTTAAAACAACTACGATCTTTTCAAGGGAAGTTGGCATATCTTCGACGCTTTATCTCGAACTTGTCGTAGGTGTCAGCCTTTCTCGGCACTAGTTAAAAAGGACGCCAAATTATTCGGGAAGAGAAATGCCGTAGGGCCTTCGAGGACATTAAACAATATTTAATGACACCTCCTATCTTAGCAGCCCCGCTCTCGTGTAGACCGCTAATACTTTATACCGCGGCTTTAGACGACTCTCTCGGAGCCCCGTTAGCCTGTGTCAATGATGAGGGTAAAGAAAATACTCTTTACTACTTAAACCGTCGTTTACTTCCGACGGAAATAAGGTATCCCGCAATTGAAAAGCATTGTTTAGCCCTGATCTTCGCCGCTCAAAAGCTCAGGCATTACATGCTTTCTCATAAGGTCAACTCGATCTCGAAATTTAATCCATTGCAATACTTCGATGACCCGCCCAACGCTTTCCGGCGGACTTGCCGCATGGTCGATGATATTATCGCAATTCGATATAACTTTCGTGCCTCTTCGTGCCGTAAAGGGACAAGTCCTAGCAGACTTCCTCGCAAAGACACCCTTGCACGGCGAATCTCCTCTTAATGACGATTTGCCGATGAAAAAATAATGAACCTAGAAGACCCCGATGATCGACGCCGACAATTATATTTCGACGGAGCATCTTCAAGACACAAAGACGAAGAATCGCAAGTGATAAGTGCCCTGTAAGGCGGTGGATCGGACTAATCTTTATAACACCGGAGCGGGGATGTTAAGATACTCCTACCACTTGACAGAGCCGTGTACAAATAACGAAGCAGAATACGAAGCCCTCATAACAGGACTGGAATTAACTATTCAAATGGGTATAACAGACATCAACATCTACGGGGATTCGCAGCTAATCATTCAACAGATCGCCGGACAATACAAAATTTTAAAACCAAGACTCGAGCAATACTTCCAGTATGTCATACAGCTGTTGGAACAGATTCCAAATGTGACAATTTACAAAATTCCCAGAAAAGAAAACGCTTTAGCGGATGCGCTAGCTCGTCTCGCAAAAGAATTTTCCCGTTTACAAGATGAATCGATGGAAGTGTCGGTTCACGGACGTCGAGTCCTATCACAACTCGACATAGTACACAATACACAAATCATAAAAAGAAAAAGGATCAGCAGTAAAGAAGGATGTAAAAACACGTAAGATTGGCGACAACATTAATAGATTACCTGCAAACAGGAAAACTACCAGACGATAGGTCGTTAGCCCATCAGATCAAGAAAAGAACTCTGTCCTACGCATTAATAAACAACACATTATACAGAAGGTCTTTTGATCAAATGTGGCTAAGGTGCCTAAGCGGGTCCGAGGCCCGTGAAATCGTTAAAGAGGTGCATTCAGGACTCTGTGGTGCTCACCAGTCGGGTCCGAAGATGAAAATGAAAATTAAAAGACTAGGGTACTACCGGCCCTCGATGATGACCGACCGCATGAAAATCGCCAAGAGCCGTCACCAGTGCCAAGTGCACGGAGTGGTTCTACACCAACCTCCAAATGTGCTACATCCGACAATTGCGTCGTGGCCATTTGAATGTTGGGGCACAGATATAGTGGGTCCAATAGAACCACCGTCTTCGAAAGGACATCGCTTCATTCTTGCGGCTACAAATTACTTTTCCAAGTGGGCGGAGGCAGTTCCACTTAGAGAAGTGAAAGCACATCACGTGCTACAATTTTTCAAGAACCAAGTTGTCTGCCGTTTCGGGGTGCCGCGCAGATCATCTCGGATAATGGGCCGCATTCGAAGCACGCAAATCAACAATTTTGTCGGAGACACGGAATCGACCGGCGGTATTCAACAATTTACTACCCAAGAGCAAACGGCATGGCCGAGGCTTTTAATAAAACTCTCGTTCAAATTTTAAAGAAGACTTTAGACGACAATAAGAGAAATTGGCACGAGAAGTTATTAGAAGCCTTATGGGCCTACCGGACAACCTTCGAACTCCTACTCAAGCTACACCTTACGCTCCGGTGTATGGGTCCGAGGCAGCTGTTACTCCTTAGAGGTCCAGACTTCCTTCACTCGGAATCGTAGCTTGCAAACAAGATCACAATGAAGAGAATGTCAAATTGCGACTAGAAGAATTGGAAAGCCCGGAAGGGAAAAGACTTGCAGCGCAGACAGAATTTAGAACTATACCAAGCTAAGATGGTTCAAGCCCATGACAACCGGTCCGCCCAAGAACCTTCAAAGTTGGTGACTTAGTTCTCGTTCTCAAAGACCTATTCTCGCACACCGCAAGATAGGAGGAAAATTCGAACCCACTTGGGAAGGACCGTTCGTGGTCGAGGCAACTATCAGAGGCTCCTACCAGCCTAGTGAACTCGCCAAGGAGAACGACATATGCTTCCGATCAATGGACGATACTTGAAAAAGTATTACGCTACCTGATGTTTCGAAGGAATGAATTTTCCATCCCTAGAAGCACGGGTGAAGTAATTACTTATGACTGGGTCCGAACCCAAAGTAATAAAAAATGTGCTAGAGTAAATAAAATCATGATAATAAAGTTTTCTTTGTTCTCTCTTCCAAATCAAAATCTCTTTCCTGATCTTATCCCACTTCATTCCTGTTAAATTGAAAAATACAAAAGTAATAAAAAAATTGTCTTTAATAAACATTTTCTTAATGTTCTTGTTCTTAGTACAGCCCCTGATCCTTTTCCTTGTCTTTTCGCAGGGAAATGTCGAACGGGCGGTTGGTCCCGAACTTTAGAAATGGCGTAAGCCTTGCACTCGACGAAAAGAGGGTGAAAAATGGAGCGATAATAGTAGATCGACTCGGACTTCGCACCGCGAGGCCTGCAATACGAGGAAAGTGACTGGGTCCCAATTGACCGAGAGGAACTTCCCAGTCAGACAGTAATGAAAGTGGGTGGCCCAAGCCACCAATCCAGCAGTAAGAAAAGAAGAATAAACACTGAAGAAGACAAGAGAATCAAATCTTTAGTAGCTACAGTAGAGGGCAGGCTTGTCAGCGCCGCGCCTACGTAAATTCGGAAGTACGAAGAGCTACTCTCACAAGCAACTCAACGAAGAAATAAAAATCGCCGTATCCGTAAGATGTTAACTAAATTAGCAGCGGACTCGGCGCGACGAGGCAGCTTGTTACACGCGCCGCATATACTTCGAGGATACCGGTTCGCCAGGAACCTGAAGGAAGGAGGCCAGCTCCGAGGATGACAGAAGAAACCAGGGAAATCTTGAGAAGAACAGAAGAGAGAAGGCTACTATGCCCCCAGATAAAGTCACCAGTAATGCATGACCTTGTTGCAGAAGCAACCCCCGGAGGATGTCCCGACGGACATCATCCCCGAGGAGCCGAGGTATGCAGGAGAACGTGAAGGGATTGAGCCATATATCTCACAAGACGTCACCGGGCCTCGCCATTTGCAAATTATCCCGTAACACGAGCTAGAAAGAATACGTAATGTCCGAAGAAAACTTTTGAATACTTCGAGAGAATCAGAGGCAGGAGGATCAATATACTAGAAGGCCTCGAGTTACATACGTACGTGTTCTCGTAATACGAACAACAACAAATCGTGGACCGCATCCGGATTTGAAAAAGATGGGCCGAGCAGGTCGCTTAAGAGAAAACACTTACTTAGAACCCTGAGATGGATGCCGTGGAAGGGAGAATTACAATACAATGTGGATGCCGCTACAACTTCGCAGAAGACAGAAGGGAAACCCACCGGGATACTCCGTCATGGCCAGTGGATCCAATGCCATTAGTCATTAAAAGGATGGTAAAAAGAATGATAACATGGAGGGTACCGCCAGCAGATTGCATACCCAACAGCTTGCATCATTAACATTTACAAGAAGGGTGACCGCATTCCCCCGCACATAGATCACCACGACTTTGTCGACCTTTGTACATGCTTTCTTTTCGAATGAGTGTAATATCATGTTCGGATCCGACCTCCGGATAGCGAGCCCGTGTGAGTTCCGAGGGCCGAAAAGATACCATTGCCGGTAGGTTCCGTCATGATACCGAAGGGCAACGGAGCAGATGTCGCTAAACATTGCATACCGGAGTACCAGCTGAAGCGGATCTCGCTACTTTCGTAAGGATGGACGACAGAAAGCACCTTACCACTTCCACACGTACCCGGAGCTAGAGAGCCTCCGACCTTACGAGCCGCGAGTTACATGGAAAATATCACACCTCCAACGTACATCCATACGGCATCCTCGCCAAGGATGGCTTGGAAGGTGATGTTATCGACCATGTACCTCACTATTCGTACATGGATTTTTGACGATATACCTTTTGGATGGATCGACAAAGATCATACATAGTCCGTTTTAAGTCTATATGGATTGTATGAGATGTATTCCGCATCGAGTTGTATGATGTATCTTCAACATGATTGGAATGAAAGTGACCATGTCACAATTTTGGCCTTCACCTCTTTTGTGCAAATTGACTGGGAAACGCCATTAAAGTTAAACGAACTTCGAACAAAGAACAGAAAAAATAATAATAATAATAAAAATAAAATAATATATATATATATATATAAATATAAATAATAAATGAGAATTATTTTTCCTTAAAAAATCCAAACATAAAAATAATTTCAAAATCCACGTGAACATTAAATAAAGTTCACATGAACATTAAGTACACGGCTAAAAAAAAATTTTGAAAGTTAAAGGACAAACAGAATGAAAATGAATCTCAAATCGGATCCCACTCTAAATTCATCTTTTCAAACATTTTCAAATCAACTCCAAATCGAAATTTATTTCAAGAAGCTTTGAAATTCTCTCGTCGGGACAACTCTTCCTCACAAGAGACCCACACTTCAATTTCGTAACCCTAAACCTTTTTTCGTCACATCGAAATCATTTCGACTTTTGTGGCCTACCTTTCTTCCTGTATGGAGATCGACTAGGTCTATTGACACGGAGCCACGAGCTTTGTCTGATTTGGTTCTGATGACATGGGACTGGGTCCCTCTTCACACAAATAAACTTTCGAGATTGGAATCCAATTCCAATTCTCATTAAACTTTCGAGATTGGAATCCAATTCCAATTCTCATTAAACTTTCGAGATTGGAACCGCGTTCCAATTCTCATTAAACCTTCGAGATTGGAACCAGTTTCCATTTCTCTTTAAACCTTCGAGATTGGAACCAGTTTCCATTTCTCTTTAAACCTTCGAGATCGGAACCAGCTTCCATTTCTCTTTAAACCTTCGAGATTGGAACCCGCTTCCATTTCTCTTTAGACCTTCGAGATCGGAACCAGCTTCCATTTCTCTTTAAACCTTCGAGATCGGAACCGCTTCCATTTCTCTTTAAACCTCTCGAAACTCGGAACCGGATTCCAGTTCTCTTTAAACCTCCGAGACTAGAACCCGATTCCAGCTTCTCTTTAAACTTTCGAGGTCGCACCTAAATTCCGATTCTCATCCCCTTCAATCAACACTTAAACTCCGATTCTCATTCTCGCGACCGGTACCCCGATTCCAGCTTTTCTCCACAATCCCGGATCGGAACCTCGTTTCGAATCCAAACTTCAAATCCAAATTTCCTCAAATCGATTTTAAACCAAACTTCAATCTAAATCGAAACTCAAAATCTAAACTTACACATCAAAACGTAAACTAAAACAAAACGAAAATCTAAGTCGAAATTCCCCGCATCATGTGAGTTGGGATTCACCTCCTTTTCCTTTCCCTGCCGAGAGTTCGTGGATCTCAAGTCTCGGAGATGCACTCGACACTCCCCACGGAAATTCTTCTACTTCGTCCTAAGTTTGTCACTTGGACATCCGTGTTGGTTTTGTCGATCTTTTCGGTCAACGCCAATACGCGCGGTGTGCTTGGTTAGCACACCACACCTATCGGGGTCCATTTGTCGACCTCATTTTCGATGAGGTCTTCTTCTCTCTTTAGTACTTTAGGATCTAGCCTTAGCTTTTCCTTCGACTATCCTAGAGGATTAGAATCGGGACCCACCACTTAGAAATTCAAACCACTTCTTAACTCCCCGCAAACTCCACAAAATTGATTGTAGACCCCTAATCACCTAGAGGGTTGAAATTAAATGTGGAAGTTTAAAGGATGAGTTCCTATGGATTCTTCGGCCTTAAGATCGCCCGGCGGCCTCGGTCCGGTGAAGGGGCCGACTTACACACACACTACACCTATACACCGCACTTTCACACACCTCTTAAAACCACACCCATACCTAATTCGACCTCCCGACTCATGCAAGTGGTTCACATGGATGGTCCTTAACCCCTAAGCCCTCGCTAGCAGGTTAGGAACAACATAGTGGATGCCTCAAATGAGTCCCTTCATGGCTCATGTGGGCTTGATATGGCTTCATGGCTCAACCAAAATGAGTTCATTCCACTTACATTTACCCAAGCTTCAATTTTCCAAATTTTCAATTTTTGACCCCCGGGACCCTACACCCGCCTAGCCTACCCAAAACCCTTAAAATTACCCAAATTTTTCAAAATTTCCAAATCACCCAAAATTCCCCAAAAACATTCCTAAACATTTCCTCACCAATCAAATTAATCATCCATACCCAAAAATACCAAAAATTCCAAAAATACCTCCCAATACCCTCCAAATACCCAAAATGCCCCTCTTAGCCAAAAAATCCAAAAATTCAGACAATTCCCAGAAAATTCCAGAAAATCCCAAATATTCCCAATTTCATTTTGTTCAACTACATCATGGGCCAATTTTGTCAATTTACCCCACTTTTATCAAAACACCCAATTTGACCCATTTTAACCCAAAGTGAACCCAATGTCAAACCAAACCTACCCAATTGACCCAAATTCTGGTCCAATTCAATTCTAAACTTCAATTCAACATCCCCAACACCAATCTAGACCAAATCCAAGCCCAATTTGATTGGCATTGAGATCCAATTTCACTTTTGGCCTTAAAGCCCAATTTGGACCCATGACCCAAACTTAGCCCAAACTCACCCAATTCAACTCCAATTAACCCCAAATCTTTTCTAAACCTTCCTTAACATCCCCATAAACAAAACACTAACATGATTTGCCCAAGATTTTGACCCAAACCCTATTCAAATTCAACCCAAAACCAAAATTCCTTAAATGGGCCTACACCTAAACCCAACCGAAATAGGCCCAAGTCCCAAAATCCAAACCCAACCAAAAATTGAAACTTCTTTAAAACAGCCCCACAAACCCTTCTCAACATTAATTTTACATCAATTTCAACTTTAGCTCAACTTTGGCCCATGGTAGCCCATTTTGGCCCACCTTAGCCTCTTTACCAAAAAGCCCAAATTCAACCCAATCCAAACCCAAATCACCCCACACTTGTTTCAAACCACTCATGACACATCCCTAAACCAAACTCAACAATTATTTAGCCCAACCTCTTTACAAAATTCTCATCCATAAATTCATTTTTAAACTTAAAGGCCCATTCCTTAAACCATTTTAAAAGCCCATCTTTTACCACATCCAAAGGCCCAAAATTGGTCTCAAAGCCCATATGACATTTCCCCTCATCATACTTTCAATTAAACTCAATACCTAAGTCCTAAATTCATCATCAAATCATCCCAAATCAAGCCTTATCCAAGTTCTCATTAAATTATCAAAAGAATCCCAAAACCCATTTTCATGAAATCGACTAAACCTTTCCCCAAGCCAAAGGTGAGCCATGAAGCCATGCATGAGCCACATGTGAGCCATGAGAGCCTTGGACACTCCACCATGCCATATCGGGTAAGAAGAGGGAGGGCTTTCCTTAATCCCTAAAGCTCATTAGCCTTAATCATGATTCACCTAAACTTAAATTTAATCCAAATATATTTGGATGGAGACTTCTCCATGCCAAACCAAACTGATCCCTTTGATCCCCCACAAGCACCCAAAGCCACCTCAAGGGTGCACCAAGCCCAAATGGGTGGGTTGACCCATTTAGACTCAAAACTAGCCATGCCCCATTCTACTTCGGATGAAAGCCTTTACACATGGCAATTGCCAATCGCTTGCACCAAGTCCTGCCCCGACCCACCCGACCTCGAGGGTGACCCATGCCCGGCCGGCCGGCCACCCAGCCGCCGGAAAACACCATGCCCGAGACCTCGGGAGAGGCTAAGCTTTGGAATTCTACCTTGTCGAGCCGCCCCATGCCCAATGGCCACCATGGTTGTTCTTCTCCTCACCTAAGCATCCGATCCCAGCCCTCAACTCCCCCCGGGAGGCCCTCCAAACCTCTCCTATTTAAACCCCTCACCCTCTCGGCCAAAGGAGGTGTTGAACCGTACCATACCAAAACTCGCTAAAATCACTCCTCACTCCCCTCCGTACTTGGAGCAACTGATCCCCACCGTTTTCTCGCTCTAATCCCCATCGATCGAGCTCAATTTTGGAGCTCAATTCTCGTGCCGAACAGACACTCCCGAATCCTTCACCAAAATCAAATTAAACTCACCTACACCTTCACTGAGCCAAGAGAAGAAGTTTTCCAAAGGAAAGTCCCTCTCTAGTGCCACCCGACTGTTCCAGCACTCCAAAGGTTGTGATCGGCTCGGTGGAAATCATACCTCGACAATTCACCAAGCCAAGGGACTTCATCCGGAGCTTTCGGACCCAATCGAACGCGACACAACCCTCGCATCGAAGCTTCACTTCTCCGAGCAAAGGTATGAACTCCCTCTTCTCGCCCTAGCTTCACTCAATTCTCCATTTTGATTGGCTTGATTTCATAGCATGTTCACCGTATGGATGTGTTCGTCTCTTCAAGACGAATCCATAGAGCATAAGAACACGAAAATCCGTCGAGAATCGAGCGAGTTCTTAGGTTAGAGTGTGGACGGTCACGGATCGCACCCGGCCGTAGACGATGACCGTGAACCGCTCGGATCGCGCGTGTATCGGATGGACGACTTGGATTACGTCGGACCGGCGGATGGTACGTGAACCGCGGGGCCCCGGACAGCCGAGTCAGATGGCGGCGCCGAACCAGGGAGCGACGCGTGTCGATTCGGAGCCGCCGAGGCTGAGTCAGCGCCGACGTGGATAAGTAGGAAAATAGGTTATTTTCTTATTTATTTAATCCCCTAAACTTCAAAAATGCATATCTTTGTGTAGAAAAATCACAAAAATAAAATAAAAATACCCTCTTGCTCGAATGAACGAGAAAAATAATGTGGAAAAGAAATTAATTAATTTTGTCCAAGTACTTTATTTTTAATTAATTATTTACTCCCTGCATTGTTTTTTCTCCATGCATTCATACAATTCACCATGGCATAAGACCATAGGGCTTTTGAAGCCTCTGAACTTGGGAACATTCCCTAAATTTTCCAAGGTCAGAGGCCATCTCTGTGAAAAGTTATTGATTTTTCAAATGCAGGTTGCTGTTTTGAGTATTTTAATTCCAAAAATTAGCATGTTGTGAAATAAATTCTAGGAAAATTTGGTGATGTTCCTTATGACCAGAGAACCCTAGGAAAAATAGGACTTGAGTTAATTCACTCAGATTAACCCTAATTGGCCTAAATACCCAAAATTGAACTTTAATTAATTAGAGTTAACCATAGATAAAATTGACTTGAAATCAATTCTCCACTGACCTTTAGGATCACAGGAATCCACCATAAAAATTTCAAGTCAATTGGACTTGGTTAGCCCCATCAAATGGGTTGATTAAGCCACTTAGCCAAAATTAAACTTTAAAATTTCATAACTTTCAAAATACTTTTCAAAAATTCACCAAATTGGTTTTGAAGCCTCTCTGATATCAGGGGAATTCAAGAAAATTAAAATTGCAATTTTCTAAAAAAGTTGATTTTTTATCATTATTTTAATATTTTAATAATTAAAAAATAATAAAAATTACAAAAATAATAAAATTCACCAAAATGTCACATTTTGAATTCTAACCACTTAGGAACAAACCCCATATTTTTCTTATGTCTCTAGGTTGAGATATTAAATTTTAAAGCCTTGGGGTAATTTTTAAAATTAAAAAATACATTTTCTAGCATTTCCACTAAAATAATTCCAATAAATTAAGGAAAAATCAGAAAATTGTAAAATTTGGTTCTCTGGAATCCTTGATATCAGAGAGAATTTTAAAAATTATAAAATTCATTTTTCAACTTATATTCTATTTTTAAATTAATTAATACTCCAGAACTTAAAATAATTTTAATAAATAAAATATAATTCAAAAAAATCACAAAAATTGGTCCAAGTGGTTCTCTGGTCATTAGGAATGTCCCATAATTTTCTTAAGGATAAAAACTTTCCCTTGGTCATATTATTAAATTTTCCTTGGAAATCCTTATTTTCCACCAAAAATAATTACATAAATAAATTAAATACAGAAAAATCACATTTTCTCCCCTAATGTCTTCATTGACATATGAGTGAAGTTACATAAAAATTGCAAGTTCATTTGAGCTCAATTTAATGAGTTGTGAAATTATTAAGCTTGAAGGGCAAAATGGTAATTAAAATTTTAACCCTTAATTAAAACTTTAGGCTTAATAAAATTAAAGAGTAAAATATTTGATCCTAATCTGATTTGGACGATTGAAATTTAAATAATTAAAGGATAGAAACCTATTAAACAATTTAAGAATAATTGAAATGAACTTTAATTAAAATAATTAATTAAATTTGGAAGAATAGTAAAATTGGAGTTATTAAAATAGGGATGTTATTAGGAAGAAATTTGTTCTTTAATTTAAGAATCCCTAAATTAATCATCTCAATAATATTTAATTCCTAATTAAAATGATAATCCAAGTTTAAGGTTTAAAATGCTAAAAGACTTAATCATTAAATTAAGTTAAGGTTAAATTATTTAAAGCAAATCCCTTTAAAATAAAATATTAAATTAAATTAAATTAAATTAAATTAAATTAAATTAAAATAAAATAAAATAAAATAAAATAAATTAAATTAAAACAAATTAAATTAAATTAAAATTAAATTAAATCAAAATTAAATTAAATCATATTAAATTAAATTAAATTAAATTAAATTAAATTAAATTAAATTAAATTAAATTAAATTAAACTAAATTAAATTAAATTAAATTAAATTAAATTAAATTAAATAAAATTAAACTAAATTAAATTAAATTAAATTAAATAAAATTAAATAAAATAAAATTAATTTAAATTAAATTAAAACTAAATCAAATTAAATTAAATCAAATTGAATTAAATTAAGCTAAAACATATCATATTAAATTAACTTAAATTAAATTAAATTAAATTAAACCACATTAAATTAAATTAAGTTAAGTTAAATTGAATTAAATTAAATATAACATCACCTAAGACATACGAAGAATTCAAAATAAATCTAAAATAACTCGAACACTATTCCAAACTTAAATCATTAATTCGAACTTAAATTTGAATCACAAATCATTAAATATCATTTCGCCTCTTAGAGCTTTTACTATTATAACTCCTAAATGGAGTATCAAGTGAAATGTCACTTCACTCATAAGGATATTCAAACATTCTAATTCACCGAGCAAGAAATAAAACTTAACTTAAACACCCTGGATGATTAATTCACTCCGCACAATAGAATTCATTTGACTTAGGACAATTCCCGAAATATCGAAAAGATGTTTAAGATTCGTCTTAAACACTTCCTCAATATGATGGAATGTCCTTAAGAACAAATCGAGCTTAGTTGTTCTTTCGGTGAATAAAATCATCCTTAAAACCAAAATCAAGACCTAGACGTCATAGGAACGACTAGCTATAGGATTAGGATTTTGGTAGAAAACCATAACCCTTCCCTTAGCCTTTACCTAGAAATTGCTATAAATGCTTAAATGCTCTAAATTGTATTTTAAGTGCAGCTTGGATGACAGGAAGACCCTCCGTGTACGCTTTTATTTTATTGCAATTTATCTTACCGCAATTCATTTACTCGTGTCGCACTTTACCTTTCTTGCATGATAAACAACGATTGCATGAAAACCTACACCTTTAGGACGTAAACCAAAACCGAAACCCATAACTAAATTAAAAGACACTACAAGATAAAATTCACCGCCACAACATTCAAAATATAAAACAACTCAAAATTTAATCACAAAACGAACAACAAAACTACAACTACAACTAAATTAAAACGTCTCATCGAATGATCGGGAATACCTCGGATGATGTAACCCACGTGTTGCTAACGGGATTTCCCACGGTCTAAATGAAAGTGCGGAACTCATTTAGTCGAGTTTAGCAAATTCATCCGGACTAAGTGAATTCGATGAAAATAACTGGTGCCGGGATGACGGAACCGCGGGATCTTAATCGGTTCCGTTTAATCAACTTTAAGACCTGTTTTAATTAAAACATTAAAGACACATGGAAATTAAGACTTTCTCTAAAACCAAACACTTCCCTCATCTCTTGATTTATCACCTTCTACAACTAAACCTTTACAACAACAAGGAGCTTGGAGCTTAATGGGCAGCACGACCATCGTCATCGCAGAAACATGAATCGCTTCAAAGAAAACTTTTCTTTAGTTTAAACAATCAACTCATAGGACTTCGAGGTAGTTTGCCCGGTGCAATATAAAACCTCAACCTTCTTGTTAGTGCATTTGCTTTGCAAATTAAGTCCTAATCGACCTTAGTGGTTCCGAGGTAGTCGTCCGATACGACATAAACCCTCACATCTTCGAGGCTATTTGTATGATTTTATCATATAAATATAAGTCCTAACTAATTAAAATTGACAAGATCAAAACATTAAATAAACATTAGGACCTTCCTAAATTCAAGCCAAACAATAGGATAGTCGGGAAATTACCGAAGTTCGCTTTGAATCTGTGATTTCTCCTACCTTTCTTCCTTTGAATTCCCAAAACAAAATGTTCCAAATTTGATCCATCCCCTATTGAAATTCCAAAATCCAATCCCTTGAAAACTTAAACTTCGAAATTCTCGAGAGCGAATCTACTGATTATTATCGAGAGTTTTCTTAGGTGATTCCCGTCACTTAAGATGTAATTAACTATAGGGGCTTGCCCTTATAGGGAATTGTAAGAACCCAGGTAATATAAACCCTGCTTAATTCATTTATATTAAGCAGGGGAATTTGTCGGCTTATAAAATTGGTTCGTAGACCAAACGGATATCACAAATCTTCTAGTTTATTTAATCGAGCCCCATCATCAAGCAATGTGTCTATTCTTCGGGATGGATACATAGTTCGTGATGCGGTGCTCGTTTATATAAACTATTCGGGATATGAGATCGGCTTGATTTCATATTTTAAAATTTTCAAATTTAAAATTATTTTCAAAATCAAATATTACTTTTCAAATTATTTATTTAAATTAAAATTAAAATACGCCGACAGTGAGCTTCAAAAATTCACTACTGATCCACAAGATAATTCTCTACAATTATTTTATTTTTGTTTTGTTGAGAGCTTTTGAGAGTTGAATTTTCAAAAGTCAGAGTGGATTGTAGAGAAGACACTACCCAGAGATTTCACCCTTATTTAGCTAGGACTTTTTGATATGGGGTTTGAGGTTTCCCATGTAACCCGGACCACTATGGTTAATTACCTCTCTTGATAACAAGAGAGCACTTTTGATTAAGAGTAATCATTAAGAATTAAATATTTAACATATAATAGCAGCAGGCTTAGGATTTAAATTGTAGAATTCACCAGTTGAAGATTAAAGCGAATGGTAGGAGATTGAAGACAAAACCCGATCAAGATGCCATGATTTCGTTATCTTGGGTGATCGTGGTTCCTGATCTACTAAGTCAGAGAAGGTAATCGACCCAACCTGATAGAAAAATCATTACTAGCAATGATGCATTGCGTCTCCAAGAGATTCATGTAGATATGGGGTAGATGTTTGTCTAAAGGGACAAATTTAAGTCTACCTTAGCTGATATAAGTTTTTATGCCAATCAGTTGTACCTTTATGATTCACAACTCAAAGGGCAGAAAGTCATTTGGGAATATACGGGCTGCAGCTGTGGCTATAATATAATTGTGCAATTTGACGGCAACCACCCGATCATAATCACTACTTTGTGGGGTCATTTGGTGGCAAAACCACACAGACAGATGATTCTGACTACGTCCTTACTAGCATTTAATTACTTTGATTATGAATATAGAGATACTCTTAATAAGACATTAGCTCTTTGTGAACTGAAGTCAGTCGAATATTTGTCACCTTCAACAAACTATTGCGGAAGGCGAATAGGATTTTGCTTTAAGTTTTTTAAGTGATTGAATTTTATTTACATATTAGTTGATTATTATGAAATGCTTGACTGTAAAGATTAACCCCTTTCATAGAAATATTATATCAACTCAATCATAATCAGGGTATTTGAATATGTAAAACATTTATATTTGAAGTGAGGCATTTAATTTTATCAATTTAAGCATTTCAAAGCATAAGTTCTGTCAACTTTTGTCCTTATAGGTAGG
This sequence comes from Papilionanthe hookeriana x Papilionanthe teres, assembly GCA_022702705.1. NCBI lineage: Eukaryota > Viridiplantae > Streptophyta > Magnoliopsida > Asparagales > Orchidaceae > Papilionanthe > Papilionanthe hookeriana x Papilionanthe teres. The sequence goes on along the minus strand of CM040436.1, from coordinate 23,465,076 downwards.
AGGATCATACTAGGTTATTAGGATTTGTAAATTCTTATTTTAGTATTTGGATATTTATTAGGGTTTACTAGACTTGTCAACTCTAGTCCTTATAAGGAGGACGATCGTATTAGTGGGGTGGGTCTTACAAACCTATCGTACAAACAAGGCAGCCCGATTAGCCTGCGCAATATCCTCGAACCTAATATTTGTTTATTTAATATACTGGTTAGAGCACATGCGGCCCGGTAACTTTATGTATTAAATAGCTTAAAGAGTTTTATAAGCATTAAATATTTGCATAAGTTTTAAACCATAAATTTAATATGGACTTTACATTAAGAAGTGTATACAAGCTTTTTAAAAATATTCATAAATAACTCACTTATATAGACATCTTAAAGCTCACATTGTTCAAAAACATCTCAAGTGGTACTTCTAAGTCTTAAGGGTGGATTACATTTCAAGATATCACAGTTGACTTAGGGGATAACAACAAGAGTTTTATTAAGGTATTTACAAAAGTGTTATGATTTTATATTTATACTGTGAATCCGGTGGCAGTGAATTTCAAGTTTTAAAAAAAAACTCGATATTTGAATTATACTTCGCCCCTAGGAACGGAACTCCGAGTAGCTCAAATTCAAAATATTTTTAGATTTATGAGTTGAAATTTTAAAATTCAAATCTTAATATTATAAACATTGAAAAATTATATTTTAATAGCCCAAGAAAAATTTTAAAAATTTAAAACCTTAAGAGCCTAAACAATTTAAAAGCCCGTATTTTAAAACAATGTCAAGCCTAAAAATCCTAAATGTCAAAAGCTCAAGACTTTAAATAATTTTAAAAATCGTAAGAGCCTATATTTTAAAAGCTCGAACTTTCAGATTATATTAAAATTTCAAACGATTCACATTTTATTTTTATATTTATAAGTCCAAAAATCTAACTACTAAAAAAAAAAAGATTACAAGTCTAAATTACTCAAAAATTCGGCAGCCACTCGGCATTAACCCTCATTTGGGGCACTGGCTGAGGCCAACCTACCCAGTTATCTTAAGAGAAGAGTTGGATAGTGTCGTAAAACACTGTAACCGAGTAAAAAATATAAACTTAACCCGCGATGTTAAAAGATACAATGGGCATTTAATGTATATGCTCAAAAGGTTTATCGCGAACTAGCATTTCTCGAGTGGTACTTTATTTTTTCCTAACTGTACTCAATTCCCATAGAAGGGTACTCACTTTCCCATGAGTGGGTATTTAAAACCCTATTTAAAAAATAAAATTCACAAGAGTCTGTGTACTACTCTAAACGATATTTAATTTCCTCATGAACGGATACTTAGCTTTGTTAAGTGGATATTTTAAAAGTTTACCCACATTTGCCCTAAAAATATATACCATTCCAGCACGATGGTATTGGTGGCCACGACGACAGCACAATAATAAGAAAAAATAATACAACATTACAACATGATGTATATATATATATATATATATACCAGTAAGTAAAATAAAAGAATAAAATAAAAATCAAATGAAATAACCGAAGTTTGGTGCTCGGGTATGTGATGGGCACCGGATTAAGTGAAGGGATCCGGCAGAGGATCGCAGAGGGAGGAGAAGCGAGCGGCTTCTACAATTTCGTGGGGTAAGTCAGAGTTGATTCACGGCGTATGTGGAGGAAGGATATCAGATCAGGATCACACAAGAGGATTTGCTTGGTCGTTGGAAGGTTGGATCGCGTGAAGATTGTCGGTAGAGCAGCGAAGCTTTCTACGGGGAGAAAGGTTCGGTCCAGACACAGTGACTCCAGCTTTGGAGTAGAGCAAACAGGGAGGGAAGTAGCGCGTTTGCTAAAGGGAGTCGAGGGCGGTAAACTGGTGTCGTACGACAGTAGGGTGATGGAGCAGGGATGATCGCAGGGAGAGGCTTTCGGGTAAGACAGAGGCTTCAATTTGCCTTTCATGTAACTGATGTGCAAGGAACAAACAGACAAAGGAAAAGGGAAGGAGAAGTGGAAGCCAGTGTTCTGTTGTGAAAAAACGACGACAATAAAGTAAAAATTGAAACGAGAAAATTGCACGCAAAAAACATTAGACGACACAAAGATTTACGTGGTTCGGCAAATTTGCCTACGTCCACGGAGTTGCAGAGGAATTTATTACTTCGAGGAATTACACCGTCGAGCGCCTCGACGTATACAAGAAAAATCTTTATTTTTCTTCTCTCCCTTCCTCTCTTTCTCTCTTCCTCTCTCTCTCTGGAGAACTCGGTTCGGCCCTCGCTTTGCTCGGCTTAGCTCTTCACTCGGCTTCGCTTTTCATCCAATAGCCAAAAGAGGCTATTTATAGAATCAAGGAGAGTGGTAGAAGGGAGGTAGTGAGCGGCAGCGGGAGGTAGGTGAGCGGTAGTGGGATGCAGTAGGTGAGCTGTAGGTGGGAAAGCAGTGCGGCGGTAGTAAGCCCTCTTAATTAGGAAGCCTAATTAACACGTAGTGACCGGTCTCCACATTACCCAACAATTCTCCCACTCGGAGACTCGGAACACTCACCGCACCACCCGTAGGCCGCATCATCTCGCTAGATGTACCGAACTTTTCCTCAAACACGATATCCTCCACTTTCCTCGACATTCCTCCACCTCTCGCAACTCAAAGTCTCTCGTCTTCATGCCGAAGACTAGCCGAAGTCGAGCACAACTTCGCCTTTTCACAAGTAACACCCTCGCCGACATATCACCGTCAACGTCGTCTCGTACCACCAAGCTCTTTCTCGGTCGCTCTTGTATCCGCTTACAACTCCCACCGCACGAGCACTATCCCGACCCCGCCGAAAGCCCTTTTCAACAAGTCCGCCTTGTACCTCTTACTGCCATCAAGCGTAGTCTTCACCTTGTACACCCACTTGTTGTGCAATGCCTTCTTCATTGGTGAAGTTTTGCCAACTCCCAATTCTGATTCCCTGGCAGGGAATCCATCTCCTTCTTGGTCAGCTCCCACTTCCTCGAGTTCTCATCTTGCAAGATTTCTTCATATCTCTGTGGTTCTCCACCATTTATCTGTACAAGGTCCGGTTTTCCTGCCTTTGGCGCTCTGCGACTTTTCAAGAAATTGACCTTCTTCTGCTTCCCCATAATGCACCTCTGACTCATGTGTCCACGCCCGCAATGCCGCGTATCTCTCATGCTCTTTGCAACCGTAGTAGCAGAACGTAGCCGAGTAAACCAAGAAATCATATATAGTGTGTCGCCTTTCTTACCCCGAGCCGTACTAATGCTCCTTCGTAACCTTCCGTGTGCTATCCGAGAATACTACCGAATAACCGCCCTTATCGAGCCGCCCAACGTAGATGAAGTTTTTCTTCAACTCAGGAACGTGTCTGACTTTTTGCAAAGTCCATTTGCTCTTGTTAGGGAGTACAATATCAACGTCTCCCATCCCCACCACGTCCAGAGCTTTTCCATCAGTCAAATGTACCTTCCCAAAGTTACCTGCAACATAGTTTCGCATTAACTCCTGGTGGGAAGATGTATGGAAGGAAACCCCTGAATCCAAGATTCAACTATCACCGTAACCGTGAACCGCTAGCAATAACAAGATCCTCGTATTTCTTCGCTACAACATTAGCTCTATCATTCTCCTTTTTCATGGATTCCTACAGCTCCTTTTTATGCGGCCAACTCGACACAATTCCAAGAAGTTGCTCGCCGACTCGTACTTTGATTTCGATCTTCCTCTCGCTTCGAGTTCCTTTCTTGTGATCTCCCTCCGGAATCAACAATCGCTGTCGAACTCGAACCCGAGGTCTCGCTGAATCTTTCCCGCGCACCTCTTAAGCCAAAATCAAATCACGAATATCATCATATTTCAGCTTAGATTTACTCGTAGAACCGCTTAACCGCCATCCTCATGGCTTCCCAGCTATTTGGCAATGAAGCCAACAATATCAGCGCACGTATCTCATCATCAAAATCAATTTCAACAGATGACAATTGATTTGTGATAATATTGAAATCATTCAGGTGTTGAGCAACAGACACACCTTCCGCCATCTTCAAGTTGAATAACTTTTTCATCAAGTGCACCTTGTTATTCGCCGATGGCTTTTCATACCTACCTGATAAAGTTGCCATGAGATCTGCAGTAGTTCTTTCCTTGATGACGTTGTGGGCAACCAATCTCGACATGGTTAATCGTATAACCCCCAGAACCTGTCGATCCAACAGATTCCATTCCGCCTCGTGCATCTTTTCCGGTCGATTTCCCAGTAACGGAAGATGAAGTTTCTTTCCATAAAGGTAGTCCTCTATCTGCATCCTCCAGTAAGCAAAATCTGTGCCATTGAATTTCTCGATCCCTTATATCATCACTTCGTCTCCGCCCATCGTTTTTCTTTAGATCCGAACCTAAATCTCTGATACCAGTTGTTGTGAAAAAATGAAGACAATAAAGCAAAAATTGGAACGAGAAAATTGCACGCAAAAAACACTAGAGCGACACAAAGATTTACGTGGTTCGACAAATTTGCCTACGTCCACGGAGTTGCAGAGAAATTTATTACTTGCGAGGAATTACACCGTCGAGCGCCTCGACGTATACAAGAAAAATCTCTATTTTTCTTCTCTCCCTTCCTCTCTTTCTCTCTTGGAGAACTTGGCTTGGCCCTTGCTTTGCTTGGCTTAGCTCTTCACTCGCTTCGTTTCTCATCCAATAGCCAAAAGAGGTTATTTATAGAATCAAGGAGAGTAGTAGGTAGATGAGCGGCAGCGGATGCAGCAGGTGAGTCGTAGAGTGGGAAAGTAGGTGCGCGGTAGATAAACCCTCTTAATTAGGAAGCTAATTAACATGTGGTGGACCGGGTCTCCACATTACCCAACACGTTCGACTAAGGTAAAGTAAAGAGTGGCTTTGGGGAAAAAATGTTAAAATTGATGGTCTATATTTCATTTTTCGACGGTGTAGCAACGGTTTATGATCTAGATTATTTGCAACTGACTTAATAATAAGAAATGCCAGCACTTATTAACGGTAAATTTTTTTCTAATGTTTTTAATCATTACTGGCGTCTTATGTCGTTGGTAAAAGAAAATGTTAACCGACAACCATATTGCGTCGGTTATCCATGAACCCGTCATTTGGTAGGGTGGTAACCGACACATTTTTAAATAAGCTATGTTGTTATCCATCGGTAATAATGTAAATTATCAACGGTCTAGCGACGATTTATGTTTGTGTCATCTGCGGATGTGTCGCTTATTAACAACAATATTTTTCCGATGATTTTTTTTATTACTGATATCATAAGTTGTTGGTTATGAATGTATATGAACCGAAGGTCATATGTAGCCTGTCATCTTTGAACCACCATCTGATGGGGTATTAACTGATTTAATTTTATAATAAATGATGAAAATGACAATCAGTAAAAGTATTAATAACTGACAGATTTTAAGCTGTATATAAACTATAGGAAATAATCTATTATATCGCGAAAGCATGGCCCTCCCCTCCCGCCCTAATCCCCTCTCCCCTGGCTCCTCTTCACCCAAACCCCTCTCTTCTCCATGAAACTCTCCCATGTCCCTCCACCTCCTCTCTATTTTGTCCATAACCATCAACTTCATCGTTGAACCCTCGCGATACAGTCTGTAGGAGCTAGCTTGGAAAACAACGACGAGATCACAACATACAGTGACCGAAAACTCTTATTTTTCACCTATTTTCGCTCCTCTCCTACCCGGAACTATCGAGGAAGGTAACTCCTCTTCATTTACTTTTTTATTTTCAAATATTTTCAAAAATTACATTTAGAGTTTAGGGTTTAGCAACTAGGATATATTATTTTTCTATCTTTGTTGGATTACTTCAGGGATCAGCTTTAAGCCCATACATTTTTGCTTTTAAGTATGGATGCTCTTACTAGACATTTATAGGAGGATTTAAATTGGTGTATGATTTTTGCCTGTGATGTCCTTCTTGTAGATAAGACTAGGGAAAGAGTTTATGAATGAAAATGAAAAATACGGAGTAGGGTTATATTATGACCTTTGATATTTCAGTGATAATTTGAAAAATGGATGAAAGAGAGTGCTTTATTTGTAAATAACAATATTTTTGAGTGTTTTTATGTAATCTCTCCGAAAAATGGACAAAGTGCAACCCTTTATTGAGTAAGACATTTTTCATTATAATTGTTAACTCTTTTATCTAAAAAATATCATGATTAATTATTTCAATGTGTGAACGGTTTATTCGTGAATTCGTTAAATTTAGTTGAAGATGATGACACGAGAAGGGAGATCGAGAATAACTTCTCCCAGTGGTTTACAATGCATGTGAGTTAAAATTGACATATTCATTCCTTATGTGACATGAAGTTTTTCATTAACACAAGATTTCTTATGTATATATTAATAGATTTATGATTCGAGAAATGCAATGAAAGATCAAGTTGATAGATCTTGCTTAGAGACCTATGCACATCGTGAAAATTTGGCTAATTTATGATGTAAATGGGTACATGTTTCATACGAGATTCTAGTCCAAAGGAAAAAAAATCTTTTAATTACGGTGTTTATGTTAAAGCAAACGATTAGTCGGACGATGAGATAGACTATCATGGGATTTTGGAAAATATTGTTGAACTATCTTGTCCAGACTCTATTAGAGGAATAATATTCCTATTTAACTGTATTTAGTTTTATCCATTTCCTAGTCGTATAGCAAGTGTAAACCAACTATATAATATCATAGAAGTGAAAATGAACAAAAGATATGGCAAATTTGATTCTTTCATTTTAGGCTGATAGACGAGTCAGGTTTACAATCTTCAATATCCACATGGAGCAAAAGATAACGTTCATTTGGGGGTTGTCATTTCGAGTAAACCAAGATCCACCATTAATATTGAGAATAACATTGAAACCGCCCATCACGAAATTGAAATGACAGGTTTCTATTTTCCACTTGATGCAATCGATGAAGAGCTCAATCTTGAGGTTGCTAGTGATGCACACAAAGAAATTATCTCGGTGATTAGTACGACTCCGATGATGCATTTGAAGAAAAGATCATGACTACATCTTTCAGTCACTCTTCAGACGATGCTGAGTAAGATGAGTAAGTTTGTTAAACATTTAGTTGAATTTCATATTTTCAATTTTACTAGTTGTACTTCACACTTTACAGTTTCATTTACTTATCTAGTGCATGCTTATGTGTTTTATATTAATTACTTAATATTATGTTTTTGTTTTTATTTTATTACATTGTATGTGTTATGTGAACTAATTAACAAATGTATTCTCCTTACTGCAGATGTCGAATGGATGCATGGACTGTTTCCCTCTCCATTCGTGTGAGGGGCGGGGGGGTGGGGGGGGGGGGTGGGGGTGGGGGGGTGTGGAGCACAACACTTTCAAACCAAAAAGAATGTCAGGAGAGGCCAACCGACTTCTACACCTACTCCCACATACAACAACACTTAGTTGCATTGGGACAATAGTGAACTATTTTGTTGAATACATTTATATATTTTATGTGTCATATAATACGTAATCTTTTTGTTTTAAATAGTATGTTGTACTATGTTAGTTGATTCATATTTGGCAGCATGTGTTATTCAAAGCAAGCAAACAAGACCTATTCTGAATATATTGTTATCCATGGTGGATGCAAACTAAAACCTAGGGTTAATTTTGGAAATCCTTGATTGTTGCACCACTATTGTTATTTAGTGACATAATTATAGATAGGTTCCTAAATGGTTATAATATTGTATTGATTAAAACTATCTAAAAAAATTATTTTCAACACAAAAAAAAAAACATTAATATTATTTATGTCATAAATTAATATTTTTGTCAGTATGTTGGAATTTATATAATACACCATACAAGCAATGGAACAATCATAAATCATTCAGTGCTGTCCCCTTCTTCCTGGTTTGATTACTTGTTAATAAAACCCAATGCAAATACAGAAAACAAACGAATTACAACGGTCACTAACTCCTCCAAACAAATCTGAACTGATCAGCTGCACTCCAGTTCACTCCCTCTCCCTCTCCCAATCACTTCGTCAGCTCAAGCACATACGGCACGCCGGAGAACGGAATCCAGTACCCGCCGGAGAGAAACGGCCCCGCAGTCCACCTCTCCGCCTCCTTCCTATCAATCACTCGAAACCCCTTCCACTTAACTCTGCCACTCGTACCCGCTCCCGCTCCCCTGTTATTATACTCTGCATAATAAAGCGTATCCAGAGCAAAATCTCCGTTCCACGCCAACCATCCCTCCGGCCTAATGAGATCACCAATGCTCGATTCCATAACAATGGTGGTCGAGTATTGCTTCCAGGGGCGGCCGAGATAGCTGGGGATTTTCAACCGGTCGGGGAGGAGGAATTGGTCCGGCACGATCCGACAGTTTTGGATGACGATAGCTGTGCGTTCGTGGGGGGTATCTCTGCCGTGAGCGGTGATGGTGTTCTGTTGATTGTCCATCGGGCGGCGGAGGATGATGAGGCTGTTTTGGATGACCGCCTGTGAGTCGCCGAAGATGAAGTCGATGGTGCCGGAGATGACGCAGTTGCGGACGAAATGGCGGCCGGATTGGGTGTAGAATGAGTCCTGGAAGCCATCGATGCGGCAGTTGTAGAGAACGGCGGCGTCGTGGTTGAGGCGGAGGGCGACGGCTTGGTGACCTTTGGGGCCGGCGGTGTTCTGAAAGCCGATCGATCGGGCGATGAAGCCGGGCGCCATTACCGCTGCAATATTCAACGTTAACTTGTTAAAGGTAATATCTAGCTGAGAAACCAGCATATCTTTTTGGAGGGGATCCCTGTGGAAAAAATATTAATTTTGGACCTAGTTTGCATCCGGAGTCCAATAATAAAACATCACGTGTCAAGTGATCCCATCGTAATATACTGACATTAGTCAGTGTTAAAAACGATGGGACTCACTTGACACGCAGCTTCCCACCATTGAACTTGCTTCTGAAGTCCTGATATAATATTTTTTCTAATATGTGAGGGGTTAGAACAAGCAAGATTAAAAAGATGTTTTCAGAGAGTTAAAATTTATATTTCATAAGAGATAAAAAATCTAATTGCCTTGAAAATTTTGAATTTAAGAAACGATAATTGCCCACCTTGAGGCCACCTAGGTGATGTAGAATTTAAAACATACCTACAAATCGGGGTGTAAAAGAGGAAAAAATATTGTGTCGCGATGTCGCATGTCCGGACTGTCATTCCCGGGACACCAAGTGACTCATAAATGAGATGTATGATGATGTGCCACTCCGTGATTGATTGTTTGGTTGTGTAGCGTTCGAATATAATATTTTCTTATAAACGAGCCGAGCTCGAAGGAGCCAAATGTTATTTTGTGTTCGGCTCATTAATTTTTTTTTGCTCGTGTTTAATTTGTTTTAACAAAAGAATAGAACATAAACTATTTAGTGAGCTAAACACGAGTGTAAGAATGATGAATTCTTTTATGATAATAAAATTTCATTAATTTAATATTTATATATTATTTATTTATTATTTTGTTACTTCAATTATTTATTTTTAATTTATTTATAAATTGAGCTTAAAAATTTATTCGTGTGAGACTCGTTTATAAATCGAGCTAAAAAAATCTCTACTTTGCCGGCCATACTTACAGAAAGTGGCAGTCTTGAAGGTGGCAACACCCTCAGCGTTATTAAGCCGGCCGGTCACCAAAGTCTTCCGGGGTCCATCGCCGTAAATAAGCAAGTTAGGTTTGTTCTTCGCCACCGTAACCTTCTCATTATACACGCCAGCCTTCACATAAATCACGTAGCGACCCCTGTAAGTCTCCGGCATAGCATTCAGCGCGTCGTTAATGGTCTTGAACTGCCCACTGCCATCCTTGGCGACCACCGCATTGGGCGGCGGTAGAGTCCGATTATCTCTGCCGGCGGCCAGTAGCTTTCTGTCGGCAGCTGAAATCCAGTCGGGGTAGTTCAAGAGGCGGCGGCCAGTTAAAGTGGAGGCGGCTGCCGTTAAGTTCAAGTTGAGATTGAGCTCTTTTGCGAGCTCTGCGACGGCCGTGATAATGGCGATGGCGTTGTCGGTGAGTTCGGTGGCGTTGCGGAGGGCGGCAGTCATCTCGGCATTGAGCTCCGGTGACTCAATGCTGGCGAGGCAGTTGGTGCGGTAGGAGATGACCATGCTGAGCCAGGCCTGAAATAATGTTATAGATGCAACATATATGAACGGTATGGTAGGGGTGTAAATAGGGGTGTAAACGACGAGAGCTAGTGTTCGTGTTCGAAATATTCGAACACATCATTGTTCGTGTTTGGTTCGTTTAACAAATTGAACGAAAAAAAAATTGTTCATGTTCATCTCGTTTGTTTATCGAACGAATCGAACACGAACTATTCACGAACAACGAGCTTTTTTCGATAACATTTCAACTTCGATAAAGATACTTCCTCAAAATGAAGCAAATTGATCGGGTACATATCAGGTAATCCATACTTCCTCAAAATGAAGCAAACCAAATAAGACGTTTAGAATTTTGTTTAGAATTTTTATTAATATATACTATAATATATTAATTATAATATCATAATATTTATATTAATATAATTAAAACTATAATATTATTATTATTATTATTAATTTATCATATATTATGATTTATAGAAGTTTAATTATTTAATATATGATAAATTTTTATAATATATAATTATATTTAAAATATCATAAATTTTTATATATAATTATTTTAAATTATTTTATATTTCGAACAATAACGAACCGAACATGAACAAACACATCACTATTCGTATTTGGTTCGTTTAACAAACCGAACCAAAAAATTTGTTCGTGTTTATCTCATTTGCTTATTGAACGAATCAAACACGAACTTCTTGGCGAACCGAACACGAACTGTTCACGAACAACGAGTTTTTTTGACAGCCCTACTTGTAATCAATTAAATTTCTTAAATATATTGCCCATCAATATATATATATATATATATATATATATATATATATATATATATATATATATATATATATATATATATATAACTGATGAATAGTATTTCGAGTCAAAATGAGCCGAACATGAACAAGCAAAACTTTGATCGTGTTTGGCTCGTTAACGCAGCGAACGAGCAGAATACGAGCTTCTTAACAAGCCGAATAAGAGCTGTTTGCGAAAAACAAATCATTTTGACAGGGCTCCGTTATATATTCATGATTTGAGAATCATTAAAGGTGTCATTGAGATAATTTTCTGTCTCTTTTATTTTTCAGACTACCATCACTATTTTATTTAGAGAATTGATTTCTTTCTGTTTTTCTTCGACCTTAATATTAATACAATGTGTTTCCTATAGACATTTTTTATGCAATTAAATTATATTTATGTAATTTAAAGATTAAATGTCTAAATCAATTGGCCGAATATGAACCAAGCCAATTGATATCCATACACTGTCTATTAACTCAAATCTGCGTTCCACATTACCTGTAAATCATCAAGCCGACTCCCATTGTCAGCCTCGGCGATCACGGCGATGAGCCTCTCGCCGGCATCCTCGAGCAGCTCCTTGCAAAACTCGAAGCCATCCTTGTCTATGGATCCCTCAGCGCGCTTATGAAGCTCACGAGCTTTCTCACTAGCAGATTCGACATGAGCCGTGATCACCTTGACGGCGGCGCGGATAATGTCCCCGGCAGAGGACGTCTCATTGATTGCGCCGGTGAGAGTCTTCTCACAAGCATCTTTGTAGGATGTCGGCGCGCAGAGGGCGGCGATGGAGGGCTTAGCGGTGGTGGTGAGTTGGCCTGAAGTCGACTTGTGGTTGAATGTATGAGTGGAGATGGCGATGATGCCGATAACGGCGGCGACGAGGAGGATGGCGGTGAAGCCGCCGATGGCTGCTTTATTTACCATTGTTTTGTTGTTGGGGGAGGTTGACCTCGATGAAGGATGGTGGGGGGAAGGGAAGGGTGGATTATATATAATGGCTTTGTTTGGAGCTGTCAAACGGTTAGGGATGTGGAGGGGAGTGGTTTGTGAGGGTATGGGAGTTTGTGGTTGGTATTGAGGCTTTGGGTAATGCTTAGGCGGCTTCTATTTTTGTAGATTTATTTTGTAACAGATGAAACGATTGCGCGCGAAATCCGGCCGTTGAACTTTGAAACTGGGGTTGGTTTGGTTGATGATTATCATGACTTGAATATGAATAAATTCCTAATAAGAAGATAAGTCAGGAGGTTTCATATACTTTGGGCAGGAGCACCCCAAGCAGGGATTAGGATGAACTTGTCAGGTTGTGTTTGAGATGAGTTTGATTGTTAGTTAATCGAGTTCGTAATGGAAAGGGAAGAGGGCTCGCCGGTTGAGGTTAGGATAGACTGTCAAATGGGTCGCGAAGAGAGTCGCTAGTTGAGTTCAAAATATTTAGATGCGAGAAATGCGGCAAATTGGCTAATCGACTATAGTAGACATGTTTATTGATTAAGCTCATGAACAATTTGCTCATATATTATCAAAGGATTTGCCAAATCAACTTATCATAATCGTCGGGGGCTATTAACCACATATTTAGTGTGATTAACAAATATTTCATTAGCTCTCCTCTTAAGGTTTAGGATCCATTCCTAAACCATAGATCTCTTCTGTTGCTGGGCTCTAATTTTAATCATATAGGCTTTAGTGGATGGCTAACCGTACGATAAACTTAAATTAAACACTTTCTTCTTTTGAGTTTAGATGGAACCAATTTGAACTCTAGCTTATCAAATAAAGTTAGAAAAATAATAGGATTCTCATTGTGAAACAAAGGAAATAATAATAATAATAATAATAAAACAATAGTTCACTTAAGCCCAAGTCAAACCTTAGGCCACCCCAGAAGACCGTTCGACCTAATGAACCAAAATTAAATCTAAAACCATAGGTTCTATATAGTTGCACCAAACCTCCCCTTTGTTTCTCGAGTCAAGGAGACTTTGTTAACCTTGCTTGACCAAGTCAGCCCATAATGACCTTGTGACACGCCTAAAATATATATGCTTTTTGCTATATCATTTTACTTATTTTTTTGATGATATTACACTTTAAAGGAAAGTATTTTGTATGTTTTTTGGTTTTAGGTACAAGAAATGGCGATTGAGCAAAAGGAAACAAAAACGGTGTAATTTGGAGCAAAAATGAACAAGAAATGAAATTCTGTCCTGACACCTTTCGATAAATCTTTTGATGCTTAATCTCTTTTACACTTCTTGCATATTTTTGAATGAGATTACACTTTAAAAAAAGGTTGTTTTTATGCTTATTTTGTAGGGATATCTGTTACGAACGCAACGCAACTGAAATGGGGCGAAACGGAGTTGAAACGGAGCCAAACGGAGCAAAACCGTGGAACCGCGCAGCAGCCTGCTCGCCGACGGCGAGGTCGATCTCGCCGACGGCGAGGTCGATCTCGCCGACGGCGAGATTTACCCGAGAGCACCGAAATAAGCCCGAAAAGCTCGCCGGACAACGAGCTCGAACCCCGCCGACGGCGGCCGAAGCTTCCGGACCGACTTTCGGGCGGTTATGGCCGAAATTCGACGTATCTGGACACTTTTTCGAAAGGGTGCTTATGGAAACTCTTCAAACTTCATCCGTACTCTTTAAAATGGCGAATATGGGTTAGATTAGAGGGGAATTTTAGAGAGAAAAAAAGAGAAGATTAGAGAGAAAAACTTAGATGAATGTTTAGGATTCTTAGATTAAGAGTAGAAATGTAGATTTCTACCCTTTTGGAGAGATTGGAGAGGAGATTTTGAGAGAATTTGTAAGAGATTTCGCTAGCATTGCATGGATTACCGGGAGACTTTATGGGAGAGATCTTCGTCTTTCTTTCATGGTAAAAGCTAAGTTTTGTTCTTCATTATCTTATAATTTTGTAAACATTTATTTAGCGGATTTGCTTTTGTTAAATAAAGTTTCCTTTACGTTTTCTTCGTGCTTTCATGACGCATCTCTCTTACTCTTTCTTCTTCTTTAGAAATAGTGGCATAAGAAGATTATGCCATTGTTTTCCTTTTACTTTTCTTTTGTAATGAGTAGAAATCATGTTTAGGATTTTGTGATGCATGGTAGAAGTAAATTTAATTATAAATGTGATGATTTTTACTTGTACTTCATTTACATTGCAATAAGGGCCCATTGTAGTGTTAAAATTCGTTGTAATTGTATCGACCGGAAAGGGCGGTGTAATTCTCAACAAAGTGGAACCACATTCAAATTCCATGGATGGTGAAGTTCATGGAAGTTGAATGCAAATAACAGGGAAATATAATTATCTGAGCGTAGACTTGGAGATTTTAGAGTGACAGACTAAAATCCTCAATTCGGTCCTATTGTTTGGTGTTGAAGTGTAGATGTTAGCCCTCAGGCAAGGGGAACGTGGGAGCTCCGAAGTGGCAGCCGATATCCTCCCAAACTTAGCCGCAGATTCGCAACCAAGCATAGGATTAGTCAATGTTCTTTATGCCTGGACCAAAGGGTAAAGAATAGGATAGCTCCTATTTGGCACATACAATATTAAATGCATCTCAATCCTATACATTATTTATTTCATTACATAAGAATAGTAGTTTTTAGTATCTCAAAATTCTCTAAACCAACTCATCCAAAAGCGGTTATCTTTAGAATTATTATTCGCATTTAGTTATAGTTACTATTACATTTAACACTTACATTTAGGAGTAGTTGCTATATAAAACACAATTTTAATCGACATTCCAAACTAAGGACTATTAGTAGTAGATTAGAATTTGACTAAAGATCTCTTACTTCACCGCCTCGTGGATCGATACCGGGGTTTTTAAAGAAAACTCGTATTACTTCGAAACGATACGTATACTTGCGTAGTACTCTCAGTGTGTAAAATATTTTCTAATTTTTATATCATTTAAGACTTTGCACACTAGCCGCTATTTATAAATCGGGTCAAGTTTTTGGCCATCTTTTGGAAGTTAATTTACTGCATAATTGCGGGTCGGGTTATGTTTTTGGCGCCGTTGCCGGGGAAGCTTCGGTAAGAACTTTTGGAGAATTTTAGTTGAAATAATTAGGCTTAGACTTGGAGAACTGTAGTGTCGTAAAAACTATTTTTGTGTGAAAAGTTTTTTTTAATTGAAAAAGTGTTTTGAAAAACAAGAAAAAAAACTGTTTGTATGAAAAATAAGATGTTTGTGAAAATGTTTTGTTGTGTTGAATATATTTTTGGTTTTATTTGTTTAATTGTTAATGTATTGTTTATTGTGTTAAGTATGCGAAACAAATGATCTACAAGTGACTCGTGCCTTATGATCCCGAATTCGAAGAAAATAAAAAAATAATAATACAGAAAGGACTCGAAAAACTAGAAATGGAAATGGAAAACTTTCAAGATAATAACTTAGAAAATTATCATAAATCATTGAGGGATTACATAAATCCTGTAACAGATGAAATTCACTTTAGTATACAAAACCCTGTCGTAGAAGCTGACTCGTTTGAAATAAATCCTGAGATTATCCAACTAATGTAGAACAATCAGTTTGGGGGAACTCTTTTGGAGGATCCCTATTTACACTTATCAAATTTTCTAGAACTTTGTGCTACATTTTGTTATAATGGTATGTCAGACGATGCTGTTAGACTAAGGGTTTTTTCCTTTCTCACTAAGGGATAAGGCTAAAATGTGGTTATACTCATTAGCACCTGACTCTATTAAAAATTGGGAGGAGTTAACTCAGAAATTCCTAGCTAAGTATTTTCCACCTTCAAGGACTACTAAACTTAGAACGATATTATCTCATTTTGTCAATATGAAGGAGAATCAATATACGAAGCTCGGGAAAGATTTAAGGAACTCCTAAAAAGTGTCCACACCATGCTCGCCCAATCGGTTAATCATTCAAACTTTTTATAATGGGTTAGTAGAATCCCTTAGGTTTATAATTGATGCCGTCATCGGTGGATCATTAATGTCAAAATCATTTGATGAAGCGTATGCATTAATTGAAGAAATGGCTACAAATGAATTTCAATGGCCCTCTACAAGGGTAAATCATAAAATGTAGCTAGTGTTCATGATACGGATACGATTTCAATTCTTGCATCTCAAATTGCTGCGATATCAAGGAAGTTGGACCAATTTGGAATGAACCAACCTCAATTTACTCCTGTAAGTGAGGAAAGTTCATTAGGGCATATAATTGATTCTAAATTATCATATGAGACTTTAAATACCACAAACAACCCATATTCTAACTTTTACAACCTGTGTCGGGAGAACCGTCCTAAATTTAATCGGAATCATACTACCGATGATGGAAACCAACAATGGGAAAATAATCATGCAAATCACAATGGAAGTTGGAATAATCGAGAGAACACAAACTATAGCACCTTCATATCCACCGGACTCTAACAATGATCAACAATTTGAGGATAAGAAAATGTCTATGGAAGAAGTGGTATCGCAAATGGGAAACCAACTAGAAAGTCAAAATACTGCGATTAGAAACATAGAGAATCAACTAGGACAAATTACTAATTCACTTAGAAATAGACCTCAAGGAACACTTCCTAGCAACATTGAGATCAACCCTAAAGAGAACACTAATGAACAAATAGAAGCTGTCCAATTAAAAAATGAAAGAGAGATAGAGGATGTGGTTAGAAAAGAGCAAGATGTTGTGAGAGAAACATCAGAAACTAAAAGACCTGAAGAATATGTTTCTAAGGATCTGGAAAAATTAATATCTCCAACTAAAATCAGTTTGGAAAAACCACCACCTCCATTTCCTTAAAGACTTAGACAACATGAGTTGGATAAAAAATTTTCAAAGTTCATGAAAGTACTTAAGAAGTTAACGATAAATATTCCTTTCACTGAAGCTTTGGAACAGATGTCAAATTATGCAAAGTTTATAAAGGATATATTAAACAAGAAAAGAAAATTTGGGGATTACGAGACAGTTGCAATAAGTGAGGAGTGAAGCGCTATACTTCAGAAAAATTTTTCTCGAAAACTTAAAGATCCTTGTAGCTTTACAATTCCTTGTGCAATCGGAGAAAAATTATGTGGAAAAGTTTTATGTGATTTAGAGCGAGCATTAATGTGATGCCTCTATCTATATTTAGAAGGTTAGGTTTAGTCGATATTTCTCCCACTACCGTAACCCTTCGTTAGCCGATCGATCTATCATTTATCCAAAAGGAGTTATAGAAGATGTGCTTGTTAAAGCGGATAAATTTATCTTTCCTTCGGACTTTATTGTATTAGATATGGAGGAAGATAAAGAAATTCCAATTATTTTATGGAGACCTTTCCTCATTACTGGACAAGCTATGATAGATGTGCAAAAAGGAGAGTCGACTATGAATATTAATGACCAAGAAGTAACTTTTGATGTATTAAAGGCTATGAAATATCCAAATTGAGAGAAAAGATGATGATTATTTTTCGATAGATGAAATCGATTATCTAAGTAAAGACCATTTCCAAGAAAGATTCGAGAGTGAGTTAAAAGATGAGATCGAAATAGATTTTCATGATGATTCGAAAACATTACTTAAAAAGACTCGTATGTATGTTCGAGAGAGGTGTGAAATGATGGACGCTACCAAAAATAATAAACTTTTAATTCCATTTGTTGAAAAATCTCATGAACTTAAGATGGATGTACCCCATACAATTTTAAAGCCTATCTATTTAGGGAATTCATCTACACAACCAGTCTTTATATCTTTAGATACGACTCAATCATAAGAAAAACCTAAATTAAATGATGAACATGATAAAATTATCGAATTAAAACTTGTAAGAGAATTTGAGGATAAATTTCAAAAAAACATTGAGTTGAGAAAAGAGGATAAGGATATTGGAAGACCATTGGAAGAAATTCCTAAGGAATTATAAAAACCTATTTCCTCAACTAAGATAGATCCTTCATTATTTAATAATTATAAAAGGGAAGAATTGGAAGATAACTTGAATCATAAGAGTTACATAGATAAATTGGATCCAGAATCTGAATTATCTAGAGATAATCTGATCCAAAATTTGGGAGATATTGAAGTATCTTATAAAGATCAATTTCTTATAAATTTCAAGGATGATATTAATATGCAAATTCAGAAAATCAATAGAAGAATATTGGATCTAGAAAGAAATACGAGGAATTATGCTATAAATCCAACTGAAAATGAAGAGCTAAATGAAAAATTACAATTCGAGGATTTTAAAGGAATCCCCGGATCCGAAAATGATCGGGCGATTGATCAAGGATTACTTAATTGGAATTTTGATCCAGGTGGAATCATTTGTCGGGCTAATGACGTTAAACCAAGCGCTTTATGGGAGGCAACCCATAGTTACCAGTGTGCTTTGATTTAGTGTGCTTGAGAGTCATGATTGTTAGTGATCTATTGTGCTTTCTTTAGTGTGGATTGTTTAAGTTTGATTGTTGTTGATAGATGTTTGGATTGTTTGTTGTTTTATTTGATTTTTGTGTGTCATGAGGGAGTTGATTCCTTAACTTCTTATTATGGCTAGACTTGTCTCTTGTAGTAGTTGGATTAACGAGTCCACTGTGACTTGGGTCTCACCTAGACTTGAGTTTTACAAGAGAAATCATGAATTTCAAACATTAATAGTTCCATCTTAATTTGTTACTTCCTTTCTGCAACTTTATTTTCATTAGTAGAGTCGCGAACCTATTCGATGAATAACATTAGGATGATCTCACACTATCTTTATAACTCGTTAGAGGTGCTTAATTATAAGGATTAGGTGATGCCTAAGATTGGTGTCCGGAAACCAATTTATCGGTGTAATCTTATCTTTGGGATTATAATCTATAAAATCATTTTAAAGTGCCTATTTACTAGCAGTAGTGATTCCGTTAAAAATTGGAAGTAAATTAGTGAGATGCGATGAGTTAAAGGATGAATTAACCTCATTTATCATATGTGTGTTTATGTTTGTGTTACAACTTTATTTAGCTCTCAAGAACATTTTTATAATCCCTCGTCGATACATGCTTGTCGACCTCATTTTCGATGAGGTCTTCTTCTTCTCTTTAAGATTTTAGGATCTAGCCTTAGCTTTTCCTTCGACTATCTTAGAGGATTAGAATTGGGACCCACCACTTAGAAACTCAAACCACTTCTTAACTCCCCGCAAACTCCACAAACTTGATTGTAGACCCCTAATCACCTGGAGGGTCGAGATCAAATGCGGAAGTTTAAAGGATGAGTTCCTATAGACTCTTCGTCTTAGGATCGCCCTCGGTGGCCCGGTCCGGTGAAGGGGCTGACTTACACACACACTACACCTATACACTACACTTTCACACACCTCCTAAAACCACACCCATACCCAACTCGACCTCCCGACTCATGAAGGTGATTCACATGGATGGTCCTTAACCCCTAAGCCCTCGCTAAGAGTGTTAGAACAACATAATAGTATGCCTCAAATGAGTCCCTTCATGGCTCATGTGGGCTTGATGTGGCTTCATGGCTCAACAAAAATGATTTCATTCCACTTACATTCACCCAATCTTCAATTTTCCAAATTTTCAATTTTCGACCCCTGCGACCCTACACCCGCCCTGGCCTACCCAAACCCTTGAAACCCTCCAAAATTTGCAAAATCACCTAAACTACCCAAAATTCTCCAAAATAATTCCTAAACATGTCTTCACCAATCAAATTGATCATCCATAACCAAAAATTCCAAAAATACCTCCCAATACCCTCCAAATACCCAAAATACCCCTCTTAGCCAAAAAATCCAAAAATTCAGAAAATTCCCAGAAAATTCCAGAAAATCCCAAATATTCCCAATTTCATTTTGTTCAACTACATCATGGGCCAATTTTGTCAATTTACTCCACTTTTATCAAAACCCCTAATTTGACCCATTTTAACCCAAAGTAAACCCAATGTGAAACCAAACCTACCCAATTGACCCAAATTCTGGTCCAATTCAATTCTAAACTTCAATTCAACATCCCCAACACCAATCTAGACCAAATCAAAGTTCAATTTGATTGACATTTGGATCCAATTTCACTTTTGGCCTTAAAAGCCCAATTTGGACCCATGACCCAAACTTAGCCCAAACTCATCCAATTCAACTCCAATTAACCCCAAATCTTTTCTAAACCTTCCTTAACATCCCCATAAACAAAACACTAACATGATTTGCCCAAAATTTAGACCCAAACCCCACTCAAATTCAACCCAAAATCAAAAAGCCCAATTTTGACCTAAACCCAAACCTAACCCAAATAGGCCCAAACCTCAAAACCAAAACCCAACCAAAGCCAAAACCTCTTTGAAACACTCCCAAAAACATTTCCCAACATTTATTTTACATCAATTTCAACTCTAGCCCAACATTGGCCCAAGTTAGCCCAATTTGACCTACATTGGCCCACTTACCAAATAAACCCAAATTCAAACCAATTCAAGTCCAAATCACACCAAATTGACTCCAAACCACTCATGACACATCCCTAAACCAAACTCAACAACTATTTGGCCCCACCTCTTTACAAAATTTTCATCCATAAATTCATTTTTAAACTTAAAGGCCCATTCCTTAAACCATTTTAAAAGCCCATCCTTTACCACATCCAAAGGCCCAAAATTGGTCCCAAAGCCCATATGATATTTCCCCTCATCATACTTTCAATTAAACTCAATACCTAAGTCCTAAATTCATCATCAAATCATTCCAAATCAAGTTTCATACAAATTTCCATCAAATTACCAAAAAATTCCTAAAATCCATTTTCATGAAATCGACCAAGCTTTCCCCAAGCCGTAGACAAGCCATGCAAGCCATGGACAAGCCACATGAAGCCATGGAGAGTTTGACATGTGATCAAGCCATTAATGGAAAAAGGAGGACCCCTTTCCTAATCCTTCTTAAGCCTTTTTTTACCTTAAGCATGTCACACTCTAAAACATGCTTTGCCACCTAATCCTCGATGGAGACCCCACCACACATGGGAGATCGACCCACCCGACCTCCTCACCCAAAACCGTGTCTTGGGAGGTGCACCCAACCCATTTGCATGGGTTGACCAAAATAAGCTAAAATGGCCCCTTCCCTTTCTACTTCGATTCAACCACTTTACACATGTCAAACCTCAATCGAATGCACCAAACCCCAGCCCCGACCCACTCGAACAAGATGGTGACCATGGCTCGGCCGGCTAGCCACCAAGCCGCCGGAAAACACCATGGCCGAGACCTCGGGAGGAGCAAAAAATTCAATTCTCCCTCGCCGACTTGTCTCAACCCAAATGGACAAGCATGCCTCTCCTTCTCCTCACCGTAGCAGGCTCGATCCCCAGCCTTTAAACCCCCGCGGAGGCCCTCCACCCTCTCCTATTTAAACACCACCTCCTCTCGGCCATGAGAGGTGTTGAACCGCACCATACCAAAACTCGCCAAAATCACTCCTCACTCCCTCCGTACTTGGAGCAATTGATCCCCACCGTTCTCCCGCTCTAATCCCCATCGATCGAGCTCAATTTTGGAGCTCAATTCTCGAGCCGAATCAGACACTCCCGAATCCTTCACCAAAATCAAATTAAACTCACCTACACCTTCACTGTGCCAAGAGAAGAAGTTTTCCAGTGAAAGCCCCCTCTCCAGTGCCACCCAGCTTGTTCCGGACTCCGAAGGTTGTGATCGGCCTTGGTGGAAACTACACCTAGCAATTCACCACATCCCTGTGCTTCATCCCTAGCCTCCCGCAGCCTCCAACGAACGTGCCGAACATCTCTCGATCGAGGCTTCACCTCTCGAGCCAAGGTATGGATCAATTCTTCATCCCGAGCTTCCGAACATTCTCCATTTCAAATGAGTCGATTTCAATGAGCATTAGCCGTATAGATGTGTTCGTCTCTTCAAGACGAATCCATAGTAGCATAAGAACATAAAAATCCATGGAGAATCGAGTGAGATCTTAGTGGCTAGAAGGTAGACGGCTCTCGGCTTAGACGCTCGAGGACGATGAACGGATGCCGTTCATTCAATACACGCGCGGACGGACGGCTCGGATGGCTTCGGATCGGCAAACGATACGTGAACCGCGGCCGCGTGGCGCCGACTCGGAAGGCGGCGTCGAATGGGAGCGCGCCGCGCGGCTGTTCGGAGACGCTCGAGGTCGACGCGGCGCCGATGTGGATAAGTAGATAAATAGGGTATTTTCTGATTTATTTAAATGCCAGAACTTCAAAAATCCATATCTTTGTGTAGAAAAATCACAAAAATAAAATAAAAATACTCTTTTGCTCAGTGAACAGAGAAGAATAATGTGGAAAAGAAATTAATTAATTTTGTCCAGTACTTTATTTTTAATTAATTATTTACTCCCCGCATTGTTTCAATTCTCCATGCATTCATACAATTCACCATGGCATGAGACCATAGGAGCTGAAGCCTTCGAACTCGGGAACATTCCCCGAATTTTCCAAGGTCGAGGCCATCTCTGTGAAAAGTTATTGATTTTTCAAATGCATGTAGCTGTTTTGAGTATTTTAATTCCAAAAATTAGCATGTTGTGAAATAAATTCTAGGAAAATTTGGTGATATTCCTTATGACCAGAGAACCCTAGAAAAATAGGACTTGAGTTAGTTCACTCAAAATAACCCTAATCGGCTTAAACACCCAAAATAGACCCCTAATTAATTAGAGCTAACCATACATCAAATTGACTTGAAATCAATTCTCCACTGACCTTTAGGATCAGAGGAACCCACCATAAAAGTTTGAGGTCAATCGGACTTGGTTAGCCTTACTAAATGGGTTGATTAAGCCCATTTAGTCATTTTAAACTTTAAAAATTCATAACTTTCAAAATACCTTTCAAAAATTCACCAAATTGGTTTTGGAGCCTCTCTGATATCAGGGAATTTAAGAAAATTAAAATTTTAATTTTCTAAAAAAGTTAATTTTTTAGTATTATTTTAATATTTTAATAATTAAAAAATAATAAAAATCACAAAAATAATAAAATTCACCAAAATGTCATATTTTGAAATTTAATCATTAGGAATAAACCCCATATTTTTCTCAGGTCTATTTAATGGGATATTAAATTTTAAAGCCCTAGGGTAATTTTAAAATTAAAAAAAATATATTTTCTAGTATTTTCACTAAAATAATTATAATAAATCAAAGAAAAATCAGAAAATTATAAAATTTGGTTCTCTGGAATCCTTGATATCAGAGAGAATTTTAAAAATTATAAAATTCATTTTTCAACTTATATTCTATTTTTAAATTAATTAATACTCCAGAACTTAAAATAATTCTAATAAATAAAATATAATTCAAAAAATCACAAAAATTGGTCCAAGTGGTCCTCTGGTCATTAGAAATGTCCCATAATTTTCTTAAGGACAGAAACTTTCCCTTGGTCATATTATTGAATTTTCCTTGGAAATCCTTACTTTCCACCAAAAATAATTATATAAATAAATTAAATACAGAAAAATCACATTTTCTCCTCTAATGTCTTTATTGACATATGAGTGAAGTCACATAAAAATTTTAAATTCATTTGAGCTCAATTTAGTGAGTTATGAAATTATTAAGCTTCAAGGGCAAAATTGTAATTAAAATTTTAACCCTTAATTAAAACTTTAGGCTTAATAAAATTAATAGGTAAAATATTTGATTTTAATCTGATTTGGATGATTGAAATTTAGATAATTAAAGGGTAGAAACCTACTAAACAATTTAAAATAATTGAAATAAACCTTAATTAAATAATAAATTAAATTTCGAAGAATAATAAAATTGAATTATTAAAATATGGATATTATTAGGAAGAGATTTATTCTTTAATCTAAAGATCCCTAAATTAATCATCTCAATAATATTTAATTCTTAATTAAAATGGTAATTCAAATTTAAGTTTAAAAAATGTTAAAAGATTCAATCATTTAAATTGAATTAAAGGTAAATTATTAAACTCTTTTTAAAGTTTCAATTAAAATTAAAATTAAAAATAAAATTAAATTAAAAAAAATTAATTAAATTAAATTAAATTAAATCAAAAAAAAATAATAATCATAAAACTAAATTAAATTGAATAAATAAATTAAATTAAATTAAATAATTAAATTAAGTTAAGATTAAATTAAATTAAATTAAATTAAATTAAAAAAATAATAAAATATTAAATTAAATTAAATTAAATTAAAACAAATTAAATTAAATTAAATTAAAACAAATTAAATTAAATTAAATTAAAACAAATTAAATTAAATTAAACAAATTAAATTAAATCAAGTTAAATTAAATTAAATTAATTCATATCAAGTTAAACTAAATTGAAATTAAAACTAAACTAAATTAAATTAAATTAAATTAAATTGAATTGAAAGACATCACCTAAGACGTGAAGAATTCAAAATAAATCTAAAACAACTTGAACACTACTCCAAACTTAAATCCATTAATTAAAATTAAATCACAACTCACTTGAACATCCATTCGCCTCGAAAGCTCGCGATGTCATAACTCTTAAAAGGAGTGTTAAAAGAAGTCTTACTTCACTCATAGGATATTCAAATGTCCTAGTTCACTCGAGCAAGACAACAAAACTTAAACTCTGTGACGATTAATTCATTTGTGTAATTAAATTCATTCTGACTTAAAACAATCCTAGAAATATCAAAAGATGTTTAAGATTCGTCTTAAGCACTTCCTCAATATGATAGGATATTTATAAGAACAATCGAACTTAGTTGTTCTTCGATGAAGAAAATCGTCCTCAAACTAAAATACAAGAACCTAGACGTCATAGGAACGACTAGCCATAGGATTGTGACTTCGTAGAAAACCATAACCCTTCCCTTAGCTTTACCTAGGAAATTGCTATAAATGCTTAAATGCTCTAAATTGTATTTTAAGTGCATCTGGGATGACGGGAAGACCCTCCATGTACGCTTTTATTTTATTGCAAATTACTTTATTGCAACTTATTTAATCGCATCGCACTTACTTTGCTTACATGATAAACAACTGTTGCATGAAAACTTACACCTTTAAGACAGAAACCAAAATTGAAACCCATAACTAAATTAAAAGACACTACAAGATAAAATTCACCGCCACAACATTCAAAATATAAAACAACTCAAAATTTAATCACAAACAAAACAACAAAACTACAACTACAACTAAATTAAAACGTCTCATCGAATGATCGGGAATACCTCTGATGATGTAACCCACGTGTTGCTAACGGGATTTCCTACTCGCCTAAATGAAAGTGCGGAACTCATTTAGTCGAGTTTAGCAAATTCATCCGGACTAAGTGAATTCGATGAAAATAACTGTACGTGGATGACGGAACCGTGGGATCTTAATCGGTCTCGTTTAATCAACTTTAAGACCTGTTTTAATTAAAATATTAAAGACACATGGAAATTAAGACTTTCTCTAAAACCAAACACTTCTCTCATCTCCCGATTTATGACTTCTAAAACTAAACCTCTCGCAACAACAAGGAGCTCGGAGCATGGCGGGTAAGACGGCCATCGTCACGCAAGAAACTCGAGTCTACTTCAAGAAAGCTTTCCTTAGAATTAAATAACCAAGCCGTAGGACTTCGAGGTAGTTCGCCTAGTGCAACATAAATCCTCAACTCTTCGTTAGACATTTGTACGATCATGTCATGTAAATTAAGCCATAATCTGGCCTTAGACTCCGAGGTAGTCGTCCGATACGACATAAACCCTCACATCTTCGAGGCTATTTGTATGATTTTATCATACAAATATAAGTCCTAACTAATTAAAATCGGCAAGATCAAAACATTAAATAAACATTATGACTTTCCTAAATTCAAACCAAACAATAGGATAGCGGAAATTACCGAAGTTCGCTTCGAATCCGTGATTTCTCCTACCCTTCTTCCTTTGAATTCCCAAAACAAAATGTTCCAAATTTGATCCATTCCCTATCAAATTCCAAAATTCAATCCTCGAAAACTTAAACCTCGAAATTCTCGAGAGCAAAACTACCGATTATTATCGAGAGTTTTCTTAGTGATTTCCGTCACTTAAGATGTAATTAACTATGTGGCTCGCCTCTTATAGGAATTTTAAGAACCCGTGTAATATAAACCATGTTTAATGTTTTCATATTAAACGAGGAACTTGTCGGCTTATAAAATTGGTTCGCGTACCAAACGAATGTCACAAATCTTCTAATTTATTTAATCGAGCCCCATCATCAAACAATGTGTCTATTCTTCTAGATAGTATACATGGTTCATGATGTGGTGCTCGTTTATATAAACTATTCGGGATGCGAGATCGCCCGATTTCATAAAATTTCCAAATTTAAAATTATTTTCAAAATCAAACACTACTTTTCAAATTATTTATTTAAATTAAATTAAAATTCACCGACAATTTCTGTAGGCGACCCCCTTTTTTTAAATAAAACATATAACCTAAAAATATGCCGACAATGCTATGCTAGTTAGACTTTAGTTTAGTTAATTTCATTTTGACATGATTAGTTTAGATTTACTTTCTACTGCATATTGTTCTGTCCTAATGAATACTTGCAAATGATTTTAATAGACATTTATAGTAGATAGAATTTTTAAACCGTTTTCTTCATGCTTATATTTTCCGTACTAAATGCTACATATGTTAAAAATTAAGTTTGAAGTGGGAAGAAAAATAAAATTTTAAAGTGAAAATACTTCCTTTTAGTGTAATTTTATTACAAGCATGTTTTAAAGCTAGATTTACTTTCTCCTACAGCCTTTCTATCCCGATTATGCATGATATGAATTTGATAGAATGTTGTAAGTAGTAAGTATATTCAACCTTTACTTTTTCTTCCCGCTATATTTTATGGAATTAGTTGCAAAATATTTTAAAATTTAAGTTCTGGGGAAAGAAAAATATTAACTCTTATTTGTTCTCAATTATTATATTTTCAAAAAATTATTAAGATAACTTCTAGCAATTGAACCTCACTTGAGATAACTAAAATTTTTTATTTCAGTTGAATATTATGGAAGGATTGATGAAAGTTTTTAGTAATAAAGGTTTATTTTATAAGGGTAAGATATTTAGTATGAAAGAATTCGATTATAGTTAACTATTTAAAATAAAGAAAACTCGTATTTTTGAAATGTTAAGAGACTTAAAGTATTGTGTGTTAAGAAGAGATTATGACTTTATGATGAATAATAAAGTCTAATACCTAATTATAAAGTAAGGATGTGTTTCAAGTTCGAACTTTAGAAAGAGGAGAGTGAAGTTCAAAATCATTACAGGCTCTCCAGATATAAGTAATCCTCATTAAAAAGAAAAAAATATGAAAAGAGAGTGAAAAAAAAGAGGATTGAAAATGATCCCGAAAGAAAAGAAAAAAAAAAGAAAGAAAAATATTTATGAGGAGAAGCTCGAGGAGATGCCTAATAAAAATCGTTTCACTCGAGTCTCCCTAAAGGGAGAACTTCGATTTCATTTCGAATTTATATTTAAAGTATTGGCCTACATTCTGATGAAGTTTACATGAACTCCTTTTTCACATAATCTTTCAAGGCATTCTTAATGTGACAAATTATGGTTTATCTTGAAATAAATAAGACTAGAACCCTTCGACTTGATTGCTAAATATTCTTATACTCGTAAGACTAACTCCGAGTTATCGAATTTCTTTCTAAAAATCTAACCAATATATTCTTTTAAATGAAAAATTTTAGTGTCATACAGTGAAAAGTACATTGCCTTGAGTTATATTTTTATGTAGTAAAAGTGTTACTTCGATGACAAGTAATGCTTAAGTTTGGGGGATTTCGACACGCCTAAAATATATATGTTTTTTGCTATATCATTTTACTTATTTTTTGATGATATTGCACTTTAAAGGAAGGTATTTTGTATGTTTTTTTGGTTTTAGGTACAAGAAATGGAGATTGAAGCAAAAGGAAACAAAAACGGTGCAATTTGGAGAAAAAATGAGCAAGAAATGAAATTCTGTCCTGACACCTTTCGATAAGTCTTTTGATGCTTAATCTCTTTTACACTTCTTGCATATTTTTGAATGAGATTACACTTTAAAGAAAGGTTGTTTTTATGCTTATTTTGTAGGGCTATCCGTTACGAACGCAACGCAACCGAAATGGGGCGAAACGGAGTCGAAACGGAGCCAAACGGAGCAAAACCGTGGAGCCGCGCAGCAGCACTCGCTCGCCGACGGCGAGGTCGATCTCGCCGACGGCGAGATTTACCCGAGAGCACCGAAATAAGCCCGAAAAGCTCGCCGACAGCCGAGATCAAACCCGCCGACGGCGGCCGGAAGCTTCTAGACCGACTTTTGGGCGGTTATGGCCGAAATTCGACGTATCTGGACGCTTTTTCGAAAGGGTGTGATCACTGAAAAATTTATTAAGAAATTCATACCTATTTTTGATGAAATTGCACTTTAAAGAAAGGTATTTTCTTTATTTTGTTGCAGAAATGGAGAATTTAGGTGATAAAAGCAAAAATCATAAAAAGGAGCAGATTTGGAGTAAAAAGGAAGAAAATAATGTAATTTGTGCTGAGTCGCCGACGGCGAGATCGAGCCCGCCGACGGCGAGGGTATGAGGAAGAAATTCTAAAGGATTTATAACCGTCTCGCCGACAACGAGCTCCGAGCCCGCCGACAGCGAGATAGCGCGGTTCGAAGACCTTCTAGTAGCCTCCGCCGACAAGCCGAGGTAGTTCGTCATCGACGGCGAGATAGCTCAAATGGCGCGCATACATCGAACCCGGACACTTCGAAGAGATGCTTACACACCTCTTGGTCCTTTGCTCACCTCTATATATAGAGGCCGAAATTCAGCCTCTAAGTGTGTTCTAAGTGGCAGTTTTTGTGTCTTTAAGTGCAGTTTTTGTGTGTCAAATTTTGTCTTTAGTGAGTTTAGTGAGTAATTAGTAAGTCGTGCCTAGATCTGGAAGGAAGAGTCAAAGAACTACGATGAGTCCGTCTGGGATAAATCAAGATAAGTATTTGTATTTATTGTTTTTTTAACTTTAAATGAAATCCATGCTTAGCTTAGTTCCTATGCATTCGAGTAGCTTATTACTTTTCTCCCCGTTATGAAATTGCCGATCTGACGAACTAAAAAATAAGTATTTTTATATATTAATAAATTGTGATAATTTTTACTTAAAACTTAATTTACTTTCAAACCGACCATTTGATTTGTTAAAATATGTCGATTATCAACTATAGTAAAAATTACATCCGATATTCGTGAATTCAAAAGCTCTTGGAAGGAAGGTGCAAATAAATAGGAAATAATATCATCGGGCATAGAATCGAGCATTTTAGTGTGACGTACTAAAATATTCAATTCGGTCCTATTGTTTGAGAGCTGAAGTGTAGATGTTAGCCCTCGAGCGAGGGGAACGTGGGAGCTCGAGTGGCAGACTGGTATCCTCCCAAACTTCAGCCGCAGATTCGGTAATCAAACATGAGATTAGCCAATATTCTTTACACCCTGACCAAAGTGGTAAAGAATAGGAATGCTCCTATTTGTCACAATACCTTAAAATTATCTATTTAAATTCATCAATCACTTAAATTTCTAAACAAGGGAAAGATACTTTTTCCGAATAGTTAAGACTTATTTAGCAATTAATTTAATTTCCCGCACTTTCAATACGTATTAGTTTTCTACTTAGTTAAGTTACCTAATTAAAATACTTAGTTTACTTTATCTGCGCTTAAATTTAGAATTTAAATTTTCGTATACTATTTTAAAATTATTATTATTATTTTAAAATTAGCTGTTATTTAATTTTCTCTTCCCCGTGGATCGATAACTCGTGACTCCACTGGAGCCCCGTATTAATCGATACGATACGTATACTTGCGTAGCATCCACAACATAAACAATTACAATTCTATACATATAATATAGTGGGGTCAAGTTTTTGGCGTCGTTGCAATTAAATTAAAAATATCATAATATAAAATTGTGGGTCAGGGTGCTTATGGAAACTCTTCAAACTTCATCCGTACTCTTTAAAATGGCGAATATGGGTTAGATTAGAGGGGAATATTAGAGAGAAAAAAAGAGAAGATTAGAGAGAAAAACTTAGAGGAATGTTTAGTATTCTTAGATTAAGAGTAGAAATGTAGATTTCTACCCTTTTGAAGAGATTGGAGAGGAGATTTTGAGAGAATTTGTAAGAGATTTCGCTAGCATTGCATGGATTACCGGGAGACTTTATGGGAGAGATCTTCGTCTTTCTTTCAAGGGGAAAAAGCTAAGTATTGTTCTTCATTATCTTATAATTTTGTAAACATTTATTTAGTGGATTTGTTTTTGTTAAATAAAGTTTCCTTTATGTTTTCTTCGTGCTTTGTGACGCATCTCTCTTACTCTTTCTTCTTCTTTAGAAATAGTGGCATAAGAAGATTATGCCATTGTTTTCCTTTTACTTTTCTTTTGTAATGAGTAGAAATCATGTTTAGGATTTTGTGATGCATGGTAGAAGTAAATTTAATTATAAATGTGATGATTTTTACTTGCACTTCATTTACATTGCAATAAGGGCCCATTGTAGTGTTAAAATTCGTTGTAATTGTATCGACCCGATAGGGCGGTGTAATTCTCAACAAAGTGGAACCACATTCAAATTCCATGGATGGTGAAGTTCATGAAAGTTAAATGCAAATAAATAGGGAAATATAATTATCGGGCATAGAATTGGAGATTTTAGAGTGACAGACTAAAATCCTCAATTCGGTCCTATTGTTTGGTGTTGAAGTGTAGATGTTAGCCCTCAGGCGAGGGGAACGTGGAGCTCCGAAGTGGCAATGCGTATCCTCCCGACCTTAGCCATGCGATTCAGTAACCAAGCATAGGATTAGTCAATGTTCTTTATGCTCTGACCAAAGGGTAAAGAATAGGATAGCTCCTATTTAGCACATACAATATTAAATGCATCTCAATCCTATACATTATTTATTTCATTACATAAGAATAGTAGTTTTTAGTATCTCAAAATTCTCCAAACCAACTCATCCAAAAAGGGTTATCTTTAGAATTATTATTTGCATTTAGTTATAGTTACTATTACATTTAACACTTACATTTAGGAGTAGTTGCTATATAAAGCACAATTTTAATCGACATTCCAAACTAAGGACTATTAGTAGTAGACTAGAATTTGACTAAAGATCTCTTACTTCACTTCCTCGTGGGATCGATACTGGGGTTTTTAAAGAAAACTCTATATTACTCGAAACGATACGTATACTCGCGTAGTAACCCTAAGGTGTAAAATATTTTCTAATTTTTATATCATTTAAGACTTTGCACACTAGCCGCTATTTATAAATCGGGTCAAGTTTTTGGCCATCTTTTGGAAGTTAATTTACTGCGTAATTGCGGGTCGGGTCACCTTGTCTGACCGAACCACTAGAATCAAGTAAATTTTTTGTTAAGATTTTGATTTTTAATGATGCTAACATGCTTAAGGATTACTAAGGACAATTCTCAAGTTAGATCAAAGAATATAATTTCATATAGTTAACCTTATTTGAACAAGTTACCAGTTAATAACCTAATTGACTTAATTTCACCAAAATAATCTAACAATGCCCCATTTTGGTTTCAAATGAAGCTAATGAGCGTAAGATAAAATTTGTATTCCTCCAAGCTCACTTAAGGATTGCTCAAACACCTTTGATAAAAAAAAACTCACTAATAATTATATGAGCTAAATTGAGCCAAAGTTAGATTGGGTCAAACACCTCCTTAGGTCACACGGTAGCAAATGAACATATTGTTTAAAGGTTGTTCCCCATCAATTCAATGCATCTCATGGCTAAAGGAAGTCATAAAACTCTGCCACACACATTTTGGATAAAATCATAATTGTGGTTATTACACCGCATAATGGTTGAGGACATCCATTGACATTAATAAACCCTTATTCAAAAGCTAAAAAAAATATTCATTTTTGAAGTTAAGAGACCATATTTCAAAGATACATAGTATTTCATAGCTTACAGATTGCCAAACCCTTCACCAAATGTTTTTCATGAAAATAGAGGCTCATTGGGCCAGACCACACCCCAGCGCTAGGCCTGACGCCCCAGCGCTAGGCCTGATGCTCCAACGCTATGGCATAGTGACCCAGCGTCAGGCTATGGAACCTAAGCACCAGCTCCATTGCCCCAGCGTCAATGTCAGACGCCTAGTCGGTTGAAACATTCTAAAATGGTCTTGAAACTGAGAGGGCTGTGATCCAACACTAGGCCATGGTGCCTAAGCGCCAGTCTCGGGTGTCTAGCCGCCTGAAATAACCCAAAATGATCTTAAAACTGAGAGGACATAAACTTGATGCCAAGCCCTAGTGTTTAGGCACAAGCCCCAATGCCCTAGCACCAGTCTCGGGTGCCTAGGCGCCCAAAACAACCCAAAGTAGTTTTGAAACAAAGAGGGCAGAATCCAGACACCTATGCACCAGCCCCAACACCCCAATGCTAGTCTCGGGCACTTGGGCACCTGACAAAGGCCATACTGATCTTGAAACTGAGAGGGCAGAAATCCACTGCTAGTACCTGGTGTCAAGGCCCGGCTTCTAGGCGCTCAAGGAGTTGTCAAGTTTCGATTTTTAATTTTTTTTAAAAACCAAATTGACCCACTAGAAACCTAATTTGAGCTTAGGAATAAAGAGGGAAAAGTATTATTGAATCTATTTAGCCTCCTACTATAAATATTGACCAATAACATGACTCATGAGGAGGTCATTTTGGGCTAATCATTGGTCAAAGAACCTAGACTTATGGAAAGACATTTACCTCCACCCTCTTCCATCCAACCAACATTTTAAATTGCGGGAGGGGTCTCATTTGTTGAGGAGTTTTTGGAGTGGTGAGGATTTTGGTGGTTAGCTTCAGAGCAATAAAGAAGAGTTTCTATCTTCTTTCCCATCTTTCTCCCAAACTTTCCTTCTTTTTCCTCATATTCCTCCTTTTTCTTTCTGCACCATCTTCCCGTGTGTGTAAGGAAATTTGTCTTGGAGGAGCTCCTTGGATTTTGAAAAAGGGAATTTTAAATTTTGAAAAATGAGACCGTACAGATCCCATATATCCAATGGTTTAAATAACCGAACAAGATATTACAAGTAATACTTCATCTCAAAAGATGAGAATATCACTCGATAATAGTCTCAATCATTTAAACCAAGAGATTCATGATATTTATTTAGTCTGAAAAATTTCAACTGGTCATTCTCCAATTTAATATAAGGATTAGATAAGGATTAGATTATTTGTGTTACTAATTTTCTTATATGCGCAAGCCCCTATAATTAATTACATCTTAAGTAAGCAAAGTCACTTAAAAAACTCTTAATTACGATTGATGTTTCGTCTTCAAGAATGCAAAGTTTAGTTTTCATAATTGGTCAAAGGAAAATCATATCGAAATGACTCAATGTGGAATATTTATTTTGGAAACCAAATAAGCGAAAGGTATGGGGACGTCATATATTTTGAGAGGAACCTCAATGAATTCCCAAACTATCCTATTATTTGGCTTGACAATTTAAAAGCAATGTTATTTGATGTTTTACTTCTATAATTTTTTTTTTTAAATTATGAGATTACATTTGCACGACATCAGATCATGCAAATAACCTGAGAAGATGGGAGGGTTTACGTGGTGCCAAAAAACAATCTCGAGATCCTAAAAAGAGTTAGGAATTATATTGCACGGAATATAATCATGCGAAAGCCTAAAGATAGTGTGAGGATTTACATCGTGCTAGACAAACCACCTCGAATTCCTAATGGTTTATTTTGCTTAAGTCTATGGAAATTTTAGTTGTGGTTCATGTTTCACTTTGTTGTTTTGTCTTGATCGTCACCCGAAAGTTGACCATCACTCGAGCTTACATTTGCACTTGGTTCAGGACATCCACTTGCCAGGAATGCAGTAAATAACTGAAGAAAAATAATATAACATATAAAAAAAGAAAAAAAAACGTACACACTCAAGCACAATAAAAGAGAAAGTGCTAGTACCTACTTGTCACCTCTGATGAAATTTCAAAAAAATTGCAGATATATATTATATGTGCGTATATATAGGAATTAAACAAACATTGAATACTTTGAGATTTAAATATGAAATATATTAATACATAAGTATGCATATTTGTGCAAAATCAGGTTATAGATATATAAAAAATTGGAATTGGGTATAAGTATTTTAAGTTAGGGATGAACTCAGCTTTAGGGCCACTGGTCATTTAGATTGTTGG
Organism: Papilionanthe hookeriana x Papilionanthe teres; assembly: GCA_022702705.1. Lineage (NCBI taxonomy): Eukaryota > Viridiplantae > Streptophyta > Magnoliopsida > Asparagales > Orchidaceae > Papilionanthe > Papilionanthe hookeriana x Papilionanthe teres. The sequence continues at coordinate 23,430,716 of CM040436.1, read as the reverse complement.
GCTAGAGCCACCAACAGCTTAGGAAAACAATGGCAACTTCACATTAGATATTGGTGAATAATAGTAGTACCCCTGAACTCTCACAAAGTAATTGAGTTGGGAGACATAACACAATTCTATTAGCACAAACATAGCGATTGATGCTTTACATAATCACCTATATCTCTAATACTTCCAATTATAAACAAGTTGGGTGATTCATATAAAACCGCCACATTAAAAATAGAGATTTCTCACCTAAGCGAAGTTTGATGTTGTTCATCTTTTCACTTTCAAATTTTTTGACCCATCATATTTCTCACGATGCACTGTTAATACAGAGAAACCTGACAAGGCCTCCTTGATTTATTTTAGGAAGCATATCTCTCTACCAATGGCTCTTGAAATTTACATGTTAGAGCAGTAATCTTAGATGTATAATTTTGAAATAAATCTATCAAATGCTTCGAGGGTAACTCTACAATCATCCAGTGTCTCGACCGTGACCGGGTTTACCTCGCGAAGGCGCACAAAGATATTGGTATGAGGATTTGGGAACTACATGGAGCATTAAGTAATCATACACATATAAATGTCATAATATTAAATAACATAAAAGAAAGTGACTATGCATATGATGTGGTGAAAATTTTCTAGAATTCTTAAAACAACTCATGAGATGTGGAGACAGTGATTCAATAAAGATGGGTATGCCTTGGAGGCAATGACCGAGAGGAGTGGGTGCGTCGTGAAAGTAGTGACCTGACAAATGGGTGTGTCATGGAGGCGGTGACCTAACAAAGTGATGACCCTCACTGGGGAGAGTCATACAAGTGGGTTGAGTGTATGAATAGAGAGTCAAAAATGCAACTCAAGCGTGTTATCTGAACTATGCAAGTAATCTTGCAAGACACATAACACAAGAGTATTGTGTTCGGTCACCTAATCTATAGGACACCATTGGGGAGAATCACACCTCACCCTAATAATGACCAAACACACATTCAAAAAGAAAGTACATATAAGGTGTGATGCACTATGCAAGAAATAAATTAGACACAAATGCATATACACAATATGCATTGTGCAAGTGATATGTTGACCGGATTGGGTCAGCCGATCAGACTAAGTAATCTTGGTCGATTGGGACGGGGCGGCCAGACAAACTAGAAGTTATGTAAATCAGGCTAGAGCGGTCGATTGAGGTAAACATGATCGACTAATCAGGTTAGGGTGGCCGGTAAAACCAAGGAGCTAAGTCGATAGGATCGGCGTGGTCGGTCGAGGCAAAAAGTGATATTGACCGAGTCGTGGTGGCCGGTCAAGGCAATGTGTAAGTGCAAAATGCTCTATGAAAGACACACATGCAAATGGCGATTCAAAGCATACAATCATGCTTGATAACAAGCCGCACTCATGCTAACGATCTTACATGTGATACCTAAGGTTTGGCACTTGGATGTGTAGCATAGCTGCTCCTGTTTTGGCGAGGTGTGTGGGGAGTTTCACCTCTGTGTGTCTAGAAGGGAAACTCTCCACAATTTCGTGGAATAAGCTAGCTACAAATCTTTTATCATTTTGCGACATCCAGACATCCTGCCTTCTCCAAGGAAGGTTGGGGAAAACCAAAGCAATGGCGGATCCGAACTCCAACCCGCTGAGATTTAGATTTAGGGCTCATAGAGGGAGATCACACAGATTCACTAAGAGTGTTTGACAAAAATTTCCTAAACTAGGGCTATTTTTAGGAAATAAACGATCGATCTAAGGAAGTGTGGTTGTGCCAAACTAACGTTAGCTTAAGCTGGCCAACTCACCTCGCGTGGGCGACAGGATCCAACACAACTACCCAAAAGTAACCTAAGGTCAGCTAGGAAAGAAAATACAAGAGATTTTAGAAGTTATATTGTTATGTTGGTTGTGGACCTCACTGCTTGCTCCGAGCTATCAATGTCCAGTCCGTTCACTGACGTATCTTCTTGAGAGGGGTTGGAAGCGTCCAATCATGTCAAGATTTACTTCACTAGGAATCACAAAGAAGATTGTATCGGAAAATATTCAACATAAGATTGTAAACGTTTTGCGTGGGTGCGCATACACGCAAGTGTCATATTTCTTTTTTTGAAGCCAACAAAGGATGATTGAGAATAATATGCAAGTCATGGCAGGAACGATATGCAAGCATTTACATACATAACACCCAATTCTTATTTATTTACATATCTAAAATCTATACTCTTATTTCTACATTTATACCACACAAATCTCCTGATCTCATAACCATTCTTATTTGGACAATTCCCACTTGACTTTTCCTACAAACAACCATGAAAATTCAATTTTGAATTCTTGAAGACGAAAGATCCGATCATTAGAGTTTTTTTAATGCGACTTCGGTCATTTAAGATGTAATTAACTATATGACATGTAATATAAACCCTATCTAATTTTTATATTGGATAGTGGAATTGTTGGTCACAAAATTTGTAGACCAAACATATGTCATAAATTCTGCAGTTTATGTAATCGAGCATGCTGTCGAGTGATACACTTATCTTTTAAGAGAGTGCATTGCTTGTAGTGTTTTGCTCGATTATTTAAACTATTAAAAATATGAGATCTATTCAGTTCTATTTTTTAAAAATTAAATACTATTTTAAAATTAAAATTATATGGATAAATTAAATTAAAGCAACTGACAGATTCCAAAAGGCGATCGATAAGAGACTGTAAACGCACATTAATTTTATCCTTTGGGCTAGGTATGATCAACTTAGAAATAAGAATGACATAATCATACACATATTAGAGGGAAACTTATATGGTGTGACGATAACTGGCCAACAGGAATAGGGTGTTGCAGCGTGACTGTATGGTGTGAATCCATCTGCACATAAGCCAAGCCTAACGTTGTGTGGTTCTGCTGCAAAGTCATGATAATTACAATTAAAGTGTTTCCATGCTTCACCACCTGAAGGATAAGGCATTCCATTAGGACCAACAAATACGATACTATGTCATGTGATGTGAGGAGCAGAAGCAAACAATCATTGAAGCCATGGAATAAGAGTAAAATAAAAAAGAAGACTGTAAGAAATAGTTTTCTAATTTTACTCTTTCTCTCCCCTGTATTTCGTCTTCAGTGTCTCTTCCTTGTAATATAACAAGGAGTTATTAAAAAAATATATATATCTTTTCAAATAGTAATCCTAACTTTGACACTAACATTTTTATTTTGTACAAATCTTCTGGAACTAAATTATCGAAAATGTTCATCTCTTTTAATAATATTGCTACCTAATTGAAGCATTCCTTAGGTATGTTGAAATCAGATTTGATACTCAATATTCTTAAGGCAACCGATAAGTCCATATGTTGCTACATAAGCATTCTCACAAAAGTAGTTGTGCAACTTTTAATAATTCAAGAAAGATTGTGCCTCATTGTTTGGTTTTTGATCATCATCAATCACACTCCAAACAAAATGAGCCCTGCTGACATCAACAATCATTTTCTCATACATGCCAGAATCATGAATTGTTGGAGGGGCATAACTTGATGAGGCTCTAGCATGACCGTACAGAACATCTGGTTCAAACTCACCATGTGAAGTCCAATACCAATAATCAAATTTAAATCCCCTACAATATAGATTAAACTTCACTTCGTCACGTGACAAACCTTAAAAATGTTATATATATATATATATATATATATATATATATATATATATATATATATATATATATATATATATATATATATATATATATAATTTATGCTCATTTTGAAGGATATTGCGCTTTAATGAAATGTATTTTTTATTTTTTATTTTAGGTATAATATATGGAGTATAATAGCAAAAGAAGCAAAAATAAAGCAAAAATGGGTCAAATGGAGAAAAGAAGCAAAAAGTGACCTAGCGCATAGGCGCAAAGATTTGGCGTGTAGGCACCGGTTAGTTAAGATGGACTTCTAGAAAGTTAGCGCCTAGGCACCAGAAATGGTTTTGGCTTTTGTGTAATGAGTTTGGATGAATTTTGAGGAGGTGCTCAAAGTGACTAGGTAATTATTAGAGCTTTACTTCAAGAGGCCATTGACTGGTCGAAAGAGGTTGTTGTTGGAGTTTGTGATGTGAGGGGTCGTAAGTTTTGGTGCGGGTGTGTGTGTGTGAGTAGTCTTTTTAGTGTGTGTTTTGGTGTCTACTGGAGCAATAAGTCATCAAATGAACTTTAGAATTTGCATGGAAAGAAGTTTGAGATAAGTATTTTATACTTTTATTCTTGTTTGGTGTTACTGTGTAAACTTGGTTTTTCATATAAATCATGTTTTGTTGTATTATCCTCTTGAATTCTGAGTAGTCTTTTTATCTTTCTCATTGCAATAAGTAGTAATCATGTTTAGGATTAGAATTGTTTAATATTTCTGTTATTCCATACTTGTGATGATTCATTACTTTGTTCTTCATTTTCACCTTCAATCTAGCCAATCAAAATGTTAAAAATTGTTGTGAATCTATAATGACCCAGGAGGGATATGTGTTCCTCAACTAGTAAGAATCACTTGATTTCATGAGTGAGAAGATAATCCATGGGTCAGTGCAAATAGATAAGGAGATAAGTTTTGATAGGCATAGAGTTGGTGATTCTTGGGTGACAGGCTAGAACTTTAACCGACTTGATTTTGAGTTTGGAACATTAGGACCGGTTGGTCCTATAGAGAGGGCACAACGGGTAATCTGGAAGTGAGAGGCTATAACCTACCCAGCTTTACCTGTGATTTTGGAACTTAACTCTAGGTTAGCCAATGTTCTTTATGCACTCGGAAGATGGTAACGAATATGTATGTTCCTATTTGTCACAAAACCACTTTTTTAACATTTATAGATTTGATTTCTGCACAGATTATGATCTCTTTGCAAGAGAAAATAACTATCACATATTTTTAACTCTTCTTCATACAACTAGTTTAGAAAAATTTCATTTTATTTAAGTTTTAAAACTGATTTAGTAGAAAATTAGTAACTTCTTTTTACACATAAACTTGCTACCATATTTTCTATAAAATTATTCGCAGTTTAAGTTAAGTTTTCTAAGTCTATAAGAAAAACTTCATCTTTCCTGTGGGATCTATAATGGGGTTTTAAAGAAAGTCCTATATTAATTGAAATGATAAGTATACTTGCATAATACCTCTAGTGTGTAAATTATTAATCAAATTCTAAATACTATAACATATCATTTATACACACTAGCCGCTAAATATAAATTGGGTCAAATTTTTAACCATCTTTTGGAAAGTAAATTATTGCGTAATTGTGGGGGTCGGGTCATCAAACGTCATGTAAGATTAACTCTTGTGCTTTGCATAGGGGCATCAAAACCTACCTTCTAAAAGGTAAACATGTAGTTGTGATGCCTCATGCGCAAATTCCACAACACCAGCCAAAAGTTCATCAGTTAGTCCTTTTTTCTTGGATATAATCTGTTATACATCTATGATCTTACGTTCAAGATATCCATCTACAGTAAAATATCAAAAATGTTGAACTGTCCATACCTTGTGATATGAAATGAGATGACATAAAACATACATCTCTTTGTATAGTTTTATAAAACTCGTAAACATGATTACCTAATAATTATGACATGTACACATACTTATCACCCACAATAATATCAAGGAAAATTCATCACGCTAATGTTGATGCCTAACAACTAATACGATATCATCATATGTCATCAACACCAATGTTGGTTTATACGCCATCAACTAATAATATAAGTGACATCAAGCTAATGCCTATTCATACTAAATATCAGTTTGTTGATATCTTCATTGAAGCTCTTGCAACTTTCATCATTTATTCTCTTTTGTATGAGATGGCTGTTAAAATATTCACAGTCCATCTTAACGAGGAGTATTACAATATTAACTCTTCTTATCATGTAATATTAAATTTTTACCCTCCACTTCTATATATATAGGATGGTTTACCTTGAAAAAGTTTCTCTTTTAATAATAATAGTACTTATATTTTACTTTCCAATTTATATCATTTTTTTGCATTATTTTTATTCTAATGATGTCCTCTAAACACATATTATACCTTCAATAAAGTAATCATCACACAAATAAATCAATTTCAACATAATAAACTCATTTTTTTTATGCATTTTTATATTATATATAATAACAAACATATTGATCCCAAGCTTGAAAGCTCATTGGAACTATAGAAGAATCTTTATTCCCTAAACCCTAAACAAATAACATCAAAGTCAACCAATACATAATTGCATATCACATGATCATAAGGTGAATAATATATATACAATAAAAAAAATCAAAGAAAATTCAATATTCAAAGCTCTCATGCTTGCTTCCAAGAACCCATTCCATGCATGGCCGTCATATAGAACCATTTGCATGGGAAACCTAGAATTCCTCTCTCTTCACGTTATTATATTAAAAAGGCATGTACTCAACTCTAGATATGCCAACCATCAAAGCCAAATATGGCCAGCACTTACAATTGTACCGTCTATAAGGCTTCTAATATTCAAACAAATATTTTAATACTTGGATGGAGAACATATGCCATGGCTACATCTTATTGACTAGATAATTTGATTTTATTTTCAATAATATTAATAACTATTGCATTCCCCATATCAAAAAATTTTAACAAGGAGAAAATTTTGGGTGGGGCAACCTAGGCCGACATCACTGAGGGTGACATAAAACTAAATAAATAGAAAAAACCACATCACAACGGTAAACCCCAATGAATTGAATGTAGTTACATCTAGGATCAATTAATTTTCTATATGCAAAATCACATGAAAAAAAGAAGAAGAAGAAGGAAAGCAATACATTGTGTTTGGAGAGGAGTGGAGGTTGCCAGAGTTACGATTTTTTTGGAGGAGAAGAGCAATGAACCGCCGATCACGTTGTCGGAGGAGAATCGCCACCAAATCGCCTGAGCTTGCCGAAACAGAAGAGTGAAGGGAAGAAATGTGCTTCAGTCGCGAGAGGCGGTATTTTAGAGCTTTAGTGTCTGCATTTGCGCTAAAAGTTTACTTAATAATATTGGTAAGTCATGTTCAACCTTTGAACCTTGAACCTCTTCTTTTACAGATTCAATGTTCGATCTGATGTTTTGAACCTTGAATTTAAGTATATTCCTATATTGTTATGTATAAGATGAATTTTTTGGCTCTTTAATGTACATATATTGTAATGGCTTATCCCCAAATTTGAGAAGAATCTTTTGCTCCCTTTAACTCAAAATCATGGTTTTAATTAAAAAAAGGATTGAATCGGTTGGTTGATGTTAAAATTTATTTTTCGCACAGAATGAGTCAGAACTGGTGTTTGAACCGATGCAACCCTTCTAATTTGTATAGAATAACCAAATTCTAATATTTATTAATTTATATTAAAAATAAAGAAAAAGAACCATACTCAAAATATCCAATAGTCAAATGTCTTGAATTAGAATATTATAATTGAATTGATGAAAATACTATTATTATATTTTCAATTATAGTAATAAATTTTGATGATTATCATGACATCCAATTTAAATCTAGTTGAAGCTTTGTACACTACGAGTTAATTTGGGCTTAGGATGAGGTTGTAGCCAACTTCCACACAAAGTTGCACATATTCAGGGCAGTCAAAACAGCTCGTTGTTCGCGAGTAGCTCTTGTTCAAATCATTAAGAAGCTTGTGTTCGGCTCGTTCGCTAAGTTAATGAGCCGAACATTAACAAAGATTTGTTCGTTCGTGTTCGGCTCGTTTTGGCTCGAAATATATCAATTTTGATGAGTAGAATTTTCAAAAAAATTAATTGAGTACAAGGCTACAATGATTTATAATCAATTAAAAGTATTAATTAAGAAAATAGAATAAAAATTATGAAATTAGATTCAAATGATGTTTTAATATAAATAGTAATTTTTAAATCTTGTCACAATCATTAACATCTTATGGGTATGTGATTAGGGTTGTCAAAACAACTCTTTGTTCTAACGGCTCGTATTCGAGCCAAACACAAATACACTTTTTGAGCTCGAAATAAAAACGAGCCGAACACGAGCTGAACCTGGCTCGCTCGTGTTCGGCTCGTTTACACCCCTACACATATTCTCAATTTAAAAAAAAAGTATAAACAGTTTCATAGAATAATAGGAATAAAACAATAAGATATTTTATAAAATTTATTAAATATTTGTATAATAAGTATATAATATTTTTATACTATAAGATAGTGCTTTAGAGTATTATTTGATTTAAGCTAAATTTTGGATTATATTATGTTTTTCTATGAAATATTTTATTATTTTGGATAAATAATGTCTTACAATCGAAATAAATTTCCGTATTATGAGGTCTTTGTAATTTCTTTCCCTATATTTAGTTGATTTGCATATTGCATTAATTTACAAGGCAAAGAGGGCATTCAAAAGCTCTATTGCAACTTTTAAAATGGGCTTTAAATGGGTTAGCTTTCAAAGATAGCCCGCAATATTTCTAGACTGGCTCATTGTTGTTTTGATGGCTTAAATACGACGAGGAGGCCCATTTGATTTTATTTATGATAGGGAAGTGAATATCCTTACAATCCAGAACGGTGATGATATTAAAAATCATGGCAATATATGTAAATTTTGAACATAAAGTAAGGGAAAAAGCTCTAAAACCGACGGCTTTTAAACCTTAGGAAAAATTGTTCTAAATACCGACGATTTTGCGATTGTTCATGTTCTTAATTATTTGCGTCAATGTATCATCATACAAAGTCATTTATCAACAATATTTTATTTTTCGACTATTTTTAATTATAATTGACTATAGTTCGTCGGTTATTTTCGAACATGTTATCTGGCGGGTTTTTAACCGATGCATTTTATTATTAAACAATGGGAATAGTCATCGGTAATAGTGTTAATAACCGACTAAATAAAAGACGTTTATAGGCCAATGGAACTAATCCTACATCTCGCCCAAAATCACCTTCCTTCCGGTCTTGTCCTAATCTCTCCTTCCGGCCTCTCGTCTTCTCTACTCAAAGCCCTCGCCTCTCCCCGATACTATCACATGTCTCTCTTTGTTTCATCCAAAACCATCGCCTTTGTCCTTGAAACCCTCGTGATATAGTTGGAATAGGAGCTAGCTAGGAACGCAGTGGTGGGATCTCGGCTTACACTGATCGGGACCATTTTTGTCCTCCTTCCGCTCCTTTGCTATCCGAAATGACCAAGGAAGGTAACTTGTTAGCTTCATTTTCATTTTTAGTTTTATTAGCTTTGAAGAATGCGTTTAGAGTTTAGAGTTCAACAAGAAGGAGGTTTGCCAAATGTTTGCCTACTTCAGTTGGATTGCATCAGGGATCGGTAGTAAGCACATATGTTTTTTGCTTTAGTTATGGATGCTCTTACTAGACATTTACAGGAGGATGCGCCTTGGTGTATCATTCTTGTGGATAAAACTAGAGAAAGAGTTTATGAAAAACATAAATTAAGGAGGCGGATATTAGAGTCTATATTCCTTCATTGGAGTAGAATTAGAATTGAATACTTGAAATGTAGTTTTAGTAGTAACAGCTCTACTGGAAGAGTTATAACTAAGAGTGATCAAATCATTTAAAAAGTGTGAATATTCTACATTTCTCAGGTCTCTTGTTTAAAGTGATGGTGATATAGATGGGGATGTGATTAATTAGTAGATTTCAAATTGTTTGGTTGAAGTGAAGGAATGCATCTGACTTATTGTGTAGTAGAAAATATTGCCTAGATTTAAAGAAAAACTTTATAAGATAGTGGTAAGATGTGCAATATTCTATGGCGCAAAATGTTGGCCTATAGAACGAGGGGTTGTTCAGTTGAAAGTAAGATTTAGTTTAAATAAGTTTCAATAAATCATGTGAATCTAGAATTATCGAATCCTAAGGCACGTGCCAAATCTGAAATAAGATTTAGTTCAAAAAATTATAATTGCTCGAAAATTGATTCTAAGTTTGACTCGCACATGAAACTTGAATTGAAATAAAAATGTCGAGGTACGAGCCAAACTTTTGGATCAAAATTATTTAGTACATATCAAATTTTTTTGGAACTTACATCACCTCGGCTTGAATTCAGATCTTTAAACGTTTTAGTAATGTTAGTTTTGTTGAAGATTACTAAACGACTGAACATTGACTATTAATTAATTAAGGTGTCTCCCTCTAATAGTGTATGTCATTGTAGCTACACCAGCTCTTACATGGATATATTTGTCTCATATTTTGTCTCCAAGTGAAAAGTCAATCATAAACCCAAGCATCCTCGTATTCGTAACTTTTAATTAGATAACTTACACATACCTTTAAACAGATTCAGAGAACGAAGTATTTCATATGATATAATGGTTTTTATTTCTTCTTCAAATGGGAAATCTAATTGTGAAATCTAATTGTCATTTTGATAATGAGAATTTGATTTCCCATTGTCATTTTGATAATGATAATTTGATTTCCCATTGGAGGAAGAAATGAAAACTCCTACAACATTTGAAACACTTCTCAAAATTTATTTAGAGGTGTGAAATTAATATAGTAAGAGACTTTGTTGAGACAAAATATTTGGTGGATCATTGGCTTTACATTTTTACAGAAAATGTGAAAAATTATGCGCGTGAAAGAGTTGGTGTTGCTATGGTGACAAAAAAGATTAGAGAAAAAAAAATTGATAAATGATCATCGTTTATCGATTTTTGACGGCCCTAACAGCCTCAGTAAGCTGTTAATGTTCTGTTTTCGAGCTTAACGGTTGTTGGCTCTTAAGAAATCTGAGTCAAAATTAAAATCAAATAATTTCCGAGCCGTAATTGTTGTTTTGTATTAAGAAAAAGTAATTCTGATGGTTTATTTAGATTTCATGATGTCTCTTTCTAATATTGTCTACAACTGTGGCTACTTGAACCATATCACAGGCATATTTGTTTCATATTTTCTTTCCAAGGGTAAAGCCAATTATAAAACTAAACATTCTCGTCGTCGCAGAGCCTTATGTAATTGACCACACATGAAAATATATTCTTAGAAGAAAATATTTTATATGATCTAAGAGTTTGCACTGCACCCTCTAGTGTGAAGTCTAATTTCCATAGTCATAATGAAAAATCACTTCGAAATCTAATTTGTCTGTTCCATGATGGAAATTCACATCAAAATCTAAAGTCCATTGTCTCAATTCCTATTTTTCGAAATACAAATTAAATTTTAAAGTGAGTTTCAATTTTAGAAATGACAACTTAGATTTCAATGTGAAATTTCATTCTTTCTGTGGAAATTAGACTCCGCTCTCGAGGATACATTGAAACTATTACATCATATGAAATATTTTCTTCTAAGAATATATTTCTAGGTGTGCAATCAATCATGTATAGGATTTGCGGCGACGAGTATGCTTAGTTCTACGATTGACATTTCATTCGGAAAATAAAATGTGAAGTGAATAAAATCATGCAAGTTTTAGTGGTGACAAACAATATTAGATCTACTATAATTCATATCGTTTGACATTTAAGTAATGTTAGTTTAGTCAAAAATCATTACTGATCGAACAATCTATCACAATCTATTAGGACAAGTCCATCTAATATTGTATACCAATGTAGCTACAATAGCTTTCACATAGATATATTTCTATTGTATTTTGTCTCAAAGTGAAGAGTCAATGATAAACCTAAGCATCCTCATCCCCGCAACTTTTAACTAGATCTCTCACACGTTTGAACAAATTCTGAACAAGAAATATCTCATATGATGTAGCTAGAGTGTTCACTTCATCATTCAATGAGAAATACAGTTTTCATTTCAAGTATAGAAATTTAGTTAAAACATTATGTTATGCAATGTCATGAACAAGAATGTTTGAAGTGCATTTCTATTTTAAAAAAGGAAATTGGATTTATCATTGTATGATGAAGTTCAGAATCTTAAAATATCATGCTAAAGTGGTCTAGTAGAGTTGTTGAGACGAGAATACTTAGTTGGATAAGTGGCTCTACACTTGTAGAAAAATGTGAAAAAATTATTCCAATGAAAGAGTTGTTGTAGATAGAGTAACAACTAAGTTTAGAGGAAAATGTGGATAAATGTTCATCAATAATCGGTCTTCGATAGCTCTAACAGCCTCAACAAAAATGTTCCGACTTGAAAGTTATCTAGAAAATTCACTCTTTTTAAAATTCATTGATTATTATCAAGTTCCATCACCTTTTGTTACCAATTGATTAATATATCTACTAAAATAGCTAAATAGACTATACTCTATTGAATGCATTTTATAATGTGTTTTTATTCTCATATTTGATGGTACACATGGATATTCATACATCAAGATTGTGGATGTACAACATACTTTATCCGGATAGAAAATGGATCACCAAGGAGTTCTTGAATGGTGTCGATGAATTTATGGCAGCTACTTCTCAACTACCAGTTTACCAATGTGAGGATAGTTTTCAGTGTCCATGTTCGAAACATAGAAATCGAGCACACCTAATGCCTGACAATCTGAAATATGATTTATATTGTTGATGATTTCAGCTAGATTAATGGATTTGGAATTCACATGATGAAGTTGATCTTACAATATTCAGGCCTGCTCCTTCGACAAGTTATGATCCTCCACCCGGATTTAACTCAAGCAGATTTAAAGAGATAATCTGTGATGAAACAAGATATCATTATGCGACAGGAAGAGACACCAAATCTCAGTTTTATGATTTATTGAATGTCGTGCAAAGGCTACTGTGGGATGGCTGTTCCTACAGGAGGCGGTCAGACCAGTTTTGGATTAACGACAGATCTCATGCAACCCAGATAATTAACGAGCTAAACTAGTTTGAAGTTAATACATCTTAGCTAAATGTAACTACTTTTGTTTGCAAGAGATATTATAAAAGTTGAAAGAGAGCCGATCACAGGCATAGGGAGGTATTATGATCCGCGAGCGTGATCCTTCCGTGTACACCCGTGGAGGGAGGCTTCTGGAGGGAAGAAGAAGGGTCAAGTCTACAGGTTCGGGTCGTATGGGTTTGCCTACGATGCTCACCCCTTCATCAATGCGTCTGCAGCTTTTACTTTTACCGCGCAGGATGATGAGATATCCAAACATGTTGCAGCATTCTTTGACGAGATGGAGGCCCGCTTCTCTCAAATGAGATAGGGGTTGGACGCCAATATGGAGGTCAAGCTGAAGGCTAAGTTGGATTCTTTCCGGCAACGGACGAGGGAACCTGGCAAGGCAACGTCAACATTGGAGGAGGAAGAAGCAGAGGGAACGATGAACATGAGGTTGACGAGATAAAGAAATTTGATTAGGAGGGGCTTGTTTCTTTTCTTATATATTTATGTCCATTTTGACATATAATTTTTTTCTGTGAATAGTGATGTACATAATTTAGAGTAAATGTATTTTATTTATTTCATTATTTAATTGGATAAGTTACTATTTTACAGCTGTTATTTCATTAAATGCATGGAATTGTATATCAAATGTTGTGATTGTAGGTTAAAATTTCAGATAATTGTCGATAAATTCATACTATCGGAATATCAGTTGGTTTTGGATTTACTAACAAACGTTTTACCTACGAGCTTACAATCGTCTGTAATATTAAAAGCTATGATTTTTCTTATTATAACCGACATATTGTGGCCATTAGAAAAAATTAAATTCGTGTAGTGATAAATATATAAATTGTTTAAATTTTATATCATTTGTTTACACTTTCTTTCAAATCAAAAAAAATTTAGCTTATGAAGTACTTGTCAAAATACTCGTTATTGATATTTGGCCATGTTCCATTAACTCAATTTTTTACTTTTCTTAGCAATACTTATTTGATGAGTCCAATATGAACATATATATATATAATGTGTGTGTGCGCGCGCGCGTGTAGGTAGGTAGACGTGCGTGCATGCATGTATATTTTTGTTATGAGTTAATATATTTTAGTATGTCCATATGCCTGTTTTCTTTCTCAAATGAAACGAGACTTTTTTCAATACTGATGTTAAAATACGAATGGACAAAAAATACATATACAAATATCTGAAAAACCTAATAATAGTTGTTTTTCATATGGTTATCCACAAATATAAGTTTTATTGAAATATATTCTCTTCTCATAATTTTTATGTGCTTCTTTTTTTATGTGCGAAAGTCTTAACTTATTAGTTGCGGTCTTTGGTGTAAGTTCATCGGGTCAAGGGTTCGAATCTCACCCATTACGGGTGGATTTGAATAACACACCGGACTGAAAGAGGGTCCGCTTCTCGGTTAGTTCCACTTATGGGGTTGATCGGCGGTCTACGATTGTCGATCAATCTCGCATATATAAAAAAAATGTGCTCCTTTTTTATGATTTCAAAGATGGTTTTTGGAAATACAGTATAGAATCTAAGGGATCGTCTTCTTCAAATTCAATACTCTCAGAGATAAAATTTTGCTTTTTCTCAGACTTTGAGATTCAGGGAGCCAATTTGTCAAAAGTTTGATGAATTTATGTTCTAGATGGCTATGATGAGGGGAAGGAGAAAGCAAATCCAAAAATATGGTCTGGACAATAAGACATATAATATGAAGAGCTTAATATCAACATTGATTTTTTGTTGGGCAATAGATTAAGTTCTTGGATGTAGGGTATAAGTGGTGATAAATGAGTCATAAAAGCAATTTTTGCATTTCATAATAGCTTGAGAAAGAAGATTTGGTTGTGCTAAAGAGCGATTATATGTATCACTGAAATTATTTCGAAGGTGACTGTTTGCTTGTCTGCATAATGAGTTCGCACATCTTAATAATAGTGAGAACAAGACTTGCATGTTGTATGCATAAAGTTATATATATATATATATATATATATATATATATATATATATATATATATATATATATATATATATATTCAAAAGAATCGGTATTTGACAAAGCCCCGATTACCGATTCCTTATGCACTACGGTCCTATGATGGAGGCCTGACATAATGTGTCTATATATTCAAAAACCCTGCGTCACGGGAGATCGAACTTGTGACTTGAGGGGACTTACAGAGAACCCCGCAAACCGACAAACCATGACTTGGACACAAAGTAATATATATATATATATATATATATATATATATATATATATATATATATCCTAGGTTTGCCATTGAAAATTTTTTCATATTACACATCATTTTTAACAAAAAATTCATTAAACATATTTTGAAGAATTTTTTTTTTTTTACTGTAGAAAGCATTTTCGTTGCGGTTTAATGGGTGAACAAAAATACAACAAGAACTTTTTTCATGGATTATTTTGGTTAAAAATGTTTACTCTCTCTCTCTCTCTCTCTATATATATATATATATATGTACGTCAGCATGGCTCATTGGTTGTGGCCTTTTGGCGTAAGTCCGTCGGGTCAGGGGTTCGAATCTCACCCCTTACGGGAGGATTTGAATAACACACAGAACTGGAAGGTGGATCCGCTCTTCGGTCAGTTCAACATATAGAGGATGGATCGGCGGTCTCCGAGTGTTGATCAATCTTTTTTTAAAATATATATATAGAGAGAGTTGTATTGATGTATATCTATCACATAAAATTTGATATTTCTAACACTAGTGTCATAATGTCATGCATAAAAATATGTGTTTAACTTCATAAAAGTTAATAATAATAGTTTTTTAGATGTGATACTAAAACTTCAAAGTATTATAAATACAAATAATAGGCAAATACATGAAGAATAATAAGAAAAAGAGCTACACGAACCAAACGTCAAATCAGCCGAATACCACCAAAGCGGTCAGTGCTGAACAGCCGAACAGCTTAATCAAGCACTGCTAAACACCAAAGAACTACCTCCCCATCTTCGGCGCCAGCATTTGTAAATTCTGACATCTCTGAACAGTCCTTCATGCTCTTGTCGTCAATAAAATCGAATACATTCAGTCCAGGCCACCTGGAAAGAAGCCATATCTCGTCCTCTACGCTCTCATTTTTTTTTTTCCCTCTTCGATGAGGCCAAAATTACAATTAAAATGACCAATAAGAAGGGAGAAATGTGCAAAATTTTTCATTTTTGTTATGAAAATAGCTTGCCAGCAAAGCTCGGATTCTTGTACATTATTGCGAAGAATCCTAAGTAATTTACATATTCTGCGTCCGTTTGTTGGCGAGGCATTTGATACTTCTGTTCTCTCTTGCACCACATTTAACATGTTTCTAAACTTTCCTTTTTTTTTTTAAGAATCCCGTAGAAAATTTTATTCCATCAAAAGAAAGGGTTAGAGGGTTTGTGACGGACAGTTTCACTACACACCCCACTCTACTCACGTAAAAAAATGAAAACCTAAGAAACTGCAAGTCACTAAGTACAACTCACGCAAAAAATTATAAAAAGTACCATCAAATCGAATATAAGAAGTTTCTAAATAATCACCATGAATAATAATAGAAAACTCACGAGGTACTCAGACAAAAAAAATGAAGTTTTGTTTCTCTAACCCACACTTAGCAACTTAATTTGCACATTGGTTCGCTTCTCGATAGGTAAATAGCCAATCTACACAATCTTAATGAGAGCAAATATTTTCTTCATTTGAATAATAAGACTCTAAGGATACGTTTTATTCTTAGTACAATAGTTCCAAAGTCCCAAAGAATTCATCTCAATATCAGCCAAATGTCAACCGCAAATAATAGCTAAAGTTAATACAATTATAACGGTTTCGGCTTCAGTAAAAATAAGAGACACAGCGATAGCTGGAGCGTAAAAACTAGAAAGTACATTTTCTTTCAAAATTTCGACAGTCCGCCAATTCCAGCAAAAAGTTTATTCCAACTTCCATCAATATTAATTTTAAGAAAGACACACAAATGTTGATTCCAAGAGATTAAATTAGTAACTAGCTTACAATAAGAAGGAATATCTATATTACATCTAGCAAAGATATTTCTTTATTTCAAACTCAAAGGTTTTTTAAAACTACCAAAACGAAATATATTATAAATAAAATTGGTATTTCAAACTTCTAAATGCAACATTTCATAAGTAAATTTATGTGCGTGGAGGGTTGTAGATGTAAATACTAAAGTTTAGGTGATATATATGCAAATATATGAGAGTTATGTGACATGTGCGTAAAATTTTCTTTTAATAAAACTAGAGCAGGTAGAGAAGAGTTGTCGATGGATTATTGGATTGGTAATATATAACATGATATTAGCATATCAGGTGTGATTTGTTCAATTATTCAATGGTTTTGAAGGTTTTATTGGGGATGTGTTTTGTGAATTATAGCATTACTTAAATGCCAAACTTGCATAAATTGAATCATTAATGAACTAATTAAGCCCCACTCTCACCAACTTTGCCTCTCTCTCTCTCTCTCTCTCTATCTCTATCTCTATCTCTCCCTTTCTCTTTCTAGAAGAAGCACTCAATTATTTGTCCTGTAAAATGGAGTAATTTTTTAGTGCTAAATAATTATGTGTAACATGAAAGATATAGCATTCGCTAGCTTTCTATTTTGTTTCAACTCTCTCTCTCTCTCTCTCTCTCTCTCTAATTATTTCTCTCTTAAAATATAATTAGTCACATCTAAGTAATAATTTTTTTGGCACTAATGACAGGTCTTATATTTTATTATAAATTATTTTTTTGAGCAAATATTAAAATAATACCTGACTATTTATATGAGACCGTTTTAATCTCAGAGTCTATACAAATGTCATAATAGTTCCCGAGTATTTTAGAATTGAACTCTAATAATCCTTTATGGGGATTATTTCAGCCCTGATTTAAAAAGTATACGACTATTTTGACATTTCTATAAGTGCTGAGACTAAGGGTCTATTTGGGACAGCTGCAGCTTATTAATTATATGCTGATAAGTTGATTAAAAATAATCTGCTGATAACTTACGTGCAGTGGCTATTACAAAATTTTATTTTTTTGGAAAAGCTAGGCACTGACGTAAATGTACGCCATCGCACCAGACAGGTATGGTATGAAAAAGTTGTTTTTCTGCGTTTTGAAAATGCATAAACTGCAAAAACGTAGTTTACCCAAACAGGTCAGGTGCATTTTCAAAATGTCACCGCACCTAATAACCTGCCCCAAACGAACCCTAAAATGACCTCATATAAATAGTCGGGAGTTATTTTGACATTTAACTCGTAATTTTATAGTAAATTGATTTAAAAATATACTTAGTTCAAATTAAGAATTATATTAAGGATAGGTTTAATGTGATTATCAAAATAATGAATCTGGTTATTACCGTTCTAAATGTGATCTGCTCTGTTTTAAAGGATAACACAAACGCAGTGAGTGAAGGAATGCACTCTGTTGACTTGAATCATCTGAGTCAAGACCTATGAAAATGACTTGATAAGAATATTCTGATTAATTTAATTAAGTTCTCGTATAAAATATCCATTTTAAATAGTAAAAAAAATAAAAAAAAATATGAGATATGTTTGATATTTTATTAAATAACCATTACATGTGCCATGCTGTGGGAGTCACTAATTAATTATAGTCGACATAAATTTAATCTTCCGCACCTAATTTTATTTAAAAAAAAAATGATTATTCGTGTGGGAAAGCTCATCTAATTTGGCTGTTTTAGGCAGTTGGTGTGAGGAGCTGGAGGTGGGACTCGATACGTCTGGGAAGGACAACTCTATAGTTTTATTATTATTATTATTATTATTAAGACAGTGAATTCCAATCCAATATTTTAAAAATGTAAGCTATTTTCAATTAATATTATTATTATGTATACATATATAAGGATTATTGGACAAACATACTATCACTATGTCACATCAAGTTGAAGAAAGATGTGCTGACAAGCACATTATCACTATATATAAATCTCACTTAAAGCAGCCGAAAAGCTATGAAAGCCAATATACGTTGGCATAAAAGGTACAACAAGCCAGCATAACAAAAGACACTAATTCACTACGACATCCTCCGCATGGTTCGAAGCACAGTTCTTTAAGCCACTTTAAGCTTCATTGAGTGAGAAGGGAACTCTTTGGACGCCTGCCGAGAGTTAGGTCATTGGTGTCTGCTGCAAGTTCAGTTAAATTATAGTCGAACTAACTAGCTCGACGTGAAGAACCTAATGCTTTGAACAATAGATTTTAAATTTGATGAGCTTGATAATAATATCGAGCTTCTGAATGAAACGAATCCAACAAGCCTAAGGTCACTCAATTCTAACATTATTAAGGTATTCAAATGTCACCAAAATGCCATCCAATCATTGCTTTGGGTAGTCCGATGGAGCGGTTAAAATTCCTATCTTATTTATGATGGATGCCACTCCCAAAATCCATAATTGAAGTCCTACTCCCTTCATGAAAGGGGAGAAGACCACGACCTAGAGTTGGACTAGGAGAAGAAGGAGTTGAGTTTCAATATTGTTCCGAACAAAGATCTGATAAATACTTTCTGCTCCCATAGTCGTCAAACACCATCGATCACCACTTGTCGGTCTCCATCAACCACTGTCATCTGACTCCTGCTGGTCCCCATCGGTGGACTTTGCAGAGTAATGATACTCTTTGTAATGAAGTACCTAGCGATGTTACGATGTACATTGTTGTGCAACGAGGCGCCACATATATAGTCTAATGATGTACCGCAATTTTGTTGTAACGATATGTCTTAAAGATAGTATAATACTACACCTAGAATATGGTGAAATGACGCACCCTAATTCCAGTGTAATAACATACCTCAAATACGGAATAATGAATAAAGTCATATTGAAGATACAATGATAACTTTTAATGGCAATAACTTACAATCATCGTACTCAAGGTACTGCTACTTTATCCGGACTAGTGAAGATTTCTCCTCATAACTTTCCCCCACGGTCTTGGCAACCAATTAACATTATTGCAACTCATCATTTTGGCCTATGTGACCATTTATGGCCTACATGGCTCATAGCTCACGCGGCATCCAAGTTCGGCCTCTATGGCCTACGAACATTATTATAGCTCAACACCCCAATCCATGCGACTAACTACAACCTATGTGGCTTACAACTCACACAACTCTTAGCTTCGACCTTTTGTGTCCTACGGATTTGGGTCATAGCTCATGCAACTCCTAACTCCGATCTTTATGAAATTATTGTAACTCTCAACTTCATCCTTTTATGGCTTGAGAACATTATTGCAACTCATCATCACGACCTAGGTGACCAACTATGTCCTACATGGCTTGAAGCTCATGCAGTTCCCAACTTTAGCCTCTGTGCCTATGAATATTAGTGCAACTCCCGACTACGACATATGTGGCCGATTGGTGTCATTACAACTCTCCGTTGCGACCTTTATGGCCAACTAATGCTCTCAAAACTGCTAACAACAGCCTATATGCCCAACTACTGCTACATCTTCCAACTACGAAATCTACAACAAGTTTAGACTATTACAACCACAAAGAACTACATTTATTGTAGCTCATATACGACTATTAATGTCTGATCATTATTTTACTTATGTAGTTTTATCATATTTTCTAATGTAGGAGAAGAATTGATCTATATACTTATAATTACATAGTGTAATACTTGATTGGGCTAGACTATATGGTTTTTTTTCCTCTCTAGGATTTTAGACATAAAATTTGTGGTCACGGGTTCAAGCCCGCATATGTGCATCTGTCTTGCAGTGCGGGAGTGAGTGATTAGATAGATGACATTGGTTGGGGGCTCTTATCATAGCCTCCAGCCAATCTTTGAGAATACACACACACCCCCACCATGAATTCATCGTAGCATAACTACAATGATAGTTTTTATCTATTTTAGGGTTCATTTGAGGTTCTTGTAACTTTTTGTAAAGGTAGTGATAATGTTGTCGCGGAAATTAATATACAGTGTGTATTGTAAATGTATTGTTCAAAAAGTCAAGCATCAAATTTCTTATAAACACTATATTTTAATAGATATTGTTGCAAAAATAAACTTATCATTATAAAAATTTCTTAATAATAACCAAAAAAATATTTCCCAAAATAGACATGATAATTTCCCTCGCTTGAGTGAAACAATGAGAAAAGACCAATATCCGTAGAATTAGAAAAAATAATAAAATAAAATAAAAAACTGATCATTTTCTCAACGCCTAATTTGGCTATGTTTTTAAATAACCAGAAACCCACTTTTTATGTGTGTGTGTGTGTGTGTGTGCTGGATATGACAATATATCAGACAAGAGACATATGGTGGAGCAGAATGAAGCGAGCCAGTGGAGCGAAGCTAGCGAGCAGAATGAAGCTTGCGAGCAGAGTAGAGCGGAAGCAATTGTCCAATTAGGAGAGTTTTGTTAAGAGAGTTGGGGGTGCGGGGGCACGTCCGCCGTACGGTACAAGAGTAATTTTAAAATTACATATTGTACACTAGGGTTATATATATGTTGTATTTGTAACCCTAAGTTAATGTACTGTTTTTTCAAGAAATAAAAAAAGCACCGCCGCTCATTGCTCTCCAAAACATAAGCATCTTGCCGAATCTCGTTAAACTCTTATATTCTTTCTTGATTGCTTTGTAGATTCTTGTGTTTTCTTTACCCTACTTTCTCAACAATATCATATTATTAACTTTTCATTACATAAAAGCTAAGCATTAATCATAATTAAATTATACATTAAATCATATTTATATTAAAAAGAAAAGCGGGATAAGTTTCAGCAGAGCATCATAGTGTTAGCTTAAATAGTAGCGGCCAATAAAATAAAATAAAATAAGATAATTAGATCTAGGTCTCCTTCAGCTTACGTACATAACAGTGTTCAGACCCTTTGGATAAAATAAATTAATTTTTACATTTACTTTTAGATTATTTATTTATTTATTTATTTATTTATTATTATTATTATTATTTTATCTGATGCTTGGAAAGCTCATAAGTATGTACCAGCAGCAAATTCCTCCAATTATTTTTTTCTTTGGAATCCAAAGGTATATAGATCCAAGGTCCATAGTTCTACTTCTATGACTTTGGGTCATAATATGTCCATATTTTATATAAAAATACGGTTGAACTGAAAATTAATGATAATGTGAATGATAGTATTGAGAAAGCATTGAAGAATTTTTTAAAAATACAATAGAATTATGTATTTGATAATATATTTATTTAAATGAGCTCATTTTAGATTTATTTTTTATTTAAATTTAATAGGAGAATACATTATTTATTAAATAGTTTAGATTATGTACAATCCATGTTCATTTTAATTTGTGCAATTACTATATCATATTCTTAGTTTTTTTAATCTCTTATGTCGTCCAACATAGACATGGTGTCAAATACATATTGAGATATTCAATTTGAATATAAATTTGCCAGAAGAAAAGCTCAATTGATCTCAAATTGAACTCTCAAAATTATTCAACATGCATTGAGATTCGTTTCTCATCATGTGAATTTTTTTTATTTATCTTTAATGTTTCTCATTCTCTTTATTTTAATACTACGAGAAGTTGTTCCAATCTTTCCTTCTTTCTTCTTTTATATATATATATATATATATATATATATATATATATATATATATATATATATATATATATATATATATACATACATATAAAGGAAGGAGCAGCTCGTGGCTCCCTAAGTGTTAATATAAGAAAAGATACATGTAAAGGGAGGGAGCATGTATATATAGATATATATATATATATTTATAAGTAAATATCCTATATTCATATATGTATAGGAAATAGTTAACCTTCTAACAATAATAATCAATTATCATTAAAGATTTTGATAGCCAGATATAATTATAGGCTATTGTGGTAAATTTCATTAAGAATTTTCATAGTATTGAAGTGAGTCATTAAGAGAAAAATCTAGCCACTATTTTAACTATTAGAAATATGATTACATCTTGTTCAATTTAGTTAACAACATTTTGACTTCACATGTAACATTATTCCTCTTAAATTATTAGTGTGGTGCTAACAAAGATTTGCAATAAGGTCAACAAGTCATTGGTAAATGATGTCCATTAGTCAGCAAAGATTGACCAAAGTTTGAAATCTAATGAAAGAAGGATTAGAAAAATAAGAAGGCCAAATTTACAAACTTCATTACTTTAAGTTTAGGAATTTATATTCAAAATATGGCTAAAGGATTCATTTTTATCTTAAAATTAAGATGAAAATTTATCCAAAAAATTAAATAAAACTTTTATCTTAGATATATATTTTTATTTGTGATAATATATATATATATATATATATATAGAGAGAGAGAGAGAGAGAGAGAGAGAGAGAGAGAAAGAGAGGGAGAGAGAGGGTCAACAGAATAATTTCTAGCTGTTCTAAATATGATATTTAAAGAAAGAGTAAATTTTCATGCAGCCTTGAAAGAGATGATATAACTTCGTATTTGGATTCATAGTTTAAGTTTTTTTACATAATTAAAAATGTATAAAGCATAACTAATTAAAAACACAATTTGTAGAAGTAATAAATTTAGACGATTCAATCAAAAATTATTTTGCTACTTAATATATAGTGCTATAACAATCCCTAATTATTTAAATATGTCATTTTACTCATGCTGCCAACCGTAACTTATTTATAGTAACGCTCTATTAGAGGTCGTAAGTCCTTGCAGTCACTTGATTGAATCCCTCTAACTATTTTCCAGTGTTGAGTGCAGTCTCAAAATTTTAGAGCACATAAGCGGTGACTGAAGTCTCATACCTCCGACCATTCTTTAATATATATATATATATATATATATATATATATATATATATATATATATATATATATATATACACTCCACATTTTAATTTAATATATAAAAATATAGCTCCTCATAATGATTTAAAAAAAATATTATTTTAAGAGTTTAGGATACTCCTCCAACCATATATTCCTGTTTGAAGTGACTATTCCTGAAAACAAAGTAGTTTTCCGGGGGGACAAACACGTGGTGGAGGCCCCACGGCTCCTCAGAATCCTGAAATGTCCATGAGGTTTTGTTTGCTGAGCTGTGGCTACCAATTTTTTATGGGGAATCTATATATATATATATATATATAATTTAATATTTTTGATAAAGTTTTTAATATCACAATAAAAATATTATCATTTTTATTTTTTGGAAGTGAAATATATCTTTAACATGCTATAGATGTAAATATTAAATTTTACATGTTAGATAATGTAAATATAAGATTTGTCCCGGTATGTCCGAAATTTTCCTAGAATTTGAATATATAAGATGAGTATAACATATAAATAATTTATACTAAATTAATTTTATAGCATATTAAATGCTTTAAACATTATTCAAAAAAAAATTTGCTGGAAGTCCATATCTCAATGTATTGGTGATGCCTAATCGCATTTAATTACAACTCATAAGAGCGGTTTTAGGTGCTTGATTTGATACGCTGGCTTGTTTAAACATGGGTCCTCTCAAGTTGTCATGTTAATTATAAATATTTTTGTTTTATTTAGGTCTAATTATTTATTTGAATGCATTATATGAGAGTTGATAATTATCGTCAATTTTAATGTCATAAAAATTTGGATGCAGACTTTAGCTTCGAATTTAAATCTATTTTACATAGGATGGATTAGGGGCGATATTTATGTCGCTCTCTGTCGACACATAATTGTTTTATCGACAGTTGTGACGTCGACGCTAAATAAATTGTGTAGAAGAATATTGACACAAATCCAACACGCACATACCCTAAAATTCTAATCCCGTGCGACCAAGTCTCACTCGCAGTTTCACTCTTTCTTTATTCAATTGTATTAGGAGCTCTGGCGACGTTTCTTCTCAACCGAGCATCCAACGTGTTAGAAGAATTTGAACCAGTGAATTTGAGGCTCCAATAATGTTCTTCCACTCTGACAATAGGAAAAGTTATCCTCTTTTTTGGTATTCCCCGTCAATATTTTTTTCTGAATTTAGGGTTTGTATTTATGTAAAAATTTAAGTTTGGGTGTTAGATATGTAATACATAAGAATTGTGTGATTTGTATGAAGAATTGATGTTTGGGTGTTTGATATGTAATAGATAAGAATTGAGTAGAATGCATTTAAAAAAGGAAGTATTGGTGTTAGATATGTAATACATATGAATTTAGTGGAATGTATGTAATAATTGAAGCATAAGTTACAGATATGTAATACGTACGAATTGTGTGGTTTGTATGTAAAGATTGAATTATGGGTTTTAGATATGTAATACATAAGAATTGAGTGGAATGTATGCAAAAAATGAATTTTAGGTGTTAGATATGTAATACATATGAATTGAGTGGAATGGATGTAAAAAATAAAGTTTAGGTTGTAGATATGTAGTACATAAAAATTGTGTAGTTTGTATGTAAAAATTGAAGTTTAGGTGTTAGATATGTAATACATAAAATTGTGTGGCTTGTATGTAAAGATTGAAGTTTGTGCGTTAGATATGTAATACATAAGAATTGAGTCGAATGTATGAAAATTTGAAGTTTGATTGTTAGCTACGCAGTATATATGAATTGAGTATAATGTACTTAAAAAATTGAAGTTTAGGTTGTACATATGTAATACATAAGAATTGTGTAATTTGTTTGCAAAAATTTGAAGTTCAGGCATCACTAAATGAGAAGTTCATATTAGTGTTAGCTTTTTCCGATACAAAAATTAGCATCTGATTTGCGACTGTTAAGCAACAAAAAATAAATTTTAGTATTTGCATTGGATTTTGAGTTTATTGTGCGTCCAAAAATTCGATAGATAAAGAATTCTAAACACGGTGAAAACTGCTTTGCAACGGGTTTTGCGTTGAATTAGCGTTCAAAAGATAGATGCAAACCTTTACTAATCAGCGTCGAACTATTTATAATGCAAATGACCTAATAAATTCAACCCGCACACCTAAATTTCATTTCTCCACTCCCCCATCCTGCGTGCGCCTCTCCAGTCTCTTCTTTTGCCCGAAATCCCTTTAAACAGAAAGCATTGAAGATGGTGAGTCTATTTGCACCACTATTTTCATTTTATGGTATGCATGTAAATATTGATGTTTAGGTGTTAGGCTTGTATGTACGTAAGAATTGAGTGATATTTATGAATAAAATGCATAGGTAATGTGCTGTGTATGTATAAATGGAAGCTTTGGTGTTAGGTATGTATACACTTATGAATTCATTTGAATGCGGTGAATATTGAAGTTCAGCTGTTAATTTTGTAAATACATAAGAAGTGAGTGATATGTATTATATAAATGCATATGTGATGTGGTATGTATGTATAAATTGAAGTTTTGTTGTTAGGTATGTCTATACATAAGAGTTCAGTGGCATGCATGTAAATATTGAAGTTTAGGTGTTAGGTTTGTATATACATAATAATTGAGTGATATATATTAATTAAATGCATAGGTGATTTGGCATGCATGTATAAACAAAAGTTTTGGTGTTGAGTATGTATATACATAAAAGTTCAGTGGTATGCATGTAAAAGTTGAAGTTAATATGTTTGGTTTGTACATATATGAGAATTGAGTGATATGTATGAAATTCATATATAACTAATGTGGTATATTTGTACAAATTGAAGTGTTGGTGTTAGGTATATATATACATAGGACTTCATTAATATGTATGTAAAAATTGATGGTGATATAAGGATATTGTTATTAGAAGAATTAGGGTTAGTTGGTTGAAGGGGAGGAATGATGCATCAACATGGACTATTGTTCAAAGAGATGGTGATATTGATAGGGATGCTAATAGTAGAATTCAAGTTGTTTGGTTAAACTGGAGGAGTGAATCTGGTCTTATTCACAGTGATGGTGATATGGACGTGAATGTTATTAGTAGAATTCAGGTTGATTGGTTGAAATGGAGTAATGCATCTGGTAGATTATTTAAAAAATAAACCACTTCAAAGAAGTATCTTTTATACGGTTGACCAAGTAGTGTCTACTTCACCATATAAAGCGAACTATTTAAATGAGGTTCTGGGGTCATTTTATTTGATTAGAATTAGCTCCCACGAACCACTAAATAATATCATCCATTGTACATATTGATAAGTAAGGACTAATTAATGTTTATTTTTGTAGTAATTATAGTGGTCTGTAAAACTACATCTATACTGCAGATGAATAATCATAATTTGAGAGCTTGGAAGTATAATAGATTATATCCATGATGAAAATGACTCACATATGAGTTTTTGAATAGCGTTGAGAAATTCGTGCGCATGGCATCACAACTGCCCATCTATCAGTCTAAGGGTAAGTTCTGATGTCATTGTGCGAAGCACAAACATCAAGCACTCCTGTTACACGAAGAATTTAAGTTGGATCTTTACCGTAAGGGAGTACAAACATACTTATTAGTACTGGACTGCGCTTGGTGAGAAAGAGCATGAAGTTCAGTTCGATCAAGGAGGATCCTCGCAAGTTATGCCCATTGCAGAGGAATTTGATTCTGACATGTATGAATAAATGGTTCTTGATACTCAAAGCTCAATTTACTGGAGGCGTTCAACACTAACCTGAAACACAGAACAACGAATCACAACAGTTATATGACTTACTAAACACTGCACAACAACTATTATGGGATGGTTGCACAGCACATACGGAGTTATCAATGGTGCTGAGAATGTTGACAATCAAATCTGATTTTAACATACCTAGAGAAGCATTCAATTAGGTAGCAACTTTATTGAAAAAGACTAACCCTGCAAGTAAATTAGTTTCGGATGACCTGTACAGAATGAAAAAGTTGGTTTCAATGTTAGCGTTACAATGTGAGAAGATAGATTGTTGTGTGAATGGGTGCATGATATATACAAGGTCGATGCAGTCGAGATGAATTGTCAATTTTGTGGTGCGGATAAATTCAAAAAAAGCGGGAGAAAGAATAAAAAAAATAATAAAAAAATACTCCATACAAGTGTCTCTTTTATTTTTCACTCATACCCCGGATTCAGAGATTGTTCGCTTCCATCCGTACAACCCCTCTCATGACTTAGCATAGTACTGGATTCGTTGAAGCTAACTCGATGAGTCTTCTGTCACATTGTGAGGCTTGAAGATATTTTGATCATACTTACCTGAATTTTACAGTTGAAGTGCGTAATATTAGACTTGGATTATGTGCGGATGACTTCACCTCGTACAGTTACACTACCACCCCATACTCATGTTGCCACTAATCATTAAGCCATATAATTCGCCCCTCGATATGTGCATGACTGTGTCGTTTTTATTTCTGATGTTGATCATATCAGATCCACATAGCTCGAAGGAGAAAATCGACGTCTACTTACAACCTTCGATTTAAGAGCTTCAAATATTATGGGAGCTGGGTTTGCTTACGTATGACATCGCTACGAAGCAGAATATTCAACTGAGAGCAGCTCTTATGGGATGCTATACGGCGAGAGCAAAACCGAGAAACTAGCTTGTCCTTACATCATGGATATGACGAATAAATTTACTCTGAAACATGGTAGGAAAAACAGTTGGTTCAACTGTCACCGAAGATTTCTAAACCGTGATCACCCATTTAAAAGGAACAAAGATGCATTCAGATCAAATCCATTCCTCACGATTACTACAGTCAAAATATTGGAGAAGATTAGTGAAGTTTCAAAGTTCACCGAGAGATCAGAGCCATCTTCAACACATCTTTTTGATTTCGGTGCCACGCACAACCAGATGAACCATAATATATTCTCAGATCTTCCGTATTGGAAAACTAATTCTATTAGACATAATCTCGATGTTATACATATTCATAATTATCTATATATACACAATCTCAATGTTATACATATTCATAATTTTATTAGACATATTATTCTTATTTATATTTTTCTAAAATTTTTTATTGCATATTCATCGCATGTTCCCTCTACGGTCAAGTCTAGTGAAATATGTAAATCATGCACATATTGGTTGTATTCGCTTGGAAGAAGGTGGGCCCACGTGATGTGACATTGGTTTGGTTTTATACCGAACATGTGGCTTTATTCAGCGAACGCGACATTTAGAGTATATTTTTGAACAAATATATATGCTGAAAGGACTTTCCATTGTAGGGCCCATCCTCACTAAAGCTGTATGGAATTCCTAATTTGAGTCAATCGCTGTCCAAGATTCCTTCCCCAAGTCAATTTATTCCTATATTTTTTACGGCGCCTTTTACCGCCATGCAGCACACCTTTTAGTTATTTATCCAACATCTAAATTTTCATATTTTATTCATATAATAGCGAATAATTAGTACCACATAAAAGAAAATTTTGAGTCGGAGTGAAATTTAAATAGTATATTCGTTGCGGCAGCGTTTTAAAAATGCCGACGTACTATTTTGAAATTACATTTGAACAATTTATCTGAAAACACAGTTAGTTTTTTACACTAAAAGCAAAAAGTGAGTCGAACTTGTGAGTTCGCGTTTCAAGATAAACAGTTTGTTTGGATAAGTACAAGGTGCCCCAAACACAGAAAAAAATTGCGTACGTAAAGCGTTCGCAGTCTGCGTACGCCGTCCAATAAGAGCATGCCACGTACGTATAACCTCCATGTAATCTACCAATAACCTGCAAGGAGATTACAAAGAGATTATATGCAGATTACTTGGAGGTTGCAAGGGATAAAATAAAGAAATTCTCACATGCAACATGCTGAACGTACGAAACGCTGCGTATACTTTACGCACGTAAAATTTCTCCCCCAAACACAACCTAAGTTTAAACACTCTTCACCTGTTGATTTTTTATTTTCACTCTTATATGTGAGTTGTTTATTCCGCCTGTAAATAAAAGGCGGTCAGATAGATGATTAAAGTTTTCACTGTTTGAGTGTAAAGAGAATAGTAAAGTTTAATCATCAAATTATATAGTTAAAAATATAAGGAGCTTATTCAATAGTTTACTGCCCATCCTCTAAAGCTAAACCAACCACAGAATACTAGGCAACATGAAAATAACATATATAATTTTAGTTTCTTAACTTTTTATTTATTTATTTTTTTAGCACTTAGCAAATGTGTTCTATAAAGTATTTTATATAAAACCTATGCTTCATTTTGATCATTTTTATATATATAGAGACACACATACACATTAAAGTAGCATCAACAAATTTCAATCATCCAACACGAATTTCAATGCATTTTTTTTAGCAATAAATATTCCAAATGCAAATTCGATATTACACGGGGCCTCGATTTGAATAACTTTGTAGTCAAGCTGACCGACTCGACAATATGAATCCAATGATACCAAATTTGGTTTAATCTGAGTTCAATCACATCCAGATTAAGCCATTGAAGCTCATTTGCATGTTTTGGATCATCAATTGATATATCTATAGTTATATCGATTGTTTCGACAAGATAATATAACGAACATATACTTAATTTTGAGGTAATTAAGACCATCAAATCATTGAAAGCCCCCTTTGATCAAAGGGGACCAAGTATGGATCATCTGACCTAGCGGTGTAAGTGGGTCAAGCTGACTTGTAAGCCAGCTCAAACTCGACCAGATAAGTGGTTCGTTAACTGATCTCAAAAAGGTAACAAGCCAAGCTCAACCTTGCCCTGACTTGATTTGTTAGCTCATGGTTAGCATGTTTAAAAAAATATATATTAATAAAATTATACTCAATATATTAAATTTGAAGGCTTTATTTTTAAAATATTAAAAATGATTTAAAAACAAAGTTTTATATTTTATATCAAATGATTTATTATTATTTCTCTCATTGCTTATTCTATTTGTCATTTTATTATAACATTAACTTAATATTATTTTCTCTCTTTTATAACAAACAAACCGGCTTGTGAGTTGGCTTGAACTCGTAGACTTAAGCTCAAGTTGAAGCTCGAACTCGATAAAATTAATTAATCTTAAGCTCATGTCGATGGTGGCTTGAGCTCGACTCGACTAGTTTAAACTCCTCAAAACCCCTCCTTTAGAGGCTATAAATATATCCCATATTTCACTTGAGAAGAAGTAGAATGAGCCAAACTTCAGTGTTAGACGATAACTTCCAGCCTCCGTAGCTGCCAACCACAGTTAACCATTGCCCGCTGGCCACCTTCGACCATTGTTGACCGCCCCTTACTTGAAATCATCGGCGAACTCTATTTGCTTACAAAGTATCCCAAATATAATGTAACGAAATACCTCAAATATGGTATAATGTAATAATATCCCAAATACGGTGTGACGAATTGTCCATAATATTATGTAACGAACAATAACATATTGAAGATCTAATGATTACTTTTGGTGACAACTGTTACGATTCTCGTATTTAGAATACGATGACTTTTTCTAGCCTCCTAAATTTTTCTATACATCGTATACTGACATGTGCTTTCTCTAATGTCTAATAACATACCTAAGATAATGCTTGTAGCCACCAATCAGTGTAGCACCAACTAGGACTTATAAGACTAGTTACTAACATAGCTTCTCACTATGGCCTCTGTGGTAAGTTACTCCTGTAGCTTCCACTATGACCTATATGACCAACTGACGCTCTTGCAGCTACCAATTATGAAAAATGTGGTCATATATTACTGTAGCTTCCAATTATGACTTCTTTGACAAAGTAACGCTCTTGTAGCTACCGATTACAATACGTGTCACTTGTTACTACTAAATATTTCTACTACGACCTCTGTGGCTAATTGACACTCCTGCAACTACCAGTTATAGCTTATGTGGTCAGTTACTATTGCATCTTACCATTATGAACTCTGTGTTCAGCTTACGCTCTTGTAGCTATTAACTACAACATATGTGGCCAATTACTACTACAACTTCCAACTACGATATCTATAGCCAACTGACATTGTTACAAGCACCAACTACAACCTCTCTACCCATCCAATGCTATTGTAGTTACCAACTGCATGTGGCCTATGTAGTCAATTGATGATACTGTAGCTACGTAACTACGTCCTATTTAACCAACTACGACTAATGCAACTAACTGCTACTGCTTCTTCTAACTATGACCTATTTGGACAATTTACGCGACTACAATTACTAACTACAGCTTATGTAGCCAACTATGACCTATCTACTAACTAGTACTGTAACTTCCAACTATGACCTATGTGACAAACTACGATCTATGAGACTACCGCAGCCTGTGTAACAACTATGACCTATGTAGCTAACTTCTATTATAACTTTCTACTATGGCCTATGTGGCTAAATGCTACTGCAGCTACCAATCATGGTCAAGCGATCAACTACAGCCTAAGTAGTTAATTGATGTTGGTTAATTGATACTGCAACATTCAACTACGACTTCTAAAGTCAAGTGACGCTACAACTTTCAACTATGACATATGCGGCCACTGATGCTATCACAACCGCCAACTACAGTATTTATGATAAAATATTATCTTTATAGTAATCAAATATGACAATTACTGGCCACTATTGTTTTTATCACAAAGAACTACATTAGTTGTAGCATAATTACATATATCAAATTTAGGAGATAACTATACTTTTGTAATTATCAACGTTTTAATTCTAGCTTTTCTAATTCAGAAGAAGATTGGATCTAACGTTCATATTGTGGCTCACTCTGTTAGGGCTAATAATTCTTATCTCACCATGCTATACAGAAACTATCACATCAAAGAAGTATACTCTTTGTCCACTTTTCTGGTGCATGCAACGATGGATATTATAAGGAATGGTGGAGACTGTTTCAATATTAAAAAGAATATTAAATAATGTTATAAACTATTAAATAAGTTGTAACTTAAGCACTAAGCCAGATATCCCATCGTCTCTTTTGATTCACTTTCCGTAATTCTAACAAAACTGCCGAAACATCAGCAGACCGTGAGGAGAAAGAAGAGAAAGAAAGGCTTGAGTTAAGTGAAAACTAAAATATTTTTTATTGATTAAATTTTAGGAGGGCTCTATTATTATGGTGAGATGCTTCATCTTTAATATTGAGAGCAGATGATTTATAAGCCAGTTGATTGTACTTTTTCACTTTTATATCAGACTCTACGTGGATATAAATATATATATATTTTTCATATTGAACTTTTCAATGATACATAATTTTATAAAAAATTGAATGTTTTGCATTAGAGGACTTGCTGTAATTAGCATGAGATATTTGTGTCAGATTATTTCAACGTAAAATTAGCGTTGGATTTGTGACTTTTAAGCAGTGAATAATAAACTTTGATATTTGCAGTAGATTTTGCATCCGATTTGCGACCAAAAAATTCTTCGGCAAAAGCATTTTGAATATGACGACACTTTTATTGGAGTTAAGATGGATGTTGTATCGAATTCGCTTCCAACAAAGCGGGCAAAAACTTTACTTTTTAGCGTCGAACTAATTATGACATAAATTAGGTAGAAATTTGATGCAAATGACCTAAAATACTCGTCCCGCCCGCCTCAACTTCATTTATGCTCTCCACGCCTCTCCCGGTCTCCACTTCCGCCTGAAACGCTGGCAAGCTTCCCCTCCCCCAATTCCCTTTCCCCTTTCCTCTCCCTTTCGTTTTCGCTCAAAACCACACCTTCCCGAATGATCCTTCGCGATGCAGTGGTCGTTAGTGCTAGATGGGAAGTTAACGACTAGATCACGCTTAGACTATCTAAACTCCTTTATTTCTCATCCTTCCACTTCACTCCTATCAGAAAGCACTGAAGAAAGTAAGTCTATTCATTCCAGTATTATCATTTATATGTGGTATGCATGTAAAAATTGTAGTTTAGGTGTTAGGAGTGTATATACATAAGAATTGGGTGATGTACATGGGTCATTTTCTCCATTGCATTCTATCGAGTATAGGTAATGTGGTATGTTTGCAAAAAATGAAGTTTTGGTGATATATATATATTAAGGAAATCAGTATTTACACCTCATGTCTAGACATTTCATCAGAGCTTGGGACTTCATCTGTGAGCTTGTTGGACCTCCCTGAAGTTTCTCCAATCATCTGATTGAGGCCTCCCCTCTCAGATCAAGGTATTGAACTTCACTTTCTTCCCGATCTTATTTCGATTCTCCATGCTCATTGAGTTGATTTCATGCTAGGTTAACCGTATAGATAGGTTCGTTTGGGTTAGACGAGTCCATAGAAACAAACCCAAAATAATTTGGTTGAGTCTAGGATGAGATCTTAGGTTTAGAAGGTGAACGGTTTACGGGTTAGGTCAGTTGGGAACGATGACTAGGAGCAGTTAAATCGCGCATGTATTGGATGGACGGCGCTGATGTAGTCGGACGAGGAGATGGTGTATAAAGTGTGA
Source organism: Papilionanthe hookeriana x Papilionanthe teres (assembly GCA_022702705.1). Taxonomy (NCBI): domain Eukaryota; kingdom Viridiplantae; phylum Streptophyta; class Magnoliopsida; order Asparagales; family Orchidaceae; genus Papilionanthe; species Papilionanthe hookeriana x Papilionanthe teres. The sequence continues at coordinate 23,396,349 of CM040436.1, read as the reverse complement.
GCCGCGTTGCATGTAACTTGGCTAGCGGTGTCAAATGACGGAGCGACACGTGTGCCTTTGGATTCGTTGTAGGATGACACGGCGCTGACTTTAGAAAATCTATAACTTGGTGTAGAAAAATCAGAAAAATAAAAGAAAAATATCTTCTTGCAAAGTGAATAGAGGAGAATAATGTGGAAATAGTTTGGTGTTTATTTGATGTATATATTTATTTTTAATTAATTAAATACAGTATTGCATGCTTTAAATACATTTTGACATAGGCATTTCACCAAGGCCTGAACTTTGGGGGTCTTGTTCTCTCTGTCATTAGGGACCTTCCCTAATTTTTCCAGGTTAGGGATCATCTCTATGGGAGAACCCTAATTTTAAAGTCAAATGTCCCTGTTTTGATATAAAAATTCTAATAATTAAAATATTAATACAAAAAATACAAAGTAAATTTTAGTAGGTTAACTGTGACTAAAGGATCAGAGGAAAAATATAAACATGGTTTAAATCACTGAAACTCACCCTAATTAAAATTAACCCATTAAAACAAAATAAAATTAAACTGGACAAAATATAAAATAATGATACTTTAAAATTTGGGTTAAAACTTATCATAAAATAATGATTTTAAAACCCTAAAAATCATTCCTTCACCCAACTTAGCCCATTCCACAATGGGTTAAGTCAAAATTGAGTCTATCTCTAAATAGACTCAAAGAAAGACCTAATTAAGTCTAAAGACATCAAAATATACTTAAATGAAATTTTAATTAAGCTTAAAGACATTATTAAGTTTAATTAACTTTTATTAAACCTTAAAGACATTAGGTTTAATATAGAATCAAATTTTAATTAAGCATAAAGACATTATTAAGTTTAACTAACTTTTATTAAACCTTAAAGATATTAGGTTTAATATAGAATCAAATTTTAATTAACCTTAAAAGACATTACTAAGTTTAATTAACTTTTATAAAACCTTAAAGACATTAGGTTTAATATAAAATTAAATTTTGATTAAGCTTAAAAGACATTATTAAGTTTAAGTAACCTTTATTAAACCTTAAAAACATAAGGTTTAATACAAATCAAATTTTATTAAGCTTAAAAGACATTATTAAGCATAATTAACCCTCATTAAACCTTAAAAGTATTAGGTTTAGTACAAAATCAAATCTTAATTAAGCTTTAAAGAAATCATTAGGTTTAATTAATCCTCATTAAAAAGACATTAAAACCTTAATTACATAAATGAATAACCTTAAATCCTAATTAAGACTAACCCTAGTTAGACTTAATTAACATTTAAGCCTTACTTACATTAGGCTTAAACAACCTTAAATCCTAATTAAGTCTAACCCTAATTAGACTTAATTAATCAATTAAACTTTACCCAAATTATGTTTAGTTAACCTTAAACCAATTAGACTTAACTCTAATTAAGCCTAATTAATCAATTAAGTATTACCCAAATTAGGTTTATTTAACCTTAAACTAATTAGTTTTAACCCTAATTAAACCTTACCCAAATTAGGTTTAATTAACCTTAAACAAATCAGACTTAACCCTAATTAAGCCTAATTAATCAATTAAACTTTACCCAAATTAGGTTTAATTAACCTTAAACCAATTAGGCTTAACCCTAATTAAGTGTAATTAATCAATTAAACCTTACCCAAATTAGTTTTACATAACCTTAAATCAATTAGGCTGAACCCTAATTAAGTCTAATTAATCAATTAAACCTTACCCAAATTAGGTTTAATTAACATTAAATCAATTAGGCTTAACCCTAATTAGGCTTAATTAATCAATTAAACTTTACCAAAATTAGGTTTAATTAACCTTAAACCAATTAGTCTTAACCCTAATTAAGCCTAATTAATTAACTAAACCTTACCCAAATTAGGTTTTGATTAACCCTAAACCAATTAGACTTAACCCTAATTAAGTCCAATTAATCAATTAAACCTTACCCAAATTAGATTTAATTAACCTTAAATTAATTAGGATTAACCTTAATTAAGCCTAATTAATCAATTAAACGTTACCCAAATTAGGTTTAGTTAACCTTAAACCAATTAGGCTTAACCCTAATTAAGCCTTATTAATCAATTAAACCTTACCCAAATTAGGTTTAATTAACCTTAAATCGATTAGGCTTAACCCTAATTAAACCTAATTAATCAATTAAACCTTACCCAAATTAGGTTTAGTTAACCTTAAACTAATTAGGCTTAACCCCAATTAAGTCTAATTAATCAATTAAACCTTACCTAAATTAGGTTTAATTAATCTTAAACCAATTAGGCTCAACCCTAATTAAGCCTAATTAATTAAATAAACTTTACCCAAATTAGATTTAATTAACTCTAAACCAATTAGACTTGACCCTAATTAAGGCTAATTAATGAGTTAAACCTTACCCAGACAACTGAACATAAACTCAAACATAAAGCACCATAAACTAAACCCAAAAACTTAAATTTAGCCTAACTTAAACCTAAGCAAATCCTAATTTAAGTCCAAATCACATCGGACTTAAGCCCGAAACTAAACTTAGGTTCAATAGGACATGAATCTAAGTTAACCTAACTAAAACTTAAGTTCAACCCACGTTAAACTTAAGTTAAAACCATATAACTTAGGTTTAACCTAACTTGAACCCAAGTTAATCCAAACTTAAGTTCAATCCATATTAAACTTAAGTCAAAACCACATAACTTAAGTTCAACTTAACTTGAACCCAAGTTAACTCAAACTTAAGTTCAACCCACATTGAACTTAAGTCAAAACCATATAACGTAGGTTCAACCTAACTTGAACCCAAGTTAACCCAAACTTAAGTTTAATCCATATTGAACTTAAGTCAAAACAATATAACTTAGGTTCAACCTAACTTGAACCCCAGTTAACTCAAACTTAAATTCAACCCATATTGAACTCAAGTCAAAACCATATAACTTAAGTTCAACCTAACTTGAATCCAAGTTAACTCAAACTTAAGTTCAATCCATATTGAACTTAAGCCAAAACTTAGTTTCAACCAAAATTGAACCCAAAGTAATAGGACATAAGTTTGACCCAAATCAGACTTAATCTTAAGTTCGATCTAAATCGAACTTAATTCTACATAAATCAAAATAAACTTTTAAGTTTAACAAAAATCAAACTGAATAAAATATAAGTTCGATCTAAGTTAAACTTAACTCGACATAAAATAACATTTCAACCAAATTTAGACATCTGACAACTTTGAAACAATAGAGATTCTTATGACATTATTTCTGACAATGTTTACTTTGCATGTTATATGATGTGCTAACTCTGTTTTGCAGGACGATAATGACGAAACAACGTCAAAATAAACAAACAAAATAAAACAAAAATAACCTCGCTTAGATTTCCTTTGCATTTTATAGGGTGTGCTAACTCTGTTTTGCAGGACGTCAACGACGAAACATAAATAAAAATAACCAAACAAAAAGACATTAAACAAAAATAATAATAAATGACATTAAAAATGACAAAACACAACCAAACAAAAAAAATAGATGACATCAAAAATGACAAAATAAGACATAAATGAGAAGACATGATATGATAAAATATATTGAACAAAATAAATAAACAAGGCACGGAACAGTGACATGACAAGTCACAAAATATCAACATGACAAATAAAATTGACTTTACATGACAAAATAAAGTCATATCTTCTTGACATTTTAGAAGATACCTCATGGCATACATAAATTGATATAATATCTCATGACAACGAGATAAAAATCGGGGATAAGACATTTATTTGTCTTTTTTCTTAAAAACCCATTTAGAAAATGAATGTTTCATATTAATCAAAAGTTTTCTTAGGCAAAACTAGAATTTTCTAGGATGTAAATAACTATAGAAGCTTGCTTCTATAGGAGAAGTAAAAAAGAACTCAAAATAGGTTGACACATAAAACTCTCTGGTAACCAGACTTGTGATTTTCCTAATAGGGTAAGAACATTCTAGAGTTCCCCCTATGATGATATCACTTTACCTTTCCTTGATTGTCTATTCTCCTTTCTTTTATCCTTTAAAAAGATTAGGACAATAAACTGACGACTCCTTGACATTTAACATGAAAGCCTTGAATTGGCGACGATAGGAACAAACACATTTTTTATCGCCGACATAGGCTCAATCAAACTTGACTAATATGAATTAGAAAAGATGATAAAATTAATTTTAAACACATTTGAAACATTACAAGTCTAACTTCAAAATCAAATTGGCTAAGCTTCTTAATAAACCAATATGCCCCTAAAGGCCTTCACTTATATAATTTAAAAAAAATCAAGTGATAATTACCCCACTCTTGGGATGATCAAAACATCAGTTCATTGAGCATAGGGGTATGATAGGGATGAGTCATCAAGCAATATAATAGGTTTGAATGAACTCGATACTTCTAAATAAGATAGTGAGGTATCCGGGACCTTGCCCATGGGTCCTTCTCATAGCCTTTTGGATATCTTAGAGGACGATTAAGCTTACTATACTTTGCTCGAAGAATCATCCATACACTCAAACAAATATGATCCACCAGGTTATGTTATAGAACTCGGTAGGCACATGACAAACCTATCTATAGGCTTGCTCAGTTTTTCTTATAAGCATGTTTTAATTCGCACAAAATTATATATATGCATTGCAAGACTAAACTTACAGGTGAAGGAACAAGATGAAATGTCAGGTATGCTTTATTTTATTGCACTGCAATTTACTTTTGTTTACTTTCTCGTACATTTTCTGCTTACAAAATAATGTTAAACAACAAGGTCACCATGCATATCAATACCATAACTTTTAGGATAGCCACAAAACCAAAACAAAAATTAAAATTAAAACAAAACAAATATAAAATTCATCGCCTCAACAATCAAAATATAAGACAACTCAAAATTTAATCATAAACAGAACAAAAGCCATAATTGTAACTAAATTAAAACGTCTCTATCAGATGATTGGGAATCCCTCGGATGAGGTAACCTACGACTGTTAACAAGATTTCCCACGGTCTGAATGAAAGTATTGAATTCATTTAGTTGAATTTAGTAAATTCATTCGGACTAAGTGAATCCAAAGAAAATAGTGGTGCCGGAACGAGGGAACCGTGGGATCCTAATCGGTGTTGCTATAACCAACTTAAATTCCTCCCAATAATACATTAAAACACCTCAATTTAAACATTTCTAAGGCATGACACTTCTCACAATCTCCTACTTTTGACATTTCTAAAACTTAACATGTTGAGTCGAGGAGCTTGGAGCAAACACAGTGGGCAGTATGGTCACCTTCAACAGTAAAATTCCTTAGAAATAAACAACAAGCCATAGAACTTTGAGGTTGTTTGTTCAGTGCAACATAAATCCTCACTTTATCCCTTTAGGCCTTTGCACTTCATGCAATATAAGTCCTAACTCGTCTTAGGATTCCAAGGTTGTCATCCGATATGACATAAATTCTCTTATCTTCCAGGCTATTCACATAATCAGTATCAAGTGAATGTAAGCCCTAAATAATAAAATTGACAGGATGAAATACTAAACAAGTATTTCAAATTGAAGCCGAATAATAGGATAGTTTGAGAAATCACTAAGATTCTTCTTAGAGTTGTGTTTTTCCCCTAGCCTCCTCTTTCTTTGGAATCCTACAATAATTGTTTCAAACTTGAGCCACTCACCTATTTAATTTTCTATTACCACATCTTCTAGAAGATCCTACCTTTTGGAAGTCATAAAAATAATATTTTTTGATCTATATCAAGAGTTTTCTTATGTGGCCTCATTTATCTAAGATGTAATTAACTATAGAGGCTTGCCCATCCAGATTAATATAAACCTTATCTAATTGCTTCATATTGGGTAGGGGAAGTTGTCGGTCAACATAAATGTTTCACAGACCAAATGAATGTCACGAATTCTTTAGTTTATTTGATGAAGCTTCACCAACAAGCAATGCACCTATTCTTCGGATTGTATACATGGCTTGTGGTGTAGTGCTCGATTATTTAAATTATTGTTTATATGAGATCGATTTGATTTCATATTTTTCAAATTAAAAATGATGGCGTCGGGATACTCATTCCGGCGACCGACAATTTTCAACTTTTGTGCCGACAGTGCCTCTCCTGAAACATCATTTTGTCTTTCGTTGCTCTAGCCTCTCCTGCATTGGGTTAAGGAGGGCAGTTTGCAGCCCCCCCTTAAAAAAGAGGCGAGTTCCATGATTGTAATCTCTTTAATATAGTAATCTCTTTAATATAAATGCAACAAATTATCCTAGACAATTTGCATGTTCATGATTGTTATTCATCATAATATAAGTCTAATCTTCTATATTATGAACTTATTATGAATAATATTATTGTATTACATTATTAATATGATTGATCATTAAAAATGTTAATATTCTAGAGCTTGCTTCCATCATCATAAATGGGTTTGTTATTTTAAAATATTTACCGTGTTCTCTCTCATATGTAATTAAATACCCAAATGCCATGGAAAGATTATTTAAAACATTATTGTAGAACATAATGTGATAAAAGAAATTGCTAAGAAATAATTGACATAGATATATGATGCTTATAAGCCTATATGAAACATATTAAATACACCTAAACACCATCATCCTATAAAATTTGTCTCATCCATAGATTAACAATCATAATTTGTCTCAACATTAAAACTTCTAAAGTTTTGCTTCACATATTAGGCAACCATTTTTTGTATTCCTATTCTAAATTTTCTCCATTTAGTATTCCTCTCAACCCTCCTGTGGAATTTATGACCATATAGTATGATATCATTTTAATTAACCTAGATGTTGGGAGGTCTTTTTCAAGGTCAAAGAATCTTGTGTTTTCTTCTATTTTTTGTACATGGAAGATTATGATTAAGTCAAATCATGTTAAGTATCATTTGTAGTTAAATTAGTTTTTTTATTGAATTAGAGTTGAGTTTAAATTATGGTCTAAATTTTCAAATCATATATATATATATATATATATATATATATATATATATATATATATATATATATGTATGTATATATATATATATATATATATATAAAGATTGAATAGCAGTCGGAGACCGCCGATCAACCCCTATAGGTTGAACTGACCGAGGAGCGGACTCCCCTTCTAATCCGGTGTGCTATTCGAATCCTCCCGTCATGGGTGAGATTCGAACCCCTGACCCTAGGGACTTACACCAAAGGCCGCACACACACACACACACACAAACATATATATCTGCGTGTGTGACATAGCACTTTGATTGTTTAAAACTATGCATGAAGAGATGTACTTCACTTTTAAGTAGTTAAAATGGTGCTATTTTCATGTGATATTAAAGAATTACATGCTTTGTGTAAATATGCAAGGTGTGAGATAAGTAAATACATAAAAAAATTGTGTGCTATGTAAGAAAATACCCCAATAAATAATCAAGCAGATCAATGATCAAACTTATTAACTCTTGTACAATTATGACCAATTGATTCAATCAGTACAAACACAAAAAATTCAAATATATTGTATTATTGCAAATTAACCCTATTTATTCCATTCTAATCAAGACATTCCAACAAGAAAGTTTTATGTCCTCTTCAGTCACTTAGTTGAGTGTCTTCTTCTACAAACTGAACTAGGACTAACCTACAAATTTAAGTGAAGAAAAAATGGAATCTCCCTAGAAAATTTCCAATAATAAAAATTAGGGATATTTATATCCATACCACTTAATTCTTATGTATTGACATATTTGCCACTTTTATACTGGAAAATTTACGTACATACCTCCCAATTTCTACCTATTTACATATTTTACATCAAAATTTTACTTTTTATAATTATACCACCCAACTTTTTAATATCACATAAAAAATACCACTAATTTAAATGTTAAAATATAAAATATATCTTTTCATGCATAAATAAAATGACATAATAACAATCAAATGGTATATACATGTAAATCTCCCAATAGATTATACACTGAAATTCAAAGAAAAAAAAAAAAGAAAACATAAAAAAATTGAAGTTGTCTCCATCTCATCCAAGTCGAAGCCAAGAGAGATACAGCATAGTGGGTGGCAGTAGGTCACATGGTCCCGTCCAGTCTTATCATAATTGCTGACTTTTCTGAAACTAAAGCTATAACAGTACATGGTGGATCCCTTCCTTTTTCATCACCATTTTTTTACTACAATTCCTTCCAACATTTCCACTTCTTCCCCTTTCTCCTTTCTCTCAATCCAATTACCACAATTACTCCATTTTTCTCTTTTCTCTTCATAAAATTCTACAACCTCCTCATAACATTTCAGTAGTATCATAATGATATTATGTTGAATTTCATCATAAAAATAACTTAAGAACTGATAAGATAGTTAAAATGATTCATCACTCAAATGTGCAGCATATATATTGATCAAAGACAGTCAAAAGAAAAAAGGAAAAAAATTCTCCTGCTAAAATGAAATTTACTTGAAAAAGCAGAACTCTCTTATAAGATTCTTTAGCAATCTCTATGAATGAAGGAGGTACATTTGTACTGGGGAGAAACATAGAAATACCTCCCTTATTTCAATCCTTGTTCTCCGCTAGAATATTATCTCCACATAACTAGCTAGCTTGCATAATTAGACCTCACATGATCTCCTTGTATCATTTTTTTTTTTAACTTAGAGATCGAAGATGCCAGCTAGTACAACCTTTGCAGGCACTCCCTTATTGCACAATCATATCCTCTCAATGCTCCGTCCATGGCCAAAACGCCGGCTCCTCGACGCCACAGAACATGTTGCAGAAGTTCTCGTCTCCACCGCCAGTGCCGCCGCCGCCCCCGGCGGCGACCGCATTCTCTATCTTCGGTAATTGTGTCACATTTAGTGAGGGTCTGTAAGAAGGAAAGAATTGCCTGCTGCTTTGATTTGGATTCAAAGGTCCGTCAATGGCTGCCGTTCTAGAGATATCCAAGTTGATGTCACAGCTGTTCTCACTCCTGTTGCTGCTAGATCCCTCCGTTTCTTTGTTTAGATTAATTAATTCTGCACCCTCTCTTCCTTTCAAAGTTAACAGCTGCAATTAAATATTTTATAAGAAATCAATCAATCAATCAGAAGGACATCCACCTCTCGAATTCAACACCAGCGAAATCATCAAATAAACTAGATCGGATGTGACAGCATAATTTTTTTAAGAAATTGTGTAAAAAAGCCATCTTGGCTAGCTTCCATTATCACCTCAGATTGAAGTTTCTTGTTATGTTCATGAAGAGCATCATTTTGCGATCTGATAATCTCGAACTCTCGCTTCAGAGCTTCGTAGTCCTTCTCTAGCTGCTTCGTCTTCCACCTCGCTCGGCGGTTCTGAAACCAGATGGCGATCTGTCGTGGCTGAAGCCCAAGAGCTCTTGCAAGCTGCATCTTGCGCTCTGGTTCTAGCTTGTTTCCAAGCTCAAAGTTTCTTTCCAATGTCCTCACTTGCTCCATATTCAGCCTCCTCTTCTTCTCCCCAGGCAACGAGCAATCATCAGAGAGCTCTTCCTCGCCGCCGCCACCGCCACCGGCGGCCGCCATCTCCTCACTCCAAACAGACCTCTTCCCCAGCATTGCCGCCACCCCTGAAACTGTAACCAACAAAAAAAAAAATAAAAAACAAGTCTGCAAAACATCAAAAACTGTTAAAAATCAGATCTTTAAAATACCTCCGAAATCCTGAGAATTGACACAGGGTGTGGAGGGGAGGATAGGGGAGAGCTGGTGGCACTCTGGTTCAACAGAGGGATGGAAAAGGAATCCCCTTGGGAAGAAGTTCGGAGGAGGAGATGATGAGGAAGAAGAAGGGAGTCCATTGTAGGTCATTTGGTTGTGATACATGGGGTCACAATGAATCAAGTTAGGACTGACATTGTGAGAAAGAAAAGGGTGGGGACTAATAAGAATGGAAGATATATAAATGCCTATTAAACGATGCAGAATTCACGGTACTGTAGTATTATTATAAACAGTAACAAGAGGAGAATAAAATAAAGTGCATTTTGTACCCCAAATTCAAACAGTGCGCAGCCAGCTTTGGAGAGTTATAACTGTAAATGATTTAACTTTCCGGCGGGCCGGCCATCTTTGCCGGAATCGAAGAATCCGATGGTGGTTGATGGAACGCATAAATGGGTAAATGGATGGAGTGAGGAACAAGAGAAGCCAACATGTGGTGGGCTCCATGATATAATCATGCTTCTCATTGTAGAATCTGAGCGTTATTTGATGATTATCAGATAATGCACGGATTAAAGTACTATGGTTAGCATTTAATGATCGAAGGTAAATTGGACTGCGTGCTTCTACTCAGTTCTGTAGCTTTTTGAGACCGTTAAATGGAGGAGAAAGGCTTGACCAGTTAGATTTTGAATGATTGAGAGGGGAAGATGAAGTAAATGTGGATAGGATGAAATTTTTATATTTTTAAAATATTTTTACTGATAAAAAAAATGAAAATTTTACTGTAGGTAGTCCTGGGATATATCATCCTCGGTACTTGGGGATGCGACAGTGAAACAGTGTGGGAAGCATTGGTGCATTCACCGCTCTGGTTTGTGGTACTGTAAAGAGATGTGGCATTGAGCAGGCTGCTTTTTCAGTAAAAGGAGCCTTACCTGTCGAAAAAGGTTTAAGAATGTATATATATATATATTTAAAAAGTGATAATAATGTTATTTTTTATGTGATATGAAAGATTTAGGTGTTATGAGTACAAATATGAAAATTTTAGTGTAATGTGCAAATGCATAAGACTTGTGTGCTATGTTTATAAATGCCTCTTCTTGTGATCGATATTTTAAAAACCATATATATATATATATATATATATATATATATATATATATATATATATATATATATATTATATATATATTTCAAAGAATCGATATTTGACTCTGGTGAGCGTCAAACACCGATTCTATTTGCGCTAGAGCACTATAATGGGTGCATGCGCTATGTGCTATTATTTGAGGACCCCGCGCCACGGGAGATCGAACCCTTGATCTGGGAAAAAAATTGCGTACGTCAACCAAACATAAGAGTTACGTATGTAATGAATTACAAGGGAGTTATAACCCCCTTGTTCCCTTCGTGTAACTTCTGTGTAACCCCCATGTAATCTTGTAACCTACAAATGGATGAAATAGAAACACGCGGGTTACAAGTGAGTTACACGGGAGTTACAAGGAGGTTATAACACGTTTGTAACTCTCCTGTAACCTCCGTGTAACCCCTGTGTAATCAAGTGCATACGCAACTACTGCGTACGGTTGACGTACGCAATTTTTTTCCCTTGATCTGAGGGGAGTTACAGTGAACCTCGCCAACCAACTGTTTATTTATAGTTTTTTTTTTATATTAGATTATTATTTAAAAAATTTAACATTAATTATTAGGGAAATTTACATACATAGAATATAATTATGTTGTATTTTCATATCTCATACTTAAACATTCGTATTTACATATATATCATTTTAGTGTTTAAATTTATCCATAAAAAGATAAATTTCCCTTTTATTAGTGATAATAATGTTATTTTTAATGTGATATTAGAGATATAAGTATTGTGTGTATAAATATTAAGTGTAAAATATGTAAAATGCATGACTTGTGTGCTATGTATATAAATGCCTCTTCTTATGAATGATATTTTAAAAGACTGCATTCCATTTTAATGAAATGGATCTTTCTTTGGAAATTAGATAAAAAGTAGATCTTGATGGTAGAAAAACATATTCTTACGTATTTATATATCTAACACCGAATCTTACCACATTTACCTATGCATGAAAGGGTGCTAGATAATAATGCTTTTTTATTGTTACATATATATATATATATATATATATATATATATATATATATATATATATATATATATATATATATATATATATATATATATATATAGATAATAAAATCTCAAACTATTTTATTCAACTAGCTCACACTTACTTTACTAACAATTTAGCAATTATATAGAAAGAAAAATTATCATTATTTACATGTTTGATCAACATTTCATATAAGAATCAACGTTAAAATAGGATCATCTTTGATAGGCATTCATATGAAGTAATATGTAAGCATAATTAATGAAGAAATTCTTATGATAACAATAAAGATTGGTCAAAAAGAGACATAAGCATAGGCTTTGTCATATTTATAGTAAAATAAATAAATTTGTTACATGCAAGTTGTTACTATTTGTCTCTTGCAAGAGGTCCATTCATGTAAACATATCACTAGAAGGAAAGCCACATTTACATAATCACTATCATAGTCTTCAAGCATCAAGTTTGATGATACAACGCCTCCACCGCTCTCACAAAGTAAAGGAGAGGAAATAATTTTTTAGAGCATGGATTTAAAACCAACATTAACTATTTTCCCATCTCCCATCATGGCCTTAGCTAGAATAACATGAGTATAGAAATCCCTGATAGGATTATCCATGGCAATAAAATTGTTAGAAAGGAGAACATTGCTATGAAAATTGCACATCAAAAAACCAATTTGAGTACTATACATCTAAGTGAACCATTAGTCGCAGTAAACACATTTTTACTATAGGATTTATTCAAAATATGAGTTCTAATATTTTTTTAGTTCTAAATGAAAAAAAATTAAAATGGTTTTCATGACTCTAAAATTTATAATGTTAATAAAATTTATGAAAATTCTTCCTCACAACAATTTTTAAAAACTAATGTAAATTATTATATCACATTTGTAACATTTATGTACACTAATAAATGAGGAATAGAAGGATGTGATAGTGGAGTCAACACATTAGTATTTATTTTGGGATTTATAAACTATAGAAAATGTAGTATACATGATTTATCTAAAGAGTTCAGAGATAAGAAAAGCTAATCCAAATTGGGGAAACAAAATTATTTCTATTTAAAATATTAAAAAAAAAAACATTTTTTACTCTTATAAAAAAATTCGTTAATACAACATATAGAAATAATCAAGAATAACCATTTATCAATTTAAATCAATAAGATTACGCTGTGGGTTCAATATACTATTTAGAAAAGGAACTGAATAATTAAAATCGTGTAAAGACTCTTAAATCATCTCCAATGGGGATGATTTATAGAAAATTTATTTATAAAGAGAAATGTAAATGTGTTGGAAATAGCTAGTTTCTCTTCATAAGTGAACAACACACTATAATACCATTAAATTTAGAGTTAGATTTAATAACAACCTAGACTGAATCTATTGAATGCTTTCCCATCAATGTATATAAAAATGATCAATTATATATAATATTTGAATTAGAATCTTGAGAAGAGTTAGAAAAAGCATCCCTAAATATTATGACAAATTAGCACTATCTTGGAGACAAGTAAAATATAAGCCATGATAATTCAAAAATAAGGAGACAAAGAAAATTAGTGATTCATCTATTTGAAAAGATAAAGCGAGTCATCATTGTTAAAGTATAGTGTGACTCAACACACTTACAAGGAGATGAAGCATTTAAATATTTAATTTATTGTTTAAGACTACTAACAAAATTTTGTTCTATTATTTTTTTTAGGACCACTTATCTTTTGCATGGAAGGAAACTATCTTGTGAAATTTCTATGAGAAGAATTTCACTTGGTAACTTACCCAAGATTTCAATGAAGCTCTTCCTAAAATCTTGAAGAGGGATATCATGATTTGTATTGATAAAACTAAATGTTTTTTCAACTAAGGTTTCTTCTAGCAACAAGGAAGAGATGCATCAACAAACATTTGAAGTGGCTTTAACACCTTAGTCATATATGAAAATTATATAATATTTTTTTATAATTTTTTTTTATTTGTAATATATACTTGATATATCAACAATAAATTTTATCATCTAACATGAATCTCGAGGCATTTGGTACCGATTCAAGGCATTCTCTTACCAAATTCCATTTCAAATCAAAATCTAATTATCATCCAGGGATTTAATTTCAGCAAATTTAAAGTCAAAACTGACCGACTCAAAGTGGTGAACCTAATCATACTGAAATTGACTCATTCCAAGCCAAATCAAGCCTAAAACAAGTCAGTGAATCACTTTTTGAGGCTTTGAGTGGTTAATTAGAGGGTCAAATGAACTCTAAATTTGGCATGCTTATATTCAAATTAAGCATCTCAATGAGAAGAATCTAATGAGCCTAGTCTCCTTTGGCTTTGAGATAATTAAGGTCAATGAGTAATAAAAATTCATTGTGGTCTTCTATAGCTTCTATCGAAATTTACTCAAAAGGAAAGAGAATGCGTTTTTCCTTGAATTATAGGCTTAGACTACATGTTGAGATTAGACCAATGGGTAATAAAATTCTTAGAGGACTCTGGTGCAATTTTTTGATTTGCCAAAATTTATGAACTCAGATTTAGATATACATATTGATTTAATTTTATAATGAGTCACACAATTAAACACAAGCATACGTATCGCTCAAGTAATACAGGGCTCTAGTGGAGTCCTGGATATCGATCCCACAGAGAGGCTTTAATTTTATGGCATAACACAGAAATCACTTATCGAATCACAGCACAATTGCAAGTAAGTTTAATTCTTAAAATAAAGACAAACTGTTTTAATTACTATTTCTACCAAAGTACATTCTAAACTTATAGCAAGTTAAACTAACACAAGACTAAATTTATAACAAAGTTCAGTTGCAAGAAAGAGTCTTCTTCCATTCCAATTATAATGTGGTGATTATTGTGACATAGATCAGTGATGCAAATGTATTATGCCAAATAGGAGCATTTCTATTCTTTACCCATATTTCAGTGTATAAAGAACATTGGCTAATCCTAAGTTTAGTCCTCAAATCCGTGATTAGGTTGGGAGGATACTGGCTCTCACTCTAGAGCTCCCACTTCCCTTCGCCTGAAGGCTAACTCTCACTTCAGTTTCCAAACATTAGGACCAAATTAAGGATTTCAGCATGTCACTCAGAAATCTCCAATTCTACGCCCATCAAAGTATATTTCCCTATTTATTTGCACTCAATCCCTATGAACTACGTCTCTTATTCACGGACATTGAATGTTACATTCAATTTTGTTGTGGAACTCATAATCCTTTCAGAAAATATGTTTCTCAACAAGTTTTAACAATTTAATTGGCCAGATCAAAATGTTAATGAAGTTCAAAGTAAAAAAGTCATCACAAATTCTCCATAATAAATCGACACATCATTTCCATATCACAACATCAACACATCACATGAAAAGGAGAAAAACAAAGAAATCTACTCAAGACTCATGAGGAAAAGATGATAAAACATGGATTATATATATAAATGCAACGTCATACAAACAGAGTAAAGTAAAGACAACTTATCTCAAACTCTTCCCCAAGCGAATCTCAAAGAATTCCTTTGACTCATCTTCTTTCTTCAAAACAACACACTATTCTCTCTTTAAATAACCAAGGAAGAAGAAATCTCTCACTTTCCCTCTCCTCTCACACTCATTAGAAGAGAAAACACAAAACCTAGATTTCCTAAACTAAATGAAAAGACACTCTCTCTAAAATCTCTCAACACTCTAAAATCTTCTCTCCTCTCTAAACTTGGCTCCAAAAGAGTTTAAATTCGACCAAAACTGAATTCCCAAGAGTTTCCTAAAGCAACCCTCCAAAATCCGGCCAAATAAATTGAATCTAGTTTAAAATTGGGATAGGGAGTGGTCCGACGCTGGATAGGGTGCCGTTCGGCATATTATTCCTCCAATATAGTTGCAACTCACTCTAAAATAGCGCAGTCCGGTGCTGGTGACAGCTCTGTTCGGCGCTAGTTCAATAAAATGCACTTTTGTCCCTTTTTGCTCTAAATTTGCTCCTTTTTGCTTCCTTTTGCTCCAAAGGCCTAAAATCATTGTACATGCATGAAATCATGAAAAATACCTTTCTTTAAAGTGCAATATCATCAAAAACAGGTATGAAATGAATAGTAAAAAGCTATCAAATTTTCAGTGGATCAAGATCCCCCAAACTTAACTATTACTTGTCCTCAAGTAATTTTAGTTAATACATAAAATAATGATCCACTGCAATGAACTTTCTTTCTAGAATACCATAATTTTGACTTAGATAAGTACAATAGTAAGATTTTTAGAAAGATCTTTGAATAATTTAAGTAAATTCTGCAGGTGTAAGACTATATAGTAGTCAAGTTTAAAAGTTCTAGTTTTCTATTCATTTAAAAAATGACTGTAGATCATCCTATTAAAGCACTTAAAAGAATTACATGAAAAGAAGTTTATGAGAACTCTACTAGTAAGGATGTTAATCCACATATAAGTTCAGGAAAGTAATTAATTTTTTCCCTTTAGTTAGGTCCAAATGAAACCAATTTTTTATTAGACATCTCCTCAAGCTTCTGCTCATTTTTCTTTTTTCATTTTCTTTTCCTTTTCTTTTCTTTTCTTTTCTTTTAAGTAAGGATTACTGTATGTGGATAGCCTTTAATAATTTTGAACTTCGCCCTTCTCACCCTCAATTTGAAACTTACCACAATCCTTTACCTTATAGGCATTTCTTTAGCTTATTAATGATTCATCATAGAGACTCAATCCTTTCCTATCATATAAATTTTTAAGTTTCTTAATATTTCAAACATACAGTTTTTCTTTCTTTGAATAGTTCACTATAGTCCTATTCTCTTATACCAAATATGTTAGCCTAAAAAAATTACTTTTCATTACCAAATACTTTCTTTCAATCTAACAAATTACTTAAATAAAATTAAAATATAGTTATCTGAAATTGAGTTCTATTACATGAAATCATGTTAATAATTTTGAAAATACTTTTAAATGAAAACAATTAATAGTTAATTCTTTCCCTCCCCCAAACTTAGATTTTTGAATATCAATACAATTTACATGGGAAGAAAGAAAAGATATTGACATATAATTCATACCTCAATATGTTGGGCTTTTCATACCTCTGAGTTTAAGCAGGTTTTTCTTTATAAAGTAAAACACTAGGCCTGAAATAATTAAGAGCATTTCTATACACAAATATGGGTTAGAAACATATAAGAGAAGAAGTTTAAAAGCATGTAAAATAAACTACACACACAACATTAACATCTAACTATTACTATCACAAATTAGACTAACAAACCAAACACATGAAAACTCTACTATAACATCACATACATCACAAATCAACATAAAGTCTGCTACAAGTACAACCAAATACACATTACATCATAGATACTACTCAGAAAGAGTCTCAGGTACATCACATATACAAAACACAAATACAAAATAAAATAAAAATAAAACTATAAAACTACCAATCTTCATCTGCAGGAGCTCCACCATCATCAGGTTCTTCAGGCTGGTATGGAGTATACTCAGGGTAAGTAGGAAATACAGTACTAGTGTCTCCCCTGAAAAATATCATATGTGCATCATGATAAGCTATCTCATATTCTCTCCACCACAGTTGATAATCATCATTTATCTTGTTTCTTACATCTAGTCCCTCTACTCTGGTTTTCAACCTTTCCAACTGATCCATAACATCATGCAGAGTAGGCTCTCTAGATGTAGATGGTCTCTCATGACTAGAAGAAGGCTCATTATCTTTCTTACTCCACTTCCATCCTACATGGGCTTCATAGGTTTTCAAATTTAGTTTAGTAATGGGCTTCAAGAGATAGACTTTCTCAACATTATCTTTAACTGCTGCACCTGACTGAATGCCCAAGGGATGAATCAGGTTGGGGTGTCCTAGTCAACCTGTAGTTTCTCCTTTTGAACTTGTCCAAATACTTTTATGAATAATAGTCCCAATATTTATATTCTTCATATTCTAAATACAATAATTCAGAACAGCTCTATCTACAGTAACCTTACTGTGATGGTTGGTAGGCAAAAGTCTTGTAAAAATGAAATAGTGTCAGGTTTTTGATACAGGATTCAAAGTAGAAAGAGGGAAGTTAACTTTTAGCTATTGTTTAACCTGCCACTCCCCTTTTCCATCAGTCAAAAAGTTTACAATCATATCCAATGCTTCATTCGTAATAGGCAAATTTTAATATTCACAAGAAAAAAACACTCTTAACTGATAAAATGCATTAATGCAAGCAGGGGTGAATTCAACCATTTAGCATCTAACTAGTATGTATTCACTATCAGAATAATACAGATTTGCATAAAACTCTCTAACAATACCCAACATCGCTTCAGCAGTGAAATAACATCAAATCTCTCATTAACGATTCACAATAAGTTCTTCAAGCATACCTCTAGGATTTTCAAAGGCTTTCTCTTGAATACATTTCTTATTGATAAGAAATGTACTAAAGCGCGAATAAGCCTTGAAATTCACAAATTTACCTTCATCATACTCAAATTTTCTCTTCCCCTTAGAAATTCTTGGAGCCATTTCTCTAAAAATACCAAATTTATCCAAATCAATTTTAAAATTGCAATGTAATGGACTCCAAGGTAAATTTAAAAAGATGAGAACTCAAAATCTATGAAAAATCTCCAAAGTTTATCCAAAAACATCAAAATTTCAAATCTTCCTAATGTAGGAGATTTCCACGGTCAAAATAAAAAAATTTTAAGTTAAAGTGTAGCTCTCACCAAGAGAAGATGAAATCTGAACTTTTCCGGCCACGAAATCGCTTCAAATCCAAATGCTAGCAAGCCCTAGGTGCAAAAATCGGCCTTGGCTGGAGGTAGAAGACGGTGGTTAGGGCAAAAATAGCGGGTCCTAGGGTTAAATCGTTAAAATTTGGAGTTTCAGGCCTTTTTTCTGGTCGAGAGCTAATACACCTAAAAATGTAGTACTTTTTATGCCATATTTTATAATGATATTACACTTTAAAGATATGTTTTCTTGTGTTCTTGGTTGCAGGTACATAAAATTGAAGAATTTAGATTAATTTGAACAAAAGGAACAAAAAGGGACCAAAATGGAGCATACCGGAGAAAAACAGGTCAAACTGGAGCATACCGGGCTAAAACGGGTCGAATTGGACACTTCTGTACTAGTGTTTGGCGCTTAGCCACCAGACACTATCGCTTAAGAGCCAACCCGACGACGCTTAGGCGCCAGTGACGGTTTTGGGCGTACTTTCTTCAATATAACTCTGATTTTGACGATTTTTGATGCATTGCGAAGCTTATTTCGAGGGGCATTCATTGGAGATGATAAAATGGACTTTATAGATAGGTTGGGGGTGGTTATGAAGAGTTATTATTCAAGAGATGTGTCTTTTGGATTGAAGAGGCACTTGAGGCACCCTTTGGAAGATTCATTGAACCTGGACTATTTTGAAGATGCACTTAAGCATCTCTTGGGATATTATAAATATGGATTGAGATATTTTAAGAACTCTCTTGAAATCTCTTGACTTTTGAGAGGAATGACCCGACCGCAAATAACGCAGTAATGTTTGCTAGCCAAAAGCTTTGACTCAATTTATAAATAGCGGCTAGTGTATAAAATTAATATTATATAATTTAGAAAATATTTTTACACACTAGGGGTACTACGCAAGTATACGTATCGTTTCAAGTAATATAGGGTTTTTAAATAAAGACCCCAGTATCGATCCCACAGGCAAGATTTATAGAGAAAAATAAAATAGTAAAAAATTTTTATTTTATCTTTTAATTTGATTATAAATTACTATTAATTTACTAGATGCAAATAAATACAACAATAATAATAAAATGATTTTATGAATTCTATATAAAATAAACAACTTTCTTTCCTTCAATTAATCTAAGATTTTTAAGATAATTTAATATTCGTTGGAGAATTTGATTTATGGTATTGTGCCAAATAGAAGCATTCATATTCTTTACCCTTTCGATCGAGGCACAAAGAACATTGAGTAATTCTGAGAATAGGTCCGGATGTATTGTTAGTAGAATGGGTTAATCTAGGCTCACACTTCTAGATGTCCGAGGTGGCTATAGTCGGCCCTACTAGTGACCCTTTCCTGATGCTATAAATCAAATTATAAGAATTTAGTCCGTCACTCTAAAAACTTATCAATTCTACGCCCTTTAAATCTTATCTTCCTTTTTATTTCGCACTTCACCTTGAATAGCCCGCTCATGCGCCTTCGACTACCCAAGGATTTATGCGACATTTACAAGTTAAGAGTTCTTCTCCTTCAAGGTCTCAAAACTCTTCAACGAGTTTTAACAATTCAAACGACCAATTTAAAAAGTAAAGTAAGATCGAGTATTAATGTCATCACAATGTTTTGAAAATATTTTGAATTTTAATTCTCCATCGAATCTTTATATTATCTTATCTATCTCTTCATAATTGAAGGAAGAAAGTAAACTAACTATTCGAACACATTGAAAATAAATAGCAAAACATGATAATTAAACTTTCGAATCAAATGTAAAAATATACTTGTCTCAAATATTTCTTCTACGTATCTTCCGATTCCTACCGACTCCACAAATGTAATGAACTCCGGATGCAATAACTTGAAAATAAACTCACTAAAATAAACAAAAGTGGCCCAAAATTTCTCTCTCTAATTCTCTCTCTAAGGATGAGAGATCCTAAAGTAGATAAGAGAAAGGGTACAATGGGAGGGGCACGTTTTCTCGAAGAAATGAACCTCTATTTATAGGCTCGAGGGTTGCCATGAGGCACCTCTTCAAAACATGTCCACATTCAATGAATCTTCTAGAAGGTCGGTCTGGCGCCTAGACGCCGGACACCGCGTCCAGTTCTTCGCACCTCTTCACTTTGGCTCACACCTTTTCGCGATTAAAACCGTTTTGGAGCGTCCAAATGCAATGTATCACATATCCTATTATCAAGGAACAACTGCCAGCCTTCTAGAATGTCCAATAACCGCTCACTCCGTCAAAATAACTGATCAAACGTTGTCAAAAACTTGACAGTTTTCGTATCGAGTCTGGCGCCTAGGCGCCAGGCCATAATTTTTTATACTTTTGGTATTTTGCTCCATTTTTGCTCCTTTTTGCTCCTTTTTCCTTCTTAGACCTTTTTACATTACCTACATCCAAAAACACAAAAAATACCTTTCATTAAAGCATAATATCCTTAGAAATTAATAAGAATTAAGACATAAAGAAATAAGTATTTTTTTATAGATCAAAATCCCCCAAACTTAAATGTTACTTGTCCTCAAGTAAATCTTTCTACTATATAAAATATAACTTTTGGAAATAAAGATAAATATTTAAGATTCCTTATACTTTTTGATTTTATAAAGTCTTTAGTAAATTATTAACCCAATTTCATTAACTAGGTTTAATTTTAAGAATTTAAAGAGTATTTAACTACCAAATCATAAGATTTCAAACTTTTCATTCATTTTGAAAATAATAGAAGTCTATTATATTAAGCTTTCATGGATTATTTACAAGAAAAAGATCTTCTTGAAAAATCTTTTCTAAATAAATATTTATGTATAAAAATTAAGTAAAGTATGTAACTAGTTTTCTTCCTATAAGATAATTCTAGTGAAGCCAATTTTTGATTAGGCATTTCCTCAAGCTTCTCCTCTCTATCTCTTTTCTTCTTTTTTTTATTTTTTTTATATTTATAGAGAGGATTACTATATCTGGATAGCCTGTTAATAGTTTTAAACTTCACTATCCTTAACTTATATTTTCAAAACTTATAC
This sequence comes from Papilionanthe hookeriana x Papilionanthe teres, assembly GCA_022702705.1. Lineage (NCBI taxonomy): Eukaryota > Viridiplantae > Streptophyta > Magnoliopsida > Asparagales > Orchidaceae > Papilionanthe > Papilionanthe hookeriana x Papilionanthe teres. Next base: position 23,374,597 of record CM040436.1, on the reverse strand, counting down.
ATTTCTACTTAATTATTATAACATAAATAAAAATTCAAAAAGAATTCCAATCTTTTCTTTTTCAAGTGATAATTTTTTATTACTTAATAATTCTAAAATTCTATTATTTCTACCATGAATAGAAAAATTCTTTATCTCATTCTTCTTTAAGTTAAATAATTCTATTCTTAAAATCAATCAAAGTTAGTAAAATTTTGGTTAATTTCATTAAATTGTTTATAATTTCAAAAATAAAAGTGATCTCAAATAAATTCTTCATTCCTTAAGTTATGTTAAAAAGTTTTTATTTTTAAGAAAATATTAGCTCTTTAAGGACAAATAAAATTTAATTTTGAATGGATATTCCCTTCCCCAAACTTAAGTTTTGGTATACTATGATAATTTGAAAGTATGAGAGAAAGAAAATCATAAGAATTTTTAATAAGTATGTAAAAACAATCTTAAAAAGAAAAATTAACTTCTAATCATGCTTTTATGAATAATTAAGATAAAATCGAAGCATGTATATAAAAAGTAAGCGAGACTAATTTTATTATGATATTAAATTTGAAACAGAATTAAAACATAGTAAAATAATTAATTACGAAACATTAAACTAAAATAACATATAAATTAATTCTAACTTCAGTCTCAACACAACAAAATCCTAATACTAAACAGTCAACATACATCAAATACAAAACTAACAAACAATCTAAATAAAACAAACTAACAGAGTAACACATCATAGAAATCTATAACTACTAATCACTAGCTGTAGCCTCATCATCATCTTCATCACCAAAGGAAAATTCTACTTTCTTAGGATCTACAAATGGTGTGAAACTAGGAAAAGTAGGAAAACTAACATCATGTTCACCCTTCAGATATTCTAGGGTGAAAATCGACTAGGGCTTCATCATACTCAGCATCATAACTACTCTTCCTCTTGGTATAATCAAATAAATGATCTAGTTTTCTATCAATAGTATCAATCCTGCAGTGAAAATCGAAAATAAATGGTTTAAAGTGTAGATCTGACCTTGAGACAAAGAAATCGAGTGGTTTCGCGCTCAAATCCTTGATGTTTTGACCTTAAAATGGATCTAGAGGATGTATTTTCGTGAAAATGGGGAAGCAGATGAAGCTTAGGCATCAAAAATGGCTTTTGAGGGTTATTTAATTAAATTTTCGGGTACAGGCCGAACTGGCGCTTAGGCGCCGAATTCTGGCGCCCAGGCGCCAAACTCGCCTTTCACAAAAATTTTTTTTTTAAATTTATTTTTCCTCCAAAATTCATAAATTCAACTTCCAATTACTCATTTCAGAGTAGAGCTTCAGTTTCTAACTTCCACAACATTTTTCAAAAATTTATAAAAATTAAATATTAAATCCACCAATTGAACATAAGGTTTCAATCAAACTCACTAATTTCCATTTAAAATCTTCAATATTGACTCAATACATTCTAGATAAGTACTACATTTGATTCAAGTTCCTAATATACACTCAAACATAACAATTTCAAAGCAAAACAACACACATTGAACATGAAAGCAAATACACAAACAAACACAATCGATTCTCTAAATCGATACAACGACTTAATAAACCATAATAACTATCTCATTACCAGAATATTCTAATCTTCACAAGGGAAATTGTGTATTCCACTTGGAAAGAATACTAACGCTCTCGAAAAATCCGTAGCCGTCTTTTCGTCAATCCATTTGTTCTTCGCATACATTTCAACTTGAGCATCTTGATAAGCCGCAAAATGATCAAATTGAAGTTTCATTTGCCATTCTAGATGTTCAACTTGATGAAACATCTCATGAAGGTGATCTCCAATCCTTTTAAAATCTTCTTCAAACTTATACAAACGACTAGAAATTTTCTTTTACAGCGATGAAACCATTGAAGTAGGGTTGAGGATCCCTTGATGCCTTGTCCCTAGCCTCTTCTCCATGATTTCTTCTTTCTATTTCTTCAAAAATTTCTCGAATCTCTCAATAATGAAGTGTAAGGGATGTAATTTTGATTGCTTGATGGTTAGGGAAGAAGATGGGTTGATTTAAAGGTGAAAATCGTGTAAAAAACTAAAAATTTGCAGTTTTTGCACGACCTAGTAACCGTGGCGCTTAGGCGCCAGATCTATTGATACATAGTTGATTCTGGCGCTTAGGAGCCGAATTCTGGCGCCTAGGCGCCGGAACTATGTTTAACTCCATTTCACCTAATCGTCAAATTTTCAAAATTTCGTTCTCCAAGATAGGTAAATTATACTGGTAAGAGTAATTTAGACTCGATAACTCACATTGTAAACTATCATAATGAAGGTTAACTTGATATCCTTTTTACTCATATTCAAAATAGAGTGATCCTATTTTTAAATCTTACATACTTCAAAATAATTTTCAGCTCTAAGTCAAATAAGACTTATAAGCATCAAATTTTTCTAAAGTAATATAAAATTAATCAAGATCGAGGCATAACCTTACATTAAGACACAAAAACACAAGATAATTATGGGTTGCCTCCCACAAGTCAGCTTGGTTTAACGTCGTCGACTCGACTTAAGTAAATCTTTAATCAGGTTGACTCAATTCATAAGCCTATTTATAAATCTTCTTAATATCTCCCAAATAAGGCATCAATCTGTTGACCTCATTTTTGATGAGGTCTTCTCTTCTCTCTTTAGTACTTAGGATCTAGCCTTAGGCTTTTCCTTTGACTATCCTAGAGGATTAGAATTGGGACCCACCACTTAGAAATTCAAACCACTTCTTAACTCCCTGCAAACTCCACAAAATTGATTGTAGACCCCTAATCACCTAGAGGGTTGAAATTAAATGTGGAAGTTTAAAGGATGAGTTCCTATAGGATTCTTTGGCCTTAGGACCGCCACAGGTGGCACTGGTCGCAGTGAAGGGGGCTGACTTACACACACACTACACCTATACACTGCACTTTCACACACCTCTTAAAACCACACCCATAACCAATTTGACCACCTGACTCACGCAAGTGGTTCACATGGATGGTCCTTAACCCCTAAGCCCTTGGCTAAGAGGGTTAGGAACAACATAGTGGATGCCTCAAATGAGTCCCTTCATGGCTCATGTGGGCTTGATATGGCTTCATGCCTCAACCAAAATGATTTCATTCCACTTACATTTACCCAAGCTTCAATTTTCCAAATTTTCAATTTTTGACCCCCGGGACCCTACACCCGCCTAGCCTACCCAAAACCCTTGAAATTACCCAAATCTTCCAAAATTTCCAAATCACCCAAAATTCCCCAAAATCAATCCTAAACATTGCCTCACCAATCAAATTGATCATCCACACCAAAAAATACCAAAAATTCCAAAAATACCTCCCAATACCCTCCAAATACCCAAAATGCCCCTCTTAGCCAAAAAATCCAAAAATTCAGAAAATTCCCAGAAAATTCAAGAAAATCCCAAATATTCCCAATTTCATTTTGTTCAACTACATCATGGGACAATTTTGTCAATTTACCCCACTTTTATCAAAACCCCCAATTTGACCCATTTTAACCCAAAGTGAACCCAATGTCAAACCAAACCTACCCAATTGACCCAAATTCTGGTCCAATTCAATTCTAAACTTCAATTCAACATCCCCAACACCAATCTAGATAAAATCCAAGCCCAATTTGATTGGCATTGGGATCCAATTTCACTTTTGGCCTTAAAGCCCAATTTGGACCCATGACCCAAACTTAGCCCAAACTCACCCAATTCAACTCCAATTAACCCCAAATCTTTTCTAAACCTTCCTTAACATCCCCATAAACAAAACAATAACATGATTTGCCCAAGATTTTGACCCAAACCCTATTCAAATTCAACCCAAAACCAAAATTCCTTAAATGGTCCTACACCCAAACCCAACCCAAATAGGCCCAAGTCCCAAAATCCAAACCCAACCAAAAATTGAAACTTCTTTAAAACAGCCCAACAAATCCTTCTCAACATTAATTTTACATCAATTTCAACTTTAGCCCAACTTTGGCCCATGGTAGCCCATTTTGGCCCACCTTAGCCTCTTTACCAAAAAGCCCAAATTCAACCCAATCCAAACCCAAATCACCCCACACTTGTTTCAAACCACTCATGACACATCCCTAAACAAAACTAAACAATTATTTGGCCCAACATCTCTACAAAATTCCCATCCATAAATTTATTTTTAAATTTAAAGGCCCATTCCTTAAACTATTTTAAAAGCCCATCTTTTACCACATCCAAAGGCCCAAAATTGGTCCCAAAGCCCATATGACATTTCCCCTCATCATACTTTCAATTAAACTCAATACCTAAGTCCTAAATTCATCATCAAATCATCCCAAATCAAGCCTTATCCAAGTTCTCATTAAATTATCAAAAGAATCCCAAAACCCATTTTCATGAAATTGACTAAACCTTTCCCCAAGCCAAAGGTGAGCCATGAAGCCATGCATGAGCCACATGTGAGCCATGAGAGCCTTGGACACTCCACCATGCCATATTGGGTAAGAAGAGGGAGGGCTTTCCTTAATCCCTAAAGCTCATTAGCCTTAATCATGATTCACCTAAACATAAATTTAATCCAAATATATTTGGATGAAGACTTCTCCATGCCAAACCAGCTGATCCCTTTGATCCCCCACAACACCCAAAGCCACTTTGAAGGGTGCACTAAGCCCAAATGGGTGGATTGACCCATTTAGACTCAAAACTAGCCATGCCCCATTCTACTTTGGATCAAAGCCTTTACACATGGCAATTGCCAATTGCTTGCACCAAGTCCCGCCCCGACCCACCGACCTCGAGGGTGACCCATGCTCGGCCGGCCGGCCACCCAGTCGCCGGAAAACACCATGCCCGAGACCTCGGGAGAGGCCAAGCTTTGGAATTCTACCTCGCTGAGCCGCCCCATGCCCAATGGCCACCATGGTCGTTCTTCTCCTCACCTAAGCAACTCGATCCCAGCCCTCAACTCCCCCTAGGAGGCCCTCCAGCCTCTCCTATTTAAACCCCTCACCCTCTTGGCCAAAGGAGGTGTTGAACCAGACCATACCAAAACTCTGCCAAAATCACTCCTCACTCCCTCCGGACTAGAGCAATTGATCCCCATTGTTCTCCTGCTCTAATCCCCATTGATTGAGCTCAATTTTGGAGCTCAATTCTCAGGCCAGAACAGGACACTCCTGAATCCTTCACCAAAATCAAATTAAACTCACCTACACCTTCACCAGGCCAAGAGAAGAAGTTTTCCAGTGAAAGCCCCCTCTCCAGGCCACCCAGTTGTTCCAGACTCCAAAGGTTGTGATCGGCTCTGGTGGAAATCATACCTAGACAATTCACCAAGCCAAGGGACTTCATCTGGAGCTTGCTTGGACCCAATCGAACGTGACACAACCCTCGGATCGAAGCATCACTTCTCCGAGCAAAGGTATGAACTCCCTCTTCGCCCGAGCTTCGATCAATTCTCCATTTTGATCGGCTTGATTTCATAGCATGTTCACCGTATGGATGTGTTCGTCTCTTCAAGACGAATCCATAGAGCATAAGAACACGAAAATCCGTTGAGAATCGAGTGAGTTCTTAGGGTTAGAGTGTGGACGGTCACGGGATCACACCGGCCGTAGACGATGACCGGGAACCGCTCGGATCGCGCGTGTATCGGATGGACGGCTTGGATTGCGTCGGACCGGCAGATGGTACGTGAACCGCGGGGCCCCGGACAGCCGAGTCAGATGGCGGCGCCGAACCAGGGAGCGACACGTGTCGATTCGGAGCCGCCGAGGTTGAGTCAGCGCCGACGTGGATAAGTAGGAAAATATGTTATTTTCTTATTTATTTAATCCCCTAAACTTCAAAAATGCATATCTTTGTGTAGAAAAATCACAAAAATAAAATAAAAATACCCTCTTGCTCAGTGAATAGAGGAGAATAATGTGGAAAAGAAATTAATTAATTTTGTCTAGTACTTTATTTTTAATTAATTATTTACTCCCTGCATTGTTTTAATTCTTCATGCATTCATACAATTCACCATGGCATGAGACCATAGGGCTTTTGAAGCCTCTGAACTTGGGAACATTCCCTGAATTTTCCAAGGTCAGAGGCCATCTCTGTGAAAAGTTATTGATTTTTCAAATGCATGTTGCTGTTTTGAGTATTTTAATTCCAAAAATTAGCATGTTGTGAAATAAATTCTAAGAAAATTTGGTGATGTTCCTTATGACCAGAGAACCCTAGGAAAAATAGGACTTGAGTTAATTCACTCAGATTAACCCTAATTGGCCTAAATACCCAAAATTGAACTTTAATTAATTAGAGTTAACCATAGATCAAATTGACTTGAAATCAATTCTCCACTGACCTTTAGGATCAGAGCAATCCACCATAAAAATTTCAAGTCAATTGGACTTGGTTAGCCCCATCAAATGGGTTGATTAAGCCACTAGCCAAAATTAAACTTTAAAATTTCATAACTTTCAAAATACTCTTCAAAAATTCACCAAATTGGTTTTTGAAGCCTCTCTGATATCAGGAAAATTCAATAAAATTAAAATTGCAATTTTCTAAAAAAGTTGATTTTTTATCATTATTTTAATATTTTAATAATTAAAAAATAATAAAAATTACAAAAATAATAAAATTCACCAAAATGTCACATTTTGAATTCTAACCACTTAGGAACAAACCCCATTTTTTTCTTATGTCTCTAGGTTGAGATATTAAATTTTAAAGCCTTGGGGTAATTTTTAAAATTAAAAAATACATTTTCTAGCATTTCCACTAAAATAAATCCAATAAATTAAGGAAAAATCAGAAAATTGTAAAATTAGGTTCTCTGGAATCCTTGATATCAGAGAGAATTTTAAAAATTATAAAATTCATTTTTCAACTTATATTCTATTTTTAAATTAATTAATACTCCAGAACTTAAAACAATTTTAATAAATAAAATATAATTCAAAAAATCACAAAAATTGGTCCAAGTGCTCCCATGGTCGTTAGAAATGTCCCATAATTTTCTTAAGGACAGAAACTTTCCCTTGGTCATATTATTAAATTTTCCTTGGAAATCCTTATTTTCCACCAAAAATAATTACATAAATAAATTAAATACAGAAAAATCACATTTTCTCCTCTAATGTCTTTATTGACATATGAGTGAAGTCACATAAAAATTTCAAATTCATTTGAGCTCAATTTAGTGAGTTATGAAATTATTAAGCTTGAAGGGCAAAATGGTAATTAAAATTTTAACCTTTAATTAAAATTTTAGGCTTAATAAAATGTGAGTAAAATATTTGATCTTAATCTGATTTGGATGATTGAAATTTAAATAATTAAAGGGTAGAAACCTACTAAACAATTTAAAAATAATTAAAATAAACCTTAATAAAATAATTAATTAAATTTGGAAGAATAGTAAAATTGGAGTTATTAAAATAGGGATGTTATTAGGAAGAAATTTGTTCTTTAACTTAAGAATCTCTAAATTAATCATCTCAATAATATTTAATTCCTAATTAAAATGATAATCCAAGTTTATGGTTTAAAATGCTAAAAGACTTAATCATTAAATTAAGTTAAGGTTAAATTATTTAAAGCAGATTCCTTTAAAATAAAATATTAAATTAAATTAAATTAAATTAAATTAAATTAAATTAAATTAAATTAAAACAAATTAAATTAAATTAAATTAAAACAAATTAAATTAAATTAAAATTAAATTAAATTAAAATTAAATTAAATCATATTAAATTAAATTAAATTAAATTAAATTAAATAAAATTAAATAAAATTAAACTAAATTAAATTAAATTAAATTAAATTAAATTAAATTAAATTAAATTAAATTAAATTAAAACTAAATCAAATTAAATTAAATCAAATCGAATTAAATTAAGCTAAAGCATATCATATTAAATTAACTTAAATTAAATTAAATTAAATTAAACCACATTAAATTAAATTAAGTTAAGTTAAATTGAATTAAATTAAATATAACATCACCTAAGACATGAAGAATTCAAAATAAATCTAAAATAACTCGAACACTATTCCAAACTTAAATCATTAATTTGAACTTAAATTTGAATCACAAATCATTAAATATCATTTTGCCCTTAGGAGCTTTTACTATTATAACTCTTAAATGGAGTATCAAGTGAAATGTCACTTCACTCATAAGGATATTTAAACATCTTAATTCACTGAGCAAGAAATAAAACTTAACTTAAACACCCTGGATGATTAATTCACCTGCACATAGAATTCATTTGAACTTAGGACAATTCCTGAAATATTGAAAAGATGTTTAAGATTCGTCTTAAACACTTCCTCAATATGATGGAATGTCCTTAAGAACAAATTGAGCATAGTTGTTCTTTGGTGAAGAAAATCATTCTTAAAACCAAAATTGAAGACCTAGACGTCATAGGAATGACTAGCTATAGGATTAGGATTTTGGTAGAAAACCCATAACCCTTCCCTTAGCTTTACTCAGAAATTGCTATAAATGCTTAAATGCTCTAAATTGTATTTTAAGTGCAGCTTGGGATGACGGGAAGACCCTCCGGTACGCTTTTATTGCAATTTATCTTACCGCAATTCATTTACTCGTGTTGCACTTTACCTTTCTTGCATGATAAACAACATGATTGCATGAAAACCTACACCTTTAGGACGTAAACCAAAACCGAAACCCATAACTAAATTAAAAGACACTACAAGATAAAATTCACCGCCACAACATTCAAAATATAAAACAACTCAAAATTTAATCACAAACGAACAACAAAACTACAACTACAACTAAATTAAAACGTCTCATTGAATGATCGGGAATACCTCGGATGATGTAACCCACGTGTTGCTAACGGGATTTCCCACGGTCTAAATGAAAGTGCAGAACTCATTTAGTCGAGTTTAGCAAATTCATCCGGACTAAGTGAATTCGATGAAAATAACGATGCCGGGATGACGGAACCGTGGGATCTTAATCGGTTCGTTTAATCAACTTTAAGACTCGTTTTAATTAAAACATTAAAGACACATGGAAATTAAGACTTTCTCTAAAACCGAACACTTCCCTCATCTCTTGATTTATCACCTTCTACAACTAAACCTCTCGCAACAACAAGGAGCTTGGAGCTTAATGGGCAAAGCACGACCATCGTCATCAACGAAAACATGAATCCGCTTCAAGCAAAACTTTTCTTTAGTTTAAACAATCAACTCATAGGACTTCGAGGTAGTTTGCTCAGTGCAACATAAAACCTCAACCTTCTTGTTAGGCATTTGCTTTGCAAATTAAGTCCTAATCGACCTTAGGGTTCCGAGGTAGTCGTCCGCTACGACATAAACCCTCACACCTTCGAGGCTATTTGTATGATTTTATCATACAAATATAAGTCCTAACTAATTAAAATTGGCAAGATCAAAATATTAAATAAACATTAGGACCTTCCTAAATTCAAGCCAAACAATAGGATAGTCGGGAAATTACCGAAGTTCGCTTCGAATCTGTGATTTCTCCTACCTTTCTTCCTTTGAATTCCCAAAATAAAAATGTTCAAAATTTGATCCATTCCCTATTGAAATTCCAAAAAAATTCAATCCCTTGAAAACTTAAACTTTGAAATTCTTGAGAGCATAACTACCGATTATTATCGAGACTTTTCTTAGGCGATTCCCGTCACTTAAGATGTAATTAACTATAGGGGCTTGCCCTTATAGGGAATTTTAAGAACCTGAGTAATATAAACCCCGCTTAATTCATTTATATTAAGCGGGGAACTTATCGGCTTGTAAAATTGGTTCGCGGACCAAACGGACGTCACAAATCTTCTAGTTTATTTAATCGAGCCCCATCATCAAGCAGATGTGTCTATTCTCCGGGATAGATATACGGTTTGTGATGCGGTGCTCGTTTATATAAACTTTTCGGGATGTGAGATCAGTTTGATTTCATATCTTAAAATTTTCAAATTTAAAATTATTTTCAAAATAAAATACTACTTTTCAAATTATTTATTTAAATTAAATTAAAAATTCACCGACAATTTCTGTAGGCGACCTCTTTTCAAAAATACAACACTCAACCTAAAAATATGCCGACAATTTCTGGCGACTTCGCTGGGGAAAATTCCTCTCTCCATTTTTAATCAAATAGTTCCGCTTTCAAAAATCGGTAGTGTATCCATGTCCCTAATGGATCAAACTACCCTTCTTTCCGTTGGAATACTATGTTCATTTCTACCTTGAATGAGTATAGCCAACATTGTCTCGGATCTAGGAGCCACTCGTTTAGACACCCCTAAACAGAGAGGTTCCGAGATCCTTTTACCTCATTTCTGAGGTGGGGTGGACCCCCAATAGGTGTTAGTTTAGGAGTGATCCTTCGAGTCGAGAAGTCTTGCATAAGACTTTCTTTTCCTTTCCAATTCTGAATCAGATTCATTACCTTCTCTACACCTTTGAACATTCCGTTCTAAATAAACAAACCCTCTAATGAATGACTCTTTTAATAAATATACATGAACAAGAATGTGTTCGGACTTTTTCGATTCCTTTCTTTTCGTCCCGATGAGAAGAAGCATAACTCGGGACCGACAATCAAAATCTATCTTGCGTAAATGGAAGCCCCAAACCGATTTTCTCCTTCACCAATGGACTGGACTTCGCTGTTTACAAGGATGAGCTGCCCGACAATGGGATCATCCGGTTTGGACGAGAATTCGAGAACACAAATGTCAAAGTCGCTGACGTTACTCTCTTCGCACTGATGGACAAAGTGTCAGAAACTGAGAAACCCATGATTGAGTTCAACCTTAAATCAACTCAAGAGTTTCCTCCTCTACAAAGGGTTCCAATCGAGAGGAGTACCGCCGTCCATGAAGGACCGTTATCTCTACCCCCACCGGTCTAGTCGTCTCCGCACCTACCCCGGCTCCCGCCAAACCGAAGGGGAAGGAAGTTCAAATTTGTAACGAACATGTTACCGTGGAGGGTACAGCATTTCCGTGCAAGACCTTCTGTTTTGAAATTGGGTCCAGCCTCAAGGGTTCCACCCCTAACACGGACTCGGAGGAGAAACAGAGGCAGGGAAGATTGCCGTGAAGGCCGTAGCCGCCGAAGTCGCTTTCTTGAAGAAATCCCCGAGTATACACCACTACCCGAATACATACCATTGTCCGAGTATACACCCCTTTTGGAAGGAAGTAGATTCCATCCCCTTTCCGCCACAAATGACGAGGAAAATGTCCACAGGATCGCCTCTACATTACCTCGACCCGCATATTACGACGACAACAGAAAGAAAAGGGCTAGGGTTACACCATTTGCCCGACTACAGACTGTGATTGAGAAGTTAGCGAGGAAAGAAAGATGCCTTGTATCAAAAATTTTAAGAAGGATAGGGCGGGTACCAGCCAAATCCCGTCTTGGGCCGCGAGTAGAATCTGCTATCGCTGCAGAAGAGCCTAATAAGAAGATGAAGGCTAGTCCACCTGTTGTTGTTTCAGGTTTACAGATCAGGGAGGATACCACCTTCCAAGCATTCGACCGACATGACCATCCGGTCCCAGGCCTTCTATCGCTAGAAGGATGGTATGGCGTCCCACTACCGGCCAATTAAGACCGAAACAACGACCAGAAAAGGAAAGTCTCGTCAGGAGACTTGAGTCCGAGGAAAGTGCTACTGCAGTAAAGGAGACTCATGAGAAGGAAACTCGACAGTTATCACTTGACAACTGCAAGGATGTACAGAAAAGACCTCTAGAAGATGCTATGGAAAAGTTAAGGACTGATATTCGACGATTAGCAAGGGAGAGAGAAGAGAAATTCGGAGATGAAATTGACTCGTCAGAGTTCATGGATGATGAGTATGCAGAAATTAACATGGTTGAAACACGAGCTTCGTCGCCTTCACAGAGTGCCGTTGACCTCATTTTTGATGAGGTCTTCTCTTCTTCTCTTAAGTATTTCAGGATCTAGCCTTGAGGCTTTTCCTTTCGACTATCCTAGAGGATTAGAATTGGGACCCACCACTTAGAAATTCAAACCATTTCTTAACTCCCCGCAAACTCCACAAAATTAATCGAAGACCCCTAATCACCTAGAGGGTCGACATTAAATGTGGAAGTTTAAAGGATGAGTTCCTATAGGATTCTTTGGCCTTAGGATCGTCCCGGTGGCCCTGGTCCGTGAAGGGCCGACTTACACACACATTACACCTATACACTACACTTTCACACACCTCCTAAAACCACACCCATACCTAACTTGACCTCCCGACTCATGTAGGTGATTCACATGGATGGTCCTTAACCCCTAAGCCCTCGGCTAAGAGGTTAGGAACAACATAGTGAATGCCTCAAATGAGTCCCTTCATGGCTCATATGGGCTTGATGTGACTTCATGGCTCAACAAAAATGATTTTATTCCACTTATATTCACCCAATCTTCATTTTTCCAAATTTTCAAATTTTGACCCCCGGGACCCTACACCCGCCTAACCTACCAAATGCCCTCAAACTACCCAAAATTTCCAAAATCACCTAAATTACCCAAAATTCCCCAAAATCAATCCCAAACATTTCCACATTACTCAAATTGATCATCCATACCCAAAAATACCAAAAATTCCAAAAATACCTCCCAATACCCTCCAAATACCCAAAATACCCCTCTCGACCCAAAAATCCAAAAATTCAGAAAATTCCCAGAAAATTCCAGAAAATCCCAAATATTCCCAATTTCATTTTGTTCAACTACATCATGGGCCAATTTTGTCAATTTACCCTACTTTTGTCAAAACCCCCAATTTAACCCATTTTAACCCTAAGTGAACCCAATGTCAAACCAAACCTACCCAATTGACCCAAATTCTGGTCCAATTCAATTCTAAACTTCAATTCAACATTCTCAACACCAATTTAGACCAAATCCAAGTCCAATTTGATTGACATTTGGATCCAATTTCACTTTTGGCCTTAAAGCCCACTTGGGCCCATGACCCAAACCTAACCCAAACTCACCCAATTCAACTCCAATTAACCCCAAATCTTTTCTAAATCTTCCTTAACATTCCCACAAGCAAAACACTAACATGATTTGCCAAAAATTTAAACCCAAACCCCACTCAAATTCAACCTAAAGCTAAAAGGCCCAATTTTGACCTAAACCCAAACTTAACCCAAATGAGCCCAAATCCCAAAATCAAAACCTAACCAAAGCCAAAACCTCTTTTAAACACTCCCATAAACATTTCCCAACATTAATTTTACATCAATTTTAACTTTAGCCCAACTTTGGCCCATGGTAGCCCATTTTGGCCCACCTTAGCCTCTTTACCAAAAGGCCCATATCCAACCCAATTCAAACCCAAATCACCTCAAATTTGTTTCAAACCACTCATGACACATCCCTAAACCAAATTAAATAATTATTTGGCCCAACCTCTTTACAAAATTTCCATCCATAAATTCATTTTTTAAACTAAAAGGCCCATTCCTTAAATCATTTTAAAAACCCATTTTTACCACATCCAAAGGCCCAAAATTGGTCCCAAAGCCCATATGACATTTCCCCTCATCATACTTTCAATTAAACTAAATACCTAAGTCCTAAATTCATCATCAAATCATCCCAAATCAAGCCTTATCCAAGTTCTCATTAAATTATCAAAAAAATCCCAAAACCCATTTTCATGAAATTGACCAAGCCTTTCCCCAAGCCAAAGGTGAGCCATGAAGCCATGCATGAGCCACATGTGAGCCATGAGAGCCTTGGACACTCCACCATGCCATATTGGGTAAGAAGAGGGAGGGCTTTCCTTAATCCCTAAAGCTCATTAGCCTTAATCAGGATTCACCTAAACTTAAATTTAATCCAAATATATTTGGATGGAGACTTCTCCATGCCGAACCAATCGATCCCTTTGATCCCCCACAGCACCCAAAGCCACCTTGAAGGGTGCACCAAGCCCAAATGGGTGAATTGACCCATTTAGACTCAAAACTAGCCATGCCCCATTCTACTTTGGATCAAAGCCTTTACACATGGCAATCGCCAATCGCTTGCACCAAGCCCCGCCCCGACTCACCCGACCTCGAGGGTGACCCATGCCCGGCCGGCCGACCACCACAGCCGCCGGAAGCCACCAGGCCGAGAGCTCACATGCGAGCCCAAACTTGGAATTCTCACTCGCCGAGTCGCCTCATGCCTAATGGCCACCACGGCTGTTCTTCACATGCCAAGAGCAATCGATCCCGCCCTCAACTCCCCCTGAGGCCCTCCACCCATGCCTATTTAAACCCCTCACCCTCTCGGCCAAAGGAGGTGCTGAACCAAACCTTAAGGAAACTCGCCAAAATCACTCCGCATCACTCTCCACACATGTAGAGCACTTGATCCCCACCGAATTCCAGTCCCAATTCCCTCCGACTCGAGCCCAATTTCGAGCTCAAAATTCAGCCCAAAAACCAGGACACTTCTTCACAAGCGAGCCAATCCCCAAATTGATTGGTCCTACACCTTCATCGGGCCAAGAGGAGAAGTTTCCCACCGAAAGCCCCATCTCCGAGCCACCCAGCTTGCTCCAGCCTCCAAGCTTTGTGATCGGCCGTGGTCACTTTCATAGCTAGACAATTCACTGTGACAAGGGACTTCATCCGGAGCTTACTCGGACCCAATCGAAGGTGACACAACTCTCGGATCGAAGCTTCACTTCCCTCGAGCAAAGGTATGGACTCCTCTTCTTCCCGAGCTTCCAGAGATTCTCATTTTAATTTGAGTCAATTTAAATACATGTTTACCGTATGGATGTGTTCGTCTCATCAAGACGAATCCATAGAGCATAAGAACACGAAAATCCGTCGAGAATCGAGAGAGTTCTTAGGGTTAGAGTGTGGACGGTCACGGGATCGCACCCGGCCGTAGACGATAACCCGGAGCCGTCGGATCGCGCGTGTATCGGATGGACGGCTCGGATCAGCATCGGACCGCAGGGTGGTACGCGAACCGCGGGGCCCCGGACGACTCGAGTCGGATGGCGGCGCCGAACCAGGGAGCGACGCGTGTCGATTCGGAGCCGCCGAGGTTGAGTCAGCGCCGCGTGGATAAGTAGAAAAATAGGTTATTTTTCTATTTATTTAATTCCCTAAACTTCAAAAATCCATATCTTTGTGTAGAAAAATCACAAAAATAAAATAAAAATACCCTCTTGCTCGAATGAACGGAGGAGAATAATGTGGAAAAGAAATTAATTAATTTTGCTCAGTACTTTATTTTTAATTAATTATTTACTCCCTGCATTGTTTTAATTCTCCATGCATTCATACAATTCACCATGGCATGAGACCATAGGGCTTTTGAAGCCTTTGAACTTGCGAACATTCCCTGAATTTTCAAAGGTCAGAGGCCATCTCTGTGAAAAGTTATTAATTTTTCAAATGCATGTGGCTGTTTTGAGTATTTTAATTCCAAAAATTAGCATGTTGTGAAATAAATTCTAGGAAAATTTAGTGATGTTTCTTATGACCAGAGAACCCTAGGAAAAATAGGACTTGAGTTAATTCACTCGCATTAACCCTAATCTGACTTAAATACCCAAAATTGAACTTTAGTTAATTAGAGTTAACCATAGATCAAATTGACTTGAAATCAATTCTCCACTGATCTTTAGGATCGGAGGAACCCACCATAAAAATTTGAAGTCAATTGGACTTGGTTAGCCCTACTAAATGGTTTGATTAAGCCATTTAGTCATTTTAAACTTTAAAAATTCATAAATTTCAAAATACCTTTCAAAAATTCACTAAATTGGTTTTGGAGCCTCTCTGATATCAAGGGAATTTAAGAAAATTAAAATTTTAATTTTCTAAAAAAGTTAATTTTTTAGTATTATTTTAATATTTTAATAATTAAAAAATAATAAAAATTATAAAAATAATAAAATTCACCAAAATGTCATATTTTGAATTCTAACCACTTAGGAACAAACCCCATATTTTTCTTATGTCTCTAGGTTGAGATATTAAATTTTAAAGCCTTGGGGTAATTTTTAAGATTAAAAAATACATTTTCTAGCATTTCCACTAAAATAATTCCAATAAATTAAGGAAATATCAGAAAATTGTAAATTTGGTTCTCTGGAATCCTTAATATCAGAGAGAATTTTAAAAATTATAAAATTCATTTTTCAACTCATATTCTATTTTTAAATTAATTAATACTCCAGAAATTAAAATAATTTTAATAAATAAAATATAATTCAAAAAATCACAAAAATTGGTCCAAATGGTCCTCTGGTCATTAGGAATGTCCCATAATTTTCTTAAGGACAGAAACTTTCTCTTGGTCATATTATTAAATTTTCCTTAGAAATCCTTATTTTCCACCAAAAATAATTATATAAATAAATTAAATACAGAAAAAATCACATTTTCTCCTCCAATGTCTTTATTGACATATGAGTGAAGTCACATAAAAATTTCAAATTCATTTGAGCTCAATTTAGTGAGTTATGAAATTATTAAGCTTGAAGGGCAAAATGGTAATTAAAATTTTAACCCTTAAATTAAAACTTTAGGTTTAATGAAATAAAAAAGTAAAATATTTGATCATAATCTGATTTGGATGATTGAAATTTAAATAATTATAGGGTAGAAACCTACTAAACAATTTAAAAATAATTAAAATAAACCTTAATCAAATAAGTAATTAAATTAGGAAGAATAATAAAATTGGAATTATTAAAATAGGGATATTATTAGGAAGAGATTTATTCTTTAATCCAAAGATCCCTAAATTAATCATCCCAATAATATTTAATTCTTAATTAAAATGATAATCCAAGTTTAAAGATTTAAAATGCTAAAAGACTTAATCATTAAATTAAGTTAAGGTTAAATTATTTAAAGCAAATCCCTTTAAAATAAAATATTAAATTAAATTAAATTAAAACAAATTAAATTAAATTAAATTAAATTAAAACAAATTAAATTAAATTAAAATTAAATTAAATTAAATTAAGTTAAATTAAAACAAATTAAATTAAATTAAAATTAAGTTAAATTAAATTAAATTAAAATTAAATTAAATTAAATTAAATTAAAACATATTAAATTACATCAAATTAAATTAAATTAAATCAAAATTAAATTAAATTAAATCAAATTAAATTTAATTTAATTTAATTAAATTGAATTGAATTAAATTAAATTAAATTAAATTAAATTAAATTAAATTAAATTAAATTAAATTAAGCTAAATCATATTATATTAAATTAACTTAAAATTAAATGAAATCAAATTAAACCACATTAAATTAAATTAAGTTAAATTAAATTGAATTAAATGACATCACCTAAGACATGAAGAATTCAAAATAAATCTAAAATAACTTCAACACTATTCCAAACTTAAATCATTAATTTGAACTTAAATTTGAATCACAAATCATTAAATATCATTTTCGCCTTTAGGAGCTTTTACTATTATAACTCCTAAATGGAGTATCAAGTGAAATGTCATTTCACTCATAAGGATATTCAAACATCCTAATTCACCGAGCAAGAAATAAAACTTAACTTAAACACTCTGGATGATTAATTCACTCGCACAATAAATTCATTCTGGACTCGTGACAATTTCCGAAATGTAGAAAAGATGTTTAAGATTCGTCTTAAACACTTCCTCAATATGATGGAATGTCCTTAAGAACAAATTGAGCTTAATTGTTCTTCGGTGAAGGAAATCATCCTTAAAACCAAAATCGAAGACCTAGACGTCATAGGAATGACTAGCCATAGGATTAGGATTTTGGTAGAAAACCATAACCTTTCCTTAGCTTTACCTAGAAATTGCTATAAATGCCTAAATGCTCTAAATTGTATTTTAAGTGCAGCTTGGGATGACGGGAAGACCCTCCAGGTACGCTTTTATTTTATTGCAATTTATCTTACTGCAATTCATTTACTCGTGTTGCACTTTGCCTTTCTTGCATGAAAACCTACACCTTTAGGACAGAAACCAAAACTGAAACCCATAACTAAATTAAAAGACACTACAAGATAAAATTCACCGCCACAACATTTCAAAATATAAGACAACTCAAAATTTAATCACAAACGGAACAACAAAACTGCAACTACAACTAAATTAAAACATCTCATTGAATGATCGGGAATACCTCGGATGATGTAAGCCACGTGTTGCTAACGGGATTTCCCACAGACTAAATGAAAGTGCGGAACTCATTTAGTTGAGTTTAGCAAATTCATCTGGACTAAGTGAATTCGATGAAAATAACGGTGCCGGGATGACGGAACCGTGGGATCTTAATCTGGTCTCGTTTAATCAACTCTAAGACCCGTTTTAATTAAAATATTAAAGACACATGGAAATTAAGACTTTCTCTAAAACCAAACACTTCTCTCATCTCCCGATTTATGACTTCTAAAACCAAACCTCTGCAACAACAAGGAGCTCGGAGCATGGTGGGCAGCACGGCCATCGTCATCAGCAAAACCTGAGTCTACTTCAGCAAAACTTTCCTTAGAATTAAAATAACCAAGCCGTAGGACTTCGAGGTAGTTTTCCTAGTGCAACATAAATCCTCAATTCTTCGTTATGCATTTGCATGATCATATCGTGTAAATTAAGCCCTAACTGGTCTTAGGATTTCCGAGGTAGTCTTCTGATACGACATAAACCCTCACATCTTCGAGGCTATTTGTATGATTTTATCATACAAATATAAGTCCTATTTAATTAAAATTGGTAAGATCAAAACATTAAATAAACATTAGGACTTTCCTAAATTCAAGCCAAACAATAGGATAGTCGGGAAATTACCGAAGTTCGCTTCAAATCTGTGATTTCTCCTACCTTTCTTCCTTTGAATTCCTAAAATAAAATGTTCCAAATTTGATCCAATCCCTATCGAAATTCCAATATTCAATCCTCGAAAACTTAAACTTTGAAATTCTTGAGAGCAGTAACTACCGATTATTATCGAGAGTTTTCTTAGGTGATTCCCGTCACTTAAGATGTAATTAACTATGGGGCTTGCCCTTATAGGGAACTTTAAGAACCTGAGTAATATAAACCCTGCTTAATTCATTTATATTAAGCAGGGGAATTTGTCGGCTTATAAAATTGGTTCGCAGACCAAACGGACGTCACAAATCTTCTAGTTTATTTAATCGAGCCCCATCATCAAGCAGTGTATCTATTCTCCGGGATAGATATATAGTTTGTGGTGCGGCGCTCGTTTATATAAACTATTCGGGATGTGAGATCGGCTTGATTTCATATCTTAAAATTTTCAAATTTAAAATTATTTTCAAAAATAAATACTACTTTTCAAATTATTTATTTAAATTAAATTAAAAATTCGCCGACAATTTCTGTAGGCGACCCCCCCTTTTCAAAATACAACACATAACCTAAAAATATGCCGAAAGGTGCACCTGCAGCCGCAGAAAGAGAGGAGCCAGAAGTAATGAGAAGGCAGCTTCAAGAGAAAGATGATACGATCGCCCAAATGGCAAAAAGGATGGAAGAGATGGCTGTAGCCCTAGCCACTCTCCGGAGTCGGGTTCAACCCCAAAGAGAAACACCCCGTAAGTCATTCACATTAGTAGACGGAGGAAAGGAGATTACCTCCGTCAACTGGGATGATTAATTAAAGAAGGATGCAACACAAAGCATGATCCCGTAAAAGGATATCAAGAGCTTGGTGGAACGAGCAGAGTCGAGAAGCCTTGGCACAATCAAAGAGCGGGACATCCATTCGGACGGGTAGACCTTACCCCGAAGAATTCGATGTCGTCCAATATCCAAAAGGCTTTGTACCACCTATGTTCAAGACCTTCGATGGAACCGGAAACCCTTGGCAAGATGTTGCACATTTTCGTGCCGAGTTGTTGCAATGCCGGCGGAAGTGATGCTTTACTCTTCCGACAATTTGTCGACGACATGTCGGGGATCGCCTTTGATTGGTATGCGGAATTACCAAACGGATCGGTAAAGAAATTTTCGGAATTAGAGAACCTCTTCATCAAGCGATTTGTCGGAGCTCAAGACCACATCACTATAGGTGATTTAGTGGTAGAGAAGCGAGCCGAATGAAACTCGTAGACTACATACTTCGATGGAGAAATCTAAGTATGAAATGTGAGCCACGAGCTACAAGAACGAAGCATGCAGTCGGCATTTTACTTAAGAGCATCCATGGCCCGATAGCACTTCTCCTCAAGGGATTTACTATTAAGACTTTCGAGAAGTTGTTAAGTAAGGCCGGAAGCTTGCAAGAGGAGGCGAAGCAATTAAGTTTCACCGATAAAACAGACAAACAGAAGCCCGTGAATACTTTTGAAAAGAAGTCCGGAATCGTCGCGACGATCGATAAAGGCAAGTAACCGATACAAATATCGTCGTAACGGCCGCGAAGAACCTCCAACGCAATTACCAACGAACCCCGACCCGGCTATCGGTCATCTCAACAATATGAACAACCGCCTCGTCCACAACGGACGTTTAGGGAGTTCCCGAGCGGGAGTATCCGTTCAAGAATGAGGCGATGCCAAAAATGTTCCGCGACTCGATGAAGACTCCAGATTTCCAACTCGCCGAGCCTAAAAGACTCGAAGAAGTCAACAAGAAAGGTGATCCCAACTTTTCGCCCTTACCACCGGATGCTTGGGCACAAGATAGAAGATTGTATTACCTTCAAGAGTTGGCTCAACGAGAATCTTCGGAAGGGAATATAACGATCCCGAAAGAATACATGAAGGAACCCCGAGAACGGAGGTTCCGTCAATGTTATCTCGACGGATTTCATTGTTCCGATGGACCCCTATGCGACTGATGATGGATGGACTACCGCTTGGACAAAGTCTTCGAAGAAGGTTTTGGATCACATCCAAACCGCTTCGGTGCAAGCCTCAATTCAGAGTTCGAAAACTGTCAAGTCGGCTCTATCACTTACGATAGAAGAACCACCTCAACAAGAGACAATTGAAGAAAAGAATAAAATTGATGAAGAAGAGAGGACCGAGGCTCCTAAGGCTAGACTAGGGGCTGCTTATCCTAGGATAGTTGTTTCCGATTCGGGGGAGAAATCCCTCGAACCTCTGACTCGTATGATTATCCGCCCACTCCGGTGGGATCTTATAATGATGAGGGTTGCGGCGTTGGCTACGTTTTCGATCGTTTCTAACGATTACGTAACTAGCGACAATCAACCTAATCCGGACGTCGATTCCGATACAAATAACGATTCTCAAATCATACACAATCTCGACGATCACAATGACAAAGAAGACATCCACCGTGGAGGCTACGAGAGTTCAACAAGCAACGAGTCTATTTGCGAATTTCGAGGAGCTCCAATCACAATAGAGTTGAGAGCCTTCGGACTCCGAAGCTAATCCCGAAGAACTTGTCATTCCAATTCGAAGGAGACACCAACAAACTCAATGCTAAATTCGGAAGAAATCACGAAGTCAACTTAAGAAGTGGAAGAGTTCTACCTCCGAGAATGGGTCCAAAGGACAAAGGAAAGCGGGTGGTTGTTCAGGAAGAACCAACCCTGCGGAAGAAATACCCATTCGAGAAGAAAACGAGGCACATGAAAACAAAGTGGATTACAACGTGTTAGCCCATCTTAGGAAACTACCGAACTAACCGAGCATCTACGACGCTCTCATCTTATCAAAGGAGATGAGAGAAGCTCGATCAAGGCCTTACTTGATCCGTAAATTTGCTTAGCTCAAATGGCCGGAGAGTCCTTAGATGAGGTTTGCTCGTTAAAAGAACGACGAGGTGTTACCTTCACGGACAATGACCTACTACTTGGGACATGCAGACCACAACCGACCATTGTACATTTCGATTACAATTGGGAAGTTTACGCTCTCCGCAGTATTGGTGGATCCAGGAGCATCAATCAATATAATGAATCTTCGAACGCTAAGCATACTTGGAAATTGATGCTCGTGAGCTCGAAGCGGACAAAATGTTATTAAGAGGATTCAACCGTAAAGGAGAAAGAGCCCTCGGCTCAATAACACTGCTAATGAAGACCGGTGACTTAGCAAAGACAACCGCAAAATTTCACATAATTGATTCGAAACGTCGTTCAAAGCTCTACCTGGGCCGACCATGGATACATGAAAACGGGATGGTACCATCATCTCTACATCAATGCATTAAATACTACGATGGAGGGGAACAGTGCATTAAAGGTGACTTACAATCGTTCTCTGTACATGAAATTGGAATCCATGAAGATGCAGCTTATTATGCACCTCCGAAGAAAACAATCTTCTCCAGAGATATCATAACAAATGAAGCA
Organism: Papilionanthe hookeriana x Papilionanthe teres; assembly: GCA_022702705.1. Lineage (NCBI taxonomy): Eukaryota > Viridiplantae > Streptophyta > Magnoliopsida > Asparagales > Orchidaceae > Papilionanthe > Papilionanthe hookeriana x Papilionanthe teres. The sequence continues at coordinate 23,352,223 of CM040436.1, read as the reverse complement.
AAGGAAAATTGGGACAACGAAGAACCTGAAATTCTAGTCCAACAGTCACTCACCACTCCCTTACGGAGAGATGGTGAAGGTTTCTCCACAACTCGCATCCGAGGTCGAGGCCGGGGACGAGGTTGTGGCAGAGACATTAGGACGATTGGACAGAGGAAACCAACCATCAATGTCGATTGGGAAGATAGTTCTGAAGAAGAAAAAGAAATCAAACAAGAAGCAGCGACAATAAGTCGGAAGAAGCCGCAATTCAAAATCCCTCTCGAAGATGAAAGAAACGAAGAATATAAATCGATGTACGAGAAGATTAACCACTATGTACATACTATGACCCTGACCCCGATCCATTCTAATAAGATCGAGGGTATGGAGGTCAAAGAGGTACGTAGCGGTGGTGCAAAGCCAATCAAATTCTACCGTGGTGCTCCTCCCCCCAAAACTGAAAATAATGTACGATTTGAAGATGCTACTTCATCGAATTAATGGAATTACCTTTTGAGTGGTACTCTCCCTGTGTTCAAAATTTAATTCAGCGTGGTTTTTTACCTCGACAATGGACAAAAGGTCAATCACAACGTTTTGAAAAATTATGGAATAACTCCGGTCGTCCACCCAATGCAAAACATGGTCTTGGATTCGGCACATTAGGATCAGTTGACGATACTGAATTTTGCTTGGTTGTCACCTGCGAGTCTAATGAAAACTGCATGGAAACTACAGAAGAACTCGAAGATTTACAAATTGGAGATGCTCCACCAGAATTCGAAGAAGAAATGAAATCTACAATAGATGAGTTAACGGAAGTTAACTTAGGTACTAGCAAAGAACCTAGAGTTACCTTTGTTAGCTCCTTACTCAATAAAGAAGACTCCGAAGAAATAATCAAGTTATTAATGGAATTTAAAGACTGTTTTGCTTGGAGTTACGATGAGATGCCGGGTTTAGCTCCGGAGGTCGCGATCCATAAGCTAGGGGTGGATCCTCGCTTCGTTCCGATCGGACAAAGTCCCGGAAGAATGCGTCTAGAAATCGAACAACAAGTCATAGCCGAAGTTAAAAAGCTAATAGACGCTAAATTTGTCCGTGAAGAACAATACCCGACTTGGTTAGCCAACGTGGTACCAGTCGAGAAGAAGAATGGTCGGATCGGAATTTGTGTGGATTTCGAGAGATTTAAACAAGGCATGTCCAAAAGATGAATTTCCTCTACCGATCCCGTAATTAATGATTGACATTGCTTCAACACATGAAATATTCTCATTCATGGATGGATCTTCGGGATACAACCAGATAAAAATGGCTCCGTAAGATGAAAAACATACAGAGCATTCGAACGCCGATCGGAGTATATTGCTACACAGAGTGATGCCATTCGGATTGAAGAACGCAGGAGCAACCTACCAGAGAGCGATGACAAGAATTTTTGATGATCTCATCCACAATCAAGTCGAATGCTACGTGGACGATGTGGTCATCAAAAGCAAAGTAAAGGAAAACCACTTGTATGATTTGAGAATTGTTTTCGAACGATTAAGACAATTTAACCTTAAGATGAATCCCTTAAAATGCGCCTTCGGCGTCACCTCCGGGAAATTCTTAGGATTCGTTGTCCGACATCGTGGAATTGAAATCGACCGGAAAGATTAAAGCCATCTTAGAAATGCCGCCTCCCGTAACCTTAAAACAACTACGATCTTTTCAAGGGAAGCTGGCATATCTTCGACGCTTTATCTCAAACTTGTCGGTAGGTGTCGACCTTTCTCGCACTAGTTAAAAAGGACGCCAAATTTATTTGGGAAGAGAAATGCCAGAGGGCCTTCGAGGACATTAAACAATATTTAATGACACCTCCCGTCTTAGCAGCCCCGGTCTCGGTGTAGATCGCTAATACTTTATACCGCGGCTTTAGACGACTCTCTCGGAGCCCTGTTAGCCCAGGTCAATGATGAGGGTAAAGAAAATGCTCTTTACTACATATAAAGATTCATCATGGAATTTCTTATTTATATTTTCTTCCAAAATAATATCATTTTTAATTCTAGACAAATGATCAGCAATTTGGTTTTCAGTTCCTTTTCTATCTACTATTTGAAAATCAAATTCTTGCAGAAGTAAAACCCATCTTATAAGTCTAGGTTTAGAATTCTTCTTAGATATTAGATATTTAATAACAGAATGATCAGTATGAACTATGTATTTAGTACCAAGAAGATAAGGTCCAAATTTATCAAAGGCATATATTATATCTAGAAGCTCTTTCTCAGTGGTAGTGTAATTTCTTTGTGTTTCAGTGAGAGTTTTACTAGCATAATATACAACTTTGAAAACTTTCTCATATTTTTGTCCTAATACAGCTCCAATTGCAAAATCACTTGTATCACACATTAATTTAAAATATTTATTCCAGTCAGGTGCAACAATGATAGGTGCAGTTATTAATTTTTCTTTTAGAATATTAAAAGCATTAATACATTCTTTATTAAATTCAAATTGTGCATCTTTTTCTAATAAATGACAAAGAGGTTTAGCAATTTTTGAAAAATCCTTTATATATCTTTTATAAAATCTAGCATGACCTAGAAAACTTCTCACATCGATAATGATAGTAGGTGGTCAGCAATGCAAAGAATAATTTTCACTTTTGCTCGATCTACTTCCATCCCTTTTTGTGATACTTTGCGACCAAGTACAATGCCTTCGTGACCATGAATCGACATTTTTCCCGCTAAGAACTAAATTTGTTTCTTCGCATCTTTTCGTAACTTCGCTATGTTTTTCAAACAAGATTCAAAAGAAGTTCCAAAGACTGAAAAATCGTCCATGAATATTTCAATTCCTTTGTCAATCAAATCACAAAATATTGACATTTTACATCTTTGAAAAGTTGCAGGTGCATTACATAAACCAAAAGACATTCTTCTAACAGGTATAATAGTCTGAACTTGACTAGGAGAGAGAGTTTCTTTAGGTTTTTCAATCTCTTCAACCTTAATCTCTTTTTCAATTTCATTCTGCAATCTTTCTTTTAATTCCTTTCCACTTCTAAGTCTGCATGCCTTTAACTTCGTTCATGTTCTTTTCCAGCTTCTTTTGGATTGATTTCAACATTACTAGGAAGTGTTCCTACAGTGTCCGTTATTAATTAAAGTAGCAATTTGCCCCATTTGATTTTCAATATTACGAATAACAAGTATTTTGATTTCGTAATCGATTATTCATTTGCATAATTAATTCTTCTATTGATAACTTTTTCTCGTTGATTATTAAATCCAGGAGGTTTATAATTCGAATTAACTTTGATTATTCCAATTTTCAGTGGGATGAGATTGATTATTACCCCATTGTTGTTGTGAATTATTCCAGTTAAAATTAGGATGATTTTTCCACCAAGGATTATAATAATTTGAATAAGGATTATTTTTACTTGCAATATGATCACAGAAAAATATGTTAAGAAATTCATACCTATTTTTGATGAAATTGCACTTTAAAGAAAGGTATTTTCTTTATTTTATTGCAGGAATGAAGATTTATTGGTGATAGAAGCAAAATGCATGAAATGGAGCAAATTTGGATCAAAAAGGAAGAAATTCATGCAAATATAACTACTTCACCGACGGCGAGATCGAGGCCGCCGACGGCGAGATCGTGAGGAGAAATTTCGAAGGAATTATAACTACCTCACCGACAGACGAGCTCGAGCCCGCCGACAGCCGAGATCGCGCGGTTCGAAGACTTTTTAGAAGCCCCGCCGACGGCGAGGTCGTTTCCGCCGACGGCGAGCTAGTTCAAAATGCATATACATTGAACCTGGACACTTTTTGAAGAGGTGTTTAAGCACCCCTTGGACCTTTACTTACCTCTATAAATAGAGGCCGAATTCTAGAGTCTTTAGTGTGTCTTTTGAGTCTTTTGTGAGTCTATTTCTAGTGTCTTAAGTGTAGTTTGAGTGAGTTTAGTGAGTTTATGAGTTTAATTGAGTACTATTTAGTTGCTGTACTAGAAGGAAAAGTCAAAGGAACTTCAAGGAGTCTGCTTGGGAAGGAAATTAAGATAATTATCTTTGTTTATTGTTTTTAACTTTAAATGAAATCCATGCTTTGTTTTATTCTCGTGCATTCTGAGTAGTTTTCTTAGTCTTTCTCCTTGTTTATGAAAATTATGTGGTTTGATGAAATTAAATAAAGGCACTTAATATAATATAAATAAATTGTGATAATTTTTACTTAAAACTTAATTTACTTTCAATGCGACGATTGAGTAGTTAAAATATGTTGAATTATCAACTATAGTAAAAATTACATCCAATATTTAGGGAAATCAAAAGCCTTAGAAGGAGGGTGCAAATAAATAGGGAAATATTAATTATCGTGCGTAGAATTGGATATTTTAGTGTGACGGACTAAAATACTCAATTCGATCCTACTTGTTCGAGAGGCGAAGTGTAGATGTTAGCCCTCGAGTGAGGGGAACGTGGGAGCTACGAAGTGGCAGCGAGTATCCTCCCGACCTAGCCACAGATTCGATAATCAAACATAGGATTAGTTAATGTTCTTTGCACTGGACCAAAGGGTAAAGAATAGGAATGCTCCTATTTGTCACAATACAATTTAAAAATTCTAATTAAATTCATCATTTCACTTAATTTTCTAAAAACAAGGAGAAGGATACTTTTTCCGAATTAATTAAATCAACTTATTTCAAGCATTAGTTTACTTTAGTTTATTATAGTTACTTAGAAGTTCGTTCACTTTATTAAGTAATTCCTTTAAATTTAGCCGATAACAATTTCGTTAAAAACTTCCCGTGGGATCGATAACCGGGACTCCACTAGTAGCCTCGTATTACTTGATACGATACATATACTTGCGTAGAATCCACATTATACATTAAATCATATTCCTATATTTAAAGCGGGATCAAGTTTTTGGTTCCGTGGCTATAAACATAAATTACATACATACAAAAAGTGGGTCAAGTTTTTGGCGCCGTTGCCGGGGAAGTAAAGAAATTATTTACTAAAGTAACGGACTTAGCTAAAAATTTATTTTAAAAATTGTATGCGAAAATTTGGAAACGAAAATTTAATACCTTACGATTCAGAATTAGAGCGTACAATTAAAAGAATTAGAAAACAAAAAGAGAAATTATAAATTTAACGCAAATGGCAAATGTTCCTGAAAATCAAAATAACAATCAACCAAGACCATTACGAGATTATGCCAACCCTACATTAGATGAAATTCATTTAACTATTCAAAACCCTGATGTAGCTGCTAATTCATTCAAACTTAAACCTGCAATTATCCAAATGGTACAAAACAATCAATTTAGTGGTTCACCTACGGAAGATCCTAACTTACATCTTGCTAGTTTTTTAGAACTATGTGCTACTTTTAAATATGAAGGAGTATCTAACGATGCTTTATTAGACTTAAACTTTTTCCTTTTTCTTTAAGGGATAAGGCTAAAATGTGGTTAAATTCGTTAGCACTTGGATCTATTAAAACTTGGGGAGAATTATCACAAAAATTTCTATCCAAATATTTTCCACCATCTAAAACTGCTAAGCTTAAAAACAATATAACTTCTTTTAGTCAGTTTGATGGAGAGTCAATATATGAATCTTGGGAGAGATTTAAAGAACTTCTTAGGAAATGCCCACATCATGCTTTACCATATTGGTTAATTATTCAAACTTTCTACAATGGATTAGTAGGATCTTTAAGATCAATCATCGATGCTGCTGCTGGAGGATCATTAATGTCAAAACCATTTGATGAAGCCTATGCACTAATTGAAGAAATGGCAACTAATAATTTTCAATGGCCTGCTGATAGATTAAATCCGAAAAAAAGCTAGTATTCATGAAAATGATGCACTATCTATGTTAGCTTCACAAATTGCTACTATATCTAAAAAATTAGATGAATTTGGAATGAATTACTCTCCAACTATATTAGAAGAAAATTCATCTGGACAACTTATAGAATCCCAATCTCAATATGAAACAATTAATGCAATTAACAAGAGACCCAATAATCCTTATGCAAATTATTATAATCCTGGATGGAAAAATCATCCTAATTTTAATTGGAATAATAATACAACTAATCAACCATGGATGAATACTATGACACAACAATCAGGAAATCCATCTAATTAAGGAAATCCTAATTATAAAACCCATTATCCACCTGGATTTAATAATAATGACCCTCAATTTAAAGATAAGAAATTATCTATAGAAGAATTAATATTAAATATGGGTCAACATCTACAAAATCAAGGAAATCAATTACAAATACAAGGAAATCAATTACAAAATCAAGGAACAGCTATCAAAAATATTGAACCTCAACTTGGACATATCGCTACTGCACTTAATAATAGAATACCTGGAACATTTCCTAGTAATGTGAAAATAAATCCTAAAGACAAGGGAAATACACAAATTAAAGCGATACAATTACGAAGTGGAAAAGAATTAGAACCCCAAATTCAGAAAGAACTTGAAAGTCAAAAAGAGGAAGTGGAAATTGAAAAGGAAAACAATCAACGAGATCCAAATTTAGAAAATCCTTTAATACCTATGAAAATTTCTGTTGAAAAACCTCCACCACCATTTCCTCAACGACTAATTCAACATAAAAAGACAAACAATTTGCTAAATTCCTTGAAATTCTAAAGAAATTAACGATAAATATTCCTTTCGTAGAAGCTTTAGAACAGATGCCAAACTATGTAAAATTCATGAAAGATATTTTAAATAAAAAAGAAAATTTATTGATAATGAAATGGTTGCACTTAGTGAAGAGTGTAGTGCTATTATTCAGAAAAAATTCCTGAAAAATTAAAAGATCCTGGTAGTTTCACTATACCCTGTGCTATTGGAGAAAAATTTTATGGAAAAGCTTTGTGTGACTTAGGAGCAAGCATCAATCTAATGCCTCTATCAATTTTCAAGAGATTAGGATTAGGAGAAATTTCACCTCCTTCAGTAACTCTTCAGTTAGCTGATCGTTACGTTACATATCCTAAAGGAGTTATTGAAGATGTATTAGTAAAAGTGGATAAATTTATCTTCCCTGTAGATTTTATTGTTCTAGATATGGAAGAAGATAAAGAAATTCCTATCATTTTAGGAAGACCATTTTTAGCCACTGGAAAAGCTATGATCGATGTTCAGAAAGGAGAATTAACTATGAGAGTAAATGATCAAAAAGTAACTTTTAATATTGCTAAATCAATGAAATATCTCGCGTTAGAAAAAGATGATGAGTGTTTTCGAATGGAAGTACTCGATCAATTACAAAAAGAACATTTTAAGGAATATTATGAAGAAAAATTAGAAAAGGAAAATATTGAATTAATTGAAAAATCCGATATAAATGAAAAATTAGATTATATTCAAGAGAAATATGAATTTTTGGATAACACGAGAAAACACCTGAAAAGAATATAGTTCCATCGATTATTAAACCTCCCGAACATGAGTTAAAAATGTTACCTAATCATTTAAAATATGCTTACTTAGGAAATTCTTCAACTCTACCGAGTTATTATTTCATCCGAATTAAATGAATCTCAAGAACAAAAACTTTTAGATACATTAAAAAAATATAAGAAAATTTTTGGTTGGACCTTAGCGAGATATCAAAGGAATTAGTCCTTCGATACGTATGCATGGAATTATTTTAGATAATGAACATAAACCTAAAGCAGATCCACAAAGGAGATTAAATCCGATAATGAAAGAAGTAGTTAAGAAAGAAATTTTAAAATGGTTAGATAATGGTATTATATATCCTATTTCGACGATGCTTGGGTAAGCCCAATTCATCGTGTACCTACAAAAAGGAGGAGTGATTGTCAAAGCTAATGAAAATAATGATCTTATCCCTATAAGACAAGTTACCTGGATGGCGAATATGTATTGATTATAGAAAATTAAACACGACCACCAGAAAAGATCACTTCCCTTTACCATTTCTAGACCAAATGTTAGATAGATTAGCTGGACACAAATATTTTTGTTTCTTAGATGGATATACCTGGTTATCATCAAATACAAATTGCTCCGAGGATCGAGATAAAACTACATTTACTAGTCCTTATGGAACTTTCGCTTTTCGAAGAATGCCTTTTGGATTATGTAATGCACACCGCAACATTCCGGAGATGTATGATGTCTATATTTAGTAAATTAATTGATAATGGAATAGAAGTATTTATGGATGATTTCTCTGTATTCGGAACAACATTTGACACATGCTTAAATCATCTTGAAAAGGTATTTGAAGTATGTGAGAAAACTAATTTAGTTCTTAATTGGGAGAAATGTCAATTTATGGTTACAGGCGGCATTGTATTAGGGCATAAAATTTCGGAAAAAGGCATGGAAGTAGACCCTGCAAAAATTCAAGTAATAGCTAAATTACCACCTCCAACTACGGTAAAAGGGGTAAGAAGTTTTCTTGGACATGCTGGATTCTACAGGCGCTATATTAAAGATTTTTCAAAAATTACTAAACTCTATGTCAACTTCTTGAAAAGGACAAGAAATTTGAATTTACAACTGAATGCCTGAATGCTTTTGAATTATTAAAATATAAATTAATTACAACACCTATAATAGTTTCACCTAACTGGGAGAAACCATTTGAACTTATGTGTGATGCTAGTGATTATGCTATAGGAGCAGTTCTTGAGCAAAGATATGATAAGAATTTCAAAGTTATATATTATGCTAGTAAAACTCTAAATGATGCTTGAAATAAATTATACGATTCTTGAAAGAGAATTATTAGCAGTTGTATATGCTTTTAATAAATTTAGGCATTATCTAATAGGAACTAAATGTATTGTACATACTGATCACTCTGCTATAAAATATTTAATACAAAAGAAGGATTCTAAACCAAGATTAATCAGATGGATATTATTTATGCAAGAATTTGATTTTGAGATCATTAACAAAAAGGGAACTGATAATCAAATTGCTGATCATTTATCAAGATTAGAAAATCCTGAATTATCTGATACTGATAATGAAATTTTAGACAGTTTTCCTGATGAACAACTTTATAATATTAATGAGTTGAAAATACCTTGGTATGCTGATATAGTAAATTATATTGTAAGTAATATTTTACCACCTATGTTAACTTTGCAACAACAGAAAAAATTCATTCACGATACTAAATCATACTTTTGGGATGAACCATACTTATATAAGCAATGTAAGGATCTAATTATTAGAAGATGTGTACCTTATGAAGAAATTGAACCAATTATTCAAAAATGTCATGATTCGATTTTGGAGAACATTTTGGGACGGATAAAATCGCATATAAAATTCTACGATACGGATTATACTGGCCTACTCTATTTAGAGATGTATATAGATATATCAAAACTTGCGATAAATGCCAGAGAATAGGAAACATTTCAAGAAAAAATGAAATGCCTCTAAATTTTATATTAGAAGTTCAAAATTTTTGATGTTTGGGGATTAGATTTTATGGGACCTTTTATTCCGTCATTTGGAAACTCATATATATTAGTAGCTGTTGATTATGTTTCCAAATGGATTGAAGCACAAGCTTTACCTAGGTGTGATGCTAAAAGTGTTTCAAAATTTTTAATGAAAAATATTTTTACTAGATTTGGAATGCGAGAGTGATTATCAGCGACGGAGGAACTCATTTTAGAAACAAATACATTCACAAACTAGTGGAAAAGTATAATATTATGCATAAGATATCAACTGCTTATCATCCACAAACTAGTGGATTAGCTGAAGTTTCTAATCGATAGATTAAACGTATATTAGAAAAGTCTGTAAACCCTAACAAGTCAGACTGGTCTATAAGACTAGACACTGCATTATTGTCATACAGGACTGCTTATAAAACTCTGATTGGAATGACTCCTTACAGGCTTATATATGAAAAAACTTGCTACTTACCAGTCGAATTAGAACATAAAGCATATTGGGCGATTAAAGAATTTAATTATAATATGAAAGAAGCTGGTGAGAAGAGATTGTTGCATTTAAATGAATTGGAAGAATTAAGGAATGAATCATATGATAATGATAGGATTTATAAAGAAAGAATGAAATTATGACATGATCGAAAGATTAATCAGAGAAATTTTGAACCAGGACAAGAAGTTTTGCTTTATAATACTAGATTGAAATTATTTCCTGGGAAATTGAAATCTCGATGGTTAGGACCTTTCACTGTAACTCAAATATTTTCATATGGAACTATAGAAATTGAAGATCCAAAAACAGGACATAGATTTAAAGTAATTGGACATAGATTAAAACCATATTTTGAAAATAGACGACCAAATTTTAAAGAGGTTTTAATGCTTAGTCAACCTCGAACACTAACCGAACTAGGTCGAGTCGACGACGTTAAACCAAGCGCTTTATGGGAGGCAACCCATAGTAGTCTTTTATTTTTTATATATCTACATATTAGTGAATCTATATTATTAAAATAAATCTTACTACTCAAATTCTTATTTAGAATCATCACAAAAATTGAACTTATTATATGAGATTAGAAAATATTCAGACCAGAGCGAAAACGGGCGATTTTTATGAATCTCGCCGACAGCGAGCCCGATCCCACTAACAGCGAGATCGTGGACCATTTACTAATTCTGTTTTATAACTAAGTCGCCGACGGCGAGGAACTTCCCACCGACGACGAGGCAGTTGAAAATTTTGTTTCTTAAGGATTTTTTGTGCGGTTTTGGACGAATCTAAGCCATTCCTTCGTAAGAAATTATTCCAAATCCGATTTTACACCATTTTCTTCCTTAGGAACAACTAGAGACCAATCCATTCCATCCAAAATGGCCTCAAAATTCCTAGAAACCACAAAAATTGAAGTTTTCAACCGACGAAAATTTGTTAGTTCGGAGGCACAACGAATCTTCAACAAAGGCTTGATGAAGAAAAGACTTATCAAAGAAAGAGGATTCGTCAATAGAGGAGTAGAGAATGCTACTACAAAAATCGAAGAAATGATCGCACAGCGGCATTGGGAGGTATTTTGTTATACGACTTCCGCAGTAGTTATACCGGTAGTCGAAGAGTTTTACTCTAATTTACATGCGATCAACCATGGAAATGTGTACGTCGGAGGAAGATGGGTAACATTTACTCCCGCAAGGGTAAATGAATTGTTTTCATAGAAAATACCTCTGTTTGTCACTATTCCAACTTTGTGCCTTCAAGATATAATATGAACGAGATATATAGATATCTGACTGATGAACCGGATGATTGGGAGTTACGAGAAGATGGGTATGTTAGTTTTTCTGCATCACTTCTAAACCCTGTCTCGAAGCACTGGCATTTCTTTATATCATCAAAAACTATTACCTACCATGAGAGTAAATAAAGTTTCAAAGGAATGCGCTATTTTAAACTATTGTATTCAAATTGGATTATCTATCGATGTTGGATCAATAATAGTAAAGTCTGCATTGGGATTAATCGTGCATGGGTCAGTGCATGGACTTGGACACCCATCTACTATATTTGCTTTATGCGATCGATACCAAGTTTCTTATGAGGCTTCGGGAAAAAGTACTTTTACCATGGAAACCCCTGGATCCTACTCGATATGTTTCCACTTTGGATAACAATGATGAGATCACCGTTATTTCGACAGAGCATCACGGAACAATCCTTTAGCAAGACCTATTGCGATAAGACTAATTTTATTCGAAGAAGATTAAAGGATTGGAGAAAGAATTGCAAAATGTGATGAATTCCATTGACAATATCTCTGATATGTTTGATCATATTGATTGGAGAATGAAGGAGCACTTTGATCATACTGGACATCTGGAGGCTAGTTTTATTCATCTACTAAGACGAAAGGATGGATTAATGAAGAATCTACTGCGAATTCCCATTCGAGCCTTTCTACAATTTATTTGTGCACTGCGTCGCATCGGGAATATCGAGAAGATATTAGTTCGGATACAGAAGAGTAGGAGGGATTTATATGTTTATGTTATATTTGTATGTGTGAGTGTTTGTTTTGGAGTTTAAGTTTTATTATGATTCGAACTTTAGATTTGATAAGATTTTATGTAAATTGTTATGTCTCAGCATTTAGAGTGTTGTGGTTTGGATTGCGATGTCTGAGTGGTATGGATTTGAACAATTAATTTAAGTATGTGTGAAGTTGTTAGTGTGAAATTTGTAAGTTTGATGGATTTCATTTATAAAGTTATTTTGTTTGTTTTGTGTGAATTTTTGTAAGTATAGTACCTAATCTTCTTATTAATATTCAAATTAAGTAATCGAAAGATTGATTAATGGCAATTTGAGGTTGAAAATGATTGACGAAATTCAAAAATTGAAATTTTTAAGACCTCGCCGACGGCGAGAATTATCTCGCCGACAGCGATAAATCTCGCTGACAGCGAGATCGACCTCGCCGACGGCTGATTTTTCCCGAAACTTTTGCCTTATGGAATTAATTAGCTCGCCGACGGCGAGAAAAACCTCGCTGACAGCGAGAATGCGAAAAGACCTATATTTGACCGGTCAACTGACACCATTCATCATCCCCTTCCTAAAATTTTTGAAAAAACTGACCTAGGGCTTGAGAGATCTTGGATTTGAAGTGATTTCAACACTTTTTGACACCGTATTTCATCTTTCCTTGGTAAGAGATTCACTCCTATGCAAAAATATTTTGATTTTCACCTTTGATTTCTTCTACATTGGGATATTTTGAAAAATTTTGAAATGTGAAGAAAATACTTGGAAGAATTTCATAGAAATCGATTTAAATGGATTTTAGTTGTTGTGGGAAGCCTTTTTAGTAATATTTAGGAGTTTAGTTGAAATTTTTGCAAATATCACAGATCGAGAAATGGCTCCACTACAAAAGCGACGATTAGATTTTGAAGAAACTCGATTCATTAATGCGAGAGCACAAACACGATATTTTCAAAATATTCAAGCAAGAAAATGCATACAAGATCGAGTTTTCAAGAATCTAGGAGGAGAAGTAGAGCGAGTTATAAAGGAGCGAGGATGGGAAAAATTTTGCTACGTTACCAACAGAGCAGCTGTAGAAGTTGTGAAGGAATCTTATACAAACTTAACACAGGCAGAAGATGCACCGGTTAGAGTTAGAGGATTTTTCGTAGATTTCAGCGCTGCTAGAATAAACGCATATTATGAAGTTCAAGACACCTGGAGCGAATATGAAACTTTTGGAACTATGGAAGGACCATTAGAAGAGGTGATCAACTTTCTCACTGATGGGAAAGGAGTCTGGAAGATAAAGCAGCGGGAACGGGTAAACTTCTCTCTTTCTATGTTAAATGCCACTTCTAAAGCCTGACATTATTTTATTTGTTCTACTTTATTCCCTACCTACCACCATAGTGAGGTAACAAGAGATAGAGCAGTTCTGAACTTCTGTATTCAGAACCAGAATAGTATTAATGTGGGAAATGTTATATATAAAAACATATTAGCCATTGCTAGAAATGAAAGTGGAGGAGGATTAGAACATCCTGGTCTTATCTATGCACTTTGCCAATTATCTGGGGTAGAGGCAAAAGATGACGAAGAATGGATTGAGCCTATGAAACCCCTTACTCAGGCTAATATAAAGAAATATGAATCCCATGAAGGATGGAGATCTGGGACAAGGGATTATGTACCTTCTTCAAGTAGAGATATACCCTCTACTAGTTATGAACCACCCCTCAGTACACTACTCCTACCCTTCAAGATCTGATGAATGAATTAACCCTGAGTAGAAAGAGTTTTGAGTTATTTGGAGAAAATATGGAAAGAAGATTTGAGCATATAGATCGAAAGAATTGGAGGCTTGGAGAGAAGACACGATTATGATAACGAATATCTCCAGCGACATTCGGAATACGAGATTGCATACTATGAAGCTGAGCGTCGTTATAGGAGTGGTGATTTAGATGTTGTCTTTCCTGAGTGCCCCCGATATTCACAGTACCAGCCTGCTCAGCCTTCTCAGCTTGGAGATCAGGGTGATGATATAGCTTAGGATTTTGATGCAGAGTATTAGAGCTTTCATTTAGTTTATTTGGTTTGTTTTAGATTTGTTGTTATGTTGAGAAACTTTATTATTTTGGATGTGATTATTTCGTACTTTCTGTAGACTATGGACTTGGTATGTTTTGTTTGTTTGATTGAGCTATGATGTTATATTTCTTATGTGTGTTAAATTAGTTGCAAATTTTTATATATATAGGATGTTAGTTTTTCTTTAATGTATTATTGTAAATGTATGTGTAGTAACAAATTAAGTTTTCTATGTTATGTTTGATACTTATTTTAAAAATTTCCATCCCTGCACTTTCTTTTTAAATATTATATATGGAAGAATACTAACAGTACAGGCTCTGTAAGTAATGAAAAAGCCTGCAAAAATTTCAAAGAAAAGAAATACCTAAAGCTCAAAGGTATGATAAATTTTACTATATACTTTCCCTTTTTCACTATTTAGTATAGATAGAAAAATTTAAGTTTGAGGGAAGGTAAAAATACAAATTTAATTATTAAATTGTTCTCAAATTCTATTTTCAAAAATTATTAAATGATTTTCTATAGTAATTTTCAATTCAATAAATATGAGTTGCTTTATTTAATTATTATATAAAGTTAAAGAAAATACTTCTAGTAATTCAATTAAATTAATAGAAGAAGATATTTTGTTAAAAGGAATAAGAATATAGTAGACTTATTTAAAGTAAGGGAAACTATATTCTAAAAATTGGAAATTCTTAAGTATATAGATGAAAAAGAAAGGATAGAAACTTAATGAAGTAAAAATTATGAAATATATATAAGCAAAGAAGTATTTTAAGTTTCAAATTTAGGAAGAGAAATTGAAGTTCAAAATTATTAACAGACTTTCCAGATACAGTAATCCTCACTTGAAAAAGAAAAGAAAAGAAAAGAAAAAGAAAAGAAAAGAAAAGAAAAGAAAAGAAAAAAAGAAAAGAAGAGGAAAGAAAAGAAAAATATAAGTGAGGAGAAGCTTGAGGAGATGCCTTATAAAAAATTGGCTTCAATGGATTCAACCTAAAGAGTAAAAACTTAACTATATTTCTAAACTTATATTTATGGATTGGTATTTTACTAAATAGAGTTTTCTTGAATTTCCTATCATCTAAATATCTTAAGTAATTTATTAATTTTTAATATTGTCTTTCCTAAAATAAATAGAAAGCTTAGAAATCTTAGACCTAATAACTAAATAATCTTATCTCTATAAAATTAATTGTAATTACTTAGAAATATTTCTTTTTAACTTTATTATAATGTTATTTAAAATTAATTCATATATTATTTGAGTTGAAAAATTCTATTATAGAAATCATTATTTTTATTTAGTATTAAAATTACTTCGAGGACAAGTAATAATTAAGTTTGGGGGATTTTGATCACGTGAAAAATATGTTAAGAAAATCATACCTATTTTTGATGAAATTGCACTTTAAAGAAATGTATTTTCTTTATTTTATTGCAGGAATGAAGATTTATCGGTGATAGAAGCAAAATGCATGAAATGGAGCAAATTTGGATAAAAAAGGAAGAAATTCATGCAAATATAACTACTTCGCCGACGGCGAGATCGAGATCGTGAGGAGAAATTTCTGAAGGAATTATAACTACCTCACTGACAGCGAGCCCGAGCCCGCCGACAGCCGAGATCGCGCGGTTCGAAGACCTTCTAGAAGCCCCGCCGCTACGAGGTCGTTTCCGCCGACGGCGAGCTAGTTCAAAATGCATATACATTGAACCTGGACACTTTTTGAAGAGGTGTTTAAGCACCCCTTAGACCTTTGCTTACCTCTATAAATAGTGGCCAAATTCTAGAGTCTTTAGTGTGTCTTTTGAGTCTTCTATGAGTCTATTTATAGTGTCTTAAGTGTAGTTTGAGTGAGTTTAGTGAGTTTATGAGTTTAATTGAGTACTATTTAGTTCGTTGTACTAGAAGGAAAAGTCGAAGGAACTTCGAGGAGTACTACTAGGAAGGAAATTAAGATAAGTATCTTTGTTTATTGTTTTTAACTTTAAATGAAATCCATGCTTTGTTTTATTCTCATGCATTCTGAGTAGTTTTCTTAGTCTTTTCTCCTTGTTTATGAAAATTATGTGGTTTGATGAAATTAAATAAAGGCACTTAATATAATATAAATAAATTGTGATAATTTTTACTTAAAACTTAATTTACTTTCATTCGACAATCGAGTAGTTAAAATATGTTGAATTATCAACTATAGTAAAAATTACATCCAATATTTAGTGAAATCAAAAGCCTTAGAAGGAGGGTGCAAATAAATAGGGAAATATTAATTATTGGGTGTAGAATTGGATATTTTAGTGTGACGAACTAAAATACTCAATTCGATCCTACTCGTTTCGAGAGTCGAAGTGTAGATGTTAGCACTCGTGTGAGGGGAACGTGGGAGCTGCGAAGTGGCGACCAAGTATCCTCTCACCTAGCTGCGGATTCGGTAATCAAACATAGGATTAGTCAATGTTCTTTGCACACTGGACTAAAGGGTAAAGAATAGGAATGCTCCTATTTGTCACAATACAATTTAAAAATTCTAATTAAATTCATCATTTCACTTAATTTTCTAAAAACAAGGAGAAGGATACTTTTTCGAATTAATTAAATCAACTTATTTCAAGCATTAGTTTACTTTAGTTTATTATAGTTACTTAGAATTTCCGTTCACTTTATTAAGTAATTCCTTTAAATTTAGATCGATAACAATTTCGTTAAAAACTTCCCCGTGGGATCGATAACCAGGACTCCACTAGAGCCCTCGTATTACTTCGATACGATACGTATACTTGCGTAGAATCCACATTATACATTAAAACATATTCCTATATTTAAAGCGGGATCAAGTTTTTGGTTCCGTGGCTATAAACATAAATTACATACATACAAAAAGTGGGTCACAATAGCTTGTAAAGTTTCAATAGTTTGAGAATCTTCAATATTAGCAGAGTTATTATGCGAAATATTAATTGCAAAATTATCTAATTTCTTAGACATTGTCATGCAACTTGTGAAGCTAAGATAGAAAAGGCTTCATTATCTTCGAATACCGGCCATCTTTTTAGATTAATCCTTTCGAAGGCCATCGAAAATTATTATTAGCCATTTCTTCAATTAAAGTGTAAGATTCTTCAAATGATTTAGACATTAAAGAACCTCCAAGAAGAAGATCAATAATTGATTTTAAAGATCCAATTAATCCATTATAAAATGTTTGAATAATCAACCAATAATGTAAAGCATGATGAGGACATTTTCTTAATAGCTTCTTTAAATCTTTCCCAAGTTTCATATATTGTCTCCCCATCAAATCGACTAAATGAAGTAATATCATTTCTTAATTTAGCAGTTTTAGAAGGAGGAAAATATTTAGCAAGGAATTTTTGTGCCATTTCAAACTCATGTTTTAATAGAATCCGATCGCTAATGAGTTTAACCACATCTTTGCTTTATCTCTTAAAGAAAAAGGAAAGAGTCTAAGTCTAATAAGCATCATCGAAACATTGTTATATTTAAAGGTAAGCACAAAGTTCTAAAAAACTAACAAGATGTAAATTTGGATCCTTATTCGGTGATCCACCAAATTGATTGTTTTGCACCATTCGAATAATAGACGGTTTAAGTTCAAAAGAATTAAGCATCTACAGTAGGTATTTGAATACTACTATGAAGTTCATCAACTGTAGGGTTAGCATAATCCCTTAATGGTTTATAAATATTTTGATCATTAAGTTCAATTGGATTTTGTAAAGTAGCCATTTCTTGAAATTTTTAATTTTGTTTTCCCTTTTAATTTTTCTAATTGTTCTTTCCAATTCGAATCTAAAAGTATTAATCCTTCGTAACCAAATCTTCGCATAAAACAAGGAATATAATATAAAATTTAAACTATTCTATTTCTTACTTCCTTCCTCAAGCAACGGCGCCAAAAACTCGACCCGACCGAAAATAACGCAAAGTAATGTTTGCTTCCAAAAGATAGCCAAAAGCTTTGACTCAATTTATAAATAGCGGCTAGTGTATAAAATTAATATTACCTAATTTAGAAAATATTTTTACACACTAGAGGTACTACGCAATTATACGTATCGTTTCAAGTAATATAGGGTAGGGTTTTTAAACAAAGACCCCGGTATCGATCCCACAGGGAAGATTTATAGAGAAAAAATAAAATAGTAAAAATATTTTTATTTTATCTTTTAATTTGATTATAAATTACTATTAATTTACTAGATGCAAATAAAGACAACAATAATAAGAAAACGATTTTATGAATTCTATATAAAATAAACAACTTTCTTTCCTTCAATTAATCTTAGATTTTTAAGATAATTTAATATTCGTTGGAGAATTTGATTTATGGTATTGTGCCAAATAGAAGCATTCATATTCTTTACCCTTTCGATCCGAGTGCAAAGAATATCGAGTAATTTACGTAATAGGTCCGGATGTATTGTTAGTAGAATGAAGTTAATCTAGGCTCACACTTCTAGATGTCCCAGTGGTGGCTATGGTCGGCCCTACTAGTGACCCTTTCCTAGTCTATAAATCAAATTATAAGAATTTAGTCCGTCACTCTAAAAACTTATCGATTCTACGCCCTTTAAATCTTATCTTCCTATTTATTTCGCACTTCACCTTGAATAGCCCGCTCATGGCCTTCGACTACCCAAGGATTCATGTGACATTTACAAGTTAAGAGTTCTTCTCCTTCAAGGTCTCAAAACTCTTCAACATGTTTTAACAATTCAAACGGCCAATTTAAAAAGTAAAGTAAGATCAGGTATTAATGTCATCACAATGTTTTGAAAATATTTTGAATTTTAATTCTCCATCGAATCTTTATATTATCTTATCTATCTCTTCATAATTGAAGGAAGAAAGTAAACTAACTACTCGTAACACATTGAAAGTAAATAGCAAAACATGATAATTAAACTTTGAATCAAATGTAAAAATATACTTATCTCAAATATTTCTTCTACAGATCTTCTGATTCCTACTGACTCCACAGTGTAATGAACTCCAGATGCAATAACTTGAAAATAAACTCACTAAACTAAACAAAAGTGGCCCTAAATTTCTCTCTCTAATTCTCTCTCTAAGGATGAGAGATCCTAAAGTAGATAAGAGAAATGGGTACAATGGGAGGGGCACGTTTTCTGAAGAAATGGACCTCTATTTATAGGCTTCAAGGGTCTGCCTCGAGGCACCTCTTCAAAACATGTCCACATTCAATGAATCTTCTAGAAGGTCGGTCTGGCGCTTAGGCGTCGGACACCGTGTCCAGTTCTTCGCACCTCTTCACTTTGGCTCGCACCTCTTCACGATTAAAACCGTTTTGGAGCGTCCAAATGCAATGTATCACATGTCCTATTATCAAGGAACAACTGCCAGCCTTCTAGAATGTCCAATAACCGCTTACTCCGTCAAAATAAGTGATCAAACGTTGTCAAAAACTTGACAGTTTTCGTATCGAGTCTGGCGCTTAGGCGCCGTTCGCGCGCCTAGGCGCCAGGCCATAAATTTTTATACTTTTGGTATTTTGCTCCATTTTTGCTCCTTTTTGCTCCTTTTTCCTTCTTAGACCTTTTTACATTACATACATCCAAAAACACAAAAATATACCTTTCATTAAAGCATAATATCCTTAAAAATTAATAAGAATTAAGACATAAAGAAATAGGTATTTTTTTATAGATCAAAATCCCCCAAACTTAAATGTTACTTGTCCTCAAGTAACTCTTTGTACTATATAAAATATAACTTTTGGAAATAAAGATAAATATTTAAGATTCCTTATAATTTTTGATTTTATAAAGTCTTTAGTAAATTATTAACCCAATTTCACTAACTAGGTTTAATTTTAAGAATTTAAAGAGTATTTAACTACCAAATCATAAGATTTCAAACTTTTCATTCATTTTGAAAATAATAGAAGTCTATTATATTAAGCTTTCATAGATTATTTACAAGAAAAAGATCTTCTTGAAAAATCTTTTCTAAATAAATATTTATGTATAAAAATTAAGTAAAGTATGTAACTAGTTTTCTTCCTATAAGATAATTCAAGTGAAGCCAATTTTTTATTAGGCATTTCCTCAAGCTTCTCCTCTCTATCTCTTTTCTTCTTTTTTTTATTTTTATTTTTTTATATTTATAGAGAGGATTACTATATCTGGATAGCCTGTTAATGGTTTTGAACTTCACTATCCTTAACTTATATTTTGAAAACTTATACATTTCTACTTAATTATTATAACATAAATAAAAATTCAAAAGGAATTCCAATCTTTTCTTTTTCAAGTGATAATTTTTTATTACTTAATAATTCTAAAATTCTATTATTTCTACCATGAATAGAAAAATTCTTTATCTCATTCTTCTTTAAGTTAAATAATTCTATTCTTAAAATCAATCAAAGTTAGTAAAATTTTGGTTAATTTCATTAAATTATTTATAATTTCAAAAATAAAAGTGATCTCAAATAAATTCTTCATTCCTTAAGTTATGTTAAAAAGTTTTTATTTTTAAGAAAATATTAGCTCTTTAAGGACAAATAAAATTTAATTTTGAATGGATATTCCCTTCCCCCAAACTTAAGTTTTGGTATACTATGATAATTTGAAAGTATGAGAGAAAGAAAATCATAAGAATTTTTAATAAGTATGTAAAAACAATCTTAAAAAGAAAAATTAACTTCTAATCATGCTTTTATGAATAAGTAAGATAAAATTGAAGCATGTATATCAAAAGTAAGCAGGCTAATTTTATTATGATATTAAATTTGAAACAGAATTAAAACAGAGCAAAATAATTAATTACGAAACATTAAACTAAAATAACATATAAATTAATTCTAACTTCAGTCTCAACACAACAGAATCCTAATACTAAACAGTCAACATACATCAAATACAAAACTAACAAACAATCTAAATAAAACAAACTAACAGAGTAACACATCATATAAATCTATAACTACTAATCACTAGCTGTAGCCTCATCATCATCTTCATCACCAAGGAAAATTCTATGTCCTTAGGATCTACAAATGGTGTGAAACTAGGAAAAATAGGAAAACTAACATCATGTTATCCCTTCAGAAATCTGACTAGGGCTTCTTCATACTCAGCATCATAACTACTCTTCCTCTGGGTATAATCAAATAAATGATCTAGTTTTTTTAACACAATAAATAACTACCCTTCAGAAATCTGACAAATGATATTTTTTTAACACAAACAACACAAAACATAACTTTCATATATAAAATCCAAGTTTCAGACACATACACATAACACTAAACAGTACACATTATCACAACCACAACACAATAAAGCTGAAAACTAAACTAGAAAAGAAGTCCAAATATAACATCCAAGCAAAGCAATCAGATACACAAACACTGAAATACAATAATCAAGTTTTCATTCTTCCTCAGAACTATCATCAACTTTAACATCTCCAATTGATTGAGCGTGAACAAACATATTGTAGAATGGACAAAACAAAAATTCTTCAATAGAATCCTCTTCAATCCAACATTTCATTTTCATCAATCGCGTCAAACTTCCTTCAAGATATCCAGAATGATCAAAGTGCTCCTTCATTCTCCAATCTAGATGATCAAAGAATCAGATAGATTGTTGATTGCATTCATCAGGTGTTTACTTCCTTCTCCAATTTCTAAATTTTCTTCAAGATTATCTGTGAACTTTCATGAAAGTAAGGAGGAATAATTGTTGACTTTGAGATGGTTGATCTTCAATAATGCTCATGTCATTCATATCACCAACTACCGGGTTACTATATCAATCTGCTGGGTCTATAGGCTTCCAAGGTAAAAGTACTCTTTCCCAGTTCTCATATGACACTTGTGATTGACTACAGAGGAGAAATATGGTGGAAGGATATCCAAGCCCATACTTTGATCTATGAAGGATCAATCCCAAAATAGATTTAACAATTATTGAACCAACGTCAATAGGCATCCCCATTTGAACATAGTAGTTCAGAATAGCACTCTCCTTAGTTACTTTACTGATTTTCATTGTTGGGAGCAATTTTGCACATATGAAATAATGTAAGTGTTTTGATGTATGATTTAGCAGTGTGGTCGAGAAACTTACATACCCCCTATCTCTTATCTCCCATTCATCACTTTCATCCATCAGATATTTTTATATATCATTCATATTGTTCTTCGTCGGGGCAAAATTCGAATAGTGGCAGAATTGCACATTCTCAATCATGTATAAATCATTAATCTTTGCAGGAGTAAATGTGACAAACCTACCTCTCACATAGACTGATCCTTGGTTGATTCCATGAAGATTTGCATAAAACTCTTTCACAATTGGGACAACTACGACAGTAGTAGTATAACACAATACTTCCCAATGTCTTTGAACAATAATTTCATCAATTCTAGTGGTAGGAGAATTCCTACCTCGATTCACAAAGCCTTGTTCCTTAATCAATCTCATTTTCAAGATATTTTGGTTGAATAGACGCTGCGCTTCGAAACTGATGAACTTTCTACAGTTGAAATCTTGAAATCTTGAAGTTTCCATCGAGTCGGAATCCATTTGGAGAAGATTTGGGATCTTCCTCTTTGTTCTTGGGTAGTTCCTGCATCTACGGGCGGTTTTTGGGAATTCTAATGGAAGATTTACCGCCTAAAATCAACAAAACTCAAATTAAAGATGAGAAACTATTTTCTAAACAGCAGCGCTGTCCGGTGCTGATAATAGCTATGTTCGGAGCTAGTTCAATTTTTGTCAAACTTCACTTCATCCAAATTCTTTCCAAACTTCGGTTCGATTCATTTTTTAAATGTTGTTAATGATAATTAAGGAAGAATAAGACTTAATTAAGTAACAAACAAACACAAATAACACATCAAATAAAGCAAACACACAATAATTATGGGTTGCCTTCCACAAAGCGCTTGGTTTAATGTTGTCAGCCCGACATAACATCCAGTTATTCAGGTTGATCCAACATTAAAACATCTTTAAAATTAAGTTTATTGCCTTCAAAATATGGTTTTAATCTTTGGCCATTAACTTTAAATATTCTTCTAGATTTAGGGTCTTCGATAATCACAGCTCCAAACTGATATATTTTTACGACAATGAAATGTTCTGTCCATCTAGATTTCAGTTTCCCAGAAAATAATTTCAATCTTGTATTGTATAATAAAACTTTTTGTCCTGGTTTAAATTCCTTTTTAATAATCTTCCGATCATGCCATATTTTTCTTCTTTCCTTATATAGTCTATTATTATAATATGATTCATTTCTGATTTCTTCCAATTCATTCAATTGCAACAATCTCTTCTCACCAGAATCTTTCAAATTAAAATTCAATTTCTTTATCGTCCAATATACTTTATATTCTAATTCAACTGGCAAGTGACAGGTTTTTTCAAAGATTAATCTGTAAGGAGACATTCCTATAGGAGTTTTATAAGCAGTTTTGTATGCCCATAAAGCAGTATCTAGTCTAGCAGACCAATCCAATTTCTCAAGATTAATGACTTTCTCTAAAATTCATTTAATTTCACAATTAGATACCTCTGGCAAACCATTAGTTTGGGGATGATAAGCTGTAGAGATTTTATGCATAATATTATATTTTTCCACCAATCTCTAAATCAGATTATTCTTAAAATGGGATCCTCCATCAGTAATGATTACTCTAGGCATTTCATATCTTGTGTAAATATTTTTTATTAAAATCTTTTAAACACTTCTAGCATCACACCT
The DNA here is from genome assembly GCA_022702705.1 of Papilionanthe hookeriana x Papilionanthe teres. Taxonomy (NCBI): domain Eukaryota; kingdom Viridiplantae; phylum Streptophyta; class Magnoliopsida; order Asparagales; family Orchidaceae; genus Papilionanthe; species Papilionanthe hookeriana x Papilionanthe teres. The sequence goes on along the minus strand of CM040436.1, from coordinate 23,328,335 downwards.
AGGTAAAGTTATTGCCTCGATCCATTTTTATACATAATCAACAGCAATCAGTATATATATTTCCAAATGAAGGTATAAATGGTCCCATAAAATCTAATCCCCAAGCATAAAAAATTTTAACTTCCAAAGTGAAATTAAGAGGCATTTCATTTCTTCTAGATATATTGCCTATTCTCTGACATCGATCACAAGTTTTGATAAATCTATAAACATATCTGAAAAGTGTAGGCCAATAAAATCTAGATTGCAAAATCTTATGTACAGTTCTACTAATTCTGAAATGTCCTCCAAATTCAGAATCATGTCATTCTTAAATAAGTCTTTCGGTTTCTTTATAAGGTACACATCTCCTAATAATAAGATCTTTACATTGCTTATACAAATAAGGATTGTCCCAAAAATAAAATTTAGCATCATGCTTAAATTTTTTCTGCTGTTGCATTGTTAAGTCAGGTGGTAAAATATTACTAATGATGTACTTTACAATATCAGCAAACTACGGTAAATTTTCTTCAATAATATTATATAATTGCTCATCAGGAAAATTTTATGTGATTACCTTTTCAAAGTCATCCAAATTAGGTTGTCCAAGTCTAGATAAATGACTAGCTATTTGATTATCGACCCTTTTCTATTAACGATCTTAAAATTAAATTCTTGCATTAAAAGCATCCATCAAATCAGTCTTGGTTTTGCATCCTTATTTTGCATTAAATATTTAATAACAGAATGATCAGTATGCACTACACATTTAGCTCCAATTAAGTAAGAGCTAAAATTTTCAAAGGCATAAACGATCGATAACTCTCTTTCAGTAGTGGTGTAATTAATTTGAACATCAGCAAGAGTCTTACTAGCGTAGTATATAAATTTAAACATGTCATGTCTTTGCCCTAAAACAACTCCAATAGCATAATCGCTAGCATTACACATTAATTCAAATGGTTTCTCCCAGTCAGGTGAAACTATTATAGGTGCAACAATTAATTTTTCCTTTAATAGATCGAAAGCTTTTAAGCATTCATCATTAAAATCAAACTTATTATCTTTTTCCAAAAGTTGGCATAGAGGCTTAGTAATTTTTGAAAAGTCTTTGATATTCGCTTGTAGAATCCTACATGTCCCAAAAAGCTTCTTACCCCTCTCACTGTTGTTGGAGGTGGTGATTTTTCTATAATTTGAATTTTCGCAAGATCTACTTTCATGCCATATTCAGATATTTTATGCCCAAGCACAATTCCTCCTGCAACCATAAATTGACAATTTTCCTAGTTTAGGACCAACTTTGTTCATTCGCATACCTCTAAAACTTTTTCTAAGTTGCATAGAAATGCATCAAATGAATCTCCGATTACTGAGAAATCATCCATAAACACTTGTTGACCTCATTTTTGATGAGGTCTTCTCTTCTTCTCTTTAGTACTTAGGATCTAGCCTTAGGCCTTTCCTTTGACTATCTTAGAGGACTAGAATTGGGATCCACCATCTAGAATTTCAAACCACTTCTTAACTCCCCGCAAACTCCACAAACTTGATCGTAGACCCCTAATCACCTAGAGGGTTGAAATCAAGTGTGGAAGTTTAAAGGATGAGTTCCTATAGGACTCTTTGGCCTGAGACCGCTCTGCGTGGCCCGGTCTAGTGAAGGGGCCGACTTACACACACACTACACTCATACACTACACTTCCATACACCTCCTAAAACCACACCTATACCTAGCTTGACCTCCCCGACTCATGTAAGTGATTCACATGGATGGTCCTTAACCCCTAAGCCCTCGAGCTAAGAGGGTTAGGAACAACATAATGAATGTCTCAAATGAGTCCCTTCATGGCTCATATGGGCTTGATGTGGCTTCATGGCTCAACCAAAATGATTTTATTCCACTTATATTCACCCAATCTTCAATTTTCCAGATTTTCAATTTTTGACCCTCGGGACCCTACACCCGCCTAACCTACCAAATGCCCTTGAATCTACCCAAAATCTCCAAAATCACCTAAATTACCCAAAATTCCTCAAAATCAATCCTAAACATTCCCACATCACTCAAATTGATCATTCATAGCCAAAAATACCAAAGATTCCAAAAATACCTCCCAATACCCTCCAAATACCCAAAATACCCCTCTTAGCCCAAAAAATCCAAAAATTCAGAAAATTCCCAGAAAATTCCAGAAAATCCCAAATATTCCCAATTTCATTTTGTTCAACTACACCATGGGCCAATTTTGTCAATTTACGCCACTTTTATCAAAACCCCCAATTTGACCCATTTTAACCCAAAGTAAACCCAATGTCAAACCTAACCTACCCAATTGACCCAAATTCTGGTCCAATTCAATTCTAAACTTCAATCTAACAGCCCCAACACCAATCTAGACCCAATCTAAGTCCAATTTGATTGACATTTGGATCCAATTTCACTTTTGGCCTTAAAGCCCAATTTGGACCCATGACCCAAATTTAGCCCAAACTCACCCAATTCAACTCCAATTAACCCCAAATTTTTTCTAAACCTTCCTTAACATCCCCATAAACAAAACACTAACATGATTTGCCCAAAATTTAGACCCAAACCCCACTCAAATTCAACCCAAAATCAAAAAGCCCAATTTTGACCTAAACCTAAACCTAGCCCAAATAGATCCAAACCTCAAAATCAAAACCTAACCTAAGCCAAAACCTCTTTGAAACACTCCCATAAACATTTCCCAACATTAATTTTACATCAATTTCAACTCTAGCCCAACTTTGGCCCATGGTAGCCCATTTTGGCCCACCTTAGCCTCTTTACCAAAAAGCCCATATCCAACCCAATTCAAACCCAAATCACCTCAAACTTGTTTCAAACCACTCATGACACATCCCTAAACCAAACTTAACAATTATTTGGCCCAAGCCTTTACCAAAATTTCATCCCAAAATCCATTTTAAAATTCAAAAGCCCACTTTCCTAAACCATTTAAAAGCCCATCTAAAACCATTTCAATGAGCCCAAAATCTACCCTAAAGCCCACATGACATTTCCATTTGCCATCCATTTAATCAAAGCCATTCCCTAAGTTATAATCCCATCATCAAATAATTCCAAATCAAGCCTCATGCCAAATCACCCCTAAATACCAAAATTTCTCTTAAATCCATTTCCATGAAATCGACTCGACTTTTCCCAAGCCAAAGGTGAGCCATGAAGCCATGCATGAGCCACATGGAAGCCATGAGAGCCTCTTTACATGTCACCATGCCATTTTGGGCAAAAGGAGGAGACTCTTTCCTTAATTCCTAAAGGTGATTAACCACTCCCATGATTCCACTAAATCTTGCTTAAGCTTAATCGTACTTGGATGGTGACCATTCCCCACTGATTAAGCTGACCTAAATCACTTTCTATTCAGCCTAAACAAAGCCATGGGTGGTGCACCTAGCCCAAATGGAGGGGTTGACCAATTTGAGCCAAAATAAGCCCTCTCCCATTCCATTCTAATCCAAGCCTTTTACACATGGCATTTGCCAATTGCCTACACTAAACCCCAGCCCTGACCCACCTGAACAAGATGGTGACCAATGCCTGGCCGGCCAGCCACCACAGCCGCCGGAAACCACCAGGCCGAGAGCTCACATGTAAGCCCAAACTTGGAATTCTCCCTTGCTGAGCTGCCCCATGCCCAATGGCCACCATGGCTGTTCTTCCCATGACAAGAGCAGCTGATCCCAACCCTCAACTCTCCCTGGGAGGCCCTCCAGCCATGCCTATTTAAACACCACCCCCTCACGGCCATGAGAAGAGAGTTGCACAAACCTTGCCGAAACTCTGCCAAAATTGTTCCAAACCCTTCTCCTCCCTTAGAGCAGTTGATCCCCAGTGTCAATTTGCCCTAATCCCCATCGACAAAATCCAATTTCTCAACCGAAATTCCACCCAAAACCAGGACACTTCTCCACAATGGATCAATCCTCAAATTGATTGGTCCTACACCTTCACCGGACCAAGAGAAGGTGTCCACCAAAGAAAGCCCCATCTCCGAAGCCACCCAGTTGCTCCGGCCTCCAAGCTTTGTGATCGGCGCGTGGTCACTTTCATAGCTAGACAATTCACTGTGCCAAGGGACTTCATCTGAAGCTTACTTGGACCCAATCGTAGGTGACACAACTCTCAGATCGAAGCTTCACTTCTCTGAGCAAAGGTATGGACTCCCTCTTCTTCCCGAGCTTCTAGAGATTCTCATTTTAATTTGAGTCAATTTAAATGCATGTTTACCGTATGGATGTGTTCGTCTCTTCGAAGACGAATCCATAGAGCATAAGAACACGAAAATCCATTGAGAATCGAGTGAGTTCTTAGGGTTAGAGTGTGGACGGTCACGGGATCGCACCAGTCGTAGACGATGACCAGGAACCGTCGGATCGCGCGTGTATCGGATGGCGGCTTGGATTGCGTCGGACCAGCATATGGTGCATGAACCGCGGGGCCCCGGGCAGCCGAGTCAAATGGCGGCGTCGAATGGGAGCGCGCCGCGTGGTCGTTAGGAGATGCCGAGGATGACAGGGCGCCGACTCGGATAAATAGAAAAATAGGGTATTTTCTGATTTATTTAATTCCCTAAACTTCAAAAATCCATATCTTTGTGTAGAAAAATCACAAAAATAAAATAAAAATACCCTCTTGCTCGAGTGAACGAGAGGAGAATAATGTGGAAAAAAATTAATTAATTTTGTCCGAGTATTTTATTTTTAATTAATTATTTACTCCTCGCATTGTTTTAATTCTCCATGCATTCATACAATTCACCATGGCATGAGACCATAGGGCTTTTAAAGCCTCTGAACTTGGGAACATTCCCTGAATTTTCCAAGGTCAGAGGCCACCTCCGTGAAAAGTTATTTATTTTTCAAATGCATGTTGCTGTTTTGAGTATTTTAATTCCAAAAATTAGCGATGTTGTGAAATAAATTCTAGGAAAATTTGGTGATGTTCCTTATGACCGGAGAACCCTAAGAAAAATAGGACTTGAGTTAGTTCACTCAAAATAATCCTAATTGGCTTAAATACCCAAAATTGGACTTTAATTAATTAGAGTTAACCATAGATCAAATTGACTTGAAATCAATTCTCCACTGACCTTTAGGATCAGAGGAACCCACCATAAAAGTTTGAAGTCAATTGGACTTGGTTAGCCCTACTAAATGGGTTGATTAAGCCATTTAGTCATTTTAAACTTTAAAAATTCATAACTTTCAAAATACCTTTCAAAAATTCACCAAATTGGTTTTGGAGCCTCTCTAATATCAGAGGAATTTAAGAAAATCAAAATTTCAATTTTCTAAAAAAAGTTGATTTTTCATCATTATTTTAATATTTTAATAATTAAAAATAATAAAAATCACAAAGATAATAAAATTCACCAAAATGTCATATTTTGAAATTTAATCACTTAGGAACAAACCCCATATTTTTCTTAGGTCTATTTAATGAGATATTAAATTTTAAAGCCTTAGGGTAATTTTAAAAATTAAAAAAATGTATTTTCTAGCATTTTCACTAAAATAATTATAATAAATCAAAGAAAAATCAGAAAATTATAAAATTTGGTTCTCTGGAATCCTTGATATCAGAGAGAATTTTAAAAATTATAAAATTCATTTTTCAACTTATATTTTATTTTTAAATTAATTAATACTCCAGAACTTAAAATAATTCTAGTAAATAAAATATAATTCAAAAAATCACAAAAATTGGTCTAAGTGGTCCTCTGGTCATTAGGAATGTCCCATAATTTTCTTAAGGACAGAAACTTTCCCTTGGTCATATTATTAAATTTTCCTTGGAAATCCTTATTTTCCACCAAAAATAATTATATAAATAAATTAAATACAGAAAAATCACATTTTCTCCGCTAATGTCTTTATTGACATATGAGTGAAGTAACATAAAAAATTTCAAGTTCATTTGAGCTCAATTTAGTGAGTTATGAAATTATTAGGCTTGAAGGGCAAAATGGTAATTAAAATCTTATCCCTTTAATTAAGACTTTAGGCTTAATGAAATTAATAGGCAAAATATTTGATTTTAACTTGATTTGGATGATTGAAATTTAGATAATTAAAGGGTAGAAACCTACTAAACAATTTAAAATAATTGAAATAAACCTTAATTAAATAATTATTTAAATTTGGAAGAATAATAAAATTGGAATTATTAAAATAGGGATATTATTAGGAGGAGATTTATTCTTTAATTTAAAAATCCCTAAATTAATCATCCCAATAATATTTAATTCCTAATTAAAATGATAATCCAAGTTTAAGATTTAAAATGCTAAAAGGCTTAATCATTAAATTAAATTAAAGTTAAATTATTTAAAACAAATTCCTCTAAAATTAAAAATTAAATTAAAAATTAAGAATTAAATTAAACTAAATTAAATTATATTAAATTAAATTAAATTAAATTAAATTAAATTAAATTATATTATATTATATTAAATTAAATTAAATTAAATTAAATTAAATTAAATTAAATTGAATTGAAACTAAATTAAATCAAATCAAATTAAATTAAATTAAATTAAACTAAATCATATTACATTAAATTAACTTAAGTTAAATTAATTTAAATTAAACCACATTAAATTAAATAAGTTAAATTAAATTAAATTCAATATAAAGACATGAAGAATTCAAAAGTAAATCTAAAATAACTTGAACACTATTCCAAACTTAAATCATTAATTTGAACTTAAATTTGAATCACAAATCATTAAATATCATTTTGCCCTTAGGAGCTTTTACTATTATAACTCCTAAATGGAGTATCAAGTGAAATGACACTTCACTCATAAGGTTATTCAAACATCCTAATTCACTGAGCAAGAAATAAAACTTAACTCAAACACCCTGGATGATTAATTCACTTGAACAATATAATTCATTTGGACTTAGGACAATTCCCGAAATATTGAAAGGATGTTTAAGATTCGTCTTAAACACTTCCTCAATATGATGGAATGTCCTTAAGAACAAATTGAGCTTAGTTGTTCTTTGGTGAAGAAAATCATCCTTAAAACCAAAATTGAAGACCTAGACGTCATAGGAGATGACTAGCTATAGGATTAGGAACTTGGTAGAAAACCATAACCTTTCCATTAGCTTTACCTAGGAACTTACTTTAAATGCTTAAATATTCTAGCCGTGTTTTAAGTGCAGCTTGGGATGACGGGAAGACCCTCCAGGTACGCTTTTATTTTATTGCGATTTACTCTATTGCAACTTATTTAATCGCATCGCACTTACCTTTCTTGCATGATAAACAACAGTTGCATGAAAACCTACACCTTTAGGACGTGAAACCAAAACCGAAACCCATAACCGAATTAAAAGACACTACAAGATAAAATTCATCGCCACAACATTCAAAATATAAAATAACTCAAAATTTAATCACAAACAAAACAACAAAACTACAACTACAACTAAATTAAAACGTCTCATTGAATGATCGGGAATACCTCGGATGATGTAACCCACGTGTTGCTAACGGGATTTCCCACGGTCTAAATGAAAGTGCGGAACTCATTTAGTTGAGTTTAGCAAATTCATCCGGACTAAGTGAATTCGATGAAAATAACGGTGCCGGGATGACGGAACCGTGGGATCTTAATCGGTTCGTTTAATCAACTTTAAGACCTGTTTTAATTAAAATATTAAAGACACATGGAAATTAAGACTTTCTCTAAAACCAAACACTTCTCTCATCTCCTGATTTATGACTTCTACAACTAAACCTCTGCAACAACAAGGAGCTCGGAGCATGGTGGGCAACACGGCTATCGTCATCAGCAAAACCCGAGTCTACTTCAGCAAAACTTTCCTTAGAATTAAATAACCAAGCCGTAGGACTTCGAGGTAGCTTGCCTAGTGCAACATAAATCCTCAACTCTTCGTTAGGCATTTGCATAATCTTGTTATGCAAATTAAGCCCTAACTGGTTTTAGGATTCCGAGGTAGTTGTTTGGTACGACATAAACCCTCACATCTTCGAGGCTATTTGTATGATTTTATCATACAAATATAAGTCCTAACTAATTAAAATTGGCAAGATCAAGATACTAAATAAACATTAGGACTTTCCTAAATTCAAACCAAACAATAGGATAGTTTGGGAAGTTGCCAAGATTCTTCTTGGATCCTTAGCTTCTCCTACTTTTCTTCCATTGGACTTCTGAAAATAACTGTTCTAAATTTGATCCATTCCCTATTGAAATTCCAAAATTCAATCCCTTGAAAACTTAAACTTTGAAATTCTTGAGAGCAGAACTACTGATTATTATCGAGAGTTTTCTTAGGTGATTTCCGTCACTTAAGATGTAATTAACTATAGGGGCTTGCCCTTATAGGGAACTTTAAGAACCTAGGTAATATAAACCCTGTTTAATGTTTCTATATTAAACGAGGGAATTTAGTCGGCTTATAAAATTGGTTCGCGGACCAAACGGATGTCACAAACCTTTCTAGTTTATTTAATCGAGCCCCATTATCAAGCGAGGTGTCTATTCTTCGGGATAGATACACGGTTTGTGGTGCGGCGCTCGTTTATATAAACTATTCGGGATGTGAGATCGGTTTGATTTCATATCTTAAAATTTTCAAATTTAAAGTTATTTTCAAAATCAAATACTACTTTTTCAAATTATTTATTTAAATTAAATTAAAATTCGCCGACAATTTCTGTAGGCGACCCCCCCTTTTCAAAATAAAACACATAACCTAAAAAAAAAAATACGCCGACAACACTTCTATTCCATCACCAATTAATTTGCTAAACATGGACATCATACATCTTTGAAATGTTGCAGGTGCATTACATAATCCAAAGGGCATTCTTCTAAAAGCCAAAGTTCCATAAGGGCTATTAAATGTAATCTTCTGTTGATCCTCGAGAGCAATATGTATTTGATGGTAACCGGTATATCCATCTAAAAAGCAATAGTACTTGTGTCCATCAAGTCTGTCTAGCATTTGGTCTAAAAATGGTAAAGGAAAGTGATCTTTTTTGGTGGTGGCGTTTAACTTTCAATAATCAATACATATTCACCAACCAGTGACTTGTATTGTCGGTATAATTTCATTTCAATCGTTTACGTCAACAGTCACTCCTCCTTTCTTAGGAACACAATGAATTGAGCTTACCCAACACTATTCGAAATAGGATATATAACTTCAGCATCTAACCACTTTAAAATATCTTTTTTAACCACTTCTTTCATTGTTGGGTTCAGTCTACTTTGTGGATCAACTTCAGGTTATGTTTTTCATTCAACAAAATTCTTTGCATACAGATCGATGGATTGATTCCTTTAATATCAGTTATAGACCAACCAAAAGACTTTTGTATCTTTTAAAGGTGTCAAGTAATTTTTGTTCTTGATATTCATTTAAATCCTAAGATACAATGATTGGTAAAGTAGATGATTCTCATAAAAACATATACTTCAATTGATTAGGGAGAATTTTCAGCTCAAGTTCAGGGGGTTTAATGGTAGTTGAAATTAAAATTTTATCTCCATTTTCCATAATATCCAATCTTTCAAATTTTTCCTGAACAAATTCTAAATTTTCATTTGTCATATCATCAAAATCATATTCACTTTCACTTTCATATACATCCTCACATTCCAAATTTTCTTCAAATACTTCTTTAAAATGATCTTCTCTCAAATAATCGCAGATTTCCATTCGAAAACACTCATCATTTTTTTTCAGTTGAAGGGTATTTAATAAATTTCAAAATATTGAAAGTTACCTCTAGGTCATTAACTCTCAAAGTTAATTCTCCTTTTTGAACATCGATCATAGCTCTCCCAGTAGCAAGGAATAATCTTCCCAAACTAATTGGAATTTCTTTATCTTCCTCCATATCTAATACAATAAAGTCCACAAGAAAGATAAATTTATCCACCTTTACTAATACATCTTCCACAACTCCTTTAGGATAAGTGATAGAACGATCAACCAGTTGAAGAGTCATAGATATAGGTGAAATTTCTCCTATTCCCATTCTTTTGAAAGTTGATAAAGGCATAAGATTAATACTAGCTCCAAGATCACATAATGCTCTTCCGAAAAATTTCTCACATATAGCACACGGGATAGTGAAACTACATGGGTCTTTAAGTTTTCAGGAAGCTTATTCTGAATAATTGCACTACACTCACCGCTAAGTGCAACCGTCTCGTGGTCTTTGAACTTTCTTTTCTTTTTAAGAATATCCTTCATAAACTTTGCATAATCAGGCATCTACTCTAATGCTTCACTAAAGGGAATATTAATCGTTAATTTCTTAAGAATTTCCAAAAACTTTGCAAATCTGTTATCCCCGTTCTGTTTCTTTAGTCTTTTAGGAAAAGGAGGAGGTGGTTTTTTAACAGTTATCTTCATTGGTTCAATTGAATATTCATCTGGATATATGACCCAAGGAAAAATGTTAAGATTTTCATGCCTATTTTATATTGATTTTGATGATATTACAATTTAAAGAAGGGTTTTTTTTGATTTTTTTTGTAGGTATGAAGATTTAAGGACAATGGAGCGAAAATATGCAAAAAGGATTGAATTTGGAGCAAAAAGGACCAAATTATGAAAATTTGATCTAGGGCGCTAACGACGAGGTTGATGGCGCCGACGGCGTGATTTTCCCGAGAGTTCAGAATATATTTTAAGGGAGGCCACCGACGGCGGAGGTCGAGGCCTCCGACAGCGGGGCCAGTCCAAGGCTAAGTTTCTAGAAGGCTGCCGACGGCGGAGCTCGAGGCCACCAATGGCGAGATCGACGGTTCTTTCACAAATAAATCGAATGTGGACGATTTTCAAATGGATGCTAGGAAAACCCTTGGAGACTCTTCAAGTACTTTAAAAAGAACAATTTTAGGCCGAGAAAGTCTTCTATTGTATTCCTCTAAAAGATACTTAGTGTCAAATAGAGTCCACTAGAGTCGATTGTGGTTATTTGTGAGTGTTAAATAGTGAGTTCAGATTGAGATATTGGTGAGGAATTTTTTGAAGGATTGTAAGAGTGGAAGGGAAGTGAGTGATCTCTTTTTCATTGTCGTTTCGAAGGAGAATTCTGCGTACTGTAAAGAAAGGAAAAAATTCAGAGGAACTTCAACAAGTTTGCTTGGGAAGGAATTTAAGAAAAGTTGTGTTTATTTACTTTAGTTTGTAGAACTTTACTTTTATATATGAAATCCAAGTTTTATTGTATCCTCTCCATGAAATATGAGTAGTTTTTCTGTCTTTCTCCTTGTTTTTATATTTTTGTGAAATGGTGAATTGAATTAGTGTGCCGTAAAAGTTTAAAAAAGTTGTGATTCTTAATTTACTTTCAATCTAGCCAATTGAATAGTTAAAATATGTTGAGTTTAACAACTATAGTAAAGATTACATCCAAGATTCAGGGAGGTCAAAGTCCTTGGAAGTAGGGAGCAAATAAATAGTGATAATATTCATCGGGCGTAAAATTAGAGATTTTAGAGTGACAGGCTAAAATCCTCAATTGGGTCTTATCGTTTGGGTGTTGAAGTGTAGATGTTAGCCCTCAAGCGAGGGGAACATGGGAGCTCCAAAGTGAGAGCTGGTATCCTCTCAGCTTAGCCGCAGATTCAGTAACCAAGCTAAGATTAGTCAATGTTCTTTATGCCTGGACCAAAGGGTAAAGAATAGGTATGCTCATATTTGGCACAACACAATTTTAAACTAATTCTAATTATCTATTCAGTTAAATATCTTAACAAAGGAGAAAAATTCTTGCTTATATATTTGAACTTCACTTTAGTAGAATTAGTTATCTGTTAGTAGAACTAGTTTTTTAAAATTTAATATTATTGTCGATTGCATATTAGTGACAGATAGGAAGTTTCAATTTAGTTGTGATTCTGAATTGATTTCAATTTATTACTTGAGCGATACGTATACTTGCGTTAAATATTAACTCTGCGATTAAAGATTATATTACATACTTGTTACCAAAATTAAAATTACGCTAAGTGTCCGCTCGCAGAGTGCACCTCAAGTCAAATTGGCCCCGTTGTTATAACATAATTAGAGTAACAGACAATTTAGTACTGTTAGAAAAACTTTTTTATAGAATTGCAACTTATTTAATAAACTATTTTGCTGTGTATTGATTTCGATTGTATGCGTAAATTTGGTTCTGACAATCTTATGCCCTATGATTCAGAATTAGAACGCACTGTGAGGAGAATTAAAAAAATGAGAAAAGGACCTATAAATTTTGAAATAATGGAAAACAACATAAACAACCAAAGAATAGAAAATGAAAATCAATCTAGACCACTAAGAGATTACTCTAACCCTACATTAGATGAAATTCACTTAACTATCCAAAATCCTGATGTAGCTGCTGATTCATTTGAGCTTAAACCTGCAATTATCCAAATGGTACAAAACAATCAATTTGGTGGAACTTCAAATGAAGATCCAAATTTACATCTTGCAAGTTTCTTAGAACTTTGTGCTACTTTTAAGTACGACAGAGTGTCTCATGATGCTGACAGACTTAGACTTTTTCCTTTTTCGCTAAGGGATAAGGCTAAGGCTTGTTAAATTCGTTAATACCTGGATCTATTAGAACTTGGGAAGAACTTTCACAAAAACTCTTATCAAAATATTTTTCACCATCTAAGACTGCTAAGCTTAGAAATAATATCACATCTTTCAGTCAGTATGAGGGAGAATCGATATATGAATCTTGGGAAAGATTTAAAGAACTTCTTAGGAAATGTCCACATCATGCTTTACTAGATTGGTTAATTACTCAAACATTTTATAATGGATTAGTAGGATCTCTTAGATCTATAATTGACACTACTGCTGGTGGATCACTAATGTCTAAACTTTTGAAGAAGCCTATGCGTTAATAGAAGAAATGGCTACTAATAAATTTCAATGGCCTGCTAAAAGGGTAAATCCTAAGAGAGTAGCCAGTATTCATGATTCAGATGCTTTAACTATGATAGTTTCTCAAATTGCTGCTCTTTCAAATAAAATAGATCAATACGGAATGAATCGTTCTCAAACACCTTCAGTGTTAGAAGAAAATTCATTTGGACAAATTGTAGATGCTCAATCTTCATATGAAACTATAAATTTAATAAATAATAGACAAAATAACCCTTATTCAAACTATTATAATCCAGGTTAGAAGAATCATCCAACTTTTAATTGGAATAACCAAGGTAATGCAAAACCTGTTAATCCTCAGTGACGGAACAATCCTGTAAACAACCAGGGTAATTCTAATTATAGACCTTCTAATCCATCAGTTTTTATAATAATTCACAATTCAAGGAGAAGAAGTTATCTATGGAAGAATTAGTTTTGAATATGGGTAATCAATTACAAAGTCAAGGAGCTGCTATTAAAAACATAGAAAACCAATTAGGGCAAATTGCTACTGCACTAAGCAATAGACCTGTTGGAACTTTACCTAGCAATGTTGAAGTAAATCCTAAAGATCAAGGAAAAGAACAGATTAAGGCTATTCAATTAAGAAGTGGAAAAGAGTTGGAAACAAGAGTTCAAAAAGAAACTGTAGTTGAAAAGGAAAAAGAAGAAACTGAAGGAGAAAACGAAAGTTTATATCATGATTTTCCTCTGAAACCTATGAAAAGTACTGTTGAAAGACCACCACCACCATTTCCTCAAAGACATAAGCAACATGATAAAGGAAACGAATTTGCTAAATTCTTAGACATTTTGAAAAAAGTGTCAATTAATATTTCTTTTGTTGAAGCTTTGGAACAAATGCCTGATTATGTTAAATTTATAAAGAATATACTCAACAAAAAGAGCAAGTTACTAGATCATGAGTCCGTTTAACTTAGTGAAGAGCATAGTGTTATAATTCAGAGAAAACTTCCTAAAAAACTTAAAGATCCTAGTAGTTTTACTATCCTGTGTGCTATTGGTGAAAAATTTTATGGGCGAGCATTATGTGATTTGGGAGCTAGCATAAATTTGATGCCTTTATCAACTTTTAAAAGGTTAGGAATTGGAGAGATTGCACTAACTTCAGTAACTTTACAGTTAGCTGATAAATCTATTACACATCCTAAAGGAGTTGTAGAAGATGTTCTGGTCAAGGTTGATAAATTTATCTTTCCTGTGGACTTTATCATTTTAGATATGGAAGAAGATAAGGAAATTCCAATCATTTTAGGAAGACCATTCCTTGCTACAGGAGGAGCCATGATAGATGTTCAAAAAGGAGAATTGACTATGAGAGTAAATGATCAAGAAGTAACATTTAACATCTCAAAGTCAATGAAATATTCTTTAATAAAAAACGATGACGAATGTTTCAGAATGAATATATGTGATTATCTTAAAAATAATATTTCAAAGAAAATTTTGAAGAAAACGAAGATATGGAAAAAGATAATTATGATGAAATTGATAGTGAAAAAGCTGATTATATTCAGGAAAAATTTGAAACGATCAATTCAGCAACACCAGAAAACGAAATATTAATCCCATCTGTTGTAAAACCCTCTGAACTTGAATTAAAAAATCTTACAAATCATTTGAAGTATGTATTTTTGGGACAGTTTTCAACATTACCAGTAATTGTATCCTAAGACTTAAATGAAATCCAAGAACAAAAATTAATGGATACATTAAAAAAAATACAAAAAAGCTTTTGGTTAGACTCTAGCTGATATTAAAGGAATTAGTCCTTCGATTTGTATGCACATAATTTTATTAAATGATGAACATAAACCAAGAATTGACCCTCAAAGGAGACTGAACCCTATTTTGAAAGAAGTAGTTAAAAAAGAGATTTTAAAATGGTTAGATGTTGGAATTATATATCATATTTCGGATAGTACTTGGGTAAGTCCAATTCATTATTCCTAAGAAAGGAGGAGTAACTGTTGAAGAAAATGAAAATAATGAATTAATACCTATCAGCAAGTTTCTGGTTGTCGTATTTGTATTGATATAGAAAATTAAATGCTGACACCCGAAAAGATCACTTTCCTCTTCATTTTATAAACCAAATGCTGGATAGACTTGCTGGACACAAGTACTACTGCTTTCTAGATGGATATACCGGTTACCATCAAATTCCTATTGCTCTTAAGGATCAAGAGAAAACAACTTTTATTAGTCCTTATGGAACTATTGCTTTTCAAAGAATGTCTTTCGGAATATGTAATGCACCTGCATCATTCCAGAGATGTATGATGTCTATTTTTAGTATGTTAATTGATAATGGAATAGAAGTATTTATGGATGATTTCTCTGTGTTTGGAACGTCATTTTACGCATGCTTAAATCATCTTGAAAAAGTTTTAGAGCTTTGCGAAAGAATTAACTTAGTTCTAAATTGGGAGAAATGTCAATTTATGGTTGTAAGTGGAATTGTTTTAGGGCATAAAATTTTAGAAAATGGTATGGAAGTAGACCCTTGCAAAAAATTCAAGTAATAGCTAAATTACCACCTCCTACTACAATGAGAAGGGTAAGAAGTTTTCGTGGACATGTTGGTTTCTACAGGCGCTATATTAAAGATTTTTCAAAAATTACCAAACCTCTATGCCAACCTTAGAAAAAGACAAGAAATTTGAATTTACTGAAGACTGCTTAAATGCCTTTGAGTTATTAAAGGAAAAACTAATCACAACACATGTATTAGTTTCACCTAACTGGGAGAAACTATTTGAATTAATGTGTGATGCTAGTGATTATGCTATTGGAGCTATTCTTAGTCAAAGATATGATAAAATTTTTAAAGTTATACACTATGCTAGTAGAACTCTTAATGATGTTAAAATTAACTACAAGGTTACTGAAAAAGAGTTACTGGCTATTGTGTATGCTTTTAATAAATTCAGATTATATTTAATTGGAAGTAAATGTGTTGTGCATACTGATCACTCTGCTATTAAATATCTGATGCAAAAAAAGATACTAAACCAAGATTAATTAGATGGGTACTTTTAATGCAAGAATTCAATTTTGTGGTGATTGATAGAAAGGGAACTGACAATCAAATTGCTGATCATTTGTCGAGATTGGAATATCATGAATAATCTGATATCGACAATGAAATTACAAACAGTTTCTCTAACAAACAACTTTATAATATTAATGAGTGGAAAATACCTTGGTATGCTGATATTGTTAACTATATAGTAAATGATATTTTGCCACCTATGCTAACTCTGTAGCAACAGAAAAATATCATTCATGATGTAAAAGCATATTTTTGGAATGAACCATATTTATATAAGCGATGTAATGATCTTATTATTAAGAGATGTGTGCCTTATAAAGAAACTGAACTGATTATTTAAAAATGCCCTCTGAATTTGGAGGACATTTTGGGATTGATAAAACTGCGCATAAAATTTTGCAAGCTGGATTTTATTGGCCTACTCTTTTTATAGATGTTTACAGATATATCAAAACTTGTGATAGATGCTAACGAGTAGGTAATATATCTAGAAGAAATGAAATGCCTCTGAATTTCATGTTAGAAGTTGAATTTTTTGATGTTTGGGGTTTAGATTTCATGGGACCATTTATTCCTTCATTTTGGAAATTATATATTTTAATTGCAGTTGATTATGTATCAAAGTAGATTGAAGCACAGGCTTTACTTCGTTCTGATGCTAAAAGTGTTTCAAGATTCTTAATAAAAACATTTCCACAAGATACGGATTGCCGAGAGTGATTATCACTGACGGAGGATCCCATTTTAGGAGTAAATATATTCATAGATTAACAGAAAAGTTTAATATTGCTAATAGATTTTCTACTGCCTATCATCCTCAAACCAGTAGTTTAGTTAAAGTTTCTAATCGTGAGATCAAACAAATTTTAGAGAAGACTGTAAATACTAGTAGAGTACATTGGTCTACGAGACTAGATACTGCATTATGGGCACACAGGACTGCTTATAAAACTCCTATTGGTGTGACTCCTTACATACTTATTTATGGAAAAACTTGTCCCTTACCAGTAGAATTGGAGCATAAAGCATATTGGGCGATTAAAGAATTCAATTATAATTTGAAAAATGCTGGTGAGAAGAGATTGTTGCAATTGAATGAATTAGAAGAATTAATAAATAAATCTTATGATAACGATAGAATTTATAAGGAAAAACTGAAGTTAATGCATGATCGGAAGATTAACCAGAAGAACTTTGAACCAGGACAAGAAGTTTTGCTTTACAATACAAGGTTGAAATTATTTCCTGGGAAATTGAAGTCTCGTTGGTTAGGACCCTTTATTGTGACTCAGGTTTACACTTATGGAGCAGTTGAAATTGAAGATCATTAGACTGGGAATACATTTAAAGTAAATGAACATAGATTAAAACCATATTTTGAGGGTAAAATGGACATAAATTAAAACCATATTTTGAGGGTAAAGACCAAATTTTAAAAAGGTTTTAATGCTCAGTCAACCAGAATAACACCTGAATAGGTCGGGCTGACGACGTTAAACCAAGCGCTTTATGGGAGGCAACCCATAGTTATCTTTATTTGTTTGAGTGTTTGTTTGAATTTATCGTTAATTTGTAGTAATATTGAATTCTACTACTTGTATTTGGCCTTTGATTGTTATGAATTTGGATCCATAGAGAAAATTTGGAACATATTTGAAAACGGCGTAAATGTGCATATTTTTGCCTAGGGCGCCGACGACACGATTGATGCCACTGACGGCACGATCGACGCCGCCGACGGCACGATCGACGCCGCCGATGGCAGGTTTTTCCCGAGAGCTCTGGAATTTAATTGCACAAGGCTCACCAACGGCGCCATCGAGGCTACTGACAGCTGGATCAGCGGGTGGGCAGTTTTTCGAGTTTGAAATGGTGGTTTTTGGCTATTTTTAGCAAATTCGTCCCTTATAAACTTCCATGGACAGTTCTTAAACACTTAAACTCCCAAAAAAAATGGAAACTACTTGCAATTCCTCTCTAATGGCTTCCAATTCAGTAGATTACCCTAGATTTCAAGTGTACAACCGAAGAAAGTTCGTCAGTGTCGAGGCGCAGTGACTTTTCAACAAGGTGATGTCTAAGAGAAGGCTAATCAAGGGAAGAGGATTTGTCAATTGAGGACTAAGTAATTCTTCGTCACCAATTGAAGAAATAATTGTGTGGCGAAGATGGGAAGTATTTTTCTATACTACTGCCGTAGTAGTCATTCCAGTGGTGAAGGAATTCTACTCTCATTTACATGGAATCAACCAAGGAAGCATCTATGTGCGAGGTAGGTGGATAACATTTAATTCTGGAAGGATTAATGAGTTATACATGCTTGAGAATGTTCCTGTCTGCCATTATTCAAATTTCGTGCCGACAAGAGACAAGATGAATGAAGTATACCAATATTTGACGGACGAAACTGAAGACTGGGAAGTTAGAGAAAATGGGTACGTTAGTTTTTCTGCAACCCTTTTAAATCCCATTTCGAAAAATTGGCACTTTTTCATATCTGCAAAATTATTGCCGATGATGAAAATTGGCAAAGTCACGAAAGAGAGTGCTATATTGAACTATTGTATTCAAATGGGATGGCCCATTGATATTGGATCAATTATTGTGAAGTCTGTTTTTGGCCTGATCGTTCAAGGATCATCTCAAGGGCTTGGACATCCTTCAAAAATTTTCTCAATATGCAGTCTGTTTCAAGTATCGTAAGATATTTAGGAGAAAGTACTACTACCTTGGAAACCTTTAGACCCAACTCGTATGTTCCCAGCCAATGATGAGGAGAATGACACGGGCGTGATTATGGATCAAAAATCGCAAAATTCTATTCCTATTCAACCTCTAGTAGCGGACAAGAAACCAATGATCTTACACCGAATTAAGAATCTGGAGAAGCAGGTACAAAATTTAACGAGTACAGTTTACAATTTGTCTGATTTCTTTGATCATGTCGATTGGAGGATGAAAGAACATTTTGAACATACTGGGCAATTTGAAGCGAGTTAAATACGCTTAATGAAGAGGATGGGATGGATTGAAGAAGATTCAACTGAAGAATTTCCATTCTGACCTTTTTATAACCTTTTTGTCCATGTTCAAGCAGTGGGTGATATCAGAGGAGAAACAAGTACTGATTCAGAAGAGTAGTAGAATTGCTTTATTTTGTTTCTTTATGTTGTGTTCGATTTGAACTATGTTTGTGTGTTTGCTTCCTTAGTTCGCTTTTTAATCTTAGTATAGTTGAGATTATGATTGAAATGTTTATTTTCAGCGTTTTGAGAATTGTGGTTTAGATTGCGACGCTGATTAGATGGATTTAGGTTGAGAAAATACTTTTTTATGTGTGTTATGTATTGTGGATTGTAAACACTTGGATTTAATATATAATTGTGAAGTTTTGTTGTGTGTATGTTTATTTGTGTTAATACATCACTTAATAACATAAAATATATGATTAAAATGATCGAACAGATGATGAAGAGGCTTAAAATGGATCGAAATCGCAAAAATTTGAAAAATGATCAATATTTGAGAATCTCACCGACGACGCACTTGAGGCCGCTAACGGCGTGATTTTTTCGAGGCTTTTGGAATTTAATTCAATTGAGCCCGTTGACAGAGTGAACGATCTTGCCGATGGCGAGATCCTGAAAATTTACCTTTTAACTGTGATTTTGACCAGTCAACCGCCACGATTCATCGTCTTTTTCTCTGATTTACTGTAAATTTCAACTTAGGGCTTGATAGATCTCGGATTTGGATCTATTTCAACACATTCTAACACCGGATTTCATTTTCCCTTGGTAGGTGCTTCACTCCTATGTCAATATTTTTTATTTTCACCATGAATTTCTCCTACATTAAGAAATTTTGGGAAATTTGAAAATGTTGAGAAAATACTTGGAAGAAATTCATGGAACTTGATTTAGATTGTTTTAAACCACCTTTAGAAGCCATTGTATTATTATTTTGGAGATTAGTTTGGATTTTTTGTGATTTTGATAGATCAAACAATGGCTCCACGTCAAAAGAGAAGACTTGAATTAGACGAGACTCGGTTTGTAAATGCTAAAGCACAATTGAGATACACTTCAATCTTTCAAGGAAAGAAGTGTATTCAAGATCTAGTATTTGATAATCCCGGAGGAGAGGTGGAACGAGTCCTTAGAGAGAGAGGATGGGAGAACTTCTGTTACACAACAAATAAAGCTGCTATTGAAGTTGTAAGAGAGTTCTATTCAAATCTGACTCAACTTGAGGATGAGCCTGTCCAAGTAAGAGGATTTTCTGTCGATTTTAATGCTACCCGCATTAACTCTTTTTGCGAGCTTAACGATTACTTTTCTAGCTAGTATGAAATATTTGGAACAATGGAGGGTTCGTTAAACAATGTTATTAACTTTCTCACTGATGGGAAAGACACTGGGAAAATTAAGAATCATGAACGAATTAACTTTCTACTTTCCATGATGAATGCCACAGCTAAGGCATAACATTATTTCATTTGTTCAACTCTGCTACCCACCTATCATCATAGTGAAGTCTCGAGAGGCAGATTTGTTCTGAATTTCTGTATTCAGAACAATAGAAGTATAAATGTGGGGAGAATAATTTACAAGAATATTATGGCCACTACAAAGAGTGAGTCAAGTGGATATTTAGGACATCCTGTCCTAATTTTTGCACTCTGTCAATTATGTGGAGTTGAAGCAAGAGATGATGAAGAATGGGTATATGAACTGACCTTTACGAGTATCTGTATATGCAAGAATTTATGAATTTATTTTTAAATATTTATAATAATTTCGTATGGTCATAATTTCAAACACAAGTATACATATCGTTTCAAGTAATACAGGACTCTATTGGAGTCCTGGTTATCGATCCCATAGAGAAGATTAAGGGAAAATTAATTGAATGAATTTAATAGATTTTCAAATTAAAAGTAATTGGAATTTTTATTTCTTTTCAAAATTCAGATTTTAAGTTTAATGAAATTTCTACTAAATATAAGTAAAGCAACAATAAAGTAAAGATTAATGCAAGTATAAATAAAACAACTTTCTCCTTTTCAGCTAATCCAAGATTTTTCAGAATAATTATCATTCGTGGAGAACTTGAGATTATGGTATTGCGCCAAATAGAAGCATTCATATTCTTTATCTTCGCTCGATAGTATAAAGAACATTGGCTAATCTATAGATTGGTTCAAGATGTATTATTAGTAGAATGAGTTAATCTAGGCTCACACTTCTAGATGTTTATGGTCGGCACTACTAGTGACCCGTTCCCTTTCTATAAACCAAATTATTATTATTTTGTCTGTCACTCTAAAAACTAATCAATTCTGCACCCAATAAACAATATCTCCCTATTTATTTGCACTTCACCTTAAATAACCCGCTCAAGGCCTTCGATTACCTAAGGATTCGTGTGATATCTACTAGTTAAGAACTCATCTCCGGATAGGTCTCAGAATTCTTCAACAGGTTTTAACAATATAACATCTAGAATGAAGTTTAAATGTTTAAGATTCCTTGTAATTTTTGGTTTTATAAATGCTTTAGCAAATCGTTAACCAAATTTCACTAATTAAGGTTATTTTAAGAATTTAAAGAATACTTAACTACCAAATCATAAGACTTTAAAATTTTCATTTATTTCAAGAATAATTGTAAATTATTATATTAAGGTCACATAGATAATTTACAAGAAAAGAACTTTCATGAAAATTTTTTAGTAAAGTTTGTACATAAAAATTAAGTTAAAAATGTAATTAAATTTCTTTCTATAAAATAATTCAAGTGAAGCCAATTTTTTATTAGCCTCTCCTTAAGCTTCTCTTCACATTTCTTTTTTTTTTTTTGGTCTTTTTTTATAAGGATATTTTTCAATCCTCCATATTTTTTTAAATTTGTGAGGATTACTATATCTGGATAGCCTGTTAATGATTTTGAACTTCACTATCCTTAACTTATATTTAAAAACTTATACATTTTTACTTAATAAATATGACATTGTTAATAAGTATTTTTCAAAAATTATTTCAAACTTTTCTTTTTCTTGAGTCCTTAGTATTTCAAAAACACAATTCTCTTTACTATAAATAGAAAAAATTTTAATCTTATTATTCTTTAAGTTATATAATTTTATTCTTAAAATCAATCAAAATTATTGAAATTTTAGTTAAGTTTACTAAATTATTTATAAATTCAAAAATTTAAGTAATCTTAAATAAATTTTTCATTCCTTATATTATGTTAATATATTTTTTAAAGAAAATACTAGTACATTAAGGACAAATAATATTTAAATTTCAAAAAATTTTCCCTTCCCCCAAAATTCAGTTTTGGTATAAACATAAATCATGAAAATTTCTAAAGTATGAGAGAAAGAATAGTATATTTTTACCAGGAATTTTTCTAGGTATATGAAAAATAATCTAGAAAGGAAAATTTTGTTTCTACACATGCTTTTTATGAATATAAAAGAAAGGTCTAAGCATATATAGAAAAATTTTAGTAAGCAGGATCAATTTCTACAAATTTTTTTTATAATAATTTTAAACAAAAAAAAAACTAAACTAAACACATGTTCTGATCACTATACTAACATAGAAATAAAACATCTCATTACAAAAATAAGCTTTAACAATCAAACAATCATCAGTACATCAATAAGTGTCTGTGCATCAAACATAAAAACAAACAAATCATCACATACATGCAAAATTAACACAAAACATAACATAAACAACACAAATACACAATCCTAAAAATGTAATCATCACTAGCAGTCTCCTCATCCTCATCATCATCAAAGGAAAAGTCTACATTTTTGTTCTGAATATCAAATGTTAAGAATCTAGGGTAGGTCGGGAACTGAACTAAATGGTCACCCTTCAGAAATCTAACAAGAGACTCAGAATACTTAGCATCAAAATCACACTTCCTTTGGGTGTACTCAGAAAGATGCTCCAATTTCAAATCTATAGTATCAACTCTACACTGGATCAAAAGTAACATATTCTGCAGGTCAATAAATTTCTCATTCATATTCTCCTAATAACTAGATGGTGGCTCAGCAGCAGAAGTGGAGGGTCCAGAAGTAGGTCTACCAGAAGTAGGTAATGAACTAGAGGGTGCGGTAGAACTCTTACCTCGGAGTCGATCATAAATACTGACACTTCTCATCCAGTGGGCTTTGTAGACTTGAGCTTCTCCTCTAAAAGCTCAGCAACAACTTCAACACTTTCACACAGAGAATAAATCAGAGATGGGAATCCCAATCCAACAGAAGTGCTAGAACGAGCAGTGGCCTCTACAGAATCATAAATAATACTTCCAACATCAATCAGCTTCCTCTCCTGTATGTAGTAGTTGAGGATAGCTCTGTCCTTGGTAACCTCACTCAAATGGTTGTATGGAAGGAGGCGAGCATAAATAAAGTAATGCCATGCCTTAGAAACATCATTTAGCTTAGAAGATGAAAAATTTACCCATTTTTCGTTCCGGATCTTCCAAGCTCCAGTACCATCTGTCAAGTATGCAATAATCATCTCTAAATCTCCCTCAGATGGAGATAATCTAGAGTAATAGCACTCGATGTTCGGTGGCAGGCCGTAGAAAATATTGATTCTCTTTGGAGTAAATCATACTCCAACTCCTCTCACGAAGATCTCGTAATATTCGACATGCAAGAAATTTGCATAAAATTCCCTAAAGAAAGGGATAACAGCAACAACAGTGAAGTAACAGAATCGTTGCCAGTTCAATGCAACGATCGTATCTTCAATCCTTCCACCAGGATTGTAAAATCTCCTTTTCAAGATAAACTTCCTTTTCATAGCGAAATTGTTGTAACGAAAATGTACTGCAGTAGTGGCAAACTTGCTACAATCAAAATTTTCTCGTTCTTTCCCTCACTTAGATTTTGGAGCCATCTA
Source organism: Papilionanthe hookeriana x Papilionanthe teres (assembly GCA_022702705.1). Classification (NCBI taxonomy): domain Eukaryota; kingdom Viridiplantae; phylum Streptophyta; class Magnoliopsida; order Asparagales; family Orchidaceae; genus Papilionanthe; species Papilionanthe hookeriana x Papilionanthe teres. The sequence continues at coordinate 23,304,359 of CM040436.1, read as the reverse complement.
AACGTAAGAGAAATAAAACACAAAATAAATTAAAGGATAAAAAAAAATAAGCTTATTTAAGCTTATAAAAACTTAAATAAAGATTCAAATCCCTGGATTAAACTCCAAAAATAAAAAAATTTTGGTTTTGCTCAAAAGTTAAAAAATCCATGGTGAAAATGAAAAATAAATGGATTAGACGGTAGATCTGACCACGAGATGAAGAAATCAAGTGATTCCAAGCTCAAAAACTCGAAAATCTGGCCAAAAATGGATCTTTAAAGTTGATTTTTGCAAAAAAGGGAAGAAGAAGGGAGCTTAGGCATCGTTAATGGTGTCAGTGGGTTTAAAAACCCAATTTTCGGGTGCAGGCAGAACTGGCGCTTAGGCGCCGAGTTCTGGCGCCTAGGCGCCGGACTTGTCTTTCCAAAAATTTGATTTAAAAATTGTATTTCTACCAAACCTTATTGAATTTGACTTCTAATTACTCACATGAAAGTATTACTCCAATTTCTAACTTCCAAACATTTCACAAACAATTAAAATGATAAATTAGATCCAACATGCAAACACCATATATAATCAAATTCTTCAATTCCATTTCAGATTTTTCATTCCAAGCTTAAGAAATTCTAGAAAAATACTATAACAAGGTTCATCATTCTATAAACAACACAAACAACACAAATTCAAAGCAAATTCACAATCCAACAACACATTTTGAACAATGAAAGCAAACACACAAACTAAATATTCGACTCACTAGAACATGAGTCAATCACACCTAAAACACATCAAAGATCTATTCATCACCTAACTTTGCATTTTCATCCCTCTCACAATAAAGTTTGCTAGGCCCGCATGGATAGAAAACCAACGCCCTTGGAAACTCCAAAGTCGTCTTCTCATCAATCCATTTGTTCTTCGCATACATCGTTACTTGAGAATCTTGATAGGCCGCCATATGATCTAATTGAAGTTTTGTCTGCCATTCCAAGTGCTCAATTTGGTGATACATCTCATGCAGACGATTCCCAACGCTTAGCAATTCTATCTCAATCTTGTCTAAATGACTAAATAATTTTTCCAAACTCACAGCAATAAATCCATTGAAATAAGGTTGAGGATCTTTAGAAGACTTATCTCTTATTGCATTTCCATTATCTCCTCTCTACATTGCTTCTAAACTTCTCTTTTCTCTTCCAAAATGAATTGTTCTGGTCTAAAATAGGGTTGCTTAGGGGTTGGGGACGAAGATAGGGCAATTTATAAAAAGAATTCGTGTGAAAAACGGAAGATATTTGGTTTTTGCACGAACAATAACTGGGGCGCTTAGGTGCTGAAATCTGGAGCCTAAATGCTGGACAATCGATAAACATGGGTTATGCCAGCGCTTAGGCGCCAGAACCACAGTCGACTCCGTTTCGCCTATCGTCAAATTTACAAAGTTTCGGTCTTAAAATAGGTCTATTAAAATGGTGTGATCAACACACAAACATCGATTAAGATATATTCAAATCACAAACATTCACAATGATAATATATGGGTTACCTCCCACAAAGCGCTTGGTTTAACGTTGTTAGCCCGACCTAATCAGTTATATTAATCGGGTAAACTCAGTTCGTAAGCCTCCTTGTAAATCAGTTTCATTTCTCCCATATAAGGCTTCAGTCTTAGTCCGTCAACTTTAAATATTTTTTCTATCTTGGGATCTTTAATATCCACGGCTCCATAAGGGTATACTTTCTCCATTTTAAATGGTCCCATCCATTTAGATATTAATTTTCCAGAAAAAAGTCTTAAATGAGTATTAAATAATAATACTTCTTGTCCAGGCTCAAATATTTTTCTTGAAATCTTTTTATCATGCAATTTATTCATTCTTTTCTTATAAATCTTTACATTTTCATAGGACTCATTTCTTATCTCTTCCATTTCATTCAGTTGTAACAGTCATTTCTCTCCTACAGCATTCAAATCATAATTGAACTCCTTTATCGCTCAATAAGCTTTATGTTCCAGTTCAACAGGTAAGTGACAATGTTTACCATAAACTAATCGATAAGGTGATATTCCGATAGGTGTCCTATAAGTTGTTCTGTAAGCCCATAATGCAGAATTAAGTCTATCAACCCAGTCAGTTCTTTTAGGATTAAGAGTCTTTTCTAATATTCTTTTAGTTTCTCTGTTTGATACTTCAGCCATTCCACTTGTTTGTGGGTGATAAGCAGTTGCAATTCTATGTTTAATTTTGAATTTTTCCAGTAATGATCGAATTCTTATATTTTTGAAATGACTTCCCCCATCTGTGATAATTACCCTTGGCATTCCAAATCTTGTAAAAATTATTTTCTTTAAAAAATTAAAAACAATTTTGGAATCACAGTTAGGTAAAGCTACAGCTTCAATCCACTTTGAAACATAATCAACTGCAAATAAAATATAAATCTTTCTAGATGATGGCATAAAAAGTCCCATAAAGTCTAAACCCCATACATCAAAAATTTCAATTTCTAATATATAACATAGAGGCATTTCATCTTTTCTGGATATATTCCCCATTTTTTGACATCGATCACAAGATTTCACATAATACCAACATATTTGAATAATGTAAGCCAATAAAATCCAGAATTTAAAATTTTAAACGCAGTTTTATCCACTCCAAAGTATCCTCCAAATTCAGAATCGTGGCAATTTTTAATAATTGCAAAAGTTTCTTCATAAGGTACACATCATTGAATCACATAATCTCTGCCTATTTTAAATAAATGAGGATCTTCCAAATTATATGATTTAGAATTATTCTTGAATTTCTTAATATTTTTTCTATTCAATCCATACGGTAAAATATTGCTAACCAAATAATTAATTATATCTGCATACCAAAGCGTTTGTAATCCTGGAATAACATATAACTGTTCATCAGGGAATTTCTCATTTATGTTTTCTTCAGTAATCTTCTCATTATTATTTTTAATTCTTGACAAATGATTTGAAATTTGGTTTTCAGCTTCTTTTGTGTCCACTATTTGAAAATCAAATTCTTGTAAAAGTAAAACCCATCTTATCAATCTAGGTTTTGCATCTTTTTTAGACATTAAATACTTAATAGCAGAATGATCAGTATGTACGATACATTTGATCCCAAGAAGATAAGGTCTAAATTTATAAAAGACATATACTATTGCTAAGAGTTCTTTCTCAGTAGTAGTGTAATTTCTTTGAGTTTCATTAAGAGTTTTTCTAGAATAATATATAACTTTGAAAAATTTCTCATATTTTTGTCCCAATACAGCTCCAATTGCATAATCACTTGCATCACACATTAATTCAAAAGGTTTACTCTAATCAGGTGCAAGAATGACAGGTGCAGCATAATTTTTCTTTTAAAATATTGAAAGCATTCAGACAATCTTCATTAAATTCAAACTTAGCTTCTTTTTCTAATAAATGACAAAGAGGTTTAGCATATTAGAAAAATCCTTTATATATCTTCTGTAAAATCTAGCATGACCCAGAAAACTTCTCACATCAGTAATAGTAGTAGGTGGTTGAAGTTCAACAATAATTTTCACTTTTGCCTGATCAACTTTCATCCATTTTTGTAAAATTTTATGTCCAAGTACAATTCCTTCTGTGACCATTGTTGACCTCATTTTTGATGAGGTCTTCTCTTCCCTCTTTAGTGTTTAGGATCTAGCCTTAGGCTTTTCCTTTGACTATCTTAGAGGACTAGAATTGGGACCCATCCCTTAGAAATTTAAACCACTTCTTGTCTCCCCGCAAACCCCACAAGCTTGATTGTAGACCCCTAATCACCTAGAGGCTTGAGATCAAATGTGGAGGTTTAAAGGATGAGTTCCCCATAGGACTCTTTGGGCCTTAGGACTACCCCAGGTGGCCCGGTCCAGTGAGGGTTAACTTACACACTCACTACACTCACACACTACACTCTCACACACACAATCCAAATCCTAAAACCACACCTATGCCCAACTTGACTCCCTGACTCATGTAGGTAATTCATATGGATGGACCTTAACCCCTAAGCCCCTAGCTAAGAGGGTTAGGAACAACATAGTGAATGCCTCCAATGAGTCCTCTCATGGATCATATGGGCTTAATATGGATTCATGGCTCAACCAAAGTGATTCCATTTCAATCACATTTGATCAATCTTCATTCTTCCAAAATTTCAATTTTTGACCCCGGGGACCCTACACCTATCAAACCTACCAAAAGCTCTTAAAATTGCCCAAATCTTCCAAAATTTCCAAATCACCCAAAATTCCCCAAAATTAATCTTGAAAATTTCCTCACCAATCAAATTGATAATCCATAGCCAAAAATACCAAAAATTCCAAAATTATCCCCCAATACCCTCCAAATTACCAAAATGCCCCTCTTGACCCAAAAATACAAAAATTCCCAGAAAATTCCAAAAAATCCCAAATATTCCCAATTTCATTTTGTCAAACTACACCATGGGCCAATTTTGTGAATTTACCCCACTTTTACTAAAACCCCCAATTTAGCCCATTTTTAACCGAAGTGAACCCAATGTCAAACCAAACCTACCCAATTGACCCCAATTTTGGTCCAATTCAATTCTGAACTTCAATTCAATATCCACAATATCAATCTAGACCAAATCCAAGTCCAATTTCATTGACATTTGAATCCAATTGCACTTTTGACCTTAAAGCCCAATTTGGACCCATGACCCAAAATTTGCCCAAACCAAACCAATTCAACTCCAATTAACCCCAAACCTTTTCTAAACTTTTTCTAACATCCACAAAAACGAAACACTAACATAATTTGCCCAAAATTTGGACCCAAACCCCACTCAAATTCAACCCAAAACCAAAAAGCCCAATTTTGACCTAAACCCAAACCTAACCCAAATAAGCCCAAGTCCCAAAACCAAAACCCAACCAAAGTTAAAACCTCTTTGAAACACCCCCATAAACATTTCCTAACATTAATTTTACATCAATTTCAACCTTAGCCCAACATTGGCCCAAGTTAGCCAAATTTGACCTACATTGGCCCATTTACCAAATGAACCCAAATTCAACCCAATTCAATTCCAAACTACCTCAAATTTGCTTCAAATCATTCAAGACACATCCTTAAACTAAACTCAACATTTATTTGGCATGGCCCTTTACAAAATTTTTCATCTAAAAGCCCATTGTTAAACATAAAGGCTCACTCCCTTAAACCTTCCTAAAAGCCCACTTCCACCAAATTCAAAAGCCCAAATCAATCTAAAGCCCACATGACACTTTCCCTCATCACACATTCAATTTAAAATCATTCCTAAAGTCCTAATTTATCATTAAACAATTCCAAATTAGGCCTCATGACAATTCTCACCAAAATAACAAAATTCCTAAAACCCATTTCTATGAAATCAAGCCAAGCCATCCTAAGCCATAGGCAAGCCATGAAGCCATGCGCCACATGGAAGCCATGAGAGCCTCTTTACATGTCATCATGCCATTTTGGGCAAAAGAAGGAGGCTCTTTCCGTAATCTCCTAAAGTCATTAGCCTTAACCTTGATTCCCCTTAACCCAAATTTAATCTAAATATTCTTAGAAAGAGACCTCACCACCTTTGACCAGCTAACCTAACTTATTCTCTCAGCCTAAAATCGAGTCATGGGGAGGTGAACCCAACCCAAACACATGGGTTGACCCAAACCAAGCCAAAATAGCCATGCCCCCATTCCATTTTGATCTAACCCCTTTACACATGGCAAAGCTCGATTGCCTACACTAAACCCCAGCCACCGACTCACCCGAACATGAGGGTGACCCTTGCCTCGCCGGCCGACCACTCGGACCGCCGGAAAACACCATGGCCGAGACCTTGGGAGGAGCCAAATTTTGGAATTCCACCTTGCTGAGCTGCCTCACTCCAAATGGCCATTGCAGCTGTTCTTCTCCTCACCATAGCAGCTGATCCCAACCCTTAAACCCCCTTGGGAGGCCCTCCAGCCTCTCCTATTTAAACACCCCCTCCTCTCGGCCAAGAGAGGAGCTAAAACAAACCTTACTGAAACTCTCCCAAAATCATCCCAGACCACTCTCTACACATAGAGCTCTTGATTCCCACTGGATTCCAGCCCCAATTCCCCCTAGCTGAGCTCAATTTTGAGTTTAAATTTCAGCACAAAAACCAGGAAACTTCACCACAGTGAGCCAAGCCCCAAATTGATTGGCTCTACACCTTCACCAAACCAAGAGGAGAAGTTTCCCAGCAAAAGCCCCCTCTCCAGGCCACCTATTGCTTCCAGCCTCCAAGCTTTGTGATCGGTTGTGGGCACTTTCATACCTAGACAATTCACCAGGCCAAGAGACTTCATCTAAAGCTTGCTTGGACCCAATCGAACGTGACACAACTCTCAGATCGAAGCTTCACTTCTCTGAGCAAAGGTATGGACTCACTCTTCCTCCTGAGCTTCCAGAGATTCTCCATTTAATTTGAATCAATTTCAATACATGATTACCGTATGGATGTGTTCGTCTCTTCAAGACGAATCCATAGAGCATAAGAACACAAAAATTCGTTGAGAATCGAGTGAGAAATTAGGGTTAGAAGGTCGACGGTCACGCGTTCACACCAGTCGTAGACGATGACTGGGAGCCGTTGGATCGCGCGTGTATCGGATGGATGGCCAGGATCGCGCCGGACGGAGCAACGGGACATGAACCGCGGGCTGCGTGGCATCCCAGTCAGATGGCGGCGCCGAATCAAGAGGCGACGCGTGGAGCTTCGGAGGCGCCGAGGTTGAGTCAGTGCCGCGTGGATAAGTAGGAAAATAGGGTATTTTTTTATTTATTTAATTACCAGAACTTCAAAAATTCATAACTTTGTGTATAAAAATCCTAAAAATAAAATAAAAATACCCCCTTACTCAGTGAACAGAGGAGAATAATGCGGAAAAGAAATCAAGTAATTTCATTAAGTATTTTATTTTTAATGATTTATTTACTCTCTGCATAGTTTTAATTCTCTATTTGTATAGGCAATTCACCATGGCATGAGACCATAGGGCTTTTGAAGCCTCTGAACTTGGGAACATTCCCTAAATTTTTCAAGGTCAGAGGCTATCTCTATGAGAAGTTATTGATTTTCCAAATTCATGTTACTATTTTGAGTATTTTAATTCCAATAATTAGCATGTTAAGAAATAAATTCTAGGAAAATTTGGTGATGTTTCTTATGACCAGGGGAACCTAGGAAAAATAATTTTTGAATTAATTCACTTGGAACAACCCGAATTGGCCTAAATACCCAAAATTGAACTTTAATTAATTAGGGTTAACCACACATCAAATTAACTTAAAAACAATTTTCCACTGTCCTCTAGCAATAGGAGAACACCGCATAAAAATTTGAAAGCAATTGGACTTGATTAACCTCACCAAATGGGTTGATTAAGCCTCTTAAGCAAAATGGGTAAAATTAAACTTTAAAAATTCATAACTTACAAAATACTTTTCAAAAATTCACAAAAATGATTTTGGAGCTTCTCTAATATCAGAGAAACTTAGAAAAATTAAAATTGTAATTTTCTAAAAAAGTTGATTTTTTATCATTATTTTAATTTTTTTAGTAATTAAAAAATAATAAAAATCATAAAAATATTAAAAATCACCAAAATGTCACATTTTGAATTCTAATTATTTAGGAACAAACCAAATATTTTTCTTAAGTCCCTAGGGTAAGATATTGAATTTTAAGGGCTTAATGTAATTTTTAATATTAAAAAATGTATTTTCCAACCTTTTCACTAAAATAATTCCAATAAATCAAAGAAAAATTAGAAAAATACAAAATTTATTTCTCTGAACTCCTTGAGGTCAGAGAGATCTAATAAAAATATAAAATTTTTTTTTCAACCTTAATTTTATTTTAAAATTAATTAATGCTCCAAAATTCAAAATAATTCTAATAAATAAAATATAATTCAAGAAATCACCAAAATTGGTATAAGTGGTCCTTGGGTCATTAGGCATTTCCAATAATTTTCTTTAGGACAAAAACATTTCCTTGGTCATGTTATTGAATTTTCCTTGAAAACCCCTATTTTCCATTAAAAATAATTACATAAATAAATTAAATACAGAAAAGTCACATTTTCTCCTCTAATGTTTTAATTGACATGTGAATGAGGTTACATAAAAATTTTAAGTTCATTTGAGCTTACTTTAGTGAGTTATAGAATTATTAAGCTTGAAAGGCAAAAAGGTAATTAAAAATTTCAACCCTTAATTAAAGTTTTAGGATTAATCAAAAGGGGAGGGTAAAATATTTGATTTTAAACTGATTTTTGGATGATTGAAACTTAAATGATTAAGGGTAGAAATCTACTAATCATTTCAACTATAATTAAAATAAAACTTTAATTAACTAATTAATTGAAATTTTGGAAGAATAATAGAAATTGGAATTATTAAAGTAGGGATATTATTTAAGAGGATATTTATTCTTTAATTTAAAAATCCCTAAATAAATCACTTCAATAATACTTAAGTCTTAATTAAAAAATTAAAAGAATAATCTCAATTAAATTAAAATTGAAATTAAATTAAATCAAATTAATTTAAATTAAATTAAACAAAGTTAAAAATTAAATTAAATTAAATTAAATTAAATTTAAGATTAAATTAAATTAAATTAAATTAAACTAAATCAAATTAAAATTAAGTTAAATTAAATTAAATTAAATTAAATTAAATTAAATTAAATTAAAATTAAATTAAATTAAATTAAATTAAATTAAAATCATTTAATAACAAACCTAAATGAAATCATTAAGAATTAAATCTAAAATAACTTGAACACTATTCCAAACTTAAACTATTTTTTTATAATTAAGTCAAAATTAAAATTAAATCTTTAAGTTTAAATCATTAAAAGACTTAATAAGTTGATTTGCCCTTATAAAGCTTTTAGTGTTATAACTCTTAAATGACGTATCAAGTGAAGTGTTACTTCACTCATAGGATATTCAAATGTCCTAGTTCTCTGAGCAAGAGAACAAAACTTAAACCCCTGGATGATTAATTCACTTGTATAATTAAATTCTCTTGGACTTAAAACATTCCTAGAGGTATTGAAAAGATGTTTAAGATTCGTCTTAAGCACTTCCTCAATATGATAGGATGTTTATAAGAACAACTGAATTTAATTGTTTCTTTGATGAAGAAAATCGTCCTTAAACCAAAACACAAGAACCTAGACGTCATAGGAGATGACTAGCTATAGGATTAGGACTTTGGTAGACAACCAAAAATCTTTCCCTTAGCTTTACCTAGGTACTTGTTGGAATATTTAAATGCCTTAACATATGTTTTAAGTGCGACTTGGGATGACGGGAAGACCCTCCGAGTACGCTTTTATTTTATTGCAATTTACTTTATTGTAATTTACTTACATGCACCGTACTTTACTTTTCTTGCATGATAAACAACTGTTGCATGAAAACCAAAACCTTTAGGGTAGTCCCTGAACTGAAACCAAAACTAAATTAAAAATCACTGCAAGATAAAATTCATCGCCACAACATTTCAAAATATAAAACAACTCAAAATTTAATCACAAACAGAACAACAAAACTACAACTTTAACTAAATTAAAACGTCTCGTTGAATGATCGGGAATACCTCGGATGATGTATCCCACGTGTTGCTAACGGGATTTCCCAAGGTCTAAATGAAAGTGTGGAACTCATTTAGTTGAGTTTAGCAAAATCTTCTAGACTAAGTGAATTCAATGAAATTAACGGTGCCGGGATGACGGAACCGTGAGATCTTAATCTGTTCCGTTTAATCAACTTTAAGATTTGTTTTAATTAAAATATTAAATAAAAACACTTGGACTTTAAGATTTCTAAACTAAAACACTTTTCTCATCTCTTGATTTTCACCTTCTATAACTAAACCTCTGCAACAACAAGGAGCTTGGAGCACAGTGGGCAGCACGGCCTTCGTCATCAGCAAAACTTGGGTCAACTTCAGTAAAACCTTTCTTAGAATTAAATAACCAAGCCATAGGACTTCGAGGTAGTTTGCCTAGTGCAACATAAATCCTCAACTCTTCGTTAGACATTTGCATGATCATGTCATGTAAATTAAACCCTAACTGGTCTTAGGATTCCGAGGTAGTTGTTTGGTACGACATAAACCCTCACATCTTCGAGGCTATTTGTATGATCATGTCAAACAAATATAAGTCCTAATCAATTAAAATTGGGAGGATTGCAATATTAAATAAATTCCCAAATTGAAACCAAACAATAGGATAGTTTGAGAAGTTGTCAAGATTCTTCTTGGATCCTCAACTTCTCCTACTTCTCTTTCTTTGGACTCTTAAAATAAACTGTTCCAAATTTGATCCATTCCCTATTGAAATTTCCAAAACTCAAATCCTTTGAAAACCTTAAACTTTAAAATTCTTGAGAGCAAAATCACTGATTATTATCGAGAGTTTTCTTAAGTGTCTTCGGACATTTAAGATGTAATTAACTATAGGGGATTGCCCTTATAGGGAACTTTAAGAACCCAGGTAATATAAACCCTGCTTAATTTATTTATATTAAGTAGGGGAACTTATTGGCCTATAAAATTGGTTCGCAGACCAAACGGATGTCACAAATCTTCTAGTTTATTTAACCGAGCCCCATCATCAAGCAAAGGTGTCTACTCTCCGAATAGATATACGAACTTGTAGTGCGATGCTCGTTTATATAAACAATTCGGGATGTGAGATCGGTTTGATTTCATATCTTAAAATTTTCAAATTTAAAATTATTTTCAAAATCAAATACTACTTTCTAAATTATATATATATTTAAATTAAATTTAAAATTTAAATTTCGCCGACAATTTCTGTAGGCGACCCCTTTTCAAAAATACAATACACAACCTAAAAATATGCCGACAACCATAAATTGACATTTTTCTCAGTTTAGAACCAAATTTGTTTCTTCACATCTTTTCAGAACTTCTATTATATTTTCCAAGCAAGACTCAAAAGAAGTTCCAAATAATGAAAAATCCTCCATAAATACTTCAATTCCTTTTTCAATTTAATCACAGAATATTGACATCATACATCTCTGAAAAGTTGCAGGTGCATTACATAAACCGAAAGACATTCTTCTAAAAGCAAATGTTCCATAAGGACTTGTAAATGTTGTTTTCTCTTAGTCCTAAGGAGCAACGTGTAATTAATGATAACCATAATATCCATCCAAAAAACAGAAATATGAGTGTCCAGCTAATTTATCCAGCATCTGATCCAAGAAAGGAAAAGGAAAATGATTCTTTCTAGTGGCGTTGTTTAATTTTTGATAATCGATGCAAATTCGCAATCCAGTAACTTGTCTTATAGGGATCAATTCATTTTTATCATTAATAATGACAGTTTCTCCTATTTTCTTCGGAACACAATGAATATGACTTACCTATTAACTATCCAAAATAGGATAAATAATTCCAGCATCTAACCATTTTAAAATCTACTTTTTAACAACCTTATTCATAATTGGATTCAATCTTCTTTGAGATTCAATAGTTGGTTTACAATTTTCTTCCATCAAAATCCTATGCATACAGATTGAAGGGCTTATTCCTCTTATATCAACAATAGTCTAACCTAAAGCTTTCTTATAGTTCTTCAGAACACCTATTAATTTTTCTTCTTGATCTTTGCTTAGTTCTGAAGATATAATCATAGGTAAAGTTAATGAATTTCCAAGAAATGCATACTTTAAATGTGTAGGTAACATTTTTAATTTCAGTTCATGGGCTTTTTCAATTGAGGGTAAAAGTATAACATTTTTAGTTGTGTCTAAAATTTCCCAATTATCATGATTATAATGAGTTTCTTCAGATAAATTTTCTTCATTAGCTTCTTCAATTTCTTCAATTAATGACTCATTATATAACATAGATTCAATATTTTTTTCTTCAGAAATGACTTTACATTTTTCTTGATAATGCTTTTTAATTATATAATCAAAAATATCCATCTGATAGCATTTTTCTTTGTCAGGATACCTCATTAATTTCAGAACATTAAATATTATCTCTTGATCATTAACTCTCCTTGTTAATTCTCCTTTTTGTACATCAATCATAGCACGTCCGGTAGCTAGAAAAGGTCTCCCTAAAATAATAAGTATTTCTTTATCTTCTTCCATGTCCAGTACAATGAAATCTACAAGGAAGATAAATTTATCCACTTTAACAAGTAAATCCTCTATAACTCCTTTAGAATAAGTAATAGATCGATCAACTAACTGAAGGGTTACAGTGGTGGGAGAAATCTCTCCTAAATCTAACCTTTAAAAGATAGCAAATGGCATGAGATTAATATTTGCTCCTAAATCACATAAGGCTTTTCCACAAAATTTTTCTCAAATAGCATATGGTATAGTGAAACTTTCAGGATCTTTAAGTTTCTGATGTAATTTCTTTTGAATTATTGCACTACATTCTTAACTTAATGCAACAGTTTCATAATCTTCAAAATTTTTTTTCTTGCTTAAAATATCCTTCCTAAATTTTGCATAACTCGGCATTTGTTCCAAAGCTTCAGCAAAAGGAATGTTGATGGTAAGTTTCTTAAAAATCTTAAAAAATTTAGAAAATTGATGGTCAAGCTTCTGTATTTTAGTCTTTGAGAAAAAGGTGGTGGTGGTCTTTTAACTTCCACTTCAATAGGAATTACAGTTTGATCTTTACTTGGAGAATGAGTCTCTTTAGGTTTTTCAATCTCTTCAACCTCTCTCTCTTTTTAAATTTCATTCTGAATTTTCTCTTTTAATTCCTTTCCACTTCTAAGTTGTACAACTTTTGCTTGTTCATGGTCTTTTCCAATTTCTTTTCGATTAATTTTGACATTGCTAGGCAGTGTTCCTTGAGGTCTGTAATTAATTAAATTAGCAATTTGTTCCATCTGATTCTCAATATTTCGAATAGCAGTGTTTTGACTTGATAACGGATTACCTAGTTGCAAGATCACTTTTTCTAAAGATAACTTTTTCGGCTGATATTAAAACCAGGAGGATTAGTTGGTCTAAAATTTGAATTTCCTTGATTGTTCCAATTTCCGGTTGGATTAACTTGATTATTACTCCATTGTTGATGTCTATTATTCCAATTAAAATTAGGGTGATATTTCCAACCTGGATTATAATAATGCGAATAAGGGTTATTAGTTTTAGTAGCAATAGCTTGCAATGTCTCCATTGTTTGAGAATCATCAATATTTGCAGAATTATCATTACTTACAAGTGATACTTTAATATTAAAATTATCTAATTTCTTAGATATCGCAGCCACTTGTGAAGCTAAAATAGAAAAGGCTTCATTATCTTGAATACTTGCCACTCTTTTAGGATTAACCCTTTCAGAAGGTCATTGAAAATTATAGTTAGCAATTTCTTCAATTAAGGTATAAGCTTCGTCAATTATCTTAGCCATTAAAGAACCACCACCAGCAGCATCTATAATAGATCTAAGTGATCCAATAAGTCCGTTATAAAATGTTTGAATAAGTAACCAATCCGGTAAAGCATGATGAGGACAATTTCTTAATAGTTCTTTAAATCTTTTTCATGCTTCATAAATTGTCTCTCCATCAAATTGCATAAGTGAAGTAGTATCATTTCTTAATTTAGCAGTTTTAGAAGGAGAAGAATATTTAGCAAGAAATGTTTGTGCCATATCTGCCCAAGTTTTAATAGAACCAGTTGCTAATGAGTTAAGCCACATCTTTGCTTTACCTTTTAAGGAAAAAGGAAAGAGTCTAAGCCTAATAACATCATCAAAAACATTATTATATTTAAAAGTAGCACAAAGTTCTAAGAAACTAGCAAGCTGTAAGTTTGGATCCTCATTTGGTGTTCCTCCAAATTGATTATTTTGAACCATTTGAATAATTGAAGATTTAAACTCAAAAGAGTTAGCATGTACAACAAGCATTTGAATACTAATATGAAGTTCATCAGCTGTAGGGTTTGCATAATCCCTTAATGGTTTATAAACATTTTGTTCATTAATTTCTATTGGATTTTGATTATTGTTCTGTAAGTTAACCATTTTCTGATATTTTTTAATTTGTTTTCATTTTCTAATTCTTTTAACAGTTCTTTCTAATTCAGAATCAAAAGGTAATAATCCTTCAGATCTAGAACTACACATAAAAATTAAATAACTTAAAAATAAAATAAAATATTTTTGGTATTTTTGTTTTTGTAAAAATTTTTGTATTTTTAAAGAAATAAAAAGTGTATAAAGTATTTTTTTTAATTTTAGAAATCTAAAATTTTTTTTTCACTTCCTTCCTTTCTTTCACTTCCCCGGCAACGGCGCCAAAAACTTGAACCGACCTTTACGAGTATCTGTATATGCAAGAATTTATGAATTTATATTTATATATTTATAATAATTTCATAAAGTCTTAATTTTAAATGCAATTATACGTATCGTTTCAAGTAATACAGGTCTCTATTGGAGTGCTGATTATCGATCCCACAGGGAAGATTAAGGGAAAATTAATTGAATGAATTTAATAGATTTTCAAATTAAAAGTTATTATAACTTTTATTTCTTTTCAAAATTCAGATTTGAAGTTTAATAAATTTCTACTAAATATAAGTAAAGCAGCACTAAAGTAAAGATTAATACAAGTATAAATAAAACAACTTTCTCCTTTTCAACTAATCCAAGATTTTTTGGAATAATTATCATTCATGGAGAACTTGAGATTATGGTATTGTGCCAAATAGAAGCATTCCTATTCTTTACCTTCGCTCGATAGTATAAAGAATATTGGCTAATCTATAGATTGGTTCAGGATGTATTATTAGTAGAATGGGTTAATCTAGGCTCACACTTCTAGATGTCCAAGAGTGGCTATGGTACGCCCTACTAGTGAACCGTTCCCTTTCTATAAACCAAATTATTAAAATTTAGTCTATCACTCTAAAAACTAATCAAGTCTACGCCCAATAAACAATATCTCCCTATTTATTTGGACTTCACCTTGAATAACCCGCTCAAGGCCTTCGATTACCCAAGGATTCATGTGATATCTACTAGTTAAGAAATCATCTCCGGATAGGTCTCAAAATTCTTCAACAGGTTTTAACAATTCAAATGGCCAGTTTAAAAAGTAAATTAAGATAAGGTATTAATATCTTCACAATAATTTTAAAAATTTTAAGTTAACTTCTCCAACAAAATCAAATTATCTTATTATCTTTTTATAGTTGAAAGGAGAAAGAAAAGTAACTACTCAGAACACATTGAATTCACACAACAAAACATATTTATAAAACTTTGAAACAAGTTACAAATACTTATCTGGAATGTTCCTTCAAGTGATCATTTGACTCCTAATGACTCCAATACAAAGTACAAGACTTCAACAGCAACAATACTTACAAACTCTCACTTACTACTCAAGGAATTGAGTAGTAACACTCAAAATAACTAAAATGAACTCACTAAATACTTATGAAGAAAATATGGTGGGTCTCTAAATCTATCTCCGGATGCTGGAGATCTAGAGGGGGCACCATTTTTTGTAGAAATGTCTCCTATTTATAGAGCTTCAAAAATGACCAGGGGTTGCTTAAGGAACCTCTTCAAAATTTGTCCAAATTCAATGAATCTTCTAGAAAGTAACTGTGGCGCCTAAGCACAGGGATCTAGCGCCTGGGCCCCGAAGTCCGTGATTAAATCTTCACACCTCTTCACTTTGGATCGCACCTCTTCAAGATTAAAGCGATTTTCCTTTGTCCAGATGCATTGTATCACATGTCCTATGTATCAGGAATAACTTCCAGTCTTCTAGAAGGTCTAATAACCGCTTAACATCGTCAAAATAACTGCCGAAAGTTGTCAAAAATGTTATCTACTTTAGTATCGAACTGGCGCTTAGGTGTCAGATTCTAGAGTCTAGGGGCCAGACCTATAATTTCGACAACTTTGCTTTTTAGCTCTATTTTTTCTCCTTTTTGCTCATTTTTCCTTCTTGAACTCTTTTTTCATCACCTATATCAGAAAACATAAAAATACTTTTCATTAAGGCATAATATCCTTAAAAATTGAATCATAAATAAGGAATAAAAATAGGTGTCTTTTAAATGGATCAGTATACCCTATGAAACCCATTAGTAAAGCAAATTTGAAAACTTATGAATCCCATGAGGAATGGAGATCTGGGAGTAGGAGCAAGGCACCTTCTACTAGTAGAGACATCCCTTCTACTAGCTATGACCCTCCTGCATCTAGTTCCCCTACCTTATATGATTTGATGAATGCCATGACCCTGCAGCGGAAAAGTTTTGAGAAGTTAGATGAAAAATTGGAAAGAATTGATCACAGGATTGAAGGGTTAGAACGAAGACATGATCACGATAGTGAGGATCTTCAGAGGAACTCTGATTTTGAGATGGCTTATTATGATGCTCAGGCTAGATACTACAGAGGAGAGTCTGATGTCATTTTTCCAGAAAGCCCCCGTTATACTCACTATCAGCCCAATCCACCTGTTGACCAGGCTGATGAAGACATAGTGTGGGATTTTGATGATTGATATTTATGATTGTGATGTGATGTGATGTATGTGGTTGTTTTAGTTTTGTTGTAGTACTTTCATTTTTATTAATTGTACTCCGTGGACTATGTTTTGATTCTGAGATATGAGTTTTGATTTGCAGTTTGTATTTTCATTTCTGAATGTTTGTGATGGATTGTGATTGTAATTGTGAAACTGTTAAGTCTAAAATAGTAGATTGTTTGTTCTGTATTGTGAAGTGCATATGTCCTGTGTAGTGTAGTTAATTGTTGTTAATGTTTGGTTTTATATATTTGTTTTAAAATTTCATTACCCCAGGAAATTTTCTAAACTGTTATGTGTGTAGAAAGGTTTTTAATAATACAGGTCAGTTGAAGTTAAAAATTTTGAGAAGAACCTGCAAAATTTCAAAAAGACAAAAATGCCTAAAGTGCAAAGGTATGATTTTTTTTATATTTAGAATTTTTCTTTCCACCCTGTATTATTTCTATTACGGAAAACTTTAAGTTTGGGGGGGGGAGGAGAAAAATATTAACTATTATGTGTTCTCAATTAACATATTTTCAAAAAATTATAAATATGGTTTTTGTGATAAAATTTAATTCAGATAACTATGTTTAGATTTTATCTAAATATTATAGAAGATTCAAAGAAATATTTTTGGTAATGAAAATTAATTTAGTAGGTTAAGATATTTAGTATAAAAGTGTAAGAATATAGTTAACTCTTTAAAGTAAAGAAAACTATATTTTGAAATATTAAGAATCTTAGGAATTTTATTGAGAAAGAAAAGATTGGGATTCAATGACGTAAAAACTATGAATTACATATAAGGTAAAAAATGTTTTAAAGTTTCAAATTTAGGAAAAGAAGAGTGAAGTTTAAAATTATTAATAGGCTATTCAGATATAGTAATCCTCACTGGAAAAAAGAAAAAAAGAAAGAAAAAGAATAGGATTGAAAAACAATCCCTGAAAAGAAAAGAAAAATATATAGGATTGAAAAACAATCCAAAAGAAGAAAAATAAGTGAGGAGATGCTTGAGGAGATGTCTTATCAAAAATTAGCTTCACTTGGATTAACCTAAAGGGAAAACTAAAACATTTCTGAACTTATATTCATGAATAATTTCTTTACTAATAGTATCCTCTTGAAGTTCCTATCTTCTGAGTATTCTAAGTGAATTGATATTGCAACATATAGTCATTCTTGAAATGAATAAAAAACTAGAACTCTTAGACTTGATGACCAGATAGTCTTACACCTACAAATTTAATCTAATTACTTGAATATCTTTCTAAGAATTCTTGCTATGATATTTATTTAAATTAAAAATATAGTATTTCTAAATTAAAACTTTACCACAATAAATCATAACATTTATGTAGTACTAAAGATTACTTGAGGACAAGTAATAGTTATGTTTGGGGAATTTTGACCCAAGGAAAAAATGTTAAGATTTTCATGCCTATTTTATATTGATTTTGATGATATTACACTTTAAAGAAGGGTATTTTTGATGTTTTTCTGCAGGTATGAAGATTTAAGGACAATGGAGTGAAAATATGCAAAAAGAAGCGAATTTGGAGCAAAAAGGACCAAATTATGAAAATTTGATCTAGGGTGTCGACGGCGAGGTCGATGGCGCCGACGACGTGATTTTCCCGAGAGTTTAGAATATATTTTAAGGGAGGTCGCCGCCGGTGGAGGTCGAGGCCGCCGGCAGTGGGGCCGGTCCAAGGCTAATTTTCTAGAAGTCCACTGACGGCAGAGCTTGAGGCCGCCGATGGCGGGATCGATGGTTCTTTCACAAAATACATCGAATGTGGACGATTTTCGAATGGATGCTTGAAAAACCCTTGGAGACTCTTCAACTACTTTAAAAAGAACAATTTTAGACCGAAAATTGTCATATTGGAGTCCTCTAAAAGTTATTTAGTGCCAAATAGAGAGTCCACTAGAGTCCATTGTTGTTATTTGTGAGTGTTAAATAGTGAGTTCAGATAGAGGTATTGGTGAGGAATTCTTCGAAGGATTGTAAGAGTGGAAGGGAAGTGAGAGATCTCTTCTTCATTGCCATTTCGAAGGATAATTCTGCGTACTATAAAGAAAATAAGAGATTCAGAGGAACTTCAAGGAGTTTGCTTGGGGAGGAATTGAAGATAAGTTGTGTTTATTTAGTTTAGTTTGTAGAACTTTACTTTTATATATGAAATCAATGTTTTATTGTATCATCTCCATGAAATCTGAGTAGTTTTTCTGTCTTTCTCCTTGTTTTGATATTTTGTGAAATGGTAAATTAAATTTGCGTGCCGTAAAAGTTTAAAGAAGTTATGATAATATTTTACTTAAATCTTAATTTACTTTCAATCTGGCCAATTGAATTGTTAAAATATGTTGAGTTTAATAACTATATTAAAGATTACATACGAGATTCAGGGAGGTCAAAGTCCTTGGAAGTATGGTGCAAATAAATAGGGAAATAATATTCATCATGCGTAGAATTGGAGATTTTAGAGTGACAGGCTAAAATCCTCAATTTGGTCATATCGTTTGGGTGTTGAAGTGTAGATGTTAGCCCTTAGGCGAGGGGAACGTGGGAGCTCCAAAGTGAGAGCCGGTATCCTCCCAACCTAGCTGCAGATTCAGTAACCAAGCAAAGGATTAGTCAATGTTCTTTATGCCTGGACCAAAGAGTAAAGAATAGGTATGCTCCTATTTGGCGCAACACTGTTTTAAACTAATTCTAATTATCTATTCACTTAAATATCTTAACAATGGAGAAAGATTCTTGCTTATATATTTGAACTCCACTTTAGTATAATTAGTTATCTGTTAGTAGAACTTGTTTATTAAAACTTAATATTTTTGTCGATTACATATTAGTGACAGATAGACAATTTCAATTAAGTTATGATTCTGAATTGATTTCTGTAATCCTAATCTGTAGTCTCTAAAATATTCCCTGAGGGATCGATATCCAGGACTCCACTAGAGCCCTGTATTACTTGAGCGATACGTATACTTGCATTAAATAGTAACTCTGCGATTAAAGAATATATTATATACTTGTTACAAAAATTAAAATTACACTAAGTGTCCTCTCGCGGAGTGTACCTCAAGTCAATATATCTTATTAGAACCTTTCTCAATGTTCACTTCCTCTCTTTCAACTTTGACTTCTTTTTGAACTCTTGGTTCCAATTCTTTTCTACTCCTTAATTGAATAGCCTTAATTTGCTCATTGTTTTGCTCTCTTAGGTTGATCTTAATATTGCTAGAAGATTCCCAGAAGGTCTATTATTAAGCGCAGTAAAGATATGTCCCAATTGATTCTCAATGTTCTTCATTGCAACGTTTTGAGCTTAAATTTGATTACCCATATTTAGAATCATTTCTTTTGTATATAACTTCTTTTCCTTAAATTATTGATTACTATTAAAACCAGGAGACTAAGAAGGTCTATATTTGGTATTTACTTGGTTGTTCAGATTTCCAACTAGATTCATAGGATTATTTCTCCATTGCAAGTTAACAACAACATTGGTGTTATTCCAGTTGAAGTTCGGGTGATTCCTCCAACTTTATTATAATAATTTGAATAAAAATTATTGACTTTGTTATTTATGGTATTCAAGGTTTCATAAGACATTTGAGAGTCTATCATCTGTCTTGATGAATTTTCTTCTAACACTAGGGGTGTTGGAGAATAATTGGAGGGTTAAAATCAATATGTGGAGGTTTAAAGGATGAGTTTCCTACAGGACTCTATATCGTTAGGACTACCCTGGATGGTCTGGTCTGGTGAGGGTTGACTTGCACACACACTACACTCTCACACACATTCCAACCCCAAAATTATTCTTACCCAATTTAATTCCCTGACTCATGTATGTAATTCATTTGGATGGACCTCAATCCCTAGGCCCCTGGCTAAGAGGGTTAGGAACGACATAGTGAATACCTAAAATGAGTCCTCTCATGGCTCTTGTGAGCTTAATATGGCTTCTTGGCTTGACCAAAGTGGTCCCATTTTGCTCACACTTGGTCAACCTTCATTTTTCCAAAATTTCAATTTTTGACCCCGGGGCCCTAAACCCACCAAACCTACCAAATGCCCTTGAAATTGCCCAAAATTTATAAAATTGTTTAAATTACCCAAAATTTCTCAAAATCAGTCCTAAACATTTCCCACCACTCAAATTGATCATCCTTGGTCAAATATACCAAAATTTTCAAAATACCCCCCAATAACCTCCAAATACCCAAAATACCCTTTTAACCAGAAAATTCCAAAAATTCCCAAAAAAATTTCAGAAAATCCCAAATATTCCCAATTTAATTTTGTTCAACTACACCATAAACCAATTTTTTCAATTTAGCCCACTTTTACCAAAACCCCCAATTTGACCTAATTTTAACCTAAGAGAGCCCAATGTCCAACCAAACCACTCCAATTGACCTCAATTTTGATCCAATTCAATCCTAAGCTTCAATTTAATATTTCCAATATCAATTTAGACCAAATCCAAGCCTAATTTGACCAACATGTGGATCCAATTTTAATTTGAAGCTTAAAGCCCGATTTTGGCCCATGACCAAAACTTAGCCCAAACCAACCCAACTCAACTCCAATTAGCCCCAAATTCTTTCTAAAAACTTCCTAAAATCCCAACAAACAAAAAACTAACATGATTTTCCCCAAATTTGAAACCAAACTCCACCTAAGCCTAACCCAAATCTAAAATCCCCAATTTGGCCTAAGGCAATCATGAACCCAAATAGGCCCAAATCCCAAAATCAAAGCCCAACCAAAATTGAAAACACTTTGTTATACTCTCATAAACATTTTTCAACATTAATTTTACATCAAACCCGACATTGGCCCAACATTAACCCATGTGAGCCCAATTTGATCCACTTTGGCCTCATTACCAAAAAGCCCAAATTAAATCCAATTCAACCCCAAATGACACCAAACCTTTTCTAAAATTCTCATGATACATCCCTAAACTAAACCCAAAATTTATTTGGCACAATCTTTTACAAAATTTTATCCAAAAGTTTATTTTAAAACATAAAAGCCCACTTCCCTAAAGCATTTTAAAGCCCATTCCAAAACAATTTCAAAAGCCCAAAATTGACCCTAAAACCCGTATGACATCTTCATTGGTCACCCATTTAATCAAAATCATTCCCTAAGTCCAAAGACAATCATCAAATAAATCCAAATCAAGCTTCATGCCAATTTTCCATAAATTCATCAAAAATTCCAAAATCCAAAAAAGACTATTTACATGAAATTGAGCCAAGCCACTCCTAAGCCATGAGCAAGCCTTGGAGCCATGCACAAGCCACATGAAAGCCATGGGAATCATGGACTTTTCATCAATCCATTTATGGCAAGAGGAGGAGAGCCTTTAAGCACCCCTTAAAAGTCATTAACCCTTCACATGACTCCCCTCGACCCAAAATTAATCCAAATATTCTTGGATGGAGACCTCACCACCCTTTCCTAACCGACTCACTCGACCTCCCTCGAGCCAAATCGGAACTTGGAAAGGTGCACTCAACCCAAACCCATGACTTGACCAAATTGAACCTAAAATGACCCCCTCACCATACCAGTTAAAGCCAAGTTCTTTACACATGCCCATGGCTGATTGATCGCATCAAACCCCGACCCTGACTCCCCTGACCATGAGAGTGACCCATGCCTGGCCGGCCAGCCACCACAGCCGCCGGAAAACACCATGGCCGAGAAGCTTAATTTGATTCAAAAATTCAAATTGAATTGGCTGAGCTGTCCCATGGCCAATGGCCATTGTGGCTGTTCTTCCCTTGACCTAGGCAGCAAATCCAAGCCTTCAAACCCCCCTGGGAGGCCCTCCAGCCATGCCTATTTAAACCCCACCACCTCTCAGCCAAAGAAGGTGCTGAACAAAACCTTACCAAAAATCTACCAAAATTGCTCCACAGTCTTCTCCATATAGAGCACTTGATCCCCACTGAAATCCAGCTTTAATTCCTTCTGGCTGAACTCATTTTCTGAGTTCAATTTTAAGCCTAAAACCAGGACACTTTACCACAGTGAGCCAATCCTCAAATTGTTTGACTCTACCCCTTCACCAGACTAAGAGAAGAAGTTCCCCAGCAAAAGCCCCCTCTCCAGGCCAGCCATTTCTTCTATCGGCCAAGCTTTGAAATCGGGCTAGGTGGAAATCAGGTCTAGGCAATTCACCAGAGCTAGAGACTTCATTTGGAGCTTCCTTGGGTTCAATCAAAGGTGCCACAACTCTCTGAATTAAGCTTCACTTCTCAGAGCAAAGGTATGGATCTCACCTTCCTCCCGAGCTTCTGTGAATTATCCATTTTGATTGGCTCAATTTCATAGCATGTTAGCCATATAGATGTGTGCGTCTTGTTGAGACGAATCCATAGAGTATAAGAACATGAAATTTGGTGGCGAAATGAGAGAGATCTTAGGGTTTTAGTGTGGACGGCTCTCGGGTTAGGACGCCTGGGGACGATGAACGGATGCTGTCCATTCGCGCGTGTATGGAATGGATGGTCCAGATCGAGCCGGACAAGGAGATGGAACGAGACCGCAAGCTGCGTGGCATCCCAGTCAGATGGCGACATCAAATGGCGGAGCGACGCGTGTGGCTTCGGAGCTGCCGAGGATGATGAGGCGCCGCGTAGATAAGTAGATAAATAGGGTATTTTTGATTTATTTAAATTCCAGAAACTTTAAAAATTCATATCTTTGTGTTGAAAAATCATAAAATAAAATAAAAATACCCTCTTGCTCAGTGAACAGAGGAGAACAATGTAGAAAAAGAAGTAAGTTATTTTGATGAGTATTTTATTTTTAATTAATTATTTGCTGATTTTAGTATTTTAATTCTCCATGCATGCATACAATTCACCATGGCATGAAACCATAGGGCTTTTGTAGCCTCTATTCTTGGGAAAATTCCCTGAATTTTCCAAGGCCAGAGGCCATCTTTGTGGCAAGATATTGATTTTTCAAATTTATGTGTCTTTTTTGATGTTTTAATTCCAGTAATTAGCATATTGCTTAGAAAATTCTAGGAAAATTTGGGAAGGTATCTTATGACCAGAGGATCCTAAGAAAATTATAGTTTGGTTTAATTTTTTAAGAATAACCCTAATTGGTCTAAACACCCAAAACTGAGTTTTAATTAATTAGGATTAACCACACATCAAAATTACTTGAAAATAACTCTTCACTGTCACTTAGGATGTAGAAAACCTCACATAAAAATTTGAAGTAAATTGAAAATAATTTAACCCATTAAATGAATTATTTAAGTTACATGGTCATTTTTAAAATTAAAAAATTCTTAAAACCTAAAATACACTTCAAAAATTCACCAAAATGATTTTTGGGGCTCTATGATATCAGAGGAGTCTAGGAAAATTAAAATTGGAATTTTCTAAAATTTTCATTTTTAACCATATTTCTAATATTTTAATAATAAAAAAATAATAAAAATCACAAAAATATTAAAAATCATAAAAATGTCACATTTTGCCTCTTAATCACATAGGAACAAACCAAATATTTTTCTCAGGTTAATAAATTGAATTTTAAAGGCTTAGGACAATTTTTAATATTAAAAAATGAATTTCCCCACATTTTCACTAAATTAATTCTAGTAAATCAAAGAAAAATCAGAAAAATATAAAATTTGCATCTTTGGACTCCTTGAGGTCAAAAAGATTTATGAAAAATATAAAATTCATTTTTCAACTTTAATTTTATTTTATAATTAAGTAATACCATAAAAATCAAAATAATTATAATAAATAAAATATAACTCAAAAAATCACCAAAATTGGTCTAGGTGGTCCTTTGGTCAGTAGGGACATCCCACAAGTTTCCTAAGGATAGAAACCTCACCTTGATCATGTTGTTGAATTTTCATTGAAAACCCTCATTTTCTCACAAAAATAAATATATATAAATTAAATTAAATTCAGAAAAATCACATTTTCTCCTTTAGTGTCTTAATTGACACATGAGTGAAGTGAAATAAAAATTTTAAATTCATTTAAGCTTAATTTGATGAGTTATGAAATAAATAAGCCTGAAGGGGCATAAAGGTAATTAAAGACTTTAACCCTAATTAATATTTTGGTCTAATCAAAGGGAGGGTAAAATATCTGATCTTAATTTTCCCTTGGGTGATTGAAACTTAAGTGATTAAGAGGTAGAAACCCATTAATCATCTTGAAAATATTTAAAGTGAACCTCAATTAATTAAATAATTAAAATTTTGGAAGAATAATCAAAATTTAGATTATTAAAATTAGGGATATGACTTGAGAAGACATCAACCTTTAATTTAAGATCCCTAAATAAATCACTTTGATGATATTTAACTCTTAATTGAACTTAAGATGATAATTGGAATTAATATTTAAATAATTAAAAGGAAAATAACCCTTAATTAAATTAAAGTTTGAAACATGAAGTGATTTAATAACTTAATTAAATTAAATTAAGAACAGTAAAATTAATTTATCATTTGAAAACAAACCTAAAACAAATTTAAAACATTAAAATTAATCTAAAATATTAAGATCATTAAAATATAAAGATTTAATTGAATTGAGACAACTTGAACACTACTCCAAACTTAAAATTATTAATTAAAAACTAAACCAAATCATTTCAAATCATCAATTCCAATTTTCTAATTAAGAATTGTTAAAATCTTCAACAAATTAATTTGCCCCTAAAGGCTTTCATTATCATAACTCTTAAATAAAGCATTAAGTGAAATGTCACTTCACTTATAGGATAATCAAACATCCTGGTTCACTGAGCAAGAAAAAAAACTTAACTAAATTCTTGGATGATCAATTTACCAATACAATAAAATTCATTTGGACTCAAAATAATCTCAGAAGTATTTAAATGATGTTTAGGACTCGTCCTAAGCACTTTCTTAATATGATGAAATGTTTTAGAAGAACAACTGAACTTAATTGTTCTTCGGTGAAGAAAATCATCCTTAACAAAACATAAGAACCTAGACGTCATAGGAATTGACTAGCTATAGAATTAGGATTTTGGTAGACAACCAAAACCTTCCCTTAAGTTTACCTAGGTGTTTTCTTGCAATTATATAAATGCTTTAACCTGAGTTTTAATTGCAGGAGAAAATAAATAGGAATGCTTACCAGGTACACTTTTATTTCATTGCAATTTATTTACCTGCACTGTACTTTACTTCTCTTGCATGTTAAACAAGAATGTCACCCTGCATGAAAACTAAAACCTTTAGGATAGCCACAAAACTGAAACCCAAAATTAAATTAAAAGTCACAACAAGATAAAATTCACTGCAACAACATTCAAAATATAAAACAACTCAAAATTTAATCACAAACAGAACAACAAAACTAAAACTACAACTAAATTAAAACGTCTTGTTGGATGATTGGGAATACCTCGGATGATGTAACCCACGTGTTGCTAACTAGATTTCCCACGGTCTAAATGAAAGTGTGGAACTCATTCAGTTGAGTTTAGCAAATTTATTTGGACTAAGTGAATCCGATGAAAATAACGGTGTCGGGATGACGGAACCGTTGGATTTTAATCGGTTCTGTTTAACCAAATTTAAGAATTGTTTTAATTAAAACATTAAAAATATTTGGGCTTTAAGATTTCTCTAATCCAAAACACTTCTCTCATCTCCTGATATTCACTTTCTAAAACTAAACCTCTGCAACAACAAGGAGCTTGGAGCATAAAGGGCAGCACGGCCATCTTCGTCAGCAAAACTGGAATCTACATCAACAAAACCTTTCTTAGAATTAAATAAAAAAGCTATAGGATTTCAAGGTAGTTTGCCTAGTGCAACATAAATCCTTAACTCTTCGTTAGGCATTTGCATAATCATGTTATGTAAATTAAGCCCTAACCGGTCTTAGGCCTCCGAGGTAGTCGTTCGGTGCGACATAAACCCTCAAATCTTTGAGGCTATTTATATGATTATGTCATATAAATATAAGTCCTAATTAACTAAAATTTGCAGGATTATAACATTAAATAAACTCTCAAATTGAAGCCAAACCATAGGATAGTTGGGAAGTCACCGAAGTTCACTTCGGGTCCGTGACATCCTCTACTTCTCTTCGTTTGGATTCTTAAAATAAACTGTTCCAAATTTGAGCTATTCCCTATTGAGATTTCCAAAGTCCAATTGTTTGAAAACCTTAAAGTTTAAAATTCTTGAGAGCAAAATCACTAGTCATTATCGAGAGTATTCTTGAGTGTCTTCGGACATTTAAGATGTATTTAACTATAGAGGCTTGCCCTTATAGGGAACTTTAAGAACCCAGGTAATATAAACCCTACTTAACTCCAATTAAACCCAAATCATTTCTAAAAACATCCTAACATCCCCACAAACAAAACACCAACATGATTTTCCCCAAATTTGAAACCAAACTCCACCCAAGCCTAACCCAAATAAAAAATCCTCAATTTGGCCTAAAACAATCATGAACCCAAATAGGCCCAAATCCCAAAATCAAAGCCCAACCAAACTTGTAAACTCTTTGTTTTACTCCCATAAACATTTTTCAACATTAATTTTACATCAAACCCAACATTGGCTCAACCTTAACCCATGTTAGACCAATTTGATCGACTTTGGCCTCAATACCAAAAAGCCCAAATTAAATCCAAATTAACCCCAAATGACACCAAACCTTTTCTAAAATGACACATCCCTAAACTAAACCCAACATTTATTTGGCACAATCTTTTACAAAACTTTCATCCAAAAGTTTATTTTAAAACATAAAAGCCCACTTCCCTAAAGCATTTAAATGCCCATTCCAAAACAATTTCAAAAGCCCAAAATTGACCCTAAAACCCATATAACATCTTCATTGGTCACCCATTTAATCAAAATCATTCCCTAAGTCCAAAGCCAATCATCAAATAAATCCAAATCAAGCTTCATGCCAATTTTCCTTAAATTCATCAAAAATGCCAAAATCCCAAAAAGACTATTTACATGAAATTGAGCCAAGCCACTCCTAAGCCATGAGCAAGCCTTGGAGCCATGCACAAGCCACATGAAAGCTATGGGAATCTTGGACTTGTCATCAACCCATTTATGGCAAGAGGAGGAGAGCCTTTAAGCACCCCTTAAAAGTCATTAACCCTTCACATGACTCCCCTTGACCCATAATAAATCCAAATATTCTTGGATGGGGACCTCACCACCCTTTCCTAGCTGACTCACCTAACCTCCCTCAGGACAAATCAGAACTTGGAAAGGTGCACTCAACCTAAACCCATGACTTGACCAAATTGAACCTAAAATGACCCCCTCACCATACCAGTTAAAGCCAAGTTCTTTACACATGCCCATGGCTGATTGATTGCATCAAACCCCGACCCTGACTCCCCTGACCATGAGTGTGACCCATGCCTGGCCGGCCAGCCACCACAGCCGCCGGAAAACACCATGGTCGAGAAGCTTAATTTGATTCAAAAATTCAAATTGAATTGGCTGAGCTGTCCCATGGCCAATGGCCATTGTGGCTGTTCTTCCCTTGACCTAGGCAGCAAATCCAAGCCTTCAAACCCCCTGGGAGGCCCTCCAGCCATGCCTATTTAAACCACACCACCTCTCGGCCAAAGAAGGTGCTGAACAAAACCTTACCAAAACTCTGCCAAAATTGCTCCACACTCTTCTCCATACATAGAGCACTTGATCCCCACTGAAATCTAGCCCTAATTACCTCTGGCCGAGCTCAATTTCGAGTTCAATTTCAAGCCTAAAACCGGAAACTTCACCACAGTGAGCCAATCCTCAAATTGATTGACTCTACGCCTTCACCAGACCAAGAGAAGAAGTTCCCCAGTAAAAGCCCCCTCTCCAGGCCAGCCATTTCTTCTATCGGCCAAGCTTTGAAATCGGGCTAGGTGGAAATAGGGTCTAGGTGGAAATAGGTGGAATTAAAGTTTGAAATATTAAGTGATTTAATAACTTAATTAAATTAAATTGAGAACAGTAAAATTAATTTATCATTTGAAAACAAACCTAAAACAAATTTAAAACATTAAAATTAATCTAAAATATTAAGATCATTAAAATATAAAGATTTAATTGAATTGAGACAACTTGAACACTACTCCAAACTTAAAATTATTAATTAAAAACTAAACCAAATCATTTCAAATCATCAATTCCAATTTTCTAATTAAGAATTATTAAAATCTTCAACAAATTAATTTGCCCCTAAAGGCTTTCTTTATCATAACTCTTAAATAAAGTATTAAGTGAAATGTCACTTCACTCATAGGATAATCAAACATCCTAGTTCACTGAGCAAGAAATAAAACTTAACTAAATTCTTGGATGATCAATTTACCAATACAATAAAATTCATTTGGACTCAAAATAATCTCAGAAGTATTTAAAAGATGTTTAGGATTCGTCCTAAGCACTTTCTAAATATGATGAAATGTTTTAGAAGAAAAACTGAACTTAATTGTTCTTTGGTGAAGAAAATCATCCTTAACAAAACATAAGAACCTAGACGTCATAGGAATTGACTAGCTATAGGATTAGGATTTTGGTAGACACCCAAAACCTTCCCTTAGCTTTACCTAGGTGTTTTCTTGTAATTATATAAATGCTTTAACCTATGTTTTAAGTGCAGGAGAAAATAAATAGGAATGCTTACCAGGTACACTTTTATTTCATTGCAATTTATTTACCTGCACTGTACTTTACTTCTCTTGCAAGTTAAACAAGAATGTCACCCTGCGTGAAAATTAAAACCTTTAGGATAGCCACAAAACTGAAACCCAAAATTAAATTAAAAGTCACAACAAGATAAAATTCACTGCCACAACATTCAAAATATAAAACAACTCAAATTTTAATCACAAATAGAACAACAAAACTACAACTACAACAAAATTAAAACGTCTCATTGGATGATCGAGAATACCTCGGATGATGTAACCCACGTGTTGCTAACGGGATTTCCCACGGTCTAAATGAAAGTGTGGAACTCATTCAATTGAGTTTAGCAAAATCATTTGGACTAAGTGAATCCGATGAAAATAACGGTGCCGGGATGACGGAACCGTGGGATCTTAATCAGTTCTGTTTAACCAACTTTAAGATTTGTTTTAATTAAAACATTAAAAATATTTGAGCTTTAAAATTTCTTTAAAATAAAACACTTCTCTCATCACCTGATTTTCACTTTCTAAAACTAAACCTCTACAACAACAAGGAGATTGGAGCATAGATGGCAGCATGGCCTTCTTAGTCAGCAATACTGGAATCTACATCAACAAAATCTTTCTTAGAATTAAATAACAAAGCCATAGGATTTTGAGGTAGTTTGCCTAGTGCAACATAAATCCTCAACTCTTCGTTAGGCATTTGCACAATCATGTTATGTAAATTAAGCCTTAACCGGTCTTAGGAATCCAAGGTAGTCGTTCGGTACGACATAAACCCTCACATCTTCGAGGCTATTTATATGATTATGTCATATAAATATAAGTCCTAATTAACTAAAATTGGCAGGATTATAACATTAAATAAACTCTTAAATTGAAGCCAAACCATAGGATAGTTGGGAAGTCACCGAAGTTCACTTCGGGTCCTTGACATCCTCTACTTCTCTTCCTTTGGATTCTTAAAATAAACTGTTCCAAATTTGAGGTATTCCCTATTGAGATTTCCAAAGTCCAATTGTTTCAAAATCATAAACTTTGAAATTCTTCAGAGCAAAACCACTGGTCATTATCGAGAGTTTTTTTTAGTGTCTTCGGATATTTAAGATGTAATTAACTATAGGGGCTTGCCCTTATAGGGAACTTTAAGAACACATGTAATATAAAACCTGCTTATTTCCTTTATATTAAACAGGGGAACTTGTCGGCTTAAAAAATTGGTTCGCAGACCAAACGGATGTCACAAATCTTCTAAGTTATTTAATCGAGCCCCATCATCAAGCAGTGTGTCTATCCCTCGGGATAGATATATGGTTTGTGATGTGGTGCTCATTTATATAAACTATTTGGGATGTGAGATCGGTTTGATTTCATATCTTAAAATTTTCAAACGTAAAATTATTTTCAAAAATCAAATGCTTCTTTTTAAAATTATATATATATTTAAATTAAATTTAATATCTAAAGTTCGCCAACAACTTCTGTAGACGACCCCCCTTTTCAAAGTCACTTAATCTAAAAATATGCCAACAACTTTTGGTGACTCCGCTGGGGAATCATTTCTCTCTCCATTTTGATCAGATGGTTTTGCTTTCATAAATCGGTAGTGAGTTCATACCCCTTGTGGACCAAACTACCATTCTTTCCGTTGACATACCACGTTCATTTCTGTCTTGAACGGGTATAGTCAGCTCTTTTTGGATTCTGGAGCCACTGTTTAGACATCCGTAAAAAGAGAAGTTCTGGAATCCTTCCGCCTCCCAAAAATGGGGTGGACCCCCAATAGCTGTTAGCCTAAGAGCGGTCTTTCGAGTTGAGAAGTCTTACGAGACTTTCTCTTCCTTTCCAATTCTGAATCAGATCCTTTACCTTTTCTATAACCTTCCTCCTTTAATCGTTTTGTTCCTAAAAAACAAATCCTCTAATAAACCACCTTCTAATAAACAAACTCTTTTAAAAATCTCAAATACACCAAGTTAAAAAAAATGTGTTCGGACTCTTTCTTTTTTTCGTCCTAAGTATTGCGACAAAAGGAAGTATAATTCGGGACTGAAATTCGGAATCTATCCTGCAGAAAATTTCTGCACCAAAGTTAATTTTCTCCTTCACCAACGGAATGGACTTAGTTGTCTACAAGGATGAACTGCCTGACAATGGGATCATCCGTTTTGGACAAGGATTCGACAATACAGACGTTAAGTTCGTAGATACTACTCTGTTCACCCTAATGAACAAAGTATCGGAAACTGAGGAGCCTGTAATTGAGTTTAACTTAAAATCGACCCAAGAGTTCCCTCCCTTGTAAAGGGTTCCAGCTGAAAGAAGTACTGCTGTTCGTAGGAGGACTGTTGTCTCTACCCCCACCGGTCTAGTCATCTCTGCACGTACCCCGGCTCCTGCCAAACTAAAGGGGAAGGAAATTTGAATCTGTGATGAGCCTGTCACCGTGGAGGGTACAGATTTTGCTACAATACCTTCTGTCTTCGATATAGGGTCCAATTCAAGAGTTGCACCCTTAACTCGGACTCAAAGGAGAAATAGAAGCAGAAAGATTGCCATGATCGAGAAGGCAAAGGCTACTGAAGTTGCCTTTCTGGAAAAAACTTCTGAGAAAGAAGAAGAACTGCCCGAGTATTCACCTCTATTGGAGGGAAGTAGGTTTCACCCTCTCTCTGCTGCATCAGATGAAGAAGATGTCCGGAGGATCGCCGCTGCATTACCCCGACCTGCATACTGTAATGACTCGCAAAGAAAAAGGGTCAGGACTACGCCATTTGCCCGGCTGCAAGCTGTGGTAGAGAAATTGGCTAAGAAAGAGACATGCCCCGTGTCAGAAATCCTAAGAAGAATGGGATGAATACCAGCTAAATCCCGCCTCGGACCGCGAGTAGAGCCTATCACTACTGCAGAGAAACCAAGGAAGAAGATGCGAGCTAGTTTGCCTGTTGTTGTATCAGGTCACCGTGTTAGGGAGGACACCACCTACCAGCATATAGCTGACAGACCGTCTGGTCCTAGGCCTTCTGCTGCAAGAAGGATGGCGTGGCGACCTATTATCGCTGAGCCGATACCGACACAACGTCCCTAGAAGAAAAGCCTCGTCAGAGAGCCTGAATCAGAAGAAAGCGCCACTGCATTAAATAAAACTTCTGATAAAGAAATTCTAAAATCATCACGTGATAATCGCGAGACCGTCTGGAAGAGGCCACTAGAGGATGCCATAGGAAAGCTAAGGATAGACATCCGACGGTTGGCAAAAGAAAGAGGAGAAAAATTAGAAAATGAAGTAAATTCATTAGAGTCCATGGATGACGAGTATGTCGAGATCAATATGGTTGAGACCCGAGCGTCGTCAGCTCTGCAAGGAGTTTCATCAGCCTAAAAAAGAGATGAACCAGAAGTAATGAGAGCACATCTTCAAGAGAAAGATGATACGATTTCTCAGATGGCAAAGAGGATGGAAGAGATGGCTGCCGCTTTAGCCACTCTCCGAAGTCAGCTTCAACCCTAGAAGGAAACACCCCCGGAGATCATTCACATTGTAGATGGAGGGAAAGAGATTACGTCTGTCAATGGAGATGAACAGCCGAAGAAGGATTATGCACAAAGCATGATTCCCGAGAAGGATATCAAGAACATGGTGGAACAGTAGGTGCGAGAAGCCTTAGCTCAGTCTAAGAGTGGAGCATCTATTCAGACGGATAGACCTTACCCTGAAGAATTTGATGCGGTCCAATACCCGAAAGGCTTCGTACCACCTCTATTCAAGACTTTTGATGGTACGGGAAACCCCCGGCAGCATATCGCACATTTTCGTGCTAGTTGCTGCAATGCCTGTGGAAGTGATGTTTTACTCTTCCGTGAGTTCGTCAGCAGTTTGTCAGGGATTGCCTTCGATTGGTATGCAGAACTTCCGAATGGTTCAGTCAACCTTTTCAAAATTGGAAAACCTCTTCGTTAAGCGGTTTGTCGGGGCTCAGCACCACATCACTATCGGTGATCTAGTGGTGGAGCAACAGAAATCGAATGAAACTTTAGTGGACTACATACTTTGATGGAGGAATTTAAGCATGAAGTGTGAACCACAGCTTCAGGAACAGCATGCAGTCGGTATCCTGCTTAAGAGTATTCATGGCCCGATAGCGCTTCTCCTTAAAGGATTTACAATAAAGACTTTCGAGAAGTTGCTTAGCAAGGCTGGGAGCTTGCAAGAGGAGGCAAAGTAGCTAAGTTTCATCGATAAGAATGATAAACAGAAGCCCGTGAAAGCATTAGAAAAGAAATCTGGGATTGTCGTGGCTGTCGATAAGGAAAAGCAACCAGTGCAAATACGGTCAGAGCAGCCACAGCCAAGTTATCAACCACTGCAACGGACTTACCAACAACCACAACAGATTTATCAGCAACCTCAGCAGGGCTATCAACAGCCTTGACCGAGCTATCAGCAATGGCAGCATGATCAACCACTGCCTCGTCCGTCACATCCCCTGAAGGAACTTCTGAACAAGGAATATCCTTTCAAAACTGAAGCAGTGGCTAAAATGTTTCGCAGTTTGATGAAGACACCCGATTTTCAGTTGCCAGAGCCCAGGAGGCCAGAAGAAGTCAACAAGAAGGATCATCTGAACTACTGTCCCTACCGTAGGATGCTCGGACACAAGATCGAAGACTGCTTCACCTTTAAGAATTAGCTCGAAGATAATCTCCGAAGGGGGAAAAAAACGATCCCGAAAGAATACATGAAGGAAACCCAAAAAGGAGGTTCCGTCAATGTTATTTCAGTAGATCCTATTGTTCCGATAGACCCATACACGACCCAGGATGGATGGAGTACTGTTTGGACAAAGTCCTCGAAGAAAATTTTGGATAATACCAGACCGCTTCGGTGTGCCCTTCAACTCAAAGTTTGAAACCTGCTAAGTCAGCACTATCGCTTGCAATTGATGAACCGCCCCAGAAGGAGGAGAAGATCATAGAAGAAAAGAAAACTGAGGCTCCGAAGGGTAGACTAGGAGCTGCTTATCCTTGGATGGTTGTTTCCGATTTGGGGGAGAAATCCCTCGGACCTCTGACTCTGTATGATTATTTGCTCGCCCTAGCGAGATCTTATAATGAAAAAAAATTTAGTGTTGGCTACGTTTTAACTATTTCTAACGATTACGTAACTAACGACAACCAACCTAATCCGGATCTCGATTCCAATACGATAAACGATTCTCAAATCATACTGAACCTTGATGACCACGATGAAGGAAAAGATGCTCACAAAGATGGCTACAAAAGCTCAACAAGAAATGAGTCTATTTGTGAATTTCAAGGAGCTCCCATCACGATAGAATTAGAGTTATCAGATTCCGAAGCAACTCCAGAAGAGCCAGTAGTTCCGATTCAAGAGGAGACACCGATAGATTCACCACCAGATTCAGAACAAGTAACTGAAGTCAACCTAAGAAGCAAAAAAGTTCTACCTCCGAGAATGGGTCCAAAGGATAAAGGAAAACAGGTGGTTGCTTAGGAGGAGCCAACCCCAGCAAAAGAATTGCCCGTTCGGGAAGAAACCGAGGAACATGGTAATAAAGTGGATTATAACATGTTAGCCCATCTTAGGAAGCTACCAGCTAAACTAAGCATCAACGACTCTCTGATCCTGTCAAAGGAGATGAGGGAAACTCTGATCAAGGCTTTACTTGATCCAGAAATTTGCTTAGCTCAAATGGCCGGTAATTCCTTCGACAAGGTTTGCTCGTTAAAAGAACAGCAAGGTGTTACCTTCACAGACAATGATCTACTACTGGGAACAACTGATCACAACCGACCGTTGTACATTTCAGTCACTATTGGAAAGTTTATGCTCTCCAGAGTGTTGGTTGATCTGGGAGCATCAATCAACATAATGAATATTCGGACGCTAACATATTTAGAAATTGATGCTCGCGAGCTTGAAGCAGACAAGATGTTATTAAGAGGGTTCAATCAGAAAGGAGAAAGAGCTCCTTGATCGATTACACTATTAATGAAGACTGGTGACTTAGCGAAGACAACCGCAAATTTCCATATAATTGATTCTGAGACATCGTTCAACGCTATAATGGGTCGGGCATGGATCCATGAAAACCGGATGGTACCGTCATCTCTGCACCAATGCATAAAGTATTATGAAGGAGGAGAAAAGTGTATTAAGGGTGACTTGCAACCATTCTCCGTACACGAGATTGGAATTCACGAAGATGCAGCCTACTACGCGCCTCCGAAGAAAACAATCTTCTCTAGAAATATCGTACCAAATGAAGCATAAAAAGTTTGAGACAATGAAGAACCTGAAATTCTAGTCCAACAGTTACTCACCACTCCCTTACGACGAGATGGTGAAGGTTTCTTCAGAACTCACACCCGAGGTCGAGGCCGGGGACGAGGTCGAGGAAGAGACGTTGGAACAGTTGGACAGAAGAAACCGGTCATCGACGTTGATTGGGAGAACAGTTCCGAAGAAGAAGAAATCAAGAAAGAAGCAGCAACAATAAATAAAAAAAACCACAGTTTAAGATCTCTCTTGAAGATGAAAAGAATGAAGAACACAAATCAATGTACGAGAAGATTAATCATTATGTACATACTATTAAGGTCGAGGGTATGGTGGTCAAGGAGGTACATGGTGGTGGTGCTAAACCGATCAAATTCTACCGTGGTGCTTCTTCTTCCAAAACTGAAAATGATGTACAATTTGAAGATGTTACTTCTTCCGAATTAATGGAACTGCCTTTTGAGTGGTATTCTCCCTGTGTTCAAAATTTAATTCAATGTGGTGTCTTATCTCGATGATGGACAAAAGGTCAATCAAAACACTTTGAAAAATTATGGAATAATGCTAGTCAGCCTCCCAATTCAAAACATGGTCTCGGATTCACCACAATAGGATCAGTTGATGATACAGATTCTTTTTGGTTTTCACTTTCAAGCCTAATGAAGTCTGCTTAGAAGCCTCAGATGATCTCAAAGATCTGCAAATCGGAAATGCTCCGCCATAATTTGAAGAAGAAATTAAATCTACAATAGACGAGTTAATGGAAGTTAACTTAGGTACTAGCGAAGAGCCTAGGCCAACCTTTGTTAGCTCATTGCTCAATAAAAAAGACTCTGAAAACATGGTCAAGCTACTAATGGAATTCAAGGACTGTTTTGCTTGGAGTTACGACGAAATGCCAGGATTAGCTCTAGAGGTGGCAGTTCACAGGCTAGGAGTGGATCCCACTTCCGTTCCAGTCAGGCAAGCTTCTAGAAGAATGCGTCTAGAGATTAAACAACAAGTAATAGCTGAAGTTAAGAAGCTAATATACGCTAAATCTGACCGTGAAGAACAATATCCGATTTGGCTAGCCAACGTGATACCAGTCAGAAAGAAGAATGGACAGATCAGAATCTGCGTGGATTTCAGAGATTTTAATAAAGCATGTCCAAAAAACAAATTCCCACTACCAATTCCAGAACTGATGATCGACATTGCTTCAACACATGAAATCTTCTCTTTCATGGATGGATCTTCAGGATACAATCAAAAAATGGCACCGGAAGATGAGAAGCTCACAACCTTCAGAATGCTGATCGGAATATACTGCTACATAGTAATGCCTTTTGTGTTGAAGAACGCAGGAGAAACATACCAAAGAGCTATGATGAGGATTTTTGATGATCTCAATCACAATCAAGTTGAATGCTACGTGGATGATGTAGTCATCAAAAGCAAACTAAAAGAAGATCACTTTTATGATTTGAGAAATGTTTTCGAGCGATTAAGACAATTTAACCTTAAGATGAATCTCTTGAAATGCACCTTCGGCGTCGCCTCTGGAAAATTCTTAGGATTTGTTGTTCGACATCGTGGAAATGAAACCGATCTGGAGAAGATTAAAGCTATCTTAAAAATGCCTCCTCCCAAAACTCTGAAACAACTACGATCCTTTCAAGGGAAGTTGACATATCTTCGACACTTTATCTCGAACTTGTCAGGTAGGTGTCAGCCCTTCTCGGCATTGGTTAAAAAGGATGCCAAATTCGTTTGGGAAGAAAAATGCCAGCGGGCCTTTGAGGACATTAAATAGTATTTAATGACACCTCCTGTTTTAGCAGCCCCAGTCTCAGGTCGACCGTTTATACTTTATACCACGGCTTTAGACGACTCCCTTGGAGCCCTGCTAGCCCAGGTCAATGACGAGGGAAAAGAAAATGCTCTCTACTACCTGAGACGTCGTCTAATTCCGACGGAAGTAACCCCCCGATTGAGAAGCATTGTTTAACCCTGATCTTCTCCGCTCAAAAGCTCAGGCACTAGATGCT
Source organism: Papilionanthe hookeriana x Papilionanthe teres (assembly GCA_022702705.1). Lineage (NCBI taxonomy): Eukaryota > Viridiplantae > Streptophyta > Magnoliopsida > Asparagales > Orchidaceae > Papilionanthe > Papilionanthe hookeriana x Papilionanthe teres. The sequence goes on along the minus strand of CM040436.1, from coordinate 23,266,682 downwards.
TTCTCACAAGGTCAACCTTATTTCGATGTTTAATTCGTTGCAATATTTGATGACCCGACCGACGCTTTCCGGCAGACTTGCCAGGTGGTCGATGATACTATTGCAATTCGATATAACTTTCGTGCCGCTTCATGTCGTAAAGGGGCAAGTCCTGGCGGACTTCCTCGCAGCACACCCTTTACCGGCAGAATCGCCTCTCAACGATGACTTCCCAGACTAGCAGATAATGAGCTTAGAAGACCCTCGACGATCAGCGTTGGGAGATGTACTTCGATGGAGCATCTTTAGCACAGAAAGATAAAGAATCGCAAACGATAGTGCCCGATAAGGTAGGAATCAAACTAATATTTATAACCACGGAACGGGGAATGTTAAGATACTCATACCATCTAACAGAACCATGTACGAAGAACGAGGTCGAATACGAAGCTCTCATAAATGGATTGGAATTAACCATTCAGATTGGGATAATAGACATCAACATCTACGTGTATTCTCAGTTGATCATTCAACAGGTCGCCGGACAGTACAAAATTCTAAAGCCAAGACTCGAGCAGTACTTTCAGTATGCAATGAAGTTGCTCGAGCAGATTCCGAATGTAACGATCTATAAGATCCCCATAAGAGAAAATGCTCTCGTAGATACGTTAGCCCGCCTTGCAAAGGAATTTGCCTGCTTGCAGGATGAATCAGTTGAAGTGTTAGTTCAGGAACGTCAGGTTCTCTTGCAGCTTGACATGGACACGATACACAAGTCAGAAAAAGAAGAAGAATCAATTGCGGCAGTAACAGAAAGTACAGAAGACTGTCATCAACCGCTCATAGACTACCTGCAAATAAGAAATCTACCAGACGATAAGTCATTAGCTCATCAAATCAAGAAAAGAACTATGTCTTACACATTAAAAAACAATACATTTTACAGAAGGTCTTTTGATCAGATGTGGCTAAGGTGCCTGAGCAAGTCCGAGGCTTATGAAATTGTTAAAGAAGTGCACTCAGGACTTTGTGGAGCTCATCAGTCAGGTCCGAAAATGAAGATGAAGATTAAGAGACTATGGTGCTAATGGCCCTCGATGATGACTGATTGCATGAAGGTTGCCAAAAGTTGTCACCAGTGCCAAGTGCATGGAGTGCTTCTACATCAAACTCCAAATGTGCTACATCTGACAATCGCGTCGTGGCCATTTGAATGTTGGGGCACAGATATCGTGGGTCCGATAGAATCGCCTTCTTCAAGAGGACATCGCTTCATTCTTGCAGCTACAGATTACTTTTCCAAGTGGGCAGAAGCAGTATCGCTCAGAGAAGTGAAGGCACACCACGTGCTACAGTTTTTCAAGAATCAAGTCGTTTACTGTTTTGGGGTACCACACAGGATTATCTCGGATAATGGGTCCGCATTTAGAAGTACAAAGATCAACAATTTTGTCAGAAGACACGGGATTGACTGGCGCTATTCGACGATCTACTACCCAAGAGCAAACGGCTTGGCCGAGGCTTTTAATAAAACTCTCGTCCAAATCTTAAAGAAAACTTTGGACGACAACAAAAGAAATTGGCACGAGAAGTTTTTAGAAGCCTTATGGGCCTACAGAAGGACTTTCAGAACTCCTACTCAGTCTACGCCCTACTGTTGACCTCATTTTTGATGAGGTCTTCTCTTCTTCTTTTTAGTACTTAGGATCTAGCCTTAGGATTTTCCTTTGACTATCCTAGAGGATTAGAATTGGGACCCACCACTTAGAAATTCAAACCACTTCTTAACTCCTCGCAAACTCCACAAACTTGATTGTAGACCCCTAATCACCTGGAGGGTCGAAATCAAATGTGGAAGTTTAAAGGATGAGTTCCTATAGGACTCTTTGGCCTTAGGACCTGCCCAGGTGGCCTCGGTCGCAGTGATGGCTGACTTACACACACACTACACTTATACACTACACTTTAACACACCTCCTAAAACCACACCCATACCCAACTTGACCTCCCGACTCATGAAGGTGATTCACATGGATGGTCCTTAACCCCTAAGCCCTCGGCAAGCAGGGTTAGGAACAACATAGATGAATGCCTCAAATGAGTCCTCTCATGGCTCATATAGGCTTAACATGGCTTCATGGCTCAACCAAAATGATTTCATTCTACTTACATTTACCCAGTCTTCAATTTTCTAAATTTTTAATTTTTGACCCCGGGGACCCTACACCCACCTAGCCTACCCAAAACTCTTGAAATTACCCAAATTTTCCAAAATCTCCAAATCACCCAAATTCCTCAAAACCAATCCCAAACATTCCCACATCACTCAAATTGATCATTCATAGCCAAAAATACAAAAAATTCCAAAAATACCTCCCAATACCCTCCAAATACCCAAAATGCCCCTCTTAGCCAAAAAATCCAAAAATTCAGAAAATTTCCAGAAAATTCCAAAAAATCCCAAATATTCCCAATTTCATTTTGTTCAACTACACCATGGGCCAATTTTTTCAATTTACTCCACTTTTGTCAAAATCCCCAATTTGACCCATTTTAACCCAAAGTGAACCCAATGTCAAACCAAACCTACCCAATTGACCCAAATTCTGGTCCAATTCAATTCTAAACTTCAATTCAACATCCCCAACACCAATCTAGACCAAATGCAAGCCCAATTTGATTGACATTTGAATCCAATTTCACTTTTGACCTTAAAGCCCAATTTGGACCCATGACCCAAACTTAGCTCAAACTCACCCAATTCAACTCCAATTAACCCCAAATCTTTTCTAAACCTTCCCTAACATCCCCACAAACAAAACACTAACATGATTTGCCCAAAATTTAGACCCAAACCCCACTCAAATTCATCCCAAAGCTAAAAGACCCAATTTTGACCTAAGCCCAAACCTAACCCAAATAAGCCCAAACCCCAAAATCAAAACCCAATCAAAGTCAAAACCTCTTTGAAACATTCCCATAAACATTTCCCAACATTAATTTTACATCAATTTCAACCCTAGCCCAACATTGGCCCAATTTAGCCCAATTTGACCTACTTTGGCCCACTTACCGAATGAACCCAAATTCAAACCAATTCAATTCCAAATCACACCAAATTGACTCCAAAATATTCATGAAACATCCCTAAACCAATTGCAACATTTATTTGACATGGTCCTTCACAAAATTTTCACCCAAATGCCCATCCTAAAATCAAAAAAAAAAAAAAAACCCACTTCCCTAAACCATTTTAAAAGCCCACCTTTACCAAATTTTAAAAGCCCAAACCCATCCTAAAGCCCACACTACAATCTCATCTCATCCTCACTCAATTAATATCACCCCCTAAGTGCTAAATCTATCATGAAAATCAAACCAAAATGGTATTATGCCAAATCCCATCAAATAACCCCAAAATATCCAAAATCCTTAAAAATCCATTTTTATGAAATTGACCAAACTTTTTCCAAGCCATAGGCAAGCCATGGCGCCATGCATGAGCCACATGGAAGCCATGAAAGCTCTTTACATGTCACCATGCTATCTTGGGCAAATGGAGGGGGTCCTTTCCATATTCCCTTAAGGTGATTAACCATGTTGATGTCTCTCATAAACCATGTTTTATCTTAATTGTACTTGGATGGTGACCCTTCCCCACTAATCAAGCTGACCTAAACCACTTTCTCTTCAGCCCAAACTAGCCATGGGGAGGTGCACCTAGCCCAAAAGGATGGGTTGACCCAAATCAAGCCAAAATGGCCTCTCCCCCATACCATTTTAATCCAAACACTTTACACATGTCCAAGCCCAATTGCCTTCACCAACTTCAAGCCCTGGACCTCCTGACCCTGAGGGTGACCCATGCCTGCCGGCCGATCACACCTGGGCCGCCGGAAAACGCCATGGCCGAGACATGGGAAGAAGCCAAGCATTGAAATTCCACCTTGCCGAGTTGCCCCATGCCCAGTGGCCATTGCAGCTGTTCTTCCCTTGCCAAGAGCAGCTGATCCCAGTCCCTAACTCCCCCTGGGAGGCCCTCCAGCCTCTCCTATTTAAACACCACCCCTCTCGGCCATGGAAGAGGTGCTGAACCAACCTTAAGGAAACTCTGCCAAAATCATTTCAGACCACTCTCCACACATAGAGCATTAGATTCCCACCGAATTCCGACCCGATTCCCCACGTCGAGCTCAATTTCGAGTTCAAATTTCAAGCATAAAAACCAGGGCACTTCTTCACAGTGGACCAATCCCCAAATTGATTGGTCCTACACCTTCACTGCGACCGAGGAAGAAGTTTACCAAGCAAAAGCCCCCTCACCAGGCCAGCCATTGTTTCCGACCTCCAAGCTTTGTGATCGGGCTTGGTCGAAATCTTACCTAGACAATTCACTGAGCCAAGTGACTTCATCTGGAGCTTGCTTGGACCCAATCGAAGGTGACACAACTCTCAGATCGAAGCTTCACTTCTCCGAGCAAAGGTATCGACTCACTCTTCTTCCCGAGCTTACAGAGATTCTCCATTTAATTTGAGTCAATTTAAATACATGTTTACCGTATGGATGTGTTCGTCTCTTCGAAGACGAATCCATATAGCATAAGAACATGAAAATCCGTTGAGAATCGAGTGAGAAATTAGTGGTTAGAAGGTTGACGGTCACGGGTGCACACCAGTCGTAGACGATGACTGGGAGCCGTCGGATCGAGCGTGTATCGAGTGGACGGTCTGGATCGAGCCGGACAGCGCGTTGGTACGTGAACCGCGGGGCCCTGGAGTGCTGAGTCGGATGGCGGCGCCGAATCAAAAGACGACACGCGGCGCTTCAGAGATGCCTAGGTTGAGTTGGCACCGCGTGGATAAGTAGGAAATTAGGTTATTTTCCTATTTATTTAATTCCCTAAACTTCAAAAATGCATAACTTTGTGAAGGAAAATCAGAAAAATAAAATAAAAATACCCTCTTGCTCAGTGAACGGAGGAGAATAATGTGGAAAGGAAATCATTCAATTTCATTGAGTATTTGATTTTTAATAATTTATTTACTCTCTGCACATTTTCAACTCTCCATGCATGTATACAATTCACCATGGCATGAGACCATAGGGCTTTGAAGCCTCCGAATTTGGAAACATTCCCCGAATTTTCCAAAGTCGGAGGCCATCCCTATGAAGAGTTATTAATTTTTCAATTCTAGGTTGCTAGTTTGAGTATTTTAATTCCAATAATTAACATGTTGTGAAATAAATTCTAGGAAAATTTGGTGATGTTTATTATGACCAGTGGACCCTAGGAAAAATAGGTTTTGAGTTAACTCACTTGGAATAACCCTAATTGGCTTAAACACCTAAAATGGAGCTTTAATTAATTAGAGCTAATCATACATCAAATTGAATTGAAATCAATTCTCCACTGACCTTTAGGATCAGAGGAACCCACCATAAAAGTTTGAAGTTAATTGGACTTGGTTAGCCCTATCAAATGCGTTGATTAAGCCATTTAGCCAAAATTGAACTTAAAAAATTCATAACTTTCAAAATACTTTTCAAAAATTCACCAAATTGGTTTTGGAGCCTCTCTGATATCAGGGGAATTTAAGAAAATTAAAAATGTAATTTTCTAAAAAAGTTGATTTTTTGCATTATTTTAATATTTTGGATAATTAAAAAAATAATAAAAATCACAAAAATAATAAAATTCACCAAAATGTCACATTTTGAATTTTAATCACTTAGGAACAAACCCCATATTTTTCTTGAGTCTCTATGATGAGATATTAAACTTTAAAGCCCTAGGGTAATTTTAAAATTAAAAAAAATGTATTTTCTAGTATTTCCACTAAAATAATTATAATAAATCAAAGAAAAATCAAAAAATTATAAAAATTGGTTCTCTGATTTCCTTGATATTAGAGAGATTTTTGAAAAATATAAAATTTATTTTTTAATCTTTATTTTATTTTTAAATTAATTAATACTCCAAAACTCAAAATAATTATAATAAAAAGAATATAATTCAAAAAATCACCAAAATTGGTCCAAGTGGTTCTCTGGTCATTAGGAATGTCTCATAATTTTTTAAGGACAAAAATTTTGCTTTGGTCATGTTATTGAATTTTCCTTGGAAATCTTTATTTTCCACAAAAAATAATTACATAAATAAATTAAATACAGAAAAATCACATTTTCTTCTCTAATGTCTTTATTGACATATGAGTGAAGTCACATAAAAATTTCAAATTCATTTGAGCTCAATTTAGTGAGTTATGAAATTATTAAGCTTGAAGGGCAAAATGGTAATTAAAATTTTAACCCTTAATTTAAACTTTAGGCTTAATAAAATGAAAGAGTAAAATATTTGATCCTAAATTGATTTGGATGATTTAAATTTAAATAATTAAAGGGTAAAAACATACCAAATAATTTAAAAATAATTAAAATAAACCTTAATTAAGTAATTAATTAAATTTGGAAGAATAATAAAAAAATTGGAATTATTAAAATAGGGATGTTATTAGGAAGAGATTTGTTCTTTAATTTAAGAATCCCTAAATTAATCACTTCAATAATATTTAATTCATAATTAAAATGATAATCCAAATTTAAAATTTAAAGTGCTAAAAGGCTTAATCATTAAATTAAATTAAAATTAAATCATTTAAATTAAATCCTTTTAAAATTTCAATTAAATTAATACTTTAACAATTAAAATTAAATCATTTTTAAAACATAAAAAATAAAATATTAAATTAAAATTAAAAAATAAAATTAAATAAAAATTTAAATTAAAATCTAAAATAAAAATTAAATTAAAATCAAAGTTTAAATTAAATTAAATTAAATTAAAATTTAAAATTAAATTAAATTAAATTAAAATCAAAAATTAAATTAAATTAAATTAAATTACATTAAAACATATTAAATTAAATCAAATTAAATCAAATTAAATTAAATGAAATTAAATTAAATTAAATTAAATTAAATTAAATTAGAATAAAAAATAAAATGAAGTTAAAATCAAAATTAGATTAAATTAAATAAATTAAATTAAAATTAAAACTAAACCAAATTAAATTAAATTAAAGTTAAATTAAATTGAATTAAAAATAATATCACCTAAGACATAAAGAATTCAAAAATAAATTTAAAATAACTTGAACACTATTCCAAACTTAAACCCATTAATTGAAATTAAATTAAATCATAAATCACTTGAACATCCATTTGCCCTCGAAAGCTCTTGTTGTCATAATTCCTAAACGGAGTATTAAGTGAAGTGTTACTTCACTCATAAGATATTCAAATGTCCTAGTTCACTGAGCAAGATAACAAAACTTGACCTCCTGGACGATTAATTCACTTGTATAATTAAATTCTCTTGGACTTAAAATAATCCTAGAAATATTGAAAAGATGTTTAAGATTCGTTTTAAGCACTTCCTCGATATGATAGGATGTTTATAAGAACAATTGAACTTAATTGTTCTTTGATGAAGAAAATCGTCCTCAAACCAAAACACAAGAACCTAGACGTCATAGGAGGTGACTAGCTATAGGATTAGGAACTTGGTAGAAAACCATAACCCTTCCCTTAGCTTTACCTAGGAAATTGCTTTAAATGCTTAAGTATTCTAATTGTGTTTTAAGTGCGACATGGGATGACGGGAAGACCCTCCAGGTACGCTTTTATTTTATCGCAATTTATCTTATTGTAATTTATTTAATCGCATCGCACTTACCTTTCTTGCATGATAAACAACTGTTGCATGAAAACCAAAACCTTTAGGGTAGTCCCTAAAACTGAAACCAAAACTAAATTAAAAGTCATTACAAGATAAAATTCACCGCCACAACATTTCAAAATATAAAATAACTCAAAAAAGTAATCACAAACAGAACAACAAAACTACAACTACAACTAAATTAAAACGTCTTGTTGGATGATCGGGAATACCTCGGATGATGTAACCTACGTGTTGCTAACGGGATTTCCCACTGTCTAAATGAAAGTGTGGAACTCATTTAGTTGAGTTTAGCAAATTCATCTGGACTAAGTGAATCCGATAAAAATAACGATGCCGGAAGGATGGAACCGTGGGATCTTAACCGGTGTTGTTATAATCAACTTTAAGATTTGTTTAATTAAAATATTAAAAACACCTGGATTTTAAGATTTTCTCTAAACCAGAACACTTCTCTCATCTCCTGATTTATGACTTCTAAAACTAAACATCTGCAACAACAAGGAGCTCGGAGCATGGTGGGCAGCACGACCATCGTCATCAACAAAACCTGAGTCTACTTCAGCAAAACTTTCTTAGAATTAAATAACCAAGCCATAGGACTTCGAGGTAGTTTGCCTAGTGCAACATAAATCCTCAACCTTTTGTTGGGCATTTGCATTGCAAATTAAGCCCTAACCGGTCTTAGGTTTCCGAGGTAGTCGTCTGATACGACATAAACCCTCACATCTTCGAGGCTATTTGTGTGATCGTATCATACGAATATAAGTCCTAATTAATTAAAATTGGCAAGATCAAAACATTAAATAAACATTAGGACTTTCCTAAATTCAAGCCAAACAATAGGATAGTCGGGAAATTACCGAAGTTCGCTTCGAATCTGTGATTTCTCCTACATTTCTTCCTTTGAATTCCCAAAATAAAATGTTCCAAATTTGATATATTCCCTATTGAAATTTCAAAATTCAATCCCTTGAAAACTTACACTTTGAAATTCTTGAGAGCAGAACTAATGATTATTATCGAGAGTTTTCTTAGGTGATTCCCGTCACTTAAGATGTGATTAACTATAGGGGCTTGCCCTTATAGGGAATTCTAAGAACCCAGGTAATATAAACCCTGTTTAATGTTTTCATATTAGGCAGGGGAACTTGTCGGCTTATAAAATTGGTTCGCAGACCAAACAGATGTCACAAATCTTCTAGTTTATTTAATCGAGCCCCATCGTCAAGCAATGTGTCTATTCTTCGGGATAGATACATGGTTTGTGGTGTGGTGCTCTTTTATATAAACTATTCGGGATGTGAGATCAGTTTGATTTCATATCTTAAAATTTTCAAATTTAAAATTATTTTCAAAATCAAATACTACTTTTCAAATTATTTATTTAAATTAAATCTAAAATTCGCCGACAATTTCTGTAGGCGACCCCTTTTTTCAAAAGAAAACACATAACCTAAAAATATGCCGACACCTACGCTCTAGTGTACGGGTCCAAGGCCGTCTTACCCTTGGAGGTACAGCTTCCCTCACTCAGAATTGCAATTGCAAACAAGATCACTACAGAAGAAAATGTCAAATTACGACTAGAAGAATTGGAAAGCTTGGAAGGAAAACGACTTTCAGCGCAGCAGAATTTGGAACTGTATCAAGCCAAGATGATCCAGGCCCACGATAAACTGGTCCGCCCGAGGACGCTCAAAGTCGGTGACTTGGTTTTAATTCTCAAGAGGCCTATTCTTGCACACCGCAAAATAGGAGGTAAATTTGAACCGACTTGGGAGGGGCCATTCGTGGTCGAGACAGTCTACTCTGGAGGTTCCTACCAACAGGTGAATTGCCGTGGAGAATAACCTATGCTTCTAATTCATGGATGATATTTGAAGAAATATTACGCAACCTGACGTTTCGAAGGATAGACTTTAAAAGTGGAGTCTCATTCCTAGAAACACGGGTAGAGTAATCATTTGTGACTAGGTCCGAACCCAAAATAAAATGGATGATAAAAAAAATCATTAACAAAAATGTGTTAAAAGAAAACATGTGAAATCATAATAATAAAATGTTGATCCTTCCTTTTAAATCAATTCATTCCTTATCTTTCCTCATCTCTTCCTACTTTATTTAAAATTTAAAAGAAATAAATTAAAAAAATTTTCATTAATAAATGATTTCTTATTGTTCTTGTTCTTAGTACAGCCCCTGATCCTTTCCTTGTTTTTCACAGGGAAATGTCGAACGGGCGGTTGGTTCTGAACTTTAAAAATGACGTGAGTCTAGCACTTGATGAAAAGAGGGTGAGTGATGGAGCTGTGATTGAGATCGACTCCGATTTCACACCAGTCGGGCTACAATATGAAGAAACTGATTGGACTCCGATTGATCAGGAAGAGCTCCGCAGCCATACAGTGATGAAATTGGGTGACCCAAGTCAGTTGTCTACTAGCAAGAAAGAAAAACAAATGTCGCTCATGCAACGGGAGAAGAAAAGAAAATAAAGTCCGTGGTTGCTACAGCAGAGGACAGGCTTGTCAGCGTCATGCCCACAAAAGTTCAAGAGGTAAGGAGAGCTACCCTCACTCATACCCAACGAAGAAACAAGAATCGCCGCATACGCAAGATGCTGACCAAGCTGGCAGCGGATCAACAAAAAGAGACAGTTGCCACCGTCAATGCTAATACTCCGAAGAAATCGGTTCGTCAGGAACCAGAAAAGAGAAAGTCAATTCCAAGAACAGCAGAAAGGATGAAAGCAATTCCAAGAACAGCATAAAGGATGAAAGAAACTCTAAAAAGAGCAGAAATAGAATCAGCGCCTCAACGCCAAGTAGATGTATCAGTTCTGAAGTGTTTTATTGCGAAAGCAACCCCGGAGGATGTCCCAACAGAGACTATCCCCGAGGAGCCAAGACATGCAGGAGAGCGTGCTGGGGTTGAACCATACATTCCCCAGTACGTCACCAGGCCTCGCCGATTGCAGATATTTCTGGAATACGAGCTGGAAAAGATGCATAATGTTGAAATGAAAACTTTTGAATATTTTGAAAGGATTCGAGGCAGTAGGATCAACATCCTAGAAGGCCTTGAGCTGCATACGATTATGTTTTCAGACTACTAGCAGCAGCAAATTGTGGACTGCGTTGCTGAGCTTCAGAAAATGGGTCGAGCCGGTTGTTTAAGAGAAAAGACCTACTCATATCCTCTAAAGTGGATGAGAGGAAGAGGAAGAGTTACGATTCAGTGCGGGTGTTGCTACAACTTCACCGAGGACAGAAAGGGAAATCCACCAGGGATACTCCGTCGTAGTGAGGTGGATCAGATGCCAAGAATTATCAAGAGAATGGTAAAAAGGATGATAACATGGAGGGTATTGCCTGCAGATTGCATACCCAAGAGCTGCATAATTAACATATATAGGGAGGGCGACTGCATACCTCCACACATAGATCATCATGACTTCGTCAAACCTTTCTGTACAGTGTCTTTCGTCAACCAGTGTAACATCATGTTCAGATCTGACCTCCAGATAGCAGGCCCCGGTGAATTCCGAGGGCCGGTGGAGATACCACTACCGGTAGGTTCCGTCCTGATGTTAAAAGTACATGGAGCCGACGTAGCAAAACATTGCATCCCAGGAGTGCCTGTGGAGCGGATCTCCGTCACTTTCAGGAGGATGGACGACAGAAAAATGTCTTTCCACTTTCGACTGCATCCGCAGTTAGAGAATCTCCGGCCCTACGAGCTGTAAGTTACATGTGAGATAGCACACCTCCAATGCACATTCGTACGACATTCCTGCCAAGGGTGGCTTGGAAGGTGATGTTATTGTCCATGTATCTTACTATTCAGACATGGATTTTGACATATGCTTTTGGAAGAATCAATAAGAATCTTACACAATCGGTTTTGGATTTATGTGGATTGTATGAGATACTGAATTTTCGAAGAAGATATCATCATGTTTTGGATCAGACTATGTGATGTATTTTCAAAAAATTGAAATGGAAACGACTATGTCATGTTTTGCCTTCACCTCTTTTGTGCAAATTGACTAGGAAACACCATTAAGTTAAATGAACTTTGAACAAAGAACGGAAAGAAAAGAGAATATAAAAAAATTGAATGAGAATAAAAAGAAAATGGAAAAGAAAATAAAAAAGAAAATGAAGACAAAAAAGAGAGAGAGAGAAAGGAAATGAATAAGAACTCTTTTTAAGAATTTGAATGTCAAAACAAACTGCAAATAAACACGAACTCTAATTAAAAAAAATGAAATTGAATCACCAAAACAAATGAGATGAATCTAAATCTCGAATTGAATTTCGATCTGAATCCTTTGATTATTCTTCAAATTGAAATCCGTTTGAAACTCTTCTATAATTCAAATAATTTCCTCGACTTATTGCTAGGTCGAGTCTTTTCAGCTTGGTACACTTACCAGCTCCTTTCAATTCTCTTTCTTCTGTGTCTTAGAGGATCAACTAGTTCTATTGACACGGAGCCATGAACTTCGTTTGATTTGGTTCGGATGGCATGGGACTGGGTCCCTCTTCATATAGATCAATTTTCGAGGTTGGAGCCTAACTTCCAGTTCTTTTCGAGGCTAGAGCCTAACTTCTAGCTCTCTTTAAATCACGAGGCTGGAGCCTAACTTCCAATTATCTTCGAGACTAGAGCCTAACTTCTAGTTCTCTTTCAAATCTTCGAGACTAGAGCCTAATTTCTAGATCTCTTTCAAATTTCCAAGGCTGGAGCCTAACTACTAGTTCTCTTCGAGGTTAAAGCCTAACTTCCAGTTCTCTTCGAGGCTAGAGCCTAAATTCTATTTCTCTTTTACACTTTTGAGGCTGGAGCCTAACTTCCTGTTCTCTTCGAGGCTAGAGCCTAACTTCTAGTTCTCATTCAAACTTTCGAGACTGGAGCCTAACTTCCACTTCTCTTCAAGGCTAGAGCCTAACTTCTAGTTCTCATTCAAATTTCCGAGGCTGGAGCCTAACTTCTAGTTCTCTTCGAGGATAGGGCCTAAATTCTAGTTCTCTTTCAAACTTTCAAGGCTGGAGCCTAACTTCCAAATCTCTTCGAGGCTAGAGCCTAACTTCTAGTTCTCATTCAAAATTTCAAGGCTGGAGCCTAAATTCCAGTTCTCTTCAAGGCTAGAGCCTAACTTCTAGTTCTCATTCAAACTTTTGAGGTTGGAGCCTAACTTCCAGTTTTCTTCGAGGCTAGAGCCTAAATTCTAGTTCTCTTTCAAACTTTCGAGGCTGGAGCCTAACTTCCAGTTCTCTTCGAGACTAGAGCCTAAATTCTAGTTCTCTTTCAAACTTTCGAGGCTGGAGCCTAACTTCTAGTTCTCTTCCTGAGGCTAGAGCCTAACTTCTAGTTCTCATTAAAAATTTTGAGGCTGGAGCCTAACTTCCAGTTCTCTTCCTGAGGCTAGAGCCTAACTTCTAGTTCTCATTAAAAATTTTGAGGCTGGAGCCTAACTTCCAGTTCTCTTCCTGAGGCTAAAGCCTAAATTCTAATTATCTTTCAATCTTCGAGGCTGGATCCTAAATCACCAATCCTCTTTGCAATCCCGAGATTGAAACCAAGGTTCCAATTCTCATTCCAAATTCTGAATCTCAACGAGATCCACCTTGAAATTAATCTTAAATCAAACTTCAATCGAAATCAAAACTCTGATTAAATGAAAACTCAAACTCCAAAATTAAAAACTTGAAATTGAAACTTGAAAAAATGAATTTAAAATCAAATCTCCCCAGATCTCATGATTTGGAATTCACCTTCTTTTTCCCCAGCGAGAGTTCAAGGATCTCCAGTCTTGGAGATATAATCGATACTCCCCGACAAAAATTTTCTACGCTCTGTTCTAAGTGTGTCACTTAGATTTCTGTGTTGGTTTTGTTGATCTCTTCGGTCAACGCCAATACGCGCGGTGTGCTTGGTTAGCACACCTCACCTATTGGGGGTCCATTTGTTGACCTCATTTTTGATGAGGTCTGATCTCTCTCCTTAGTACTTAGGATCTAGCCTTAGGCTTTCCCTTTTACTATCCTAGAGGACTAGAGATGGAACCCACCACTGAGAAATTCAAACACCTCTTAAACTCCCTTTAAACCCCACATGCCTGATTATCAACCCCCAGGCCACTTGGAGGGTTAAGACCAATATGTGGAGGTTTAAAGGATGAGTTTCCTATAGGACTCTTTGGCCTTAGAAGTACCCGGGCCTGGTCTGGTGAGGTCTAGCTTGCACACACCACACTCTCACACTCATTTCAAATCTTAAAACCACTTTTATTCAATTTGACTCCCTGACTCATGTAGGTAACTCATATGGATGGACCTTAACCCCTAAGCCCCTGACTAAGAAGGTTAGGAACAACATATTAAGTGCCTAAAATGAGTCCTCTTATGGCTCTTGTGAGCTTAACATGGCTTCATGGCTCAACCAAAATGATTTCATTTCACTCACACTTGATCAACCTTCATTTTTCCAAAATTTTAATTTTTGATCCCCGGGACTCTAAACCCACCAAACCTACAAAATGCCCTTGAAATTGCCCAAAATTTGAAAAATTTCCTAAATTACCCAAAATTCCTCAAAATCAGTCCTAAACATTTCCAACCACTCAAATTAATCATCCTTGGTCAAATATACCAAAATTTTCAAAATACCCCCCAATAGCCTCCAAATACTCAAAATACCATTTTAACCCAAAAATTCCAAAAATTCAGAAAATTCCCAAAAAATTTCAGAAAATCCAAAATATTCCCAATTTAATTTTGTTCAACTACACCATAAGCCAATTTTGTCAATTTGGCGCACTTTTACTAAAACCCCCATTTTGACCTATTTTTAACCTAAGAGAGCCCAATGTCCAACCAAACCACTCCAATTGACCTCAATGTTGATCCAATTCAATTCTAAACTTCAATTTAATATCCCCAATACCAATTTAGACCAAATCTAAACCCAATTTCATCAACATGTGGATCCAATTTCAATTTGAAGCTTAAAGCCCAATTTTTGGCCCATGACTTAAACTTGGCCCAAACCAACCCAACTCAACTCCAATTAACCCCAAATAATTTCCTAAACCTTCCTAACATCCCCACAAACAAAACACTAACTTGATTTGCCCAAAATTTGAACCCAAACTCCACCTAAACCTAACCCAAACCAAAAATCACCAAATTGGCCTAAACCAATCATGAACCCAAATAGGCCCAAATCCCAAAATCAAAGCCCAACCAAAATTTAAAACTCTTTGTCACACTCCCATAAACATTTTTCAACATTAATTTTACATCAAACCCAACATTGGCCCAACCTTAACCCAAGTTAGCCCAATTTGATCCACTTTGGCCTCATTACCAAAAAGCTTAAATTGAACCCAATTCACCCCTAAATTATCCAAAATTTGTTCCAAATCACCCATGGCACATTCCTAAACCAATTGCAACATTTATTTGACACAACCCCTCACCAAATTTTCATCCATCAATTTATTTCAAAACCTAAAGCCCACTCTCTTAAAATATTTAAAAGCCCATCCAAAATGATTTCAAAAAGCCCAAAATCCATTCCAAAGCCCCCATGAGGTTTCCTCTCATCATCCCTTTAATTTAAATCATTCCCTAAGTCCAAAACCCATCATTTTGATTAAACCAAAATGGCATCATGACAAATCCCATCAAAAATCCAAAATTTTCAAAATTCTAAATAACCCTGTTCCATGAAATTAACCAAGCTATTTCCTAGGCCATGAGCAAGCCTTGGAGCCATGCACGAGACACATGAAAGCCATGAGAATCTTAGGATTGTCAACCCCCCATAAATGGAAAAAGGAGGAAGGCCTTTAAGCACTCCTTAAAAGTCATTAACCATTCTCATGTCTCCCCTAACCCATGCTTAAGCCTAATTGTACTTGGATTGTGACTTGACCCCACTAATCAAGCTGATCCAAATGACTTTCTCTTCAAACTTCAAACCAGCCTTGGGAGGTGCACGTAGCCTAACCCATGCATCGAACCAAACCAAGTCCAAAATAGCCCCTTCCCCCTTACCGTTTAAATCCACTCCTTTACACATGTCAAACCCCAATTGAATTCACAAACCTCAAGCCCTGACCAAACTGAGTCAGATGGTGACCTGAGCCTGGCCGGACCACCACACCAGTCGCCGGAAACCACCAGGTCGAGAGGCTTAATTTGATTCAAAAATTCAAACCCACTGGCTGAGTTGTCCCAACTCAAATGGACACCATGGCTGTTCTTCTCCTCCCCTGAGCAGCTGATCCCAGCCTCCAATTGCCCCTGGGAAGCCCTCCAGCCACCTCTATTTAAACTCACCACCCTCTCGACCAAAGGAGGTGCTGAACAAAACCATACCAAAACTCTACCAAAATTGCTTCAAACTCTTCTACTAACCCAGAGCAATTGATCCCTACTGTTTCATTGCCCTAATCTCCATGAACAGAGCTCAATTTATCAAATCAAAATCCACCTAAAAAAACAGGACACTTCACCACAGTGAGCCAATCCTCAAATTGATTGACTCCACATCTTCACCAGACCAAGAGAAGAAGTTCCCCAGCAAAAGCCCCCTCTCCAAAGCCGACCATTTCTTCATCGGCCAAGCTTTGAAATCAGGCTTGGTGGAAATCGGTTCTTGGCAATTCACCAGAGCCAGAGACTTCATCTGGATCTTCCTTGGGTTCAATCGAATGTGCCACAACTCTCTGATTGAATCTTCACTTCTCAGAGCCAAGGTATGGACCTCTTCTACCTCCCTAGCTTCTGTGAGTTCTCCATTTTGTTTGGCTCAATTTCATATTATGTTAGTCGTATAGATGTGTGCGTCTTGTTGAGACGAATCCATAGAGTATAAGAACATGAGATTTGGTGGATAAATGAGGGAGATCTTAGGGTTTTAGTGTGGACGGCTCTCGGGATACACCAGTCGGAGACGATGACTAGGAACTGTCGGATCGCGCGTGTATCAAATAGACGATCCAGATTGCGCCGAGGGAACAGGACATGAACCACGGGCCGTGTGGCACTGAGTCAGATGGCGTTGTCAAATAGGGAGGCGCCGCGTGGGCTTTCAATCTGCCGTAGGTTGACGCGGCGCTGACTGGGTTAAGTAGGAAATTAGGGTATTTTCTGATTTATTTAAATACCCAGAACTTAAAAAATCCATATCTTTGTGCAGAAAAATCACAAAAATAAAATAAAAATACCCACTTACTCAGTGAATAGAGGAGAACAACGTGGAAAAAGAATTAAGTTATTTTGATGAGTATTTTATTTTTAATTAATTATTTACTGATTTCAGTATTTTAATTCTCCATGCATTTATACAATTCACCATGGCATGAGACCATAGGGTTTTTGTAGCCTCTGTTCTTGGGAACATTCCCGGAATTTTCTAAGGCTAGAGGCCATCTCTGTGGCAAGATATTTATTTTTCAAATTTATGTATCTGTTTTATCTTTTTAATTCCAGTAATTATTATGTTGCTTATAAAATTCGAGGAAAATTTAGGGAGATATCTTTTAACCAAAGAACCCTACGAAAATTTTGGTTTGGTTTAATTCCTTAAGAATAACCCTAATTGGTCTAAACACCCAAAATTGAATTTTAATTAATTAGGATTAACCGCACACCAAAATCACTTAAAAATAATTCTCCACTGTCACTTAGGATGTAGAGAACCTCACATAAAAATTTGAAATCAATTTGAAATAATTTAACGCATTAAATGAATTATTTAAGTTGTATGACTACTTTTAAAATTAAAAAATTCATAAAACCTAAAATACACTTCAAAAATTCACCAAAATAATTTTGAGGGCTCTCTGATATTAGAGGAGTCTACAAAAATTAAAATTTGAATTTTTCAAAAATTTTTATTTTTAATCATATTTTTAATATTTTAATAATTAAAAAATAATAAAAATCACAAAAATATTAAAAATCATAAAAATGTCACATTTTGCCTCCTAATCACTTAGGAACAAATCAAATATTTTTCTCAAGTCTATAGGTTGAGAAATTGAATTTAAAGGCTTAAGACAATTTTAAATATTAAAAAATGAATTTCACCACATTTTCACTAAATTAATTCTAGTAAATCAAAGAAAAATAAGAAAAATATAAAATTTGTTTCTCTGAACTTCTTGAGGTAAGAGAGATTTATGAAAAATATAAAATTCATTTTTGAACTTTAATTTTATTTTATAATTAATTAATACCATAAAACTCAAAATAATTATAATAAATAAAATATAATTCAAAAAATCAATAAAAATTGGTCTAGGTGGTTCTCTAGTTAGTAGGGACATCCCACAATTTTCCTATGGATAGAAACCTCACCTTGGTCATGTTGTTGAATTTTCATTGAAAACCCTCATTTTCTCACAAATATAAATATATAAATTAAATTAAATTCAGAAAAATCATATTTTCTCCTCTAGTGTCCTAATTGACATATTAGTGAAGTGAGATAAAAATTTTAAATTCATTTGAGCTTAATTTGATGAGTTATGTAATAAATAAGCCTAAAGGGGCATAAAGGTAATTAGAGACTTTAACCCTAATTAATATTTAGGTCTAATCAAAGGGAGGGTAAAATATCTGATCTTAATTTTTCCATTGGGTGATTGAAACTTAAGTAATTAAGGGGTAGAAACCTATTAATCATCTTGAAAATATTTAAAGTAAACCTTAATTAATTAAATAATTAAAATTTTGGAAGAATAATCAGAATTTGGATTATTAAAGTTGGAGATGTGACTCGAGAAGATACCAATTCTTTAATTTGAAATCCTTAAATAAATTACTTTGATAATATTTAACACTTAATTAAACTGAAGATGATAATTAGAATTAATATTTAAATAATTCAAAGAAAAATAACCCTTAATTAAATTAAACTTTAAAATAATAAGTGATATAATAACTTAATTAAATTAAATTAAGAACAGTAAAATTAATTTATCATTTGAAAATAAACCTTAAACAAATTTAAAACTTTAAAACTAATTTGAAATATTAAGTTCATTAAAATATAAAGATTTAATAGAATTAAAACGACTTGAACACTATTTCAAACTTAAAATTATATAACTAAACCAAATTCTTTCAAATCATCAATTTCCTAATTAAGAATTGTTAAAAATCTTCAACAGATTTATTTGCCCTTAAAGGTTTTCATTATCATAACTCTTAAATGAAGTATTAAGTGAGATGTCACTTCATTCATAGGATAATCAAACAATCCTAGTTCGCTGAGCAAGAATCAGATAATTTTAGAACATTAAAGTAACCTGGGTGATTGATTCATCACCACAATGAAACTAACTGAACTTAAAATAATCTCTACAATATTTAAGAAGATGTTCAGAATTCAATTCCAAGCACTTCTCTAACTTGATGGGATGTTTTAAAAGAATAGTGAGACTTCATTGTTCTTTAATGAAGAAAATTATCCTTAACAAAACATAAGAACCTAGACGTCATAGGAATTGACTAGCTATAGGATTAGGATTTTGGTAGACAACTAAAACCTTCCCTTAGCTTTACCTAGGTGTTTTCTTGCAATTATATAAATGCTTTAACCTGTGTTTTAAGTGCAGGAGAAAATAAATAGGAATGCTTATCAGGTACGCTTTTATTTCATTGTAACTTATTTACCTGCACTGTACTTTACTTCTCTTACATGTTAAACAAGAATGTCACCCTGCATGAAAACTGAAACCTTTAGGATAGCCACAAAATTGAAAACCAAAATTAAATTAAAAGTCACAGCAAGATAAAATTCACCGCCACAACATTTCAAAATATAAAATAACTCAAAATTTAATCACAAACAGAACAACAAAACTACAACTACAGCTAAATTAAAACGACTCGCTGGATGATCGGGAATACCTCGGATGATGTAACCCACGAGTTGCTAACAGGATTTCCCACAGTCTAAATGAAAGTGTGGAACTCATTAAGTTGAGTTTAGCAAATTCATCTGGACTAAGTGAATCCGATGAAAATAACGGTGTCGGGATGACGGAACCGTGGGATCTTAATCAGTTCTGTTTAACCAACTTTAAGATTTATTTTAATTAAAACATTAAAAATATTTGGATTTTAAGAATTTTCTAAACCAAAACACTTCTCTCATCTCCTGATTTTCACTTTCCAAAACTTAACCTCTGCAACAACAAGGAGCTTGGAGCATAGTGGACAGCACGGCCATCGTCGTTAGTAAAACTGGAATCTACATCAACAAAAGCTTTCTTAGTTTAATAAAACAAAGCCATAGGATTTCGAGGTAGTATGTTTAGTGCAACATAAATCCTTAACTCTTGTTATGCATTTTCATAATCATATTATGCAAATTAAGCCCTAACCGGTCTTAGGACTCCGAGGTAGTCGTTTGGTACGACATAAACCCTCACATCTTCGAGGCTATTTGTGTGATTATGTCATACAAATATATGTCCTAATTAATTAAAATTGACAGGATTGAAACATTAAATATACTCTAAAATTGAAGCCAAACAATAGGATAGTTTGGGAAGTTGCCAAGATTCTTCTTGGATCCTCAGCTTCTCCTACTTCTCTTCCTTGGGACTCCTAAAATTAATTGTTCCAAATTTGAGCTAATCCCTCTTGAAATTCCAAAATTCAATCCTTTGAAAACCTTAAACTTTGAAATTCTTGAGAGCAAAATCACTAATCTTTATCGACAGTTTTCTTGAGTGTCTTCAGACATTTAAGATGCAATTAACTATAGGGGCTTGCCCTTATAGGGAACTTGTCGGCTTAAAAAATTGATTCGACCAAACGGATGTCACAAATCTTCTAAGTTATTTAATCGAGCCCCATCATCAAGCAGTGTGTATATCCCTCGGGATAGATATATGGTTTGTGATGCAGCGCTCGTTTATATAAACTATTTGAGATGTGAGATCGGTTTGATTTCATATCTTAAATTTTTCAAACTTAAAATTATTTTCAAAAATCAAATGCTTCTTTCTAAAATTATATATATATTTAAATTAAATTTAAAATCTAAAGTTCGCCGAAAACTTCGGTAGGCGACCCCCCTTTTCAAAAACACTTAACCTAAAAATATGCCTACACTTCATCAAAAGGTTTAGACATTAATGGTTCACCAGCAGCAGCATCGATAATCGATCTCAAAGATCCCACTAATCCATTATAAAATATTTGAATTATTAACCAGTCTGGTAAAACATGTTGTGGACACTTTCTCAGAAGATCTTTAAATCTTTCTCAAGCTTCATATATGGATTATCCATCAAACTGACTGAAAGATGTGATATCATTCCTCAGCTTACTAGTTTTGGAAGGAGGGAAATATTTTGATAGAACGTTTTGTGAAAGCTCTCCCCAAGTTATAATAGATTCAGGTGCTAACGAATTTAACCACGCCTTAGCCTTATCCCGTAGTGAAAAAGGAAAAAGTCTAAGCCTAACAGCATCGTTGACACTCCATCATATTTAAAAGTAGCACACAGTTCTAGAAAACTAGCGAGATGTAAGTTAGGATCTTCAATAGGTGTTCCTCCAAATTGATTATTCTGTACCATCTGGATAATAGCAGGTTTAAGCTCAAATGAATTAGCAGCAACATCAGGATTTTGGATAGTTAAGTGAATTTCAGTTGTTGTTAGATTAGCATAATTTCTTAAAGGTCTTGGTATATTTTCATTTTGATTGTTTAAGTTGTTCGCCATTTTCTGAGGATTTGCAAATTTTTTTTGTTGTTTTCAAATTTTTCTAATAGTACGCTCTAATTCAGAACCGTAAGACACTAAACCTATAGATCCGATACTACAGATACAAACACAATAAGCACACTAACAATAAACAGACACACAATTATGACTTGCAATTCAAATATAAGATTTCAAATACTATAAAATCAAATTTTAAAAGTTACCTTTTCTTACCTTACCTCCCCGGCAACGACGCCAAAAACTTGGTGTGTCTTTTTAATTTGTCGAAATTTATGAACTCAGATTTGATATATATATTGATTTAGTTTTATAATGAGTTACACAATTAAATGTAAGTATATGTATCGCTCAAGTAATACAGGGCTCAAGTGGAGTCCTGGATATCTATCCTACAGGGAGGCTTTTATTTTATGGCATAGCATAAAAATCACTTATTGAATCACAACATAATTGCAAGTAAGTTTAATTCTTAAAATAAAGATAATCAGTTTTAACTACTATTTTTACCAAAGTACGTTATAAAATTAAAGCAAGCTAAACTAACACAAGACTAAATTTGTAACAATGTTCAGTTACAAGAAAGAG
This sequence comes from Papilionanthe hookeriana x Papilionanthe teres, assembly GCA_022702705.1. NCBI lineage: Eukaryota > Viridiplantae > Streptophyta > Magnoliopsida > Asparagales > Orchidaceae > Papilionanthe > Papilionanthe hookeriana x Papilionanthe teres. The sequence continues at coordinate 23,244,611 of CM040436.1, read as the reverse complement.
TCTTCCTCCTTTCCAATCATAATGTGGTGATTATTGTGACATAGATCAGTGATACAAATGTATTGTGCCAAATATGAGCATTTCTATTCTTTAGACATATTTCAAAGAATAAAGAACATTGGCTAATCCTAAGTTTAGTCCCCAAATCCGCAATTAGGCTGGGAGGATACTGGCTCTCACTCTAGAACTCCCACTTCCCTTCGCCTGAAGGGTAACTCTCGCTTCAGTTTCCAAACATTAGGACCAAATTGAGGATTTCAGCATGTCACTCTGAAATCTCCATTTTTACGCCCATCAAAGTATATTTCCCTATTTATTTGCACTCAATCCCCATGAACTACGTCTCTCATTCATGGACATTGACTGTGACATTCACTTTTCCTGTGGAACTCACAATCCTTCCGAAAAATATGTTTCCCAATAAGTTTTAACAATTCAATTGACCAGATCAAAAAATAAATGAGGTTCGAAGTGAAAAGGTCATCACAAATTTTCCATAATAAATATGCACATCATTTCCATATCACAACATCAACATATCAGATGAAAAGGAGAGAGACAAAGAAATCTACTCAAGACTCATGAGGAAAAGATAATAAAACATGGATTTTATATATGAAAACAACGTCATACAAACAGAGTAAAGTAAAGACAACTTATCTCAAAAGCTTCCCCAAGTGAATCTCAAGGAATTCCTTTCACTCCTCTTCTTTCTTCACAACAACACATAATTCTCTCTTTAGATAAGTAAGAAAGAAGAAATCTTTCACTTTCCCTCTCCTCTCACACTCCTTAGAAGAGAAAACACAAAACCTAGATTTCCTAAACTAAATGAAAAGACACTCTCTCTAAACTCTCTATACACTCTAAACTCTTCTCTCATCTCTAAACTTGGCTCCAAAAGAGTTTAAATTTAGCCAATGCTGAATTCCCAAGAGTTTCCTAAAGCAACCCTCCAAAATCCGGCCAAATACATTGAATCTAGTTTAAAATCGGGATAGAACGCGATCTGGCATTGGATAGGGTGCTATTTGACTCATTATTTTGCTAATACGATCGCAACTCTCTGTAAAATAGTGCAGTCCAACGCTGGTGACAGCGTTGTTTGGCTTTAGTTCATTAAAATGCACTTTTGTCCCTTTTTGCTCCAAATTTGTTCTTTTTCGCTTCCTTTTGCTGTAAAGGCCTAAAATCATTGTACCTGTATGAAATCATGAAAAACACCTTTATTTAAAGTGCAATATCATCAAAAACAAATATGAAATGAGTGGTAAAAAGCTATCAAATTTTCAGTGGATCAGACTTGTATGGCTTCTATCGAGTAGATCACTTATGGTAACCTAGTATTGTGTGCTAACAAACCTCTGGATGAGAGTATCCTCTAGCTTAATAAAGATCATAAATGTGCCATTTGGTAGCTTAATGTGCCACTCAAAGAAAAACTCAGGTAAAATGGTCACAAAGTGATGCATCAATAAAGTTTTGTTATTGCAATCAAATGCTTTATACTATGTGATGTGTTGATGAGGGTCCCTCCCCTATGAATTGCTTGAAATGTAGGGGCATGAAACCCATAATATAGCTTACCTACTCAGACTCCTCTTGGTATGATTTCCCTCTTCTAGTTAGTTAGGAATCCATGGGTTCTTTAATCTTCTCATCAATGAGAGTCTGTAGCTAGTTATAAAGCAACAGAAGGTGGTGGAGAAGTATTCCTAAAAGCAACTATAAGAGCAAGTATAAACATGGCATCGGACATCATCGGGTGAGTCTCAACAGGTATAGCTAGTGTGGTTATCAAGGCTCTGGTCCGCTCTCTCTATAACATATATATCTAAAAAATGATAAGTCTCATACTAGCAATCATTATGATACTTATTATTACAATTGTGCAAAGACAAGATCTTGATTGCCCTTTATGAGTTTAATCGTAGTGACTTATTGACCTCTAAAAATCTCAAGAAGGTGAGCTGGATAAAAACACGCAGAGGCATTCTCATTGAATTGAGTCCCTTTGCTATCAACCATTAAAAAATGGCCTACCAAAAGGTTCTCCTCAGAGAGAGAAACATTTTTGATGAGATCTTTGTCAAGCAAGTAATCCTCATCAAAATTTTCCATGTAGTCCTCAGGGAAACTATATGAATCGACAAAGGAATCATCCTTGAGATCAATGTCAACATCATCATTAGGAGCTTCCTGAAATGAAATCAGCATTTTGATGCTACCAATGATGAATCCTAGTCCACTGTCTTTCATGGAAATGGGAACAAAAACAGAAATAGGGGAAATAATGGGAGTGGGCTCACTCGGATCACGCTACTTGATCGACTCCATCCAAATCCATCATCTTTTATTCAAGAAATGGTGGTATAGAGATTTCCTAAATAATGATATAGATTTCCTTAGGTATAAACTGGGGTCCTCTTATCTTGTAGAAAATATGTAAAAATAGGAAAATAAATTTCATAATAGCCAGAAATATTTTTTTATTTCTGGAAGATATAGTAAGTGCAGATATAGTTGCAGGTACATTGTCATCATAAGAAATGACATTAACATGTACATGGTAAATAAAAAATATCCTCTATAAGTAAAGAAAACTTGTAATTGAGGTTATCCTCATTGGTGATTGAGCGGCATTGCGTGCTCTCCTCAATCTCTTCCTGGTAAGAGTGGAGCGATGATACAACAGCTCTTGCATCACCTGCTCAAAGTATGAGCAAGGTAAGCAAGGAATATCTACCCATTTACCAAGCCTCTCCCTCTTAGGAAATGAACAAAAGACTCAATCTTCCTCATGATGAAGTAAGTGGAATTATCAAAAGAAAATGAAGGTATAATAGGTCCAAGCTATGGACATAAGTCACAGGCCTCAGAGAAAACTGGCTATGCAAATGAGCAACATGTCTAAGGAAAATCAATCCGAGAACTGAGGCTGCCTCCTGTAAGAAGCAAAAACTAGAGTAGGGGAAATCAATGACACAACCAATCAGTGAGGGACATGGTTGGAGCAGTCAGTCAAAATCTGAAGTCTATTCGAGCTCACGAGCACCAAAGCAATCTCAAGTGAAGGATTTTAAATTAGAATACTCCGAGGGGCTCTCTATTGGAGGCACAATTGTACCTTTTCCTCCTCCTATCATTCCTTCTCAATGGTGGAGTAGAAGTAAAACAAGAGTGACTTGATCAGTGATTGTTGGCTCAATAGGATCCACACACATGAGAGTGATCTCAGTGACTTTGAGTGTGACTAGAAAAGCACATTAGGTAGCACCTTAAGTGATGGACCTAAAAACCCTCAAAATTATAGAATAGATAACAAAACTACCATAAAACTGACTAAATATAGAAGTACCAGGGCCACCTCAGTCGTGGGTGCCAACTGCTTGCAAGAAAGAAGAGTTATCCAAACACAGGAAGCCATCATGAGGATATCCTTGTGCGTGTGAATTCCCCCTACGTGGAAGAAAATAAGCATGCATATCGGTAGGGGTGGGGTCCCGACCATAAAGTGGATAGGTCTGTCGACACTACTAGAAGTGAATGTGCCTACATATCACTAAAAAGAGTAGAGGCAATGACATATTGTCCCCATCAGCAGACTCTATGGTAACCATCCTTTGTGTGGCCATACTTACATGAAGGAGAAAAATTTAAATTCAAACAAAGAACTCACACTAAAATAGGATTCCTAAAAAAAAGTCACAATGATATCATGAACGTGTAAAACATGCATCCTGACCATCAAAGAAAAAAATATCACAACATAGAGCATATGCTAGGACACAATGGCATCAAGAAACTAAGAAGTGTTGCATGTGTAGCCAAGAGCTCAAAGGCTCGCATTGCACCTACAATTCCTCGAGTGTGCAACAGAAAAGCCAAGGGTTGAACAAAGGGACATGATTGGCTTAAGCCTGCTAAAACTAGTTGTTGTACCAAAGAGTTAAACAAATTTAAATTGAACTAATCAAAATTTATAAAGATAAATTGGCTAAAAAAATAAACTAGGAATAAAATACTAAAGTAGAAAGCAAACACAACTCCTAATATGATGAAGTATTCTTAATCCCCAGCGGAGTAGCTAGATTTTCTTCACAGCACTTTTTATTCTAACTAGGAGTGGTGTGGCATCCTCAATAACCATCCCACTTCAAATATCCCTTTTTAGGTCACCATGGACTTGATGGCGTACACTCTACGCTGTGGACACTTAGTGTAATTTTAATTTTTGTAACAAGTATATAATATATTCTTTAATCAAAGAGTTAATATTTAACGCAAGTATACGTATCGCTCAAGTAATACAGGGCTTTAGTGGAGTCCTGGATATCGATCCCACAGGGAATATTTTAGAGCCTATAGATTAGGATTATATAAATCAATTCAGAATCACAACTAAATTGAAATTGCCTATCTGTCACTAATATGCAATCGACAATATTATTAAGTATTAATTAACTACTTCTACAAACAGATAACTAATTCTACTAAAGTGAAGTTCAAATATATAAGCATGAATTTTTCTCCTTTGTTAAGATATTGATCACAGAAAAATATGTTAAGAAATTCATACCTATTTTTTATGAAATTGCACTTTAAAGAAAGGTATTTTCTTTATTTTATTGCAGGAATAAAGATTTATAAGTGATGAAAGCAAAAAGCATGAAATGGAGCGAATTTGGATCAAAAAAGGAAGAAATTCATGCAAAATGAACTAAGTCGCTGACGGCGAGATCGAGCCCGCCGATGGCGAGATCATGAGGAGAATTTTTGAAGGATTTGCAACTACCTCGCTGACAGCGAGCCCGAGCCCGCCGACGGCGAGATCTTGCGGTTTGGAGACCTTATAGAAGCCCCGCCGACGGCGAGGTTAGAGGATGAATTTTAGTATGTGGTGTGTCTATTGTGTGTCTTTTGTGTGTCAATTTTAGAGAGTTTTAGTGTCTACTTAGTGTCTAGTTTTAGTTTTAGTAAGTGTAATTAGTGAGTTTAGAAGTGTGTTGTACTAAAAGGAAAAGTCAAAGGAACTTCATGAGTACGCTGGGAGGAAATTGAGATAAGTATCTTTGTTTATTGTTGTTAACTTTAAATTAAATCCATGCTTTGTTTAATTCCCATGCATTCTGAGTAGTTTTCTTAGTCTTTCTCCTTGTTTATGAAATTATGTGAATTGATGAAATTAAATAGAAGTGCCTAATATATTAAAATAAATTGTAATAATCTTTTACTTAAAACTTAATTTACTTTCAATCTGGCCAATTGAATTGTTAAAATATGTTGAATCATCAACTATAGTAAAGATTACATCCAATATTCAGGGAAGTCAAAAGCCTTGGAAGGAGGATGCAAATAAATAGGGAAATATTATTTATCGGACGTAGAATTGGACATTTTAGTGTGACATACTAAAATATTCAATTTGATCCTATTGTTTGAGAGCAAAAGTGTAGATGTTAGCCCTCAGGTGAGGGGAACGTGGGAGCTCTGAAGTGGCAGCCAGTATCCTCCCAGCCTAGCCGCGATTCGGTAATCAAACATGGGACTAGTCAATGTTCTTTGCACACTGACCAAAGGGTAAAGAATAGGAATGCTCATATTTGTCAAAATACAATAAAAATTCTATTTGAATTTATCATTCACTTAATTTTCTAAAAACAAGGAGAATGATACTTTTTCTGAAATCTTTAAATCAACTTTATTTAAAGCATTAGTTTACTTTAGTTCGCTTTAGTTAAGTAATCTAAATTTCTGTATACTATATTAGTAAGTAAATACTTTTAAATTTAACTGTTACGAATCTTTTAAAACTTCTCTGTGGGATAGATAACCATGACTCCACTAGAGCCCTGTATTACTTGATACGATACGTATGCTTGCGTAGAATCCACATTGTACATTCTATCATAAAATTAAATATATATAAAACGGGATCAAGTTTTTGGTGTCGTTGCTATTTTTGTAAACATTAGAAAGTGGGTCAGATATTTAAGTGAATGGATAATTAGAATTAGTTTAAAACAGTGTTGTGCCAAATGTGACCATACCTATTCTGTACCCTTTGGTCCAGGCATAAAGAACATTGACTAATCCTATGCTTAGTTACCGAATCGCGGCTAGGTCAGGTGGATACCGGCTCTCACTTCGGAGCTCCTCGTTCCCCTCGCCCGAGGGCTAAAATCTACACTTCAGCACCCAAACGATAGGACCGAATTGAGGATTTTAGCCTGTCACTCTAAAATCTCCAATTATACGCCCGATGAATATTATTTCCCTATTTATTTGCACCCTACTTCCAAGGACTTTGACCTCCCTGAATCTCGGATGTAATCTTTACTACAGTTGTTAAACTCAACATATTTTAACTAATCAATTGGCTAGATTAAAATTAAATTAAGATTTAAGTAAAAGATTATCACAATTTCTTTAAACTTTTATGGCACACTAATTTAATTTACCATTTCACAAAAATATCAAAACAAGAAGAAAGACAGAAAACTACTCACATTTCATGGAAATGATACAATAAAACTTAAATTTCATATATAAAAGTAAAGTTCTACAAACTAAAGTAAATAAACACAACTTATCTTAAATTCCTCCCCAAGTAAACTCCTCGAGGTTCCTCTGAATCTCTTACTTTCTTTACAGTACGCAGAATTCTCCTTTGAAATGACAATAAAGAAGAGATCTGTCACTTCCCTTCCACTCTTACAATCACTCGAAGAATTCCTCCAAAATTTCTTTATCTGAACTCACTATTTAACACTCATAAATAACAATAATGGACACTAGTGGACTCTCTATTCAACACTAAGTGATTTTTAGAGGACCCAAATAGGACACTTTTTCGGCCTAAAATTGTTCTTTTTAAAGTAGTTGAAGAGTCTCCAAAGTTTTTCCAAGCATCCCTTCAAGAATCGTCCACATTCGATGTATTTTGTGAAAGAACCATCGATCCCGCCGTTGGCGGCCTCAACCTCCGCCGTCGGCGGCCTTTTAGAAACTTAGCCTTGGACTGGACCCGCTGTCGGCGGCCTCGACCTCCGCCGTCAGCGGCCTCCCATGAAACATATTCTGAACTCTCAAGAAAAACATGTCGTCGGCGCCATCGACCTCAACGTCGGCGCCCTAGATCAAATTTTCATAATTTAGTCTTTTTTACTCCAAATTTGCTATTTTCTGTATATTTTCACTCCATTGTCCTTAAATCTTCATTTCTGCAGAAAAACATCAAAATGCCCTTCTTTAAAGTGCAATATCGTTAAAATCAATATAAAATAGGCATGAAAATCTTAACATTTTTTCCTTGGGTCAACCATCACTTTGGAAAAAGCAAAGAAAGAATTGAAAGACTGAAAATGGATAAAAGCTAAGAAAAACAAAACAAGAAGCTACAAAAATATTTCTGTAAAAATCGTCATAACATAAAAAGAAGAAGAGTGGTCTAAAATAAATTAGACTGCTCTACCTGAGAAAATATAAAAGAAAGGCGAATATCAAATTTATTTTAGTTTGGGTTCAACAGACTGATCCACTAAAAATTTGATAGCCTTTTAATGCCTATTTCATATCTATTTTTGATAATATTACACTTTAATAAAGGATATTTTCCATGATTTCATGCAGGTACGATGATTTTAGGCCTTTGGAGCAAAAGAAAGCAAAAAGAAGCGAATTTGAAGCAAAATGAGGCAAATTAGACATTTTGACCTAGAGTGTTGGACAACACCCTCAGCAGTGCTGGACCGCGCCCAAATTCAGAGAGTTTGGACGGAAGACTGAAAAATGGCACCGATTAGTGTCGGATTGCGCCTTATCGCGAATTCAACCAGATTCAATGTATTTGGCCGGATTTTGGGGGGATGCTCGAGGAAATTTTTAGGAAAGTCGGTTCTACCCAAATTTAAACTACTTTTGAGCTAAAAAAAAAGTCTCTGGATTGTTTTTCAGAGTCTCTCTTCACTTTTTCTTAGAGTCTTTTCATTGTTCTTAAGTGAAGAGTCCGTTAGAGAGTGTATGGGGTTTAGTGTTTAGTGTGTGTTCTCTACTAAGGAGTGTAGAAGGAGAGGAGAAGTGAGAGATTTCTTCTTCCTTTCAAGAGATTCACTTGGGGAAGAATTTGAGATAAGTTGTATTTACTTTTCTTTGTTTGTCTGACGTTGCTTTTATATATAAAATCCATCTTTCGTCATATTTTCCTCATGAGTCTTGAGTAGATTTCTTTGTCTTCCTCCTTTTCATGTGATGTGTCGATGTCGTGATATGGAAATGAAGTGCTGATTTAATATGGAGAATTTGTAATGACCTTTTCACTTCGTACTTCATTTACTTTTTGATCTGGCTAATTGAATTGTTAAAACTTGTTGTGAGACATATGTTCCGAAAGGACTATGAGTTCTACAATAAAAATGAAGGTCACATTTAATGTCCATGAATAAGTAACGTAGTTCATGGGGGTTGAATGCAAATAAATAGGGAAATATATTTTGATGGGCGTAAAATTAAAGACTTTAGAGTGACAGACTAAAATCCTCAATTTGGTCCTAGGGTTTGGAAACTAAAGCGAGAGTTAGCCTTCAGGCAGAGGGAAGTGGGAGCTTCGTAGTGAGAACCGGTATCCTCCCAGCCTAACCATTGATTTAGGAACTAAACCTAGTATTAGCCAATGTTCTTTATAGTGCTCGGAAGAGTGTAAAGAATAGGAATGCTCCTATTTGGCACCATACAGTTGCATCACTTATCTATGTCACTAAATCATCACATTAACATTTGAAAGGAGGAGGATTCCTTCTTGCATTTGAACTTTTGTTTTAAAATTTAGTGTTGTGTTTGTTGATTGTGTTAGAGGAGTAGAACGTATTTTAGTAGAATTATTAACTGCAACTATTTGAACATCCTGGTATTATTAGTAATCACTGCTATTGTATTGTGATTCGAGTAGTAGTTTCTGTGCACATTTTTATACTTTGCAAACCTCTTTATGAGATCGATAACCAGGACTCCACTAGAGCCCTGTTTTACATGAGCGATGCGTATACTTGCGTTTTGAATGTGTGACTCACTAGAAATCTAAACTATCTCCTCCATTGACAGCTCCAAAACTGCTGGTCCTGATGGGTTCACCTCTGACTTCTATAAGAAAGCCTGGGATGTCATCAAGGCAGATGTTATTGTAGCTATTACTAATTTCTTTCAGCGGGGGACATTCCCCAATTCTTCCACTCCTCAAATTTTGTCCTACTGCAACCCCTATTGGACAAGATCATTAGCCCCAACTAAACAGCCTTTGTCAAAGGTCGATCCATTGCTGATAATATTCTCTTGGCACAGGAGATGCTGCTGGACCTGAATAGAAAGTGCAGGAGTGGAAATCTAATTTACAAGTTGGACATCAAAAAGGCTTATGATACTATAAATTGGGATTTTCTTCTTGAGACCCTCACTGCCAGGGGCTTTCAAAACAGTTTCTGCAATCTTATCAAAAGGTGGCTTATTGCTAATGCTCACCCCATCCTTCTTAATGGCACCTACTGAGGTTATTTTTCTGCTACCAGGGGTCTTAAATAAGGAGACCCTTTATCCCCCACCTTATTTATCTTGGCTATGGACTATTTTTCTAAACTCCTTAACCATATTGCTGCCTCTCATAGCTCCATCAGGTATCACCACAAGTCAAATATCATTGTTTCTCACCTAATTTATGGAGATGATGTCATAATCTTCTCTAATGCCTCCAAAAATGCTGTCAATCATATCATTAAATGCCTGCATTCTTTCCAACAAAATTATGGAATGGCTTTCAACCCTACCAAAAGCCAACTCCTGTTTCCCCAGAAGATTCCAGCTGAGGTGAAGAACTGGATTACAGACTATACTGGCTTCTCAAGCATTCATCTACCTTTGAAATATTTAGGAGCACATCTCAATATGGACAGAACTAAGCAAAGACATTTTGATGAAATTCTCAACAAGATCAGCTCATATCTGGCTAACTTGACTCACACTTATTTGTCTAATGGAGGCAGAATCACCATCCTTAAGAGTATTTTTACTTCATTGCCTGCTTATGAGCAAATGACTACAATGAATAAAAGTACACAAACCCTGTTTGAAAGAGCCATTAATCAATTTCTTTGGGCTGGTCAGAGGAAACAAATCCACTGGACTTCATGGCTTAAAGTGGCCAAACCATCTGGGCTGGGGGACTGGGTTTCAAGAGCTTACATCAGATCATCCAGGTCAACCTCTACAAGCTTTGCATCAAATTCGCATACCAAGACTCTCTTTGGGCCAAATTCATCACCGGTAAGTACCGCGAAAACCTACATCCTTCCTGATGTCATCGCAAGATTGGTGATTCCAAACTCCGGAGAGCCATGTTGAAAGTCGACATCAAGCCGAACATATTTACATTTGGAATCCGGGTCATGGGGAGTTGTCTTTCCGGCTCGACCATTGGTGCCCTCCCGACCGGCTCATCCCGGTGTCTCCGCCATCCCCAATCCGAAATTAAAGGTAGCCGATTGTCGGAGTGGTGATAGCCGGTCTATACCTACACTTCATGCCGTTTTGAATGATACTTCGCCAAGCGTGTGTCCACTATTAAGTTTGATAGGCAAAGAAAAGATTCTATTGGTTGGCAATCTAGTGTTCATCATGACCTTTCCAAAACCATCTATACCAAACTATACCAATGGGAGACTCGTCCAGTGGGGAGAGCTCCCTTGGAATAAATCCATGTCCCCCTCTATGAGCTTCTTCTCCTGGAGAACCCTCCTTAAACTGCTCCCTACTGATGATATCCTTAAACTCAAAGGAATTAAAGGCCCTTCCTGTTGCAGGCTTTGCTGGAGGGAGGAGGAATCAGCCTCACATCTTTTCTTCAGGTGAAATTTTTCTCAGCTAGTTTGGAGTATTCTGTCGAAGCACTTCAATATCATCCGCTTAATCTCGACCGGGATTGTCTCTTCTCCGCCGGCCTAACTAGGACACTTTGGGCCTTAATGTTGTCCCATTCATTATCGCCCTGGTTTATTTGGATGGCAAGAAATAAGGCTATATTTGAAGACATCCTACCCAGTGAGCGGGTGGTTACCAAGAACTACTTATCTTATATCCAAAAACTGATAAGATACACCAAATTTCCTAACATATGCTGCATTAAGTCAATCCACACCAGACCATCTCCCAAGATTGGCCTGGTGACCTGATCCATGAAAAAAAATACTTATTTTTATGCCTTAATAAAAATCAAGGCATAAAAATAGGTATTTAAGGATATTATGCTTTAACGAAAGGTATTTTTGTGTTTTGGATGTAGGTGATGCAAAAATGTTCAAGAAGGAAAAAAGGATGAAAAAGGAGCAAAAAGGAGCAAAAATGGAGCTAAAATGCAAAATTGTCAAAATAATTGGTCTGGCGCCTAGGCGCCGAATCCGCGCCTAAGCGCCGGCTCGATACAGAACTCGTAAGATTTTTGACAACTTTTGGACGGTTATTTTGACTGTGTTAGCGGTTATTGGACCATCTAGAAGATTAACAGTTATTCCTGGATTATAGGACATGTGATACATTGTAATTGGACGCTTGGAAACGGTTAGGATCGCGAAGAGGTGCAATCCAAAGTGAAGAGGTGCGAAGAACTGGACGCAGAGTCCGGCGCCTAGGCGCCAGATTCCAGCGCCTAGGCGCCAGACACACCTTCGAGAAGATTCATTGAACATGGACACATTTTGAAGAGGTGCCTCAAGGCAACCCTTGAAGCCTATAAATAGGAGGCTACTCCTTCAGAGAAAAACACCCACAAACCATCAACGCCCAGCCTAGTCCCCTAGTCCCATAGTTCTATTTAGAGAGAGAAATTAGAGAAATATTTTAAGGGCCATATTTATAGTTTCTTTTATTAATTAGTGAGTTTATTTTAGAGTTTGTATTGAGAGTATTTGAAGAGTCGGTGCTTTTGAAGTCTATTTACTTTGGAGTCAGAAGGATTCAGAGGTTTAGTTGGAGAAACACTTGAGATAAGTATGTGTATTTTGATTCAAAGTTTTATTTATATGCTTTGTTGTTTAAATTCAATGTGTTCTGAGTAGTTACTTTATTTTCTTCTTTCAATTATGAAAAGATAAATAAGATAATATAAAATTCGTTGGAGAATTAAAAACTATGTATATTTTTTAAACATTGTGATGATATTAATACCGGATCTTAATTTACTCTTTAAATTATCCATTTAAATTGTTAAAATCTGTTGAAGAGTTTTGAGACCTAGAAGGAGATGAATTCTTAACTAGTAGATATCACATGAATCCTTGGGTAGTCGAAGGCCTTGCGCGGGTTATTCGAGGTGAAGAGCAAATAAATAGGAAGATATTATTTAATGAGCGTAGAATTGATAAGTTGTTAGAGTGACAGGCTAAATTCTTGTAATTTGGTTTATAGAGAAGGAAAGGGTCACTAGTAGGGCCGACCATAACCACCCTTGGACATCTAGTAATGTGAGCCTAGATTAACCCATTCTACTAACAATACATCCATACCTGATCTATAAATTAGCCAATGTTCTTTATACAATCGAGCGAATGTAAAGAATAGGAATGCTTCTATTTGGCACAATACCATAAATTTATATTCTCCACGAATATTACATTATCTAAAAAGTCTTGGATTAATTGAAAGGAAGAAAGTTGTTTGCTTATTTTTATTTACATCAATCATTACTTTATTACTGCTTTATTTCTACATCTAGTAAATTAAATATCAACTTTTTAACTTTAAAAGAAATACATAAAAATAAAATCAAAATATTTAAAAAAAATCTATAATCCTCCTCGTGGGATCGATACTGGGGTCTTTATTTAGAGCTCTATATTACTTGAAACGATATGTATACTTGCGTAGTATCCCTAGTGTGTAAAATATTTTCCATAAAATTATATTTATATACACTAGTCGCTATTATTATTTGAGTCAAAGTTTTGGCTATAACATATTTTTTATAGCATAAATTACTGCATTGTTTGGCGATTGCAAACCAAGTATTTGGTGCATTGCTGCGGATCGAGGGTCAAGTTTTTGGCACCGTTGTCGGGGAGGCAAAATTTATAGATTTTAAATATTTTATTTTATTTATTTCTTTTATTGTCAAAAATATAAAATACAAAAACATTTATTTAAAAAAAACAAAAACAAAAATAAAAAAATAATAATTTTATTTCTTGCTATTTTACTTTTTATTTACTTTTTATGCGTAGGTCCGGATCTGAAGGATTATTACCTTTAGATTCTGAATTAGAAAGAACTGTTAGAAGAATTAAAAAAGGAAAAAAAATCAAAAATATCAAGAGATGGCTAATTTACATAATAATTTACAAAATCCAATGGAAATTAATGAACAAAATGTTTACAAACCATTAAAGGATTATGCTAACCCTACAGTTGATGAACTTCATAGTAGTATTCAAATACCTACTGTAGATGCTAATTCTTTTGAGCTTAAACCGTCTATTATTCAAATGGCTCAAAATAATCAATTTGGGAGAACACCAAATGAGGATCCAAATTTACACCTTGCTAGGCTTTTAAAACTTTGTGCTACCTTTAAATATAACAATGTTTCTGATGATGCTATTAGACTTAGACTCTTTCCTTTTTCTTTAAGAGATAAAGCAAAGATGTGATTGAACTCATTAGCAACAGGTTCTATTAAAACATGGGCTGATATGGCACAAAAATTCATTGTTAAATATTTTCCTCCTTCTAAAACTGCTAAATTAAGAAATGATATTACTTCATTTAGTCAATTTGACGGGGAAACAATTTATGAAACTTGGGAAAGATTTAAAGAACTATTAAGAAAATGTCATCATCATGCTTTGCCTAATTGGTTAATTATTCAAACATTTTATAACAGACTAATTGGATCACTTAAATCAATTATTGATGCTGCTGCTGGTGGTTCTTTAATGGCTAAATCATTTGAAGAAGCTTATACTTTAATTGAAGAAATGGCTAACAATAATTTTCAATGGCCTTCTGAAAGGATAAATTGGATCACTTAAATCAATTATCTGAAGAATGGCAAGTATTCATGATAACGAAGCCTTTTCTATCTTAGCTTCACAAATAGTTACAATATCTAAGAAATCAGATAATTTTGCTATCAATATATCACATAACAACTCTGCTAATATTGAAGATTCTCAAACTATTGAAACTTTACAAGCTATTGCTAGTAAAAATAACCCTTATTCCAATTATTATAATTCTGGATGGAAAAATCACTCTAATTTTAACTGGAATAATTCACAACAACAATGGGGTAATAATCAATCCCATCCAACTGGAAATTAGAACAATCAAGTAAATTCAAACTATAAACCACCTGAATTTAATAATCAACAGAAAAAGTTATCTATAGAAGAATTAATTTTACAACTAAGTAATCAATTACAAAATCAAAACACTGTTATTCGTAATATTGAGAATCAAATGGGACAAATCGCTAATTTAATTAATTACAGACCTCCAGGAACACTTCCTAGTAATGTTGAAGTCAATCCAAAAGAAACTAGATAAGAACATGAACATGTTAAAACTGTGCAACTTTGAAGTGGAAAGGAATTAAAAGAAAGAATGCAGAATGAAATTAAAAATGAGATTGAGGTTGAAGAGATTGAAAAACCTCAAGAAACTCCTTCTCCTAGTCAAGATCAGACTGTTATTCTTATTAATGTGGAATTTGAAAAACCACCACCACCTTTTCCTCAAAGACTAAAACGACAGAAGCTTGATCATCAATTTTCTAAGTTTTTTGAAATTTTAAGAAACTTACCATTAACATACCTTTTCTGAAGCTTTGGAACAGATGCCAACTTATGCAAAATTTATGAAGGATATATTAAGTAAGAAACGAAAATTTGAAGCTTTTGAAACTGTTTCATTAAGTGAAGAATATAGTGCAATAATTCAAAAAAAAAATTACCTCAGAAACTTAAAGATCCTGCAAGTTTCACTATACCTTGTGCTATTGGAGAAAAATTTTGTGGAAAAGCTTTATGTGATTTAGGAGCAAGTATTAATCTCAGGACATTTTCTATTTTTCAAAGGTTGAATTTAGAAGAGATTACTCCCACCACTGTAACCCTTCAGTTAGCTGATAGATCTATCACCTACCTTAAAGGAGTTATAGAGGATGTTCTTGTTAAAGTGGATAAATTTATTTTCCCTGTGGATTTCATTGTACTTGATATGGAAGAAGATAAAGAAATACCAATTATTTTAGGGAGACCTTTTTTGGCTACCAGATGAGCTATGATTGATGTGCAAAAATGAGAATTAACCATGAGAGTTAATGATCAAGAGATTAAATTCAATGTTCTTAAATCAATGAAGTACCCTGATAAAGAAAAATGCTATCGAATAGATATTATTGATTATATAATTGAAAAACATTATTAAGAAAGATGTGAAGTCATTTTTGAAAAAAAAAATTGAATTCTTAACTGATGAAAATGAAGAACTAAAAGAAGAAGAATTATCTAAAGAAACTCATTATATTAAAGATAACTGAGAAATTTTGGACATAATACAAAATGATATACTTTTACCCTCAATTAAAAAAGCCCATGAACTGGAATTAAAAATGTTACTTGCACATTTAAAGTATGCTTTTCTTGAAAATTCATTAACTTTACCTGTTATTATTTCTTCTAAACTAAGTTTAGATCAAGAAGAAAAACTGATAGGAGTGTTAAAGAATTAAAAGAAAGCTTTTGGTTGGACTATTGCTAATATAAGAGGAATAAGCCCTTCCATCTGTATGCATAGAATTTTAATGGAAGAAGATTTTAAACCTATTATTGAACCTCAAAGAAGATTAAATCCTATCATGAAAGAGGTTGTTAAAAAAGAAATTTTAAAATGGTTAGATGCTGGAATTATTTATCCTATTTCGGATAGTCAATGGGTAAGTCATATTCATTATGTTCCAAAGAAAGGAGGAGTAACTGTCATTGTCAATGATAAAAATGAACTAATTCCTACAAGACAAGTTACTGGATGGCGAATTTGCATTGATTATCGTAAATTAAATGACGCCACTAGAAAGGATCATTTTCCTTTACCTTTCTTGGATTAAATGCTTGATAAACTAGCTGGACACTCATATTTCTGTTTTCTGGATGGATATTCTGGTTATCATCAATTACCTGTCACTCCTGAGAACCAAAAGAAAACAACATTTACAAGTAATTATGGAACATTTGAGTTTAGAAGAATGTCTTTCGGTTTATGTAATGCACCTGCAACTTTTCAAAGATGTATGATGTCAATATTTTGTGATTTGATTGAAAAATAAATTGAAATATTTATGGACGTTTTTTTAGTCTTTGGAACTTCTTTTGAATCTTGTTTGGAAAATATTTCCAAAGTTTTGAAAAGATGTGAAGAAACAAATTTAGTTCTGAACTGGGAAAATTGTCAATTTATGGTCACAGAAGGCATTGTACTTTGTCACAAAATTTCACAAAAGGGATGGAAGTTGATCAAGTAAAAGTGAAAATTATTGCTGAACTGCAACCACCTACTACTGTTACTGATGTAAGAAGTTTTCTGGGTTATGTTGGATTTTATAGAAGATATATAAAATATTTTTCTAAAATTGCTAAACCTCTAGTCATTTATTGGAAAAAGAAGCTAAATTTGAATTTAATGAAGACTGTATTAATGTTTTCAATAATTTAAAAGAAAAATTAATAACTGCACCTATAATTATTGCACCTAATTGGAATAAACCCTTTGAATTAATGTGTGATGCAAGTGATTTTGCAATTGTCGGCATATTTTTAGGTTTGTGTTGTATTTTGAAAAGGGGGTCGCCTACAGAAATTGTTGGCGAATTTTAGATTTTTAAATTTAATTTAAATATATATATATATATATATATATATGTGTGTGTATAATTTAAAAAGTAGCATCTGATTTTAAAAATAATTTTAAGTTTGAAAATTTTAAGATATGAAATCAAACCGATCTCACATCCCAAATAGTTTATATAAACGAAAACCACATCACAAACCGCGTATCAATCTCGAAGGACAAACACACTGCTTGACGATGGGGCTCGATTAAATAAACTAGAAGATTTGTGACATCCGTTTGGTCTGCGAACCAATTTTATAAGCCGACAAGTTCCCCTGTTAAATATAAAGAAATTAAACGAGGTTTATATTACTCAGGTTCTTAAAGTTCCCTATAAGGGCAAGCCCCTATAGTTAATTACATCTTAAATGACGGGAATCATTTAAGAAAACTCTCGATAATGATCAGTGGTTTTGCTCTAAAGAATTTCAAAGTTTAAGGTTTTCAAAGGATTGGATTGTGGAAATTTCAATAGGGATTAGCTCAAATTTGGAACAGTTTATTTTAGGAGAAGCTGAGGATCCAAGAAGAATCTTGGCAACTTCCCAAACTATCATATGGTTTGGTTTCAGTCCTGCCAATTTTAATTAATTAGGACTTATATTTGTATGATATAATCACACAAATAGCCTCGAAGATGTGAGGGTTTATGTCGTACCAAACAACTACCTCGGAATCCTAAGACCGGTTAGGGCTTAATTTACATGACATGATCATGCAAATGCCTAACGAAGAGTTGAGGATTTATGTTGCACTAGGCAAACTACCTCGAAGTCCTATGACTTTGTTGTTTAAAACTAGGAAAGGTTTTGCTGAAGTAGATTCAAATTTTGCTGATGACGATAATCGTGCTGCCCACCATGCTCCAAGCTCCTTATTGTTGTAGAGGTTTAGTTTTAGAAGTCATAAATCAGGAGATGAGAGAAGTGTTTTGGTTTACAGAAAATCTTAAAATCCAAGTGTTTTTTAATATTTTAATTAAAACAAATCTTAAAGTTGTTAAAACAGAACCGATTAAGATCCCACGGTTCCGTCATCCCGGCACCGGTTCATCAAATTTACTTAGTCCAAATGAATTTGCTAAACTCAACTGAATGAGTTCCACACTTTCATTTAGACCGTGGGAAATCCCGTTAGCAACACGTGGGTTACATCATCCGAGATATTCCTGATTATTCAACGAGACGTTTTAATTTAGTTGCAATTGTAGTTTTGTTGTTCTGTTTGTCATTAAATTTTGAGTTATTTTATATTTTGGAATGTTGTGGCGATGAATTTTATCTTGTGGTGACTTTTAATTTAGTTTCGGTCCTATTTTAATGGTTTTGGTTTTCATGCAACAGTCTTGTTTAACATGCGAGAAAAAGTAAAGTACAGTACATGTAAGTAAATTGCAATAAAATAAAAAGCGTACCTGAGGGGTCTTCCCGTCATCCCAAGCTGCACTTAAAACACATGTTAAGGCATTTAAATATTTCAACAAGTACCTAGGTAAAGCTAAGGGGCAGGTTTTGGTTGTCTACCAAGATCCTAGTCCTATTGCTAGTCATCTCCTATGACGTCTAGGTTGTTGGTTTGGTTTAAGGATGATTTTCTTTATCAAAGAATAATTAAATTCAATTGTTCTTTTAAAACACCCCATCATATCGAGGAAGTGTTTAAGACGAATCTTAAACATCTTTTCAATACTTCTGGAATTATTTTGAGTTCAAATGAATTTTATTGTATTGGTGAATCAATCATCCAAGGATTTTTATTTTTATTTTGTTTCTTGCTCACTGAACTTAGGACATTTGAATATCTTATGTGTGAAGTGACATTTCACTTAATACTCTATTTAAGAGTTATAATAATTAAAGTCTTTTAAGGGCAAGTCGGGTTGTTGAGAATTTTAATGATTTTTAATTTAAAGTTTGATTTAATGATTTAAAGTGATTTAATTTAATTATGGGGTTTTAATTAATAATTTTAAGTTTGGAATAGTGTTCAAATTATTTTATATTTAATTTAAATCTTTACACTTTCAATTATCTTAGTATTTCATATAGATGTTTATGTTTTAAAATTTACCTAGATAGAAAGAGGTGTTGAGATTACTGATATGTTTTGATTTAACTTTTAATGATTTCATTTAAGTTTTTTGTTAAGTGATTTTAGTTTAATTTAATTTAATTTAATTTTATTTAATTTTATTTAATTTTATTTTATTTTATTTTAATTTAATTTAATTTAATTTTAATTTAATTTTAATTTTTAATTTAATTTAATTTTAATTTCAATATTTTAAATTTAATTTAATTTAATTGTTAAGGTGTTAATTTAATTTAATTTAATTCCAAGATTTTAAATTTAATTTTAATTATTGGACCATTTAACATTTTAAGCTTTAATTCATTTAAGGGTTATCTTCTTTTCATTTTTTTAAATTTATTTAGTTTGAATTATTATTTTAATTTTTAATTAAGAATTAAATATTATTGAAGTGACTTATTTAGGGATTTTTAAATTAAAGAATAAATATCCTCTTAATAATATCCCTATTTTAATAATCCAAATTTAAATTTATATATTCTTTCCAAAATTTAAATTATTTAATTAATTAGAGTTTCATTTTGATATTTTCAAAGTGTTTAATGGGTTTCTACCCTTTTAATTTCCCTAAGTTTCAATCATCCAAGAGAAAGTTAAAATCAAATATTTTACCCTCCATTTTGATTAGACCTAAAGTTTTAATTAAGGGTTAAAATTCTTAATTACCTTTATGCTCTTTTAGGCTTATTTATTTTTTAACTCACTAAATTGAGCTCAAATGAATTTAAAATTTTTATGTCACCTCACTCATATATCAATTAAGACATTTGAGGAGAAAATGTGATTTTTCTGAATTTAATTTATTTATATAATTATTTTTAGTAGAAAATAGGGGTTTTCAAAGAAAATTCAACAACATGACCAAGGAAAGGTTTTTGTCCTTAAGAAAATTATGGAATATTTCTAATAACCAGAGGACCACTTGGACCAATTTTGGTGATTTATTGAATTATATTTTATTTATTATAATTATTTTGAGTTTTAGAGTATTAATTAATTTTAAAATAAAATAAAAATTGAAAAATAGATTTTATATTTTTCTTAAATTTCTCTGACCTCAAGGAGTCCAGAGAAACAAATTTTATAATTTTCTAATTTTTCTTTAATTTATTAGAATTATTTTAGTGAAAAAGGTTGAAAATTCATTTTTTAATATTAAAAATTACATTAAGCCTTTAAAATTCAATATCTTATCCTAGGGACATAGGAAAAATATTTGGTTTATTCCTAAGTGATTAGATGTCAAAATGTGACATTTTATGATTTTTAATATTTTTGTGATTTTTATTATTTTTTAATTATTAAAATATTAAAATATTGTGAAAAATCAACTTTTTTAGAAAATTCCAATTTTAATTTTCCTGAACTCCCCTGATATCAGAGAAGCTCCAAAACCATTTTTGTGAATTTTGAAAATTATTTTTAGAGTTATGAATTTTTAAAGTTCCATTTTGCTCATGAGGCTTAATTAATCCATTTGGTGGGGTTAATCAAGTCCAATTGATTTCAAAATTTTACGTAACGTTCCTCTGACCCTAAAGAGCAATGGAGAATTATTTTCAAGTTAATTTAGTGTGTAGTTAAACCTAATTAATTCAAATTCAATTTTTGGAGTTTAGGCCAATTAAGGTTATTATGAATGAATTAACTCAAAATATATTTTTCATAGAGTTCCCTGGTCCTAAGAAATATCACCAAATTTTCCTAGAATTTATTTTATAATATGCTAATTATTGGAATTAAAATACCTAAAACGGTGACATGAACTTGAAAAATCAATAACTTTTCACAGGGATAGCCTCTGACCTTGAAAAATTCAGGGAATGTTTCCAAGATCAGAGGCTTCACAAGCCCTATGGTCTCATACCATGGTGAATTGTCTATGCAAATGAAGAAACAAAACATTGAAAATAGTAAATAAATTATTAAAAATAAAATACTGATCTAATTAACCTGATTTCTTTTCCACATTATTCTCCTCTATTCACTGAGCAAGATGATATTTTTATTTTATTTTTGTGATTTTTCTATGCAAAGATATGAATTTTTGAAGTTCTGGTATTTAAATAATTCAAAAATATCCTAATTTCCTACTTATCCGACTCGGCGCCGCGTCAACCTACGGCGGATCGAAAGCCCACGCGTCACTTTGTGATGCAGCGCTGCCATCTGACTCAGTGCTCTAGGGGCCCGCAGTTCACGTAACATTCCGCTGTCCTGCTTCGATCTAGACCGTCCAATCGATACACGTGCGATCCAACGGCTCTGGTCATCGGCTACGACTGGTGTGCACCCGTGACCGTCCACACTCAAACCCTAATATCTCTCTCGATTCTCAATGGATTTTCGAGTACTTATGCTCTATGGATTCGTCTTGAAGAGACGAACACATCCATACGGTTTATAAGCTATGAAATTAACTCAAACAAAATGGAGCATTGCTGGAAGCTCGGGAGGAAGAATGAGTTCATACCTTTGCTCAGAGAAGTGAAGCTTCGATCTCAGGGTTGTGTCACCTTCGATTGAGTCCAAGCAAGCTCCAGATGAAGTCTCTGGCTCTGTAGAATTGTCTAAGTATGAATGTGACCAGACCCGACTTCAAAGCTTGGAGGCTGGCGCAACTGGGTGGCCTGAAGAGGGGGCTTTCACTGGGGAACTCCTTCTCTTGGTCCTGTGCAGGTGTGGGTGAGTTTAATTTGGATTTGTTGGAGGTTCCAGAGGTCTCCTATTTTTTGGAGGATTTTCAACTCAGAAATTGAGCTCTGTTAATGGGGTTTAGGGCAAAGGAACACTGGGGATCAATTGCTCCAAGTTAGGAGAAGGTCCTGGAGCAATTTTGGCAGAGTTTCCTTAAGGTCTGGTTCATCACCTTCTTTGGCCAAGAGGTGAGTGGGTTTAAATAGAGGTGGCTGGAGGGCCTCCCAGGGGGGTTTGAGGGCTTGGATCAACTGCTCAGGGCAAGGGAAGAACAGCTGCAATGGCCATTTAGGTTGGGACAAGTCAGCTAATTCAAATTGAATTTTTGATTCAAATCAAGCCTCTCGGCACAGTGGTTTTCTGCGGCTGTGGTGGCTGGCCGGCCAGGCATGGGTCACCCTCAGGGTCAGGGAGGTCAGTGCTTGAGTTTTGTGAGTTCAATTGGCAAATGCCAAGTGTAAAGGATTTGAATCAAAGTGGAAGGGGGAAGGGATCATTTTGGGCTTGGTTTGGTCAAATGCATGGATTTGGGTTTGGTGCACCCACCAAGGCCTGATTTGGGCTGAAGGGAATCATATGGCTCATCTGAATTGGAGTGGAGAAGTCTTCATCCATGGTGAGGTGGCTAAGCATGGTTTAATGTGTATCATGGATGACGTTAAAAAAGCTTAAAGAAGGCTTAAAAAAGGGGCCCCTCCATTTGCCATAAATGACATGGTGAGGTGTCAAAACTCTCATGGCTTCATATGGCTTGCAAATGGCTCACATTTGGCTTACATTTGGCTTGGAAAAGGGTTGGCTTGTTTCATGAAAAAGGGTTTTAAGGATTTTTGGTATTTAGGGGTAATTTGGCACATGGCTTAGTTTAGAAAAATTCAATGATGAATTTGAAACATAGGGTGTGATTTAATTAAATGCATGATGAGACGAAAATGTCATGTGGGCTTGGGATTGATTTTGGGCTTTTGAAATGGTTTTGGATGGGCTTTTAAAGTGGTTTAAGGAAGTGGGCTTTTGGACTTAAAGTAAATTTAGGATGAAAATTTTGTAAAGGATTGTGCCAAATAAATGTTGGGTTTAGTTTAGGGATGTTTCATGAATATTTTAGAAAAGGTTTGGTGTCATTTAGAGTGGAATTGGATTTAATTTGGGCTTTTTTTATAAAGGGGCCAAAGTGGGTCAAATTGGGCTAACTTGGGCTAAGGTTGGGATAATGTTGGATTTGATGTAAAATTAATGTTGGGAAATGTTTATGGGAGTGTTACAAAGAGTTTTCAACTTCGGTTGAGCTCTAATTTTGGGATTTGGGCCCATTTGGGTTAGGTTTGGGCTTAGGTCAATTTAAGGGATTTTGGTTTTGGGTTAGGTTTGGGTGGAGTTTAGGTTCAAATTTTGGGCAAATCAAGTTAGTGTTTTGTTTATGGGGATGTTATGAAGGCTTTAGAAAAGATTTGGGGCCAATTGGAGTTGAATTGGGCTAGGTTTGGGCTAGGTTTGGGTCATGGGTCAAAATTGGGCCTTAAGCCCCAAATTGGAATTGGGCCCAAATGTCAATCAAATTGGACTTGGATTTGGTCTAAATTGATATTTTGGATATTGAATTGAAGTTTATAATTGAATTGGGCTAAAGTTGAGGTCAATTGGGGTGGTTTGGTTTGACATTGGGTTCACTTGGGTTTAAAATGGGTCAAATTGGGGGTTTTGGTAAAAGTGGGGTAAATTGTCAAAATTGGCCCATGGTGTAGTTGAACAAAATGAAATTGGGAATATTTGGGATTTTTGGAATTTTTTTGAGAATTTTTAGAATTTTTGGATTTTTAGGGTAAAAGGGTATTTTGGTAATTTTGGGGGTTTAGGGGTATTTTTGGAAATTTTGGTATTTTTGGTCAAAGATGGTGAATTTGAGTGGGGGGAAATTTTTAGGATTGATCTTGAGGAATTTTGGGTAATTTATGTAATTTTGCAAATTTTGGGTCATTTCAAGGGTATTTAGTAGGTTTGGTGGGTCTGGGGCCCCGGGGGTCAAAATTTGAAAATTTGAAAATTTGAAAAAATGAAGATTGATCAAGTTTGAGTGAAATTGAATCATTTTGGTTAAGCCATGAAGACATGCTAAGCCCATATGAGCCATGAGAGGACTCATTTGAGGCACTCACTATGTTGTTCCTAACCCTCTTAGCCAGGGGCTTAGGGGTTAAGGACCATCCATATGAATTACCTACATGAGTCAGGAAGTTAAGTTGGTGAGAATGTGGTTTTAGGCCTTGGAATGTGTGTGAGAGTGTAGTGTATGTGCAAGTCAACCCTCACCAGACCAGGCCATCCAGGGTATTCCTAAGGCCAAAAAGTCCTATAGGGAACTCATCCTCTAAACCTCCACATTTGATTTCAACCCTCTAGGTGATTAGGGGTCTACAATCAAGCTTGTGGGGTTTGCGGGGAGTCAGAAGTAGTTTGAATTTCTAAATGGTTGGTTCCATTTCTAGTCCTCTAAGATTAGTCGAAGGAAAAGCTAAGGCTAGATCCTAAGTACTAAAGAGAGAAGCAAAAGACCTCACCAAAATTGAGGTCAACGAGCAATTGGAGCTCGTATTGGGACAAAAATATGAGAAAATTTTTAAAGTTATATATTATGCTAAGTAAAACTCTTTACGAAACTCAAAGAAATTACACTACTACTGAGAAAGAGCTTTTAGCTATAGTTTATGTCTTTGATAAATGTAGACCTTATCTTCTTGGTACCAAATGCATAGTTCATACTGATCATTCCGCTATTAAATATTTAATGACAAAAAAAGATGCTTTTTACTTCTACAAGAATTTTATTTTCAAATAGTGGATAGAAAAGGAGCTGATAACCAAATTGTCGATCATTTATCTAGAATTAAGAATGAAGTTATTGCGAGGAAAATATAAATGAGAAATTTCCTGATGAACATTTATATGTTATTCAAGGATGTCAAAAACCTTGGTATGCGGATATAGTTAACTATTTAGTTAGAAATATTCTACCTTATGGATTGAATAACAAATATATTAAGAAATTTAATAATGATGCTAAATCTTATATTTGGGAAGATCCTCATTTATTTAAATTAGGAAGAGATTCTGTAATTCGAAGATGTGTACCCTATGAAGAAACTTTTGCTATTATTCAAAAATGTCATGATTCCAATTTTAGAGGACACTTTGGAGTAGATAAAACTGCATTTAAAATTTTAAATTGAGGATTTTATTGGCCTACCTTGTTCAAAGATGTGAGACATTATGTGAAAAAATGTGCTCGATGTCAAAGGATAGGAAATATATCTAGAAAAGATGAAATGTCTTTAAACTATATATTGGAAGTTGAAATTTTTGATATATGGGGTTTAGACTTTATGGGACCATTTGTACCATCATCTGGAAAGATTTATATTTTATTAGTAGTTGATTATGTTTCAAAGTGGATTGAAGCTGTAGCTTTACCTAACTGTGATTCCAAAAGTGTTTCAAAATTTTTAAAGAAAATGATTTTTTCAAGATTTAGAATGCCTAAGGTAATTATCACAGATGGTGGAAGTTATTTTAGAAATATAAGAATTCAATTATTACTAGACAAATTTGGAATCAAAACACGAATTGCAGCTGCGTATCACCGTCGAACAAGTGGAACAATTTGAAGTATCAAATAGAGAAATTTAAAGAATTTTAGAGAAGACTGTTAATCCTAAAAGAACTGATTGGGTTGATAGACTTGATTCTGCATTATAGGCTTATAGAACAGCTTATAAGACACCAATTGGAATGTCACCTTACCGGTTAATTTATGGTAAACATTGTCACTTACCTGTTGAACTTGAACATAAAGCTTATTGGGCGATAAAGGAGTTTAATTTTGATTTGAACACTGCAAGAGAAAAACGATTATTACAATTAAATGAGATGGATGAAATAGAAAATGAATCATATGAAAATGCAAAAAGTTATAAAGAGAAAATGAAGATGTTACATGATAAAAAGATTTCAGGAAAAATATTCGAGCCTGGATAAGAAGTATTATTATTTAATACTCGTTTAAGACTTTTTCCTAGAAAATTAAGATCTAAATGGATGGGACCATATATAATTGAGAAAGTATACCATTATGGAGCTGTGGATATTAAAGACCCCAAAACAGGAAAAATATTTGAAGTTAACGGATTAAGACTGAAGCCTTATTTGGGAGACATTAAAATGATTTATAAAGAGGCTTACGAGTTGAGTCTACCTGATTAAAGACTTAATTAGGTCGTGCTGACGAGGTTAAACCAAGTGCTTTGTGGGAGGCAACCCATAATTATTTTTGTGTGTTTTTACATTTCTAATGTAAGGTTATGCCTCGGTCTTGACTAATTTTATATAACTTTAGAAAATTAGACGCTAACATGTCTTCATTGACTTTAGCTAAAGATAATCTTAAAGTTTATATAGTTTGGACTTTATATCACTCCATTTCATATGTGAGTAAAAGGAGATCAAGTTAACCTTCAGTATGATTGTTTATAATTTGTGTTACTAAGTCTATATTGATCTTACCATTCTAATTTACCTATTTTGGGGAACGAAACTTTAAAATTTGACGATAGGCGAAACGGAGTCGAACATGGTTCTGGCGCCTAGGAGCCGAAATTCGGCGCCTAAGCGCCAGAGTAAAATTGTGTATCGATGGGTACGGCGCCTACGCGCCAGATTTGGGTCCTAAGCGCCACAGTTACTGGATCGTGTAAAAACCAAACAATTTCCGTTTTTCACACGATTTTCTCCTTTAAATTACCCCATCTTCGTCTACAATCCCTAAGCAACCAAAATTACGACCTAGACACTTCATTCTTGAGAGATTAGAGAGGATTTTTGAAGAAATAGAGAGAAGAAATCTTGGAGAAAAGGCTAGAGACAAAGGTCCAAAGGATCCTCAACCCTACTTCAATGGTTTTATCGTTGTAAGTTTGGAGAAAATTTCAAGTAGTCTAGATAAATTTGAAGCAGAATTCAAAAGTATTGGAGATCGCCTCCATGAGATGTATCATCAAATTAAACATCTGGAATGGCAGGCGAAGCTTCAATTTGATCATTAAACAGCTTATCAAGATGCTCTAATGGAGATGTATGCTAAGAACAAATGGATCGATGAGAAAACGGCTACGGATTTTCCGAGGGCGTTAGTATTCTTCCCAAGTAGGCCTAGTAATCTTTCTTGTGAAGAGAATGGAAATTTCTAATTTGAAGATTAGATAGTTATTGTGGTGTGATCTAGACTTTTATTAGTGTGTCGTTGTATAATTTTAGTAAATCGAATGTGTTGTTGGTGTCTTTGATTTATTGTTCAATGTGTGTTGTATTTGCTTTGAAATTGTGTAGTTTGATTGTTTGTTAGGACTTGAATTATATTACTATACTTATCTGTATTGTATTGAGCCAAAATTCAAGATTATGAATGGAATTAGAAGAGTTTGATTTAAACCTTATGTTTAATTGGTGGATTTAATTTTTAATTTTTAAAATTTTTTAGAAATATTTTGGAAGTTGGAAACTGAAGCACTTCTCTAATATGAGTAATTAGAAGTTGAATTTATGAGTTTTGAAGGAAAATAAAATTTTTAAAGTAATTTTTGTGAAAGGCGAGTCTGGCGCCTAGACGCCAGAATTCGGCGCCTAGGCGCTAGTTCAGCCTGCTTACCGAAAATTAGCATTTAAATGCCATTAGCCATGGTTGACGCCTAAGCTTCATCCCCTTCCTCTTTTTCGTGAAAATACACTCCCTAGATCCATCTTGAGGTCAATACATCAAGTTTTTGAGCCCGAAATCACTTGATTTCTTCATCTCGAGGTCAGATCTACCTTCTAATCCATTTATTTTTTATTCTTACCATAGTTTTTCTTATTTTTTTGCTAAAAACCAATTTTTGAGAAAATTTTTTATTTTTAGAGTTTCTCCATGGATTTTTAAACTCATTTTAAGTTTCTCAAGCTTCAAAAGAGTTTAAATATTTGATTTCTAAATTTATTTGTGTTTTCTTTCACGTTTAGATGGCACCAAAATCTAAGCGAGGAAAGGCACGAGAAAATTTCGACAGCAGCAATTTTTCTACTGCTGCAGCGCATTTTCATTATCACGAATTTGCGGCGTGAAGAAAGTTTATCTCGGAGCGCAGTTTTTACAATCCTGGTGAAATGATCGAGAACACGACCGTTTCACACAACTAGCAACGATTTTGTTATTTCACTGATGTTGCTGTTATTCCTATTATACGAGAGTTTTATGCCAACTTTTTGGATGCGGAAGACTACGATGTCTTCGTTAGAGGTGTCGGAGTAGGATTTACTCCGGAACGAATCAATATTTTCTACGACCTGCCACCTACCATCAAGTGCTACTATTCTGGTTTATCTCCATTTGAGGGAGATCTTGAGATGATTATTGCATATCTGACTGATGGCACTGGAGCTTGGAAGATCCGGAACGACAAACGAGTAAAACTTCAAATCTTCTAAGCTAAATGGTATTTCAAAGGCATGGCATTATTTTATTTCTGCTCGACTTCTACCTTCCAACCACCTGAGTGAAGTTACCAGAGATCGAGCTATCCTGAACTACTGCATTCTGGAGAGGAAGTCTATAGATGTTGGCTATTATTTATGATTCTGTGGAATCGATTGCTAGATTCAGCACTTCTGTGGGATTAGGATTCCCATCCTTGATTCATTCTTTATGCATGAGCAATGGAGTTTCTGCTGATATATCAGAGGAGAAGTTGAAGACTACAAAGCCAATTGGGCAGGAGAGTGTTAGCATTTATGATCTTCTTCGAAGGAAGAGATCTACTGGTCCTTCTACTTCTGTACCTACTCCAGGTAGAGCTTCTACTTCTAGACCTTCTACTTCTACTGCTGAGCCACCATCTAGTTTTTGGGAATCGATGCATGATCAATTTCGGAGTAGCGGAATGAGTTATTTATAACTCACCTGTGAGTAGATACTATAGACAAGAAGATTGATCATTTATCTGAGTTTACCCAAAGGAAAAGTGAGTATGATGCTGAGTATTCAAAGTCTTTAGTGAGATTCTTGAAGGGTGAGCATGATGTTCAGTTTCCTACCTGTCCTAAATTTTCACCGTATGTTGATCCAAAAGATGTGGAGTTTTCTTTTGGTGATGACGATGACGAGGCTACAGATAGTAATTAGTAGCTTGATTTACCTCTGAGATGTGTTGATTCTGTTGTTAGTTTATTTCTTGTTTGCTAGTGTTGTTTGTTGTTTTTGTTTGTTTGTGTAGATTTTTTTATGAAACTTTGTGTGGATTGTTTGATGTTAAGACTATTTTAAATATTTAGTGTATTGTGTTGAAGACTGAAATTTGGATGAATTAATATTTATTTCTATTTCAGCCTACTGTATTCTGTTTTTGTTACTATTAGTAGTATAGTCGTTTAATTCAGCTACTGATATAAAAAAAATGATGAGCCTGCTTAATTTTATACATGCTTCGTTATTTCAGTAATATTCATAAAAAGAATGTGTAGAAGTAATTTTTTCTTTTTAGACTGTTTTTACATACTTATAAAAATTCCTTTTTAAATTATACCTTTCTTTCTCTCATACTTTAATTTTTTTCATGATATACCAAAACTTAAGTTTGGGGGAAGGGAAAATACATGCAAATTTAAATTTTATTTGTCCTTAATGAACTCATATTTTCTAAAAAAAAAAATATTAACATAACATAAGGAATGAAGAATCTATTTAGGATCATTTAAATTTTTGAAATTATAAATAATTTAGTAGACTTAACCAAAATTTTAATAACTTTAATTGATTTTAATAATAGAATTATTGAACTTAAAGAAGAGTAAGATTAAGAAAATTTTCTATTCATAGTAGAAATAATTGAATTTTAGAAGTATTAAGAAATCAAAAATTATAACTTGAAAAAAGGAAAGATTGAAATTCTTTTTGAAATCTATTCATGTTATAGTAATTAAGTGAAAATGTATAAGTTTGAAAATATAAGTTAAGGATAGCGAAGTTCAAAACCATTAACAGGCTATCCAGATATAGTAATCCTCTCTTTAAAAAAAATAAGAGAGAGAGAGGAGAAGCTTGAGGAGATGCATAATCAAAAATTGGCTTCACTTGAATTAGCTTATAAGAAAAAAAACTGATTACATATTTTACTTAATTTTTATGCATGCATCTTTATTAGAAAAAATTTTCATGAAGATCTTTTTCTTGTAAATAATTTATGTGATCTTAATATAATAAACTACAATTCTTTTCAAAGTGAATGAAAAAATTTTTGAAATCATATGATTTGGTAGTTAAATATTCTTTAAATTCTTAAAATTAAACTTACTTAGTTAAATTTGGTTAATGATTTACTAAAGCCTTTATAAAATCAAAAATTATAAGAAATCTTAAATATTTACATTTTATTCTAATTGTTATACATTTTATATAGTAAAAAGGGTTACTTGAGGACAAGTAACGTTTATGTTTGGGGGATTTTGATCCATGAAAAAAATACCTATTTTTATGTCTTGATTTTTATCAAATTTTTAAGGATATTATGCTTTAATGAAAGGTATTTTTGTGTTTTGGATGTAGGTGATGCAAAAATGTTCAAGAAGGAAAAAGGATGAAAAAGGAGCAAAAAGGAGCAAAAATGGAGCCAAAATGCAAAATTGTCAAAATAATTGGTCCGGCGCTTTGGCGCCAGAATCCGGCGCATAAGTGCCAGTTCGATACATAATTCTGTAAGATCTTTGACGACTTTTGGACGGTTATTTTAACGGTGTTAGCGGTTATTGGATCATTTAGAAGATTGGCAGTTATTCCTAGATTATAGGACATATGATACATTGTAATTAGACGCTTGGAAACGGTTAGGATAGCGAAGAGATGCGATCCAAAGTGAAGAGGTGTGAAGAACTGGACACATTTTGAACATGGATACATTTTGAAGAGGTGCCTCAAGGCAACCCTTGAAGCCTATAAATAGGAGGCTACTCCTTCAGAGAAAAACGCCCACAAACCACCAACGCCCAACCTAGTCCCCTAGCCCCATAGTTCCATTTAGAGAGAAATTAGAGAAATATTTTAAGGGCCATATTTATAGTTTCTTTTATTAATTAGTGAGTTTATTTTAGAGTTTGTATTGAGAGTATTTGCAGAGTTGGTGCTTTTGAAGTCTATTTACTTTGGAGTCAGAAGGATTCAGAGGTTCAGTTGGAGAAACACTTGAGATAAGTATTTGTATTTTGATTCAAAGTTTTATTTATATGTTTTGTTGTTTAAATTCAATGTGTTTTGAGTAGTTACTTTACTTTCTTCTTTCAATTATGAAAAGATAAATAAGATAATATAAAATTCGTTAGAGAATTAAAAACTGTATATATTTTTTAAACATTGTGATGATATTAATACCGGATTTGAATTTACTATTTAAACTGGCCATTTAAATTGTTAAAATCTGTTGAAGAGTTTTGAGACCTAGAAGGAGATGAATTCTTAACTAGTAGATATCACATGAATCCTTGAGTAGTCGAAGGCTTTGCGCGGGTTATTCAAGGTGAAGTGCAAATAAATAGGAAGATATTATTTAATGGGAGTAGAATTTACAAGTTTTTAGAGTGACAGGCTAAATTCTTGTAATTTAGTTTATAGAGAAGGAAAGGGTCACTAATAGGGCCGACCATAGCTACCCTTGGACATCTAGTAGTGTGAGCCTAGATTAACACATTCTACTAACAATACATCCAGACCTGATCTATAGATTACTCAATGTTCTTTATACTATCGAGCGAAGGTAAAGAATAGGAATGCTTCTATTTGGCACAATACCATAAATTTATAATCTCCACGAATATTACATTATCTAAAAAGTCTTAGATTAATTGAAAGGAAGAAAGTTGTTTTCTTATTTTTATTTACATCAATCATTACTTTATTACTGCTTTATTTCTGCATCTAGTAAATTAAATATCAACTTTTTAACTTTAAAAGAAATACATAAAAATAAAATCAAAATATTAAAAAAAAATCTATAATCCTCCTCGTGGGATCGATACTTGGGGTCTTTATTTAAAGCCCTATATTACTTGAAACGATACGTATACTTGCATAGTACCCCTAGTGTGTAAAATATTTTCCAGAAAATTATATTTATATACACTAGCCGCTATTATTATTTGAGTCAAAGTATTGGTTATAACATATTTTTGATAGCATAAATTACTGCAATGTTTGGTGATTGCAAACCAAGTTTTTGGTGCATTGCTGCTAATCGAGGGTCATGACCTGGCACCCTCCCTGCCCCCCTTACCTCAAAGTCAATTGTGATGGAAGTTTTTGGGATGGGAATGCTGGTATTGGTGGACTCTTTAGGAACCATGTGGAGACTTGCTTGATGTTTTTTCCATGCTCTTGTGGCTGCTGTTGATGCAATGGAGGCCGAACTTATTGCTATGTACTGGGCACTGCTGATTGTCATAAAACTCAAGTGGAGATACTTTGAAGTGGAAGGGGATTCCCAACTGGTTCTCCAACAGTTTAATCTCATAGAGGCTCCTGTCTATCTTCCCTGACACGATAATCAGTGGGTTAACAGGATCCATAGCTTACTGTCCCAGCTCCATGTCAAGTTCCATTACATTTACAGAGAAGGAAACCACCATGCGACCGGTTAGCTAAAGCCGGCTCCTCCTCCGACTGCGTGGTTGTATCTACCGTTCCCCCTCCCAAGTTAGCCAACCTCATAGGGGGGGACAACCTTTCAGCTCCTTACATTAGAATTGTGCACTGATGTTACCTACTGTTTCACTTGATGATTGGAGACCCCCTACTCCCCCTCCCCCCTCATCTGACTTTGTCAGGCCTATGTATGTCTACTGCTGCTAGAATTGAAATTTTCTTATGTTTTATTTGCCTTTTGGAATATATATATATATAACTGTATATATATATATATATATATATATATATATATATATATATATATATATATATATACACACACACACATTCTTGTACTTTTGTTTGGGCTTTCTTAAAAGCTTTTAGCCATTCGGAGTGGACTCCTTAGGATTTGATGTTAGATGGAGCCTTTCCATTAATCGTTTTGTACTTTCCACTTGTTATTAACGTGTAAGGAGCCCACTGATGCTCCCTTTTGGAATATATATATATATATATATATTTAAGTTAATAAATTTTGGCATTTAAAAAAGTCGCACTAAGTTTTTGGCGCCGTTGTCGGGTATGTAATAGTAAAAGTAAATTTGGTAGTACTTGAAAACTTATATTTGAATTACAAGTCATAATTGTATGTGCTTGCTTATTGCTAGTGTGCTTATTGTGATTGTGCATGCGTAGATTCGGAACTAAAAATTTAATACCTTACGATTCTGAATTGGAGCGTACTGTTAAAAAGATTTGAAAATAGGAGAGAGAACTTACAAATTTAAATCAAATGGCGAACAATCTAAACAATCAAGGAATTGAAAATGAAAACCAACCAAGACCATTAAGAGATTATGCTAACCCTACATTAGATGAAATTCACTTAACTATCCATAACCTTGATGTAGCTGCTAATTCATTAGAGCTTAAACCTACTATTATCCAAATAGTACAAAATAATCAATTCGGTGGAACATCGAATGAAGATCCTAATTTACATCTTGTGAGTTTTCTAGAACTATGTGCTACATTTAAATATGATGGAGTGTCAAATGACGCTGTTAGACTAAGGTTTTTTCCTTTTTCATTAAGTTATAAAACCAAGGCATGGTTAAACTCGTTAGCACCTGGATCTATTAGAACTTGGAGATAACTTTCACAAAAATTCTTATCAAAGTATTTTCCACCATAAAAGACTGTTAAGCTTAGAAATGATGTAACATATTTCAGTCAATTTGAGGGAGAATCAATATATGAATCATGGGAAATATTTAAAGATCTTCTTAGGAAATGTCCACATCACGCTCTACCAGATGGTTAACAATTCAAATATTTTATAATGGATTGGTAGGATCTCTTATACCAATTATAGATGATGTTGTTGGTGGATCACTAATATCAAAACCTTTTGAAGAGGCTTATGCTTTAATTGAAGAAATGACTACTAGTATTTTCAATGGCCTGCTGAATGGGTAAATCCTAAGAAAGTAGCCAATATTCATGATTCTGATGTTATAACTATGATAGTTTCTCAAATTGCTGCCCCTTCAAAGAAAATAGATCAATAAGGAATGAATTGTCCTCAAATGCCTCCAGTGTTAAAAGAAAATTCATTATGACAAATTGTAAATGCTCAATCTTCATAGGAAAACTTAAATGCAATAAACAATAGACAGAACAATCCGTATTCAAATTATTATAATTCTGGTTGGAAAAACCACCTAAATTTAAACTGGAATAATAACAATAATGTTAATACTGTTAATCCTCAGTGGGGGAACAACCCAGTGAACCTATTAGGAAACTTGAACAACCAAGGAAATATGAATTATAGACTTTCTCATCCTCCGAGCTTCTATAATAAACAACAATTTAAGGGAAATAAATTATCTATGGAAGAAATGGTTCTGAATATGGGAACTCAATTACAAAGCTAGGGAGCTGCAATTAAAAATATAGAAAATCAATTAGGACATATTGCTACTGCACTTTGCAATGGACCTTCAGAAACACTCCCTAGCAATGTTGAAGTAAGTAAAAAAGACTAAGGTAAAGAACAAATCAAGGTTATTCAATTAAGAAGTGAAAAAGAATTGGAAATAATGGTTCAAATAGAAACTAAAGTTGAAAAATAAAAGGTAGAAACTGAAGAAGAAAATGAAAATTTATGTCCAAAATTAGAATATCCATTAAAACAATGAAGATCACTATAGAAAGACGACCACCACCGTTTCCTCAAAGATTAAAGCAACAAGAAAAGGAAAAAAGATTTGCTAAATTTTTAGAATCTTAAGAAATTTATCTATGAATATTCTTTTCGTTGAAGCTTTAGAACAGATGCATGATTATGTTAAGTTTATGAAGGATATACTCAACAAAAAGAGGAAGTTATTAGATCATGAGACTGTTGCACTCAGTGAAGAGTATAGTTCTATAATTTAGAAAAAGCTTCCTGAAAAACTTAAAGATCCTGGTAGTTTTACTATCCCGTGTGCTATAGGTGAAAAATTCTACGGACGAGCATTGTGTGATTTGGGAGCTAGCATAAATCTTATGCCTCTATCAACCTTAAGAGATTGGGAATAGGAGAAAATTGCACGAACTTCTTTAACTCTCCGGTTAGCTCATTGATCTATTACTCATCCTAAGGGAGTTGTAGAAGATGTTTTGGTCAAGGTTCATAAATTTATCTTTCTTGTAGACTTTATTATCTTAGATATGGAAGAAGATAAGGAATACCTATTACCTTGGGAAGACCATTCCTAGCTACAGGAAGAGCCATGATTGATGTTCAAAAAGGAGAATTAACTACGAGAGTAAATGACTAAGAGGTAACATTTAACATTTCAAAATCTATGAAATATCTCTCAATAGAAAAAGAGGATGAATGCTTTAGAATGGAAATATGTGATTACTTGAGAGAGAAATATTTCAAAGAAAAATTTGAAGAGAAAATTAAAACATGAAGATCTGAAAAATAAGAATCATGATGAGATAAAAGATGATTCGGATGAGTCCGATAATGAAGAAATAGAATATGTTCAGGAAAAATTGAAATGCTTGATTCAATGGAACCTGAAAATAAAAGTTTAATTCCATCTATTATGAAACCTTCTGAACTTGAAATGAAAACTCTTCCAAAACATTTGATGTATTTTTTGGGGAATCATCAACATTACCAATTATCGTATCCTCAAATTTAAATGAGTTACATAAACAAAAATTACTGGATATGTTAAAGAAATATAAAAGAGCTTTGGGTTAGACTTTAACTGATATCAAATAAATTAGCCCTTCAATTTATATGCACAAAATTTTATTAGACAATGAAAATAAACCTAGAGTTAATCCGCAAAGGAGACTGAACCCAATGATGAAAGAAGTAGTAAAGAAAGAAATTTTAAAGTGATTAGATGTTGGAATCATATATCCCATTTATGATTGTGCTTGAGTATGTCCAATTCATTTTGTTCCTAAGAAAGGAGGAGTGATTGTTGACATAAATGAAAAGAAAGAAATTATATCAACAAGACAGATCATTAATTGGCGAATTTGTATTGATTATAGAAAATTAAACGCCACCACAAAAAAGGATCACTTTCCTTTACCTTTCCTAGACCAAATGTTAGACAGACTTGTTGGGCACAAGTATTATTGCTCTTTGGATGGATATACCGGTAATCACCAAATACCTATTGCTCCTGAGGATCAAGATAAAACTACATTTACTAGTCCTTATGAAACTTTTTTTTAGAAGAATGCCCTTTGTATTATGTAATGCACCTGCAACATTTCAAAGATGTATCATGTCAATATTTAGTAATTTGATAGATGATGGAATAGAAGTGTTTATGGATGATTTCTCGATATTTAGAGACTCATTTAATGCATGCCTAAGAAACTTAGAAAAAGATTTATAGGCATGCGAAAGAACAAATTTAGTCCTAAACTGGGAAAAATGTCAATTTATGGTTACAAGACGAATTCTACTTGGGCATTAAATATCTAAATATGACATGGATGTAGATCCTGCAAAGATTCAAATTATAGAAAAATTACCACCTCCTACCACAGTTAGATGAGTATGAAGACCTATACATTGCCAAGATTAAGCACACAATAAGTATGATGGTCAACTTCTATGATGAGCATAATGGGTCCCACATTCTCCTCCAGGGGTCGAATGCTACCCCGACCCTGATGCACATGGTGAAGATGAGGGAAGGAAAGCCAACGCCGATTGTAGTGCTCCTACAAACTATATAGAGTATGCATCATCTTTATTCACATTGATTGTGTGTGGTTTTTGATGGCATAGCTTAGGGCAGAAAACTCAAATGTATGCTAGGAAAGAATCAGACAAGGATGAAGAAATGTTAGGCCTTCACATTTTGGTTGAGCGCACACTTTGGAAGGTTAACAAGGTGTCCCTCAACCATGGCCAACCAGGCGTTCCCAACCCATGCTGTGAGATACATGAAGATGTCATTGAAGTTAGAGTCCTTGTTCATGAAGTCAGTAAATTGATCGTCAACATATCTGGCTAGTTTGTACACACCATTGATCATTTTCCAATTGAACTGCACCCAACACCCCATTACAAACACCCTGTCGTTACTGGGCTCCTTGGAATATGCCATGAAATCTTGAACAACTAAGGTAGTCATGGAGTACAGATCCTGGGCAAGCTTCACGGGCCTCTCATGAAGAGGGTGGCAATATCACCCCCGAACTCAGAGATAATAATACGGTAGTTGTGGGATTTTTCATACCTTCATGTGATCTGTCAATTTTTATTTTAAAATATGAAAATAATTTAATTTATATATGTATATAATATTAATTTTGAAGAAGAAGATTTTTAAATTTTGAAAAAAAGACCGAACATATCTAATATATTTGATAGTTTGAATAATCGAGCACGATATTACAAGTAATACTTCATCTTAAAAGATGAGAATATCACTTGATAATAGGCTCAACTATTCAAACTAAGAAATTTATGATATTTATTTAGTCTGAGAAATTTTCAATAAATCATTTCCCTAATTAGTATGAAGATTAGATAGGGTTTAGATTAAGTGGATTACTAATTCTTCTATAGGCACAAGCCCCTATAGTTAATTACATATTAAGCAACTGAATTCACTTAAGAAAACTCTCGATTAAGATTGAGTTTCCTCTTCAAGAATTCAATGTTTAGTTTTCATGTTTGGTCATTAGAAAGTGAAGTAGGAAAAGCTCAATGTAGAACAGTTATTTTGAAATTCAAAGGATTGAAAGGTAGGGGATGTCATAGATTCTGAGGAGAACCTCAATGACTTCCCAAACTATCATATTATTTAGCTTTGCATTTCTAAAATATTTATTTGATGTTTACTCCTGCCATTTTTATTTTAAATCTAGGACTTACATTGTGTGGCATACGATCAACACAGATAACCTAGGAAGATAGAAATTTTTACATCGTACCAAATGAACAACTTTAGAATCCTAAAAGAGCTAGGGCTTATATCGCATGACATACAATCTCGCAAAAGTATAAAGGATAATGAGGATTTACGCCGTGCAAGACGAACAACCTCAAAGTCCCAAGTCTATAGACTTTAGTTGAGGATCATCTTTCACTTCATTGTTTTAGTCTTGATCGTTGTATGAAGTCATCTACCACTTGATCGTATCGTCCCCTCATTCTATGAAGAGATAAATGAGAGAGAAGTCATGCCTCAAACAAACTATCCTAGGTATTTTTCCTCATCGTTGTGATTTTAGCAGGTGCATTTGAGTTGATGATTGTTGTTATTATTTTTTTTGTTATTATTTAACTAATAAGTTATGGTTATGGGGTCTTAAGAATGTTTAACATTTTTTTCTTGTTATTGTATTCATCGTGTGCATAGGGTTTCGGTCTAAACATGTCATATGTCCCTATCCTAAGGCCTTTATAAGAAAAAACATTATTCAGTTAAAGTTTTACACCCTAAGCATATGTCCTATGTTCACTATCCTAAGGCTCTTTCCACATGTCAAAAATACATAAGAAGAGTAACATTGTTGTATGTTTAATCAAAGCATATGAAACTAAGTACAATGAAGGAGGATGGAGTAGCAATGCGTACCTATCGCCTCTAACGTTGGCTCAAGGAGGTTAAAATTATATTTTAAGCATGTAAAAAAATAGGAGCAAGGCAAATGCGTTGATTTATGGATGTGACATATATTAAAACACAAGCATGCAAACTCATATGGAATTAGGCACTAAACATATGAAAATTAGAGCTAGGCATAAGCATTCATGAGATAGGAGTGGGCTTAGCTTCATCACCTGTGGCCCTAATAATTCTTCGTGAGGGGCTTCAATAGGTAACCGTCAACATCTATACTCATAAATTTTAACCTTGGGTAGAAGCTACCAGCAAGAAAATCAAAAGACAGCAACCCTTGGCCCAACCAATGTAACTTACAAGTAGACAGTTAGAAGGTAATACCCAAATTTCTTAATTTTTCATGCATATAAATAAATTAGGCTTTCACTTAGCAGCCAAAATATTGATTAATAAAAGATTTTATTATACTACTGCATACTTTGTAACTCAGAGGGTCGTCGAGTCAATCACACTTTTGGGCTAGAACCATCAGCAGCCTTATATTATACTATTAACCCAATTTTTAGCATCAGCCTTTTGCATCTTCGCTCATATTGCGCTAACACTTCGAACTAACATGTCAACTCGATGATTCATATGAAATTGTCGCAATTTAATTGTCACTAATTACCAAGGAGGGTTTGAGCCTGATATTTGAAACTCAAACCTCTAAGTATTTGGATGAAATTTTGGTTAAGTTGTATTAGGTTAATTCTATGAAATTTAGTGTTTCATTTAGTTTATATTTTTTGAAATATTTTCTATTAATTTCTCTACAAATCACAATAAGTTCAAATGCCCTTCGAAACGCTCAGAACCTTGCTGTGACATTCAGAATATGGTTGAAAATGCTCTCAACATTTTATAAGTCATCTCAAGTTAATTTAGGCTTACTGTGAATTATTGGTTTTGTTGGTCAATTTTAAGATAATAGGTAATTTGAAATATTAACAATTTTAAAAAAATATATAGCTTCTTAATACCTTTATCTCTTATGATTTAATTAGGTTATGGGAGAAGACCCTATCCGAACTGGACTTCTAGAGGAAAGTTATTCAAGTGTTACTAAGAAGGGCACAGTTGTATGCACTTTGGCGATTATCACCTCTCATCATCTTATTGGTATACTTTAAGAGTTTCTATTAAATTGACTTAAAATTAACTTTAATAAATTAGCCTCTCATATTCACATTCTTAACATTAAATGAGTGAAAATGACATTCAGGGCATTTTTGTAATTTAAAAGATCCTTGTGTAAATACCCCTGAATCATGTTGAAGCTTGGAAAATTTTAGAATATTTAGTTGTTCATACCTTACTTCAGAACTTTTATTTTAAACCATGATAATTTGAGTTGTAGATGGTTCATTATGGATCTCTTAAGACTTTAGGGGTAACTTTGTAATTTAAGCAATTTTGACTTTCACCCAAATAATGGAAAAAGTGTTTCCATCTTGTGATAGGAGGCTCAATTTAGGGGATTGAAGGTTTCCAAACCATAATCCCTTCCACTTGGTCATTCAAGCATGGGTGTTCTTTTAATCTTCAACAAATTCCAAACAATTTAACCTTTCATGTGTTTTAAATAACCTTATTAATACGTACTTAACCCTTAATGTTTCAAACATCTCATCAAGAATTTGATCATAATTTCACCCATTTACCCTCTGATGTGACCTATTATTAATTAATTAAGGCTTGAGATGCAAATATGATATTTACAAATGCTCCTTTATGGTAAACACTTCACTAACTATGACCAAATGATTTCATTTGTTGTTAAACCTTGGTAAACATTCACCCATATGCTAACTAATGTTTTAGAGAATTTTTTTATATTTTTTTAGGCTTATTTTATTTTCTATAATTATTTAAATTAGAAATTATGAAATTTAAATGGAAATTTTTTTTAAAAATATGCTCTCTATCATTGAAAATTTTGTATAAGATGGTTAAGATTAAGAAAATCAACCAGAGAAAATTTCATGTCATTTTTATTTATATTTAAATTTTTATATTTTATAATAATTTTAATATAAAAATACTTAGAAAATACATTTCATAACTTTGTACCTCAAGTTTATTTTTCTTAAATGTCTCTAGTCTTCCTTGGCTTGCCACATTTTACTTTTCTTTTTTAAATTTTTCGTTGAATTTTTATAATTATTTATTTAGAATAGTAGTAAATATTAGGGAAAATTAAGATTTTTGATGTTAGAGATGCACTGACCTTGAAACAATTAGAGGACATCTCTAACCACACGAGGAATAATCGTCAAAATTTTATGTTGTAATGATTTATAATTAATTTATATTATAAAAATATGTTTTGGGGGTTTTTAATTAATTAAAAATTAAATATATAATAAATAGTTTCCATTTTACCTTTATTAATTTCTTCACTACTTAGTGAGTTCAGAGGTATTTTTATTTTATTTTTGTGATCTTTCTTTGATAAGATATGAATTTTTGAAGTTAATACGCATTTTATGGATTTATTTAAATCCAAAAAGCCCTGTGTTGACCTCATTTTTGATGAGGTCTTCTCTTCTCTCTTTAGTACTTAGGATCTAGCCTTAGGCTTTTCCTTTGACTATCCTAGAGGATTAGAATTGGGACCCACCACTTAGAAATTCAAACCACTTCTTAACTCCCTGCAAACTCCATAAAATTGATTGTAGACCCCTAATCACCTAGAGGGTTGAAATTAAATGTGGAAGTTTAAAGGATGAGTTCCTATAGGATTCTTTGGCCTTAGGACTGCCCTGGGTGGCCTGGTCTGGTGAAGGGGGCTGACTTACACACACACTACACCTATACACTGCACTTTCACACACCTCTTAAAACCACACCCATACCCAATTTGACCTCCTGACTCATGCAAGTGGTTCACATGGATGGTCCTTAACCCCTAAGCCCTTGGCTAAGAGGGTTAGGAACAACATAGTGGATGCCTCAAATGAGTCCCTTGATGGCTCATGTGGGCTTGATATGGCTTCATGGCTCAACCAAAATGATTTCATTCCACTTACATTTACCCAAGCTTTAATTTTCCAAATTTTCAATTTTTGACCCTCGGGACCCTACACCCGCCTAGCCTACCCAAAACCCTTAAAATTACCCAAATTTTTCAAAATTTCCAAATCACCCAAAATTCCCCAAAAATATTCCTAAACATTTCCTCACCAATCAAATTAATCATCCGTACCCAAAAATACCAAAAATTCCAAAAATACCTCCCAATACCCTCCAAATACCCAAAATGCCCCTCTTAGCCAAAAAATCCAAAAATTCAGAAAATTCCCAGAAAATTCCAGAAAATCCCAAATAATCCCAATTTCATTTTGTTCAACTACATCATGGGCCAATTTTATCAATTTACCCCACTTTTATCAAAACCCCCAATTTGACCCATTTTAACCCAAAGTGAACCCAATGTCAAACCAAACCTACCCAATTGACCCAAATTCTGGTCCAATTCAATTCTAAACTTCAATTCAACATCCCCAACACCAATCTAGACCAAATCCAAGCCCAATTTGATTGGCATTGGGATCAATTTCACTTTTGGCCTTAAAGCCCGATTTGGACCCATGACCCAAACTTAGCCCAAACTCACCAAATTCAACTCCAATTAACCCCAAATATTTTCTAAACCTTCCTTAACATCCCCATAAACAAAAAACTAACATGATTTGCCCAAGATTTTGACCCAAACCCTATTCAAATTCAACCCAAAACCAAAATTCCTTAAATGGGCCTACACCCAAACCCAACCCAAATAGGCCCAAGTCCCAAAATCCAAACCCAACCAAAAATTGAAACTTCTTTAAAACAGCCCCACAAACCCTTCTCAACATTAATTTTACATCAATTTCAACTTTAGCCCAACTTGGGCCCATGGTAGCCCATTTTGGCCCACCTTAGCCTCTTTACCAAAAAGCCCAAATTCAACCCAATCCAAACCCAAATCACCCCACACTTGTTTCAAACCACTCATGACACATCCCTAAACCAAACTCAACAACTATTTGTCCCAACCTCTTTACAAAATTCTCATCCATAAATTCATTTTTAAACTTAAAGGCCCATTCCTTAAACCATTTTAAAAGCCCATCTTTTACCACATCCAAAGGCCCAAAATTGGTCCCAAAGCCCATATGACATTTCCCCTCATCATACTTTCAATTAAACTCAATACCTAAGTCCTAAATTCATCATCAAATCATCCCAAATCAAGCCTTATCCAAGTTCTCATTAAATTATCAAAAGAATCCCAAAACCCATTTTCATGAAATTGACTAAACCTTTCCCCAAGCCAAAGGTAAGCCATGAAGCCATGCATGAGCCACATGTGAGCCATGAGAGCCTTGGACACTCCACCATGCCATATTGGGTAAGAAGAGGGAGGGCTTTCCTTAATCCCTAAAGCTCATTAGCCTTAATCATGATTCACCTAAACTTAAATTTAATCCAAATATATTTGGATGGAGACTTCTCCATGCCAAACCAGCTGATAACTTTGATCCCCCACAGCACCCAAAGCCACCTTGAAGGGTGCACCAAGCCCAAACGGGTGGATTGACCATTTAGACTCAAAACTAGCCATGCCCCATTCTACTTTGGATCAAAGCCTTTACACATGGCAATTGCACCGTTGCTTGCACCAAGTCCTAGCCACGACCCACGACCTTGAGGGTGACCCATGCCTGGCCGGCCGGCCACCCGATCGCCGGAAAACACCATGCCCGAGACCTTGGGAGAGGCCAAGCTTTGGAATTCTACCTTGCTTGAGCGCCCCATGCCTAATGGCCACCATGGTCCGTTCTTCTCCTCACCTAAGCGGTGATCCGACCCTCGACTCCCCACAGGAGGCCCTCCAGCCTCTCCTATTTAAACCCCTCACCCTCTCGGCCAAAAGAGGTGTTGAACCAAACCTTAAGGAAACTCTGCCAAAATCATTCTAGATCACTCTCCACACATAGAGCACTTGATCCCCACTGAATTCCAGCCCCAATTCCCTCCAGCTGAGCTCAATTTTGAGCTCAAACTTTAGCCCAAAAACCAGGACACTTCTTCACAGTGAGCCAATCCCCAAATTGATTGGTCCTACACCTTCACTCGGACCAAGAGGAGAAGTTTCCCACTGAAAGCCCCATCTCCGGAGCCACCCAGGTTGCTCCAGCCTCCAAGCTTTGTGATCGGCTGTGGTCACTTTCATAGCTAGACAATTCACCAGGCCAAGCGACTTCATCTGGAGCTTACTTGGACCCAATCGAAGGTGACACAACTCTCAGATTGAAGCTTGTCCAATTTGTAAATCTTCGAGTTCGTCCGTAGTTTCCATGCAGTTTTCATTAGATTCGCAAGTGACAACCAAGCAAAACTCAGTATCATCAACTGATCCTACTGTGCCGAATCCGAGACCATGCTTTGAGTTGGGTGGACGACCGGAGTTATTCCATAAATTTTCAAAACGTTGTGATTGACCTTTTGTCCATTGTCGAGGTAAGAAACCACGGCTGAATTAAATTTTGAACACGGGGAGAGTACCACTCGAAAAGGCAATTCCATTAATTCGATGAAGTAGCATCTTCAAATTGTACATTATTTTCAGTTTTGGAGGAAGAAGCACCACGGTAGAATTTGATGGGCTTTGCACCACCGCTACGTACCTCTTTGACCTCCATACCCTCGATCTTATTAGAATGGATTGGGGTTAGGGTCATAGCATGTACATAGTGGTTAATCTTCTCGTACATTGATTTGTATTCTTCATTTCTTTCATCTTCGAGAGGGATTCTGAATTGCGGCTTCTTCTGACTTATTGTCGCTGCTTCTTGTTTGATTTCTTTTTCTTCTTCAGAACTATCTTCCCAATCAACATTGATGGTTGGTTTCCTCTCGTCCAATCGTCCTAACGTCTCTACCACGACCTCGTCCCCGGCCTCGACCTCGGATGCGAGTTGTGGAGAAACCTTCACCATCTCGCCGTAAGGGAGTGGTGAGTGGCTGTTGGACTAGAACTTCGGGTTCTTCGTTGTCCCGAACTTTCTTTGCTTCATTTGTTATGGTATCTGCTGGAGAAGATCGTTTTCTTCGGTGGTGCATAATAAGCTGCATCCTCGTGGATTCCAATTTCATGTACGGAGAATGGTTGTAAGTCACCTTTGATGCACTTGTTCCCCTCCATCGTAGTATTTGATGCACCGATGTAGAGATGATGGTACCATCCTGTTTTCATGTATCCATGGTCGGCCCGAGTAGAGCGTTGAACGACGTTTCGAATCAATTATGTG
This sequence comes from Papilionanthe hookeriana x Papilionanthe teres, assembly GCA_022702705.1. Classification (NCBI taxonomy): domain Eukaryota; kingdom Viridiplantae; phylum Streptophyta; class Magnoliopsida; order Asparagales; family Orchidaceae; genus Papilionanthe; species Papilionanthe hookeriana x Papilionanthe teres. The sequence goes on along the minus strand of CM040436.1, from coordinate 23,199,753 downwards.
AAATTTCGCGGTTGTCTTTGCTAAGTCACCGGTCTTCATTAGCGGTGTTGCCGAGCCGAGGGCTCTTTCTCCTTTACGGTTGAATCCTCTTAATAACATTTTGTCCGCCTCGAGCTCGCGAGCATCAATTTCCAAGTATGCTAGCGTTCGAAGATTCATTATATTGATTGATGCTCCTGGATCCACCAATACTGCGGAGAGTGTAAATTTTCCGATTGTAAGCGAAATGTACAACGGTCGGTTGTGGTCTCGTTGTTCCAAGTAGTAGGTCGTCGTACGTGAAGGTAACACCTCGTTGTTCCTTTAACGAGCAAACCTCATCTAAGGACTCTCCGGCCATTTGAGCCAAGCAAATTTCTGGATCAAGTAAGGCCTTGATCAGAGCTTCCCTCATCTCCTTTGATAAGATGAGAGCGTCATAGATGCTTAGTTTGGCTGGTAGTTTCCTAAGATGGGCTAGCACGTTGTAGTCCACTTTATTTTCATGTGTCTCTGCTTCTTCTCGAATGGGTATTTCTTCTGTTGGGGTTGGTTCTTCCTGAACAACCACCTGCTTCCCTTTGTCTTTTGGACCCATTCTCGGAGGTAGAACTTTTCCACTTCTTAAATTGGCTTCTGTAATTTCCTCTGAATCTATTGTTGAGCTTGCCGGTGTCTCTTCTTGAATCGGAATGACAGGCTCTTCCGGATTAGCTTCGAGTGCGAAGGCTCTAACTTCTATCGTGATCGGAGCTCCTCGAAACTCGCGAGATAGATTCGTTGCTTGTTGAACTCTCGTAGCCTCCTTGATGGATGTCTTCTTCATTATTTTGCTCGTCGAGATCGTGTATGATTTGAGAATTGTCGTTGGTATCGAAATCGATATCCGGATTATTGTTAGTTACGTAATCGTTAGACACAGTCAAAACGTAGCCAACGCCATCACCCTTATCATTATATGATCCCACCGAAGTGAGCGGATAATCATACGAGTCGAGGGTTCGAGGGATCTTTTCCCCGAATCGGAAACAACTATCCTAGGATAAGCGGCCCCTAGTCTAGCCTTAGGTGCCTCGGTCTTCTCTTCTTCGTCAATTTTCTTCTTCTCTTCGATCGTCTCTGTTGAGGTGGTTCTTCTATCGCAAGTGATAGTACCGGCTTAACGGGTTTCAAACTACGAATTGAAGCTCGTACCGAAGCGGTACGGATGCTTGTCTAAAATCTTTTCGAAGACCTCGTCCAAGCGGTAGTCCATCCATCGTCGGTCGTATAGGGATCTATCGGAATGACGGGATCGATCGAGACAACATTGACGGAACCTCCTTTACGGGGTTCCTTCATGTACTCCTTCGGGATCGTTATATTCCCTTTCCGCGGAGTTGTCATTGAGCCAACTTTTGAAGGTAATGCAATCTTCTATTTTGTGTCCAAGCATCTGGTGGTAAGGGCAAAAGTTGGGATCACCTTTCTTATTGACTTCCTCTGGTCTTTTAAGCTCTGGCAGCTGGAAATCTGGAGTCTTCATCAGACTACGGAACATTTTCGGCACTACTTCATTCTTGAACGGATATTCTCTGCTCAAAAGCTCTCTTAATGTACGTTGCGGACGAGGCGGTTGTTCATACTGCGGAGATGACTGATAGCTGGGCCGGGGTTGCTGGTAATTCTGTTGTGGTTCTTGTGGCCGTTACGGTGGTATTTGCATCGGTTGCTTGCCTTTGTCAACTGCTGCGACGATCCCGGACTTCTTTTCAAAAGTCTTTACAGGCTTTTGTTTATCTGTTTTATCGGTGAAACTTAACTGCTTCGCCTCTTCTTGTAAGCTTCCGGCCTTGCTTAACAACTTCTCGAAAGTCTTAATAGTAAATCCCTTGAGGAGAAGTGCTATCGGGCCGTGAATGCTTTTTAGTAAAATGCCGACTGCGTGTTGTTCTTGCAGTTGTGGTTCACACTTCATGCTTAAGTTCCTCCATCGAAGTATGTAATCCACCAAAGTTTCATTCGGCTTCCGCTTCTCTACCACTTAAATCACCTATAGTGATGTGGTGCTGAGCTCCGGCGAATCGCTTGATGAAGAGGTTCTCTAGCTACGAGAATGTCTTCACCGAACCATTTGGTAATTCGCATACCGATCGAAGGCGATTCCGACGGACTGGCGACGAAGCTGTCGGAAGAGTAATGCATCGCTCCCGCCGGCATTGCAACAAGCGGCACGAAAGTGTGCCACATCTTGTCGGGGGTTCCGGTTCCGTCGAAGGTCTTGAACGAGAGGTGGTACGAAGCCTTTCGGGTATTGGACGGCGTCCAATTCTTACAGGTAAGGTCTACCCGTCCGAATGGATGTCCCGCTCTTTGATTGTCCTAAGGCTTCTCGCACTTGCTTGTTCCACCAAGTTCTTGATATCCTTTTCGGGAATCATACTTTGTGTTGTATCCTTTTTCAGCTGATCATCCCCATTGACGGACGTAATCTCCTTTCCTCCGTCTACAATGTGAATAACCTCCGGGGGTGTCTCCCTTTGTGGTTGTACTTGACTCTGGAGAGTGGCCAGAGCTACGGCCATCTCTTCCATCCTCTTCGCCATTTGAGCGATCGTATCATCTTTCTCTTGAAGCTGCCTCCTCATTAGTTCTGGCTCCTCTCTTTCTGCGGCTGCAGGAGCACCTTGCGAAGCTGATGAAGCTCGTGTCTCAACCATGTTGATTTCTGCGTATTCGTCGTCCATAAATTCGATGAATCAATCTCGTCTCCAAACTTTTCTTCTCTTTCTTTTGCCAATCGTCGGATATCGGTTCTCGACTTTTCCATGGCATCTTCTAGCGGGGCTTTACGTGTGTCTTCGTGGTTGTCGTGCGATAGGCTGCCGGGTCCCCTTCTCACGAGTCCCCTTCATTGCGGTAGCACTTTCTTCGAATTCGAGTCTCTGGCGAGACTTTCTTTCTCGAGCTGTTGTTTCGATCTCAGCGCCCGGTGGTGGGACGCCATACCATCCTTCTAGCGGCGGAAGGTCTAGGACCGGATGGTCCGTCGGCCGAATGCTTGGAAGGTGGTATCCTCCCTAATCCGTAATCCCGAGACGACAACGGGCGGACTAGCCTTCATTCTTTTACTTGGCTTTTACATCATGATGGCGGGTTCTACTCGGGGCCCAAGACGGGATTTGAGCGGCACCCGCCCTATCCTTCGTAGAATTTCTGACACGGGGCAGTTTTCCTTCTTTGCTAACTTTTCTACCAAAGTTTGCAGTCGAGCAAACGGCGTAGTTCTAGTTCTTTTCTTGCGGCTATCGTTGTAATATGCAGGCTGTGGTAATGTGGCAGCAATCTTGCGAATATTTTCTTCATCTTCCGCGGCGGAGAGGGGATGAAACCTGCTTCCTCCCAAGAGTGGTATGTATTCGAGCGGCGGTGTATATTCGGCGATTACGGAATTTCTTCTAGGAAAGCAATTTCGGCGACCACGGCTTCTTTAGCGATCCTTCTATTTCGTTTCTTCTGCGGGTCTTTGTTAGTGACGGAATCTTTGAAGCTGGACCCGATCTCGAAAACAGAAGGTCTTACAGGAAGATCTGTACCCTCCACGGTAACAGGTCCATCATAATTCTGGATTTCTTTCCCCTTTGATTTGGAAAAAGTCGGGGTAGGTGCAGAAACAACTAGACCAGTGGGGGTAGAAAGAACAGTCCTCCTGCGGGCAACAGTATTCCTCTTAGTCGGGATCCTTTGCAGAGGAGGGAATTCTTGGGTTAACCTAAGGTTGAACTCAAGCAGCGGTTCTTCAGCTTCAGATACCTTGTTCATCAGTGCAAAGAGGGAGACGTCAGTGATCTTGACGTTCGTATTTTCAAATCCTTGTCCTAATCGGATGATTCCATTGTCGGGCAACTCATCCTTATAGACGGCGAGGTCCGATCCATTGGTGAAGGAGAAAATCGGTTTCGGGGCTTCCATTTCTGCGGGGTAGATTCAGGTTGTCGGTCCCGAGTTATGCTTCTTTTCTTTAGGACGAAAAGAAAGGAATTGAAAAGAGTCCGAACTCATTCTTGTTCATGTATTTATAAGAAGGAATCACTTATTAAAAGAATCACTTATTAGAGGGTTTGTTTATTTAAAACGGAGTGTTCAAAGGTGTAGAGAAGGTAAGGAATCTGAATCGGAGTTGGGAAGGAAAAGAGAGTCTTAAGCAAGACTTCTCGACTCGAAGGATCATTCCTAAACTAACACCTATTGGGGGTCCACCCCACCTCAGAAATGAGGTAAAAGGATCTCGGAACCTCTCTGTTTAGGGGTGTCTAAGCAATGGCTCCTAAATCCGAGAGAATGTTGGTTATACTTGTTCAAGGTAGAAATGAACATAGTATCCCAACGGAAAGAAGGGTAGTTTGATCCATAAGGGACATGGATACACTACCGATTTTTGAAAGCAGAATTGTTTGATTATAATGGAGAGAGGAATTGTCCCCAGCGGAGTCGCCAGAAATTGTCGGCACTATTTTTAGGTTGTGTGATATTTTAAAAAGGGGTCGCCTAACAGAAGTTGTCGGCGAATTTTAAATTTAAATATAGATATAATTTAGAAAGTAGTATTTGATTTTGAAAATAATTTTAAATTTGAAGATTTTAAGATATGAAATCAAGCCGATCTCACATCCCGAATAGTTTATATAAACGAGCACCGCACCGCAAACCGTGTATCTATCCTTAAGGATAGACACAGTCGCTTGATGGTGGGGCTCGGTTAAATAAACTAGAAGATTTGTGACATCCGTTTGGTCTGCGAACCAATTTTATAAGCCGACAAATTCCCCTGCTTAATATGAAAATATTAAACAGGGTTTATATTACCTGGGTTCTTTAAAATTCCCTATAAGGGCAAGCCCCTATAGTTAATTACATCCTAAGTGATGGGAATCACCTAAGAAAACTCTCGATAATAATCAATAATTCTGCTCTCAAGAATTTCAAAGTTTAAGTTTTCAAAGAATTGAATTTTTGAAATTTCAATAGGGAATGGATCAAGTTTGGAACATTTTATTTTGGGAATTCAAAGGAAGAAAAGTAGGAGAAATTACGGATTCGAAGTGAACTTCGATAATCTCCCGACTATCCTATCGTTTGGCTTGGATTTAGGAAAGTCCTAATGTTCATTTAATGTTTTAATCTTGCCAATTTTAGTTAATTAGGGCTTATACTTATATGATAGAATCATACAAATTGCCTGGAAGATATGAGGGTTTATGTCGTATCGGACAACTAACTCGGAATCCTAAGACCGGTTAGGGCTTAATTTGCAATGCAAATGCCTAACGAAGAGTTGAGGATTTATGTTGCACTAGGCAAACTACCTCGAAGTCCTATGGCTTTGTTGTTTAATTCTAGGAAAGTTTTGTTGATGTAGGTTCAAGTTTTGCCGACGACGATGGCCGTGCTTGCCCACTATGCTCCGAGCTCCTTGTTGTTGCAGAGGTTTAGTTGTAGAAGTCATAAATCAGGAGATGAGAAAAGTGTTTGGTTTAGAGAAGTCTTAATTTCCAAGTGTTCTTTATGTTTTAATTAAAACAGATCTTAAAGTTGATTAAACAGAACCGATTAAGATCCCACGGTTCCGTCATCCCAGCGATTGTTATTTTCATCGAATTCACTTAGTCCGGATGAATTTGCTAAACTCAACTAAATGAGTTCCGCACTTTCATTTGGACCGTGGAAAATCCCGTTAGCAACACGTGGGTTACATCATCCGAGGTATTCTCGATCATTCAATGAGACGTTTTAATTTAGTTGTAGTTGTAGTTTTGTTGTTCGTTTGTGATTAAATTTTGAGTTGTCTTATATTTTGAAATGTTGTGGAGGTGAATTTTATCTTGTAGTGTCTTTTAATTTAGTTATGGGTTTCAGTTTTGGTTTCGTCCTAAAGGTGTGGGTTTTCATGCAATCTGTTGTTTATCACGCAAGAAAAATAAAGTGCATTTGCAATAAAATAAATTGCAATAAAATAAAAGCGTACACGGAGGGTCTTCCCGTCATTCCAAGTCGCACTTAAAACACAATTAGAATATTTAAGCAAGTTCCTAGGTAAAGCTAAGGGAAAGGTTTATGGTTTTCTACCAAGTTCCTAATCCTATAGCTAGTCATTTCCTATGACGTCTAGGTTCTCGTGTTTTTAGTTTGAGGACGATTTTCTTCATCAAAGAATAACTAAGTTCAATTGTTCTTATAAATGTCCTATCATATTGAGGAAGTGCTTAGGAAGGATCCCAAACATCTTTTCAATATTTCTAGGATTGTTTTAAGTCCAAGAGAATTTAATTATGTAAATGAATCGATCGTCCGAGGTTTTCAAATTTTATTAACTTGCTCAGTGAACTAGGACATTTGAATATCCTATAAGTGAAGTAACATTTCATTTTATATTCTGTTTAGGAGTTATAACAGTAAAAGCTCCTAAGGGCAAAATAGTATTTAATGATTTATGATCCAAATTTAAGTTCAAATTAATGATTTAAGTTTGGAATAGTGTTCAAGTTATTTTAGATTTATGTCTTAAGTGATATTATTTAATTCAACTTAATTTAATTTAATTTAATTTAATTTAATATAATTTAATTTAGTTTGATTTGATTTAATTTTTTTAATTTAATTTAATTTGATTTAATTTAATTTAATTTAATTTATTTAATTTAATTTAATTTAATTTATTTTATTTTATTTAATTTAATTTAATTTAATTTATTTTAATTTAATTTAATTTAATTTAATTTAATTTATTTTAATTTATTTATTCAATTTTATTTAATTTAATTTAATTCTATTTATTTAATTTAATTTATTTAATTCATTTAATTTAATTTAATTTGTTGATTTAATTTAATTTAATTTAATTTAATTCAACTTTTAATCTTAATTTAATTTAATTTAATTTTAATTTAATTCACTTAATTTAATTTAATTTTTAATTTAATTTAATTTAATTTTAATTGAAATTTTTGAAAGAGTTTAATGATTTAATTTTAGTTTAATGATTAAGTCTTTTAATATTTTAAATTTGAGTTATCATTTTAATTAAGAGTTGAATATTAATGAGATGATTAATTTAGGGATTTTTAAATTAAAGAATAAATCTCTTCCTAATAATATCCCTATTTTAAATAATTCCAATTTTATTATTCTTCCAAATTTAATCAATTATTTAATTAATGTTTAAACATTTTAAATTGCCCAATGGGTTTCTACCCTTTAATTATTTAAATTTCAATCATCCAAATCAGATTAGGATCAAATATTTTACTTGTTAAAAAATTTTATTAAACCTAAAGTTTTAATTAAGGGTTAAAATTTAATTACCATTTTTGCCCTTTAAGCTTAATAATTTTATAACTCACTAAATTGAATTCAAATGAACTTGAAATTCTTATGTGACTTCACTCATATGTCAATAAAGACATGAGAGGAGAAAATATGATTTTTCTGTATTTAATTTATTTATATAATTATTTTTAGTAGAAAATAGAGATTTTCAAGGAAAATTTGATAACATGACCAATAGAAAGTTTCTGTCCTTAAGAAAATTAGGGGACATTCCTAATGACCAGAGGACCACTTGGACCAAAATTTGTGATTTTTTGAATTATATTTTATTTATTAGAATTATTTTAAGTTCTGGAGTATTAATTAATTTAAAAATAGAATATAAGTTGAAAAATGAATTTTATAATTTTTAAAATTCTCTCTGATATCAAGGATTCCAGAGAACCAAACTTTACAATTTTCTTATTTTTCTATGATTTATTACAATTATTTTAGTGAAAATGCTAGAAAATACATTTTTTTTTAATTTTAAAATTACCCTAGAGCTTTAAAATTTAATATCTCACTAAATAGACCTAGGAAAAATATGGGACTTGTTCCTAAGTGATTAAAATTCAAAATGTGACATTTTGGTGAATTTTATTATTTTTGTGATTTTTATTATTTTTTAATTATAAAAATATTAAAATAATATTAAAAATTAACTTTTTTAGAAAATTGAAATTTTAATTTTCTTAAATTCCCCTGATATCAGAGAGGTTCCAAAACCAATTTGGTGAATTTTTGAAAGATATTTTGAAAGTTATGAATTTTTAAAGTTTAAAAATGACTAAGTGGCTTAATCAACCCAATTAGTGGGGCTAACCAAGTCCAATTGACCTCAAATTTTTATGATGGGTTCCTCTGATCCTAAAGGTCAGTGGAGAATTGATTTCAAGTCAATTTGATTTATGGTTAACTCTAATTAATTAGAGATCTATTTTGGGTGTTTAAGCCAATTAGGGTTAATCTGAGTGAATTAACTCAAATCCTATTTTTCCTAGGGTTCTCTAGTCATAAGGAACATCACCAAATTTTCCTAGAATTTATTACACAACATGCTATTTATTGGAATTAAAATACTCAAAACAGTGACATGAATTTGAAAAATCAATAACTCTTCATAGGGGTGGCCTCGACTTTGGAAAATTCGGGGAATGTTCCCAAATTCAGAGGCTTCAAAAGCCCTATGGTCTCATGCCATGGTGAATTGTATACATGCATGGAGAATTAAATGTATGCAGAGAGTAAATAAATTATAAAAAATAAAATACTTGATGAAATTAAATGATTTCTTTTCCACATTATTCTCCTCTGTTCACTGAGCAAGAGGGTATTTTTATTTTATTTTTCTGATTTTCCTACACAAAGATATGAATTTTCCAAGTTTAGGGAATTAAATAAATCAGAAAATACCCTATTTTTCTATTTATCCGAGTCGGCGCCGCGTCAACCTTAGCCTCTCCGAAGCGGTACGTGTCGCGCTGTGATTGGGCGCCGCCATCTGAGTCAGCGCGTCCCGAGACCCGCGGTTCACGCAACATTCTGCGGTCGGCGCGATCGATCCGTCCGCTCGATACACGCGCGACCAACGGCTCTCGGTCATCGTCTACGGCCGGTGTGCACCCGTGACCGTCAACCTTCTAACCCTAATTTCTCACTCGATTCTCAATGGATTTTCGTGTTCTTATGCTCTATGGATTCGTCTTGAAGAGACGAACACATCCATACGGTAAACATGCATTTAAATTTACTCAAATGAAATGGAGAATCTCGGTAAGCTCGGGAAGAAGAATGAGTTCATACCTTTGCTCAGAGAAGTGAAGCTTCGATGCGAGAGTTGTTGCACCTTCGATTGGATCCTAGCAAGCTCCGGATGAAGTCTCCGGTGCAGTGAATTGTCTAGGTTGGACTTCGACCACGGCCGATCACAAAGCTTGGAGTACGGAGCAAGCCGGGTGGCACGGGGATGGGGCTTTTGCTGGTGGACACCTTCCCTTGGTCCGGTGAAGGTGTAGGACCAATCAATTTGGGGATTGGTCCACTGTGAAGAAGTGTCCTCGGTTTTGGGTGGAATTTCAACTACGAAATTGAGCTCACGAGAGAAGAAATGGCAGGGGGATCTCATCGGGGATCAAGTGCTCTGTGTATGGGGAGGAGTCTGGAACAATTTTGGCAGAGTTTTGGCAAGGTTTGTGCAACTCTTCTCTCATGGCCGAGAGGGGGTGGTGCTTAAATAGGCATGGCTGGAGGCTCTCCCAGGGGGGTTTAATGGTTGGGATCAGCTGCTCGGTGAGGAGAAGAAGCACTTGCAATGGCCATTTGGAGTGAGGCGGCTCGGCAAGGTGGAATTCCAAAATTTGGCTCCTCCCGAGGTCTCGGCCATGGTGTTTTCCGGCGGCCGGGGTGGCCGGCCGGCGAGCGAGGGTCACCCTCGGGGTCGAGTGGGTCGGGGCTGGGTGTTTGTGCAAGCAATTGGCAATGGCCAAGTGTAAAGGAGATGGCTTGGAATGGAATGGGAAGAGGCCATTTTGGCTAGGTTTGGGTCAACCCATCCTTTTGGGCTAGGTGCACCACCCAAGGTCCGGTCTTGGGTGAAAAGAGTCACTTGGGTCAGCTGCCATGGAGTGGTGAAGTCTCCATCCATGGTGAGGTGGCTAAGCATGGTTTAGTGTGTGACATGCTTAAGGTAAAAAAAGGCTTAAGAAGGATTAGGAAAGGGGGTCCTCCTTTTTCCATTAATGGCTTGATCACATGTCAAACTCTCCATGGCTTCATGTGGCTTGTCCATGGCTTGCATGGCTTGTCTTTGGCTTAGGGAAAAGTTTAGTCAATTTCATGAAAATGGGTTTTAAGAATTTTGGACATTTTGGTGAAAATTTGTATGAAGCTTGATTTGGAATGGTTTAAATAATGATTTTGAAACTTAGGGGTGATTTTGATTAAATGGATGATGAAAGGAAGTGTCATGTGGGCTTTGGATGAATTTGGGCTCATTGAAATGGTTTTAGATGGGCTTTTAAAATGGTTTAGGAAAGTGGGCTTTTGAATTTTAAAATGGATTTTGGGATGAAATTTTGGTAAAGGCTTGGGCCAAATAATTGTTGAGTTTGGTTTAGGGATGCTTCATGAGTGGTTTGAAACAAATTTGAGGTGATTTGGGTTTGAATTGGGTTGGATATGGGCCTTTTTGGTAAAGTGGCTAAGGTGGGCCAAAATGGGCTACCATGGGCCAAAGTTGGGCTAGAGTTGAAATTGATGTAAAATTAATGTTGGGAAATGTTTATGGGAGTGTTTCAAAGAGGTTTTGGCTTTGGTTAGGTTTTGATTTTGGGATTTGGGCTCATTTGGGCTAGGTTTAGGTTTAGGTCAAAATTGGGCTTTTTGATTTTGAGTTGAATCTGAGTGGGGTTTGGGTCTAAATTTTGGGCAAATCATGTTAGTGTTTTGTTTATGGGGATGTCAAGGAAGGTTTGGAAAAGATTTGGGGTTAATTGGAGTTGAATTGGGTGAGTTTGGGTTAGGTTTAGGTCATAGGTCCAAATTGGGCTTTAAGGCCAAAAGTGAAATTGGATCCCAAATTTCAATCAAATTGGGCTTGTATTTGGTCTAAATTGGTGTTGGGGATGTTGAATTGCAGTTTAGAATTGAATTGGACCAGAATTTGGGTCAATTGGGTAGGTTTGGTTTGACATTGGGTTCACTTTGGGTTAAAATGGGTCAAATTGGGGGTTTTGATAAAAGTGGGGTAAATTGGCAAAATTGGCCCATGGTGTAGTTGAACAAAATGAAATTGGGAATATTTGGGATTTTCTGGAATTTTCTGGGAATTTTCTGAATTTTTGGATTTTTGGGTCAATAGGGGTATTTTGGGTATTTGGAAGGTATTGGGGGGTATTTTGGAATTTTTGGCATTTTTGGGTATGGATGATCAATTTAAGTGGTGTGGAAATGTTTGGGATTGATTTTGGAGAGTTTTGGGTAATTTGGAAATTTTTGAGAAATTCGGGTAGTTTGAAAGGCATTTGGTAGGTTAGGCGGGGTGTAGGGTCCGGGGGTCAAAAATTGAAAATTTGGAAAATTGAAGATTGGGTGGATGTAAGTGGAATACAACCATTTTGGTTGAGCCATGAAGCCATATCAAGCCCACATGAGCCATGAAGGGACTCATTTGAGGCATTCACTATGTTGTTCCTAACCCTCTTAGCTAAGGGCTTAGGGGTTAAGGACCATTCATGTGAATCACCTACATGAGTCAGGAGGTCAAGTTGGGTAAGGGTGTGTTTTTTTTTTTTAGGAGGTGTATGGAAGTGTAGTGTGTGTGTAGTGTATGTGTAAGTCAGCCCCTCACCAGACCAGGCCACCCAGGGCAGTCCTAAGGCCAAAGAGTCCTATAGGAACTCATCCTTTAAACTTCCACACTTGATTTCAACCCTCTAGGTGATTAGGGGTCTACAGTCAAGTTTGTGGAGTTTGTAGGGAGTTTAGAAGTGGTTTGAATTTCTAAAAGGTGGGTCCCAACTCTAATCCTCTAAGATAGTCGAAAGGAAAAGCCTAAGGCTAGATCCTAAGTACTAAAGAGAAGAAGAGAAGACCTCATCAAAAATGAGGTCGACGAGTTCCTTATGACCGAGAGAACCCTAGGAAAAATAGGACTTGAGTTAATTCACTCGGATTAACCCTAATTGGCCTAAATACCCAAAATTGAACTTTAATTAATTAGAGTTAACTCGTCGGTATAGGTTATGTGTTTTATTTTGAAAAGGGGGGGTCGCCTACAGAAGTTGTCGGCGAATTTTAAATTTAATTTAAATATATATATAATTTAGAAAGAAGTATTTGATTTTGAAAATAATTTTAAATTTGAAAATTTTAAGATATGAAATCAAACCGATCTCACATCCCAAATAGTTTATATAAACGAGCATCACATCACAAACCGTGTATCTATCCCGAAGAATAGACACACTGCTTGATGATGGGGCTCGATTAAATAAACTAGGAGATTTGTGACATCCGTTTGGTCTGCGAACCAATTTTATAAGCCGACAAGTTCCCCTGCTTAATATAAATGAATTAAGCAGGGTTTATATTACTCGGGTTCTTAAAGTTCCCTATAAGGGCAAGCCCCTATAGTTAATTACATCTTAAGTGATGGAAATCACCTAAGAAAACTCTCGATAATAATCGGTAGTTTCTGCTCTCAAGAATTTCAAAGTTTAAGTTTTCAAGGGATTGAATTTTGGAATTTCAATAGGGAATGGATCAAATTTGGAACATTTTATCTTGGGAATTCAAAGGAGGAAAGGTAGGAGAAGCTGAGGATCCAAGAAGAATCTTGGCAACTTCCCAAACTATCCTATTGTTTGGCTTGAATTTAAGAAAGTCCTAATGTTTATTTAATGTTTTGATCTTGCCAATTTTAATTAATTAGGACTTATATTTTTATGATAAAATCATACAAATAGCCTCGAAGATGTGAGGGTTTATGTCGTATCGGACGACTACCTCGGAAATCCTAAGACCAGTTAGGGCTTAATTTACACGATATGATCATACAAATGCCTAACAAAGAATTGAGGATTTATGTTGCACTAGGCAAACTACCTCGAAGTCCTACGGCTTGGTTATTTTAATTCTAAGGAAAGTTTTCTTGAAGTAGACTCGGAGTTTTGCGATGACGATGGCCGTGCTTGCCCACCATACTCCGAGCTCCTTGTTGTTGCGGAGGTTTAGTTTTAGAAGTCATAAATCGGGAGATGAGAGAAGTGTTTGGTTTTAGAGAAAGTCTTAATTTCCATGTGTCTTTAATATTTTAATTAAAACATGTCTTAGAGTTGATTAAACAGAACTGATTAAGATCCCACGGTTCCGTCATCCCGGCACCGTTATTTTCATCGAATTCACTTAGTCCAGATGAATTTGCTAAACTCAACTAAATGAGTTCCGCACTTTCATTTAGACCGTGGGAAATCCCGTTAGCAACACGTATGTTACATCATCCGAGGTATTCCCGATCATTCAATGAGACGTTTTAATTTAGTTGTAGTTGCAGTTTTGTTGTTCCGTTTGTGATTAAATTTTGAGTTGTCTTATATTTTGAAATGTTGTGGCGGTGAATTTTATCTTGTAGTGTCTTTTAATTTAGTTATGGGTTTCAGTTTTGGTTTCTGTCCTAAAGGTGTAGGTTTTCATGCAACTATTGTTTATCATGCAAGAAAGGCAAAGTGCAACACGAGTAAATGAATTGCGGTAAGATAAATTGCAATAAAATAAAAGCGTACTGGAGGGTCTTCCCGTCATCCCAAGTTGCACTTAAAATACAATTTAGAGCATTTAAGCATTTATAGCAATTTCCTAGGTAAAGCTAAGGGAAAGGTTATGGTTTTCTACCAAAATCCTAATCCTATAGCTAGTCATTCCTATGACGTCTAGGTCTTCAATTTTGGTTTTAAGGATGATTTCCTTCACCAAAGAACAACTAAGCTCAATTTGTTCTTAAGGACATTCCATCATATTGAGGAACTGTTTAAGACGAATCTTAAACATTTTTTCTACATTTTAGAAATTGTCCTGAGTCCAAATGAATTCTATTGTGCAGGTGAATTAATCATCCAGGGTGTTTAAGTTAAGTTTTATTTCTTGCTCAGTGAATTAGGATGTTTGAATATCCTTATGAGTGAAATGACATTTCACTTGATACTCCATTTAGGAGTTATAATAGTAAAAGCTCCTGAAAGGCAAAATGATATTTAATGATTTGTGATTCAAATTTAAGTTCAAATTAATGATTTAAGTTTGGAATAGTGTTCAAGTTATTTTAGATTTATTTTGAATTCATCATCTCTTAGGTGATGTCATTTAATTCAATTTAATTTAACTTAATTTAATTTAATGTGGTTTAATTTTATTTCATTTAATTTTAAGTTAATTTAATATAATATGATTTAGCTTAATTTAATTTAATTTAATTTAATTTAATTTTGATTTAATTTAATTTAATTTGATCTAATTTAATATGTTTTAATTTAATTTAATTTAATTTAATTTTAATTTAATTTAATTTAACTTAATTTTAATTTAATTTAATTTGTTTTAATTTAATTTAATTTAATTTAATTTAATTTAATTTTTTTAATTTAATTTAATTTAATTTAATTTAATTTTAATTTAATTTAATTTGTTTTAATTTAATTTAATTTAATTTAATTTGTTTTAATTTAATTTAATTTAATTTAATTTAATTTTAATTTAATTTAATTTGTTTTAATTTAATTTAATTTAATTTAATTTGTTTTAATTTAATTTAATTTAATATTTTATTTTAAAGGGATTTGCTTTAAATAATTTAACCTTAACTTAATTTAATGATTAAGTCTTTTAGCATTTTAAATCTTTAAACTTGGATTATCATTTTAATTAAGAATTAAATATTATTGGGATGATTAATTTAGGGATCTTTGGATTAAAGAATAAATCTCTTCCTAATAATATCCCTATTTTAATAATTCCAATTTTATTATTCTTCCAAATTTAATTACTTATTTGATTAAGGTTTATTTTAATTATTTTTAAATTGTTTAGTAGGTTTCTACCCTTTAATTATTTAAATTTCAATCATCTAAATCAGATTAGGAACAAATATTTTACTTTTTTATTTCATTAAACCTAAAGTTTTAATTTAAGGGTTAAAATTTTAACTACCATTTTGCTCTTCAAGCTTAATAATTTCATAACTCACTAAATTGAGCTCAAATGAATTTGAAATTTTTATGTGACTTCACTAATATGTCAATAAAGACATTGGAGGAGAAAATGTGATTTTTCTGTATTTAATTTATTTATATAATTATTTTTGGTGAAAAATAAGGATTTCCAAGGAAAATTTAATAACATGACCAAGGGAAAGTTTCTATCCTTAAGAAAATTATGGGACATTTCTAATGACCAGAGGACCATTTGGACCAATTTTTGTGATTTCTTGAATTATATTTTATTTATTAAAATTATTTTAAGTTCTGGAGTATTAATTAATTTAAAAATAGAATATGAGTTAAAAAATGAATTTTATAATTTTTAAAATTCTCTCTGATATCAAGGATTCCAGAGAACCAAATTTTACAATTTTCTGATTTTTCCTTAATTTATTGGAATTATTTTAGTGGAAATGCTATAAAATGTATTTTTTTAATCTTAAAAATTACCCCAAGGCTTTAAAATTTAATATCTCAACCTAGAGACATAAGAAAAATATGGGGTTTGTTCCTAAGTGGTTAGAATTCAAAATATGACATTTTGGTGAATTTTTTTATTTTCGTAATTTTTTATTATTTTTTAATTATTAAAATATTAAAATAATACTAAAAATTAACTTTTTTAGAAAATTGAAATTTTAATTTTCTTAAATTCCCCTGATATCAGAGAGGCTCCAAAACCAATTTGGTGAATTTTTTAAAGGTATTTTGAAAGTTATGAATTTTTAAAGTTTAAAATGACTAAATGCCTTAATCAAACCATTTAGTAGGGCTAACCAAGTCCAATTGACTTCAAATTTTTATGGTGGGTTCCTATGATCCTAAAGGTCAGTGGAGAATTGATTTCAAGTCAATTTGATCTATGGTTAACTCTAATTAACTAAAGTTCAATTTTGGGTATTTAGGCCAATTAGGGTTAATCTGAGTGAATTAACTCAAGTCCTATTTTTCCTAGGGTTCTCTGATCATAAGAAACATCACCAAATTTTCCTGGAATTTATTTCACAACATGCTAATTTTTGGAATTAAAATACTCAAAACAGCCACATGCATTTGAAAAATCAATAACTTTTCACAGAGATGGCCTCTGACCTTGGAAAATTCAGGGAATGTTCCCAAGTTCAGAGGCTTCAAAAGCCCTATGGTCTCATGCCATGGTAAATTGTATGAATGCATGGAGAATTAAAACAATGCAAGGAGTAAATAATTAATTAAAAATAAAGTACTGGGCAAAATTAATTAATTTCTTTTCCACATTATTCTCCTCTGTTCACTGAGCAAGAGGGTATTTTTATTTTATTTTTGTGATTTTTCTACACAAAGATATGGATTTTTGAAGTTTAGGGAATTAAATAAATAGAAAAATACCCTATTTTTCTACTTATCCACGCGGCGCTGACTCAACCTAGGCATCTCCGAAGCGCCGCGTGTCGTCTTTTGATTCGGCGCCGCCATCCACCTCAGCGCTCCGGGGGCCCGCTATATCGTTCCGTCTCCTCATCCGTCGCGATCCTGGCCGTCCGTCCGCGCGTGTATTAAATGAACGGCATCCGTTCATCGTCCCCAAGCCTCCTAACCCGAGAACCGTCCACACTAAATCCCTAATATCTCACTCAATACTTAACGGATTTTCGTGTTCTTATGCTCTATGGATTCGTCTTGAAGAGAGGAATACATCTATACGGTGATCATGCATTGAAATTAAGGCATTTGAAATGGAGAATCTCCAGAAGCTTGAGATAAAGAGTTAGCTCATACCTTTGCTCAGAGAAGTGTGGCTTCAATCGAGGGTTGTGTCACCTTCGATTGGGTCCAAGCAAGCTCCGGATGAAGTCCCTTGGCACAGTGAATTGTCCAGGTATGATTTCGACCAAGCCCGATCACAAAGCTTGGAGTACGGAACGGATGGGTGGCCCGGAGAGGGGGCTTTTCTTTGGTGGACCTCTTCCCTTGGTCTGGTGAAGGTGTAGGATCAATCAATTTGGGGATTGACCCACTGTGGAGAAGTGTCCTGGTTTTGGGTGGAATTTTGAGCTCAAAATTGGGCTCAGCTGGAGGGAATTGGGGCTGGAATTCAGTGGGGATCAAGTGCTCTATGTGTGGAGAGTGATCTGGAGTGATTTTGGCGAGTTTCCTTAAGGTTTGGTTCAGCACCTCCTTTGGCCGAGAGGGTGAGGGGTTTAAATAGGCATGGTCGGAGGGCCTCCGGGGGGAGTTGAGGGCTGGGATCAGCTTGCTCTTGGCATGTGAAGAACAACCATGGTGGCCATTGGGCATGAGGCGGCTCGGCGGGTAAGAATTCCAAGTTTGGGCTCACATGTGAGCTCTCGGCACTGGTGGTTTCCGGCCGTCGTGGTGGCTGGCCGGCCGGGCATGGGTCACCCTCGAGGTCGGGTGGGTCGGGCTGGGGCTTGGTGCAAGCAATTGGCAGTTGCCATGTGTAAAGGCTTTGATCCAAGTAGAATGGGGCATGGCTAGTTTTGAGTCTAAATGGGTCAATTCACCCATTTGGGCTTGGTGCACCCTTCGAGGTGGCTTTGGGTGTTGTGGGGGATCAAAGGGATCGATTTGGTTTGGCATGGAGAAGTCTCCATCCAAATATATTTGGATTAAATTTAAGTTTAGGTGAATCATGATTAAGGCTAATGAGCTTTAGGGATTAAGGAAAGCCCTCCCTCTTCTTACCGATTATGGCATGGTGGAGTGTCCAAGGCTCTCATGGCTCACATGTGGCTCATGCATGGCTTCATGGCTCACCTTTGGCTTGGGGAAAGGCTTGGTCAATTTCATGAAAATGGGTTTTGGGATTTTTTTGATAATTTAATGAGAACTTGGATAAGGCTTGATTTGGGATGATTTGATGATGAATTTAGGACTTAGGTATTGATTTTAATTGAAAGTATGATGAGGGGAAATGTCATATGGGCTTTGGGACCAATTTTGGGCCTTTGGATGTGGTAAAAATGGGTTTTTAAAATGATTTAAGGAATGGGTCTTTTAGTTTAAAAAATGAATTTATGGATGGAAATTTTGTAAAGAGGTTGGGCCAAATAATTGTTGAATTTGGTTTAGGGATGTGTCATGAGTGGTTTGAAACAAATTTGAGGTGATTTGGGTTTGAATTGGGTTGGATATGGGCCTTTTGGTAAAGAGGCTAAGGTGGGCCAAAATGGGCTACCATGGGCCAAAGTTGGGCTAAAGTTAAAATTGATGTAAAATTAATGTTGGGAAATGTTTATGGGAGTGTTTCAAAGAGGTTTTGGCTTTGGTTAGGTTTTGATTTTGGGATTTGGGCTCATTTGGGTTAAGTTTGGGTTTAGGTCAAAATTGGGCCTTTTAGCTTTGGGTTGAATTTGAGTGGGGTTTGGGTTTAAATTTTGGGCAAATCATGTTATTTTTTTGCTTGTGGGAATGTTAAGGAAGATTTAGAAAAGATTTGGGGTTAATTGGAGTTGAATTGGGTGAGTTTGGCTTAGGTTTGGGTCATGGGCCCAAATTGGGCTTTAAGGCCAAAAGTGAAATTGGATCCAAATGTCAATCAAATTGGACTTGGATTTGGTCTAAATTGGTGTTGAGAATGTTGAATTGAAGTTTAGAATTGAATTGGACCAGAATTTGGGTCAATTGGGTAGGTTTGGTTTGACATTGGGTTCACTTAGGGTTAAAATGGGTCAAATTGGGGAATTTGACAAAAGTAGGGTAAATTGACAAAATTGGCCCATGATGTAGTTGAACAAAATGAAATTGGGAATATTTGGGATTTGCTGGAATTTTCTGAGAATTTTCTGAATTTTTGGATTTTTGGGTCAAGAGGGGTATTTTGGGTATTTGGAGGGTATTGAGAGGTATTTTTGGAATTTTTGGTATTTTTGGGTATGGATGATCAATTTGAGTAATGTGGAAATGTTTGGGATTGATTTTGGGGAATTTTGGGTAATTTAGGTGATTTTGGAAATTTTGGGTAGTTTGAGGGCATTTGGTAGGTTAGGCGGGTGTAGGGTCCCGGGGTCAAAAATTGAAAATTTGGAAAAATGAAGATTGGGTGAATATAAGTGGAATAAAATCATTTGGTTGAGCCATGAAGTCACATCAAGCCCATATGAGCCATGAAGGGACTCATTTGAGGCATTCATCTATGTTGTTCCTAACCTCTTGCGCGAGGGCTTAGGGGTTAAGGACCATCCATGTGAATCACCTACATGAGTCGGGAGGTCAAGTTAGGTATGGGTGTGGTTTTAGGAGGTGTGTGAAAGTGTAGTGTATAGGTGTAATGTGTGTGTAAGTCAGCCCTTCACTGAGACCAGGGCCACCGGGACGATCTAAGGCCAAAGAATCCTATAGGAACTCATCCTTTAAACTTCCACATTTAATGTCGACCCTCTAGGTGATTAGGGGTCTTCAATCAATTTTGTGGAGTTTGCGGGGAGTTAAGAAGTGGTTTGAATTTCTAAGTGGTGGGTCCCAATTCTAATCCTCTAGGATAGTCAAAGGAAAAGCCTAAGGCTAGATCCTAAGTACTAAAGAGAAGAAGAGAAGACCTCATCAAAAATGAGGTCAACATTAACCATAGATCAAATTGACTTGAAATCAATTCTCCACTGACCTTTAGGATCAGAGGAACCCACCATAAAAGTTTGAAGTCAATTGGGTTTGGTTAACCCTATCAAATGGGTTGATTAAGCGATTTAGCTGATTTAAACTTTGAAAATTCATAACTTTCAAAATACTTTTCAAAAATTCACCAAATTGGTTTTGGAGCCTCTCTGATATTAGGGGAATTTAAGAAAATTAAAATTTCAATTTTCTAAAAAAGTTGATTTTTTGTATTATTTTAATATTTTAATAATTAAAAAAATAATAAAAATCACAAAAATAATAAAATTCACCAAAATGTCACATTTTGAATTCTAACCACTTAGGAACAAACCCCATATTTTTCTTATGTCTCTAGGTTGAGATATTAAATTTTAAAGCCTTGGGGTAATTTTTAAAATTAAAAAATACATTTTCTAGCATTTCCACTAAAATAATTCCAATAAATTAAGAAAAAATCAGAAAATTGTAAAATTTGGTTCTCTAGAATCCTTGCTATCAGAGAGAATTTTAAAAATTATAAAATTCATTTTTTAATTTATATTCTATTTTTAAATTAATTAATACTCCAGAAATTAAAATAATTTTAATAAATAAAATATAATTCACAAAATCACAAAAATTGGTCCAAGTGGTCCTCTAGTCATTAGAAATATCCCATAATTTTCTTAAGGACAGAAACTTTCCCTTGGTCATATTATTAAATTTTCCTTGGAAATCCTTATTTTCCACCAAAAATAATTACATAAATAAATTAAATACAGAAAAATCACATTTTTTCCTCTAATGTCTTTATTGACATATGAGTGAAGTCACATAAAAATTTCAAATTCATTTGAGCTCAATTTAGTGAGTTATGAAATTATTAAGCATGAAGGGCAAAATGGTAATTAAAATTTTAACCCTTAATTAAAACTTTAGGCTTAATAAAATTAAAGAGTAAAATATTTGATCCTAATCTGATTTGGATGATTGAAATTTAAATAATTAAAGGGTAGAAACCTATTAAACAATTCAACAATAATTGAAATGAACTTTTGTTAAAATAATTAATTAAATTTGGAAGAATAGTAAAATTGGAGTTATTAAAATAGGGATGTTATTAGGAAGAAATTTGTTCTTTAATTTAAGAATCCCTAAATTAGTCATCTCAATAATATTTAATTCCTAATTAAAATGATAATCCAAGTTTAAGGTTTAAAATGCTAAAAGTCTTAATCATTAAATTAAGTTAAGGTTAAATTATTTAAAGCAAATCCCTTTAAAATAAAATATTAAATTAAATTAAATTAAATTAAAACAAATTAAATTAAATTAAATTAAAACAAATTAAATTAAATTAAATTAAAACAAATTAAATTAAATTAAAATTAAATTAAATTAAAATTAAATTAAATCATATTAAATTAAATTAAATTAAATTAAATTAAATTAAATTAAATTAAATTAAACTAATTAAATTAAATTAAATTAAATTAAATTAAATTAAATTAAATTAAATTAAATTAAAACTAAATCAAATTAAATTAAATCAAATTGAATTAAATTAAGCTAAAACATATCATATTAAATTAATTTAAATTAAATTAAATTAAATTAAACCACATTAAATTAAATTAAGTTAAGTTAAATTGAATTAAATTAAATATAACATCACCTAAGACATGAAGAATTCAAAATAAATCTAAAATAACTTGAACACTATTCCAAACTTAAATCATTAATTTGAACTTAAATTTGAATCACAAATCATTAAATATCATTTTGCCCTTAGGAGCTTTTACTATTATAACTCCTAAATGGAGTATCAAGTGAAATGTCACTTTACTCATAAGGATATTCAAACATTCTAATTCACTGAGCAAGAAATAAAACTTAACTTAAACACCCTGGATGATTAATTCACTGCTACGATAGAATTCATTTGGACTTAGGACAATTCACGAAATATTGAAAAGATGTTTAAGATCGTCTTAAACACTTCCTCAATATGATGGAATGTCCTTAAGAACAAATTGAGCTTAGTTGTTCTTTGGTGAAGAAAATCATTCTTAAAACCAAAATTGAAGACCTAGACGTCATAGGAATGACTAGCTATAGGATTAGGATTTTGGTAGAAAACCATAACCCTTCCCTTAGCTTTACCTAGGAAATTGCTATAAATGCTTAAATGCTCTAAATTGTATTTTAAGTGCGGCTTGGGATGACGGGAAGACCCTCCGGGTACGCTTTTATTTTATTGCAATTTATCTTACTGCGATTCATTTACTCGTGTTGCACTTTACCTTTCTTGCATGATAAACAACGGTTGCATGAAAACCTACACCTTTAGGACGAAACCAAAAGCTGAAACCCATAACTAAATTAAAAGACACTACAAGATAAAATTCACCGCCACAACATTTCAAAATATAAGACAACTCAAAATTTAATCACAAACGAACAACAAAACTACAAATACAATTAAATTAAAACGTCTCGTTGGATGATCGGGAATACCTCGGATGATGTAACCCACGTGTTGCTAACGGGATTTCCACGGTCTAAATGAAAGTGTGGAACTCATTAAGTTGAGTTTAGCAAATTCATACTGGACTAAGTGAATCCGATAAAAATAACGATGCGGAAGGATGGAACCGTGGGATCTTAACCGGTGTTGTTATAATCAACTTTAAGATTTGTTTAATTAAAATATTAAAAACACACTGGATTTTAAGATTTTCTCTAAACCAGAACACTTCTCTCATCCACGATTTATGACTTCTAAAACTAAACCTCTGCAACGACAAGGAGCTCGGAGCATGGTGGGCGGCACGGCCATCGTCATCGTGAAAACTCGGATCTACTTCAACAAAACTTCCTTAGAATTAAAAAACAAAGCCGTAGGACTTCGAGGTAGTTTGCCTAGTGCAACATAAATCCTCAACTCTTCGTTAGGCATTTGCATGATCATGTAAATTAAGCCCTAACCGGTGTCGGCATATTTTTAGGTTGAGTGTCGTATTTTAAAAAGGGGTCGCCTAACAGAAGTTGTCGGCGAATTTTAAATTTAAATATAGATATAATTTAGAAAGTAATATTTGATTTTGAAAATAATTTTAAATTTGAAGATTTTAAGATATGAAATCGAAACCGATCTCACATCCCAAATAGTTTATATAAACGAGCACCGCACCGCAAACCGTGTATCTATCACTAAGGATAGACACACGCTCAATGACGGTGGGGCTCGATTAAATAAACTAGAAGATTTGTGACATCCGTTTGGTCACGCGAACCAATTTTATAAGCCGACAAATTCCACTTGTTTAATATGAAAACATTAAACGGGGTTTATATTACTCAGGTTCTTTAAAATTCCCTATAAGGGCAAGCCCCTATAGTTAATTACATCTTAAGTGACGGGAATCACCTAAGAAAACTCTCGATAATAATCGATAATTCTGCTCTCGAGAATTTCAAAGTTTAAGTTTTCAAAGGATTGAATTTTTGAAATTTCAAAGGGATTAGCTCGAATTTGGAACATTTTATTTTGGAAATTCAAAGGAAGAAAAGTAGGAGAAATTACGGATCCGAGCGAGGCTTCGGTAATTTCCCGACTATCCTATTGTTTGGCTTAGATTTAGGGAAGTCCTAATGTTCATTTAATGTTTTAATCTTGCCAATTTTAGTTAATTAGGGCTTATATTTGTATGATAGAATCATACAAATAGCCTAGAAGATATGAGGGTTTATGTCGTATCGGACGACTACCTCGGAATCCTAAGACCGGTTAGGGCTTAATTTGCAATGCAAATGCCTAACGAAGGGTTGAGGATTTATGTTGCACTAGGCGAAACTACCTCGAAGTCCTATGGCTTTGTTGTTTAATTCTAGGAAAGGTTTTTTGAAGTAGGTTCAAGTTTTGTCGACGACGATGGCCGTCGTTGCCCACCATGCTCCAGAGCTCCTTGTTGTTGCGAGAGGTTTAGTTATAGAAGTCATAAATCAGGAGATGAGAGAAGTGTTTGGTTTAGAGAAGTCTTAATTTCCAAGTGTTCTTTATGTTTTAATTAAAACAAATCTTAAAGTTGATTATAACGACACGGTTAAGATCCGCGGTTCCATCCTTCCGGCATCATTATTTTTATCGGATTCACTTAGTCCGGATGAATTTGCTAAACTCAACTGAATGAGTTCCACACTTTCATTTAGACCGTGGGAAATCCCGTTAGCAACACGTAGGTTACATCATCCGAGGTATTCCAGATCATCCAACGGGACGTTTTAATTTAGTTGTAATTGTAGTTTTGTGTTCGTTTGTGATTAAATTTTGAGTTGTCTTATATTTTGAAATGTTGTGGAGGTGAATTTTATCTTGTAGTGTCTTTTAATTTAGTTATGGGTCTCAGTTTTGGTTTACGTCCTAAAGGTGTCGGTTTTCATGCAAACTGTTGTTTTATCATGCAAGAAAAGTAAATGCGATGCGATTAAATAAGTTGCGAAAGTAAATTGCAACAAAATAAAAGCGTACACGGAGGGTCTTCCCGTCATCCCAAGCTGCACTTAAAACACGGTTAGAATATTTAAACAAGTTCCTAGGTAAAGCTAAGGGAAAGGTTTTGGTTTTCTACCAAGTTCCTAATCCTATAGCTAGTCATTTCCTATGACGTCTAGGTTCTCATGTTTTTAATTTGAGGACGATTTTCTTTATCGAGAGAATAACTAAGTTCGATTGTTCTTATAAATATCCTATCATATTGAGGAAGTGCTTAAGAGGAATCTTAAACATCTTTTCAATACTTCTAGGATTGTTTTAAGTCCAAATGAATTTAATTGTGTAAATAAATCGATCGTCCAGAGGTTTTCGAAGTTTTGTTAACTTGCTCGGTGAATTAGGATATTTGAATGTCACTATAAGTGAAGTAACATTTCACTTGATATTCCATTTAGGAGTTATAATAGTAAAAGCTCCTAAGGGCAAAATAGTATTTAATGATTTATGATCCAAATTTAAGTTCAAATTAATGATTTAAGTTTCGAATAGTGTTCAAGTTATTTTAGATTTATTTCTTCATGTCTTAAGTGAGGTTATTTAATTCAACTTAATTTAATTTAATTTAATTTAATTTAATTTAGTTTGATTTGATTTAATTTAATTCAATTTAATTTAATTTGATTTAATTTTTAATTTAATTTAATTTAATTTGATTTAATTTAATTTAGTTTGATTTGATTTAATTTAATTTAATTTAATTTATTTAATTTATTTAATTTAATTTAATTTATTTTAATTTAATTTATTTAATTTATTTAATTTATTTTAATTTGTTTATTTAATTTAATTTATTTTATTTTGATTTAACTTTTAATCTTAATTTAATTTAATTTAATTTTAATTGAAATTTTTGAAAGAGTTTAATGATTTAATTTTAATTTAATGATTAAGTCTTTTAATATTTTAAATTTGAGTTATCATTTTAATTAAGAGTTGAATATTAATGAGATGATTAATTTAGGGATTTTTAAATTAAAGAATAAATCTCTTCCTAATAATATCCCTATTTTAATAATTCCAATTTTATTATTCTTCCAAATTCAATTAATTATTTAATTAAGGTTTAATCATTTTAAATTGCTTAATGGGTTTCTACCCTTTAATTATTTAAATTTCAATCATCCAAATCAGATTAGGATCAGATATTTTACTTGTTAAAAATTTTATTAAACCTAAAGTTTTAATTAAGGGTTAAAATTTTAATTACCATTTTGCCCTTTAAGCCTAATAATTTCATAACTCACTAAATTGAACTCAAATGAACTTGAAATTTTTATGTGACTTCACTCATATGTCAATAAAGACATGAGAGGAGAAAATGTAATTTTTCTGCATTTAATTTATTTATATAATTATTTTTAGTAGAAAATAGAGATTTTCAAGGAAAATTTGATAACATGACCAAGGGAAAGTTTCTGTCCTTAAGAAAATTAGAGAACATTCTTAATGACCAGAGGACCACTTGGACCAAATTTTGTAATTTTTTGAATTATATTTTATTTATTAGAATTATTTTAAGTTCTGGAGTATTAATTAATTTAAAAATAAAATAAATGTTGAAAAATAAATTTTATAATTTTTAAAATTCTCTCTGATATCAAGGATTCCATAGAACCAAACTTTACAATTTTCTGATTTTTCTTTGATTTATTATAATTATTTTGGTGAAAATGCTAGAAAATATATTTTTTAATTTTAAAATTATCCTAGAGCTTTAAAAAATTAATATCTCACTAAATAGACCTAGGAAAAATATGGGACTTGTTCCTAAGTGATTAAAATTCAAAATATGACATTTTGGTGAATTTTATTATTTTTGTGATTTTTATTATTTTTTAATTATTAAAAATATTAAAATAATATTAAAAATTAACTTTTTTAGAAAATTGAAATTTTAATTTTCTTAAATTCCCCTGATATCAGAGAGACTCCAAAACCAATTTGGTGAATTTTTGAAAGATATTTTGAAAGTTATGAATTTTTAAAATTTAAAATGACTAAGTGGCTTAATTAACCCAATTAGTGGGGCTAACCAAGTCCAATTGACCTCAAATTTTTATGATGGGTTCCTCTGATCCTAAAGGTCAGTGGAGAATTGATTTCAAGTCAATTTGATCTATGGTTAACTCTAATTAATTAGAGATCTATTTTGGGTATTTAAGCCAATTAGGGTTAATGCGAGTGAATTTACCCAAATCCTATTTTTCCTAGGGTTCTCTGGTCATATGGAACATCACCAAATTTTCCTAGAATTTATTTCACAACATGCTAATTTTTGAAATTAAAATACTTAAAACAGCAACATGCATTTGAAAAATCAATAACTTTTCACAGAGATGGCCTCTGACCTTGGAAAATTCAGGGAATGTCCCTAAGTTCAGAGGCTTCAAAAGTCCTATGGTCTCATGCCATGGTGAATTGTGTGAATGCATGGAGAATTAAAACAATGCAGGGAGTAAATAATTAATTAAAAATAAAATACTGGACAAAATTAATTAATTTCTTTTCCACATTATTCTCCTCTATTCACTGAGCAAGAGGGTATTTTTATTTTATTTTTATGATTTTCCTACACAAAGTTATGAATTTTCCAAGTTTAGGGAATTTAAATAAATGAGAAAATACCCTATTTTTCTATTTATCCACGCGGCGCCAGCGAAACATCGGCGGCTCCGAAGGGCCGCGTGGCGCGTTCCTATTCGACGCCGCCGCTTGAGTCGGCATTCCCGGGACCCGCTCGTATCGCTCCGTCTTCGATCCGACGCGATCCCGGCGCGTCCGTCCGCGCGTGTATTAAATGAACGGCATCCGTTCATCGTCCCCAAGTGTCCTCACCCGAGAGCCGTCCACACTAAATCCTTAATATCTCACTCGATACTCGATGGATTTTCATGTTCTTATGCTCTATGGATTCGTCTTGAAGAGACGAACACATCTATACGGTTATCATGCATTGAAATTAAAGCATTTGAAATGGAGAATCTCCGGAAGCTCGGGATGAAGAATTAACTCATACCTTAGCTACGAGAGGTGAAGCCTCGATCGGAGATGCTTGGCACGTTCGTTGGAGATGCGGGAGGCTAGGGATTAAGCTTCGGGGATGTGGTGAATTGCTCAGGTGTGATTTCCACCAAAGCCGATCACAACCTTTGGAGTACG
The DNA here is from genome assembly GCA_022702705.1 of Papilionanthe hookeriana x Papilionanthe teres. Lineage (NCBI taxonomy): Eukaryota > Viridiplantae > Streptophyta > Magnoliopsida > Asparagales > Orchidaceae > Papilionanthe > Papilionanthe hookeriana x Papilionanthe teres. Next base: position 23,172,387 of record CM040436.1, on the reverse strand, counting down.
GAACAAGCCGGGTGACTTGGAGATGGGGCTTTCGCTGGTGGACACCTTCCCTTGGTGCGGTGCGGGTGTAGGACCAATCAATTTGGGGATTGGTCCACTTGTGGAGAAGTGTCCTGGTTTTGAGTGGAATTTCAACTGCGAAATTGAGCTCGCAGAGAAGAAATGGCGGGGGGATCTCATCTGGGGATCAAGTGCTCGTGTGTGGGGAGGAGTCTGGAACAATTTTGGCAGAGTTTTGGCAAGGTTTGGTTCAGCACCTCTCATGGCCGAGAAGGTGAGGGGTTTAAATAGGAGAGGCTGGAGGGCCTCCCAGGGGAAGTTAGGGCTTGGGATCAGCTGCTCTGGTGAGGAGAAGAACGACCGTGGTGACCACTAGGCATGGGGCGGCTCGGCAAGGGAGAATTCCAAAGTTTGGCTCCTCCCGAGGTTTCGGCCATGGTGTTTTCCGGCGGCACTGGTGGCTGGCCGGCCGGGCATTAGTCACCATCTTGTTCGGGTGGGTCAGGGCTGGGGTTTAGTGTAGGCAATTGGCAAATGCCATGTGTAAAAGGCTTGGATTAGAATGGAATGGGAGAGGGCTCATTTTGGCTCAAATTGGTCAACCCCTCCACTTGGGCTAGGTGCACCACCCAAGGCTTGGTTTTGGCTGAGGGAAAAGTGATTTGGCTCGGCATAATCGGTAGGGTCAAGTCACCATCCAAGCACGATTAGGCATAAGCATGGTTAAGGGGAATCATGGGAGTGGTTAATCACCTTTAGGAATTAAGGAAAGAGTCTCCTCCTTTTGCCCAAAATGGCATGGTGACATGTAAAGAGGTTCTCATGGCTTGCATATGGCTTGTGCATGGCTCCATGGCTCCATTTGGCTTGGGAAAAGGTTGGGTCGATTTCATAAAAATGGGTTTTAAGAATTTTGGATATTTTGGTGTGAATTTGTATGGGGCTTGATTTGGAATTGTTTGATGATGGAATTATAACTTAGGGAATGGCTTTGATTAAATGGATGGCAAATGGAAATGTCATGTGGGCTTTAGGGCCAAATTTGGGCTTTTGTATTTGGTGGAAATGGGCTTTAGGGAGGTTTAGGGAAGTGGGCTTTTAAATTTAAAATGGATTTTGGGATGAAATTTTGGTAAAGGCTTGGGCCAAATAATTGTTGAGTTTGGTTTAGGGATGCTTCATGAGTGGTTTGAAACAAGTTTGAGGTGATTTGGGTTTGAATTGGTTTGAATTTGGGTTTAATTGGTAAGTGGGCCTATGTAGGTCAAATTGGGCTAACTTGGGCCAATGTTGGGCTAGAGTTGAAATTGATGTAAAATTAATGTTGGGAAATGTTTATGGGAGTGTTTCAAAGAGGTTTTGGCTTTGGTTAGGTTTTGATTTTGGGATTTGGGCTCATCTGGGCTAGGTTTAAGTTTTAGGTCAAAATTGGGCTTTTTGATTTTGGGTTGAATTTAAGTGGGGTTTGGGTCTAAATTTTGGGCAAATCATGTTAGTGTTTTGTTTATGGGGATGTTAAGGAAGGTTTAGAAAAGATTTGGGTTTAATTGGAGTTGAATTGGGTGAGTTTAGGTTAAGTTTGGGTCATGGGTCCAAATTGGGCTTTAAGGCCAAAAGTGAAATTGGATCCAAATGTCAATCAAATTAAGCTTGGATTTGGTCTAGATTGGTGTTGGGGATGTTGAATTGAAGTTTAGAATTGAATTGGACCAGAATTTGGGTCAATTGGGTGGGTTAGGTTTGACATTGGGTTTACTTTGGGTTAAAATGGGTCAAATTGGGGGTTTTGATAAAGGTGGGGTAAATTGACAAAATTGGCCCATGGTGTAGTTGAACAAAATGAAATTGGGAATATTTGGAATTTTCTGGAATTTTCTGGGAATTTTCTGAATTTTTGGATCTTTGGGTCAAAAGGGGTATTTTGGGTATTTGGAAGGTATTGGGGGGTATTTTGGAATTTTTGGCATTTTTGGGTATGGATGATCAATTTAAGTGGTGTGGAAATGTTTGGGATTGATTTTGGAGAGTTTTGGGTAATTTGGAAATTTTTGAGAAATTCGGGTAGTTTCAAAGGCATTTGGTAGGTTAGGCGGGGTGTAGGGTCCGGGGGTCAAAAATTGAAAATTTGGAAAATTGAAGATTGGGTGGATGTAAGTGGAATACAACCATTTTGGTTGAGCCATGAAGCCATATCAAGCCCACATGAGCCATGAAGGGACTCATTTGAGGCACTCAATATGTTGTTCCTAACCCTCTTAGCCAAGGGCTTAGGGGTTAAGGACCATCCATGTGAATCACCTACATGAGTCAAGAGGTTAAGTTGGGTAAGGGTGTGTTTTTAGGAGGTGTATGGAAGTGTAGTGTGTAGGTGTAGTGTGTGTGTAAGTCAGCCCCTTCACCAGACCAGGCCACCCAGGGTAGTCCTAAGGCCAAAGAGTCCTATAGGAACTCATCCTTTAAACTTCCACACTTGATTTCAACCCTCTAGGTGATTAGGGGTCTACAGTCAAGTTTGTGGAGTTTGTAGGGAGTTTAGAAGTGGTTTGAATTTCTACAAGGTGGGTCCCAATTCTAATCCTCTAAGATAGTCAAAGGAAAAGCCTAAGGCTAGATCCTAAGTACTAAAGAGAAGAAGAGAAGACCTCATCAAAAATGAGGTCAACAAATGGACTCCCGATAGGTGTGGTGAGTCGACGAGCACACGCGCGTATTGGTGTTGACCGAAGCGATCAACAAAACCAACACGGATGTCCAAGTAACAAACTTAGGACGAAGTAGAAGAGCTTCCGTCGGGGAGTGTCAAGTATATCTACGGGACGGGAGATTCTTGAACTCTCGCTGGGAAAGGAAAAGGAGGTAAAATCCAAATCACATGATCTGGGAGAATTTCGATTTAGATTTTATTTTGTTTCATGTTCAAGTCATGATGTGTGGGTTTAGATTTTGAGTTTTCATTTAAATTGAAGTTTGTCAAGATTAATTTGAAGGGATTTGATTTGAAATGAAAATTGGAATTTTGAGGTTTTAGATGTAACATCCTCAGCCCCAAAAGAAGATCGAATCGATTGGATTGGATCATTACAATGAGGAAAGATCTCGGAGTAATGCGGTATCGGATGTAAAATCCTTAACCTCGAGAGTTTGATTTGATGTATTTCGGTGCGATAGGAAAAGAATCCTAAAGCGAGTGCGGTCTTGGATGTAAAATCCTCGACCCAAAAGTTTGAATTTGATGTATTTCGGTGCAATAGGAAGAGAATCCTAAAGCGAGTGCGGTCTTGGATGTAAAATCCTCGACCCAAAAGTTTGGATTTGATGTATTTCGGTGCGATAGGAAGAGAATCCTAAAGCGGTGCGGTCTTGGATGTAAAATCCTCGACCCAAGAGTTTGAATTTGATGTATTTCGGTGCAATAGGAAGAGAATCCTAAAGCGATGCGGTCTTGGATGTAAAATCCTCGACCCAAGAGTTTGAATTTGATGTATTTCGGTGCGATAGGAAGAGAATCCTAAAGCGGTGCGGTCTTGGATGTAAAATCCTCGACCCAAAAGTTTGGATTTGATGTATTTCGGTGCAATAGGAAGAGAATCCTAAAGCGAGTGCGGTCTTGGATGTAAAATCCTCGACCCAAGAGTTTGAATTTGATGTATTTCGGTGCTAATAGGAAGAGAATCCTAAAGCGGTGCGGTCTTGGATGTAAAATCCTCGACCCAAAGGTTTGAATTTGATGTATTTCGGTGCAATAGGAAGAGAATCCTAAAGCGGTGCGGTCTTGGATGTAAAATCCTCGACCCAAAAGTTTGAATTTGATGTATTTCGAGTGCAATAGGAAGAGAATCCTAAAGCGGTGCGGTCTTGGATGTAAAATCCTCGACCCAAAAGTTTGGATTTGATGTATTTCGGTGCGATAGGAAGAGAATCCTAAAGCGATGCGGTCTTGGATGTAAAAGCCTCGACCCAAAGGTTTGAATTTGATGTATTTCGGTGCAATAGGAAGAGAATCCTAAAGCGAGTGCGATCTTGGATGTAAAATCCTCGACCCAAGAGTTTGAATTTGATGTATTTCGGTGCAATAGGAAGAGAATCCTAAAGCGGTGCGGTCTTGGATGTAAAATCCTCGACCCAAGAGTTTGAATTTGATGTATTTCGGTGCAATAGGAAGAGAATCCTAAAGCGAGTGCGGTCTTGGATGTAAAATCCTCGACCCAAGAGTTTGAATTTGATGTATTTCAGTGCAATAGGAAGAGAATCCTAAAGCAGTGCAGTCTTGGATGTAAAATCCTCGACCCAAAGGTTTGAATTTGATGTATTGTTTGATGTGAGATCTGGAAAGATCGAATTTGAGATTTGATAGAGATTTGGAATCTGGAAAGATTGAATTTGAGATTTGGTAGGGATGAGTTTGAATTCGGAAAGATTGAATTTGAATTTTGATCGAGATTGGATTCGAAATTTGATTGAGAATTTGATTTAACATTTATGTTGATTTTGTTTATCCTTTAATGATTTAAATTTTATTTTGTTGTTTATTTAATGTTCATGTGAATTTGGTGTTTGTCATTTTTTTTAGATCCTCTTTTTTTTAACGAAAGTATTCTTCTGTTCTTTTTTTTTTTCTCTTTTCTGTTCTTTGTTCGAAGTTCATTTAACTTTAACGGCGTTTCCCAATCAATTTGCACAAAAGAGGTGAAGGCCAAAAATGTGACATGGTCACTTTCATTCCAATCATACTGAAGATACATCGTACGACTTGATGCGGAATATATTTCATACAATCCATGTAGACTCAAAACGGATCTGTGTATGATCTTTGTCGATCCATCTAAAGAAGCATCCGTCAAAAATCCATGTACTGAATAGTGGGGTACATGGTCGATAACATCACCTTCCAAGCCATCCTTGGCAAGGATGCCGTATGGATGTACATTGGAGGTGTGATATTTTCCATGTAACTCACGGCTCGTAAGGTCGGAGGCTTTCTAGCTCCGGTGTCGGTCGGAAATGGTAAGGTGTCTTTTCGTCGTCCATCCTCCCGAACGTAAGCGAGATCCGCTTCACTTGGTACTCCTGGTATGCAATGCTTGGCGATATCACGCTCCGTTACCCTTCGGTATCATGACGGAACCTACCGGTAGTGGTATTTTCACCGGCCCTCGGAACTCACTCGGACTCGCTTATCCGGAGGTCGGATCCGAACATGATGTTACACTCGCTCGGGAAAGAGGCGTGCGAAAGGCCGACAAAGTCATGGTGATCAATGTGTGGGGGTATACGGTCACCCACGCTTGTAGATGTTGATGATGCGGCTATTGGGTATGCGGTCTGCGGCGGTACCCTCCATGTTATCAATCTCTTTACCATTCTCTTGATGACTAATGGCATCGGGTCCACTTGCCCATGACGGAGTATTCCCGGCGGGTTTCCTTTCCTGTCCTCGGCAAAGTTGTAACGACATCCACATTGTATTGTGATTCTTCCTTTCCACGGCATCCATCTCCGGGGTTCGAGTATGTGTTTTCCCTTAGGCGGCCCGCTCGGCCCGGTCTTTTCAAATCCGGATGCAATCCACGATCTGCTGCTTGCTCATACTGCGAGAATACGTCCGTATGTAATTCGAGGCCCTCCAGGTATATTGATTCTTACGCCTCTAATCCTTTCAAAGTATTCAAAGGTTTTCTTTTCAACATTTTGCATTCTCTCCAGCTCGTATTCCGGAATGATCCGCGGATGGCGAGGCCTTGTGACATATTGTGGGATGTATGGTTCAATCCCTTCACGTTCTCCTGCATACCTCGGCTCCTCGGGGATGATGCTCGTCGGGACATCCCCGGGGTTGCTTCGCAACAAGGTCATGCATCACCTGGTGGTTCTATCCGGTGGCGTGGTAGCCTTCTTTCTTCGGTCTTTGTGAGATTTCTCTGGTTCTTTACGTCATCCTAGGAGCTGGCCTCCTTTCTTCAGTTCTGGTGAACCGGTGTCCTTGAAGTGTATGCACCGACATTAGCAATCGCCTCGTCGTGCTCGATCCGCGGCTAGTTTTGTCAACATCTTACGGATACGGCGATTCTTATTTCTTCGTTGCGTTCGTCGTGAGAGTAGCTCTCCGAACTTCTTGAATCTCCGTGGGCGCGGCGGCGACAAGCTCGCCCTCTGCCGTAGCGACTACGGACTTCATTTTCTTATCTTCTTCAATATTTGTCTTTCTTTTCTTGTTCTTGGATTGGTGGCTTGGGCCACCCACTTTCATCATCTGTATGTCCGGCGAGTTCTTCTCGGTCAACCGGGACCCGATCACTTTCCTCGTACTCGTAGGCCTGCTGGTGCGAAATGCGAGTCAATCTCGATTATCGCTCCATCTTTCACCCTCTTTTCATCGAGTGCAAGGCTTACGCCATTCTTAAAGTTCAAGACCAACCGCCCGCTCGACATTTCCTGCGAAAAGACGAGGAAAAGGATCGGGGGCTGTACTAAGAACAAGAACATCAAGAAAATGTTTATTAAAGACATCTTGTTTTATTATTATTTTTATATTTTCAAACCTAACAGGAATGAAGTGGGATAAGATCAGGAAAGAGATTTTGATTTGGAAAAGAAAACAAGGAAAAATTTATTATCAGGATTTTATTTATTTTAGCATATTTTTGTCATTTTTTTTTTGGGTTCGGACCCAGTCATAAGTAATCACTTCGCCCGTGCTTCTAGGGATGGAAAGTTCATTCCTTCGAAACATCAGGTAGCGTAATACTTTTTCAAGTATCGTCCATTGATCGGAAACATATGTCGTTCTCCTTGGCGGTTCACTAGGCGGTAGGAGCCTCCTGAGTAGGTCGCCTCAACTACAAACGGTCCTTCCCAAGTGGGTTCAAATTTTCCTCCTATCTTGCGGTGTGCAAGAATAGGTCTTTTGAGAACGAGAACTAGATCACCAACTTTGAAGGTTCTTGGGCGGACCAGTTTGTCATGTGCTTGAACCATCTTGGCCTGGTACAGTTCTAAATTCTGTTGCGCTGCAAGTCTTTTCCCTTCCAGGCTCTCTAATTCTTCGAGCCGTAATTTGGCGTTTTCTTCTGTTGTGATTTTATTTGCAACTGCAATTCTGAGTGAAGGAGGTCGAACCTCTAAAGGTAACATCTGCCTCGGACCCATACACCGGAGCGTAAGGTGTAGCTTGCGTAGGAGTTCGAAGGTTGTCCGGTAGGCCCATAAGGCTTCTAACAACTTCTCGTGCCAATTTCTCTTATTGTCGTCTAAAGTCTTCTTTAAAATTTGAACGAGAGTTTTATTAAAAGCCTCGACAAGGCCGTTTGCTCTTGGGTAGTAAATTGTTGAATATCGCCGATCAATTCCGTGTCTCCCGACAAAATTGTTGATTTTTGTACTTCGAATGTCGACCCATTATCCGAGATGATCTGCGCGGCACCCCGAAACGGTAAACAACTTGGTTCTTAAAAAGCCGTAGCACGTGGTGTGCTTTTACTTCTCTAAGTGGAGCCGCCTCGCCCACTTGGAAAAGTAATCCGTAGCCGCAAGAATGAAGCGATGTCCTTTTGACGACGGCGGTTCTATTGGACCCACTATATCCGTGCCCCAACATTCGAATGGCCACGATGCAATTGTCGGATGTAGCACATTTGGAGGTTGATGTAGAACCACTCCGTGCACTTGGCACCGGTGACGGCTCTTGGCGATTTTCATGCGATCGGTCATCATCGAGGGCCGGTAGTACCCTAGTCTTTTAATTTTCATTTTCATTTTTGGACCCGGCGGTGAGCGCCACGAGTCTCGAATGTACCTCTTTAACAATTTCACGGGCTTCGGACCCGCTTAGGCACCTTAGCCACATTTGATCAAAAGACCTTCTGTATAATGTATTGTTTACTAATGCGTAGGACAGAGTTCTTTTCTTGATCTGATGGGCTAATGACCTATCGTCTGGTAGTTTTCCTGTTTGCGGGTAATCCATCGATGGTTGTCGCCAATCTTCCGTGTTTTTACATCATCGCTGCAAGTCGATCCTTTTTCCTTTTCTGATTTGTGTATCGTGTCTATGTCAAGCTGTGATAGGACCTGGCGTCCGTGAACTGACACTTCCACTGATTCATCTTGCAAACAGGCAAATTCTTTTGCGAGACGGGCTAGCGCATCTGCTAAAGCGTTTTCTTTTCTGGGGATTTTGTAAATTGTCACATTCGGAATTTGTTCCAACAATTTGTATGGCATCCGGAAGTATTGCTCGAGTCTTGGTTTTAAAATTGCATCTTGTCCGGCGATCGTTGAATGATCAGCTGTGAATCCCCGTAGATGTTGATGTCCGTTATCCCCATTTGAATGGTTAATTCCAGTCCCGTTATGAGGGCTTCGTATTCCGATTCGTTGTTTGTACATGGCTCTGTCAAGTGGTAGGAGTATCTTAACATCCCCCGCTCCGGTGTTATAAAGATTAGCCCGATTCCTGCCTTACCGGGCACTATCACTTGTGATTCTTCGTCTTTGTGCGGCTGAAGATGCTCCGTCGAAATATAATTCCCAACGTCGATCATCGAGGTCTTCTAGATTCATTATTTGTTCATACGGCGGATCGTCATTGAGAGGAGATTCTGCCGGCAAAGGGTGTCTTGCGAGAAAGTCCGCTAGGGCTTGTCCCTTTACGGCACGAAGAGGCACGAAAGTTATATCAAATTGCAATAATATCATCGACCATCCGGCAAGTCCGCCGGAAGCGTTGGACGAGTCATCGAAGTATTGCAACGGATTAAACTTCGAGATCGGAGTTGACCTTATGAGAAAGCATGTAATGCACGAGCTTTTGAGCGGCGAAGATCGGGGCCAAACAATGCTTTTCGATTGCGGGATACCTTATTTCCGTTGGCGATAAACGACGGCTTAGGTAATAAAGAGCATTTTCTTTACCCTCATCATTGACACAGGCTAACGGAGCTCCGAGAGAAGTCGTCTAAAGCCGCGGTATAAAGTATTGAGCGGTCTACCACGAGGCTCAGGGCTGCTAAGACGGGAGGTGTCATTAAGTATTGTTTAATGTCCTCGAAGGCTCTACGGCATTTCTCTTCCCGAATAAATTTGGCGTCTTTTTTAACTAGTGCGAGAAAGGCGACACCTACACGACGGGTTTGAGATAAAGCGTCGAAGATATGCCGGCTTCCCTTGAAAAGATCGTAGTTGTTTTAAGGTTTTGGGAGGCGGCATTTCTAAGATAGCTTTAATCTTTCCGGATCGATTTCGATTCCACGATGTCGGACAACGAATCCTAAGAATTTCCCGGAGGTGACGCCGAAGGCGCATTTTAAGGGATTCATCTTAAGGTTAAATTGCCTTAATCGTTCGAAAACAATTCTCAAATCATACAAGTGGTTGTCCTTTACTTTGCTTTTGATGACCACATCGTCCACGTAGCATTCGACTTGATTGTGGATGAGATCATCAAAAATTCTTGTCATTGCTCTTTGGTAGGTTGCTCCTGCGTTCTTCGATCCGAATGGCATCCTTTGTGTAGCAAAATACTCCGATCGGCGTTACGAATGCTTGTAAGCTTTTCGTCTTACGGAGCCATTTTTATTTGGTTGTATCACGAAGATCCATCCATGAATGAGAATATTTCGTGTGTTGAAGCGATGTCGATCATTAATTACGGGATCGGTAGAGGGAATTCATCTTTCGGACATGCCTTGTTTAAATCTACGAAGTCCACACAAATCCGATCGACCATTCTTCTTCTGTCTGGTACCACGTTGGCTAACCAAGTCGGGTATTGTTCTTCACGGACAAATTTAGCGTCTATTAGCTTTTTAACTTCGGCTATGACTTGTTGTTCGATTTCTAGACGCATTCTTCAGGAGCTTGTCGTCGGAACGAAGTGGGGTCCACTCCTAGTTTATGGACTGCGACCTACGGAGCTAAACACGGCATCTCATCGTAGCTCCAAGCAAAACGAGTCTTTAAATTCCATTAATAACTTGATTATTTCTTCGAGTCTTCTTTATTGAGTAAAGAGCTAACAAAGGTAGGTCTAGGCTCTTCGCTAGTACCTAAGTTAACTTCTATTAACTCATCTATTGTAGATTTGATTTCCTCTTCGAATTCGGTGGAGCGTCTCCGATTTGCAAATCTTCGAGTTCTTACGTAGTTTCCATGCAGTTTTCGCAAGTGACAACCAAGCAAAATTCAGTATCATCAACTGACCCTACTGTGCCGAATCCGAGACCATGCTTTGAGTTGGGTAAACGGCCGGAGTTATTCCATAAATTTTCAAAACGCTGTGATTGACCTTTTGTCCACTGTCGAGGTAGGAAACCACGTTGAATTAAATTTTGAACACGGGGAGAGTACCACTCGAAAGGCAATTCCATTAATTCGATGAAGTAGCATCTTAAGTGTACATTATTTTCGGTTTTGGAGGAAGAAGCACCACGGTAGAATTTGATTGGTTTTGCACCACCGCTACGTACCTCTTTGACCTCCATACCCTCGATCTTATTAGAACGGATCGGGGTCGGGGTCATAGTATGTACATAGTGGTTAATCTTCTCGTACATCGATTTATATTCTTCGTTTCTTTCATCTTCGAGAGGGATTCGAATTGTGGCTTCTTCAGAGCTTATTGTCGCTTGCTTCTTGTTTGATTTCTTTTTCTTCTTCGAGAACTATCTTCCCAATCGACATTGATGGTTGGTTTCCTCATCCAATCGTCCTAACGTCTCTACCACGACCTCGTCCCGGCCTCGACCTCGGATGCGAGTTGTGGAGAAACCTTCACCATCTCGCCGTAAGGGAGTGGTGAGTGACCGTTGGACTAGAACTTCGGGTTCTTCGTTGTCCTGAACTTTCTTTGCTTCATTTGTTATGGTATCTCCGGAGAAGATCGTTTTCTTCGGCGGTGCATAATAAGGCTGCATCCTCGTGGATTCCAATTTCATGTACGGAGAATGGTTGTAAGTCACCTTTGATGCACTTGTTCCCCTCCATCGTAGTACTTGATGCAACGATGTAGAGATGATGGTACCATCCTGTTTTCATGTATCCATGGTCGGCCCGAGTAGAGCGTTGAACGATGTTTCGAATCGATTATGTGAAATTTCGCGGTTGTCTTTGCTAAGTCACCGGTCTTCATCGGTAGCGTTATTGAGCCGAGGGCTCTTCTCTCCTTTACGGTTGAATCCTCTTAATAACATTTTGTACGCCGAGCTCGCGGGCATCAATTTCCAAGTATGCTTAGCGTTCGCATATTCATTATATTGATTGATGCTCCTGGATCCACCAATACTGCGGAGAGTGTAAATTTTCCGATTGTAGCCGAAATGTACAACGGTCGGTTGTGATCTGTCTGTTCCAAGTAGTAGGTCGTCGTACTGTGAAGGTAACACCTCGCTTTTCTTTTAACGAGCAAACCTCATCTAAGGACTCTCCGGCCATTTGAGCTAAGCAAATTTCCGGATCGAAGTAAGGCCTTGATCGAGCCTCTCTCATCTCCTTTGATAAGATGAGAGCGTCATAGATGCTTAGTTTGGCTGGTAGTTTCCTAAGATGGGCTAGCACGTTGTAGTCCACTTTATTTTCATGTGTTTCTGCTTCTTCTCGAATGGGTATTTCTTCTGCTGGGGTTGGTTCTTCTCGAACAACCACACGCTTCCCTTTGTCTTTTGGACCCATTCTCGGAGGTAGAACTTTTCCACTCCTTAAGTTGACTTCGTGATTTCCTGCGAATCTATCGTTGAGCTTGCCGGTGTCTTTTCTTGAATCGGAATGACGGGCTCTTCCGGATTAACTTCGAGTCCGAAGGCTCTAACTTCTATCGTGATTTGGAGCTCCTCGAAACTCGCGAGATAGATTCGTTGCTTGTTGAACTCTCGTAGCCTCCTTGATGGATGTCTTCTTCGTTATTTTGCTTGTCGAGATGGTGTATGATTTGAGAATTGTCGTTGGTATCGAAATCGATATCCGGATTATCGTTAGTTACGTAATCGTTAGAAACGAGTCAAACGTAGCCAACGCCATCACCCTTATCATTATACGATCCCACCGAAGTGAGCGAGATAATCATACGAGTCGGGGGTTCGAGGGATTTTTCCCCGAATCGAAACAACTATCTTAGGATAAGCGGCCCCTAGTCCAGCCTTAGGTGCCTCGGTCTTCTCTTCTTCGTCAATTTTCTTCTTCTCTTCGATCGTCTCTGTTGAGGTGGTTCTTCATCGCAAGTGATAGTACCGGCTTAACGGGTTTCAAACTACGAATTGAAGCTCGCACCGAAGCGGTGCGGATGCTTGTCTAAAATCTTTTCGAAGACCTCGTCCAAGCGGTAGTCCATCCATCGTCGGTCGTATAGGGATCTATCGGAATGATGGGATCGATCGAGACAACATTGACGGAACCTCCTTTACGGGGTTCCTTCATGTACTCCTTCGGGATCGTTATATTTCCTTTCCGAAGGTTGTCATTGAGCCAACTTTTGAAGGTAATGCAATCTTACTATCTTGTGCCCGAAGCATGCGGTGGTAAGGGCAAAAGTTGGGATCACCTTTCTTGTTGACTTCCTCCGGTCTTTTAGGCTGCAGCGGTTGGAAATGCTGGAGTCTTCATCGGACTACGGAACATTTTCGGCCTCTGCCTCATTCTTGAACGGATATTCTGCTGCTCAACGGCTCTCTTAATGTACGTTGCGGACGAGACGGTTGTTCATATTGCGGAGATGAGTCGATAGCTGGGCCGGGGTTCTTTGGTGATTCATGTTGTGGTTGTTGCGGCCGTTACGGTGGTATTTGCATCGGTTGCTTGCCTTTGTCAAGCTGCTTGCGACGATCCCGGATCTCTTTTCAAAAGTCTTTACGGGCTTTTGTTTGTACGTCTTGTCGGTGAAACTTAATTACTTCGCCTCTTCTTGCAAGCTTCCGGCCTTGCTTAACAACTTCTCGAAAGTCTTAATAGTGAATCCTTTGAGGAGAAGTGCTTATCGGGCCGTGAATGCTTTTGAGTAAGATGCTCATTGCATGTTGCTCTTGTAGTTGTGGTTCACACTTCATGCTTAAGTTCCTCCATCGAAGTATGTAATCCACCAAAGTTTCATTCGGCTTCTGCTTCTCTACCACTAAATCACCTATAGTGATGTGGTGTTGAGCTCCGGCGAATCGCTTGATGAAGAGGTTCTCTAGCTGCGAGAATGTCTTAGCCGAACCGTTCGGTAGTTCGCATACCGGTCGAAGGCGATCCACGACGGACTGGCGACGAGCGTCGGAAGAGTAATGCATCGCTCCGCCGGCATTGCAACAAGCGGCACGAAAGTGTGCCACATGTTGTCGGGGGTTCCCGGTTCCGTCGAAGGTCTTGAACAGAGGTGGTACGAAGCCTTTCGGGTATTGGACAGCGTCGAATTCTTCGGGGTAAGGTCTACCCGTCCGAATGGATGTCCCGCTCTTTGATTGTGCTAAGGCTTCTCGCACTTGCTTGTTCCACAAGTTCTTGATATCCTTTTCGGGAATCATACTTTGTGTTGTATCCTTTTTAGGTCGATCATCCCCATTGACGGACGTAATCTCCTTTCCTCCGTCTACAATGTGAATAACCTCCGGGGTGTTTCTCTATGTGGTTGTACTTGACTGCGGAGAGTGGCCGGAGCTACGGCCATCTCTTCCATCCTTTTTGCCATTTGAGCGATCGTGTCGTCTTTTTCCCGAAGCGCGTCTTCTCATCGGTTACGGCTCCTCTCTTCTGCGGTTGCGGGAGCACCTTGCGAAGGCGATGAAGCTCGTGTCTCGACCATGTTGATTTCGCGTATTCGTCGTCCATGAATTCCGATGAATCAATCTCGTCTCCGAACTTTTCTTCTCTTTCTTTTGCTAATCGTCGGATATCGGTTCTCGATTTTTCCATGGCATCTTCTAGTGGGGCTTTCGTGTGTCTTCGTGGTTGTCGTGCGATAGTTGCCGGGTCCCCTTCTCACGAGTCCCCTTCATCGCGGTAGCACTTTCTTCGATTCAAGTCTCTGGCGAGACTTTCTTTCTCGGGTCGATGTTTCGATCTCGGTCGCCGGTGGTGGGACGCCATACCATCCTTCGGCGGCGAGAAGGTCTAGGACCGGATGGTGCAGTCGGCCAAATGCTTGGAAGGTGGTATCCTCCCTGATCTGTAATCTCGAGACGACAACGGGCGGACTAGCCTTCATCCTTTTACTTGGCTTTTACGTCATGATGGCGGGTTCTACTCGGGGCCCGAGACGGGATTTGAGGCGGCACCCGCCACATCCTCCGTAGAATTTACGGTACGGGGCGGTTTTCCTTCTTCGCTAACTTTTCTACCAAAGTTTGCGGTCGAGCAAACGGCGTAGTTCTAGTTCTTTTCTTGCGGCTATCTTGTAATATGCGGGTCTGTGGTAATTTGGCGACAATCTTGCGAATGTTTTCTTCATCTTCTGCGGCGGAGAGGGGATGAAATTTGCTTCCTCCCAACGGTGGTATGTATTCGAGCGGCGGTGTATATTACGGCGGTTACTGGAATTTCTTCTAGGAAAGCAATTTCGGCGGCCACGGCTTCTTTAGCGATCCTTCTATTTCTATTTCTTCTGCGGGTCTTTGTTAGTGACGGAATCCTTGAAGCTGGACCCGATCTCGAAAACGAAGGTCTCACGGGAAGATCTGTACCCTCCACGGTAACGGGTCCATCATAATTCCGGATTTCTTTCCCCTTTGATTTGGCAAAAGTCGGGGTAGGTGCGAAACAACTAGACCGGTGGGGGTAGAAAGAACGGTCCTCCTGTGGGCGGCGAGTGTTCCTCTTAGTCGGGATCCTTCGCGGGGGAGGGAATTCTTGGGTTGACCTAAGGTTGAACTCGAGCGGCGGCTCTTCGACTTCGGATACCTTGTTCATCAGTGCGAAAAGGGAGACGTCGGTGATCTTGACGTTCGTGTTTTCAAATCCTTGTCCAAATCGGATGATTCCATTGTCGGGCAATTCATCCTTATAGACAGCGAGGTCCAGTCCATTGGTGAAGGAGAAAATCAGTTTTGGGGCTTCCATTTCGCAGGGTAGATTTTGATTGTCAGTCCCAAGTTATGCTTCTTTTCTTTAGGACGCAAAGAAAGGAATTGAAAAGAGTCCGAACTCATTCTTGTTCATGTATTTATAGGAAGGAATCACTTATTAAAAGAATCACTTATTAGAGGGTTTGTTTATTTAGAACGGAGTGTTCGAAAGGTGTAGAGAAGGTAAGGAATGCGAATCGGAGTTGGAAAGGAAAAGAGAGTCTTAAGCAAGACTTCTCGACTCGAAGGATCATTCCTAAACTAACACTTATTGGGGGTCCACCCCACCTCAGAAATGAGGTAAAAGGATCTCGGAACCTCTCTGCTTAGGGGTGTCTAAACAGTGGCTCCTAAATCCAAGAGAATGTTGGTTATACTCGTTCAAGGTAGAAATGAACATAGTATTCCAACGGAAAGAATGGTAGTTTGATCCATAAGGGGCATGGATGCACTACCGATTTTTTTTGAAAGCAGAATTGTCTGATTAGAATGGAGAGAGGAATTCTCCCCAGCGGAGTCGCCAGAAATTGTCGGCATATTTTTAGGTTGAGTGTCGTATTTTAAAAAGGGGTCGCCTAACAGAAGTTGTCGGCGAATTTTAAATTTAAATATAGATATAATTTAGAAAGTAATATTTGATTTTGAAAATAATTTTAAATTTGAAGATTTTAAGATATGAAATCAAACCGATCTCACATCCCGAAATAGTTTATATAAACGAGCACCGCATCGCAAACCGTGTATCTATCCCTAAGGATAGACACACCGCATGACGGTGGGGCTCGGTTAAATAAACTAGAAGATTTGTGACATCCGTTTGGTCTGCGAACCAATTTTATAAGCCGACAAATTCCCACGTTTAATATGAAAACATTAAACGGGGTTTATATTACTCGGGTTCTTTAAAATTCCCTATAAGGGCAAGCCCTATAGTTAATTACATCTTAAGTGACGGGAATCACCTAAGAAAACTCTCGATAATAATCGATAATTCTGCTCTCAAGAATTTCAAAGTTTAAGTTTTCAAAGGATTGAATTTTTGAAATTTCAAAGGGATTAGCTCAAATTTGGAACATTTTATTTTGGAAATTCAAAGGAAGAAAAGTAGGAGAAATTACGGATCCGAAGCAGGCTTCGGTAATTTCCCGACTATCCTATTGTTTGGCTTAGATTTAGGGAAGTCCTAATGTTCATTTAATGTTTTAATCTTGCCAATTTTAGTTAATTAGGGCTTATATTTGTATGATAGAATCATACAAATAGCCTAGAAGATATGAGGGTTTATGTTGTATCGGACGACTACCTCGGAATCCTAAGACCGGTTAGGGCTTAATTTGTAATGCAAATGCCTAACGAAGGGTTGAGGATTTATGTTGCACTAGGCAAACTACCTCGAAGTCCTATGGCTTTGTTGTTTAATTCTAGGAAAGGTTTCTGTGAAGTAGGTTCAAGTTTCTGCGACGACGATGGCCGTGCTTGCCCACCATGCTCCGAGCTCCTTGTTGTTGCGAGAGGTTTAGTTATAGAAGTCATAAATCGGGAGATGAGAGAAGTGTTTGGTTTAGAGAAGTCTTAATTTCCAAGTGTTCTTTATGTTTTAATTAAAACAAATCTTAAAGTTGATTATAACGACACGGTTAAGATCCCGCGGTTCCATCCTTCCGGCATCATTATTTTTATCGGATTCACTTAGTCCGGATGAATTTGCTAAACTCAATTGAATGAGTTCCACACTTTCATTTAGACCGTGGGAAATCCCGTTAGCAACACGTAGGTTACATCATCAGAGGTATTCCCGATCATCCAACGGGACGTTTTAATTTAGTTGTAATTGTAGTTTTGTGTTACTGTTTGTGATTAAATTTTGAGTTGTCTTATATTTTGAAATGTTGTGGAGGTGAATTTTATCTTGTAGTGTCTTTTAATTTAGTTATGGGTCTCAGTTTTGGTTTCTGTCCTAAAGGTGTCGGTTTTCATGCAACTGTTGTTTTATCATGCAAGAAAAGTAAATGCGATGCGATTAAATAAGTTGCAAGAAAGTAAATTGCAACAAAATAAAAGCGTACCTGGAGGGTCTTCCCGTCATCCCAGTCGCACTTAAAACACGGTTAGAATATTTAAACAAGTTCCTAGGTAAAGCTAAGGGAAAGGTTTTGGTTTTCTACCAAGTTCCTAATCCTATAGCTAGTCATTTCCTATGACGTCTAGGTTCTCATGTTTTTAATTTGAGGACGATTTTCTTTATCAGAGAATAACTAAGTTCAATTGTTCTTATAAATATCCTATCATATTGAGGAAGTGCTTAAGAGGAATCTTAAACATCTTTTCAATACTTCTAGGATTGTTTTAAGTCCAAATGAATTTAATTGTGTAAATAAATCGATCGTCGAGGGTTTTCAAGTTTTGTTAACTTGCTCAGTGAACTAGGATATTTGAATGTCCTATAAGTGAAGTAACATTTCACTTGATATTCCATTTAGGAGTTATAATAGTAAAAGCTCCTAAGGGCAAAATAGTATTTAATGATTTATGATCCAAATTTAAGTTCAAATTAATGATTTAAGTTTGGAATAGTGTTCAAGTTATTTTAGATTTATTTCTTCATGTCTTAAGTGATGTTATTTAATTCAACTTAATTCAATTTAATTTAATTTAATTTAATTTAGTTTGATTTGATTTAATTTAATTCAATTTAATTTAATTTGATTTAATTTTTAATTTAATTTAATTTAATTTGATTTAATTTAATTTAGTTTGATTTGATTTAATTTAATTTAATTTAATTTATTTAATTTATTTAATTTATTTTAATTTATTTTAATTTAATTTATTTAATTTATTTAATTTATTTTAATTTGTTTATTTAATTTAATTTAATTTATTTTGATTTAACTTTTAATCTTAATTTAATTTAATTTAATTTTAATTGAAATTTTTGAAAGAGTTTAATGATTTAATTTTAATTTAATGATTAAGTCTTTTAATATTTTAAATTTGAGTTATCATTTTAATTAAGAGTTGAATATTAATGAGATGATTAATTTAGGGATTTTTAAATTAAAGAATAAATCTCTTCCTAATAATATCCCTATTTTAATAATTCCAATTTTATTATTCTTCCAAATTCAATTAATTATTTAATTAAGGTTTAATCATTTTAAATTGCTTAATGGGTTTCTACCCTTTAATTATTTAAATTTCAATCATCCAAATCAGATTAGGATCAGATATTTTACTTGTTAAAAATTTTATTAAACCTAAAGTTTTAATTAAGGGTTAAAATTTTAATTACCATTTTGCCCTTTAAGCCTAATAATTTCATAACTCACTAAATTGAACTCAAATGAACTTGAAATTTTTATGTGACTTCACTCATATGTCAATAAAGACATGAGAGGAGAAAATGTAATTTTTCTGCATTTAATTTATTTATATAATTATTTTTAGTAGAAAATAGAGATTTTCAAGGAAAATTTGATAACATGACCAAGGGAAAGTTTCTGTCCTTAAGAAAATTAGAGAACATTCCTAATGACCAGAGGACCACTTGGACCAAATTTTGTAATTTTTTGAATTATATTTTATTTATTAGAATTATTTTAAGTTCTGGAGTATTAATTAACTTAAAAATAAAATAAATGTTGAAAAATAAATTTTATAATTTTTAAAATTCTCTCTGATATCAAGGATTCCATAGAACCAAACTTTACAATTTTCTGATTTTTCTTTGATTTATTATAATTATTTTGGTGAAAATGCTAGAAAATATATTTTTTAATTTTAAAATTATCCTAGAGCTTTAAAAAATTAATATCTCACTAAATAGACCTAGGAAAAATATGGGACTTGTTCCTAAGTGATTAAAATTCAAAATATGACATTTTGGTGAATTTTATTATTTTTGTGATTTTTATTATTTTTTAATTATTAAAAATATTAAAATAATATTAAAAATTAACTTTTTTAGAAAATTGAAATTTTAATTTTCTTAAATTCCCCTGATATCAGAGAGACTCCAAAACCAATTTGGTGAATTTTTGAAAGATATTTTGAAAGTTATGAATTTTTAAAATTTAAAATGACTAAGTGGCTTAATTAACCCAATTAGTGGGGCTAACCAAGTCCAATTGACCTCAAATTTTTATGATGGGTTCCTCTGATCCTAAAGGTCAGTGGAGAATTGATTTCAAGTCAATTTGATCTATGGTTAACTCTAATTAATTAGAGATCTATTTTGGGTATTTAAGCCGATTAGGGTTAATCCGAGTGAATTTACCCAAATCCTATTTTTCCTAGGGTTCTCTGGTCATATGGAACATCACCAAATTTTCCTAGAATTTATTTCACAACATGCTAATTTTTGAAATTAAAATACTTAAAACAACAACATGCATTTGAAAAATCAATAACTTTTCACAGAGATGGCCTCTAACCTTGGAAAATTCAGGGAATGTCCCTAAGTTCAGAGGCTTCAAAAGTCCTATGGTCTCATGCCATGGTGAATTGTGTGAATGCATGGAGAATTAAAACAATGCAGGGAGTAAATAATTAATTAAAAATAAAATACTGGACAAAATTAATTAATTTCTTTTCCACATTATTCTCCTCTATTCACTGAGCAAGAGGGTATTTTTATTTTATTTTTATGATTTTCCTACACAAAGTTATGAATTTTCCAAGTTTAGGGAATTTAAATAAATGAGAAAATACCCTATTTTTCTATTTATCCACGCGGCGCCAGCGAAACATCGGCGGCTCCGAAGGGCCGCGTGGCGCGTTCCTATTCGACGCCGCCGCTTGAGTCGGCATTCCGGGACCCGCTGTATCGCTCCGTCTTCTGATCCGACGCGATCCTGGCCGTCCGTCCGCGCGTGTATTAAATGAACGGCATCCGTTCATCGTCCCCAAGTGTCCTCACCCGAGAGCCGTCCACACTAAATCCTTAATATCTCACTCGATACTCAATGGATTTTCATGTTCTTATGCTACTATGGATTCGTCTTGAAGAGACGAACACATCTATACGGTTATCATGCATTGAAATTAAAGCATTTGAAATGGAGAATCTCCGGAAGCTCGGGATGAAGAATTAACTCATACCTTAGCTCCGAGAGGTGAAGCCTCGATCGGAGATGCTTGGCACGTTCGTTGGAGATGCGAGGAGGCTAGGGATTAAGCACTGGGGATGTGGTGAATTGCACTAGGTGTGATTTCCACCAAAGTCGATCACAACCTTTGGAGTCCGGAACAAGCTGGGTGACTTGGAGATGGGGCTTTTCTTCGGTGGACACCTTCCCTTGGTCCGGTGCGGGTGTAGGACCAATCAATTTGGGGATTGGTCCACTGTGGAGAAGTGTCCTGGTTTTGAGTGGAATTTCAACTGCGAAATTGAGCTCGCGGAGAAGAAATGGCGGGGGATCTCACTTGGGGATCAAGTGCTCTGTGTATGGGGAGGAGTACGGAACAATTTTGGCGAGTTTTGGCAAGGTTTGGTTCGGCACCTCTCATGGCCGAGAAGGTGAGGGGTTTAAATAGGAGAGGCTGGAGGGCCTCCCGGGGAAGTTAGGGCTTGGGATCGACCTGCTCGCGGTGAGGAGAAGAACGACCATGGTGACCACTAGGCATGGGGCGGCTCGGCGAAGGAGAATTCCAAAGTTTGGCTCCTCCCGAGGTTTCGGCCATGGTGTTTTCCGGCGGCACGGTGGTCGGCCGGCCGAGCATTGGTCACCATCTTGTTCGGGTGGGTCGTGGCTGGGGTTTAGTGTAGGCGATTGGCAAATGCCATGTGTAAAAGGCTTGGATTAGAATGGAATGGGAGAGGGCTCATTTTGGCTCAAATTGGTCAACCCCTCCACTTGGGCTAGGTGCACCACCCAAGGCTTGGTTTTGGCTGAGGAAAAGTGATTTGGCTCGGCATAATCGAGTGAGGTCGAGTCACCATCCAAGCACGATTAGGCATAAGCATGGTTAAGGGGAATCATGGGAGTGGTTAATCACCTTTAGGAATTAAGGAAAGAGTCTCCTCCTTTTGCCCAAAATGGCATGGTGACATGTAAAGAGGTTCTCATGGCTTGCATATGGCTTGTGCATGGCTCCATGGCTCCATTTGGCTTGGGAAAAGGTTGGGTCAATTTCATAAAAATGGGTTTTAAGAATTTTGGATATTTTGGTGTGAATTTGTATGGGGCTTGATTTGGAATTGTTTGATGATGGAATTATAACTTAGGGAATGGCTTTGATTAAATGGATGGCAAAAGGAAATGTCATGTGGGCTTTAGGGCCAAATTTGGGCTTTTGTATTTGGTGGAAATGGGCTTTTAGGGAGGTTTAGGGAAGTGGGCTTTTAAATTTAAAATGGATTTTGGGATGAAATTTTGGTAAAGGCTTGGGCCAAATAATTGTTGAGTTTGGTTTAGGGATGCTTCATGAGTGGTTTGAAACAAGTTTGAGGTGATTTGGGTTTGAATTGGTTTGAATTTGGGTTTAATTGGTAAGTGGGCCTATGTAGGTCAAATTGGGCTAACTTGGGCCAATGTTGGGCTAGAGTTGAAATTGATGTAAAATTAATGTTGGGAAATGTTTATGGGAGTGTTTCAAAGAGGTTTTGGCTTTGGTTAGGTTTTGATTTTGGGATTTGGGCTCATCTGGGCTAGGTTTAAGTTTTAGGTCAAAATTGGGCTTTTTGATTTTGGGTTGAGTTTAAGTGGGGTTTGGGTCTAAATTTTGGGCAAATCATGTTAGTGTTTTGTTTATGGGGATGTTAAGGAAGGTTTAGAAAAGATTTGGGTTTAATTGGAGTTGAATTGGGTGAGTTTAGGTTAAGTTTGGGTCATGGGTCCAAATTGGGCTTTAAGGCCAAAAGTGAAATTGGATCCAAATGTCAATCAAATTAAGCTTGGATTTGGTCTAGATTGGTGTTGGGGATGTTGAATTGAAGTTTAGAATTGAATTGGACCAGAATTTGGGTCAATTGGGTGGGTTAGGTTTGACATTGGGTTTACTTTGGGTTAAAATGGGTCAAATTGGGGGTTTTGATAAAGGTGGGGTAAATTGACAAAATTGGCCCATGGTGTAGTTGAACAAAATGAAATTAGGAATATTTGGAATTTTCTGGAATTTTCTGGGAATTTTCTGAATTTTTGGATCTTTGGGTCAAAAGGGGTATTTTGGGTATTTGGAAGGTATTGGGGGGGTATTTTGGAATTTTTGGCATTTTTGGGTATGGATGATCAATTTAAGTGGTGTGGAAATGTTTGAGATTGATTTTGGAGAGTTTTGGGTAATTTGGAAATTTTTGAGAAATTCGGGTAGTTTGAAGGCATTTGGTAGGTTAGGCGGGGTGTAGGGTCCGGGGGTCAAAAATTGAAAATTTGGAAAATTGAAGATTGGGTGGATGTAAGTGGAATACAACCATTTTGGTTGAGCCATGAAGCCATATCAAGCCCACATGAGCCATGAAGGGACTCATTTGAGGCACTCAATATGTTGTTCCTAACCCTCTTAGCCAAGGGCTTAGGGGTTAAGGACCATCCATGTGAATCACCTACATGAGTCAAGAGGTTAAGTTGGGTAAGGGTGTGTTTTTAGGAGGTGTATGGAAGTGTAGTGTGTAGGTGTAGTGTGTGTGTAAGTCAGCCCCTTCACCAGACCGGGACACCTGGGGTAGTCTAAGGCCGAAAGAGTCACTATAGGAACTCATCCTTTAAACTTCCACACTTGATTTCAACCCTCTAGGTGATTAGGGGTCTACAGTCAAGTTTGTGGAGTTTGTAGGGAGTTTAGAAGTGGTTTGAATTTCTACGAGGTGGGTCCCAATTCTAATCCTCTAAGATAGTCGAAAGGAAAGACTGAGGCTAGATCCTAAGTACTAAAGAGAAGAAGAGAAGACCTCATCAAAAATGAGGTCAACAACCGGTCTTAGGATTCCGAGGTAGTCGTCCGATACGACACAAACCCTCACATCTTCGAGGTTATTTGTATGATTTAATCATACAAATATAAGTCCTAACTAATTAAAATTGGCGAGATCGAAATATTAAATAAACATTAGGACCTTCCTAAATTCGAAGCGAAACAATAGGATAGTCGGGAAATTACCGAAGTTCGCTTCGAATCCGTGATTTCTCCTACCTTTCTTCCTTTGAATTCCCAAAATAAAAATGTTCAAAATTTGATCTATTCACTATTGAAATTCCAAAAAATTCAATCCCTTGAAAACTTAAACTTTGAAATTCTTGAGAGCAGAACTACGATTATTATCGAGAGTTTTCTTAGGTGATTCCCATCACTTAAGATGTAATTAACTATAGGGGCTTGCCCTTATAGGGAATTTTAAGAACCCGAGTAATATAAACCACCGCTTAATTCATTTATATTAAGCGGGGAATTTGTCGGCTTATAAAATTGGTTCGCGGACCAAACGGATGTCACAAATCTTCTAGTTTATTTAATCGAGCCCCATCATCGAGCAATGTGTCTATTCTTCGGGATAGATACATGGTTTGTGATACGGTGCTCGTTTATATAAACTATTCGGGATGTGAGATCAGTTTGATTTCATATCTTAAAATTTTCAAATTTAAAATTATTTTCAAAATCAAATATTACTTTTCAAATTATTTATTTAAATTAAAATTAAAATACGCCGACACCCTGTTTATTTACTTAACCACGTTGGCACTGACTGGTTCCTTGGCATCTCTGAAATCCCACTTGTCACTCCGCCATTTGCTACTCTTTACATGTGGTTGTCGCATCACCCGTGGTCCACGGGTCTTAAGTTGCACTGTTTGGCGATTTGAAACCGTTCTGCGCTTTTTGTTTCAAATACACGAAAAATGGATGCCATCAGTTTATTGTCTCCATGGAACAGTGAACCAAGAATCATCTATGGTCTAAAGTGAAGATCTCACTTGATTCTCAACCAAATTATATGGGGTTTGTTCCTACACCTTCATCTAGGCCAGGGAATGTATCTATATAGTTATGTGGACATGGATGTTGACCCCATTTTTGATGAGGTCTTCTCTTCTTCTCTTTAGTACTTAGGATCTAGCCTTAGGCTTTTCCTTTGTCTATCCTAGAGGATTAGAATTGGGACCCACCACTTAGAAATTCAAACCACTTCTTAACTCCTGCAAACTCCACAAAATTGATTGAAGACCCCTAATCACCTAGAGGGTTGACATTAAATGTGGAAGTTTAAAGGATGAGTTCCTATAGGATTCTTTGGCCTTAGGATTGTCCCAGGTGGCTCTGGTCCAGTGAAGGGCGACTTACACACACATTACACCTATACACTACACTTTCACACACCTCCTAAAACCACACCCATACCTAACTTGACCTCCCGACTCATGTAGGTGATTCACATGGATGGTCCTTAACCCCTAAGCCCTTGGTAAGAGAGTTAGGAACAACATAGTGAATGCCTCAAATGAGTCCCTTCATAGCTCATATGGGCTTGATGTGACTTCATGGCTCAACCAAAATGATTTTATTCCACTTATATTCACCCAATCTTCATTTTTCCAAATTTTCAATTTTTGACCCCGTACCCTACACACTGCCTAACCTACCAAATGCCCTGAAACTACCCAAAATTTCCAAAATCACCTAAATTACCCAAAATTCCCCAAAATCAATCCCAAACATTTCCACACTACTCAAATTGATCATCCATACCCAAAAATACCAAAAATTCCAAAAATACCTCCCAATACCCTCCAAATACCCAAAATACCCCTCTTGACCCAAAAATCCAAAAATTCAGAAAATTCCCAGAAAATTCCAGAAAATCCCAAATATTCCCAATTTCATTTTGTTTAACTACATCATGGGCCAATTTTGTCAATTTACCCTACTTTTGTCAAAACCCCCAATTTGACCCATTTTAACCCTAAGTGAACCCAATGTCAAACCAAACCTACCCAATTGACCCAAATTCTGGTCCAATTCAATTCTAAACTTCAATTAAACATTCTTAACACAAATTTAGACCAAATCCAAGTCCAATTTGATTGACATTTGGATCCAATTTCACTTTTGGCCTTAAAGCCCAATTTGGGCCCATGACCCAAACCTAACCCAAACTCACCCAATTCAACTCCAATTAACCCCAAATCTTTTCTAAATCTTCCTTAACATTCCCACAAGCAAAAAACTAACATGATTTGCCCAAAATTTAGACCCAAACCCCACTCAAATTCAACCCAAAACTAAAAGGCCCAATTTTGACCTAAACCCAAACTTAACCCAAATGAGGCCAAATCCCAAAATCAAAACCTAACCAAAGCCAAAACCTCTTTGAAACACTCCCATAAACATTTCCCAACATTAATTTTACATCAATTTTAACTTTAGCCCAACTTTGGCCCATGGTAGCCCATTTTGGCCCACCTTAGCCTCTTTACCAAAAGGCCCATATCCAACCCAATTCAAACCCAAATCACCTCAAATTTGTTTCAAAACACTCATGACACATCCCTAAACCAAATTCAACAATTATTTGGCCCAACCTCTTTACAAAATTTCCATCCATAAATTCATTTTTTAAACTAAAAGGCCCATTCCTTAAATCATTTTAAAAAACCCATTTTTACCACATCCAAAGGCCCAAAATTGGTCCCAAAGCCCATATGACATTTCCCCTCATCATACTTTCAATTAAACTCAATACCTAAGTCCTAAATTCATCATCAAATCATCCCAAATCAAGCCTTATCCAAGTTCTCATTAAATTATCAAAAAAATCCCAAAACCCATTTTCATGAAATTGACCAAGCCTTTCCCCAAGCCGAAGGTGAGCCATGAAGCCATGCATGAGCCACATGTGAGCCATGAGAGCCTTGGACACTCCACCATGCCATATTCGGTAAGAAGAGGGAGGGCTTTCCTTAATCCCTAAAGCTCATTAGCCTTAATCATGATTCACCTAAACTTAAATTTAATCCAAATATATTTGGATGGAGACTTCTCCATGCCAAACCAGCTGATCCCTTTGATCCCCCACAGCACCCAAAGCCACCTTGAAGGGTGCACCAAGCCCAAATGGGTGAATTGACCCATTTAGACTCAAAACTAGCCATGCCCCATTCTACTTTGGATCAAAGCCTTTACACATGGAAATTGCCAATTGCTTGCACCAAGCCCCAGCCACGACCCACCGACCTTGAGGGTGACCCATGCCCGGCCGGCCGGCCACCACGGCCGCCGGAAACCACCGGGCGAGAGCTCGCATGTGAGCCCAAACTTGGAATTCTCACTCGCTGAGCTGCCTCATGCCCGATGGCCACCATGGTTGTTCTTCACATGCCAAGAGCAGGCGATCCCGACCCTCGACTCCCACAGGAGGCCCTCCGGCCATGCTATTTAAACCCCTCACCCTCTCGGCCAAAGGAGGTGCTTGAACCAAACCTTAAGGAAACTCTGCCAAAATCACTCCGGATCACTCTCCACACATAGAGCACTTGATCCCCACTGAATTCCAGCCCGATTCCCTCCAGTGAGCCCGATTTTGAGCTCGAACTTCAGCCAAAACCGGGACACTTTTTCACGGTGAGCCAATCCCCAAATTGATTGGTCCTACACCTTCACTTGGACCGAGAGGAGAAGTTTCCCATCGAAAGCCCCATCTCAGAGCCACCCGGTTGCTCCGGCCTCCAAGCTTTGTGATCGGCCGTGGTCACTTTCATACCTAGACAATTCACTGAGCCGAGGGACTTCATCCGGAGCTTACTTGCACCCAATCGAAGGTGACACAACTCTCGGATCGAAGCTTCACTTCTGCGAGCAAAGGTATGGACTCCCTCTTCTTCCCGAGCTTCCAGAGATTCTCATTTTAATTTGAGTCAATTTAAATGCATGTTCACCGTATGGATGTGTTCGTCTCTTCAAGACGAATCCATAGAGCATAAGAACATAAAAATCCGTTGAGAATCGAGAGAGTTCTTAGGGTTAGAGTGTGGACGGTCACGGGATCGCACCAGTCGTAGACGATAACCAGGAGCCGTCGGATCGCGCGTGTATCGGATGGACGGCTTGGATTGCGTCGGACCGGCAGATGGTACGTGAACCGCGGGGCCCCGGACAGCAGAGTCAGATGGCGGCGACTAACCAGGGAGTGACGCGTGTCGATTCGGAGCCGCCGAGGTTGAGTCAGCGCCGCGTGGATAAGTAGATAAATAAGGTATTTTCTGATTTATTTAAATACCAGAACTTCAAAAATCCATATCTTTGTGTAGAAAAATCACAAAAATAAAATAAAAATACCCTCTTGCTCAGTGAACGGGGAGAATAATGTGGAAAAGAAATTAATTAATTTTGTCCAGTATTTTATTTTTAATTAATTATTTACTCCCTGTATTGTTTTAATTCTCCATGCATTCATACAATTCACCATGGTATGAGACCATAGGGCTTTTGAAGCCTACGAACTTGGAAACATTCCCCGAATTTTCCAAGGTCGAGGCCATCTCTCGTGAAAAGTTATTGATTTTTCAAATGCATGTTGCTCGTTTTGAGTATTTTAATTCCAAAAATTAGCATGTTATGAAATAAATTCTAGGAAAATTTGGTGATGTTTCTTATGACCAGAGAACCCTAGGAAAAATAGGACTTGAGTTAATTCACTCGGATTAACCCTAATTGGCTCTAAATACCCAAAATTGAACTTTAGTTAATTAAGTTAACCATAGATCAAATTGACTTGAAATCAATTCTCCACTGACCTTTAGGATCAGAGGAACCCACCATAAAAATTTGAAGTCAATTGGACTTGGTTAGCCCTACTAAATGGTTTGATTAAGCCATTTAGTCATTTTAAACTTTAAAAATTCATAACTTTCAAAATACCTTTCAAAAAATCACCAAATTGGTTTTGGAGCCTCTCTGATATCAGGAGAATTTAAGAAAATTAAAATTTCAATTTTCTAAAAAAGTTAATTTTTTAGTATTATTTTAATATTTTAATAATTAAAAAATAATAAAAATTACAAAAATAATAAAATTCACCAAAATGTCATATTTTGAATTCTAACCACTTAGGAACAAACCTCATATTTTTCTTATGTCTCTAGGTTGAGATATTAAATTTTAAAGCCTTGGGGTAATTTTTAAGATTAAAAAATACATTTTCTAGCATTTCCACTAAAATAATTCCAATAAATTAAGGAAAAATCAGAAAATTGTAAAATTTGGTTCTATGGAATCCTTGATATCAGAGAGAATTTTAAAAATTATAAAATTCATTTTTTAACTCATATTCTATTTTTAAATTAATTAATACTCCAGAACTTAAAATAATTTTAATAAATAAAATATAATTCAAAAAAAATCACAAAAATTGGTCCAAATGGTCCTCTGGTCATTAGGAATGTCCCATAATTTTCTTAAGGACAGAAACTTTCCCTTGGTCATATTATTAAATTTTCCTTGGAAATCCTTATTTTCCACCAAAAATAATTACATAAATAAATTAAATACAGAAAAATCACATTTTCTCCTCCAATGTCTTTATTGACAAATGAGTGAAGTCACACAAAAATTTCAAATTCATTTAAGCTTAATTTACTGAGTTATAAAATTATTAAGCTTGAAGGGCAAAATGGTAATTAAAATTTTAACCCTTAAATTAAAACTTTAGGTTTAATGAAATAAAAAAGTAAAATATTTCATCCTAATCTGATTTGGATGATTGAAATTTAAATAACTAAAGGGTAGAAACCTACTAAACAATTTAAAAATAATTAAAATAAACCTTAATCAAATAAGTAATTAAATTTGGAAGAATAATAAAATTGGAATTATTAAAATAGGGATATTATTAGGAAGAGATTTATTCTTTAATCTAAAGATCCCTAAATTAATCATCCCAATAATATTTAATTCTTAATTAAAATGATAATCCAAGTTTAAAGATTTAAAATGCTAAAAGACTTAATCATTAAATTAAGTTAAGGTTAAATTATTTAAAGCAAATCCCTTTAAAATAAAATATTAAATTAAATTAAATTAAAACAAATTAAATTAAATTAAATTAAATTAAAACAAATTAAATTAAATTAAAATTAAATTAAATTAAATTAAATTAAATTAAAACAAATTAAATTTAATTAAAATTAAGTTAAATTAAATTAAAATTAAATTAAATTAAATTAAATTAAAACATATTAAATTACATCCAATTAAATTAAATTAAATCAAAATTAAATTAAATTAAATTAAATTAAATTAAATTAAATTAAATTAAGCTAAATCATATTATATTAAATTAACTTAAAATTAAATGAAATCAAATTAAACCACATTAAATTAAATTAAGTTAAATTAAATTGAATTAAATGACATCACCTAAGACATGAAGAATTCAAAATAAATCTAAAACAACTTGAACACTATTCTAAACTTAAATCATTAATTTGAACTTAAATTTGAATCACAAATCATTAAATATCATTTTGCCCTTAGGAGCTTTTACTATTATAACTCCTAAATCGAGTATCAAGTGAAATGTCATTTCACTCATAAGGATATTCAAACATCCTAATTCACCGAGCAAGAAATAAAACTTAACTTAAACACCCGGATGATTAATTCACTCGCACGATAGAATTCATTTGGACTCGAGACAATTCCCGAAATGTAGAAAAGATGTTTAAGATTCGTCTTAAACACTTCCTCAATATGATGGAATGTCCTTAAGAACAAATTGAGCTTAGTTGTTCTTTGGTGAAGGAAATCATCCTTAAAACCAAAATTGAAGACCTAGACGTCATAGGAATGACTAGCTATAGGATTAGGATTTTGGTAGAAAACCATAACCTTTCCCTTAGCTTTACCTAGAAATTGCTATAAATGCTTAAATGCTCTAAATTGTATTTTAAGTGCGGCTTAGGATGACGGGAAGACCCTCCAGGTACGCTTTTATTTTATTGCAATTTATCTTACTGCAATTCATTTACTCGTGTTTCACTTTGCCTTTCTTGCATGATAAACAACGAGTTGCATGAAAACCTACACCTTTAGGACGAAACCAAAACTGAAACCCATAACTAAATTAAAAGACACTACAAGATAAAATTCACCGCCACAACATTTCAAAATATAAGACAACTCAAAATTTAATCACAAACAGAACAACAAAACTGCAACTTCAACTAAATTAAAACGTCTCATTGAATGATTGGGAATACCTCGGATGATGTAACCCACGTGTTGCTAACGGGATTTCCACGGTCTAAATGAAAGTGCGGAACTCATTTAGTTGAGTTTAGCAAATTCATCTGGACTAAGTGAATTCGATGAAAATAACGGTGCGGGATGACGGAACCGTGGGATCTTAATCGGTTCGTTTAATCAACTCTAAGACCTGTTTTAATTAAAATATTAAAGACACATGGAAATTAAGACTTTCTCTAAAACCAAACACTTCTCTCATCTCCTGATTTATGACTTCTAAAACTAAACCTCTGCAACAACAAGGAGCTCGGAGCATGGTGGGCAGCACGGCCATCGTCATCAGCAAAACCTGAGTCTACTTCAGCAAAACTTTCCTTAGAATTAAAATAACCAAGCAAGCCATAGGACTTCGAGGTAGTTTGCCTAGTGCAACATAAATCCTCAATTCTTCGTTAGGCATTTGCATGATCATATCGTGTAAATTAAGCCCTAACTGGTCTTAGGATTTCCGAGGTAGTCGTCCGATACGACATAAACCCTCACATCTTCGAGGCTATTTGTATGATTTTATCATACAAATATAAGTCCTAATTAATTAAAATTGGTAAGATCAAAATATTAATTAAATATTAGGACTTTCCTAAATTCAAGCCAAACAATAGGATAGTCGGGAAATTACCGAAGTTCGCTTCAAATCTTTGATTTCTCCTACCTTTCTTCCTTTGAATTCCCAAAATAAAATGTTCCAAATTTGATCCAGTCCCTATTGAAATTCCAATATTCAATCCTTGAAAACTTAAACTTTGAAATTCTTGAGAGCGAACTACCGATTATTATCGAGAGTTTTCTTAGGTGATTCCCGTCACTTAAGATGTAATTAACTATAGGGCTTGCTCTTATAGGGAATTTTAAGAACCTGAGTAAAATAAACCCCGTTTAATATTTTCATATTAAACAGGGGAATTCTGTCGGCTTATAAAATTGGTTCGCAAACCAAACGGACGTCACAAATCTTCTAGTTTATTTAATCGAGCCCCATCATCGAGCGAGTGTATCTATTCTCCGGGATAGATATATAGTTTGTGGTGCGGCGCTCGTTTATATAAACTATTCTGGATGTGAGATCAGCTTGATTTCATATCTTAAAATTTTCAAATTTAAAATTATTTTCAAAAACAAATACTACTTTTCAAATTATTTATTTAAATTAAATTAAAAATTCGCCGACAATTTCTGTAGGCGACCCCCCTTTTCAAAATACAACACATAACCTAAAAATATGCCGACAATGGATTGTTGAGTCTCTTCACAAAAGCCCAAATTGAGTCAAAATTTGGAGTTTTGAGTCTACATGTTTGTCCAAGAAGTGAGACCTCAATAGAAATGGTTGAGAAAATCATGTGGATGCGGCGCACCTCCTCCAAGCTCCAATCTGAGCTGAGTCCGAGCCTTGGTATGTCTTTGATCGAAAGGTGGATCGGGTTTGGCATAAGGCTAGGTTAGAGGCTACGGGAGAGGGGGATTTTGATTGGGGAAGTGGTTTTAGGCTATGGTGAAACATATGGAAGGTTTAGAATGAAGCTTTAGTGAAGTTTGTGTTAAGGCCGTGAGAACCTCTAGATTTCAGAGACAAAATTAGGGCTATGGAGGTAGTGGGAAAGCTTGGCAATGGTGGGGATGAACTTTGCTAGGGTAGTGGAACAATGTGGAATCAATTTGGTAGAGCTTCACTAAGTTTTTGCACACACCTTTTTTTTTGTGGAGGTGGCCCATTTATAAACTCGACCATGGTGCTTCCACTAGCCAAGGTTTGGGGGGCAAGGTGGTGCTTAGGTGGAGATATGGCAAGGGCAAAGGTCCAATGAGGATGAGCTACACTAGATGGGCTCAATTTTAGGTTTTCCTCTTTTGGTGACTCTCTGTTTTGAGCTTGCTGCCAGCCATGATGGCTGGCCAAGAAGTGGGAGGTCACTTTCCAACTGTGTAAGGTCAGGCGTGGAGATTGCTAAATCCAATTGAGTGGTGACATATGTACATGGGTTGAATTTAAATGAAAAGGGGGAGAGTACATTTTGGGTTAACCTTGGGTCCAAGCCATGTAAATGGGTTTGGCTAACCCATCATGATGGTTAGACATGAGGTTTAGCATGAGGGCTTGGGTGGTTAGGTCTCAATCATAGGGATCATAGTTTAATTTTGGGTTTAGGTGAGTCATGAGAGAGGTTAAGTGCTTATTAGAGGATCTTGAAAGAGGGTCCTCCTTTTTCTATTTAAGGAGTGGTGACATATACATGGCTAAGGTGACTCACATGTGAGTTGGATGAGGTCTCATGGCTTGCATAGGGCTTGGATGAATTTCATGAAGAAGGATTTAAATTTTTGGGCATTTTATGAGTTGTTATCATGAAGCAAATTTAGGTAATTTTTGTCATAAATTTTAGGATTTAGGGTTTGGATTTTAATTAAATGGCATGAAGGGATGGTTTTATATCATGGTGGATGATGGGCTTCATTTATGGTTAATTTCAATTTGGTGGGTAGGCTTGGTCTTGAAATTGGGTGGATTTGGGTGGATTTGGGTGATGGTGGATTTTGGATGGGGACTTGGTGGATTTGGGATGGTGGACTTTGGACTTTGAATTTTTCATAATGATTTTAATTTTGAAATTGATTTGATTCTCTTTAATTTTGTGGAGTTTGATTTCAATTTTAATGGTAGAGTGTGTGTAAGTGTGATGTTGGTGAATGTGAATTATAGTGGTGATGATGAGTTCGTGAATGTGCATGTATGAATTGTAATGGTGGTGATGGGTATATGCAGTGCTTTAAAGAGATGAAACGTAGGTCACAAGGGTCTCCCTAAGACATCACCCAATCCTATGGTGGGCTCATCATAAGTCTCAAAGTGTTGGTTCTTAATCAACTCAAGTGTTGGGGATTTAAGGCCACACACATGAAGCCACAAAGAGCCAAGAAGTGGCTAGAATTTCTAATTGGGGTGGGTCTCAATACTAGTCCTCTTGCAGAGTCAGCAGGAAAGTATTATGGCTAGATCCTAAATTTTAGAGAAAAGAAAAGACCTCACCAAAATGTGATCAACATTGTGCGGCATCCCAACGTAAGAATCCGGATGTGTCAAACCCCTCTTTCTCAAGGGAGGGCAACTGCATCCATCTCCTAAGAGGCGTATCAAATAAGAGAAGAGAAAATTAAATCAACAAAAAGGGAAGATCCACCATGGCTTCGTTGAAAAAATTAAGGCGTACAAAACCGTTAGGTTTCCTTCCCAGTTTATAAATTCTCAGGCATCGCAACAATGGAGACAATGTCGTGGCACCATACCTAGAGCGAAACCCTAACAGTTCTGTATAGTGGTGCATAAATAACATATTAGGTGGGGCACTACGGCGCTCAATATCGATTTCACCGTGTTCCCTCACTCGTGGTGTTGGGTGTCAAAGTCGAATTAAACTTTGTTAAGTGTGTGTCGCTGCACTCAGCTGTAATGTCATGGTTCCATTAATCATTAATGGTGGTAGTTGATTATAGATGTACATCCAATCAACTACAGGGTTGCGGTCCAAAATGGAAATTTCTTCTAGCTATGCCGGCGAGGCATACATAACCCCAGGAGTACTTCAGAAAGATCTGAAGACCTTATAATGGGCTAAAATTGAGGCCTACTCCTACCTAAATCAATAATGCTCCCCTTAATATATGTTTTGAGGCACTTTTTTTCTCCTTTATATGGAATAAGACCTTATTTCCTAAGCATTTGCACGACATTTGTGTTGTTAGAATATAAGCCTTAACATTCTAATAAAATAAACAACTCAAATATAAATAAATCTCAATTTCTAAAATATAAAGTCCAACACAAGATTGACTAGAGTGCAACTACATTTCTCAGTATCTAAGCATTCCTTAGCCTTCATCCGTATGAAAACGACTCCAACTTGAGCTATCACAATTAATTGTCAAATATATAGCAATCTTAAATCTAAAAATTAAAATTTATAGAGGCACAAGCCACTATTTTAATTGAAACTATTCTAAAGAGATTAATTCTCCTTGGATGTACTTAATTACATGGGCTTACTCTCGCTCGAAAGTTTACCTGAGAATAAAACAAATATTGCCCTAATCAGGCAAGGTGAAAATAACTTCACATAATTTAGCTAATTTTATAATTTAAGGTGATTGGATCCACTTGATAATAGTATCTCCACCTTTTGAGATAGGATTGCAGAAAAATCTTTGGTTCATGCAAATAGTCCAATCTTATATTTTTTCATTAGGTGATTGGATCCATTACCTAAAAAAATATCTATCTTTCGAGATTGTATATTATTTTTAATATCGTTTTCAATCATCTAAATAAGAATTTTCAAAATTTGAGTCGTTAATCCCACCAAACTCAAAAACTCAAAATCATTGAAATATTTTCAAATTTTTTTCAGTTGAGGATAATTGAAAGAAAATTTACTGATAATGGAAAACATAGATGTGTTGGAAATGTACAATATCTCTTCAAAGGTCAACAAGACAATATAATATTACTGAATTTAAAGTTAGATTTAATACCAACAGACTGAATCTATTGAAGACTCTCCAGTCAATGTATCTAAGAATGATCTATTAGATGTAGAATTTGAATTAGGATGTTGAAAGGAGTTAGAAAAGACATCATTGAAAGGCCATGAAAAGTTACTACATCCCAGTAGGCTAGAAATGTAAAATATAAACCATGGCTAACCATAAATAAAAAAGGGTGACAAGGGTAAAAATGTAATTCATCACATTGAAAAGATAAAATGAGTCATCAATTTGAAATGATAAACTAATTCATCAAACTTGCCCGTTTGAGACAACTTATTTGGTGCGGTGGTGTTTTGAAAACGCACCAGGCTTGTTTGGTTAAACTGCATTTTGACATCTTATGCATTTTCAAAATGTTGAAAACAACATTTTCACACCGCACCTATTAGGTCGGGCGGTGGCAGCTTTCTGGCTGCGGTATGATTTTTCCAAAATAATAAAAATTAGTAATAGTCACCGCACCTAGCTTATCAGGAGATTATTTCTAATTAGTTTATCAGCAGATTATTCAGTAAGCTGCAGCTCCTCAAACAGACCCCTAGCATGTCATCATTTAATTAATAGTTTAATACTCCAACAAATTACATTTGATTTTTCGTTTTATGATCACTTATCTTAGTCATGAAAGAACATGGTGCAAAATTCATGTGAGAATAATTTCATCGGGCAGGTGCCCCAAAATTTCATTGAAGCTCATCATAAAACCTTGACAAGGGCTATCGTGACCTGCATTGATAAAACTAAATGGCTTCATCAATATGATTTTTCCTAGCAACAAGGTCAAAGGGGCCATGAACAAACAATTGAGTGACTTTATCACTGTTATCATATTTGAGCGTTGTATAATAATTTTATATTTATCTACTTTATAGTATATATAATAGCTTTTATTTATAAATAAATATTTTATTGTGATATGTAATGAGCAAATAAAACTATGTGTCAACAAAAAAATGAGCTTTTTATAGAACTCATGATAAAATGGCCATAGAAGATTTCATAAACCTTCATTTCATTTGATTTTTGTTGGTATTTTAGCATATATATTTAATATATATATATATATATGCTAAAATACCAACATAAATCAAATGAAATGGATGGTTTATGAAATCTAAGCTTAAAGGATTAAGGATGGCCTCTATGTGCCCCATCTGTAGACAAGATGAGGAAACTTTCAACCACCATTTCTTTAATTGTGCCTTTTCTATGAATGTTTGGCAGCAAGTTGGTTCTCATTTTGGTTTGGTGTGGGATGCTAGCAACTCTATTAGAGCCTATCTTAACTGCTAGAAGAAGTTCAACATTTTGGGGACAAGTTATTTTCTTTCCCTCTAGTGGTTTTTTGGTTTCTTTGGACTACCAGAAAGACCTTTAAGTTTGATGTAGCATTTGTTACACCTTCTATTACTTTCTCTTATATCTTAGCCCATTTCACTAGAGCTACCATGCTCTTTCCTTCAGACTCCCCCCCAACTGGGCGTAGGCAGCCTATCTTGGTTAAATGGCAGCCCCCTCACTTGGGTTGAGTCAAGGTGAATTTTGATGGAAGTTGGACTGACTCTCATGTTGGCACTGGTGATATCTTCAAAGACCACCTTGGCCGCTTACTCTATTTTTTTCTTCTCCCATCTCTGCTGATTCCCCTCTAATTGCTGAGGGTTGGGCATTTCTTTTTTCTTTAATTACAGCTGTTTCCTTTAAATTTCCTCATCTCTATATAGAAACAGATTCCTCTTTATTGTATAATATGCTCACCAGAACCTCCCTCATCCCTTGGAACCTCACTTATCTCATTAGAAGAGTATGAAATATTATTTCTCAACATCACATGCAGGTCCAAGTGGGTTTTATATACAGGGAGGGTAACTCCCCTGCTGGCTAGCAAAAAATGTGACTGTGGCTCCTTTGGTTGAAACCTCCCCCCCCCCCCCCTCTCTCATTCTCTTCTTGCTCTGTTAAATGGTGATATGCTGGATATTCCTTATATCAGGATTTAACAGTTTTCACTTACATTTTTTTTGGTTCTGCTCACTACTACATATGGACATTGCTTTGTTGGAGCTCTCTTTGTCTGGAATGTTTTTTGCCTCCTCACACCTGCTTCTCTTCCTCAAATACCTGTTTATATTATTTCTGTTACACCATTTTACACTGCTTCTACTACGGATATGTTGTACTTTGCTTGTACTATGGTACCTTCTGCTAGGATGCGGGTTCGTGTCTTCTGTTACCCCATTTTGTGTCTGCTGTCTTCTGTCTTCTGGAATGCTGGTTTGGTTCTGTTTGCCACTTAATTGCTTCCTCATTTGGCTCTGGCAGCCCCTTCCTCTCACTGCAAGCACTCAACACAGGATGGTTACTCACTTGGCTGCAAGTTTTGATGGTTTTTGGTTACTTCACTGATTTCATTAATTTTACTATTAGTTTTTTTTTTTTTTCTTGGTTCTTCTCTTTTTGGTATACTTGTATATGCCCTTATAGTTGTATTTTTTGGAGACTTTTTTTGGTGTGAGTTGTAATGTGGAAGGTGGAACCCCTATGAGTGCGTTAAAATTGTATTTTTTGTGTTTTTAGATCGGGATACCACCTGCCTCCCATTTTTGTACTAAATTTATAAATTAACACGTAGGGAGCCACGAGAGCTCTTTCCCCCAATATATATATATATATATATATATATATATATATATATATATATATATATATATGTGTGTGTGTGTTGAAAAATTAAAAAAGAATGGCCGGAGGCTATTATACGAGCCTCCAACCACCCTTATGTCGGCTATTCGAGGAACGCTCTCACTACCGATAAACTGGCTAGAGGGGGATTTGAATCCGTGACTTGAGCCGACTTATGATCTTCAAAGAGACTGCTCTACTAACAGGTCACGACTGGCGGCATATATATATATATATATATATATATATATATATAGTGATTTTATGAAGGAGAGAATATGATTCTAATTCAATAAAATAATAATAAAATGATGAATTAGAGATTGAGTAATAATTTTTCTTTTTTATTTAAGATTTTGCATTTTATCTATTTAATTTGTATAAATTTTAGAGTGTATTTTATAGTAGCATTTTTAAACAATATGACTCACAAGCTGACAAGGGGAGCTAATGGTAGCTCAGGCTTGACTTGTTAGCCTTTGAGCTTGACTGGTAGGTCATTTATCAAGTCAACTTAAAGCCAACTTATCAGTCTATTTTGCTCAATTACACTTCTATTACTTGAAGCTTATATAC
This sequence comes from Papilionanthe hookeriana x Papilionanthe teres, assembly GCA_022702705.1. Classification (NCBI taxonomy): domain Eukaryota; kingdom Viridiplantae; phylum Streptophyta; class Magnoliopsida; order Asparagales; family Orchidaceae; genus Papilionanthe; species Papilionanthe hookeriana x Papilionanthe teres. Next base: position 23,134,327 of record CM040436.1, on the reverse strand, counting down.
TAGGAATAAAAGCTAATAATATGAAAACGCAACACCAAAACTAATTAAGAAAGCCTAGATAACAATAATAATAAGGAAGTTTAAATAATACCACATAATTCTTATGTATTTATATATCTAACATTTAAAACTTAATATTTACACTTGTAACATCTTGGTGTCATAAACCTAAAAGATGTATTTCAATATTTTAAAATGATAGTGAAGGTGGTATTTTTAATTTAATATTGAAAATTTAAATTGAAAATTAGAGTGGTATGCATGTAAATACGAATATTTAGCTGTAAATATATAAGAATTTTGTATTATGTATATAAATACCCCTAATAATACTAGCAATAATAATAATACTGCGAGATGATGAACTGCAATTAAATCAAATAAGAAATAAGGTCATTAGTTGAAACCAAATTGAGTCACACAGTGTCACGTTACAAATAAAATGTTCTTATTAAACCAAACATGTATACTTTACAACAGTCCAAACGTTACATTATCGTCTGTCCTGTCAAAAATTTCTCAAATTCCGAAACTCAATCAGCACAGCAAAAAAATCGCAATGCCAAACACCAAAAACGAAAGAATGAAAGAGATTCAAAAGACATGAAATTAAGATAAAAATCTATATAGTGTAGTAAAAAAAGGCAAACTGTCTTCTTTGGAAGACAGTTAAACCTCTCATGAGTTAATCTCGGATTAGTGCATGGAACCAAAGCTGCTGCTCTTCAAAGAATCACCTGAGATCTTGGGCAGAACGACCAAGCCAATGAAGCCGCCAACTAGAGCTACGCCTGAAGAAAGAGCAAAAGCTGGGATGTTTCCCTTGCCAAAGAGGGCATCCCAAGGACCGGAACTCAGGGAGATGAACACCTGAATATCACATTAAGTATGGTGAGAATTGAGAGCACGATGAAATATTTTTATTGATAAAGACTTGGGGGGTCGTCTTTTAACAGGATTTATCACTGGATTTACTAAATCCAGCCAAAAGCTAAAATGCAGGAATTCTGTGCATCTCTTAATTTTTGGATTTAGGGTCCAATTTTTGCCTTCGATTCGGCTTAAATTTGGATTTACTAAATCGAAGGGTAGGTTGGATTTGACCGGTTTTCGATTTAATAATTTTCGATTTGACCGGTTTTTATTTTTGCTTTTATTTTAAAAACATGTTTTATTTTTTGTATTTAAAAACAAATTAGCTTGATTTTAACAACACTCAAAACATCTAAAAACTATTTTCAGTATTGTTAAAAAGAACTAAACATGTTATATCATACTGAATATCCTTTATTTTAAATAAAAACTTAAATAAACAAAATAGAAAATCAAAATCAAAATCAAAATCATAAATGATCCTGAATGTCCCCTTATTTTTTTTATTTTTTGTTGTTAAAAGCATGTTTTGTATATTTATCATGATATATTAAAAAAAACAACTTATTTTCTTAATACTAAGCATATAAATGTTGTTTTGAGTGCTTTTAAAAACGAGTTAATTTATTTTTTATAACAAAAAAGTAAAGAGGCGTTTACACACATAGCACATAGTTCTCATGTATTTACATATCTCACGTCTAAAATTTCATATTTACACATAACACTCACATCTTTAATATCACATCAAAAATAGCACTATTATAAAGTCCAATACATATTTTCATGCATAAATTTAAAGCATTAAAGTGCTATATATAATTAGATGTTAGTGTTTAGGTGTGAGATATGTAAATACATAAGAATTGTGTCCTACGTATGTAAATTTTTGAAAATATGCTTAAAAAATGCAACAAACAAACATGTTCTTAATAATAACAGCAAAAGCAAAAATTAAAAAAAAAACAAAAACAAAAATAAAACAGTCCCAAACCTAAAATATCATTTAGGTGTTTCGAATGTTTTTAAAATTAACCAAATATATTTCATTGCAAATCAAGAAAATCAAAATAAAATAAAAAATAAAATAAATGAGATGCCATTGGTCCCTTGTATCACTAGTAATTGATAAGCGTTAGCCAAGAAGTCCTCAGAAAAGACTACAAGTATGCTAAGTCTGTGTTAGGATGCTGGGAAATTGAGTGAAAGGAAATGAAAAAAACTCAAATCAACCAACAAATTATTTAGATTTCATTTCTTTTCTTTTCTTTCATTTTTTTTTAATCCATACAGAGACTGAGTAAGCTCAGCTGTCATGCTTAAAACATACCTGGGGAATGACAATGGATACGTTCAGGACACCAACGCACAATCCTGCAAAATCCATATTTTCATTCAGTATTAGAAGTCTTATATAAGTGCACAGTAGGACAAATATAGGGAAAAAAAGTTTTGTGCTTGATGCATCCTATTATATACATTACATTCTATGTTTATTTTCTATTTAGAAGATAATATTTAAGCGTGTTTCTGAAAATTTAGTTTCTGTAAGAAAGGAATAGTATCTTTCTAAATAACAAGATATCTTACAAGAAGACAATTCTTAAAGTCTTCAATCAAATATTGTTCAATAAGCTTTAGCCAAATTCGTTCTCAAGTAGAAAAGGGAAATAAAGATTAAATCAAACCAACCTTGTTTGGTGCCTCCCTCATCTGCAGCAAGCTGTGAGGCGCAAGCAAAAGGAATGCTATAAAGAATCTGCAATTACAAAATTTGTCATGAGAAAAAGTGTTGAGCGATGGAGGGTGAAAATATAAAATGGAGGGGGAGTAGAGAATTTGACTAACAGCTAAAGGAAATCCAAGGGCAGCAAAGATGGCTAAAGCTCCAAGTTTTACTCCATGGGGTCCTGCAACTCCAGAATTGATTTCTCTACTGTAACCATTAGTTGAAATAACACTAAGAACTGTTATGGCAGCCATGCCAAGGAACAGAATAAAGTTGCCGGTGATCCACACAACTTTTGAGGTAAATTTCCGGCACATTGGAGCAAGGAGCATTGAGGTAATCGCAAGAACAATCTAGTCATAGGGAAAAAATGTATCAATTCTTGGAATGGAGAAAAGGAACCAATTTAGTTTAAGCAAAAGTGGAGGTTTGCCATACCGAATTCAGCAGTAAGCCAAATGCACCCTCTTCGACACCTTTGTTATAAGTATCAATTTCTTGCTTTGTCCCATTGGGATCACCATGATATATTTCACGACCCATCCAGTCTGTGTCGTAAAGGATGAATGGAAACCAGGCAAGCTGAATAGATATTATCCAAATTAATAAGAATTATGAACAAAAAAAGGAGTGCATTTGCACAGATACCAAGCAATTTCTATGTATTTAGATATATAAAACCTAAACATTACTTCTTTTCATGCATTGGTAGGGCGGCACGTATGTAAAATTTGAAGTTTAGGCGTTAGATATGTAAATACATTGGAATTGAGTGGTATGTATGTAAATCTCCAAAAAAAACGAGTAATGCTCAATAAGTTACCCAAGTAAGAGACGTCACAATAAGCACAGAGGGCATTCCAGCAGGTAAGCTTTTAAGCGTTTTGAAAATAGAAAATATTGCAGAACTTCCCTGTGCTGCTTCAGATGGTTCCAACTCAGATAGTGGAACTTCTTTCGCAGCGAACAGGGTCACTGTTAAACAAATGAGAAGGAAAACCTGAAAGAACAAGAAATTAGCTCCAATCAGCTACCGTAATAGCTTCTGAATAATGGCTATGTCTAGTATTGTAAAACTTGGATCTGAAACCAACAAAATCATCGCTAATTTTGACCAGTTAGACATTTGTGTCAATTCTAAGAATATATGACGAATAATAATCATAAAGGTAGGAAAAAAAACTTACAATTGCGACCAAAAAGGCAGCCTTCAAGTTTGCGCAGGCGGCACAGCAAGAGTTTGTCAATAAAAAAGGAAACCACCTATGAGAATGAGGATCATGTTAGCTAAAAGATTTCAACTTTAAAATGCCTTTAGGCAAATTAAGTACTCCGTGGAGCTCATTCCATCTTACTTGTGCCAGCCGCCAGTAGACCCAGAAGAGTAGCCCAAGATATTTCCAAAAGCCATCCAAAAGGCATAGATTATATTTGCAGCATTGCATCCATGTTGTCCTATGAGGCAAGAATGCATTTCAATCAGTAATATAACCAATGCTGCTTGAGGATAGAAATTTACCTAGCAGAAGTTCCTCAATAAAAACAAAACTAATCCAATTACAATAGAAACAGAGACATGTAAGCATAGAACTTACCAGACAGATCAGCCATCATCGCCCGAGCAGGACCCTGAAATCAGTTTACAAAATGTCGGGGTTATGAACTCGGTTTTGAATTTCATCCATTTAATGTCTTTTGATGGCGCATTATTTGGTTAGTTGCGCATTCAGGATTATTGCAGATAATTAAAACAAAAGTATTTCCGAGTTTTCAAATAAGCACACAAGTGAGAAAACTAACCTGGACTGCATTGTTTGAGAAATCCAGCACCCAAAAACCAACCACATAGATAATAGCTGCTTTCCATCGAGGACCCACATAAGTGCTGGACGCAATTACAAAATCAATAGGGCTTCAGATTCAAAATTGTAGAAACATAGCCTTGTCACCAAATTTAAAATAATAATAATAATAATAATCAACCTGCAGTTTTCCTTTGTATCACCAAGAACAGCTCCAATGTCTGAAGAGAACCCAATCAGAAGGACCTGCATTACGTAGATCACAATTTAATATTTGATATTAGGAAATAAGAGAATTCAATAAAAAAAGAGAGGATGCACAACTCACGCAAAAGCATATAAGAAGGCATCCAGATAGAATAAAAGGCCGCCTCCTGCCAAATTTTGACCGGCATTTATCACTCCAATAACCAATCAAAGGTCCAACCTAAAAAAATTGGAGAAAATTTATGTGAGTGAATGAACGTGATCAATTGAATCACCTTGAATATATAAAAATTGAAATCTCACGGAGTTGGAACTCTTACAACAAATCCAGCCACAGGACCACAGAGCCACATGATGGAAGCCAATGAATGTGGAAGCCCAAGCGTCTGCCACAAGAAAAACAACAAAAGGAAAAGTTACTAAGCTTTTTTTTATTTTATTTTTTTATTATTATGGCAAAGCACGCGCTCTAACTCTACCCACAGAGATTCTTTACTTTATTTCCAACCAATATACTACAAATTCAAGCACAATGTTACAGAACTAAAATACTTTGAATTCAAGTATGAATAACGGCAAAATTATATTTTTTCCAATAATTTCCTTCCCTGATAATCAAATCAAAATTCAATTTAGGAATCAACACTAGAACCATAATCAATTGGAGACTTTTTGTTCAATAGCTTATAATATTTTTGTCAAGTTAGTATATATTACCAAATAAATTGAAAAGGCTAAGAAAATAACATATAGATTACATAAAAAGTTCAAGCTGAAAAAAAAATAAGGGTAGAAGTGAAGAAAATCACAAATTTTCAAAAAAAAAAAAAACTTATTATAATTGGAGCACCTAAGGATTAGTACCAAATCTCATGATGAGTAAAACCCTAGTGAAAATGTCATAAAATCTAATAGAATAATCCCTAAAGATGCTTTAACACTAATTAACCCTAATGTGTTGTCTAAAGACAAATTAAATAGCCAAAACATAAACATCCATAACTTGGCTCCACCCCCGCACCCCTGGGAAAGGCAGTGGTATATAGGCCCACTACCACCACAAACTTCCAACAAAAAAAAAAGGGAACTCATATTTGTTCTTTCACTAAAATTGTCACACCATAAACTTTATGGTAAGACTAAACTAAATTTGGGTCAGCATATTTAACAATCTCCATCTTGATGTTAATTCTACATCAAGGAAACGTTCGATGAGCTATCTCATCTCTTCTACAACAACTACTCATAAGGGCAAAACTCAACCATGAATATCAATCAAGTCTAAACAATCATGAAATTTGAACATAGAGAGTGCTTGACTAATTATATTAACAAGATTATCGCGAGTACTTATCTTGCTCAAAACACTACTATGAGTAGGGTTGTCAAAAAGGCTCGTTGTTCGCGAGCAATTCGTGTTCGGCTCGTTAAGAAGTTCATGTTCGATTCGTTCACTAAGCAAAATGAGATGAACACGAACAATTTCTTTTGCGTTGGATATATAAACGAGCCGAACATGAATAAAAATTTGTTCTTTCGTGTTCGGCTTGTTTTGGCTCGAAATAATATATATATATATATATATATATATATATATATATATATATATATATATATATATATATATATATATGTATGTATAATTGACGAGTAGCACTTTTAAATAATTTAATTGACTACAAGACTGCAAAGTTTTATAATCAGTTAAAATTATTAATTAAATAATTGAATAAAAATATATTAGATTATATTTAAATGATGTTTTATATAAATAATAATATTTAAATCTTGCCCCAACCCTTAACATCCTACGGCTGCGTGACTAGGGTTGTCAAAATGATTCTTTATTTGAGAACAGCTCGTGTTCGGCTCGCTAAGCAAACGAGCCGAACACGAATAATTTTTTTTTTTTATGTTTGAAACATAAACGAATAGAACACGAACAATGCTATCTTTTGACGAATCGAACACGAGCGGAGCATGATCTCACTCGTTTTTGGCTCGTTTACACCCCTAACCATGAGTGATAATTTCACAAATAAAATAATAACGAACATAAATGTGTTTAATTCTTTCACAAAATCATTGATATTTAGTGAACTAGTAATCTGATTATCAAAAATCACTATGATAACCTTCAAGTCTTCATGAAGCTCTCCAAACAAACATTTGAACCAAATAATTTCTTTACAAAAGCTTCGAATATTGGCATGTACTGAACTTCAATTGTATACAATGCAATCATAATCTATAAAATAGCCCTTAAGAAACCTTTGATAAGCTATCTCATCTCCTCTACAAAAACTACTCATAAAGGCAAAACTCAACCATGGATATCAATCAAGTCCATACAATCCTCAAATATAGATGGAGAGAAATCCATATGCTTCAGCAGTTGAAAATTTGATGTATGCGATGATTTGTACCAGGTTAGATATTGCATATGCAGTGGGAGTGGTCAGCAGGTACATGGGCAATCCAGATAGACATCATTGAGATGCGGTAAAGTGAATTCTCATATGTTTAAAAGGAACAGTCAACAAGGCACTTTGTTATGAAAGTGCGAGGATCAGTCTACAGGGATTTGTAGATTCAGATAAAGCAGAAGATATGGATAATATAAAAAGTACAACGGGGTATATCTTTACATTGGGGAACACAGCAGTGAGTTGGGTTTCCAGTTGCAGAAAATTGTTGCACTTTCAATTACGGAGACTGAATATATTACTATCACTGATGCTAGCAAGGAGATGATTTGGATACAGAGTTTCATGACAGAATTGGGCCAGGAGTAGGGGATTGGAAAACTCTACAGTGACAGTATGAGTACGATTCATCTTACTAATTACGCTGATTTTCATGTCAGAACGAAACATATTTAGCTAAGGTATTGTTTCGATCGATCTCTTCTAGAAGATGAGCAGTTATTTCTGAAGAAGATACATACAGTTGAGTCCTGCAGATATGTTTACGAATGCGGTGACTATTGAGAAACTGAAGCTATGTTTAGCTTCAGTTGAGTTTCATGAAGGTTGAGACTAGGGGTGAGCCACAACACAGTACGTGACAAGGGTACGTGACTATGATGGCGATTCAGATAGAGCTGTAGGTACAGATGATTGGACTTGGTGCAATAAGTCTCCAAGTGGAGATTGTTATGTTGTGGAGCCTGATTGGAACACCCACGAGCACCAAGTGTTCGAGCGCACCAGAGTCCACTGCTGGCGTTGGCATTCTCTCATACGGAGCGCCCTGCGGCAAGACGTCGGGCTATGGGCTCTCAAGCGCCTATTAAACGCTGCTCACAGAGTTGGGGGCACTTCTACGCCACCTTATGGGCGCTAAGGCGCCAAATGTGAGTGCTCATGTGTAATACAAGCGTCGGAGCGCCTTCTTCCAAAGTGCTTGGCGCTCAGGCGCCAAGTCCCGTGACTATGCGCCCAGAGCTTTATCATGAGATTTTTTGGTATAACTCTCGATTTGAGCGGAAAAAGGTATCGCTGGAGCATTTTCTTTCTTTGGGTTCTTCAATTATGTTTCTCCCGATGAAGATAAGTAAGAAGATTTAAAGAGGTAGATTTCAGTAGTTAGCATGATTCTTGTGTTGGATTAGAAGAGTAATGATTATGGAGTGAGTCCTATAATTTTTCTTGCGTGTAGAGAAAAAATTCGTGTGAGTTCTTTGTAAAACTCTTTGATTTCATAGTGGAATTTTTATGCCGGTGTGGCTCTGTGTTTTTTCTTGTTCTTGAGTTTTTCCATATAAAAATCTCGTGTTTACTTTCTGGTTTTGCTTTGATTATGCTTCCAAATAAATTTTGTTCCAATTTATCTCGATTTGTGCGATCCTGTTATCTGTTGCGTGGCTTAATTTCTAATTGAACCCGAGCCTCGATAAAGTTAGGAATTATTTCTATATGCATAAATGCTTCAATTTTAGCCATTACACAATGGAAAAATCTTCTCCTTCAAACTATCATGTAGATTTGATATACGAGGATAAATTTCGGATAAAGCTTTTTCATCTATATGTTGTTACCCGTTCGACATCCACATAAATATATTTTGTCAAAATTTAAGAACGCATCATCTAAATTCATAAGCATCAATCAATAAAGCTGGTATAACCCATCAAAGAAAAAATATGGTGCTTCAATTAAAAAATAGAATATCGTACTTATTATTTGCATTGTTAAGATCAAAACCATCGCTCTGATATCACTTTTACGAAATTAATATGATAAGCACTAAAAGAAAAAAGAAGAATACAAAATTTCTTGCGAAAACCGATGAATAGATGAGAATAAACTTACAAATTTCAAAAAAAAAAAAAAATCAAAAAAACTGGAGCACTTAACGGTGGGATGGCCAAATCTTATGGCATGTGAAATCCAAAAGAAAATACACATACATAGACGGGTACCAAAAAATTCTAAGAAATCAGACTAAAAATAATATAACAATAATTAACCCTAATCGGTAATTTCAAAACCGTAGGTATCTTAAAATCCTACCATAATAAGTTACAAATGTTGGTTAAATTTGTTGATAACTGGGTGATTGACCACCTTCCGCATCAACAGGATGATCAGATACTTGCCTTATTAAAAAAAAAAAAAAAAAAGAAAACAGAAAATTAAACAACATATTAAATTATTAATTCCAAAATCTTTTATCGCGCATTCCAATTTGTCAATATTTAAACAGTTGAAAAATTATCGATGTTCAATCAAATCAACCATGTTAAATTTAATATATAATGCCATCATCAGATCGATCCAATCATCCCATAAAACACTAAAATCTACATGATGCCGAACAAAGCAAACCCTAGCAACTCGCCAAAAACAGAAACAAACCTGGATGTAGGGAGTGAGCAGTGAAAGCTGTAGAGCCCATCCATATTGAACTCCTCCGGCGACCGTACAGGCGAAGATTAGCCTCTTCAGGCTTATCTGACGCCTCTCCGATATCTCGCATTCCTCTCCAGAATCCATTTTTTTTTCTCGTTAACAATCTCTAGATTTCTCAGATTAAAAAGGAAGAAGAAGGCACAGTGCTTAAAATGGCAAAGCCCCCCAAAAATTTATTTCCTTTTTTGGCATTCGCATCTCACCGTTTGGAGAGCTGTCCGCAGTGCTCGGGCTCATTTTAAGATACGAACTTTTCGCGCAGCGGGAAGCGCGCGAGTGTGCAATAGCAATCGTCCATGTAGGTGGATTAGGATAAGATCCACGTCCCGCCATGAAGTTTTCTTGGTTTGGCGGGAGAAATGGAAGGGGTGCGGTCACCTTCCGGTGCGGATTATCTGTAACACCATGGAAGAATGGTTGGCCGTTGGCGGTTATTCACAGATGCCGCGACGCGGCGACGAAATCTGCGGTTGGGGTTTTCCGTGTTATTAACTTATTATTATTATTATTATTAATTTATTATTAGATTTATTGCACTAATTGTTTGCCTAATTTTCAGGTTAACCATCTAAGATTAGTATTATAATAATAAATAAGCGCTATGATTTAGTTGGAAAGATAAGATAGATAAGGATAGCGAAATAATGATGATTTTTACTTAAATTAATTGCTATAATTAATGATTAGGACTTTTTTTTGGATGAGATAAAATATCTAATCAGAGGGTCATCATCTAATCCACATTTGCATAAATTAAATAATTGTGTTTTAAGAAATGTGAAGTAATTATTGAGATTAATTCATTTGTTTAATTTTTTTGAATTGAATTAAAATGGCAATGGAAATGGGTAAATTCAAAAATAAATTTCTAATATTTTTTTTCACATATTTATAATTGATTTTTTTTTAAATCATCAGCAACAGAAAGATGTCGCGGCTTTGATATTTATAGGGGTTTAGTACTTGATTTTTTCTCAATATCACGATGTGGGACAAATAAAATGGCGAGCTAGTCTACGCAGAGGCGGAGGAGAATTGTAGGAGATTTTAGGTACATTCCACCAAATTCTTACATAAGGCATGCAAGAGTGGTAAACTAGGGGGGTCTTGTCCGGCGTCTAATCAAAAATTTTATTTTATTTTTTTTAAATTTAAATTGAGGCATACTGACATACACTTTTTTGTGTTTTGATTAGTTCACTGTACACAGTTCTGCATACGGTGAACGTATGTAATAATTTTTCGAGTTGTGCGCAAACTTTTGAGAAAAATTGTAGTAACTGTTTAACGTATATCAACCACTCAATTGTCATATATATACATATCTAACATCTAAATTATCTTTTTCTAAAATCCGAGAGACATTTACATACATAGCATCCAATTCTTCTGGATTTATATGCTAAAATCTAAAATTTATTTATTTTTTATTTATATAAACAAAATTTTTGATATCATATGAAAGATATCATTAATTTAACTTTTATATATTATTTTTTTTATTATTTAATTAATTCAAGCATAAACGAGCCGAACACCATCAAAATTTATTTGTGTTTGGCTCGTATAAAAATAATTTGTTCGCGTTCAACTTGTTTCTTAAGGAAGTAATCGAACACGAGTTACTAAGCGAGTTAAACATGAGCTGTTCGCGAATATCGTGCTTTTTTGACAACCTTATCTACAATATTTAGGTTAAAAAGGATTTCATAAATCCAGATTTATCAAATCCAAATGTTGTAAATCCAAAATAATATTCTTGTTCAATTTAAAGTTAAATCTATTAAGTTCATATATGTTGTTAGGCATAACTCGTGCGACTTTTTTATTAAGCTGAATTCATTAAATCGTCTTAATAATCGGACTTAATAAATCCAAATTTATATTAAAAAAATAACGTTGTAAAGACAATTTGAATTTAGGAAAATACGGATTTAATTTGTCCAATTTTTTTGTTTGATTGAATTTACATTAAATAGTATGTAAATCCCACTCAAATCAAGCTACCAAATATCCTCTTAGAATGCATTTGGACGCCATTCTACATGTACAACGGTTCGAACCGCACCTAAGGTGTCCTTCGGGGGGGCGCACGTTGGAACTCTATTTTGTCGATAAACAAGAGTTAAAAAATCTGTTTTGCGAACTCACTTGTCATCTCGCGACTCGTCATTTCACTCGGCAATCTCAATCAAACTCAATTTGCCCTACTGAGTTAACTATCAAGTTACTGAATTTGTTTCTCTGTATTTCATGACTTACATTCAAAATTCAGTGAAATTTAAATCTTCAAAAGGGAAATATTATTATTTGAGTCAGCTCTCATCTTCTTCATGTTTGTATTTTGTTTTGTCAAATAATATCTAACATTCCCCAATTTTACTTCTCTATCTCATGTAAAAGGAAGTATAAAATATTAATTTCATTAACTAATGTGTAAGTAGAGATTTAAATAGCAGTGATTAATAAAAAGTTGAGATAATTATTCCAAAGTTTAACTTATATTTGTATTAAGAGAATTTAAGAGAATATTTCAAGGGTTTGGGTTTAAATAACATTGTTAGTTTTCTTATGGCTCTTATAATATAAAACATCATAGATATGGCCCTAAAGGTATGACAATATTTTCAAGTTTGTTTTGACTCTTCAAAATTATTGCCTCCAAATATCCAATTTGAATGCACATTTATTATATTTTTTAAAAATCGCCTTGTTGATTGCAAAATGTTTTGAAATCTTTACAAGTCTATTAGGCTGAGTATTTTACAGTAACTATGTTTTTGGATTTTTAGGATTAGTTGAATTCAAGTTAATGTATGAGATTTTGTCTATTTGAAATATTTTTTATTAGTTATAATTTTAGATTATAGGGGTGTCCTCAAATTTTAAGAAAGTGTTAGTACACAATATGAAATATTAGAATTTTAATTAATGGCTTTCATCTAGATGGTGAATGGGTCTACAAGTACTGATAATAATGGTATTACATGGCAATTAGAACATTACCTTGCCTTGGAGGATGGAATACATAGCCTAGAATAGAAAGACGATTTGGGACAAGGGGGAATGAGGGTGGTGAGGAGAGAAACTGATGAGTTAGAATCACTGGATAACTAGACTAAGACTGACCACTCTAATGGAATAAATTGAAGCTTTGTATTACGAAATTAACAGATAGTTCAGACAACCTTCCTTTAGAAGAGAGTTTTTTTTAACTACAATTATTAGAACATTGAAAAAATATGACTATCTCTCTCTTAAAGGGAGAGGAATTGAGCGACCTGAGAACATCAAAGCGGGACAAATTTAGAAATGTCAAAGATGATTGAATCTGTGGTTTGGAACTCTCGGTGATATGAGTAAAGATAGTATTAAGAATGATAGTTTATGCTAGTTGTAACACCTCTAACTCTCACCCATCAAGATATTGTCCGCTTTGTCCTAATGGCCTCAGGATTTTACCCAGTTAGGGTAACTTCCTAGGAAGTTATCCAATGAGTGCTCCAGCACTAGCAAACTTAACTTTGGAGTTTTCTTACAAAATTTTAACGGTTACTCCAAAAGGCCCCTCGTTGTTTAATATATTAGCTTCATTCTACTTAAGGGGTTTCACAATCTCCCCACTTAAGTAACTGATGTTCTCGACGATGCTCTAAACTAAGAATCATTCACCAAGCATATAAGATTCTAGAGGTGACCCCTTTAGATTCAAACAGCCTCCCAATATGTAGCAATTTGTCCCATCTTGGGTTCAAGAGGTGGATTCTATGGCATAGAACTTTATTTATATGGAACTTAATTCATATCCTTAAGTTGGTGTGATGCTTTGATACCATTTATCACAGCCTAAATTCTCACCTATCAAGTTATTTTTCTGCTTCGCTCTAATGGTCTCACGATTTTTTCCCGTTTGTGTAACTTCCTGGGTGCTCACCCATCCCAACAGTGCTCCAACATAAGCATACTTAACTTTGCAGTTTTTGACGAACTTCCAATAGTTATACAAAAAGGCTCCTCGATGTTTAAGAGTTCAACTTCATTCTAGTGAATGGGCTTTATACTAACAGTACATTAAATTAAAACATATATATAACTTTTTGGAAGGGAGCATAAGCCATGTATATCTTCAAAAAAATTTCTAGCATCATATGATTTAGATCCTATGCTCAAATGATAAAGTTTTTAAACACTAATAAAAATATTGATTTTCTATTGACAACTACATTTCATAAATTTGCCAAAAAAAAGTGTACCTTCTGAGTAAGTCACCACAAAAACCTTAACTATGAAATATATTAAGATATTCATGTTTTATCACTTTTCATTAGCTTAACTTGTTGTTACTATATGTATAATAGAGCGCTATACTTCAAATGTTACAATCAATTTGTCTAGAGAAAATATGTCAGCATGAATCTCAAGGCAATCCAATGATCAAATGAGATGACGACAAATGGGCCATCAACCGATCGGTCGCAATCCAGGACATAAGAGTTCTCCAAAAGTAAGCCTAAGGATCGAATCATTTAAAGGCATAACGATCAACCTATAGCAAATTTATCGAACCACAGCTTGACGATCGACTAGAAGCCAATGAGGCAAATCGAGGGAAAATGATCGTCTGTACAACCATTGATTATCGGTACATGTGTCGATCGGATGAGCCCACTTATTTTTTAATATATATATATATATATATATATATACATATATATATATATATATATATATATATATATATATATATATATATATATATATATATATATATATATATATATATATATATATATATATACATATATATATATATATATACATATATATATATACATATATATATATATAATGTACTAAAATAACCATTGTTGGCATCAATTTTTGATGTCATGAGTATAGGGTGTCTACTTTACTAACTTGGGATGATTCACTGTTCACTCATCTGAGACTTCTTGGTGCATGTTTGGGTCACAAAACCAGGGTATACGATGATTTAACCTAGCCCTGGAGAATCCAGTGTTAGATGGCATCATCCATGATATGGGATATGTTTGATGTCCATTCTGGTGTTTAAGGACTATGACATATTCATATGGGGCCTCCCGTGTTTAAGAGAAGTAATGAAACCTTCTACGCACGTCTCGGGTAAGTTAGGTTTTAAGGCACCCCACCTGTGTTATAGTTTAGGGTGCCTGTTAGCGATAGATTACCTAAACAACGTCCTATAAAAATTCTTATTTTTGAAGTTATGAGACTATATTTCAGTGATATGTAGTCTCACGTAGCTTATTAATTGAAAAAATCCTTCGACGGATGTTCCCAGTGAAAATCAAGTGTTTTTCGGGCTAGACCGGCACCTAGCCCATGCTTCTAAGCACCCATCCCTAGCTTCTAGGAGGCATTCTGAGCACCTAGGAACCTATAACAACCCTCACATGGCTCAAAACCAAGAAGACAAAAAGTAGGCACCGATCCCTAGTGCTTAGGCGCCCAACTCAACCCCATAATGTCCCGAAACCGAGAGCACAGAAAGCGATCATCAGGATCAAGGTGCCTAGGTGCCAATTTGCTTTTGAAACTATTTTTCTCCTCAGCATCTTTATGAAATCCTATTGGAAACACCTTTTAAGAAGTTGAAAATGCTAATTTAATGGAATACTCAGGGGATAATTAGTAAGGGGAAAGTTTGAGGAGTCAAGTGGCTTTTTTGTGGAGACATGGAAGGCTTTAAGAAGGGGCTGCATGCAACTCTTGGGAAAAGTGGAAGGAGCAACCAAGGTTCCTCTCTTGGCTTCTAGTCTCTGGTTCTTAGTGGCTGAGGCTCCCTCCGAGTTCTCTAGGCTGGTTCTTTCTTCTAGGCTCCCTATTTAGAGTTCCGGAGAGCTGATTTGTTGGAGAAGAAGGGCATCTAAAGGAGAAGAGAAGCATTGTTAAGGAGCTTTTCTTGGCAGCCAGGGGAACTTCTTCCATCTTTCTGAAGGAAGTAATTTTTATAGAAGGAAAGAAGAAGAGCTTGAGTTTTCTCCATCTCATTCTTCTTCCTACAGATTTCCTTCTCTCACCCCCTTATTCTTCACTACATTCCACTACTATTTTAACTATCTTGAGTGGAAAGTGGAATAGAGGGGACTTCATTGGATTTGTCGGACTTTCCTCATGTAGGAAAGCTTCATCCTTGCAGGAGCTGAAGTCGGACCGTGGACGACCAAAGAGAACGCATCTTCATTGTGAGATTTCTTCAAACTTGCAATCGTACTTTCTTAAAGCCCTTGAATCTGAATGCTAGAGGATTTATACTATGGTTTTTGTGCCTAGATATAGCCTCATAGTTCAGGAGCTTTGGTGATTCCCCAACAAATCTAAGAGAAAAGCCTTCCTATCTAGCTTCAGCTCCCAAAACCCTTAATTCAGAATTCGGACAATCCTGTATTTGTGCCGACAATTTTATTCTTTGGATAGAAACAATAAAATTTACTTGGAGATCTAATAATGGAAATTCTTATGAATTTTATGGTTTTGTAGATCGTGAAGGATTTTCCTCTTGGTCCGGCGGACCAAAGCTGGGAAACCTAAGAAGGTAGGCGAGTAGCCAAAGCTGAAGAGACGTGGGCCCGTGAGCCCGATGCTAAAGAGACGGTTCCAAAATTCAGAAGACAGTAGAAGTTTGATCGCGAGGCAGGAGGAAAATCGGGAATCTGAATCAAATTTTAGTATATAAAATTTGTATGTGTGTGTGTGTGTAGCTTCTTTTTTTACAAGGGGGAATATAAAAGGTTTTTCATTTTTTTTTATTTTTAAATAATGAGCATTTAATGGTTGTGTTTCGTTTTGAGTCAATATAATAATGAACATTTAATGGTTATACTCTTTTCAAGTCTATGTAATAATGACTATTTAATGGTTGCACTTTTTTTGAGTCTATATAGTAATGAGCATTTAATAGTTGAATCCCTTTTTGAACCTATAAATATGTCTAAAGGAGACGGTACAGGTGGAATTCTCAGCTGATCCAGAATTTCCTAGAAGACGAAAATCGTCTTGCGCAGCAGTGAAAAGTTGCAATGAAGAGTTGCGGCGAAGCGTTGCGATAAAGCATTAAGTCCTCCCTACCCTGAGTAGCAGGCGAGCAACATGATCTTCTTTCACATTGTGGAAATGGTGACAACTGGAGAACCTCGTTCTGCTGAGAATCAAAGGGAAAGAAAAAACTTAGAGGATGCGGTGTCATTTCTGATGGAGAGTAACTTGATCATGTTTCGAAAGAAGTATTACTTTCTGAATGATATGGTGGTGAAATTGTCAACTTCAACTGATCGAGCGTATTCTTCTCCTTTTGGGTATGTCACCATTCTTGAGGCAGCCTTGAGAGCTGGCCTATGATTTCTGTCTTCACATGAGTTTACCAAAATCGTGAAAGTGTTAGGAGCTTGTGTTGCTCAGTTGTCTTCCAGGTGGTGACAATTATTATCAGATTGACTGTTTTCTTCAGTAGCCACGAGTTGACGTTAACACCGATGATTCTAGTGTGGTTGTGTTGGTTCTATAGTGGCACACATGATAGTGTTATGTTTAAGCACAAGGCGTTGTATTTTCTACTTAAGGAACCAATAAAATAATAGTTCGTGAGACTTTTCTTTGCAAAGAACGATTGGGGGCTCCACGAGAGGCGAGGAAGGTTCCAACCGTTGCATGTATCTCTTCAGACTATGGAGGAGGGATATTGTAGACGCTAGGATTTCGTGACTTTAAGGAGATGTTATTCGAGACACAATATATATATGAATTGGTGGGCAAGCAATCATTATTTAAGCCTAAGCTTTCATTTTCACCCCAAACAATCCACGTCTGTAGTATTGAAGAAATCTAAGAAGGGACCTTCAGAGCCAACACTCATAGAATCCTTAAAGAAGCTTTCGAAGAATAGTGACTATGAAGTATTATCTCAAAAACATCAAAAGAAACTTAAAGTATCGCGAGAGCCTCTACTTAGTCCTTTGACTATTCATATTCCTGAAAATGTCTTGTCTCATGAATTCACTAGGCTCTTGGAGGCCGAAAGCTTTGTAAGTTTTTTTTTTATCTTTTGTTGTTGTATAATCATTTTCATCTATTTGACCCAGATTTATTTTCTTCTAGGTAGATAAAATGGTAGAAATCCAGAAGGAGCTAGGACTTGCTCTGAGATACTGGAACTCTGAATTTCTTAAGATCAAATATTTTTAAGGCAAGTACAAGTGTCGATATGAGTATGGGATTGAAAGTATCACAACTCTGGAGTCACAGTTGACAGAGTGCAGGACATAACTCTCAACAAAGACAACTTCCCTCTCATTGCAGCTTCAAGATCTATAGAGAGCACAAGCTGACCTTAGTGAAAGTAATAGGAGCGTGAAAGCCCTTAAGTTGATAGTGCCAGCCCAAGAGGAAGATATCTGATTTTTAAGGTCTACGAAGGATGTTGATGTTGCAAAAGTTAAGCACAAAGCAATCAAGGATTTCAAGAACTTGCTTGAGTTCAAGACAATCATTTGAGACCATGTTTAAAAGGCTTGTGATCAGGTACTTGATAGAGCGGCAAAAATGGTTCACCAAGGAAGGACTCATCTAAGGTTTTCTGAAAAGAAGTGGAGCAGCATAACGTCGAATCAGGATTATCATGGAGGGGCTCACTCTTAGCCAATGTTTAAAGGATCCTTCCTCTTATTCTGATGGTGAACATATCGAAAGTAAATTGAAGAAGGTGTTCTTTAACGAAGATGAGGGGGCGGAGGAGAATGTTGACATCGATTAGTGTTTTACTCTTCCTTATTTTAACTATAACCATACCAAATATCTTACACCTATAAAATTAACCTTTATTACTAAAAACTTTCATCCAATCCTTCCATAATATTCAACTGAAATAAAAAATTTTAGTTATTTAAAGTGAGGTTCAACTGCCAGAAGTTTTGCTAATAATTTTTGAAAGTATAATAATTGAGAACAAATAAGAGTTAATATTTTTCTACCCTCCCCCAAACTTAAATTTTTCAATAAATTTGAAACAGTAGAGAGTAAAAGAAACTAACATTTTTGTGCTGGGATCTTGAAATCTTCAACATCAATCTGGTATTAGTTAAAAATTACAACTAGCAGGCATGAAACAGTTAGTAGCAGTGATATCAAATTTTTAAACATCTGCAGGGTAAAGAGATATTAGCTTTAAACATCTAAACATCCAACAAAATACCATAAATACTAAACAAACTATCACAGCACTACACAATTCATTTAACAGTTTCAATTTTTTCATTACAACATAATAATACATCAACAGGTTTACACAATACATGAAAACATTTTCGCTCGGCAATTAACTGCTCAACAGATCCACCAGGATTGTCAAAAGCTCGATCCTGAATACACTTCTTATTGTAAATGTAAGAATTAAAATGAAATTGCGCTTTGACATTGACAAATTTTTTTTAATCAAAATCCAATTTTCTCTTCCCTTTACTCATCCTTGGAGACGTGTGAATTTCTAAAAATTTGCAAGAAAATTTTCAATAAATTCCAAATCCACAATTTAACAAACTCCAAATACTATTCTAAACATGAAAAAAGCTTTTATAAAAAAAAACTTCAAAATCATGAATCCCAAAGATTATGATATGACAAATGAATAGATTTAGAATCAATATGGGATAGTATAAAGCACAATGAGAGCTATAATGTCAAATTATATAACTCATTTTATTTGTTTGGTAGCCCAATTAATAAGTGAAACTTAGAGCAGAATGTCTATCTCAAGGATAGAGGAATGCAATATACACTTATATTTATTTTTTAGATTGAAATCAATTCGATTCAAGAGAAAATTGGAGCCTCAAGTAGTTGAAGACTGGTTACCAAGCTTAGATAAATTTTTTGATAGCATGTAGTGTCCAAATAACTGCATGGTACCACTAGTAGTATTTATACTTAATGGCAAGACTGAGCACTGGTGGCCAAGCAAGCATTGGGAGAAATTTTAAGGTGAGCTAAATGTTGGCATCATTTGAGAGCATTTTACTAATACTTTTGTAAATTAGTTTGTGCCTATGGCAGCCAGACAATAGATTCAAGAATTTTTTTTAATATTGGTTTAGGGAAGAAAGATAGTTATTTAGTATGTGGCTAAGTTCACTACACTAGTGAGATATGTCTTGTAATTAGCATATACTCTAAAATATAAATGTTTTAAATTTTTTAGAAGACTTGGAGATATTTTAAGGCACCCATTTATTTAATTTAAAATCGTAGATAGTACTGAGATAGTAAATAAGGCAAACTTAATAGAGAATGAGCTAATAAAAACTCAGTAACATTTGAATGTGAACCAATGGAGAATTATATGGGAGTTTCTTAGATGTGGTGTCAGTTAGAAGAAGAGCTTGTTTGGATCATATGATACATGAAAGATTTTATAGTTTATAGGAGCAGAGTTTCAGTTATTTCCACAAGAAATACTCTACTATGTATCTTATGTGGAAGGAGAGATTATAATCGATGTATTTTGTTTGGATAATGTTTCAACTTTGATAAGTCTAGCCATAGAATAGCATAGTGTCTATAGAGAGCATTTGAGAGTGGATCAGATATTCAAGTATATCAAAGGTATGATAGACAACATGTAGGAGTCTAATTAAGAGCTTTTAGGGATGGTTTATTTAAATATTTGATGTGATATTTAATAGAATAGGCGGGAGAGTGACAGAAAGAGTTTTGCCCTAGTTAGAACTACTCCATCTCAATCCAAATATATATAGTTTGAGGTGCAAGATGCCCCTAATATTATGATTGGTACGACTTTTAATTCTACACAATCATGTCGAATTTTATTTAACTTTTAAGAAAGTCATTCGCTTACATTCGAGAGTTTTTTTACTAGGTTAAGTATACTTCTCATTACTTTATCATCTGACTTCTTTGTTCCTTTTTTTGTTGGAGATTATTTGATTCTTAGTAAAGTTTGTATATGTTATAACAAGATTTCATATAAGAAGTTGGAGTCTGAGTTGATTATATTTCCTTTGATAGTGTTTGATGTTATTTGGGTATGAATTGGTTGAGTATTTATGGAGTCCGCTTTTGTTGTGACTTTGAAGTGATGCAACCCACCTCAATACAATAATTTGCATCAAGTTTGGTTGTGACGTCATTGGTTAAAGCTGGAAGAATAGAGTTGAGCGGTACCAGCCAGGGTTCCTTATGGAAAGGAATCTTGAGAGCCTGATTATAAAAAAACTAGTTAGAAGTTAAGGGTTTTGTTTTGAAGATTGGAATGAGATGATTATGCTTATAGTAAGAAGTGGAGATATGATATTGAGTTTGTTAAGGCATGATGTAGGGCGTAGAGATTTGTATGTAGAGGTATGTGAACTTTATAGTTAAAGAGGAAAGTTTAGTTGATTGTTTTATGAGAGAGAAATGAGTACATTGTGTGGGATTTGAGGTTATATGTGTGTGTTACAACCAATAATATAACATTTAATGTTAAAATGTAAATACACACCAGTTTCCTTGTAGTTGGTTTACATGAGGAGTGGTTGATTGTTCCATGCATGAAGAGTGGTTGAAAACCACAAATGAGATGGCATGACCAATCCTTATATTGTAGAAAGTGTAATTGCATTTTTCTTGAATTTAAATGTCTTGTTAGAAACCATACATAGATGTTTCCCATTGTTAGTAAGTTGTTCTGAAATGCAGGGAGCGAGGATGGCTATAAGAGGATGTGGCAAGCCAACTTATGCAATGTAAGGACTAGAGTGACAATGCACAATTGATATATAAGGGCGAATTAGAAGAATTCTTCATTTATCCTTATTATTGGGATGAGTTGTATGATTCATTTCAGTGAATTTCTATCATTTAACTATAATTCCATGCCCTTCATTGACCAATATTTTCTTGACCTTTGCTTTATTTCATGAATGATCCATCAATGGTGATTGAGGGATTCATAAATCACACATATAAACTCATACATGTCTTTCTCATACACTTGCAAAATGATATAATGACACAAATTATCTATTTGTTACAGCACAACAAATAATCAACATATACAATAAATATAATCAAAGTAAGAATATTAATAAACCTTTCATGTGACACAAATTCCATATAATTCTTCATGATACATGGGACACCATGCAACAAAATTATTATTTAAAAATTGACACTTTTGCTCCTATTAATCTTATCGAGCATCAATTTTTCTTTATTTCAAGAACTCTACTTCTGTGGAATTTTTTGCTTATACAGACAAATGGGTATACAAAAATGATAATGCATAAAAATGTGTATTGGCCTGAATGAAATTTATGTATAGGTGGTCATCCCTTTGTGACTAGATAGATTAGCCAAACAAAACAAAAAGGTGTATCCTTCAAATAAGTTATTAAAAAGGTGAAAATTTTATAATACTCGTAATACTCAACAAATTATTGCAAGGAATTTTAAGAGGCTAAGAAAATTGTTATGACCTCGCCAAAGAATCACACAAAAAGCTCTACCATCATATTAGGATTAAAAAGAAAAAATAGCCAAATTGATGATAAGAATTATACAATGTCATATGGTCAAACAAATAATGCTTTCATTTCCTCTATGTTTAATATCCACTCCTGCTCCATTTCATTTATTATAGTGTTATATTTGGGATCCACATAAATCTCCAAGCAATAAAGGGTTCAAATTTTTCTTATTATTGTTAATGACATGTAAGTTGAACATAGATATTTCTCAATATGAGTGTCTGAAAGTTGTAAGATGAAAAGTTCATCATATTATCACCACTAAACAAGCATTAGTTTTCACTATCACCAACCATTTATTTTTAGGGGTGAGTCCTTCCTACCAATATCTACCTTAACAACTTTTCCCATTACTTATAGAAAGATTTACATGCATAGCAGTATGTTCTTATGTATTTAAATATGTAACATTGAAACTTTAATTTTTACATATATGTCACCTTACCTATGTATGAAAATGTGTATTTCACATTTTAAAAAGTTAAAAAGTGATATTTTAGATGTGATATGAAATATTTTGGTGGTATCAATATAAAAATTAATGTTTTAGATCTTCCACCTCCAACTTTCATCTCCAAAATTTCACACAGCCCCCATACAACATTCTAAATTACATATAACCTTTAACATGACATAAAGATTACATATACATCCTAAGGCAATCATTCCTCTTTAGTCTTAGGATCTGTTTGGGACAGCTGCAGCTTATTGAATAATCTGCTGATAAACAGATTAAAAATAATCTGCTAATAAGCTAGACGCGATGGCTGTTACAATTTTTTTTTTTTTTGAATAGTCAGACCGCAATCAGAAAGCTACCACCGCATCTAGATAGGTGCGGTGTTAAAATACTGTCTTTAGCGTTTTGAAAATGCGTAAGCTGCAAAAAACGCAGTTTACCCAAGTAGGTCTGGCGCGTTTTCAAAATGTCACCGCACCAAATAAACTGCCCCAAATCGGCCCTTAGACTAATTTCTCTTTTATATTCCGCCGGCCAAAATTATAGAAGGACCCTAACAATAATCTAAATGGGTGAAAGGAGCCAGCAAAAAAGTAATTAAGGGACCCATCCCTACTTTGCGTCTAACATTAAACGCATGCATCCCTTATGTTTTACATTAAACATTATTATTAAATTTAAAAGATAAATAAAATTAAATTATTAGACAGTCAAATTAAATTTTTAGATATTAACAGGTATAATGAGAAAAATATTGACATGAAACTTTTGAAAGAAATTTTCTTGATGACTATAAATTTACATTAATTTTATTGTACATTTTTTCTCAATATTTAAATAATAGAAGATAAAATACAGTTAAATTATAAGGCATTTATAAATAAAAGATGATAGAATACGGAAGAAGACAAGGGCGAGGCAGAGAGAATAAAAGTTTGTTTTTATTTGATATTCTTCTTCTTTGTTCTCCACATTTTTTCTTCCTTGGGCATATCTTGGAGAGGGAGAGAAAGAGAAAGAGAAAGAGAAAGAGAAAGTGAGAGACTTTTTCCTGTAAGTCGACGTGATTGACGGTGTAAATTCCTCAAGTAATATAATTCACCGCAACTACATGGACATAGACAAAAACTGTTGAACCACGTAAATCTGTGTCTGTTCTCTCTCTACAATTCTGTTGCTTGTTGTCTCTATGCGAATTTTCACATTCTATTTTTCTCTTCGTCGTCGATTGTTATTCTTTATACCACAACATTCACCAATATGGAGAAAATGTCATCTATAGTCACAACAAATTCCTTTGCATACTTTAGCAAGCCTGGAGTTGATTTGCTACCTTACGCAATTGCAGAAACTAATTTGGGGCATTTACATTCCACCCAATTCTTACGTATTTACATATCCAACCCCTAAAGTTTGCTATTTACATTTACACATCCAAATCTTTTCTCACATAAAAAATACCACCATTTTAACTTGTAAAAAAATGGAACTCACCTTGCATGCATTGGTAAGGTGGTATGCATGTAATAATTGAAGTTTAGGTGTTAGATATGTCAATATATATGAATTGATTGGTATGTATGTAAATCTTTTAACTAATTATTGTCAGTCAAAGATGACTATTCTCTTCAAAAAGGTTTCAAGTTATACCTCATTTACTAAAATTTACATTGATATCGATGATATCCATCTCATATGCTCCATTATTCAAGAATCAAATGTATTAAAGTATTCATTCTTTATTAGCATTGCATCAATAGCATTAAAAAATTTTGCTACTTCAAGCGTGAAGGCAACTTATAAGATTCTAATCTTACTACGGTATGCCCAAAATAGTATCCAATAGAACCAAGTTTGAAACTCGCTTCCATTGCTGGAGTGCTGTTGATCTAACTAACCAAATATAAAAGATTGAAAAGAAGATTAACATGCCATGCAACATAAGAATAGACAATGCCTAATCAATTTTGAAACGTAAGCTACTTCATCCATGAGTCTATGAACCTGTATGAATCCTCAAATGTGTTGAAAACGTTCATGATTTTCTTCGACAGACGATATTACTTTAAAAACCTTGTACGACTCAGATTGGGCGGATATTCGTATGACAAGATCTCCCACAGAATATTGTATTTTCCTTTCAAACTTATCTATGTCATGGAAATGCAAGAGGCATGGAAATGTTATAGATCATTTGGAAAAGCAAAATACAGAGCTATGGCAAACAAATATGTATAGCAAGCCTGTTTGCCTAATATTGTTCAAAACATAGATGTCCCATAAATAGCATCCACACCATCAATTGGTAACAATCAAACAGCATTATACATCACCGATTGTTTATGTGCATACAAAATACAATGAGATAGATTGTCATATGACTTCTAAATTTACAGCCAAAAAAATAAAAAGACAATTTTTTCCTTCATATCCACACATCTTCAACAGAGAGACATATTATAAAAGCTTACGGGAAGGACCAATTTATCCCACCAAACAACAAAGTGGACTTCATGATATTCAAAGGATATTACTGCAGTAAATGAGATTGATTTCCTTGAATGTTTACCTTTCTTGCCTCCTTAGATAGTGGGCTAATTGATCATTATTATAGATAAATATATTATATAATTTTCTTATTAAATCATATAAATACAGCTTTTATTTTTTTTGCTGCGTGTTATTTCTTCAACAATTATTGCACGGGCCCATATCCATAATTATTGGCCAATTTAGGGGGCTTCGGCAAAACAGCAAGGGCAATGAAGCCACCAGATAGAGCAAGGACTGAAGCTAGAGCAAAGGCTGGGATGTTACCTGTGTCAAAGATAGCATCCCATGGACCAGCACCAAGAGCAACGATCACCTGCATATCAAGTTCAATGTGAGAAGAATTCAGTATAATCAGAATTGCACTGTGAGATTTGTGTTTTACAGAAACTTAGTGATCATAATAAACTGAGGTTTTTTCAATAATAAAATGGAAGTTTTGCATATAAACCACTCAACTTCTATACATTTAGATATCTGACTTTTAGACATTAATTTTTACATACAAGCCAACTTACATATGAATGAAACAGTGTATTTCACTTTCTAATGGTGGTATTTTTTATGTGATATAAAAGATTTGGGTGGTATAAATGTAAAAAATAAAGTTTAGATGTTCGATGTGTAAATAGATATGAAATGGGCGGTATGTATGTTAATGCCCATGATAAAAATAAGCCATTTTAGCTGCAGTAAAGAGCTCAAAATTTAGTATTGTAACATACCTGTGGAATGACAATGGAGATGTTCAAAATACCAAGGCATAGTCCTGCAAAGTTCATCAGATGGAAGCAGTCAAAACTGAGGTATAAGTTTTCTCAACACAACACTAGGCATCTTTAAGAATTAATGCATTATAGGAATAAGGGAGATATACATATGTTAGCGTGATTAACGGAAATAAATCAATGGCATTAATTGCTCTGATATGGATCAATGACATTAATTACCCTGATATGCATTAATTGTCCCGATATGATTAAATGACATTAATTGCCCTGATATGGTGTAATTAACACCGATTAATTCCCGCTCATAATTTATTTTTCTTTCCTATTCTAAATCTTAGAATACTTGTATAAATACCACCCTTTTACAATGTAATTAAGGACTAAGAAATACAAGTCTCTTTTCTATTATTATGGTATCAAACATTCTTCTGATCTTCTCGCCTCCTCTGAATTTCTTGGCTTTAGTTCAGTTTCACCAGCAAGATCTTGGTTCCGGCGAGATTTTGGTTTCAGTTGTGTTTCTCAAGCGAGATCTTGGCCTCGGTGATATCTCGGCTTCAGTTGTGTTTCTCCGACGAGATCTTGGCTTAAGTTGTGTTTTTCCGGCGAGATCTTGGCTTCAGTTATGTTTCTCCGGCAAGATCTTGGCTTCAGCGAGATCTTGGCTTCAGTTGTGTACGCGGATCTCTCTAGCGGGACCTTTGACTTCGGCGATCAGCTCTCTGTCACCTCCACTTCCAAATGGAGAAATTTGATATTGCAAATCCTATTGCAACGGTCTTGACTGGTTCAAACTATAATCTATGGGTCCAAGGAATGAAAAGTTTCTTGATCGGTCAAGCTTTGGCGTACTGTCACTGGAGATATCAATAAGCCAACCAAACAGCAAAATGAATCTTATGACAATTTTGCTGTTCGCCTTGAAGATTGGGATAACAAAAAACATCGGATTATTACTTAGTTTCGTAACACATCTATTCCATCCATTCACATCCAATTTGTTAATTATGACACTACAAAAGAAATTTGGGAGTTTTTGGCCAATAGATATCAGACCAATGGACTTTGCCCATTTCTTTCAATTGTGGACTACGCTTCACAATCTAAAACAATAACCTGGTCAATCCGTGAATGATTTTCTTGCTCAAGTTCAGTCGATTTGGAATCAATTATATCAGGTGAAAGTAAGTGAAGATCATCTTCATCTTATTCAAGTTCTCATGGCTCTCAGACGTGAATATGAAGTCGTTCGAGCCTCTCTCCTGCACCGACATCCTCTTCCTACATTAGATATGGCTGTACAAGAATTCACTTTTGAAGAAACTCGCCTCAATCTGGACAAGATTTAAATTCTGAGATAGCACTCGCAACTACTTATCAGAAATCTAGCAACAACACATGTAAGAATTGCAAACAAACTGGTCATGTTTTTGCTAATTGTCCGACTGTCGAATGCAAAATTATCATACTCGTGGTCATATTCTTGAGAATTTCCCGACTCGTCCTCCACGAACAAAAAGCGGGGTCTCTAAACCCAAGACCGTCTTGAAGCCTAGCGTTACTTCCGTCCCCGTTGCTACCACTGACAGTTCTACTGCTATCACTATGAGTGATATTGAAGCACTATTCAAACAGGTTGTCTCTTCCAATTCATCTGCGGCCATGTCTGTCACTCCGGGTAACCCTCATTGGCTTTTTGACTCTGCCTATTGTAACATATGACTAATAATGTTAAATTGTTGTCTACCACACTGCCAATGGTAGCAAAATAAACATCACTCACACTGGTCATGTATCTACCTCCAATCTTAGTCTTCCTGAAACCTACTGTATCCCTAGCTTAGCCCTCAATCTTATCTCCATTGGTTAGTTATGTGAACAATAGCTAAATGTTAACTTTTCCCCATCATGTTGTCAGGTACAGAATCCACAAACAGGACAAATTCTTGGGACGGGTCGCAGGGTGAGTCAATTATTTGAGCTTGTATCTCTGCATCTTCCCCAAAAATTTCTGTCTGCTGCCACAACTACCAACTCTTCTATTCACCAATGACATCTTCGTCTTGGTCATGCCTCAACCAGTAAAATTCAGCCTTTAATTTCACGTGGCTTGTTAGGATCTACAAAGTTTGAGTCATTTAATTGTTTACATTGTCAACTTGCAAAGCAACCAACATTGTCGTTTAATCTTAGTAATTCAATTTCAGAAAGTCCTTTTAACTTACTTCATTCAGAAATATGGGGTCCTGCCCCTATTCCTTCAATAAATGGCTTTGTTATTTTGTGTTATTTATTGATGATTATTCTCGTTTTACATGGATCTATTTTTTGAAAAATCGATCTAAATTGCCAAATATTTACATTTCATTTGCTAGTATGATTAAAACTTAATTCTCTTCTACTCTTAAAATTCTTCGAACTGACAACGCTATAGAATATTGGGATTCTTATTTACTTCAATTTCTCAATCAACAAGGTACCTTAGTTCAACGCTCTTATCCTCACACTTCCTAACTAAATGGACGAGCTAAACGAAAACATCGTTATATTCTTGACTCTGTTCGTGCCCTTCTTCTTTCTGCCTCTTGTCCGGAAAAATTTTGGGGTGAAGCAGCTCTTACTGCAGTCTACAGCATTAATCGAGTCCCTACCTTAGTTCTCCAAAATTTATCCCCTTTTGAAAAATTGTTTGGGAAGCCTCCTGACTATTCCCTACTTAAACCATTTGGTTGTGCCTGTTTTATTCTTTTACAACCCCATGAACGTAGAAAATTAGAACCACGTGCACTTTTATGTTATTTTCTTAGGTATGGAATTGAACACAAAGGGTATCGTTGTTGGGATCTTATTACAAATAAACTTCACATGTCACGTCATGTTACCTTCTGGGAAAACACCATGTTCTCTTCTCTTTTTAAATTTCACCATCCTGTCAATATCGACTCTATGTTTCGAACTGACTCCTCAATTGAGTTATTTCCAAGTCCTAACATAGAGAATTCTGATACGCTCAATAATAGACCTTCCACACCTGCTTCTATTGAGTCTGCTCCAGCTACTGATCCTGCACTATACCTGCACCTAGCCTTGACACCACTCTTTGTCGTTCTACCCAAGTAAGAGAAACACTTCATTCCCTTATTGATTTCCATTGTTATTATGCAATTGCAACCCTTCATGAACCTAGCTCTAATCGTGAAGCAAGTACCGACCCTCTTTGGCAGCAAGCTATGTCGGAAGAACTTCAGGCTTTGGAGAAAACTCATGCTTGGGACTTAGTCGATCTTCCTCCTCAAAAGTCTCATATTTGTTGTAAATGGATTTATAAAATCAAGACTCGTTCTGATGGGTCAGTTGAGCGCTACAAAGCTCGCTTAGTAGCCAAAGGTTACACTCAAGAATATGGGATAGATTATGAAGAAACATTTGCTCCCGCTGCTCGATTAACATCAGTGCGTAGTCTATTAGCTATTGCTGCAGTTCATAAATGGAATTTTCACCAGATGGATGTCAAAAATGCTTTCCTCCATGGTGATTTGTCAGAAGAAGTGTATATGCATCCTCCCCCTGGTTATCATTCTCCTCATAAAGTCTTTAAGCTCCGACGAGCCTTGTATGGATTAAAACAAGCTCCTCGAGCCTGGTTTGCCAAATTTAGTTCTACTTTTGCTCAACTTGGATTTATCTCTAGTCCACATGATTCAGCACTGTTCGTTAGTAGAACAGACCATGGTATTGTACTTCTGCTAATTTACGTTGACGATATGATAATAATAGGTAATGACATATCTGGCATCTCCGAATTATAACATTTTCTCAGTCAATGTTTTGAAATGAAGGACCTTGGCAATCTCAATTATTTTTGGGGCTTGAAGTTTCTCATAATTCTGAAGGTTATTATCTTTCTCAAGCTAAGTATGCATCTGATCTACTTTCTCGAGCGGGCATTACAGATAGTAAAACTATATCAACCCCCTTGGAACTCAATTGCAAACTTACTCCTCTCGATGACACTCCTCTTGATGATCTTAAGTCTTCTTTATCTAACTATTACTCGACATGATATATCATATTCTGGTCACTTAGTCAGTCAGTTCATGTCTACCCCTCGCTCATCACATTTTTCTGCAGTTCTTCGAATACTTCGATATATTAAAGGCACTCTTTTTCATGGTCTACATTTTCTGCTCACTCCTCTTTGGTGCTATCCGGCTATCCTAATGCTGATTGGGCTGGTGATCCCACAGATCGTCGCTCTACCACTGGTTATTGCTTCTTCTTAGGAGATTCTCTTATCTCTTGGTGAGCAAAAAGCAAACATCCATTGCTCGTTCCAGCACAGAATCCGAGTATCGTGCTCTAGCTGATGCCACATCTGAATTACTTTGGCTACGCTGGTTGTTATCTGATATGGGTGTCCAACAATCTTCTGCTACTATACTTCATTGTGATAATAGAAGTGCTATATAAATCTCTCATAATGACGTTTTTCATGAGCGTACTAAACATATTGAAATTGATTGTCACTTTATTCGTTATCATGTTACTCAGGACACCATACTTTTAATTCATGTTCTCTCTGCTAACTAAACAGCTGATATCTTCACCAAAACTCATCCTCCCACACGGTTTCAAGATCTAGTGAGCTCAAGATAGCATCCACCATACCATCATGAGTTTGAAGGGGGTGTTAGCATGATTAACATAAATAAATCAACGACATTAATTATCCTGATATGGATCAATGACATTAATTACCCTGATATGCGTTAATTGTCTTCATATGATGTAAAAAGATTAATTGCACTGATATGGTGTAACTACCGCCGATTAATTCTCGCTCTTAATTTATTTTCTTTCCTACTCTAAATCTTAGAATACTTCTATAAATATCACCCCTTGTACAATGTAATGAAGAACCAAAACATACAAATCTCTTTTCTATTATTAACATACAGGGCACAAATTTCTTATGTATTTACATTTCTCACACCTATACAATATATAGTAGTTCGGTGTTCTAAATTTATGTATGAGAAGGTGTATTTCACGTTTAAAAAATGGTTATAGTGTTATCTTTAATTTGATATTAAATATTTGAGTGCTATGTGTGTAAATATGAATATTTAGGTGTGAGAGATGTAAATTTACAAGAATTGGATGCTGTATGTAAATTCCCCGCTAAGAATAATGCATCAATCATACCTTGTCTGGTGCCTCCATCATTCATGGCAAGCTGCGCCGCACTCGCGAAAGGAATGCTGAACAAAATCTGCAACGGGAAAATAGTCGTTAGGTCACGGTTTTGGAAGGCTGGTGGAATTGAAAGCATCGTAGAATAATACGAACAGCTAGCGGAAATCCAAGAGCTGCGAAGATAACCAAAGCTACTATTTTCAATCCATTAAGTTCTCCGGCTACAGCGTTCAAGTTTTCAGTGTGTAACTTCTTGGAAATAAGAATTAGAGCTGTATTGACAGCCATGGCAAAGAAGAGGGCGAAGTTGCCTAGGACCCAAACAACCCTTGAGGTAAATTTCCGGCATATGGGTTCAAGAAACATTGAGCTAACACCCAGGACAATCTGAACATTGAAAACAATTATTTCAAGTCAGCAAGTTATGTCTAAACAAATAAGGTGACTTTTTATGAACTCCCGGACACACCAATATGTATGCATGGGTGAAACCTGCACATTTGCCATGGTGGCAATTTTCCAACATGAATTATTTTCCCATTTAAATATATATTTATTTCAGTAAAATTGTCCACCCTAATTACAAGTATTTGTCCAAGTAAAAAAAAGAAATTTAAACCTTTCAACTCAATATAGGTTATACAAATACATCTTATTTCATAGTTGTAGGATTTATAAAATAATAAATTTAAGCAATAATGCAATATGTACATAATATATGTTAGAGAATACAAAATAAAAAACAATCAAGTCTAATCTTACAAATTAATGAATGGAAGAATGTTAGTTTATTTATAAAAAATGTAAAATAGGTTTGAAAAATGTTTAATCATCGATTCATCATTCAATTCGGCACTCAAAATGAAATCAAATTCTTTTTTTAAATATATATTATCAATTTTATTTTTTTAACATTATTTTATATATATATAGAAGATTTGCACACCATGAAAAAGAGGCTGATTCCGCCCCTATATGCATGCACTAGACCTTGAACTCAAGAAATTTTGATGTTGGAGACAAAGAAACCAACCAACCACCAAGCTAAATTAGTTGCACATAAAATGAATGTGCTAGACCCAGAGGTTGCAGATAAAGCGCCAAGCCACTAGGCTAATTTGGTTGCACATAAAGTGACAAATGAAACAATGAATGAAAATTTATTGAAAAGGTTCAAGAATGTAAAAGCTTTATCACCGAGTTAAGAAGCAAGCCAAATGCGCCATATTTGACACCCATGTTGTAAGCATCGATTTCAGTTTTTGTTCCATTTGGATTGCCGCCGAAGATTTCTCGGCCCATCCAGTCGGTGTCATATAGAAGAAAAGGAAACCATGCCAGCTGGATTTGAAGTAATACATGGCAGTAAGAGATCTGAGAAAATTAGAGAGTGATCAACCAATATGTCAGTAAAAGCAGTATAAAAACATACCCAAGTGAGAGATGTCACAAGAAGCACAGAAAGCATTCCAGCAGGCAACCTTCTAAAGGCTTCGAACACAGAAAACAATCCAGAATTTTCCCTCCAAGCACATGTTGGGTCCAATTCAGAGAGTGAAACTTCTTTTGCACATATAAGAGTTACCGTTAAGCAAAGAAATAGGAAAACCTGCGTTCAAAAATTATACTTGCAATTATTACTTTCATAAGAGTCTTAGATTTCTGTAAAACACAATGTTGTTTGGTTTTCTGGTGACAAAGAGAAGCAATTTCAATTGTTTATAAACAAGAACAATGATTTAAACTATTTTGCAAATAAGGATAATTTACCTTGGCCTTATGCCATGGTCCTATTAAAGCTTACTATGAAATCAGATATTGCTTTCAGCGTTTGTTGTAAAATACTGGAAATTTTATTATAGTAAGTTTCATGAAAACCAAATAAAACAGTTTGGTAGGTTTCAAACGAAACCATAGTAGTTCTGCCAAGATGTCCAGAAACCCTTGATTGACTAAAAACCAAAGTTATTGTAAACATATTACGCTATGGCCCTTACTTGTAAAGTTTTGAAACTATTATTCCTTTTCCCCAAAAGATCAAGTTACAGAGTGTCTTATAACAATAACCCATTATTTATTTGTTTGATTACGGTCTATATTTAAAAGTGCAAGTTACTCGAAGAAGAGCCAAAGGAGCTTGCACCCCTTCCAACCAGTGGGTCAAAGGCACAAAGCTACTATATGGTTGAAAAAGGCTCAAAAACAAAATATCTGAGGCCCGTCTTGTTGAGATTAGTGGAGCCAGTCCACTTTTGATTAAGGCATCAATTAATTATTTCTTAATTAATTTGAAGGGTCACGCCTCTACACTTGCCGCCTCACTCCTGCCTCTTCTTTAGTTCACGAAATTGAAAAAGAGGCAGGACCCTCATCTATTAAATGTGTGCAGAAGATTAAGTGCAAAAGTAAGTTCTCCAAAAGGACTCTTCTAGATTTCGGTTCTGACTATGATTTACGGGACAAAGCAAAAGCATCACAATGCTTTACGTTGAAGAAGAATTGGAATTGCAGAAGAAGCAAAAGGCGAAGCGGAGAAAGAAAATAAAGCAATTGCGGGCATTATTTTCTTTTATTTTCTTATTTCTTCTGTTTCGGTTGGCTCTGCAGTAAAGATACGAGGAAGAGAAATAGAGATTTATTTCTTGTAATCATCGAGCCGGTCGACGATAATGTAATTCTTCAAGTAATAAAATCCTCTGCAACTCTGTGGATGTAGGCAAAAATTGTCGAACCACATAAATCTGTGAGTTCTTTTTTAGTGTGAATTTTTCTCGTTTTATTTTTCTCTTCGTCGTCAATCATTCATTATATTTTTATATATACCACAACAACTGGTATCAGAGCTTTATTCAGATCTGAGAAAGACGATGACTACAGATGAAGTGAAGGTTTCAGGGATCGAGAAATTTGATAGCACAGATTTTGGTTACTGGAGAATGCAGATAGAGTACCTGTATGGGAAGAAACTTCATATTTTGTTATTGGGAAAAAGACCAGAAATGATGGAATGAGGCTGAATGGAATTTGTTGGATTGACAAGTTCTGAAGGTTATTCGCTGTCAAGGTCCGTTGCACACAACGTCGTCAAGAAAATGACTACAGCAGATCTCATAGCAGCTTTGTCAGGTATGTTTGAAAAGCCGTCAGCGAATAACAAGGTATATCTAATGAAATAGTTATTCAATTTGAACATGGCGAAAGGTACGTCTGTTGTACAACACCTGAATGATTTTAATATTATCACAAATCAATTATCGTCTGTAAAAATTGAATTTGATGATAAGATACGTGCACTGATCTTGTAACATGACAGATTTGTTGTTTTTATGAGTTTGACGAACAGAGTTTTCAAGCCTTATTTGGATTGATTCGTTATTGTCTTCATTGATGATATATTGGTCTACGCCAAGGATGAAGAGAAATATGCCCAACACCTTAGAGCAACATCGATACTCTTCGAAAGCATAAACTTTATATCAAATTCTCTAAGCGTGAATTTTAGCTTTGAGAAGTGGCATTTTTGGGACACATTGTCAAGAATTTCTGTGAATCCTGCAAAGATTAAGACAATAATAGATTGGTCGAGGCCGAGCACTGTCACCAAGATTCGTAGTTCGGATTAGCAGGATATTATTAGAAGGTTGACTCAAAAGGCCATTAAGTTTGAATGGTCTAATGCTTGTGACCAGAGTTTCCGGAAACTCAAGAATTACCTGATAACAACCCCAATTCTCACCATTCCCTCTGGCACGGATGAATTTCAAATCTACAGTGATGTTTCATATCAAGGATTGGGATATCTTTTAGGGTCTGTTTGGGGCAGCTGCAGCTTATCCAGCTTGTCCTGATAAACTGTTGATCAGCAGCTGATCCGAATAAGTTGTTTGTCTTTTTGGATTGTGCGTTTAGAAATCAGCTGATTCTGGATAATGACCATTCTGCCTCTGATTTGAATAAGTTGTTTAGCTGTTTGATTTGTGCATTTTGAAAACAGCTGATTTGATTTGTGCATTTTGAAAACAGCTGATATTGCAGTTTTTTGAAATCAACCTTATCCAAATTACAAGAATCTATTCATTTTACGAGCTCATTGCGTGGAAGAAAGAAGAATCAAAAGCTCATATTCATCTTCGTTCCATAA
The DNA here is from genome assembly GCA_022702705.1 of Papilionanthe hookeriana x Papilionanthe teres. Lineage (NCBI taxonomy): Eukaryota > Viridiplantae > Streptophyta > Magnoliopsida > Asparagales > Orchidaceae > Papilionanthe > Papilionanthe hookeriana x Papilionanthe teres. The sequence continues at coordinate 23,099,165 of CM040436.1, read as the reverse complement.
AACCAAATATCCAACCAGTGGCCCCCATAAAAGTAGTGGTTACCCTCAAACCCATAAGTCGTCCAAGCTGCTCATAAAAGTAATTCATTCAATGGAGGATTTCTCATCAGAGAGTTCTACTTATGGGATAACCATACATGCATATATGCAAAGTTGTGGATGATAAAACCCTCGATTGTCATTCATCCAAAAGCTTTAAAAACGCCACCACGGTTTTAAGTTGTCCCAAACAGGCCCTTAATGCAGCATGGCAAGGTTGTAGCTTATGCTTCTAGAAAACTCAAGATAAATTGAAAGGAATTATCCTACCCATGACTTGTAGTCATCTATAGGTTTTTTTTTTTTTTGACTAAAGATTTAGTGACGCTATATTTATGACGTTCGTTGCGAGGTCTTCGCCGATTATAACAGCTTAAATTACATTTTTACTCAAAAAGAGTTGAACTTGAGACAAAGGCGATGACTCGAGTTGATGAAGGACTATGATTTGTTGATTCAGTACCACCCTGGTAAGACGAATGTTGTCGTAGATATTTAAGCAGAAAATCTTCAACGTATGCAGCTTGGATGCTCGCTTAAGAGCACAAGTTAGTGCAAGAGATGAAGCGACTCCAACTCGAGATTGTGACGACAAGGGATGCTCCTCGTGTGTATCAACTTTCAGTTCATCCTACACTTGTGGATCGTGTTTATGTAGCTCAAATGATGGATGCAAAATTTCTACAACTTAGAGATAAAATAAAAGATGAATTGAAGCCTGAGTTTATTATCGATCAAGAAGACAATTTGAGATTTTAAGATCGACTGTGTTCCAGATTAGAAAGGACTTCGACAAGAGACATTCTGTAAGACATTCTACCCAATATTCTGCTCATCTGGGACGTACTAAGATATATCAAGATCTTCAGAAGCTACTTTTATGGTCGGATATAAAAATTGTTATAGCTGAGTTTGTAGCTAAGTAATTGACCTGTTAGATGGTTAACGTTGAACATAAGAGAACTAGTGGTTTAGTGCAACCCCTTCCCATTCCAAAATAGAAATGGGAGGAAATTTTCCATTGACTTTGTGGTTAGCTTGTCGAGATCAAAATAAGAATATGATGTTATCTGGGTTGTGGTTAGCTTGTCGACAAGAGATATTCTGTTAACATTATTTATAAAATGTCTCATTTCGCTTATCATTTATGCTTTAATAAAAAATTATACTAGTTTATTTTTCATACTTTTTGCATAACAGGTTAAACAACCAGTACGATCATCTCTGTTAGATCAGGCTTTTAGTTTTAGTTTTCCCGTCTTAGTATTTTTTTATTATTTGTTTTAGCTATTATATTTTTTTTTTTGGAGTCTGGGTAGTTGTTTCATGTTGTGTTTTCAATTTTAATTCAACTAATTTTTTGTTTTCATTTCGATTGTATCAGTAAATTATTCATTATGGAAAAAAATACATTTATTGATTTATTAATTTTATTAGTTGCATGCAAATCTTTCTTTGAGAATACAAAACATGTTCAATTCATTTCACCATGCACTGCGTTGTCGGGGTGTACTGTCTTTCGACTCGGGGTGTGACACAGCCAAACACCCCAAGTGGAATAAAGGGTTGTTGTTGTTGTATTTTATCAAAGCCTCTAAAGTTCAAAACGTAACTTTATTTGGAGAACCCAGGTGACATGAGATTCGTTTAAAAACAACTAATAAATGAAAAAATAATGACTTAAAAAAAATTAAAAATTGCAGCATTATGAGCAGTAGAAAAGAGGAACTTACTCACTTATAAATATCATAAATGATGATAGTTATTGGATTTTATCGAAGATTCGGAATTTATATGGACCAAAGAAAAGTTTGGAGCAAAGCTGCGTTCAAGTGCTGACGGCGCGAGATTGGTCACCGACGGCGCCCTTTTACAGAGAGTATCGTTAAATTGCAGAGCACAGGAGTTGACGGCGCCCTATCCAGCGCCGACGTCGCAGAAGGTTCTGGTGACGATTTTGGAGTTTCAAATGGCGGTTTTTTGCAGTTTTAAGCGGGATTTTCACCCTTACAATTCCCCAAACTCGATTTTAAACCCTTGAACTCCAGAAAAACGAAAAGATAGTCCCCAAATTCGCACCCCATGGCTTCCAACTCCTTAAGAACTCCAAGATTTAGAGTTTTCAATAGAAGGAAGTTCATCAATCTTATCAGTTCAACCTACACTTGTGGACTGTGTTCTTGTAGCTCAGTGACTATACAACAAATTTCTTGTGAAGAGGAGGCTAATCAAGGAACGAGACTTTGTCAATCTGGTATCCAAGTACTCTAGTAGAAGAGATTATTGTGCAAAGGCGATGGGAAGTATTATGCTACACTGCTGTCGTTATAGTCGTTCCTATGGTGAAAGAGTTTTATGCAAATCTTAATGGAATCAAACAAGGAGACGTCTATGTTCGAGGCATGTGGGTAACATTTACTCCTACAAGAATTTACGAACTATATATGATAAAAAATGTGTCAATCTGTCATTAGACAAATTTCGCCCCTACAAGAGACAACATGAAAGAAATTTATCGATTTTTTATGGATGAAAGTGAAGATTGGGAAATTGGGAGATAAGAGACAACGAGTATGTAAATTTCTCTGTTACATTCTTGAATCCTAGCAATGAGATTTCTTTTTGATACTTTTGCATAATAGGTTAAACCACTAGTAGGATCGTCTATGCTAGATCAGGCTTTAGTTTTAGTTTTTCCGTCTTAGTATTTTTTTTATTGTTTGTTTTAGCTATTATACTTTCGTTTTGGAGTCTGGGTAGTTGTTTCATGTTGTCTTTTCAATTTTGATTCAATTAGTTTTTTGTTTTCATTTTGGTTGTATCAGTAAATTATTCATTATGGAAAAAATTATTGATTTATTAATGTTATTAGTTGCATACAAATCTTTCTTTGAGAATACAAAACATGTTCAATTCATTTCACCATGCACTGCATTCTCGGGGTGTACTATCTTTCGACTCGATGTGTGACACAGCCAAACACCCCCAAGTGGAATAAAGGGTTGTTGTTGTTGTATTTTATCCAAACGTCTAAAGTTCAAAACGTAACTTTATTTGGAAAACCAAGGTGGCATGAGATTAGTTTAAAAACAACAAATAAATGAAAAAATAATGACTATAAAAAAATTAAAAATTGCAGCATAATGAGCAGCAGGAAAGAGGAACTTACAACTGCAACCAAAAAGGCACCTTTTAAGTTAGCACAGGCTTCGCAACAAGCATTGGTCATCAGGAAAGGAAACCATCTGTTAAGAACTCCGTTGGTTAAGAGTCTTCAACTAGATGAACGCCAGCAAACTGCAGATGTACTTTTATTTATGAATTAAAAAAAAAAATGTCCAACTCACTTATTCCAGGTCCAAATAGCCCCAGAAGAATAGCCTAAGATATTTCCAAAAGCCATCCAAAAGGCATAGATTATATTTGCTGCATTACATCCATGTTTTCCTGGTACAGAAGGGAAAAAAATGCATTTTAAATCAGTTATGTCAATGATATTGCATAATTCATCCCTGTAACAATGAACTTAGTCAAAAATACATTTGCAAATAAAATCTTCTACTTACCGGACAGGTCACCCATCATTGCGCGCGTTGGACTCTGTAATCAGTCACAAAGAGTTGGGATCAATACACTGATTCAACATAAGCCAGCCCCAAAATAGTTGGGATAAAATTCACTTTACATATTTCAAGCTTAAAATGTTTTGTAATTCCATATTAAATTGTACCTGCACAAGATTGTTAGCAAAATCAAGCACCCAAAACCCCACCACATAGATAACAGCAGCCTTCCATCGAGGACCAATGTATGTGCTGTATGAACTTTCTAACTTATGAGGATTTGCAACCCAAATCATACAATCATAGATGAGATTTCTACAAGTACAAAAAGTGAGATAAACCTGCAATTCTCCTTTGTATCGCCCAATGCAGATCCTATGTCTGATGAAAACCCAATCAAAAGCACCTATACATGACAAACATGAAAGTCCTATGCGGCCCCATATACATAAATACCACCCAATTCTTATGTAGTCACATATCTAACACATAAATTTTACATTCATACCGTCCAAACCGTTCATGCCACATCAAAAATGCCACTTTTTTAACTTTTAAAAAGTGAAATATATACATTCATAGATAAGGTGGAATATATGAAAATTGAAGTTTAGGTGTTAGATATGTAAATACATAGGAATTAACTGTAATGTATGTAAATCTTCCGAGCATCAAATTATGAATAAGGGGATGAACAAATACTCACAGCAAAACAAACAGTAATACATCCAGCAACAATAAATGGCCTTCTCCTGCCAAATCTTAATCTGCATCTATCACTCAATAAACCAACAGTAGGTGCAACCTAATCATATAGAAACCATGGTCAAATAACTGCATAAACTCAATCAACACAGTGCGTTCAAGAATAAATATAAACGGGGAAATATAGAGTTAAAATACTTACAACCAGTCCTGAAATGGGTCCACAGAGCCACGAGATTGAAGCCAAATGATGTGGAAGCCCAAGCGTCTGCATCAAATTAGGAATAAAATGAAGGTGAAACTTGAACAAATAAGCTTCAATCTTCTACGATGAATTCAAATGCGTGTATGTCGTCAACTTCAAATCACACATAAAAACTCCTTTCTTATGCATTTCTCTTCAATATCTATTTAATAATCACCAGTACAAAAAGGAACTAATAAATGCATGTATTTCATGCTGTAAACAAATTAAAGCTTATTTCACGAAGACAAAAGATATATGTGGCAGTATTGTCACGATCTTTCGAATATGAGTTATATTATTCTAAATGAAAGTGATTGGGTGTCAATTGTATAAATGTTCAAGATTTAGATGTTAAATATCTCTCCCTCCCTCGCTTTGCGTACGGGCTCCTTACATAATTTTTTCATCTCCTCTCAAATTATTTTTTCCCTACGTCTACTGTACGCAGAACTGCGTACGATGAAACAATTAAAATCATCCCTACCTAAAAGTGTATGTCAGTGGGCTCTACTTTTATTATTTTTTTTTAATTTAAAAAATGTTATCTTTTTCTCCTCTCGAAAAATTTTTCACTACATTAACCGTATGCAGAGCTGCGTACGATGAAACAAATAAGATCATCCCTACCCAAAAGTATATGTCAGTAAGCCCCACTTTTAATTTTTATTTTTTAATAAATATTTAAAAAACGTGATTGGAGCCTGTAAGCAGCTCTTCGTTCAAGCTCCGTATGTAAAATATTCTCCTCTCCAAATTTTTTTCTCTACGTTCACCTTACGCAGAGCTATGTAAGGTCAACAAATTAAAATCATCCCTACCCAAAAGTATATGTTAGTGGGCCCTATTTTTAATTTTTTTTAAATTTTAAAAACATGATTGGCTCTGTACATAACTTTTTCCCCTCCTCTTGAAAATTTTTTCTCTATGTTCACCCTAAGCAAAGCTACGTAAGGTGAATCAATTAAAATCATCCATACCGAAAAGTATATGTCAGTGGGCCCCGCTTTTAATTTAAAAAAAAATTAAAACATGATTGGATCAGTGCGCAGCTCTGCATTGTACGTAAGTTTTTCTCCTCTCGAAAAATTTTTCCCTACGTTCACCATACGCAAAACTACATACGGTGAACCATCATCCCTACCCACAAGTGTATGACAGTGGGCCCCAATTTTAATTAGTTTTTAGGAAAAAAAATAAAATACGTGATTGGAGCCCATGCAGCTCTACGTACAGGCTCCGTACGTAACTTTTTCTCCTTCTCTCAAAAAGTTATTCCCTACATTCATCGTACGTAGAGCTGCGTACAGTTAACCAATTAAAATCATCTCTGCCCAAAGTGTATGTCAGTAGGCCTAACTTTTAATTTAAAAAAAAAAAAATTAAAAACGTGAATGGCTTCGTATGTAACTTTTTATCCACCTCTTAAAAAAATTCTCACGTTCACCGTACACAGAGCTGCTTTGTGTACGGTGAACCAATTAAAATCATATCTACCCAAAAGCGTATGTCAGTTGAACTTTAATTTAAAAAAAAATTAAAAAATGTGATTGGAGCCCATATGCAACTCTACGCACAGACCCGTACGTAACTTTTTCTCCTCCTCTTGAAAATCTTTTTTCCTACGTTCACTGTACACAGAATTACGTACGGTGAACCAATTAAAATCATCCCTACCCAAAAGTGTATGTCAGTGGACCCCACTTTTAAATTAAAAAAAAATAAAAACATGATTGGAGCCCTTACGCAGTTCTGCGTACAGGCTCCGTACATAAATTTTTCTCCTCTCGAAAAGGTTTTTCCGACATTCACCATACGCAAAGCTGCGTATGACGAACCAATTAAAATCATCCCTACCCAAAAGTGTATGTCACCGAGCCACACTTTTAATTTTTTCTTAAAAAAAATTAAAATACATGATTGAAACCCGTATGCAGCTCTGCATACGAGCTCCGTACGTACCTTTTTCTCCTCCTCTCGAAAATTTTTTCTCTGCGTTCACCGTACACATAACTGCGTACGGTGAACCAATTACAATCATTCCTACCCAAAAGTATATCAAATTTTTCTCTACGTTCACCCCACTTTAAATTTTTTTAAAAAAAATAAAAAACGTGATTGGAGCCCGTATGCAGCTCTGCATACCGGCTCCATACATAAATTTTTTTCCTCCTATCGAAAAAATTTTCCCTACGTTCAGTGTACGCATAACTGGGTACGGTGAACCAATTACAACATCCCTACTGAAAGTGAATGTCAGTGGACCCTACTTTTATTTTTTGAAATTTTAAAAACGTGATTGGAGTGCGTACACAGTTCTGCGTACAGGCTCTATACGTAACTTTTTCTCTTGCTCTCAAAAAACTTTTCCCTACGTTCACCATATGAACCAATTAAAATCATCCCTACCCTAAACGAGTCCCACTTTTAATTTTAACAAAATAAAAATAAAAAACCTGATTGGAGCCTGTACGCAGCTCTGTTTATAGGCCCAACACGTAACTCTCTCTCTCTCTCTCTCTCTCTCTCTCTCTCTCTCTCTTCTGAGCATGAATTAACCAACATTTTAGTAGAATATGAATAAATTTGAAACTCTTAGGGCCCGTTTGGGGCAGCTTAAAACTGTAGCGATGTTTTTGAAAACGCCGCCGTAGTGTTTGGTTCGCACTTATCATGTGCTTATTTAAAAGCTGTGTTTTTATTTTGTGTTGCAATAATCTGAAGGAACCCCGCGGCCGACATTTTCCTCCGTGTTTTCGTTCGCCAATGACTCCGCTGCCCTCGCCATGCCCTTGCCATGCCGTTGCGTTCGAGTGCTGCTCCTTGGTTCTTCGTTTGCGACGAGCTCTGCCCTAGGTAAGGCAGCGTTCCTTCCTTCTCTTTCAGGTAAAAGCTCCTGGCCATCGAAGCCGTCGCCGCCTGAGATCTCTCGGAGTAGGAAAGAGTCTGTGGGCAGCCGGCGTGGGTCTCCCTTGGATTCATCTCCGCAGCAGGAAAGAGTTTGTTCTAATTTTTTTTTTTTTCTTCGCTGAATGTTTCATCTTTGATTGTATGGGTTGTTCTTATCTTTTAGATCATTTTGTATCCAAATGTTAAATCAACAGTAACATCCTACCATTCTTCTCATATCTACTACCTCTCTTTCTTTATTAATCCTCACTTTGATATATTTTGCTAATTGATCTATGTTAAAGAGTGATTTGTAATTTATACGTGATTTGTAATTTCTGCATTTTTGCTGTGTATTCTCACAGATATATGAGCTCTTAAATATGTATAATTTATTGGAACTGAAGTTGAAGTAAGCATATTTTGATATCTATTTAGTTGAATTATTATATATCTGTGATTATAGACCTGCAGTTATGGGCACAAAGTCAGTATTTTGAGAAGTTGGCGGCCTCATAAAGCTACGAGCACAAAGTCAGTATTTTGATTATAGACCTACAGTTATGGGCAAAAATTGACCACGATACGAACCATCTGCTTTAATACAAAAGAGTGATTGTATGGTGATCAATTTTTTTCCACTTTTCTTTAAATTTAAACAACTATTTGCTGCCTTAAAAGTTTATGGATATTTGCATTTCAGGGAAGTTGTAGTCTGTCTTAAATTTTGTTTTCGATTTTGTGTTCCATGGTGTTGTGGGAAGAACACTTTCTTTCCTCAATCTTGGTAAGAGAATAAACCGCAAATCACAACAAAGAAGATGCAAACACAAGAGCACAAGCAAACAAGAGGATTTACGTGGTTCGGTCTTTTGACCTACGTCCACGGGAGGGAATCGAAATAATCCACTAAGCATGCGAAACAGGAGTTCTTAGCTTTACATAGATGAGCCCTTATCTTCCATGGCCTCCCTTCACATCCAAGGCCTCCAAGATGCTCTCCTCACCCTTAACAAGCTAGCCCACACTCCTTGAGTTCTTTTTCACTCTTACAAAACCCACACTAAAGCCTCCCTCCTCTCATCTATTTATAGTAGATTAGATTATATTATAATATTCAATAAATAGATGAGGTGTAACCTTCAAGGATCGCATGGCTTCCACATGTCCACCCTTTAGAGTCCTCCATCGCATGGTCTCCACATGTCATTTCACATGTCCTCCTTCCACCGCATGGCCTCCACATGTCCTTCCACATGTCCTCTTCTAGGGTCTTCCATAATGAGGTGGTACCTTTCTAAAGTCAACAATGGAGGCTTAAAGTAAGGAGGAGTTTACAAGGGTGCCACTTGCCTTAGTGACTAATTGGGGGTCAAAACAACAAATCTCCACCTTGACCCTCAATTATGCTAGAGTAGTGATTCCCTCCACGTGGCCTCCGAGGGGCCCTCAGCCAGTGGAAAAATTCACTAAGTCCAGACAAGTGTCGAACTTAGCTATGGGCGCGCCTTGGTGAGCATATCGGCGGGGTTCTCTTCGGTTGGTATCTTCTACCACTATTGAGCCTTTAGCGACGACGTCCCTTACGAAATGAAGCTTCACATCTATGTGCTTGGATCTTTCATGAAATACCCGATTCCCTGGTTAGGTGGATGGTGCTTTGGTTGTCGCAAAACACGGTTATCACCTTTTGATGTATCCCAAGCTCTTCGACCATGCCCTTTAGCCACATAGCTTCCTTGATTGCTTCGATCCACGGCGATGTATTCGGCCTCTCGTTGTTGAGAGGGCCACAACCGATTGGAGGTTAGACTTCCAGCCGACTGCGATCGAAGACAGTGAAGATGAATCCGGTCGGTGACTTTCCGGTGTCGATGCTTCCTGCGTAATCGGAATCTACGTAACCGACTACCTTTTCTTCTTTGTCTTCCCGCCTTTTGAAGAGTAGCCCCAAATCGGCTGGTGCCTCTTAAGTATCTCGGGATCCATTTTAGTGCTTCCCGGTGAGCACTGTCCCCGGCTTGCCATGAACACCGCTTACGATGCGACGGCGTAGGCTAAATGCAGTCCGTCGCAAACCATACCATACATGATGCTACCAACCCCACTGGCGTAGGGGACGCCCTCCATGTACCTTTTCTCTTCTTCAGTCTCTGGTGCTTGAGAGTTCGATAGTCTGAAGTGTTGGCCAATAGGTGTTGCCACCTGCTTAGCCTCGTGCATGTTGAACCTTGCTAGAACCTTCTGAATATATGACTTTTGAGACAAGAATAAGCTACCCTTTTTCTTGTCTGCGGTAATCTCCATCCCTAGGATCTTTGTAGGTGGTCCTAGGTCCTTCATGTCGAACTCGGAATTAAGCATACCTTTGATCTTCGGACTTCCTCCTTGCTCCTGCCGGCTACTAACATATCATCCACATAAAGGAGCAAGTACGTACCGATTTCACCGTCTTGCCACTTCATGTACACACGAGCTGTCGTAGCCGCTTCGACAAAACCGATCTTTAGCATGAAATCATCAAATCGTTTGTACCATTGTCTTGGGCTTTGTTTCGACTTCATACGATGCCTTCTTCAACAAGCAAACTTTGTCCTTTGTCTCGGGTGTGTTGTACCCATCCGGCTGGTCCATGTAGATGGTTTCTTCAAGCTCTCCATGCGGGAACGCAGTCTTAACATCTAGTCGTTCTAATTCCAAGTTGAATTGAACTGCTAGTGCTAAGACTATCCTAATTGAGCGAGTGTTTCACCACGGGTGAGAAGATTTCGTTGAAGTCAATTCCTTCGACCTCGTGTGAATCCCTTTGCAACGAGTCCGGCTTTGTACCGATCCTCTCGCATCTCGGCATGCCTTCCTTCTTCTTAAAGGTCCACTTGCAACCGACTACGCGTTTGTTCGTTGGTCGATCCACAAGTTCCCAGGCTTTGTTCTTCATCAGAGAAGCCATTTCCTCATCCATTGCCTCTTCCCACTTGTGTCTTTCCTTGCTCTTCAGGGCTTCCTTGTAGCTGTTTGGTTCTGCTTCTTCTATCACTTCGACGAACACTCGGAGCATAGGAGATCATATCCGCATGGCCGTATCTCTCAGCGGTCCGATGGTTCTCCTTTGTCCGTCCCTTACCAAGTCGTAGTCGTCATATCTTCTTCTACGGTTCGATCACTTGTTGGTCTTCCGCCACTTCATCTTGATCATTCACGGTTGTCCTTCGATCGGTAAAAGTTTGTTGCAGCTCCACCTCGATTGACGAATCCTCCTAAGTGATCATCGTCCCCGGTAACATAGCTGTTGCATTCCCCATTTTGGACTCATCGAATGTCACATCCCTATCGATGATGCATTTTTGTTGATCTAGGCACCAAAGTTTGTAACCTTTGGTTCCGAGTGGGTATCCGATGAAGATGCACTTCAAAGCCCTCGCTTCCAGGCTTATCCCTGTCTAACGTGAGCGTATGCAATACATCCAAAAACTTTAAGATTATCATAGTTATCGGCTTTCCGTACCACATCTCCAAAGGAGTCTTCATGTTGATAGCTGTCGATGGGCATCTGTTGATGAGGTAGCAGGCGGTTGACACAGCTTCTCCCCAGAAACTTTTGGGTAGACTTGCATTTAGCAGCATGCACCTTACTCTCTCTAGGAGAGTCCTGTTCATCCTCTCAGCTAGGCCGTTCTGTTGAGGAGTGTTCCGGACTGTCTTGTGTCTTGTGATGCCTTTCCTCCTGCATAGCTCCTCAAACTGCTCTGAGCAGTACTCCAAGCCATTGTCGGTTCTCAAGTGCTTCAACTTTGCTCCCATCTTGTTTTCGGTGAGAGTTAACCAGTCCCTGAATCGTTGAAAAGCTTCATCTTTTGTTTTTAAGATAAAGACCCATACTTTCCTGGTGTAGTCGTCGATGATAGACATGAAGTATCTTCCTCCTCCATGAGTCTGAGTTCTAGCTGGGCCCCATAGATCATTGTGTATATAATCAAGAGGTTTCTTTGATGTATGTATTCCAGTGGAGAACTTCACCACGGTAGCCTTCCCGGTACGCATTGTTCACGAATTCCGGTTCTTGACCCGATCTCCGCATAACGAGTTACGCTTGGACAATTCCTGTAAGCCCTTTCACTTACATGCCCTGACCTCATGTGCCATAGTCACGTATCCGTCGGGCTCGATTGAAGCTGCATTTGAGAAGTTCCCGATCACGGTTCTTCCAACTAGGGAGTATAGCCCATTCTTTCGACTCCTTTCATGACTATGAGAGAGCCCTTAGCTACTACGATACGGCTATTCTCTCGCCTTGAATGAGTATCCATTCGACTCCGGCGTCCCTAAAGAAATCAAATTTCTTTTAAGTTGCGGGACGTACCGACATCTCTGCGATATCTGTTCAGCTCCATCGAACATCTTTATTCGATCGTCCCGCTGCCGATCACCTTACGAGCTTTATTGTCTCCAAGTAGAACGGATCCACCATTTGCCGGTTGCGGTGTCTCGAACCGGTCTTTGTGAGGACACATGTGGAAGGAGCACCACGAGTCAAGGATCCACTCCTTGCTGGATTCGGATCTGTGATCACCGGAGCTTGGTCGAATCATAGCCGTCCGAGACTATGCTTGCTTCTCCGGAATCTTTAGGCTTCTCCGAAAGCCTTTCTTTCTATCCGGACAGTCCTTCTTAAAATGACCTTCCTTGTGGCAGTGGTAGCACTTGTAGGATCTCTTAGAAGACTGACCTCTAACGTTTCTTCTGGACCTTGATCTGCTCTGGTCACTTTTATAACCTTTATTGCTCGATCTTCCTCTAACCATCAATTGTCTCCATCGGTTTCCTCCTTCATGTCGTGCTTCTTCTGAAGTTCTTTGGCTCTGATCAATGATTGAACCTCTTCCAGAGTAATCGTCTGCGCCCTTCCATAGAGCATCGCATCCTTGAACTCGAGTTTGGCCCAAAGTGCTTGAGCCGTTGTCTCCCTCGACACCTCCCTCAGAACCTTGTCGCCCAAGCTCAAGATTATCAAACTGTGAGCTTTCTCCAGCATGCCAATCTTCTCTTTCTCTGTCATGTCGGCCGGCGGTGCCGCACGACCCTGCAAGGCTTCGCAACACCTCGTCGAACCGGTAGGGCTCTCATCTTTACTCTCCACGAGCCGAAGTCGTTCTTTCCCGTGAATTTCTCGATGTCGAATTTGGTGGAACCCATTGTCCCCGCCAAACACCTCTTCTTCCTTCTTGCTCTGCGATTTCTTGGGTGTGATTCCTCCGACCAAGATGTGTCGAGATTTTCCATACGACAGGCGCCGATTGTTGTGGGAAGAACACTTTCTTTCCTCAATCTTGGTAAGAGAATAAACCGCAAATCACAACAAAGAAGATGCAAACACAAGAGCACAAGCAAACAAGAGGATTTACGTGGTTCGGTCTTTTTGACCTACGTCCACGGGAGGGAATCGAAATAATCCACTAAGACAAGAAACAGGAGTTCTTAGCTTTACATAGATGAGCCCTCATCTTCCATGGCCTCCCTTCACATCCAAGGCCTCCAAGATGCTCTCCTCACCCTTAACAAGCTAGCCCCCACTCCTCGAGTTCTTTTCACTCTTACAAAACCCACACTAAAGCCTCCCCTCCTCTCATCTATTTATAGTAGATTAGATTATATTATAATATTCTATAAATAGATGAGGTGTAACCTTCAAGGATCGCATGGCTTCCACATGTCCACCCTTTAGAGTCCTCCATCGCATGGTCTCCACATGTCATTTCACATGTCCTCCTTCCACCGCATGGCCTCCACATGTCCTTCCACATGTCCTCTTCTAGGGTCTTCCATAATGAGGTGGTACCTTTCTAAAGTCAACAATGGAGGCTTAAAGTAAGGAGGAGTTTACAAGGGTGCCACTTGCCTTAGTGACTAATTGGGGGTCAAAACAACACATGGATTTCAGTTGGCAATCATTTTGTGGTTCTTTAGAGATCCACCTTTTTGATGCTGTGAACCGGTTCTTGTATATTCTGTTGGACGAATTCCTTCGTCACTTGTATATATACTCGAGCAACCTACTGTGCACTTAAAGGGAAAAGTTTCTTGCAGTTTAGGGGATGTTGAGGTCTGTTTTGGTTTTTTCATATCATACAGCTGTTATTTTCTTGCAGTTTAGGGGAAGTCAAGCAACCAACTCTGTTGGACGAATTTCTTGCAGTTTTGGTCTTGCAGTTTTGATTGAGACCTGAATTCATTGATCTATTTAAATACATGAGCAATGCTTCACCTCCCTTGATTGCAATGTTCTTCATACAATTGTTACATGTTATTCATATTGCTGTTGCATATTTATTTTGCTGCTTCTTGAGAATTATCAGCGGTGAGATTGAACATTTGACAATGTTGTGTTAGATTGTGTTGGTTATATAAAAAAATGTCTTGTTTTGACGTGATTTTTTTCTGTTGACAATGTGCATCTCCTACAACTCTTGCATTCATTGAGGATGGTTGCATGGCATTATTACTTGATGCTCATGAGTTTTTTTTTTTTTTCCTTTGAAGATTTACAAACTTACCACTCAATTCCTACATATTTACATATATAACTCCTAAACTACAAGTTTTATATACACATGTATGAAAAGATGCATTTGACATAAAAGTTGAAATGTTGGTATTTTTTATGTGATATTAGAGATTTGGATTGTATAAATGTAAGATATAAAATTTCAGTGTTAGGTACGTAGATACATAGGAATTGGGTGGGTTTGTATGTAAATGGACCCTTTTTATTTATAAACTGTTGTTTCCTAATGTTATCAAATGCAGGACTGTTGTACATTTTATATATAGTTAATATTTATATTAAAAACATGTAGTTCAAGATTGAATTTTTTGTTGAGTTATGCATGGTGGGAGCTTCACTCACTTTGCATTAATTTTTAAGCTGCATTTATAAATCTTCTTGCGTAATGTAGATGAGAAATTATATTTGATTGTAAAGTTATACTTGATGAGTTTCGCCTATATCGAATTAAATTGAAGGAGGGCATCATATATAAGATTTTGTAGAAAATGAAAAATATTCATTATTGGATTGGTTAGAACAATGTTTTGCTTTAAGAACAATATCCTTTTAGTTCTTTTACTAACGTGGGTGGAATTCACTATTTAACATGAATTCCTCTTCAAAGTATATATCAAGATTGATTTATTGCCACCTTGTTGGGTTGTTTGGTGTAAGATTCAACTAGGATTCGGCTTAAATGTTATGCTTTTTTTTTTGCCTTTAAATTCTACCACCATCTGTAATTGTGTTTTCTATTTATTAGTACGGCCCAAATCTTTCACATCACATCAAAGATATCATTTTAAATTTAAAAAATGAAGTACACCTTTTCATGTATAGGTAAGGTGGCATGTATGTAAAAATTGAAGTTAAGGTGTGAGTTATGTAAATACTTCAGAATTGAGTGGTATGTGTATAAATCTTCCTTTAATAACTAAGTCGATTTCTTTTAATTTGTTTAAAGATAAGATTTTATATTTAAAAGTAAAATTTTATATTTTAAAATTTTCTTTTTTAATTGGAAATAAGATTTTATATGTTAATAAAATTTTATTAATAAAGATGAGCATAAATTGTTATTTTTTTACAAACTGCAAATAAGCTGCTTTCAAAACGCAAAAAAAAACAACTCAACAGCTTATTCATTTCAGGGGCATAATAGTCATTTATCCACAAACAATCGTAAATCACTTGTTTTCCAACGCCTAAACCAAACAGACAGACGAACTATCCGGATCATTGCTCATCAATAGTTTTATCAGAATAAGCTTCTTATCTGGATAAGCTGGATAAACTGCAGCTGCCCCAAACAGACCCTTAGATTTAGGGCCCGTTTGGGACAGATTACAAGTGCGGGCGGCATTTTTAAAACGCCGCATCACCGTTTGGAAAACTTGTTTCAGCAGCTTATCTGAAAACGCGGTTAGTGTTTTACACTAAATGCAGGTCGCAGTACACGTTTCAGGATAAGTTGTTTATCCTTAAATGCAGAACTGCCCCATCCCGCACAAATCTCAAAAAAAAAAAAAAAGTGCAAGGACTTTAAGGCGTGTCCGGTCGCCATTCTTCTTTCTTTCTCCCTCTATGGCTTTGATTGCAATGTGACATTCGGATGAATATAACAGAACGGTAGTTCAAGGGGCTTAATGGACAGAAATGGTGACAACATCGTCAATCCCCACGCCTAATTTAGCCTCATTCTTCAAAAAACATCTCCAAGAACGAAATCTAAGAACCTAAATTAATTTCAAAGAATAATAAAAAGAAATCAAACCTGGACAACGGGAGTGAGGAGCGAGAGCTGTAGAGCCCAGCCAAACTGCACTCCACCGGCGACCATGCAACAGAAACAAAGCCTAGCCAGGCTTAATTCCGGCTGCACCAAGACTTCACCTCTTTTACTGGGTCTCATCTCTTCACCCGTCGACAATATCAGCAGTTCCTAGGTTTGCGATTCGCGTTATCTTTTTCAATCCACTAAGAAGGACACGACGTTCACGACCGGAGACGAAGAGACCGGTGGCGATCGGAACTGAGCAAATGTCGGGATACAGAATACAGCAAAGCCTTTTTATAGCTCCGGTTTTCCTCCATGGATTGCTCATTGCTGCTGAGCTCTTCGGTGTGAAGAAGCTCAAAGGGACCTTTTATGTGACTGATATAGTTCATCCCGGTTGGCATTCCATTTGTGGAAGATGATGGAGACCGTAGGTTGTTTTGTTTTTTTAAATCCCGATTTACCGGCAAAGTTGGCAGTGACTTGGCAGAGTAAACAATATTGCTGTAACCGATAAGAACCGCTTACTGGGCGGTCACTGCGACCATATAAACCGAGAAAAAACTGGGCAACGATTTTAAGTTAATTTTTTTAAAAATGTGATAATCTTTATTTTAAGATGAGTGTATGGACTAGGGTGGTCAAAAAAATTTGTTGTTCGTAGACAATTCGTGTTCGATTCGTTCGATAAGTAAACGAGACAAATAAAAATATTTTTTTTTTTCGTTCGGTTAGTTAAACGAACAAAACACGAATAATGATGCGTTGGTTCGAGCTCGAATTATTATTGTTCGAAATATAAAATAATTTAAAATAATTATATATATATATATAATTTATGATTTTTTAAAAAATTAAATTTTATAAATTATAATATATAATAAATTAATAATAAAAATATATTAATATACTATATTAGTAATATACTAATATATGTATTATATATTTATATAATATAAGTTATATAATTAATAAAATATATAATTTATATATATATTAATATTATGTCTCTCAAACTGGCTCGTTGTTCATGAACAGCTCGTGTTCGACTCGTTCGTTAAGAAACGAACAAGAACAATGACTTCACAAACAATTTCAAACACGAGCTTATTTCAAACAAACTAAATTTCAAACGAACCGAACACGAACACAAGCTCTGTTCATTCGTGTTCGGTTCGTTCACACCCCTAGTAAGGACCACGTCAGCAGAATACCAAAGAATATTGTTAACTCATGCCACCAACTAAAGCCTACAACTCCCTCGGAATAGGATTCGGATCGACCGAACGAAGATCGTTCGAGTCAAAATTCAAGAGCTATGTAATTGAGGGAAGAAACAAGTTCATCTCTCAATCAATTATCAGCAAACAGTTTGTAAGAGCCTCGAAGACTTAAGAAGGCCCAAGGATCTCATCATTGAACATTCATCGAGTCTTTTAGAATAACCTCTTTTCTAAAAGGGTACGCTACCAGTCAGATTCTGGTGATTCACACTCTGCTGGACAGTCTAAAGATATCCCAGCAACATGAGTTTCTCATCCAAAGCTCGACAGTCGATAGCTGAATTGAGACAACTGACCGACTAACTCAAGCCAATCTAATGAAGTCCAGACAATCGAAAGACCATTAGGGCGGGCCGATTGCCCCAACGTGACAAAATTGGTCAAATGTACGAGGTCGGCCAAAGAATTACTTGTCATTGTCGACCGAACGATAAGTTAGTAGAACCATAGGCTTTTTTATTTTTTGTATGCCTAAATATCATGTGAAGCACTTATAAAAGTAGGGGCAACCATGTAATTTTTCACTTTATACCCACCTGCTTATAAATAGGAGGGTCATTTCTATAATAAGAGATTAATTAGTCACTTTTTAGAAAATTAAATTCTTAGTATGTACTCTCTCTTTCTCTCATTTTCTCTTTCTATCTCTTGTTTTACTTTATTCTTTCGGTGTGATTCACAGGATAAATCTTGATTCAACGATTATAAAATATTGAAATCCTTTAAATCATATAATATACTAAAAATTTTGCCCTCCCCTAAATTTAAAATTTTAATATTAATTATATTTTTATTTAAGAATCATATCATAATGATTTTAAAAAAATTAAGATGTGTGATGCCTTAAATTTTGGTTCCATGGCATAAAATGCATGTTGAAGTAACATTATGTTTAAAATACAAAATAGATTGTTTAAATGAATAAATATTAAATATATATGAATATGAGTGTTAACATGATTACATGAAAGAAATGAATGGCATTAATAGTAGTGAAATGATGGTAATAGCCTTGATTCCATAGGAAAGGAATCAATAACATTAATTGTCATTATATGGTGTTAATAACCTTGATTTTATACGCAGAAGTTTTCAGAGCAAATAGATAGATTTTTAACTCTTAATTTACTTATATTTTATATTATATTCTCGGGCTTCTTGCATAAATATCAGTCTTCTTGGTACTATTATGCACTAAGAAATATAATGTCCCTTTTTCATTATTATGGATCGAAGCTATTCTTCTGATCTTCTCGTCTCCCCTGAATTTCTTGACACGATTCGGGTTTCTTCCCTCTCCGGCAAGATCTTGGCTCCGGTTGTGTACGTGGGTCTCTCTAGCGTCTGACATATAGTTATCTTTGATTTATTGTATTTTAATATGTTCGCTTGTGTACTTGGGTTTCTTTGGCAAGATCTTGACTTTGACGATATCTTGGCTTCGGTCGTGTACATGGGTCTCTCTAGTGGGATCTTTGCTTCGGCGATCAGCTCTCTGTCACCTCCACTTCCAAATGGAGAAATCTGATTTTGCAAATCCTATTGCAATGGTCTTGACTGGTTCAAACTAAAATCTGGGGGTCAAAGGAATGAAAAGTTCCTTGATCGGTCGCAGGCTTTAGCGTATTATTACTGGAGATACCAATACGCCAACCAAACAGCAAGATGAAACTGATGTCAAATTTGTTGAGCACCTTGAAGATTGGGATAACCAATACCATCAGATTATTACTTGGTTGCGTAACACCTTTATTTCATTCATTCACATCCAATTTGCTGAAAATATGACACTGCAAAAGAAATATAGGAGTTCTTAGCCAATAAATATCGGGCCACTGGACTTTCTCATTATACTCAGTTATGGACTACGCTTCATAATATGAAACAAGAATCTCATCAATCTTGAATGATTTTCTTGCTCAAGTTCAACCGATTTGGAATCAACTATCTCAGGCAAAAATAAGTGAAGATCATCTTCATCTTATTCAAGTTCTCATGACTCTTCGACCTGAATATGAAGTCGTTCGAGCCTCTCTACTGCATCGACATCCTCTTTCTACATTGGATATTGCTATACAAGAAATCATTTTTGAAGAAACTCGCCTTAATCTTGACAAAACCTTGAATTCTAAAATTACACTTGAAACTACTCGTCTCTCATATCAGAAATCTAGCAACAACACTCGTAAGAATTGCAAGCAAATTAGTCATATATTTGCTAATTGTTCGACTGTAGAATGCATATATTGTCATGCTCTTGATCAAATTCTTAAGAATTTCCCGACTTGTCCTCGACGACCAAATGGTGGGGTTTCTGAACCCAAGACTGTCTCGAAGCTTGGTGTTACTTTCGTCTCTGCTGCTACCACTAACAGTTCTGGTACTATCAATATGAGTGATCTTGAAGCACTATTCAAACAGATTATCTCTTCCAATTCACCTACGACCATGTGTGGGCAACCCTCATTAGCTTTTTGACTATGCATGTTGTAACCATATGACTAATAAAATGTTGTCTACCACATCAACGGTTCTTTCTTGTCACCGATCCACACTGCCAATGGTAGAAAAATGAATATCAACCACACTGGTCATGCATCTACCTCCAATCTTAGGCTTCTTGAAACCTAATGTATGCCTAACTTAGCCCTCAATCTTATCTTTGTTGGCCAGTTATGTCAACAAGGGCTAAATGTTTACTTTTCCCCTTCATGTTGTCAAGTACATGATCCACAAACAGGATAAATTCTTCGGATGGGTCGCAAGGTGGGTCGATTATTTGAGCTTATTTCTCTTCATCTTCCTCAAAATTTTTTTCTGCTGCTACAACTACTAACTCTTCTATTTACCAATGGCATCTTCATCTTGGTCATGCATCAACCTGTAAAATTCAGTCTTTAATTTCACGTTGCTAGTTAGGATCTACATAGTTTGAGTCATTTAATTGTTTACAATATCAACTTGCAAAGCAACCAGCATTGCTGATTAATTTTAGTAATTCCATTTCAGAGAGTACTTTTGGCTTAATTCATTCGGATCTTTGGGGTCCTTTCCCTATCCTTTAATAAATGGTTTTCGCTATTTTGTGTTATTTGCTAATGATTATTCTCATTTTACATGGATCTATTTTTTAAAAAATTGATATGAATTACCAAAAATTTACGTTTCATTTGCTAATATGGTTAAAATTCAATTCTCCTCTTCTATTAAAATTCTTTGAACGGACAGTGTTATGGAATATCGAGATTCTTACTTACTTCAATTTCTCAGTCAACAAGGTATCTTGGTTCAACGCTCTTGTCCTCACACGTCCCAACAAAATGGACGAGCAAGAACGAAAACATCATCATATTCTGGATTTTGTTCATGCTCTTCTTCTTTCAAGCTTTTTTCTAGAAAAATTTTGGGGTGAAACGGCTCTTACTACAGTCTAAAACATTAATCTAGTCCCTACCTTAGTTCTCCAAAATTTATCTCAATTTGAAAAATTGTTTGGGAAGCCTTTTGACTATTCCCTACTTAAACCGTTTGGTTGTGCCTATCTTGTTCTTTTACAACCCCAAGGATGTACAAAATATAACCACTTGCTCATTTATGATGTTTTCTTGGGTATGAAATTGAACACAAAAAGTTATCATTCCTATTACAAATAAACTTCGCATATCACATCTTGTTACCTTATGAGAAAATATCATATTTTCATCCCTTTTTAAATTTCACCACCCTGTCAATATTGACTCTATGTTTCTCTTTTATTCTTCAATTTAGTTATTTTCAAGTCCATGTAAGTCCTGCACAGAGACTCTTGATACGCTCAGTATTAAGCCTTCCACACTTGCTCATATTGACTCTGCTCTAGTTGCTGATCCTGCACCTCCAATAACCCTTGACAACATTCTTCATTGTTCTACCGGGGTAAGAGAAACTCCTCGTTCCCTTACTGATTTCCATTATTATTCTACTATCGCAACCATTCATGAGCCTCGATCTTATCGTGAGGCAAGTACTGACCCACTTTGTCAGCAAGCTGTGTCAGAAGAACTTTAAGCCTAAGGGAAAACTCATACTTGTGACTCAACTGATCTTCCTCCTCACAAGTCTCATATTGGTTCTAAATAGATTTATAAAATCAAGACTCGTTCTGATGGGTCCGTTGAGTGCTCCAAAGCTCGCTTAGTAGCCAAATGTTACATTAAAGAATATGGGATATATTATGAAGAAAAATTTGTTTTGGTTGCTCGATTAACATCAGTTTGTTGTCTATTAGCTATTGCTGCAATGCATAAATGGAAGCTTCTCCAGATGAATGCCAAATATGCTCTCCTCCATGGTGATTTGTCACAAGAGGTGTATAGACATCCTCCTTATGGTTATCTTTCTCCTCATAAAGTCTGCAAGCTCTGATGAGCCATGATAGGATTAAAATAAGCTCCTTGAGCGTGGTTTGTCAAATTTAGTTCTAATCTTGCTCAACCTGGCTTTATCTCTAATACACATGATTCAACACTATTCGTTCGTCGAACTGACCATGGTATTGTACTTCTGCTATTTTATATGGATGATATGATAATAATAGGTAATGACATATCTGGTATCTCCGAATTATAACATTTTCTCAGTCAATATATTAAAATAAAGGACCTTGGCAATCTCAATTATTTTTTTATGCTTGAAGTTTCTCATAATTCAGAAGGTTATTATCTCTCTCAAGCTAAGTATGCATCTGATCTACTTTCTTGAGTTAGCATTACTGATAGTAAAACTATATAAACCCCCTTGGAACTCAATTGCTAACTTACCCCTTTAGATGGCACTCCTCTTGATGATCCTACTCTATATTGACAACTTGTGCGAAGTCTTGTTTATCTCACTATTACTCGACCTGATATCTCACATGTTGTTCACTTAGTCAATTAGTTCATGTCTGCCTCTCACTCATCACATTTTTCTATAGTTCTTTGGATACTTTGATATATTAAAGGCTCTCTTTTTCATTGTCTACATTTTTATGCTCACTCCTCCTTGGTGTTATTCGACCACTCTGATGCTAATTGGGCTGGTGATCTCACATATCGTCGTTCTACCACTGGTTATTGATTCTTCTTAGGAGATTCTCTTATCTCTTAGTGTAGCAAAAAGCAAATAGTCGTTGCTCGTTCCAGCACAAAATATGAGTATCGTGCTCTAGTTGATGCCACATCCGAATTATTTTGGCTACACTGGTTGTTATCTGATATGGATGTCCAACAATCTTCTGCTACTATGCTTCATTGTGATAATATAAGTGTTATATAGATCTCTCATAATGACGCTTTTCGTGAGTGTACTAAACACATTGAAATTGATTGTCACTTTATTTGTCATTATGCTACTCAGGGCACCATACTTTTAATTCCAATCTTTTCTCCTAACCATGCAGCTGATAACTTCACCAAAGCCCATCCTCCCATGCGTTTTCAAGATCTACTGAGCAAACTCAAGATGAAATCCACTATACCATCATGAGCTTGAGGGGAGTGTTAACATTATTACAGAAAATTAATCAATGACATTAATAGCCTTGATTTGGTGTTAATAGCCTTGATTCTAGAGGAAATGAATCAATGACATTAATAGCCTTGATATGGTGTTAATAGCATTGATTCTATATGTAGAAGTTTTGGGAGTAAATAGACAGATTTTTAGCTCTTAATTTACTTCTCTTTCCTATTCTAGTCTAAAGTTTCTTGTATAAATATCAGCCATCTTTGTACAATTATGCAGCAAGAAATATAAATTCCCTTTTTCATTAAAAAAGAGTGGGTGTTAATGTGATTACAGGAAAGGAATCAATGGTGTTAACTTGATATAGTATTAATGTCGTTGACTCCTTTCCTGTAGAATCAAGGCTATTAACACAATATCAAAGCTATTAATGCCATTAATTCTTTTCATTTAATCACTTTAACAATGAGTTTAAAGACTTCATTCAAATTGAATTGTAGATTTATAAAAAAATATATAAAATATATATGTTTTAAAGATTTTTTAAATGTGGATAATAATCATATTAATTTATCATTTTTGTTCATGAAGCGACCATCAATTTATAATCATTGATATAAAATTAGAGGCTATAGTTTATTTCTCACACTAATATCATGAAACTTATTAAATAATGATATGTTTAGTGTTGCAAAGTCATAATAATGCACAAAGATTGAAATATACAAGCACATATTTTCCCATTCTTAAATATTCTCCTATATATAATTTTTTTCACAAATGAACATTTTGCCACCGTTACAATATATATGTGTTTGTGCCTACGCGGGCGCTGCCAGCCGTGATTTGTTGGTAGAGCAACCTCTTTGAAGATCATAAGTCCCTCAAGTCACGGCTTGAAATCCCCCTCTGACCAGTTTGCCGATAGTGAGGGTGATCGTCGAATGGTTATGCATATGAGGGCGGCAAGCGGCTCGTATAATAACTCCAACCATTCTTTATATATATATATATATATATATATATATATATATATATATATTGCAAATAATTAAGTCTATTATTGTTTCAACTTTTCATCTTGATGTATATTCTATTACAATGTTTCTTATATTCACATTTCATTGGGCAATTGTAGTTATCTTTGAAAATAGTTCCAACATTGTTGTGAGCAAAATAAATTATTTAAAATGCATAATTGAGTATTTCAAATTTTTAAGAATATTTTTAATAACGTTATTACTGCTACAACACTTCAAATATATAATTGTTTGTTCTTATTACCAATTTTTTTTTAAACGTTTAAGACAGTTATATAGCCAAATAAAACTTCGACAGGGATCACCTTCTCTCTCCTCGATCGTCATTTAATTATATATATATATATACCTATGCGTGTTGTGCCGCAAGCCGTGATCTGTTGATTGGCGGGATTCTCTGTAAATTCCATCAGGTCACGGGTTCGATCTCCCATAACGTGGGGTTCTCAAATATATAGGCACATGACGTCAAGCCTTCATTACAGGGCTCTAGCGCATAAAATATCG
This sequence comes from Papilionanthe hookeriana x Papilionanthe teres, assembly GCA_022702705.1. Taxonomy (NCBI): domain Eukaryota; kingdom Viridiplantae; phylum Streptophyta; class Magnoliopsida; order Asparagales; family Orchidaceae; genus Papilionanthe; species Papilionanthe hookeriana x Papilionanthe teres. The sequence continues at coordinate 23,075,090 of CM040436.1, read as the reverse complement.
GTATTTGAGCCTCTACCAAACCCCGCTTCTTTTTTTGATATATATATATATATATATATATATATATATATATATATATATATATATGGGAACCCATATTGGTCATGAATCACACTCACACCTAAAAGGATTAGAGCGCACATATATTGCCTTCTTCCAACTCACATATATTTGAAACAAATTGTAGGTCAAAAAAATTCAAAATTCAGAAACTGCAAATAAAAAAATAACCAAAAAAAATAGTTTCTTCACAAATCTAAAAAGTAAAACGTGGCTTTAACTATAAACACCAACTTCATTTATCCAACTCCATAACAAAAACCTCTGCAGCATTTCAAACATTATCTACATGTAAAAAAATCTTCAACAAACCATATTTGTACCAGGCTTCAATTTCTAGCACCCCTTTCGCTGAGTTCCGCTGCTGCCTTTGCAGCTCTGCTGAGAGCATCAGACACCCAAAGAGCTCCGGCAGAGAAGTAGCTACTGTTAACGATAGAGCTCCCAACGGCAGCCGCCGCCCTCCCGGTTGCAGAAACCACGGTTTTAGTCGTCTCCCTTACGTGATATCTCTCATCGATCGCAAGAACGGCATCCAACCCCACATTTATCTTATCAGTGAGACCGATCCTCTGGCTCACGTCGGCGGCCTTCGATGCAGCGCGGGAAGAAACCTGATAGGATTCATCGAAGGCCTTCGCCTTCTGCAACGCGTCTTTGCCGAGGATGTAGCCTTTCGCCAACATCGCCTTCACCACCTCTTGTGCTATGTTTATGGCCTCTCTTGGTGTGGTGGTGAAGTGATCCGCATGTGTCTGTTTGGTTTTCAGATTAAGAGAATTTAGGATATGTTTGGATGGTAAGAAATTGAGGTGAAATCTCAAATAAAATGGTTGTTGGATCCATCAATCTATAGATTAATAGTATTAAATTTCATTTCCTCGATTGTTTTCTAAAAGAAATGTTGAGTGAAATGAACAAGGAGTTTGGGGCATTTACATACATATCACCCAATTCCTGTGTATTTACATATGTAATAACTATGTATTGTTTTTTACATTTATACCTCCCAAATCTTTCATATTACAAAAAAAAAAAATCACCATCTCAACTTTTTAAAAAAGTAAAATACACATTCTCAAGCATAGGTAAGGTGGTATATGTAAAAATTGCAGTTTAGGTGTTAGATATGTAAATACATACAACCTAATTCCTATGTCTTTATACATCTGACACCTAAACTTTGCTTTTTACATTTATACCTCCCAAATCTTTCGTATCATATGAAAAATATCACCATTTCAACTTTAATAAGTGAAATACACATTTTCATGCAAAGGTATTAGGTAAGGTAGTATGTATGTATAAACTGAAGTTTAGGTCTTAGAAATGTAAATACATAGGAATTGAGTGGATGTATGTAAATCTTCCAAGAAGTTTTAAAGAAACAAGTCAATCAATGTTGAGATTAGGTTCCACTTTCCTTTAATCCAACCAAAACAAGAAGAGAACCACATTTGGGTTATGAGGAAGATTGTTGCAAAAACTCAATCATTGAGGATCTCGGGTTGCTTCTAACAAGTTTGAAACAAAGCATATTGTAATGAAAGAAGGATATTAATGTTTTTGCACAAAAACATACCATTGTCTCATCATCATCATCCAATCTCCATGAATGTTGTTCCCAAAAGCTTGAAGATTCTTCATTGTGTCCCCAACGAGATATGCACACTTGTTGATCTATTATGGTGGCTCCCTAAAATATTAAGAGCAGTTAATGTGGTTAAAAAGATGAATGTGCAGCATTTAGAAGAGAAAATACACATTAGGGCAATGAGCAATTCTGTTTGATTAACTTTCTATCCAACAAGGTTTAACCATAATCAATCAATATATTCAATTTATACGGTTGTAAAATTCCTCTGCCACTTATTGATGTTAAAGGTCTGTTTGTTTACTTTTTTTTGGGGTATCTACGTACTTACCACCCAATTCTATGTATCAACATACCAAACACCTAAACTTCAATTTTTATGTAGAGATCACCATATTCTTATGTTTTCATAATAGCTGGGTGGTCTGAAGGTAAAAATTGAAGAGGAGGTTGATATGTTAATACATAGGAATTGGGTGGAAGGCATGTAAATCTCCCTATTTATTTCTATCTTGTTTTGTTTATACTTTAATTTGAAATAAAACACGTTTATCAGTGGTGGTTATTTTTAAAAACATTCAAAACATTTAAATGATGTTTTGAATCTTTATAAAAGCTTCAGAAATTTCTTTAAAAAAAAAACATTTAAAAAAATGCACCAAACAAACATGTTCAAAAAATAAATAATAAAATGGTCCCAAAGTATTTGATTCTAATTAGGGAAAATCGTATATTTTGACAACATCTAATCATATTAAGCTATATGCTCCTTCAAGCAGGCCATTCAATCTTAACATTTTAATTCAAGTCGATTTAGACCATATTTCTCAATAGCATTGCTTTAAGCTTAATTAGAAATAAGAAAACAACTTCAATAACATATAATAGTTCGTTGTTATTCAAAGTGTTTTAACACCTAAATGAACTTCAAGATCAAAATATAATTCAGATCAACTTGACACAACAATACAATTGTGATACAATTTGAAGTGGATTCGAAAATGATGCAGTAGGTTGTGTAAACGGTATTTTTATCTAGGTTTTTTCAAGAGGTGTTTGGATTTTCTTATGGGAGCAATATGGTGAGATGATCAACTAGATAGAGAATACAATGAATTGATAAAAAATAACGATATTAGATATTACGGAAATTACTACATAATTCTTATGTATTTACACATTCGACACCCAACTTCTGATATTTACACTTATAACACTTTGGTGTATTTCAATTTTAAAAAGATAGTGATTATGGCATTTTTTATGTGAAGTAAAAATCTCAGTAGCATGTAAATATGAAAGTTTAGGTGTTAGATATGTAAATACATAAGAACTTTTTGGTATGTATGTAAATGCCTCTAGATTTTATTGTCATCTAACCTTCTTATTACCCTATCCTGTACTCTTACTGCTTGCTGACATTCCTCTGTAATTCGCCAATAACAGAGAGCAAATTCATTGTATTTATAGACAAAATAGGGTGAAATCAGCCGGCCATAATGCAGGAACGGAGTTCACTGCATTTGGCTGCAACTTCATGCAGTGAATGGGAATAGTGAGAGGTGGGAATGCACGCTTAAAACCTAGTCTTCGGATGCGTGAATAAGAGACGACAGAAATAGGAAAGATACTAGCATTTGCTGCATTGGATTAATATCCCACCATGAAAATGGACAACTATTTCACAATGAACTTGACACAACAATATAATTATATTATGTTAAAAAAAATTAAAAAAAGCAAATGAATGCTGCTAAATGTTGTGGAATTAGTACGATTTTTCAAGGGGAATACAGAAAATTTTTGGATTGTGCTATGAGATTAAATGTAATATCCTCATTGGATTTATAGTGGGATGAAAAAAGAGGAAAGAGATTATTATTAAACGATAAACAGATATCTTAATTAATTTATTTGTCAACTCTACTTCCCTTAGCTTTCTTTCTTTCGTGTTATTTTCTCTAATTTTTTCTTTGAATTCAGCAAAAACAATAAGCAAATACATTATTTAAGCACTAAAATAAAATGAAAAAAAAAAAATTGGATTACAAGGATCCTATACCTGGATGATTCAATAAGGGGCCCTGATGATTAAATAAACGTCTAAAAACTAGAAGGCCACATCTAGGTATATAATCAAGCAGAGCATGAGCGTGCCCAAGAATAGTTTGTGTTCAGCTCGTTTAAATTTTTTTTTCTTTATTTGTGTTCGACTCATGTATGAAATAACTCGTGAATAGCCTATTTGTGTTCGGCTCGATTCAAGCTCCAATGTTCGAATTAAACTAGTATATTGCCTCGAATTGGAGCTCAATAGCTTGAACTCGTATGCGGGCCACATAGCTACATTACTCAAAAGAGGGATTTCTCTATATTTAAGCACCTCTAAAGCTATAAGGAGACCTCGCCCACAGATGTGGGACTAAACAGATCAAAAAATGGGACTGTGGCTTTGTTTTTTTTTTTTTCTTCCCTCTCCTTTCTGGGGAGCATTTACATACATCCAGCCTATTCAAATGTATTTACATATCTGACAACTAAGCAAACATAAGAGAAAGGGTAGAACCCTGAGTGGAAATTAGAGGAGAAGAAGGGGCGCACGCGCATTACATACGCACCATCCAATGTATTGATATCTAACACCTAAATTTTACTTTCCACATTTATAACTCCTAAAGCTCTTATATGCATTTTTTTTTTAAAATGCATTATAACCTCAGCTTTGATATGAAAAATATTATCATTTAATTATTAAATTATTTAATAATATCGAGCCAAAGAAGCCAGCCGTCGAACACGAACGAACAAATCTTCATTCGTGTTAGACTCGTTTATCAATCGAGCTAAAAAAAATTATCCGTGCTCGGCTCACTTGCTTAATGAATGACTTGCACATGAGCTACTTAACGAGTTGAACATGAGTTGTTCGTGAACGACGGGTTTCTTTGACAGCCCTAGCCGTATCTTCCCTCAGCTTTTTTTTTATTTTTTTATTTTATTATTATTATTATTTTGTAAATCAAATTTTCATCAAGGCGAGCAGTATGGAAATATGGAACATCCCTCAACTTTGATATAGAAAATATTATTATTTAATTATTAAATTATTTAATACAAAGAGCCACTGAACATTGACGAACAAATCTTCATTTGAGGTTAGACTCTTTATAAATAGAGCTAAAAAAAATTATTCGTCCTCGGCTCATTAGCTTAATGAATGACTCGAACATGAGCTACTTAACGAGCCAAACACGAGTTGTTTGTGAACAAGTTTCTTTAACAACCCTAATCATATCTTCCCTCAGCTTTGATTTCTTTTTTTTTTTTTTTTTTGTGGAAATCAAATTTTCATCAAAGCAAGCAAAATAGAAGTATGAACATCCCTATTAAAGGTTGTTGACCATAATTCAGAAGCCACATGAAAGTACTTTGAGCTTTTATTAATACAAAAGGCATTAATAACAAATTCATATAAATCAACTTTTGTTTTAAAAATCATTTTTTACTTATCACCCTTTCTCATTGTCACTTGCTGGTAACTAATCCCCAAATCAGTTTTTGAAAAGATCATATTACCCCCAATCATCATGTTTAACATATCATTTAATATTGTTATTGTAAATCAATAACTCGCTGTGATCTTATTAATTGTGCAACTATCCATGAGCGTCTTCCAACTTCCTTTTTAGGTGCGAGTAAAGGAGACGCTACACAATCTACCCATGCACTCTCTGATAAATTCTTTCCTTAATTGCTCATCCACCTGTCAATTTAATTTGATGAATTCAGTTGGGTTCATCATATAGTGAAATAAAATAGTAAACAAGACTGCATCAATAGGATCTTGGATGTTACTACATGCCCTAAGTAGGGTTTTTAACAATCCGATTTCAAGCCGAGCTGGGGTCGGCTCAAAAAAAAGTCAATCCAAAATTTTCACTTGTAACTTGGCTCCTTTAAAATGTATTACCAAGATTTCTCCTAATCAATTTGGATTCACGCCGGGCAGGTCTACAATGGAAGCTATAAATTTATCGAAATGTTTGATGGAGAAGTACAGGGATAATAACAAGGATCTACATTTGATCTTTATTGATTTAGAAAAAGCTTACGATAATGTTCCTAGAGATATCTTTTGGAGAGCTCTTCAGAAGAAAGCTGTTGATATTTTATATTCAAGTCATTAAAGATATGTATACTAGAGTTGTTACTTTTGTTCGAACTGAAGGAGGATTGACCAAATATTTTTCTATTTTTGTTGGATTACATCAGAGACGTCTTTAAGCCCGTATATTTTTGCTTTAGTTATGAATGGTCTTCATGGACATTTACAGGAGGATGTACCTTGGTGTATGCTTTTTGCTGATGATATTCTTCTCGTGGATAAGACGAGGAAAAAAGCCCAGGAAAAACTTGAATTGTGGAGTCTACTTTGGAGTCTAAAGGCCTTCGTTTGACTAGAACTAAAACTGAATATATGGAATGTAATTTTAGTAATAGTGACTCTAGTGACAAAAGTATAACTTTGGGCGATCAAATTATTAAAAGGTGTGAACGATTTAGATATCTCAGGTCTATTATTCAAAGCGATGGTGATATAGATGGGGATGTTGATAGTAGAATTCAAGTAGGTTGGTTGAAATGGAGGAATGCTTCAGGCCTATTATGTGATAGAAAAGTACCGCTTAGACTGAAAGGCAAATTTTATAAGTGGGTGGTTAGACCTGCAATGCTCTATGGTGTTGAATGTTTGCCTTTAAAAGAGAAGCATAATAGTAAGTTAAGTGTTGCCGAGATGAGAATGATTAGGTGGATGAGTGGTTTTACACCAAGAGACAAAATGCGCAATGAATATATCCGTGATAGGGTTGGTATAGCTCCAGTGACGGAGAAAATTAGAGAAAGTCACCTTAGATGGTTTGGTCACATTAAACGTCGACCATCTTATCATCCGATTAGGAAAGATGTTTTAGATTCAACTTATGTTAAGAATGGCAGAGGTAGACCTAGAAAGAATTGGGCTTACTGTATAGAAATGATCTTAATCTATTAGAATTAAATAAAAATATGACACTAAATCGGACGCAATGGAGAAAAAGGATTCATGTAGCCAACCCCACTTAGTGGGATTAAGGCTTTGTTGTTGTTGTTGCTGTTGTTGTAGCTTGGCTTGTTTATTTCGATCCGATCTCGATCCGCGCCAAAATTCAAATCAATTTTTGAGCGATTAACGATCTTCGAGCTAAAATCACTAAATTCCTAGCTATATGTCGTTAAAGATATGATTTCCAGCCGAGGTGCGGTCGGCTCGAAAAAAAATTGATCCAAAATTTTGGCTCATAGTTCGGTTCATTTATTTCGAACTCCTCTCGATCCGAGCCAAAAGTAGAATAAATCTTCTAGCAATTAATGATCTTTGAGCTAAATTCACAGCCCTAGCCCTAAGTTACAATAACTCATTAAAAAGTTCAAGACATAATTCCTTAAATTTAAAGAGCAATGAAGTGCATCCTAATGCATTAATATGTTCTCAATGGCATCTTGGTTTAATTCTATAACTATCCAGGAATAAATTAGCCATTGAACTCTGCATTCTTTCTCAAAAACATGAAGCTTAGAATATGTAGGCTTTAGATTATTTGAAACACTTAATTTTAATGCCAATGGGGTAATTAGGCTCGATAAAATTAAAGAAAAAATCATTATACCATTGTCCTAAGTAGATTTGTTTAAATAACTCACATCTGAATGGCACAATCAAGCCCAAAAAGTCATCATCAACATCCAAATGGTAAGACTACACGCCAAATCTAATCAAAATACATGAAAAGTTCTGGTCAGGGGCATTACATGCATATCATCCAATTTCCATGTATTTACATATCGAACACCTAAACAACTTTTATATTTATACCATCCAAACATCTTATATGCAACTTTCTAAATGCATTATCAAAAAATTATTATAAAACTGAAATGAAAAATATTATTATTTAATTATATCGAGCCAAAAAACGAGCCGCCAAACACGAATAAACAAATCTTTATTTGTGTTAGACTTGTTTACAAATCGAGCTAAAAAAATTATTTGCGTTCGGCCCACTTGGTTAATGAATAACTCAAACATGAGTTGTTCGCGAACGACAAGTTACTTTGACAGCCCTAGCCACATCCTCCCTCAACTTCCTCTTTTTTTTTTTTTTTTTTCATCAAAGCAAGCAAGCAACATGGAACATCCCTATTAAAGATTGTTGAATATAATTCACAAGCCACATGAAAGTAATCTTAGCATTTGTTAATACAAAAGGTATTAATAACATTCAAATAAATCAACTTTTGTTTCTAAAACAATTTTTACTTATCTCCCTTTCTCATTGTCACTTGTTGATAACCAATCCCCAAATCAGTTTTTGAAAAGATCATATTACCACAATCAACATGTTTAACGTATCATTTAATCTCGTTATGGCAAATCAAGAACTCGTGATCTTATTAATTGTTCGACTAACCATGAACATCCTCCAACTTCCTTCCTTTTTAGGTTCGAGTAGAGGAGACGCTACACGATCTACCCATGCACTCTCTGAAATTATTTTTCCTTAATAGCTCATCCACTCATCAATTTAATTCGATGAATTAGTCAGGTTCATCATATAGTGAAGTAAAATGGTAAACAAGACCGCATCAATAGGATCCTAAATGTTCCCACATGGGCAGAAGTTACAGCAAGTCATTAAAAGTTCATCAAGGCATAATCCGTTGAATTTAGAGAGCAATGAAGTGACATCCTCATGCATTAATATGTTCTCAATGGCATCTTGTTTTAATTCTATAACTACTCAGGCATAAATTAGCCATTGAACTCTGCATTCTTTCTCAAAAACATGAAGCTTAGAATATGTAAGTGTTAGATTATTTGAAACACTTGTTTTTTAATGCGAAAGAGTCATTAGGTTCGATAGAATAAAAAAAAAAAAAGATCATTGTACCATTGTCCTCCGTAGATTTTTTTAAATAACTCACATCTGAAAGGTACAATCAAGCTCAAAAAGTCATCAGCAACATCCAATGGTTAAACCTCGCGCCAAATCTTATCAAGATATATGGAAAGTTGAATGGGGCAAGACACATTTGGGTTACTTAAATTATAGTTTTGTCCCCTCAAGCTACTTTATACAGCTTTGCGTGTGGCTCAACGTTTAAATTCCTGCGTTCAAAAGTTGATTTGGCAAGATTCATGCAACTCTTGCTATTGAGAATAAATTTTGCTTTTTTTTCATGTTTAATGTATGCCTGAAAAATTGATATGCTCATCCAATGAGGTTCAATCTTAGACATGGCAATAATATATTATATGATGTTCAAAGAATTTCAATTAAAAAGATTCTCAGAACATATACATCTTTTCATCAAAATTCATGCACATATGCCCCTTCATGGTCTTTAAAATCTTCTTCGATATTAACGTGCATGTTTCTAGTATGGCATTCATTCACATAGTATAGTCCATTTGGTGACATCAAAATACAAGTCATCACGGAAATTTTAGATATTGATGCAGTAACTATTAATTTTACATTTAATTCTTTGTTTTGATGAGATTATACTTTCAGATTTCCATCAAATTAGTTTTTACTTGACTATCTTTTTTCATCCCTTTATAGGAGGGTTAGTTAACATATTTATCTCCGCTTCCTATGGCCCAAATGCCTCCTTAGATGCTCTATTTGTGTAGTTTTGATTTCTTCAAAAGCTATTTGGCTTGAATTGTGGAAATGACTTTAAAATAAGATTTAGCTACAAATATCTACATGCTCTCCTAAAATTGTGAAGTTGGTTTTTGACTCATTCGAACTTCGTATGTAATGAAAAGGATTTGACCACCAGTTGAATAAAAATCATGTCTATCTAAACTTTTACCTTTCAACCTATTTAGCATAAATTTCAGTCTCACCTTAATACCATCGGTCCTCTTGCTCTCAGCCTTAATTTGACATTAAAGCGTATCTTTAGTTGCTTAATCCAGTTTCAGTTGGGCAGAATTAGGATCTTGAGAGGCTCCAAATTAAAAAATATTATAATTTTCAAAGTCTATACTAGGTTATCACAAAAATGTAATCACTAATTGAATCACTGGAATAGCAGCCGGTAATCAAGTATTAAATAACATTTTTAACATATAAGCTTCAAAATAACGAATATTTTATTAAAAAAAAATTGGCACCTCTATTAACCCAAAACCAAAGCTAATTGAATAACTAGAAATCTTATTTTTCAACTTCAAATTAGAAAATACTCTTGCTCAATTTTGTGTTAAAGGGATGCAAAAAAAGAAAAAAAACAGAACAGCTAAAATCGTAAATTATTTTCTTCTATTGGCGACATGTTCAAGATTGCATGTACAGAGCAACACAACAGTTCCAAACGCAATTGGTTTATTCTCAAACCAAATAACAACTCCTTATTCTTTCCTTCTATGTGCATGCGCCAAAAAAACATAGGGGCGTTTAGTCTTTTACATACATGGCACACAATTCTTATGTATAAACATATCTCACACCTAAAATTCATTATTTACACACATAGCACTCAAATCTTTAATATCAAATAAAAAATAGCCCTATTACCACCTTTTAATAATGAAATACGTTTATTCATGCATCGGATTGAAGCACCAAAGTGCTATTTATGTAAATATGAATGTTTAGGCATGAGATATACAAGTACATAAGATTGTGTGTAGATATGTAAATTTCCCAAAATTATAAACAGGCAAAAAAGCGTATTTTTTCTTAGAGAAGTATTTAAAGGAACTTACACTGAGCAAAACTGCAGTTTCCAAGGCATGAGGTTCTTTAAATGTTACATACCCAGTAGCACCATAATCTCCTGATCTGCATCCATAAAAATCATAGAATTTGTCATTAAATGCATATGCACGAGACAAGGAGCTATGCCTCATAGTTTAACGGTGAAGATAGCATCTAAATTTTAAAGTCAAATAAGAACAACCTGCTGTTTATGAATGGCAACAAGGCTAACTTTCTCTTTCTTCATTAGCAGTCCTAAACAAATTTCGAAACAACACACAGAGCATTTGTTCCCTCATACTACTTGCAATTTAACTTCTTAACTTTCTTCCTCTTGGTATTAATCTATACATTTTATTGGTTTCACTGCTTTTATTAACTCAAATTGGATTTCCCATATAATTTCCTTTCTTATTTTTTGTTAGCGCAAATCAATGTGCCACAAATGATATTTCAAAAAACCAATGGTGTAAAAATTCTGACTGAATGACCCCCACCAATAGACTTATTATGCTTTTGAGTTAAAAATGCGATTGACCACTAACGCATGATCAAGTCCAACTCAGCACACACTAAGCTTACACTCCCTAAAAATTAGTATCAAAGCTAAAAGTACTAAAGGAATTGAGAGGTTCATATATGTTGGTGGGTTCTATCAAGGTTATACGAAGTTTAACAGAGGTGACTCCCATAGTGCATCCATAAAATTGAGTTTTTGGTATATAATAATTAATAAAGCTTTCATTTGAGGGAGAATAATAGACGAGTTAGTAAACTCTCATATGAGAGCAAGATTGTTAAGTATTGTGAAGCTTTGGGTTTATTCTTATAGATCAGATGAAAAAAAAAAAGAATTTCAAAAATCCCAAATGATTGGGTCATCCTCAACTGCTTAAATTTTAGGTTTGAATATTGGGTTTGATTGCTTGTTAATCAAGCCAAATTTTGATCCCTATTAGTTCACACTCACCAACATATGCTTTCATGAAGGATTGCAGAGAAGTTATGAAACTCAAGTCATTTTCAGAACATTTAAAATTAAAAAGAAATATATATTAGTAATTCATTTTTTTTATAGAAAATGCTAATTCATATACACCTATAATACTTACAATCACATGCAAACTTATGCTCTTCTCCACATACATGTGAATTCATAAAGAGGCATACACTAGCCAACATCAATATATATGTGTAAGAAGACGCCCATCAAAACATGCCACAAAACTTATTTAAAAGCGTAAATCAAAAACGATTTATAACCATGCCATTGATTATCCTGCAAACTAAAATTCTATTAAATTCCCAATTGCCAATTCTGCAAATACTTTAATTAATACTAAAATATAGAAATTCACTACAGTCAACATAAATTAAGATCCTCGTCTTTATAAAATAAAAAATAAAAAAACAAAATTAACATGATTTCAACTCATATAGACTACTCATATTTCATGGTTAAGGAAATGCATACTAAAATATCTGAAACCCTTTCGCATAAATAGATTAGAAATCTATCGTCTAGTCCAGCACCTATAATACATAATAAATGTTTTCTTTCCTTTTCTAATTGTAACAAAAGCCAAATCTTATTTTTAAGTCCGAAAGTATTAGACTAAATGTCAAATTTACAAAGGGTGTACCTAATGCGTTCAAGCTTTTCCCAAACATTTACCAATAGATGAATCGGAAATGATACCATGAAAATGATCTAAAGTTCTCTAAATTCTTTTTTATCTAATAACCAATGTTTGATGTAGGAGTGCTTGTCTAATCAAATTTGAGTTTTTTTGGGTTTATTAATGGCATGAAGCAAGTCAAAGTAGAGGTCGTTTATTCAAATAATTTAATCCATTTTCATAGATAAAAACCAACGCATGAGGAAAGAAGATGAATTGCTCTTCTTCTCAGCTTTTTTTTCTTTTGGTCAAAATTTATCTTCGCTTTATCACAAGCAATGTATATGGGTTAAAAACACTTCTTCTTTTGGCCAAATTTGTGGGTTTTTCAATAGTATTTTTCCCTTGTAGAAAAAATACGGTGTATGGGTGCATTTGTTCTCTTTGTAAGGCAAACATTTGTATCCTTCTATCAATTTCTGCAGTAAACTTTCTTCCATCATATATGGGGCTTGATGCTTAAAATTTACCTCAATGGCACGTTGACAAATTTCTCAAGGAAGATGCTTTTGCAAGAACTAATTTAAGATTGGTTTGTTTTGGGTTTATTTCAAAAATCGAATACCATCCAACTGTTTTATGTTAGGGGTACTTATATTTACGCCACCCAAATCATTCATATCACATCAACAACTATATTAACCTTTTAAAAGTGAAAACACCTTTTCAAGCATAGGTAAGGTCGTATGTATGTAAAAGATTGAAGCATAGCTAGATATTTAAATAGATATGAATTAAGTGCCATGTATGTAAATCTTTGTGTGTGTGTGTGTGCGCGCGTGTTTGGTGTGTGTAATTTAAAATACATCTATTACCCTAAAGCTTAAACATCTTTTCGGCACACTATCATAATTCTATTCATTTTTTTACTATCCCAAAATAGATTCAGTTTGTTTCAAGATCCTCCTCTAAATTCAGTTGGGTGCTTTGCACATGCATGTATCTGAATGTCTACAAATATGTTCATGCAAAACGTATAATAAGGATCCATTTGGGATCCTTTTTTCTTTTTAATGTTTTTACTTTAAATAATACAGGTTTGTTATGTTATAACTTGTTTAGTTGTTTTTAAAACACTCAAAACAACTTTAGATGTTGAAGTGTTTTGAAAAATAAGTTAATTTGTTTTTGAAAATAACAATTAAGAACATGTGAAAAATAAACTAAACAAACATGTTTTTAAAATAAAAGTAAAAATGGAAAATAAAAAAATCCCAAGCAAGCCCTATGTTTACTGTCTATAGGTGTACCCATATAAAATGTGCATGCTGAGCATGCAAACAAAATTTCATGTGCCAAGGAAACACTGGAAAACCTTACAAAGAAAGTAGAATACTCTCACCGGATAATCTCTATGTGCTCGATAATACCAGAGAAAGAAAAGAAATCGTAAAGATCTCTCTCTGTAGCATTTGGCGAGAGGCTTGATACCTCAACCATATAAAGATTCTCACTCATGAATCTGCAATGAATCAAAGAAAGTAACAAGCTTTATGCTTCACTAAATCATATGGTAGTAAAAGCAGTATGACTTACTTTGCTTCATCTAAAAGTAAAAGAAAAAAAAACTAATAATAATATAAAAGACACATACTGTTTAAATGATGATTAAGAGGAAAAGCTATGATTTTTATCAACTTCAAAGAAAGATTGGGCTCAATATCATTTGCTATAATGCAAAGCCAAGTTACACTCGAGCATAATAGACAGCAATGAAGAGTAGTCGTAATGAAAAACCATACTCTATTATTATATTTAGGCATGTACATAAATATCCATAATTCTTATGTATTTACATCTCTAACACCTACAGTTTCATATTGACATATGTAACACTCAAAATTTTAACATTACATCAAAAATACAATTATTAGTAACTTTTTACAAGCGTAATACAAGTTTTCATGCATTGGTTTATGACATCAAAGTGTTGTGTAGTTATGTCAAGTATTAAATCTAAGGGTTGTATATTAGAAAGATTGATATTAAATAACCTAATTAGAGGAGATCTAATTACAGAATGTTTCATAATCTATAAAGATAAGAGTGCATATAAATATGTAACATATTCTTTCAATTGAGGAATAAGAATGTTTTTCAGTCATATGGCAAAGAGCTATGCACGACAAGTCGCCCTCCTCTGTTTGGCTTCGTTCCCCACACGCGAGTGGGGCCTTGACCATTATCAATCGTCTTCATCAACGTCGATCATCTTCGTCGGCATCAATCGTTGTGGTGTTCGTCTTTGACCTGCGAAGACCTGCATTGTTCGTTTGTTGAAGCTTCCACTTTGATCTTCTGTGTCATTCGTCAAAGTAAGTGCAGCCTTAACTCATGATTGTCTGTGCCCTTTGCCATTATAACGGTTCTGTCTGCATCATGTCGTCCCGTCGACACTAATCAAAGCTTCTCTTCTTCCTGCGATGGGATTAGGGCATTGGTCGAAGCTTCTTCAACTTCTACTTCTTTGTCGGGTTCATTTTCATATTCGTCTAGAAGCAATTCATATGCTTCGTCTTCGTCTAGAAGCAATTCATATGCTTCGTCTTCAACTGCACCGTCTTCTACTTCAAGTTCGTCCGCTCAAGCTCCATCAATTAGCCTCAAGGCCTCAACTGCTGTAAGGGGAGGGGTTGTGCTTCTGTCCCTTGAAAGAATGAGTTCAACTATAGGTTTGATTGCATCTCCATTGAACGTCTCGCCAGTATCGTCGTGTTGAGGACTCCTTGAACATTTGGGGATAAACATGGCTGGTGAAAAAAAATATATTTTGTGACAGATTTAGTTTCATCAGTGGCTAAGATTACAGATGAAGCATCAATTATTTTAACTAGAATAAAATTGTGAGACTCTATCTAGGAAGTATTTCTCAAGAGAGTCACCTCATTGATAATCCCCCAACTAAACTGATTTGAATTATTCTGAATGGATGATAGTGGAATCCCAACCTTTAATAAAAATACGAAACTCCATCAGACCTAATCAATCTGGTCATATTACTCATTGTAACTGTGTTAAAGATGTGATGGAGGAATTAGTGTTTTTGATTTCTAGAAGAGAATATTTCTCAAATTATTTCATGTATGCAAGAAGTTCTATCGAGCTGAAAAACATGATCAATCACTTAACATGTATCACATGCACTTTAAACACATTTATTAAGAATTAAATGCACTATTACCTTTCAATATTGATGTGCATAGGCAACAAACTCAAAAAGAATAAATGGCTATTATGAGTTTTCTAATTGGCTTCAACACACGGTATGAAAGTGTCAAATCACAAATCTAATTCGACTCTAGAGTTACCACTTTGAGGTAAGCCTATAATAATGTTGTATACTATTCAAATCTCTCAAATTTCATCCATACATCAACTTAGTGCTCTTACTAGCTAAAAAATATAGACATGAGTAAACCTGAGTCTCAGGATAATTATGAAAGTGAAACCCCCAATTTTGTGAATCAGGCTCGAAGGTAGTTTGCTACTACTGGCATGAACCTATTCATACGAAGAAAAGGTCTTAGAAGTTGCTAAAAAGATTCAGAAGGGATTTAGATCATGGTCAACTCACATGGTCACTACTAATGAGACCTCTCAAAGTAATAAAATGTCGATTTCTGCAAACGAACATGCTAAATTCATCCAATTTCAAAAAGCATCCAAGAAATCTCCCTCTGTCACTACCCTTGTTGAGTCAGGTAACAATAATACTTATCTTCTCTCTTCCACACAATGGGTTATTCTCTTTTGCACATTTTATAAATATCTTTTTTCTGTCAACTTACCAGATGGATCTACCTTCAATGTTTTTAGTTCGGACACCTTAATGTTACACCTATACTAACTTTATCGTCTGCCTTAATTTATCTCAATTCTCGTTTAATCTTGTCTATGTTAGCAAGATCACACGTGCTCTTAATTATTGTATCTTATTCATTCCTGGCCATTTTCTGTTTTAGGATCTTACAGCGAAGATCGCAAAAGACGAGAATCGGGGTGAGGGGGATATACATTTTGGATAACAAACTACCTCGACCCATAGTTTGTTCCAACACCTTATCTCTATTTAAGGTTCCTTGTTAATTATGACATCCATCACTATTAATGCTAAAAAAATTATACCCTTAATTTCAGTAATTATCATATGTTGATTGTGAGTCGTATCAATTTGCTAATCACCATCATTTGTCTTATGTTCCTAAATTTAATAAAAGAATATGTCATAGTTTTGAGTTGGTTCATTTTGATGTTCGGGAACATTGTTCTATCTTATCAAATGAATTTCAATCTTTTGTCACTTTTTGTGGATGATTTTATAGAATGACTTGGCTATACTTTAAGAAATCTCGATTTGAGTTACTATCACATTTTTAATTTTTTTGTGATGAAATTAAAATACAATTGTTTTTGTTAATATTCTGAGAAGTAATAATGCTAAAGAATATTTCTCTGCACTTATTCAAACAAGCATTACACAAAACAGGATGTTTCACCGGCCATCATTTGTCGATACTTCATCTAAAAAATGCAGTAGTTGAAAGACAAAATAAACAACTTATTGAGACAAGTATAGTTCATTTGTTTCAAACTAATGTACCCAAACAATTTTGGGGTGATATAGTTTCTATTGCATGTTTTTTTATCAATCGAATAAGTGTCTACTATTTTACAGAACCAGATACCCTACCAAATTCTATTTCCAACCAATTCTATATTTCCTTTTGAACCAAGTATATTTGGGTGTACTTGTTTTGTTAATGACTACGGGTTTTTTAAACTTGACCGCAAGTCACTAAGGTGTCTTTCTAAGATACCCATTTAAAGAAAAAGGTATCGATATTATTTCCCACTTAAACAAATGTATGATCATGACATGAATCATTTAAATCCTTGTGTAAACACTAGGGCATCCCGTGGAAGCGATATGTTGTATACCTGAATATAATGAAAGGTGTGCAAGGGCCACTGCATCAAAACCCTTGTGTAATGTCAAATAAGTAAGAGTTCTCACATTACGGACGGATGCGGGTAAAGATATTAGTCCATTAAAATAATATTTGGATAACAACTTAAAAGATAAGAACTCTCATAAGTAAATTAATGGAATTAGTTGATATTATGGTTCACAGAAAAATAAATATCTTATCTATTCAAGAAACTAAATGGGTTGGAGAAAATGCTAAGAAGATTGATAGCTTTAAGTTTTAAACTTTGGTATTCAGGTAAGAGTCGCACTAGAAATGATTAGATATAATTATAGATAGGAGTTTAAAGATAATTTTGTAAAAATAAATAGAATTGGATATAGAATTATAGCCATTAAGATTGTTGTTAATATTAAAAGTTTTAATGTTATAAGCGTTTATACTCCTCAAACAGATTTTGATGTAAGTTCAAAAGAAAAATTCTAAAATGACCCAGAAAATTAATACAAATAATACGTCTTGAAGAAAAAAAAATTTATTGGGGGAGATTTAAATGTACATGTTGGTAGAGTGGTATAAGATTTTAAAAAGATTTATGGTGACTACGGTTTTAGAGTAGTTAATAAAGAAGGTAGAATCATATTAGATTTTGCTTTAGAATTTGATTTTGTTATTACTAATATTTTATTTAAGAAAAGAGCTAAACATATTAGTACTTGTCAGAATGAATCTAATAAAACAAATTGATTATTTTCTTATGAGAATGTAAAGATTGCAAGGTCATTCCAAGTGAATTTAAGTGTTCAATATCGATTATTAGTTTTAGATTTTAAAATGAATTGTAAGATAAAAAAATATTAGAAATCATTGTCATGGAATTAGACAGGGGCATCTTAAAAACACAAATAAAATTATGTTTACGAGTAAACTTCAAGATTTCCAAATTTAGGATGTTCATGAAAAAATAAATTCTATATGAGATAAAGTAACAAAAACTATTAAAGAAGTGACAAAAGATATACTTGAAGAATCAAAAGGAAAATTTTCTATAAATAAAAATAGTTGGTGGTGAAATAATACTATGCAATAAAAGATAAAATATAAGAAGTGTTATAAAAAAATTTGAAATGTAAAAGCTTTGAAAATTGGGAAAAATATAAGGTGACTCGTAGGGATTTTAAAGAGTACAATTTGTGGCGCTAAAAATTCTGCTTTTAATGACATTTATAATAGATTAGATACTAAAAAAGGTGAAATATATATGTATAAACTAGCCAAACAAAGAGAAAATAAAAGTAAAGATTTAACTCAAAATGTATTAAAGATTAAAATCAAAAAGTGATTTTCTTAGAAGAATATATTCAAAATAGGTGGGCGAGCTAAGTTGATAAACTTTTCAATGATATTTCTAAAAATATGATCGAACTTAATAATACGTAATGTCATTAATAAAAATAATATGTTTTATTTTACCATCACATTAGTAAAAAAAAAGAAGTTGATACTTTAAAGAGAACCAAAGCGCAAAAATCAGTAAGACCTGATGATATCCCAATTAACGTAAAAATATTTAGGAGATTTGGGAGTTATTTGGCTTATTAAACTTTTTAATATTATTTTAGAAACAAAAAAAAATGTCTGAGCGGAGGAAGAGTATTTTGGTCGTCATTTTTAAGAATAAAGGGGATGCACAAGAGCGTGCAACTTATAGAGGAAATAAGTTGAAGTGTCGTATTTTAAAATTATGAGAGTATAATTGAACATAGGTTAAGACGTGATATAAAGATTTCTCATAATCAGTTTGGATTTATGCTCGGCGGGTCTACTATGTAAGTTATATATTTATTAAGAGGTTTGACGGAGAAGTACAGAGAGAATAAGGAGGATGTACATATGATTTTTATTGATTTAGAAAAATGTTACGATAAGATTCCAAGAGAAGTACCTTGGAGAGTTCTAGAGAAATAATGTATTGATATGACTTATATTCAAGTCATTAAAGATATATATAATAGAGCTATTACTTGTGTTCGAATTGAAGGAGGATTGACCAATTATTTTCCTATTTCGGTTCGATTACACCAGGGATTGACTTTACGCCCATATCTTTTTGCTTTAGTTATGGATGCTCTTACTAGAAATTTACAGGAGGATGTACCTTGTTATATGTTTTTCGCTGATGATATCCTTCTTGTGGATAAGACTAGAGAAAGAGTTCCGGAAAAACATGCATGAAGGACTACATTGGTGTCTAAAGGCCTTTGTTTAAGTAGAACCAAAACTAAATACACGGAATGCAATTTTAGCAGCAGTAGCTCTAGTGGCATAATTGTAACTATGGGTGATCAAATCATTAAAAAGTGTGAATGTTTTAGATATCTAGAGCTATTGTTTGAAGTGATGGTGATATAAATGGGGATGTTATTGGTATTATTCAAGTAGGTTGGTTGAAGTGGAGGAATGCATTAAGCTTATTGTGTGATAGAAAAGTACCGGTTAAACTAAAAGGAAAATTTTATAAGATGGTGGTGAGACCTGTAATGCTCTATGGCACAGAATGTTTGCCTTTAAGAGAGAAGCATAAAGCAAAATTAAGTGTTACTGAGATGAGAACGCTTAGGTGAGTGGATTGACACTTAAGAGACAAAATACGAGATGGATATATCCGTGGTAGGGTTGGTGCAGCTCCAGTGGGGGACAAGATTAGAGAAAGTTGTCTTAGATGGTTTGTTCACATTAACCGTCTGATGATCTGATTAGGAGAGTAGATTTTTTAGCTTCGACTGATGTTAAGAAAGGCAGAGGTAGACCTAATAAGACTAGGGCATTTTGTACAAATAAATAATCTTAATCTATTAGAATTAAATGAAAATATGACACTCAATAGAACACATTGGAGAAAAAGCATTCATGTAGCCGACCCCACTTAGTAGGATAAATACTTGTTGTTATAGTTGTTGTTGAAACAGGTGCATGATCACTGTTGTTATCAACCTCACAAGATTCTGATGAGTGTGTTATATCATTAGTTCAGCTCTACTTCCACAACTAGTACCTCAACCTATATCACATATCACCAATGTATAGTCGAGAAGATCTCGTCCCCTTGATTCTAGTTCAACACCCGTATCATCTTCTTCAATGGATCCCTCTCCTCCTGATCTTGAGTTACCTATTGCTCTTCACAGAGGTAAACATGAATGTGCCTATCCCATTTCCTCTTTTGCTAACTATGATCAATTACCTTCTATTTCTTGCTCATTTATTGCTTCTCTTGACTATATTGAGGTCCTCAGATATGTTCAGGAAGCCCTATCCCATTTTGGGTGGCGAGCAGCAATGCTTGATAGAATGAATGTCTTAACTGAAAAATAGAACTTAAGAACTAGTTGAATTACCCTCTGGCAAGAAGTTTGTTGGCGATAAATGAGTATTTGTAGTTAAGTTTCACATTATGGATTTGTAGCTCGTCTCATAGCTTGGTTGGTTGCTAAGGTTGTGCTCAAATTTATGAGATTGACTACTTTGACACATTCTCACCGGTAGCTAAGTTGACATTGGTTCACCACTTCTTGTCCTTAGCTGCAATGAATAGTTGGTTCATTCACCAGCTTGATGTGAAGAATGTCTTTATGCACGGTGATCTTTTAGAAGAGGTATACATGGAGCAACCTCCTGGGTTTCTTACTTAGGGGAAGTTTGTGAAAGTATGTCGTCTTCAAAAGTCACTATATGGATTGAAGTAAAGCGCCCCCCCCCCAACTACAATGGCTTGAAAGATTTAGTCAAGAAGAAAAGTTTGAGATGCAGAAGAGTAAAAGAGATCACACTGTATTCTACAAATAATGCGCTTTTGGGATCATTCCGTTGGTGGTGTATGTTAATGACATTATAATTATTTGAAGCGATATGCATAGAATCTTATCATTAAAATTATTTCTTCAAAATCAGTTCGACATTAAAGATCTGGGTTCCCTGGAGTTCTTGAGGATTGAGGTATAAAGGATAGAGAAGGGTATCTTTCTATCTCAGTGGAAAAATGTGTTGGATTTGATAGCAGAACAAAACTGAGGGTCAAACCATGCAGTGCCCCGATGCTTCACAATCAATAACTTACCAAAATGAAGAGCCTTTTTAATAATCCTGAACAATATAGAAAGATAGTGGGAAACTTAAGCTATTTTACTCGACCTCACATCACGTATTCAATCAGTACTATAAGTAATTTTATGTCTTCCCCCATAATCCATCGTTGGACAGCTTTGGAATAAACATTATGTTACCTCAAAGGAGTTCATGAAAAAATGGATTCTATATCAGAATCATGAGCATAGAACTATTGAACGTTTCTCTAATGTATATTTCAGGCAAAGGCAAATTCCAAGATTGATCGTAGATCATTATTAGATATTGTGTTTATCTTGGTGGTAATTTGGTCTCATGGAAGAGCAAGAGACAAAATGTAGTGTCACGATCCAATGCAGAATCTGGATATCGAGCAATGGCACAAGCTTTAAGCGAATAGATGTGGGACTCCCAATTCTTGGTCGAAATGAGTTTTAAAACGACCGTTCCAACAAATTGTGGTGTGATAACCAAGCTACAATTCATATTGCTTCAAACCCTATCTTTCATAAACGAACTAAGCACATTAAGATAAATTGTCATTTTGTTCGTAAAAAGATTCAACAAAAATTAATTTCTACAACTCATGTAAAAATTGGGTAACAACTAGAGAAGATCTTCATAAAGGCCTTTAATGAAGCTAGAGTCACTTATATTGGTAACAAACTAGAATGATATGCTCCAGCTTAAGGGTGAAGGGTGAGTGTTATGAAAAGTATTAAGTCAATGTGTGTGTACTAAGATGTGATATATTAGGATGATTGATATTAGGTAACTTAATTAGAGGAAATCTAATTATAGGATCTTATCGATATTAGAAATAATCCAATATATATATATTCGAGCGTCCCGAGCTCTGGGGAATCGCACCCGGTGATTCGAGCGCAAGTGGTCGTCTTCGTCCATCGATCGGCCTCCAGCGTCGATCGGCTTCTCTGTTCTCTTCATCGACGAAGGGCTTTCGTGGCCACCCTCGCACGCCGTCGTCGTCTTTCGTCCGCTTCGAATACAGCCTCACACTCCATCGTCGTCGTCGCAAAAGTGACGCGCTAAACGGGTTCGTTTTTGTCGTCTGGAGCTTGCGTCTTCGTTGCAGGCTGCACGGCATCTTCGCTGCAGGCTGCTCGCGTTGTCTGCTGCACCTCCTGGAGCTCGTCATCTGCTGCAGCTGTCGCCTTCGTTGGCTTCCGACAGAACGACGAGTTCCGTCGTTCTTCTGCACGCCACTGTAGGCGGGATCTGTGCTTGCAGTTTGGATTCTAGGCTCTGTGCGAGAAGAGGGCTTCAGCGGCAACGTCGCTCCTCGCTATTCTATGCGAGGGCTGCTCATGTTGATTCATTGCGGGGGCGCTCGAAGCTGCGACTCGTGTTCATGGCGGCTAAGTCATCTTATCGTTGGAGTCGTAGGCGACATTCCGCAAGAACATGGATCATCTCTTCTTTCACAAGAATTTCATGACATCTGCGAGCTGGAAAAAGACAAGATGCTTTTATCAGCTATTGGTGTTAAAGATGGGAAGCACTGTCATTATCTTCACTGTCAAGAAATGAAGATTCTATCGATGATGTTAAGTTCAGCTTTAGTTGGGAAATTTCGATTCGGTCACTCCAAAATGGATTTGGTCGGGAAATTTTTGAGAATGCGAAGGCTCATTGGAGGTTGGAAGTTGGGAGTTTTGGATGGCGGACACTTACTTATTCGAATTCGGAAGGAAGAAGATTATGCTGTAATCTTTGCTTCAACAATCTGTTTTAGTTCTTTGCACCTGCATGAAGACTTATTAAATGGAATCACGATTTTGACCCATCTAAGAACCTCCTATCGTTCCTATGTGGTTCAAACTTCCGGAACTCCCATTTCATTTGTACAATCCACGTGCTTTGTACAACATTAGCCAAGCTCTCGGTACTCCTCTCAGAGTTGATTCACCTACCTTTGATAGGGTCTCGCCAGGTGGTGTCAGGGTTCAGGTGGAGAGGGATTTCACTCTTCCAGATGTGGATCGTTTTTGGATTACAGATCGTCAGGATGGGTTTTGGCAGGAGGCTGTGGTGGAGAACAGGTCTCTCTTTTGCCAGCAATGTAAAATGTTCGGGCACATCAGGGACACTTGTTATAGGCTGCATCCTCCCTCTAGGAAAGGGTTTACGGGCGCCTTGCTGTCGTTGGGATTTCCCGACGAAGAGTCGATGCTACCACGGCTCGGGAGATTAGGGTAGCGTCGATGCTCGATAACGGTTTAAACTCAGCTGACGAGGTCATGAGAGGAGACTCCTCAACCGGTTGTACAAGTGCACGCTCCGGTGACTACGGTGTTCTGCGAACATGTTGGAAATGTGGTCCTTCCTCCTGTGGCGCGGGACGTCCGGGGGCTACTTTAGCCGTCCGCTCTAGCGAGTACATCCAAACTTTCGGCGGGAAAGAAGAAATCCCCGACCCGATGCCGAACCCACCGGAATGAATCAGCAGGATCGGTCAACGGAAGAGGAAGAAGCAGAGGAAGAAGAAGTAGAAGAAGTTGCCGAGGAAGAACATTGGCAGGTTTATCATTCTCGATGGAAGAAGAAGAAGCTCGGAGATACGACTTTTAATAGATGATACGCTGGTTACTCGAGGCAGATGGAGTAGACTTTAAAGAACTTACTTTTATGGATCACGAGGCACGAACGAGAGTATCACGTTCTCGTTCTTAGGCTTTGTTTGTGCACTTTTTACGTTACGATCTTTTGGATATATTTGTAAGCATTGTATCGTAAGGGTAGGGCTCCATTTATTGGGCCCTCACCTCAAGCTTCAGTAACCGCTTTTTATTCAATCAAATTGGCCTACAAGGCTTTCTAACTATATATATATATATATATATATATATATATATATATATATATATATATATATATATATATAATGGGCGAGGCGTGCGACCCACCCTATTAACTCAACCCTCGCTAGAATAATTTGAGTACCACTTGGCTTAAGGCAATAATGTGCCACCAGGGAATTCGAACCCATGACCTGAGGGGACTAGCGACCTTTAAAAAAGTTGCTCTACAAACAGGCCACGGAACGCGCACAAGATAAGAGTGTATATAAATATGTAACATATTCTTTCCATTGAGTAATAAGAAGAAAGGAAGTTTTCCTATAACATGTATAAATATCAAACTTTAGGTGTTAGATATGTAAATACACAATTGTGTGGCACGTATGTAAATTTCCCTATAATATTTTGACTCAAAATGCATAATGTGAGTCAATAGTAAATACAAGGATGATCCTCTCAAAAGGGATCTAACCTCTCTCCCAATATATGGATAGAGAGACATCCCCTAACCATGTATGTTGGCTTGGGAATATACATGAACCCCATGACACTTAGAGATAAATAAACGAATTATAAAAAGAAGTCATTTTATCTCATCATTGTTTTAAACATTTCACACAAAGCAAAGCTTTACAAGTCTGTGAATTTACAAATATCCATGGTGATCTAGCAGTGATTGTCAGCCTATGGTCAGCTAATTTGGTCAGCCACGATTTTTCTTCTTTATTTAACCATCATTTTTTTCCAAAATGAAGACTTGGTATCTTATTCTGGCATTTTATCGGGCAACAAAAAGGTGTTTACTCAGCATAATAGCCATTACGAGCATTATTCATTTTGGATAGAGCATGATATATAAAAATGCTCCAGCAAAGACACAAAGGTAAAGTGGGGTGGCCAATCTACACAATCATAAATGCTACACCATCCTTTAAAGCATTTCTATAAAAATTAAAAAGTAGTCCTATTTTTTTCACAAATAATAAGAAAGCGCATGCACAAAGTGCTTGTCACTCAAACTTTTATAGCATATCATATAAAGTAAATGGATTTTCAAGTTTTTACTCATTTTATTTTATTTTCATTAATTTGTTAACTTAATACAAGAAATTTTTTCTAATTTTTGTCCTCTTAAACTGTCATATGAGACGCAAGAAAAATTTATATACTAAACTTTGGCTAATATAAATCTAAAGAAAATTCAGATTAAATATTCAATGATGAACTTAAATGATGTTAAATATTTTTTAATTACACAAAGATATGCACGTAGACACAAAAACATATAAACATATACATAGGATGTATGATATATTATAATTGACCATAAAAGTAAAAAAAATTCTTTTAGTTAAATAATTTATAATATATAATACAATATTGATCATATAAGACACAAGAAAAATTCATATGCTAAACGTTGGGCAATATCACTCTAAATAAAATTCAAAATAAATATCCAATGGAAGTGATTTATATATTTCTCAATTTAATAATTCTATTTTTATATTGATTTATTAAAATAATTGAAATGCACTGATATTAGTTAAATGTAAAATTGTCTAGGAGTTAAATAAAAAAATTAAATAAAGGGTGAACATTACAAGATACATATATCATATAATAAATATAGATGTATATTCAAATTATAATTAAAGCAAAATGATGGTAAAGATGCGCTCATGGAGGAAGATAAACAAAAGTTTATTGTACGATCATTTTGTTTGACATTTAGACCACATATGCCTCTGTAATTCACTTGTAGTGAATGCATTTCCAACAACACTAAGAAGGTACAAAGCACAGTCAGGCAAAGACAAGCATACAGTAGTCCTTACCAAAGAAACATAATAAAGCAACTATTCCATCATTTAGTAAAATAAGTATACATGAACAGCATGCTTTCATCTTTTATTGTTTATATATCATATCCATATATGAAGCATTTGTTTTGCTTCTCCAAAGTTAATTTATTACCTTATGCGCTTCCAAAGAATTAGTCAGGCACTTGTACACTTACAAATGAAAAATCATTGCAGCATTAAGGGTTGGGGACCTTTTAGTTTCTATTCAGTGTCTAAGTCTACTATAGCCAACATTGATGAAGATCAAGGTTTAGGATACAATTTTTCTCCACTTTGCTATACCAACACCTATAACTCTCACATAGTTGCAGCATATGCCAACAATTATCAAGGATTAGAATAGAGAACTATGAGGCAGAAAATGATAGGTTAATGTGAAGAGCAGAAAGTTATCCTAGCAAAAAGATTTGCAATTGGACAAGTGTTACTGTTCATTCAAGAAGAGTGAACCTCATGATGATTTAATCCCTGCCAAAGGGTGGCGTTGGATCTGCAAGAGACTGGGAAAAGAGAGAAGGTGAAAGAAGAAAGCACACAAGAAGGTTTAATGGTTCAACACGTTGGCCCACATCTATTGTAGGAGAGGAAAAAAGTCCGCTACGGTCATGTAAAAAAAGAACAAGATACAAGCTCCCACACTTAAGTCTCTTCTCAATAATAGAATTATAGTTTTGATAGACTCTTAAAAAGTCAAAAAGGTCAGAGTCCCCGCTAACGAATAAGTATTATGAATTTATAAGCAAACCAAAGACTGAGGCAATAAGAGAGGCCAAAAGACTGGTTGATTAAATGACGACAATTAGAGAGGCCAAAACACAATATTTGGAGATTCAAAGAGTGAATATGATCAGCAGTGGAGAAGAAAATCAGGTAGAAATGATGCGCAATAATACAGTCAATGTCTCTTTAATGATCTAGTTGGCCTTAAGCTAGGAGGAATTTGGCTGCAAGTCTTCTGGCTTACAGCCGATTAATGGGACCGCAAATTGGTCAGCATTCTAGAGGAGTTGTTGGATAGCTCTTGGCTTTTTGTTTTTGGACAAGAATGTAGTGCTATGTGGACAAGAAAACGCAAAATAAAAATACAATTTTTCTCCACTTATGCTTCTCCCACACTCGTGATGTCCCGAAATCAAAGCCGATGACAAGAAAGCGTTGGGATAATAACTCCACATTGTTAAGAGTTGGGGTATAAATGTTCTTTGCCTCGGCTTATCTCACAACTAAGATTCTCCATAAATCAATTTCCATAATGTTCTTTGCCTCTGCTTCACTCACAATTGAAATTCTCCATAAGTCAATACAAATAATGATCAATGACTAGAAGAAAAAAACTCCATAGCATTAAGGGTTGGGATATAGCTTCCACTTCTCCGACAACAATAATTCTCTAGCAATTAGCAACAGGGGTTCGCATGCATGACTGGGCAACATTAATGGTTGCTAGAATTCAAAAATAATCAAGGGTTGGTTGTAATTTGTTTTCCATGAGCACAAAAAAGCTACATACAGATTTAAATGTCAGCTTCAACGCCTTCAAGAAGTTTTCATCAATTGCTCACATTAAAAATTTTGGTTTCAGTTTTCTTAAATTGTAACAGTCATTGCAGAAAGACATTTGACATGTTTTTTTAGTATATTTTCACTATACCAAGATAAATTCCAATACTCACGACAATAAACACCATTAGTATTTTATATAAACCAAAGCAGTATCATATCCTACTGTAGCAATAGCATAAAATGAGTGATGCATACTTATATGTGCTCGTAGTTTTTTTCCAAAAAGAATAAATTCTAGGGAATTACAAAGTGGCATCATTGATAATATACCTTTAATATGATAAATGCATGTTTTATGTATGAAAAACAAATGATACTGTGGATGGCTGTTGGCATCTTGTGTATTAATCCAAGGGGCTCTAGTTTCACAACTCATGTTTTAATACGCTAATCATATACCTTCTATGTTATATAGTAACAGATATATTGGGGGCATTGTGGCGTCGTAGATGTGTTTTCAAATCCACTCAATGTATAAATAACTTTCAATAAAACTCAAATGCTTGCTATTTTCAAACTATAATTTTTCGGCAGTTTGAAGTTTTACAAATTTAAGCTTGATGAGAAAAAGATATATTACAGATAAATTTACATGCAAAAAGTTCAGTATTTTTGGTCCTAACTACACATATGCTTGCCACGAACCATTTTGGAAGTATAAGTTACACATAGGTGAAGCCAATATGCCTTGATCCTAAGCATGCGAAAGAAACAAAATTATGATGGCAGCAGATGGCAGCAAATATCTCTCCGATGAATTGATTGCAAATGTTAGACTAAAGTAAATGTACAACTCAATTCAAACTAAGAAGATTTACATACATACCTTTCAATTCTTATATATCTGCATATCTAATACCTAAACTTCAATTTTTACAAGCATACCACCTTACGTATGCATGAAAGGTGTAATCACTATTTAAAAGTTAAAATGATGATATTTTTGTTGTGATATGAATGTTTTGGGTGGTATAAATGTTCAAAACAAAGTTTACGTGTTACATATGTAAATACATAAGAATTGGGTGGAATGTATGTAAATGCCCCTTCTAACCAATGAGCAGTCAAAGCAACGCTAGGCAATTTATCCTTAAAAAAAAAACCCTTAATGAAGATGTTCTTCAACGATAATATGACGAGCAAAACAAGGATTTTTTATCGGGTATATAACAAAGCAACTATAATATTCACCTATGGATAGCAGCATCCATAGCAGAGGTTAATTGAGCACGATCAAGTTATGCTTGATTTCCATTAAACAAATAATGTACTACTTAGTAAAGAAATATAACACAAAAGGAATTTCGTGTTGAATACGGTAGTTTATAATTCTAAATAAATGCAGTGTCCGCAATTTCCCATTGGTTTTCATTCGGACTAATTTAAACATTTCAAGCCCCAATCTCTTCATTCTTCGTGAAGAAAGGCAACACAGAAAACTTCCATTTTGTCCTCCAAAAAGGAAAATTCACCCGACATAACTCGTGTCCTCCAATCAGACAACCATTATCCCAAATGTAAAAATCCGAACACGATAGAGTCAGTCATCTACCTCCACATCGAAAAAATAACACAGAATCAAATTGGAAAACGACGCATCTTTTCGCTGAACAACATGATGAAAACCTAACGACGGTAACTGAAATAAACCATAACAACAAGCAACGAAACAAGAAATAAAATCCAATTAATGTTCGAAATTGCTTACCCTAACCTTGGCGATTGATGCTTGGTCGCAGCGACGACTCTTGCCACTGTAGCCACCCCGCTACGCCGATAAAGACGGAGCAATGGCTAAAGTACGAAATCACCCCTACGCATTGGCTCCCAGGTGAGGGTATAGTGGTCTTTGTGCTTCTTTCTTGGTATGATTGAGCTCAAATACGATACAGTTGGGTGAAGGTTAGTGTTGTAATCAAAGAAGATGAAGCAAATAGAACTCTGACTCATTTAAAACTCGATTATGTTCGTTCAAATTAGTAAACAAATCAATTTGAATAATTTTAAATATTTGAATCTTAAAAGAATTAAACATAAACATAATTGAACTTGTTTATTTATGTTCACGAACAAACTCATTTGTTATTCAACAAGTAACTTGTTAAAAACTCGATATTAAATTCTAATATAACTCGTATCATATATGATATATTATTTAAATAAAATTTTATAAGTTAAACTTTATTTAATATTATATTTAATAGTAATTCATTATTACATCATATTTAGATTAATTATTAATTCTAAATTATTTTTATTATTAACTATTAATTATTTAAAAATTAACATGATAAAATTCTAAAAATGAACATCACTTTTATTCATTTTATTTTATTTTGCTTAATGAGGCTGCATTTGATTTTCTCAATTGTTTCTACAATTGATGAACGATTTCACATTATCTGTTACTTAGTAATACGATTTCATTAGATATTTTTGTTATTGTTTCAATATTTTTTTCTCTTTCTTAAGATTTATTATTGTGAGAATATATCTATTGTAGGAACTATATGACAACATGTATGTTAGTTCATTTGTCTATATGTTTTATTCAATTGCTTCTTTATTTAGATTTGAAAAATTATTTATTATATTTTTATATGAAAATCTAGATAGTTGTTTGAATTTTTTACTCGTTTATTAGCTCGGTTAAATACTTATTCACTTGTCATAAACAAATCAAGTTTAAATATTGAAAAATATAAACAATTCATGTGTGAACAATATGTGAAAGTTCGACATAAGCTCAACTCGAACATGAACTTAAAATTGTACTGAGTCAAGTCCAAACAATATATACTTGACTTGACTCGATTCGATTAGAGCCCTAATGATGGATCCAATTGGCTAACTGAAATAAACCTGATAACTAACCATGTGTTGCCGCCGCCAACACTTTTTTTTTTTTTTTTGGAAGATTTACATACATAGCACTCAATTTTAATGTATTTACATATCTAAACCCCTAAACTTCAATTTTTACATACAAATCACCTCACTTTTTAATTTTAAATGATGAAATTGAAAGTTTTCTGACCATAATTGGAAGGTCAAACAGATTCTGAATCTGGCAAACTTATAGTCAACAGAGCATCTAGACAAGAAAAATCCAACGAGCCTAATATCACTCAATTCTGACATCATTAAGGCACTCAATTGTCCAGCGAACCCTGCTCAATCAAGGGGATCTCTTCGGACCATCTAATATGGAGTAGTCTTGATTCATTTCTTATTTGTAACCTTAACTCTATAAATAGGGTCTTACCCCCCTTATGAGAATGAAACTAGAACATGGTTAAGAGGAAGACCAAAGCCCGCATAATAGGGTGTTGCATCCCAGTATCCTACACCAGGTAGTCGCCCAACTCCAACCGCCTCCGCCGATGCTTCTGACCACCACCGCCTCTGGCCAACTCCAACTACCACCGCCTCCAGTCACCGCTGCCTTCGACCAACTCCGGCCCCCACCGCTTCAGTCCGCCTCAGACCAACTCTAGTTATTGTACGTTGCATCCAATCACTACCACCTCTAGCCAACTTTAGCCACCATCTCTTTTGACTGCCGCAGCCAGCTCGTGCAGCTCCTAATGCCGGCTCTCACAGCCTACAAACTTCATCATAACTCACTATTACAGTTTACGTGATTAGCTAAAAGCCTACGTGGTTCATAACTCATACAACTCTCGACTCCGGCCCCTGCAGTTTACGAGTGTCAAACAACACACCATTATGCCCAACATGACCAACTACGACCAACATTGTTTGCAGCTCGTGCAGCTCCCAAATTCAACCCTAAGGCCTATGGACATCATCACAGCTTACCACTATGATCTGCATGACCAACTAAGGCCTACGTGGTTCACAACTCGTGCAGTTCTTAACTCTAGCCCTTTTGACCTGCATATGCCCTCCTTGCTTAGAGGAAGATTATAGCCTCCAAAAGTGAGAGTTGCAACCCAGCATCCTACATCATAGACCAGACAAATTTTGGCTATTATTATCACTTCCTGCTTTGGATGCCAACCCGTCGGCCTCGTGTACCTACAATAACCAGTCATTGTCGAGCTCTAGCTTCTGTAGCCGCCGAACAACGCCGCCCACTAATTATGGTCGTCATCATCGCCACCTACGGTAGCTGCAACCTTCAACTTAAGTCAAATCCATCCACTGCTGCCTCTGGCAACTTTGGTCATCTCCCTTAGCCAACTTCAGCCGCCGCTACCCTCTAGCCAACTCTGATCGCCACCGCCCTAACCAACTTCGGTTGCCACCATCTCCGACCAACTTTGATCGTTGCAACCTCTAGTACCTTTGGTCGTCGCCACCTCTGATAGCAGCCATCAATGTCCATCATCAACCAACATTGACTTTCACTTGATTCTTGCAGTGAAGTCTCATGTGAAGACATAACATGCACTGTGGAATCTCAGCGTACATTGCAAAGTAACAATGTGCCCACTTACGGTGCAATGCCACCTCCCGAAGATAACATAACAATACACCCAAAGATTGTGTTCTTCTTCAAACTCTTAAATCTCCCTCCTTCGGCCCCTATGGCTTACATACATTATTACAACTCACTACTACAACCTATATGACCAACTACGATCTTTATGGGCATGACTCATGCAGCTCTCGACTCCGGCCCCCATGTCCTACGGACGTTATCATAGCTTACCACTATGGCCTATGTGACCAAATACGAGCTACATGGTGCACATACAACTCCCAACTTCGGACCTGTGGTCTATGGTCGTCATCACAGCTCAACACTACGGTCTAACTGGTCCACAACTCATGCCTGTGGCCTATGGACATCATCAAAAAAATTGATTATTTTCTTATGGGAAAAAGAGATCTCAAGATTGCAAGGTCATTCCAAAGAAAAATTTAAGTACTCAACATCGATAAGTCGTTTTAGATTTTCAGATGAAGGGTAGGAAGATAAAAATATAATATAATAAAATATTATCATAGAATTAGATGAGTGCACTGAAAAGAAAAATAAATTTATTTTTATTAGTAATTTTTAATATCTTAAGATTTGGGATGTTCACGAGGAAACTAATATTATGTGGGATAATGTAACAATCACTATTAATAAGTGGCAAAGGATGTAGTTGGAGAATCAAAAGAATAATATTTTATAAATAAAATTATTTGGTGATAAAGTAATAATGTACAAGAAAATATAAAATATAATAAATTTTGTAATAAAAGTTAGTTTAAATGTCAAGTGACTCGTAGGAAGTCTAAGAGAAAATGTGTAATGCTAAGAATCTTGCTTTTAATGATCTTTCTAATAGATTATATACTAAAGAGGGTGAAAGATATATAAAATCTATCTAAACAAAGAGATACAAATGTAAATATTTAATTCAAGTAAAGTTTATTAAAGATGAAAATCAAAGGTGTTTTTCTTAGATGACGATATTCAATATAGGTGAGTGAGATATTTTGATAAACATTCTAATAAAGGTATTAAAACAATGAACATTTTTAGTCATTTTAATATCACTATTAATAATAAAGTTTTTATTCTTATTGCCACGTTAGAGATAAGAAAGTTGAGGGGGCTTTAAAGAAAATGAAAGAGCAAAATCAGTAAGTGCATATGCTATTTCTAATGAAAAGTGTCGAAATATTTAAAATATTGAAAATTTTTGGTTTACTAGACTTTTAAAAATTATTTTAAAAATTTTTAAAATGCTTAAAGAAATGAGGAAGAGTGTTATGGTTCCTGATTTTAAGAATAAAGGGAATGCATAAGAATGTGCAAGTTATAGAGCAATTAAGTTAATTTGTCATATATTAAGATTGTGGGAGAAGGTAACTGTACATGGGTTAAGACATGATACAAAGTTTCCTCAAAATCAGTTTGGATTGATCATGGGCAATTCTACTATGAAAGCAATACATTTATTGAGAGGTTTGATGGAAGTACAAAAAAATTAAGGAGGGTGTACATATGATTTTTGTTGATTTAGAAAAGGCTTATGATTAGTTTACATGAGATGTTCTTTGGAGAGTTTTAGAAAAAAAGATGTTGATATGACTTATCTTCAAGTCACCAAAGTTATGTATACTTGATCTATTACTTGTGTTTGAATTTGAGAAGGATTGACCAAGCATTTTCCTATTTTAGTTGGATTACATCAAGGATCGACATTAAACACTTATCTTTTTAATTTAGGTATAAAGGCTCTTACTAGACATTTACAGGAGGATATACCTTGGTGCATGTTTTTTGCTGATGATATCCTTCTTGTGGATAAAACTAGAAAACTAGTTGAGGAAAAACTTGAATTGTGGAGGTCAACTTTAGAGCCTAATGACCTTCGTTTAAGTAGATCTAAAATTGAATGCATGGAATGTAAATTTAAAAGAAGTGGATTTAGTGCCGAAGCTATGATAATGAGTGATCAAATCATTAAAAGGAGTGAATATTTTAGATATCATGAGCTACTCTTCAATGTGATGGAATTACTGTTGGTGATGTTGTTAATAGAATTCAAATTGGATGGTTGAAGTGGAGGACTTCGTCCAATCTATTTTATGATAGAAAAGTACCGCTTAGACTTAAAGGAATATTTTTAAGATGGTGGTGAGACATGCAATTTCTAGTGATGTATAATGTTGGCCTATAAAAGAGAAGCACAAAACTAAGTGTTACTGAGATGAGAATGTTTTGGTGGATGAGTGGCTATATACTTATAGACAAAAATATATACATGAAAGGGTTGGGATAGCTCCCAAGGCAGACAAGATTAGATAGGCATCATAGACACTTTGGTCACATTACATGTTAACTATCTAACGATCCTGTTAGGAGAGTAGATATTGTAGATTCAACTTATGTTAAGAAAGGTAGAGGTAGATCTAAAATCACTTCGACATGATGTATTAAAAATGATCTTAATTTATTAGAATTAAATAAAAATATGACATTCAATAGGACATACTGGAGAAAAAAAAGATTCATGTAGCCAACCCCACTTAGTGGGATAAATGCTTGTTGTTATCATTGTGTTGTCTCTTTTCTCGTCTTCTCTCTACTTATTTGTCTGAAATCATTTATCCTCTAGATGGACGTTTCATCATTTTTCTCTTCAAGCACTAATGAGACGGTTTTCTCCCATTTCTTGCATCATCATCATAATTTTTTCCTTAGTTCATTTATTTGTTCCATCATTAACTCCTCGGGGCAATCCAATTTTTACCTCTAACATTTTTTTTCTTCGCACAAAGTCTGTTTCTGGATTTGAGTATGAACTCCACGCTCATGCATATTTTAGGATGTTGAATCATTTTGAAACATTAGATCTGAATTGTTCTTGGGTTCACGTACTTTAGGCTAGACCCGCGAAAGAAGTAAACAAGAATAAAATACACAATGGCTTCACAAAAGGCTTAAATCTTCGTTGAGGGAAAAGAAAGAGATAGATGAAATAAAGGAGAAAATCCGTCCCGTAGTGGCAGAAGATCATCTCCAATTATAAGGCTCGAGATGACCCATCTCCTAAAAAAATCATTAAACGATTTTATTATACTATGATGTCTATCCACATCACATGTTGACGATAGATCAACATAACGTGGATGTTAAACGACCTTAATTAAATGATGTGTACTCTCCTTATTAGTTGCTAGTACTCGACTATTGATATCTAACAAGGGGTGCTCAGCTTGTAAGTCCAACATGACAACTCAAAATCTGGTATACAATAGCTAAAACTCATTAGGTGAGTTCGCAGGGTCAACCCAATATTTGGTATATGGTAACTAGCACTGTTCTGGTGAATTCTATAGGTCAACCCAAAATAGCTGGTACATGACAACTAACACTCGTCAAGTGAGTTCGACGTGTCAACCGGTAGATCAATCTAACCTCTGGTATGTGGCAGTTTACACTCGTTAAGTTAGTTCGACAGTTTAACCCTGTAGATCAACTCAATAGTTAGCACACGACCACTAACACTCGTTAGGTGAGTACCACAAGTCAACCTAGAAGCTAGTGCAATACAATCATGCTTTGAGAAAAATGAGATTTTTAGGCCCATCAGGTCCATAAGGCTGATGAATTTTCAAAACTATTTGCAGCACAAAAGGCCCACAGTCAACAAAATCAATTCAATATGTCATCTTAAATGTTATCAACCTATTAATTTTAATATTATAAAAAAACCCATGGATATATCTGTAACACTCGAACGCAACAAAATTGTGACCTGTCAAGATTTTTCCTTTCAAATTTGATCAAGTCTTTGCAAAAACAATTAATTAATTGCAGTCCGAACGTGAGAAGAGAAGGCATTCGGATGAAAATTCTGCACACAAATGTTACCTTATTTCCTGTCATGTTTCTTTGGATGCGAATGAGAAAATTTCCTCCTGAAGAGCCAATCTTATCCTCAAATCAGTTTGCAAACTCTAAAAATCAGAATGATGAGGGGCTTAATTAAAAAAATGCATAGTTTTTTTTTGGCAAGTTCTGTCGGCCGTCCTAAAAATTTACATTTTACATAAATACTACTCACTTCACATGTATTTATATATCTAATGGTTAAATTTTAGTTTTTGTTACATTTATATCCCAAAAATTTTCATACCACCTGTCAGGTATGTATGAAAGGCCGTTGGCGAATAACAAGATATGTGTGATGAAAAAGTTATTCAATTTGAAGATGGCGGAAGGCGCGTCTATTGTACAACACCTAAATGATTTCAATGCTATCACAAATTAATTATCGTCTGTGGAAATTAAATTTGATGATGAGATACATGCACTGATTTTGTTGGCTTCATTGTCAAAGTTGAGAAGCCATGAGGATGACTGTCAGTAATTTTACAGGTAAATCTAAATTGAAATATGATGATATTCGTGATTTGATTTTAGTTTAGGAGGCGCGCATGAAAGATTCTGGCGAGATCTCAGGTTCGAGTTCAACATTAAATATTGATTTCCGAGGGAGATCACATAAAATGAACTCAAACAGAGGAAGATCAAATCAAATTGAAGAAGCAAGAGCAAGTCAAGACCTGGTAAACAAGTAACTTGTTGGAATTGTGACAAAATTGACCATATAAAGAGGAACTGTAGACATCCCAAAAAGACATAGAATAACTAAAAATGCACAAGATGACTGTTGCTGACAGTTCATAGTTCTGTTGATAACTGGATACTGAATTAAGGGGCTTCTTTCCATACAACTTTCCAACGGAATAGATGTGAAATTATTTTGCAGGTGGTTCTGAGAAAATATATCTGATAGATGGAGAAACTTTGAATGTGGTAGGAATTGGAGACGTTTATATTACACTTCCTAACAA
Source organism: Papilionanthe hookeriana x Papilionanthe teres (assembly GCA_022702705.1). Lineage (NCBI taxonomy): Eukaryota > Viridiplantae > Streptophyta > Magnoliopsida > Asparagales > Orchidaceae > Papilionanthe > Papilionanthe hookeriana x Papilionanthe teres. The sequence goes on along the minus strand of CM040436.1, from coordinate 23,038,314 downwards.
TAACAAGTGAATTCTACAAAAGGTCAAACACATTTCTGAACTGAAAATGAACCTCAGCATCTTGATGAGTGTGAACATTGAATTGTGTTATCATATAGAACATGGAATGTTACAAAAGGAGCACTCGTACTGGTTCGGGGTAAGAAAACATGTACATTGTATATGACTACTGATTTAATTAACAGTTTTGATACTACTGTTGCAGAGAGCACAACAAAGTTGTGGCATTGCAGACTTGGCCATATGAGTCAGAGGGGTATGAAAGAACTTCAGCATGTGTGAGTTCTCACCGTTTTTTTGTCCTTTTCAGTTGATCTCAGCATGTGTGAGTTCTCACCGTTTTTTTGTCCTTTTCATTTGCGTTGTTCACGATTTAGGGATGAATTAAAAAGAACAGACAATTTACATGATTCGACAATTTTTGCCTACATCCACGGAGTTCCAGAGGATTTTATTACTCGAAGAATTACACCGATGTTGACCGCCGCGATGATTACAAAAAATAAATCTCTATTTCTTTTCTTCTATTCTCTAATGGAGAGCCAACCAATATTGAAGAATAAATCATAAATTTATTTTCTGTAATCGTTGAGACAGTCGACGTTGGTGTAATTCTTCGAGTAATGAAATACTGTGAAACTCCGTATACGTAGACAAAAATTGCCGAACCACGTAAATCTGTGTGTTATTTTTTTAATTCATACTTAAACAGTGAACAACACAAATGAAAGGACAAAAATACAGAGAGACCTCGCTGAAGCCAAATCCAGAATAAAAAAGGGATATTTGCAACTTTTTATTCCCTTTCTTCTTCTGGAATTGGCTTCGGTGAGGTCTCTTCGTTTTTTGTCATTTTCATTTGTATTGTTCACTGTTTATGTATGAATTAAAAAGAACGCACAAGTTTACGTGGTTCGACAATTTTTGCATACGTCCACGGAGTTGCAGAGAAAATTATTACTCAAAGAATTACACCGACATCGACCGCCTTGACAATTATAGAAAATAAGTCTCTAGTTCTCTTCGAGATTCACACAGAAGAAGAAGAAAAAGAAAAACGAGGAAAGTACCTTAATTCACGTACAAGAGAAATCCAATTTTTCTTTTGCCGCAAGCCACCAAGGAAGAACCCACCGAAGTCACGACAAGGAAAGGGAACGCCAAGCGAAGCACCGGACTTGCACTAGACTTGCAATTACAGGAAATAAATCTCTATTTCTCTTCCTTTACTCTCTACTGGAGAGCTGTTCTTTTCTTTTCTGATTTTCTCTTCTATTTCAGTTGGCTCTCCGGTAGAGAGTAGATGAAGAGAAATAGAGATTTATTTCCTGTAATCGTCGAGACGGTCGGCGTCGGTATAATTCTTCGGGTAATAAAATCCCTTGTAATTCTGTGGACATAAGAAAAAATTGCCGAACCACATAAATTGTGTGTTTTTTTCTGGTGTGAATTTTCTCGTTCTATGTTTTGCTTTGTCGTCGATCATTTTATATATATACCACAACATATACATGTAAAAATTGAAGTTTGGTGTTAGATATGTAAATAAATAGAAATTATGCGGCATGCATGTAAATATTCCATTATTCGAACTAAAAAATGGCAATTTTTGTCATATTAGACGTAAGCCAAAGAACTTATAATTATATACACTTTAATATATTTTATATATCTTCAAGTTTATAGAAAATTCAAATTTATAATAATATTAATTATGATATTTAATATAAAAATAAATTGAAGATTAATATAGGAGTAATTAAATGCTAGTTGATACGTCGTGTCCATCATGAGATCAGAATGAAAAAGAAACAATATAATTAATTTAATTTTTCAAAAAATTAAATTGTTTATTTTTAAAGTCATTTTAACTTAAATACATGACATGGCCTTACGTCATTGAGTAATTTTTTAAATATTAAGTCGTAATTCCAAAAATAAGAAAATAAATTTTTAAATTTATATTTCTGTAATAAAAATTGTTAATCTTACTCATATAAATGAAGATTTTCAAAAATGTCACTCAATTTCTATGTATTTAGATATCCGATACCTAAAGTTGAGAAAATTATTCTATCATGACACTGGACGTAAACTTTAAGCCTGGTGTTCAGTGGACACTTCTACACCTCTTAAAAAACTACGAACCAGTGTATTTCAGTGGGGCCCACTTGTCACATGACAATTGTTCACTGGACTCCGATCATAAATTTACGTCCGGTCTCCTGATGGAATAAATGCTCATAAAGCTAACACACACACATACCACATTTTTGATGTACGAGACGTGCATTTCACTTAGAAAAAGTGATTTTCTTTTTTTAATTTCATATGAAAGCATTAGGGGTATGAATGCAAAATTTAGTTGATAAATATGTAAATAGGAAGAAATTGAGTGATATGTATGTAATTGCCCTTAAACAAATATTTACAAGAAAGAAAGAAGTCTTGTAACCATTCTTAGAGCCTACACGTATCCTCATTTCACACCAATCCATTACAAAAAATTGTCATTTGGCAACACAAACAATGAAAGGAATAAATTATAAACTAAGAGAGGGAGATTCCAAACTACATCATTAAGTTAAAATAATTTCACAAATTTTATATCCATCCATATTCATCCCAATTAATCATAATTTAATGGTTGATTAAGCCTTTCAGCTCATTTTTGACCCGATCATAAGAAGCATAACTGAGCCGAGTTGAGTCTTGGGTTAAATTGAGCTCGATTCGATAAATAGTTCGTGAGTCAAGCCCGAAGAGTTAGATCTGACTCAACTATTTAGCTCATGATCAAGCTCAATAGGTAAAAAAAATATTAATATAAAATGTCATTAAAATATGTTATAAATTAAATAGTATAGTTATATATATATATATATTTGGAAATATTTCAAAATTAAATTTATTTTCTTTCTTGTAAGAAGTGATTTAACTTCTAATTGTACATTTTGTTTGGTTATCTTATTAAGATAATGTTTTAAATAAAATTAGTTTTTTAATAAAAAGTTTCGAGTCGATATGGGCCCATTCAAATTTATAGGACTAAGGATGAGCTTGAGCTCCATTAATTAATCATGCTCAGTCTCAAGTCCGGATCAACTCATTGGCACTCCTACCAATAATAATTCAAAGTAATAAATCTGATAAAAATATTTTAACTAAGCATGACGACCTAACTCGGGTTAACTAAAGTCAATCTAACTTAACTCGGGTCAACTCGATCGGAACTTAATTTCGAACATAAGTCCAACCAAGTTTAATTAAAGATCGACTCAAGTTTAATTCAACTTAGACTTAAATCGATTAAAGGATAGATCAAATTTAAATAACTTAGATTTCACCGAAGTCTAACTTAAATTAGGCTCGACTCAACTCATGAAGCCTAACTCGAGTCAACCCAGCCTAACCTAGGTTAACTCAGCCCGATTAAGATCAATTCAGCCCCACTCGGGTTTAGTCCAAATCAATTGGGCTTAGCTTGACACCGGTCGAACTAAGCCAATCTGGGTCAATCGTGTTAAATCTTGGTTGACTTAATATAATTCAAAATTAACCTGAGATGAATTTGGGCTAACTTAGATTGGTCAGAAACGTACCTCAGACCAGTCAAACCTAACTTGGGCTAATTTGAACTTAACTCAGAGGACTTGAGGTTAAGCAGTGTTTTAACTTCTCATGAGAGAACAAAAGCACACTTAACGTCGATCGAAGGTACTATTAGGCCAAGGTACAAACCAACCTAAAAGATGCAACATACAATTCACCCTAAAAGTGACTAAAACTTAAACTTTAACCATAAAATACAACCTAATTTAATAATGTAGTTTGGAGGAGGCAACTCAGGACTGCTAACAAAGTATCTTCTAGTCACTTGTGACTAATCAAACCGCAAACCCAATGACCCGGGGAGGGCGTGCGAGGATCCTGACTGGGTCATTTCAAAATAAAAATAAAACACAAAATCTGAAAAATTTAATCGACTAAGAAGTCTTAAGCAGCCTAAGGTTTTCAACCTCTAAAATCTGAAAAAGACATAAAGCCTTAAATGAAACTCTAATAAAAAAAGATCACCGAACGCAACACAATCTACGAAGATCACTTGGACAACGCAACCCATGCTGATAAGAATCTTTCGGTCGGAGTAGGTCTAACCGCCTCTCTGACTAAGTAGATCAAGGAACTTGACAACCTCGGGATGACGTAAAGCCATGGGCATTTTGACCGGGTTGTCTTAAATAAAAAAAACAAGAAATCAAACAAACTAAAAATAGTTTATGACTAACTCTGTTTTGCAGGGCTAATAAAGACAAAAGGTGGACATCATCCTAAATTTACTTTGAATGTTACTAGAGTCTGTTAACTCTGCTTTACATAAACGATCATTCAAACTACCTAAAACCCAAGGCATATGATGAACCTTAACTAAACCATTGACAACAACATAAAACTATAGGATAATGTGGGAGCTAGACAATATTCTTCTGAGTCGTCTGCTACCTTTCGGATAGGACTTTGAAATACCTTCGTTGAAAACAACCACATTTAAACTTTATAAGGAAAAATTACAACCTTAATCAGGAGTTTTCTTAAATATCCCGATATACTTAAGACGTACTTAACTATAAGGCCTTGTCCCCATAGGAAGAAGCAAACACATAACAAGTACAATAAACTGAATCTATGGTCGTGGGTTTTCTTTTGTTAGGTCTTCTTTGCGAGTATGCCTCTAAGGTGTCTTAAGTCGATACACTTCAGAGTTTCCTCCGCGAAGTCTACCTCACAAAAGCTTCCCCACATGTTTCTTTTGTTTGAGCCCGTCATTGTATGCCTTAGCCCTCCAATCTCTTCTCTCTTTAGATTATCCACACGATCAGAGAAAGATTTATTCGGAGAGAAAGAGCTATATGATGGTAGACAAACAGATGACTCCATAACAAAAATGACACAGACGACGATGAAGACTCGTGTGTGGCAAGGGGCGGAGAATTTGGGGGCCATGAATCCTAGGAGATAGATCTGGTCTAGGATGTGTCAAAAGGCGGGGTGATACTAACATCCTGAATGCCTCATGTAAGATAATCTCCACATCACATGACAATAAGATCTTTACCTCTCATTGAGAAGAGGTCGAGGTTATGGATGCCTATCCTGAATTGGAGGACTGCGCTTCTTCAATTGTTGATGAGTTGATCAAAGTCAACTTAGGCATTGATGATCCTTGTCCTACTTTTATAAGTAAACTCCCATCTGATTCTATGGCCGCTAAAGTCGTTGAAATCCTCAAGGAGTTTTGAGAGCACCATTCATGGATCTACTATGAAATGTCTGGTCTAGCTCTCGAGGTAGTGGTCCACCACCTAGCCATCGATCAGAGTATAAAGACCAAAATACTCATCGAGGCTAGTTTTTTAAGGGAGCATTCCTACCCTACATGGTTGGAAAACATCGAAACTATTTGAAAGAACAACTAACAAATATGAGTACGCATTGCTTTTTCCAGGACCTGAATAAGGCTTGCCCGAAGGACAACTTTTCTTTACCGATCCCAGAGTTGATGGTAAATGTCACTTCTACACATGCAATGTTCTTCTTCATGGATGACTTTTCTAGATACAACTATATTTGGATGGCCCCTGAAGAGGAAGAGCATACGATGTTTCATACGCCCATTGGAATTTTCTGTTGTAAATTCATGCCTGCGCAACCTACCAGCGTGAATCTTCTATAAAGATAAGTATAGGACTCTTTTTGTATTTTCTTTGAATTACTGCAATAAAGTTGTGTGTTTTCTTAATGTCATTTGCAATGAAGAATCCATATGTATTCCCCAAGCTTAGTGAGTAGTTTTTCCTTACTCTTTCTCCTTATGATAAGAATTATTATGTGTAGGATTAATATGGTTTGAAAATTTATTTTATTTAAAAAATTTATGATGGTATTCACTTAAACTTCATTTACATTGCAATTTAGGCATGTTGTAATGTAACAATTTATTATAATTGCATTAAGATCTGAGAGGGCGGTGCATTTCTCAACAAAGTGGAACCACATTTGATTTTATAGATGAGAATATAGTCCATGGGGTTGACTGCAAATAATAGGGAAATAAATGTTGATGGCCATAGAATTTGAGATTTTATGATGACAGACTAAAATCCCCAATTTGGTCCAGGATTTTGGAAACTAAAGCGAGATGTTAGCCCTCAGATGAGGGGAACATGGGAACTTAAGGTGAGTTGGTCTCTTCCCCGCTTAACCCTGGATTTACAGACCAAAATATGGATTAGCCAATGTTTTTTTTCGATTGTAAAGAGGATAAATAATAGGATTGCTCCTATTTGTCACAATACCACATTGGATTTTTAAACATTCTATTAATACACTAATTATGATCTCATCGCAAGGAGAAAGTGATTTTAATTATTTAATATATTTCCAAAATTTAATAAGTCTCATTAGAGTTGGTTTTTATTTACTTTCGTTAATTATAATTTTAGCGTAAAATTAGTAAATTTAGGAAAAGTAAAATTTTCTAAAATTCCAAATTAAGACTTGATAGTAGTATACTTCAATTAGCCTAAGAAAATTCTTACATCGCTTCTCTGTGGGATCGATAATATGGTCTTTAAAGAAAACCCTATATTACTTGAAACGATATGTATACTTACGTAATACCCCTAATGTGTATACAATTTTTTAAATTTCATAACATTTTGATTTTACATACTAGCCGCTAAATATAAATTGGGTCAAGTTTTTGGCCATCTTTTGAAAGCTAAATCACTTGTAATTACGGTTTGGGTCAACTACCGCCTTAAAATCATTCAAGATTGGTCGGTTGAATATAGAGTTATACTTCGGGGTGGAAATCCACCACAAGGAAATCCTCTGTTAGTGTATACTGCTTCTCATTTTCCCACAAAACTTATTGGGAGACTAACTTCCCTTAGGGCTTCCTCCTTGAGCCTGAGAAACACTATAACAATCTGGTTGGTGTAGTCATCTGGTTGGCAAGAATTCTTAGCATGTTGAACACCTGCTTGAATAACACATTTACTGAGAAACTTGTATCAATGAGGATGCTACTTGATAATTATTGATTATAGTTGTCATCATAATAGCAACATTATAGAGATTTCCTTGGGGGGAAGATCGTCATCATTGGGGTGGTTTGCTTCCTCTAAATATTAGTAAATGGGTGGGTGGCCCTTAGATTTTGGGGTGAAGGTTGCAACGTAGAGTTCCCCTATTTATTGCCTCTTCCGGTTTATCCTCTGGGGTGGTTTGTTTCCTCCAAATATTGTGTGCACATGTCTTGCGATGTGGATGGTGTTTGTTAGCTTTGCCCTTTCTCTGGGTTGCGGCTCTAGTGGCGACGAATTCGTTCAACTTCTCTTCTTTAATCGGCTCTTAAATCAAGATATGGAGGCATCTTCACTTTGTGTCATGCTCATGGCCCCAGTGGTACTTGAAATGTTTCTTGTTATCTCGGAGAAATGCTCTGGTTTTCATCGGTGGTGCTTTCTTGAATAGTTTCTTGTCATGAATGGCATCCACTATTTCTACCATGGGCACCCTTAGTGAGATTTTCTGAGGGAACCCGCGGTTGTATCGGGAATGCTCATGATGATGGGACGATCAATGGTGTTAGGCCTTAATTTGTCTCCTTTGATCCTCATGACAATGGGTGGAGTTGTTTCTGGGGTAGATCTCGTAGCATGGGCAGAAGATCAGTCGTATACTTTGTCTGGGTTGATTTTTGAAGTTCTGTGATGTCCTCTTCTAATGTTTGTGTAATTGTGTTTGGTGGGCTCTGGGGCATTCTTATAGGAAGTGATATACTTATTGGCCATCTCTGACAGCTCAATCATGCTCTGTGGCTATGTGTGGTGGAGTTTGACATGGAATCTTCTCGATCTCACACTTTGCGTCAATGCGATCTGGGCCATTTTGGGTTTCAGATCTTTCACATCCAACTTATTCCTCTGGAAGCATGCAATGAACGATTCTAAGCTGTCATCGACTCCTCGTTTTATGTTTCATTAGGATCAATTACTAGTTTTGGGTCTCAGAATGCCAAGAACTGCGATAGAAAGAGCCTCCTAAATTCCAGAAAGCAGGTGATCACTCTTGCAGGTAACCCGTTGAACTATCTTTTAGCACGAATTACCTCAGCGTTGTTAAGAACAATTTGCATTTGAGAGCATCAGAGATTTTTAGAAGGCATATGGAAGTTTTGAACGATGCGTGGTGGTCATTGGGGTTCGGGAATCCTTTGTATGAGTTTAGAACATGCATCTTCAACTTCTCAAAGGTTTAGTTCTCAAGGCTTGTAGTGAGAAGGCATTCTCCAGCATCCACAATAACTCGGTCCACACCCGTCGATTCCTCTCCTCCACAAGGGCATATTCGACACTATCTTGGTATAACGCCTCGTCGGGCTTCTCCTGCAAGTGGATTGTTCTTCTTCCTTTGTTCGGTGGTGATTCCCCTTAAGGGGGGTTGGGTGCCCCTTGTTGGGCTGTCTCTCCTCCTGAAACTGGGACAGTCCCTAGCGAACTTACTGCTCTGAGTACCTCCTCAAATTGTCCTGATATCATGTTAATGATTTGAGCCCTCAAGTCTTACAAGTCGTGCTGATCGAATTCCTTCCCTAGTGCACACTACTTCTGCCATATTCCTCTGACTAGATTCTCCTAGTGATTGTTACTGAGCTCATCTTCTTGTTGATGACATGTTTCCACTTTCACTGCACCTTAAATGATGTTGAATCCATAAATGTTTGAGAAACACGCTCAAGGTATAAAACGTCACACTGGAAATAGAGTATTGTAGAAAATAGTAGAGAATGTGTAACATTTATTCATGATATGAACCCCTATTTATAGGATTATGTCTTAGTGTTACAAGATTACAGATCAGTCCCCTCCTCAGTAGCCTTACAAAGGGTCTTTTAATAATTACAAAGATATCTTAATATAATAAAACAGGTAGTTTGATTCGATCGGTCAGATGTTCGGATCGCTTGTCCCGCCTTAGCTCCATCAGTACTTGATCCGAGGCTGACTTATCTGACGATCGGCCTGAAGAGAGCCAATTATCATTTTGCAGGGAAATCCCCTGACACGTTCTTCCGTTCGTCCAATCCACTATTCTCTTTACTAGCATCCAATCCGTCGCTTGTTGATAGACGTGGTCCATCGATTATAACGGTCGGTCGTCCCTTTCTCCCGAGCCGCCCGTTCACTTTGATTTTCGGGTCATCGTATTTTTATCATATTATTTTACAATTTGAAAATAAATTGGTTAATATTTATAAATGTGATTATATTATATTTATTTATTTAAATATTTTTGGCCTGCATTTGATAGTTTGATGGTACTAGTGGGAACTCTTTGGTTCTACATGAAAATTCAGGCGGAGCAAAATTTATCATAACATGCAAGAAAAATCAAAGTTGTATTTACAATCAACTTTATAAATATTCTCCACATTATTTAATTATTTTATTTTTCATTTTCTAATAAAATAAAACTATGGCCAAAGACTACAGGACATGAAAATATCATTTTAGTTATATTATATTAGTTTTGTCAATTTATTTTTTTTGTTTTTTATTTATTTAAAAACATATCATCCAGCTGGGCCCAACTTGTCGAACGTTGCTGGGAACTCTAACCCTTCGCCTGTAACTTAAAAATAAATAAATAATAATAACGACATTTACGTGCATCCCAGCTCTTATATATTTACATATGTAACACCTAAATTTTATTTCTTACATTTTATCACCCAAATCTTTCATATCACTAGGGCTGTCAAAAAAGCTCGTTGTTCGCGAACAGTTCGTGTTCAGCTCTTCAAGAAGTTCGTGTTCGATTCTTTCGATATGCAAACAAGACGAACACGAACAATTTTTTTCGTTTGGTTTGTTAAACGAACCAAACATGAACAGTGATGTGTTCGTTCATGTTCGGTTCGTTATTGTTCGAAATATAAAATAATTTAAAATAATTATATAAGAAATTTATGATATTTTAAAAATAATTATATATTATAAAAATTTATCATATTTTAAATAATTAAATTTCTATAAATTATAATAGATGAGAAATTATTAATAACAATAATAATATTATAATATTAATTATATTAATATAAATTTTATGATGTTATAATTAATATACTATATTATATATTAAAATAAAACTCTAAACAGAACCCTAAACTTCTCATTCGGTTTGCTTCATTTTGAGGAAGTATGGATTATCTGATGTGTATGGAATACCTGATCAATTTGCTTCATTTTGAGGAAGTATGCTATCAAAGCTAGGACTATCAAAAAAGCACATTGTTCGCGAATAGTTTGTGTTCGGTTCGCTAGAAAGTTCGTGTTCGATTCGTTTGATAAGAAAACGAGACGAACACGAAATTTTTTTTTTGTTCAGTTTATTAAACGAACCAAATACGAACAATGATGTGTTCGAACATTTCAAACACGAACACTAGCTCTGTTCGTTCGTGTTCGGGTTCGGTTCGTTTACACCCCTACATATCACATAAAATAACCACTATTTCTACTTTCAAGATTTAAATACACCTTTTCGCGTATGTAAAAGATATATAAATACATAGGAATTGAGTGGTATGAATGTAAATCTCCCTTAATAATTAATTAAATAATTTAAACAAAATATAACTTCGGCCATATTTTGAATTACCGGAGAAGTTTCCTTAATGAATGGCTGCGTGGAATTCATTTAGCTGTTTGTCGGGATTTTTTCGGGGCGTCGTGAATTCAATATTATATTAATTAAAAAAAGTATAATATTGTTATTTTCTTATTTTAATTATTAATACTTCCAAACATGCTTAATCGAATTACTTGTTATTATCTTAAATGAAATATTACGTTAAATTTTTAAAAAGCACCCTGAAGTTAGCCATAATTGCTAACATGATCATACATATATACAACCCCTCTTACTTCTGAGCGCTTATTCCATCATGACATAGGACACAAATTTACGTTCGGAGTTCAACAAGCACTTGCCACGTGGCAAAGTGGGTCCCACTGCAACTAGATTTTTTGATGAGTGGGCCCACTTGCCACGTGACTAGTGCTCATTGGACTCCGGACGTAAAATTTACTTCCGTTGTCCTGATAAAATAATTTTTCCAAACATCAAGCTGAGGATACATACATCTTTTCATAAATAACGAAATAATATCTTTACATAAAAAAAGAAAATAATTAAATAATTAATATGATTTTCCATACCTCATGAACCAAGGCAACTCTTCATTACAATAAGAGGAAAAAAAAAAGAAAAACAAAAATGATAAAAAGAACTAGTCAAAATCTAATTATTATTTAAACAAATTAGTATTTACATGTGAACCCATTTTCACTAATGGGCATTTTACATACATAGGATACAATTCTTATGTATTTACATTTCTCACCCAAGCTTTCAAATTTTGAACATAACAATCAAATCTTTAACATCACATAAAATAGTGCAATTACCACATTTTAAAAGTGAAATACATATTTTCTTGCATGAACTTAAAACACCAAAATGCTCTGTATGTAAATACAAATGTTTAGGGGTGAGATATGTAAATACATAAGAATTGTGGGCTATGTACGTAACTTCCCTTAGTGATATTTCAATAATTGTTATAAAATTTAATTTTTATCCCTAGAACTAAAACTCAGTAATTCCATCATGGAGATGAATAAAATATTTTCTTTGCATTATCTTTATTCAATTTTATTACAATATATGTTATAAAGATTTAATGTTAATGAACCAATCCAACAAATTTTGGTTTGGCAACCAAACATATATCACAATAAGGCAGTTCCTCTATTTGGCTAAAATTGTATTGATCACTATATGAATTATATGTGACTATAATGTAACTATAGAATCTAACTCAAGGAAGGGGAAAATTATTCCATACGGACAACATACGTAGAGCTGCGTACGGAATCCGCAAATAACGACTGAATAACTAGTGAATAACCTTCGAGATTATATATTTCATGATTATCGGGAGGTTATTGCGGTATTATTCCGAATAACAAATCAATAACCTCCTAATAATGCCCCAATAGCTTACGCGGTTTCACTTTTATATTTTTATCAGTTATTCGGGGTATTGTGATAGAAAAGTTCCGCTTAGACTGAAAGGAAAATTTTATAAGATGATGGTGAGACCTTCAATGCTCTATGGTGTTGAATGTTAGCCATTAAAAGTGAAGCATAATGTTAAGTTAAGTGTTGCCGAGATGAGAATGATTAGGTGGATGAGTGGCTTTACACTTAGAGACAAAATGCGAAATGAATTTATCCGTAATAGGGTTGGTGTTGCACCAGTGACGGATAAAATTAGAGAGAGTCGCCTTAGATGGTTTGGTCACATTAAACATCGACCACCTGATGATCCGATTAGGAGAGTAGATGTTTTAAATACAATTTATGTTAAGAAAGGCAGAGGTAGACCTAGGAAAACTTGGGCTTATTGCATAAAAAATGATCTTAATTTATTAGAATTAAACGAAAATTTGACATTAAATAGGACACAATGGAGAAAAAGGATTCATGTAGCCGACCCCACTTAGTGGGATTAAGGCTTTGTTGTTGTTGTTGTTGTTGTATTCAGGGTATTGTGAGGTTATTGGGAGGTTATTGCTCAAATAACGCTGCAATAACTTCCTAATAACCTGCTAATAACCCCCGAAGTTCCATTTTAATATTTTTCACAGAGTTATTATTGGTTATTCACTAGTTATTCGGTGGTTATTTGAGGATTCCGCACGCAGCGCTGCGTACATTGTCCGTATGGAATAATTTTCCTAAGGAAGGTGGGCTAAGAACAAATTAGAAACTAACAACCAAGCTCATTTTCAATAAGGCTAGTCTCCAAATCCCTAAATTTTGAATTAGTTTTTATAAAATATTTTCTACATTATAATGAGGACAAAAGGAATGCAAGAAATAAACAAGAAGCCTAAATTTTTTTTTTTTAAGATTTAAAGGAACCATATGTATATGATTGCAAATTTCTATATAAAGTGGACAACACATCATGTTCTTGGTTGACAAATTATAAGGGAACCTCCATTCTTAATATTCATATGCATCAATACATGTCTCATTAAAGATTAGCTTGTGGGTTATTATGATTAATCCTAGCTGACCTCTATTATACAACAAAATTTTATTTATGATTAAAGCTATAATCAAAATGGAATTTTTTATTTTGTTAAAAAATTATACAGTAAGATATTGAACTAAACTTCTGAACTTTATTATGAAATCACAATGTTTTAGTTTGATTGTGGACAATCAAACCTGCTCTATATTAAAATCCCAAATTTGTTGTATTTTATTAATTATATAAGATATGATAATAGATATAAGCGAGTATTATCTAATTACTAAAGCAATCTATATGCCTAATGTTTCTTATATTGAATATTGGATTCACTGATATGTTTCATACAACCTAATGAAATTATCCTCCAATGCATATATATATATATATATATATATATATATATATATATATATATATATATATATATATATATATATGCATTATCCCCCTTGATAGAGAGAGGTTTCCACCTGGTGACGTTGCTATGAGCGGCGTCGTTGCTCTAGGGTTTTCCATGGCACTCCTTCTCTCCGGTGATTCCTTCTCATCCCTTAGCTCTGTAAGTCTCTTTCCCTCTTCTCTCTTCCCTTTCTCTTTCTCCTGTGATGGCTAGAAGTTATGCGGCTGCGGTTGCTGGAGATACACCTACGGGCTCTACCCGTCACTCGTGTTTTTTCCCTCAAGCTTTCCATGATGCCTCAGCCTCTGGCAGTGGTGAGTTCACCTTCGTTCGAAAACTAGGCAAGAAGAATGGTAAACCTGCTCTTTTCCTCTCGGATGCCGAAATTGATCTCTTAGCTTCGGCTTGCCGTTTTACTTTGGTTGGAAAATTTCTGTATGGACATCCTAAACTGGAAATCATTCGTCAATATTTCGACTCCCTAAAATTAACTAGTCAATTGAAGGTTGGATTACTTAATGGTAGGCACATTTTAATGCAACTGAGTAATGAAACAGACTATACCTTGGTTTTTTCTAAGAAAGTCGTCAAAATTGAAAATAGATTCATGAAAATCTTAAAATGGACTGTTGATTTTGACCCCAAATCTGAACCCCCGGTAATCCCAGTTTGGGTCAAGCTACCGGAGCTAAATTGGCATCTATTCATTTATGAAATCCTTTATAATCTTGCTCAGGCTTTTGGTAAACCACTTCGCATTGACACACCTACTCTTGAAAGAAATAAGCCCATTGAAGCATGTCTCTTGGTTGAACGTGACATTACACAAACCTATCTGGATGAGCTCTGGATTGGCTCCTCTCATAACGGCTACTGAAAGAAAGCTGTACTGGGTCCCCACCCCCCTACTGCACACACTGTTTCATGTTTGGTCACTCTTCTTCAGTCAGTTATCGGCTTCACCCACATCTAAAAACCTGCTCGCCCCCCATCACCACTGATGCTAGGGATACCCTGCTCCACCTCCACCTGCTCTTCCTTTAAAACCCCCTCCAGAGCCTTCTAACCCCTTTGTCTCAGCTACTGATCCTGATCACTTTCCTCCTGCTACGAATCTCCCCCTGATCTCCTTACCATCCTCCCACTAATCTCTAAATGTTGATGTGGACTTAAATAATCCTCCTCTGCCTATTATTTCTGATCCAACACCCCCCATTGACCCTCCCACGGATCCACTACCAATTTCCCTTACTCCTGTTGTTGTTGGTGATGACATAGGAGCTACTTCTTTAGCTATTCTCTGTAATCCTTCTACTCTCACCCGTCCTACTACTACTCCATCATCACTGGAAGAACCACCTGGTCTTCCACCTTCAAACACTTCTTCACCCACATCCAAACTCCACCACCTTGGCCAAAATGTTATTGAACTTGAATGGAAAATTCAGAAGCACTCTAAGGAAAAAACCAAAAGGGAGTTAGCTCAATAAAATGTACTCAATATCATTCAAGAAGGGGTTTATATCTCTGATGATGAGTATGGGCTTAATCCTTCTGCTAGAAGGACTAGCTCACGCCACCATGTTTAACATTTTAATTTGAAATATTAGGGGAGTGGCTGACCCTTCCTCCCTTAATAGACTTAAGCACCTATGTAGGGTCAACAAAGTTTTCATTTTTGCTATCTTGGATCCTATGATGCATGTTAATACACAACAGGTCTTGAAACATTTTAAAAGATATCAATTGTATGCCAATAAAAATAACAAAATCTGGTTTTTTTGGAAAACCAACATTACCTTATCAATCATTGAGAATGATGACCAATTTCTAGTGACCCATTTCAAGATGGATCTTTTCCACAGTTTTGCCACTTTTGTTTATGCTGGGTCTCATCTCCAAGATTAGCTCTCTTTATGGCATAAATTTACCCTCATGGGTAATGCTATAACTGACAATTGGTTCATTGGTGGTGATTTCAACATGATTATGAGCCCAGTTGAAAAGAAAGGCAGTACAAGATGTGATTTACGTTTGATTAATAAATTTTGTAATGCAATTGATGAGTCTGGTTTGTTTGATTTGGGATACTCTGGATCTACTTTCACTTGGCGTAGAGGTTTACTCTTTCAAAGACTTGATCGTTATCTTGCCAATGGTTGCTTCATTAATAACTATCCCATTGTTCAGGTTAAGCACCTTAATGCTGCTTGATCTGATCATTCTCCTATTTTGCTCACTTTAGCCTTTCATGATAAGCCTGCTATGTCTCATTTTAAATTTCTTAACATATGGACTACACATGTGTCTTTTCACAGCTCTATTAAGCAAGCTTGGTCTCTATAGTATTCAGGTTCCCCCTGGTATAATCTTTGGCAGTTGCATAAGAAGGTGAGTACTCATTTAAAGGTTTGGAATTATACTGTTTTTGGCAATGTTCATAATAAGGTGAAGGAGGCTCAACAGTTGGTTGATCATTTTGAGGCAATACCTGATTCATCCTCTAGTTGGATGGATAATGTTAATACTGCTCATCAGGCTCTTCTGCATGCTATCAACTTAGAAGAGCAACTTCTCCAGCAAAAAGCAAATGATATTTATTTTACTGCTTGTGATCGTAATACTAAATATTTCCATGCCACCATCCAATATCGTAAGAACATCAATTGCATACTGAAAATTAAAGATGCACAAGGGAATTTTCAAATAGATTCTGATGTTATTGGCAATAGTGTTGTTCAATATTTTTCTTTTCTCTATCATGCTGATGAACACTACCCTTGTGTTGATCATATCCTTTTTTAGGATGATGTTACATATGTCAATTCTTTATCCTTAGCTGAAGTGCCTGATGAGCAGGAAATCTTTGGTGCCTTCAAAGCTATCAACCATAATAAGGCTTCTGGCCCTGATGGATTTACCTCTTCTTTCTATATAAATTGCTGGGATATTATCAAAATGGATGTTATTACTGCTGTTCAGTCCTTTTTCCTTGGGGAGAACCCGTGTAAGTACTTTACATCATCACTGATTGTTCTTATACCTAAGAACACTGATAAACTTACTTGAGAAGAATTCAGGCCAATCTCTCTTACTACTGTCATGTCCAAAGTGTTGAGTAAGATTATTGTGGCTCGTCTTCAACCACACCTCAATAAACTTATCTCTCCACAACAGTCTGTCTTTATTAAAGGCAGGGATATTACTGACAACATTTTATTAGCACAGGAATTGGTGGAGGACCTTGATAAAAAATGCAAAGGGGGCCATATGATTGTTAAACTTGATCTGAGAAAAGCTTTCGACACTATTTCTTGGGATTTTATCCTCACTGTTCTTACTGCTCGTGGTTTTCATTCTGATTTCTGTATGCTTATTAAATGTTGGCTTTCTGCCAATCATTATAGTGTACTTGTTAATGGGAATAGCTATGGTTTTTTCTCTGCTACCAGAGGCATTAAACATGGAGACCCTTTGTCTCCTACCATTTTTATTCTGGCATTTGATTATCTCTCCAGGATCATCAATAGATCACATCTTCTGCACCCACACCTTCACTATTCCCATAAATCTAAAATTGTAGTGTCCCATCTTGCTTATGCTGATGATGCTATTATATTTTCTAATGCTAGCAAACCTTCCATCGAGATCCTGATGCAAACACTAGAAACTTTTCAAATTACCTCTGGTTTAACCTTCAATAAGCACAAATGTTCCTACTACTTTAGCAAATCTATTCCTCATAGTAATATTACTTGGGCTTCTGATTTTTCTGGCTTTAAAGCAGCAAAACTGCCTTAAATATTTTGGGGTTAATCTCATTAGAGGGAGAATAAACCAAATTCAGATGGATGAAGTGGTGCATAAGATTAAGGCTAGAATTAATGATTGGCGTAATATCTTTTTATCCAATGGTGACAGGCTTACTTTACTTAAAAGTGTGCTTTGCAGCTTACCTAATTACACTATGCTGATGCCAGAGTTAAAAAGAGCACTCAAAGATCTCTTGAAGTCCTTTTTAACAAATTCTTTTGGGTGGGAAGTGTTACTGGTAAGATGGTCTACTTGGGCAAAAAATTGTATGCCTAAAATCTCTAAAGGTCTGGGTTTTAAAACCTTACAATAGACTATGGATATTAATATGTTGAAACTTTGGCATAAATTCAGATCTCAAGATTCTTTGTGGGCTCAGTTTTTACATTCTAAATACCGTTCTTCTTCTCATCCATCTACTGTTTAGTGAAAAATTGGGGACTCTAAGCTTTGGAAAACTATACTCCTAGCTCGACAAACTGCATCTAACTTCATCATTTAGGAAGTGGGAGATGGTCAAATCTTCTTCTGGAATGATCACTGGGGTACTACAAACACTACTAATATCCCCCACTCCCAAAATGTTAACCACTTATTAGTTTCTGATCTTTGGGAGAATGGCAGCTGGAGTACTGTAAAGCTTAGAGAACTCTGTGGTGATTTTGCTCCTCTCATCTCTCAAACTTCTATTCAAGTTAATCAAAGAGATAAACCTATATGGAAATTTCAGTCTGTTCAATCTATCTCTAAAGCTCTCTATACCCATACTAATTTCTATCATATATGGCATTGGAGTAAGTATATTTGGAATCAGCTCATCTCCCCATCTGTTTCTTTCTTTCTCTGGAGATATTTTCACTCTCTCTTACCCACTGATGATATTTTAAAATTAAAAGGATTAAAATTGGCATCTTGCTGCTATATTTGCCAAAGAGATGCTGAGTCTACTTCTCACCTCTTTTATGATTGTTATTTTGCTAAGGAAGTTTGGCTCACTTTGGGACAACATTTTGGAGTGCATTGGCCAAGAAATTATAATATGGAGATGCGTGTTGGCAGGCTGTATCAAATATTCCTGCTAAGTTGCATTATTTCCCTTTAATCTTCCTTTGGTTCTTATGGTATGCCAGAAATGACTATAAATATTCTGCATTTCCACCTTCTCCCCTTACCACTGTCTCTTACATTTTAGCTAATTTTAAAAAGGCTACTAATACTTTGCCTGAGGGGAGCTTTACACCTACCCTCATGCTGGTTAAATGGCTTCCCCCTCCCTTTGGATGGCTGAAAGCTAATATTGATGGAAGTTGGACTACTAATGTTGTCTGTAGTGCTGCTGTCTTTCATAACTTTGAGGGAAAGTGCATTTTACATTTTAGCTCACCTGTTGTGGCTTCTACTCCTCTTGAAGCTGAGATTTGGGCCCCCTTTTTAACCTTGAGAGTTCCAATTTCCTGCAGTATTACTTTTTTACTTATTGAAATGGACTCCCAGATGCTTTTTAACATAATTACAAAAGCCTCCACTCCTCCTTGGTATTTACATTGTTTATTGCAACGCCTGTATGGTTTAATTGATGCCAATAATTTAAGCATTGATTACTCTTTTATATTGAGGGAAGGTAATAAGCCTGCAGATTGGCTTTCTAAGCAAGGCTTTAATTCCATTCTAATAGGTTCGAGCCCCCCCCCCCCCCCCAATGAGAACTTATTTATTAGGCTCCTTATATAAGGACTTAATTTCACTAATTGCTTTTGGTTCTTTATCTGTCTGAATATTCCCTTGTCTTTGTTATTGTTTATTTGGTACAGGGCAATGCTATCTGGCTTCTGGTTAGCATTCTCCATTGCAACTGGCACTTCTTGCTGGATTCTGAACTGGAGCTGTATCTGCTGATATTACTGTTCTGTTACTGCTAGGTTGTTCTTTTGTGGGCTTTTCTTTTTAGGATTCCCTTTTACTGATGTAGGAATTTTATTTGACTCCCCATCCTGCTGGATTTTTTTGGACTGGATTGTTAATGTACTGTTCTGCAAGGCTTCTTGTTTGGGGTTTTCTGTTTTGGACTTCCTTTTACTGCTGCAGGTTGCTACTTGGTTTTCATTTTGAGGACTGAAGACGACAACTGGATGTTTTTGGATGTCTACCTCCTCAGGCAACTATTTCCTTATGCTTTTCTACCTTGGATATCCTCTGCCTGCTGCACACCTTCTCATTCCTGTGAACCATATAGGCTTTCAATGCCTTTTCTGTTTGGTTTTATTCCTTGCATGCTCGTTTTTTTCTGTTTGGTTTATCCTTTGCCTGCTTCCAGGAACCTGTTGGTTCTTTGGACTGGATTGTCAATGTACTGTTCTGCAGGGCTTCCTGTTTGGGGGATTTTTTTTCTGTTTTTGGATTTCCTTTTACTGCTGCAGGTTGCTACTTGGTTTTCTTTTGGAGGACTGAAGACGACAACTGTCTACCTCCTCATGCTTTCAATGTCTACCTCCTCTGCCTGCTGCACACCTGGACCATAGAGGCTGAAGATGGACAGAGGTCTTTCGTCTTTTCTTTAATGTTTTCTTTTGAGATTTCTCTTTTTGTATACTGTATATTTATATACTTGTATTTTTTGGAGAATTTCTTGTGTACGTTGTACTGTGGATGGTGGAACCCCTAGGGGTGAGTATTATGTATTCTTTTTGGTGTTTTTGTAGTGGGGATCCACAACCCCTCAATTATGTACTCAATTTTTATATATTAACCCGTAGGGAGCCATAAGTGCTATTTCCCCTCAATTATGTGTTGGTGTGTGTGCGTGTGTGTGTGATTTATTTATTTATTTTGAGGAAAATATATGTGTGAACTTAATTCTAGAAATGAAAATCCACTTGAGGACGGTGATCTATCTTAGAAATTAATTTAATGAAAATAATACAATAATGATTTTTTTATATGGCCGCCATGGTCATGATGATATTACAGGTGACATAAATTTGGTGGTCCTATTAGTGGAATTCATTCAAGGCTATGTTATGCTCATATAAGTAAAATTTTAGGAAGGTGAAAGGGAAGAAGATGATTAATGATCCTTTATAGTGTCATGCATAAATGAAATATATAAATGCAATTGATTAAGCAACCAAACATTTGATAATATATAGACTCTATAAAAATGAATATATATCTTTTTTCCTCATCATAAATTTTACTACTCGGTTACTAGCTATGTTTTAATAAGTAAATGATATAAAATTTATGATAATCTATATTCTAAAGATCGATCTTCCGATTTTCAAGGAGTACTTGTTACGAAGTGATAAAAATCTCAAGTTGTAATAAACTTAAATTTAGTTCTCCTATTATGGCATAATTAGCTTAATACGATCCAGAACCATGTAAGGGCTACATTGGGTCAGGGCATGGCACTGAGCATGGTAATTAAAACCCATACTATAATCATGAAATATTTGAAAAATATGCATATGCTAATAAAAATAAAGGTAATAATCATTAAAGTCATTTATTTGTTAACTCTAGTCATGATCATAATAAAACATCCACATATTTATAAAGCGGGAGTCAAACGAGATTTTCAAATTAATGATTTAATGAAAAAATAAATATTGCACATTTATGTTTATGAATCAAGGGTGAGAGCATGTATGCAATCAAAAATATTTAATAAACATAATACAGAAAAAAGGATTATGTCTTGGGAACATAAATTTCTCTCCTTTGGAGGGAGAATTACTATTCTGAAAAGCATAATTGGCTCGTTACCTCTTTATTATTTACAAGTGATGAATTTACCTTTGAGTTTCATTAAAAAACTTGAATTACTTTTTAATAAATTCTTTTGGGATGGATTTGGTAAGAATAATATCCATTGGATGAGTTGGAAGAAGCTTTGTAAACCTTATGATAAAGGTGGATTGGGTTTTAGGAGTCTTCATGACTCTATAAAAGTCAATTATATGAAACTATGGTATCGTTTTCGTATGAATAACTCCTTATGGGCTTCTTTGATGCATGCTGAGTATTGTTTAAATACTCATCCTTTAGCTATTACATCTACTAAATCTGGCTCTCTTTTGTTTGGAAAGAAATGTTCAAGGTTTCTAAGAGTACATAAAAGCTACTTTGCTGGGATATTGGTTTTGGACATTGTTCTTTTTTGTATGAGGATTGGATGGGTAAAGTTGCTCTAGTGGATTACTGTGGTGGACCCTTTGATAGTAATGTCAAAGTTCAAAATTTATGGTACAATGATAGTTGGATGTTTGACATTCTGTCACATATTGTTAATTTAAATGATGCTAGATTTATAGCTTCCATTCCTATTTCTAGAGATAAGAAGGATAAATCGATTATTAAGAAAAAGATGGGGGATTCTATTTCCAAATGTTTTGCTAATTCTTTTCAGGATTTCTAAGGCTTGAATATGGATTGGCTTTGGAATCCTTGGTTGAAGCCTTCAATGGCTTTTTTTATTTCGCATGTGCTTAATAACATCATTCCTAATGATGATATTCTTAAGCTCAAAAGTTTGCGGTTTCCTTCTCGCTGCATTTTATGTAGAGCTCATGTTGAATACATCAATCATTTTTTTAGTAATTGTAGCTTTATATCTGAAATTTTGGTTCAGCTTTCAGAGAAAATTATGAATTTCCGTATGGATCTTTCTATCAACTCTATTGCTGATTTGTTAGATAGGTGGAAGAATTTTGGTAATAAGTTCTTTAGTATTATTCTTTGTGTGGTGCTGTGGTTAGTTTGGATTTCCAGGAATAATGCTCTATTTAATGATGAAGTATCTAATGTTCATCATAGTTTGAATCTAATTTTGGGGTGTATCAGTAGATGTCTCAGCTTTACAAAGTTTAAAGGAGGTGGTTTGGAATTGTTCAATAGGCAATTTCAACAGCTTATCAGAGTGAATACTTCAGTTTGCTCTATTAATCTAACAATGTGGAAGAAACCAAATGCTTCTTTTTTCAAAATTAATATTGATGGTTGTTGGAAACCTAATTATGCTATTATTGGTGGTGTTTGCTAAGATTTGTTGGTTCTATTGCTTGTTGGTTTGCAGCTCCTACCGTTCTTCTTCTCCTTTTTCTTCTGAAGCAGATGCTGTTGTGTTTGGACACATGGTTGCTAAGAAATTGGGATTAAAGAATTTGGCTATGGAAATGGATTCTCTGATTCATTGGAATTGTTGTAGGTTAGCAATGGAGCCTCTTTGGAAAATTTTAT
This sequence comes from Papilionanthe hookeriana x Papilionanthe teres, assembly GCA_022702705.1. Lineage (NCBI taxonomy): Eukaryota > Viridiplantae > Streptophyta > Magnoliopsida > Asparagales > Orchidaceae > Papilionanthe > Papilionanthe hookeriana x Papilionanthe teres. The sequence goes on along the minus strand of CM040436.1, from coordinate 23,015,686 downwards.
TGCAGATTCGAAGGATTAAAGACTTATCAATTGGTTTGAATGTGTTATGGAATCATGTTTCTCATGATGGCAACTCTGTAGGTCACTAGACTGCTAAGTCTGGATTGAAGATGTCTTCTGCTAATGTTTTTTTTTCTTGATACATTGTTGTCTTTAGCTTTTAAAGATCTTAATTAGTCGTTGATTTCTAATTCTGGGTGTGTGAGTTCTTTTTTGTTTTTTGGGAAAAGAGGACCTTAGTTTTCTTGTTTTGTGTGTGTGTTGTTTGGTGTGTGTTAGATAGGACCTCTTTCCTATTTTTGTATTTTTCTTTTCGATGGAATGCATAAGGAGCCAAAGCTGCTCTTTTTTTTTAAAAAAAAAAGGATTCTATAAAATAAATAGGTGAAATATTTTACCAAATTGTTAATTACAAAATGCTCTCTAAAATAAAAAAATTAAAAATACTTATTGGATTACTTAGATTATAAATATATATGCACCAAAGGTAATCATTTTTCTATGCAACAACCTATACCAAATACTTACCTTTTAGATTTTAGTACCAAAATAATTTTAAATCCAAAAGTACTAAGAGCTTACAACATATGCAACGGGCAAGAAAAAATAAATAACATGCTTTTAAAAATCTAAATATGTGATGTTATAGTAGTAGATCATTTAAACATATAAACATAAATAAACTTAAGAGATTTATGACTCTACCATTATGCTTTATATATGACTTTATTATCAAGAAATAATAATTAAACAAGCATATAGAAGTAGTGCTAGAAGAGGCAATATATTGTAAAACAATAAAACTTAGGTGGAAAACTACCATTCTTCAAATAATTTCAACATTGATGTCATTTATTAAACTAACAACATTTTATTTGTTGTATTCATTCTCATTTACATGCAATGAACATGAATCAATTGAAGCTTTTGAATCACTCCTATTTTGACATACTTAAGATCATCATTTTTGTTTTTCAATATATTGAAAATATTATTAAAATTAAATGAAATTATTATTCAACTAAACATGTGATTACATTGCTCAAATTTTAGGGTATTTACATACTTACTATATAATTTTTAGTTATCTACAGATCTAACATCAGAACTTTCATATTTACTTCATATCACTCAATTCAATAATATCACATTTAAAATATCATTATTGCTAATATTTTAAAAGGGAAACACACACATACACACAGATATATGGATGTATGTATACAAACATACATACATATGTATAGATGTATGTATACATATGTATATATAAATGTATACATATATGTGAGTGTGTGTGTAAATTAATTAAAGGGAAACGATATTTGAGTCCGGCAGACCCCCTCAAATATCGTTTCTCTTTTGCGCTAGGGCACCTATGGTTTGGTGTCTGCGCCATGTGCTGATTATTTGAGAACCCTGCACCACAGGGGATTGAACCCGTGACTTGAGAGGACTTACAGTAAACCCCACCAACTAACAGGCCACGACTTGATACACACACGCGCGCGCAAGCGCCCGCGCACACGTATGCACACACGCGCTCGCACACACACACACATACATACATATACACACACATACACATACATACATATATAAACACATACATATGTGTGTAAATATATTTATGTATATGTATATTTTCTCAATTTATGCGTGTCATTCTTGCGTAGGAGTCATATTAATCTTTTATGTAATGTTTCAATTTTATTGGATGTCTTCAAAGAGACTTTATATATATATATATATATATATATATATATATATATATATATATATATATATATATATATATATATTATTATCATGATTGTTAGAAAATATGAACGTTAAATCTCTGACAACATTAATGGACAGCAGAGGATAACTTTCAAGCAAAACATGTCACAAATTTCTTATCATATGGATTAATAGATGTCAGTAAAATCATATAATTTGAATGATTGATAACTCCAATTCCATCATCATATGGATTAACAGCTGTGAAACAGAATTTTGTCTTTATTTAACTGAGAAATTTATGTTGTTCAATGATCAAACTTATATTTTCCTTAAGGCTATCTTGATCTTATCCTGAAAAGCAATTATATACTAACTGATAGATTTTTATTTATTTTATTTGAATTTTAAATTATGGAAATTGATTCATATCACATGAAAAAATTCACTATGAAAAAAATAAAGAGAATTGTACAAGTTACACCACACTGTCCTTTCCACACTTCTAAACACTTTAGAACTTTCATCTCGTCTCCGTTGAACAAGGAAAAATGAAATTCAATATCACTACAATACGTCAAACCGAAACTTTAAGCGAAGAACTGCTCAAATTCAGTTGCAGACATTAGGGCGCCGCTATAGTGGCGTTACCGCGTTCCAAAATGGGGGGAATTTTTGCATCCGGACGACGTATGCAGAGCTGCGTACGTTGTCCAATCAGAAATTTTAAAAAAAAAAAATAAAAGTGGGCCCCATCTCATACACTTTTGCGGTGAGGGTGTGATCTTATTGGACGAAGACGTACGCAGCTCGTCGTCCATATGCAAAAATTTCGCCCAAAAGGGAGCTAAGGTTCTGCAGCTGCATTCAGACCAAATTAAAAGGCTAAAGTCAAGGCAATTAGAGGGTGATATTCAACGCTGAAGTCAACGCAGATTTTTCCCCAAGATAAGCATGTTATCTACAGTAACTTTGAATTTCAGCACATTATGCATTAAAAATAATAAAGTCTTCTCCTCCTAAAAAGAAAGTTTTTTTAATATTAATGTTTTTTTTAAAATCGTGATTAAGATTTATATGATTATACTTTTTATAAATTAAAAATATTTTTTTAATTATACTATTATTAAAAAAAAAAGACTAGTATTCCTTACAAACCACAGTAGCAAATGTTGATCATTAGTACAAATCACCCTGTAAGTTCTACTAGGAACATATAATTCTTATCCAATCAAGACGGTGCATGGTGCGAAGATGATTTTGCATGCAGTATAGAACAAACATGAAACATTATGACATTCAAATGCAATGGTCGATCGATGTGATATGGTTGTTAGAGGTTGATCGATCAAAGTGACGGAGATAGTCGATTGATGTTATCGGGTCGTTGGATGCCGATCGATGGAAGCGACGGAGATCGCCAATCAATGTGATTGTGCCGTGGAGGTTGATCGAGCGAAGCGACGGAGAACACTAATCGATGTGATCGGGTAGTTGGATGTCAATCGATCAAAATCACAAAGATCGTCGATTGATGCGATCGGGCCATTGGCCAATCAATCAAAATGTCAGAAATAGCCATTGATACGATTAAGCCATTCAAGGTCAGTTGATTGAAGTGATGGAGATCGTCGATCGATGTGATCCGACCGTTGGAGGTCCATCTATTGATGCGATGGAGATCATCGGACAATGTGATCTGGTAGTTAGAGTTCAATCTATCTAAGCAACGGAGATTACCGATCAATGCGATTTGGCCATTGAAGGCTGATCGATCGAAATGATGGAGATCGCCGATTAATGCGATCGGGCTATTGGAGGCCGATCGATTGAAGCGATGAAGATCACTATTAATGTGATCGGGCTATTGAAGCCAATCGATCGAAACAACAGAGATCGCCATCGATGTGATCGGGTCATTAGGGGTGGATTGATTGAAGTAATAGAAATCGCCGATCGATGTGATCGGGTTGTTGAGGCTGATCGATCAAAACGATGAAGATCGCTGATCGATTTGATTGGGTCATTGATGGGGGTGATCGATTGAAGCGACAGAGATCGTCGATCGATACAATTTGGTCGTTCGGGGACGATCGATCGAAGAGACGGAGATCATTGATCGATGTGATCGGGTCGTTGGAGTTCATCGATGCAATCAAACTGAAGGAGATAGTCGATCGATGTGATCGGGCAGATGGAAGTTGATAGATGCAATCGAGCCATTGGAGGTTGTTTACTCGAAGCAATGGAGATTGTCGATCAAGACGATCAGACCATTGGAGGTCGATCAATGGAAGCGACGGAGACCACCGATTGACATGATTATGCCATTGAAGGTCGATTGATTAAAGCGATGGAGATCGCCGAGTGACATGATCGGGCCATTGGAGGCCATTTGTTCAAAGTGAAAGAGATCGTAGATCGGCATGATCAGACTGTTGGAGGCCGATCGGTCAAAGTGATAGAGATCGTCGATCGACACGATCAAGTTGTCGGAGGTCGATCTCTTGAAGCAACGAAGCATGCAAAATCAACACTTGTTCTACACCAAGGAATCATGCAATGCATGCCATGTGAAGGCAATCACATATAAAGATGAAATCTAGTCATTTTGACGACGACCGAATTGCCCAAAGTGAAGTGGCGGACATGTCGATCGAACCAGTATTGGTCGGTTAATCGAGATAATAGGAATAGTCGATCAAGCATTCGTACCAGTGGCGGCCGATCGGTTAAAGCAACAAGATATCATGGAGAAATCGATAAGTTTTCCATGCACATTTTGAAATCCATGCAAGCTTATGATGCAATATGAAATACATGCAATGAGATATGCTCTGATTGGATCCGACGACAAATCATGCTCGTCCTAACATCCTCATGGGATTCTAGGGTTTTATGGAGAGCTGTTCCAAGATCTTATCTTTTTTAAGCTTGTTGTGTAAGCCGATACAAAGCCCATCTCTGGTTGATTTGGTTAACATGAGAAAGACTTCTTTTATGAAGAGAACCTTTCAAGTGATGAAAGATTTCTTCATTACTGAAGCTTTCTTGCCCTTAGGGCTGTAACTGAACCAACACATTAGATGTATAACTCGAACTCAATTTACTTTAGACTCAATCATGTTCGTTCAAATTAGTAAAAAAACAAGCATGGATAATATTTAAAAGCTCGAAACTTAAATGAACTAAACCTGAACATAGTCGAACTTGTTCATTTATATTCACAAACACACTTGTTTGTTGTTCAACAAGTAACTTGTTGAATACTTGATATTGTTGACCTCACTTTTGGTTGAGTCTCCCCTTAGAATAGCCTAGGGTCTAGCTATAGGACTCTCCTGGTGACTTTCTTAGAAGACTAGCCATGGAACCCTTCCCCATAGAAATTCAGACTTTTCTCACTTCACTGAGAGTTTTCATATGCTTAAGGACTAACCTCCAGCTTTTGAGAGGAAGAGACCAAGCATAATGAAGCCCAGGGGATGTCTCCTATAGGTGGTCAGACCTTAGGATCTATCCCGGGAGGTCTGGAACTCACACCACACTAACACTACACACTCACAACCCTAAATAAGGCACATCACATTTTATCCCCTAACTCTTTGGAAACTCATGTAAGTGGTTTTCCCAAGCTCTTAGCCTCAGGCTAGGGTTTGGCTAGTACCAACACATAGAGGACCAAATGAGGGTGACCCTTGGTCCATGACTCAATCTAAATAATTCCATACTACTCACCTTCAACCAACCTCAGTTTTTTCAAAAATTCAATTTTTGACCCTAGAATACCCAAAATATCTAAAATACCCCCAAAACCCTAAAATCCCCCAAAATTTCCAAAATCATCCAAATTACCCATAATTTCTCCAAAAATCATCCCAAAATACTTTCTATGAGATCGGTTTGATTTTATATTCTTCAAAATTGAAATATTATTTTTCAAAAATCTATATATGTATATATATGTGTGTATATATATATATATATATATATATATATATATATATATATATATATATATATATGTATATATATGTGTGTATATATATATATATACATTAAATTAAATCAAATTTCTATTTTATAAAACTATATTCTAAAACCCTTTTCAAAACAAAATATCAATCTCACCAAATTTAACGACCGATAGATATTAAGCTCGATGATAGCTCATATCATATATGTTAATTATATAAATAAAATTTAATTAACTAAAATATTAGTTTGTTTGTTGATAACTCGATGATAGCTCGTTTCATATATGATATATAAATACTTCATATTAAGTTTTTGTAGATTTTAAAGTTGACATTTTTAGTTGTTTGGTAGGATTTATGTTAAATCATGCTTAAATGATATACAAATTATTCCACAAAACATCTCTTAAGCGAGGGATTTAGGGCCAAATGGAGAAGAAACTAGATTTAAGATGTGGTAGGGTTTAGAGTTAATAATTAATAATTAATAGCTACAATCAAATTTATAAAACTATTTATTGATTTCTCTGTATGAAAATCTAGATGCTCGTTTGAATTTTTAGCACGTTCAATAGCTCATTTAAATTTATTAAGAAATTCATACTTATTTTTGATGAAATTGCACTTTAAAGAATGATATTTTCTTTATTTTGTTGTAGGAATGAATAATTTAGGTGATAAAAGCAAAAATCATAAAAATGAGCGAATTTGGAGCAAAATCATGCAATTTGTGCTGAGTCGCCGACGGCGAGATCGAGCCCGCCAACGGCGAGGTTACAAGAAGAAAATTCGAAGAATTTATAACGATCTCGCTGACAATGAGCCCGAGCCAGTGACAACGAGCTAGAGCGGTTTGAAGATCTTCTAGAAGCCTCGCTGACATGGCGAGAGTAGTTCGTCATCGACGGCGAGAGTAGTTCAAATGAGCACGGATACATTGAACCCGGACACTTTTTGAAGGGATGCTTACGCACCTCTTGGTCCTTTGCTCACCTCTATATATAGAGGCCGAAAATCGATCTTTTGTGTGCAATATTTTAGTCTTTTGTCTAGTTTTGTGTGCGATTAGTGTGTCTTTAGTGAGTCTTTAGTGAGTTTAGTGAGTAATTAGTGAGTCGTCTCAGTCTTGGAAGGAAGAGTGAAAGGAACTACGAGGAGTCTGTTTGGGGATAAATCGAGATAAGTATTTGTATTTATTGTTTTTAACTTTAAATGAAATCCATGCTTAGTTTAGTTCTCATGCATTCTGAATAGTTTATTAGTCTTTCTCCCTGTTTATGAAATTAAGTGACTTGATGAAATTAAAATAGAGATACTTTTATATATATTAATAAATTGTGATAATTTTTACTTAAAACTTAATTTACTTTCAACTGGCCATTTGATTTGTTAAAATATGTTGATTATCAACTATAGTAAAAATTACATCCGATATTCGGGGAATTCAAAGCCTTGGAAGGAGGGTGCAAATAAATAGGAAATAATATCATCGGGGCGTAGAATCGAGCATTTTAGTGTGACGTACTAAAATATTCAATTCGGTCCTATTGTTTGAGAGTCGAAGTGTAGATGTTAGCCCTCGGGCGAGGGAACGTGGGAGCTCGAGTGGCGGTCGGTATCATCCCGTACTTAGCCGCAGATTCGTGATCAAACATAGGATTAGTCGATATTCTTTACACCTGGACTAAAGGGTAAAGAATAGGAATGCTCCTATTTGTCACAATACCTTAAAATTATCTATTTAAATTCATCAATCACTTAAATTTCTAAATAAGGGGAAAGATACTTTTCTCGAATAAGTTAAGACTTATTTAGCAATTAGTTTAATTTCCTGCACTTTCAATACGTATTAATTTTCTACTTAGTTAAGTTACCTAATTAAAATACTTATTTTACTTTATTGCGCTCAAATTTAAAATTCCAAATTTTCGTATACTATTTTAAAAATTATTATTATTATTTTAAATTAGTTGTTATTTAATTTTCTCTTTCCCTGTGGGATCGATAACCAGGACTCCACTAGAGCCCTGTATTACTTGATACGATACGTATACTTGCGTAGCATCCACAACATAAACAATTACAATTCTATACATATAAATAGCGGGGTCAAGTTTTTTGGCGTCGTTGCAATTAAATTAAAAATAACATAATATAAAAATGTGGGTCAGAAAGCTCAACACAAGCCCAAGCCAAACATGAACAACTTATAATTATATTAAGCCAAGTTTGAATTATGATATACTCAGCTCGACTCAACTCTCATATATCCCAATTCGGCCTAGGGAATGAAGTATCGTAGTGATCTTCATTTTCTAAACCACACAAGGGTTCCATCTGACCCATACGATAGTTAGAACTACCAACCCAATCATATGATTATAGCAATCCTTTATTTTGGGTTTTTGGCTAAATGGGGGTAGGATTTCCTCTTGGATTCGTTAGGGAAACATAAAAAGCACCTAATCCTAGAGGCTTTCTCTATCAAGGCAACCTAACCTAGATCTCTAACACAGAACCTAGGGCTTTTCTATGAAAGCGGGAAAAAGAAATGTTTGACAACTTTCACCTACATGACGGTTGTCAACGTGTTTCTTTCAAATGGTTAAGCTCTCCTTCATATGAGAGATAGTTCTCCTTCCTCCTCCTACAAAGTAAGAAAAAACTCTCCTCTTCTAATGTAGCTCCAAAGGAACAAACACTCACCTCTCCTCTTAGATATGAAGTAGAGAAAATAAGAGTTTTTTGGAGGAAATAAAGTGGGAAAAGAAGTAAAATCATTCTCAAGCCTTTTTCCTTAGCTCTCTAAGTTCTCCATTCTGCTAAAAAAAATGTGTCCAACTCTATTTTCAGATTCTAGACTTAGTCTCACATGATGTTAGGAAAAAGAAGGAAAATTTCCCTCCCATGCATAAAATAATGCCCCCCTTTTTGTGTGGCACCTTCTCAGATGCCTTTGGAGAGGTGGGCAGCCATGCAAAGCTTCCTATTAGATCATAGAATTCAACCCATGTCCAATGGGAAGCCAAGAAGGGGTGAAAAATTTAATAAATTTGACACAGCTGTATTTGACTGCTTGGTGCGTGCGCAGGCGCGCAAGCCCACAGGGGCACAAATGTGTGCAAGTGGGGAGCGCTGGCATGTGGAGTTGCACGGGCGTAGGGGTTTGACTAGGTGTGCTAGAGAGAGAGATGGATGCGTGCACGGTAGCACACAAGAGGTGTGTTAGAGGCACATATTAGAGTAGGTGAGCGCAAATAGGTGCTGAAAGGTGCGCGCGTGTGAGCTCAAGCAGGGGTGTGCATGGGAAGCGTGTAGGCATGCACAAGCACGTGTAGACGTGCATAGGCGCGGAGGCACAGTGGTGTTGGATTTGGCTAACGGAACTAGATTTGGGAAGCCAAGAGGACAAATTTAGCTTGCACTGAGCCTAAATTTTGGCTTGCGCAAACATCATAAATATAGGTGTCCTTTCTAGGTAAAAATGACATTCCAGATGCGCTTGCGTGGCCTGTTTCGTCATCTGCATGCATTATTTGGGTTTCCTCCAATTTTTATTAATTGTATAAAAACTTATATTGACAATGTTAACTTTTCTATTATTATAAATAATGAAATGAAAAGTAATTTTTCCTCTTCTTCTAGTTTAAGATAAGGTTGTTCTCCTTTTCTGTATCTTCTTACCATCATCAAGGATGTTCTTTCTTTTTTATTAGATTCTCATAATAATCACACAAATATTTGTATTAATAAATTTATGTTGATGATATCCTTATTTTGAAGAAGCTGATAAAGATTCCATCAAGTATCTTTTCTCAATTCTAAGAGTTTTTAGCAAGGCTTATGTTCTTCAAATTAACTTCTCTAAATCTACTATTTGCTTTTCTAACTTGCAATAGTGGTTTCACTTTGAATTTTTATTAAAGCTTCTAGAGTATTTGCTTCTGATCGTCACGTCTTTATAAATAAGCTTCATTCTTGCTTGGCCAGTTGGAAACAAATGATTTTATCTTTGGCTAACATAATTTAATTAGTGAAATTTAACATTGGGATATTTATATTATTGGTTTTGTTCCTCTACTTTGCGTAAATATTTAATAATGACATTATGTTTGGTTTTAACCAATGCTTGAAACTTATGATAAATGCTTAGAAAATTATAACGATATTTTATAAGATAAACTTAACAACAATGTGTACAATTTTCACTAAACGAAATATAATATCAAAATCACCTTTTTATTAGAACAATCTATCATATTCACATATCAACATGAATTATATCAAATGGAGCAGGAGAAATATAAAGACTTTTATAAAAGAGGAAAGCAAAAAAATTAGACAATTTACAACCCCAATAATTTGAAATATCATGAGTTTGTAATTTTCCTAAAGCTCCCATAGAAGCCAAATATTTTAAGCAAGAATTTTAAACATTTCTAAGATGATAATGACATAATAAAAGCAAGAATAAGAAGAAATTAGATGGAAAAAAGATAGGTCGAAACTAGAAGTTGCAACAGCCATAACTCTTAGATCATCCAAAATGTATAATTCATCATGCCTTTGACTTGTCCCAATCAGCTTCTTGGAATACATATCCTGCACATAATAAGAAGAAGAGGAAAAGAAAATTGAGAAGCCAAAATCACACAATTGACCAACATAGACAAATTTTAAAATAAGATTTGGAATATAATGTGCATTTGAGATATATACTTAAGATGAAGAGACATGAATAACACCTGTTAATGGCACATACATATCATTTTCAGCCATGACAAACACAAAAAATGCATGAAGTAAATAAATAAAGGAATTGAAATCAAGTGACGTATGATATAGTCGGCCGTTAAAAATGTTGATTTGTTGATTTGTTTTAAATTTAATAAATATATTGTTTTGGAAAATATCATTTTAATTTGAAAATACAGAATCAAACCGATCTCATATACCCAATAGTTTAAATAAACGAGCATAACATTACATGCTATGCATCTATCCCAAAGAACGGACACATTTCTTAATGATGAGGCTCATTTAAATAAACTAAGGAATCTATGCAATTCGTTTAGTCTGCGAACCATTTATATTGACCGAAAAATTTCTCTATTTAATATAAGAGATTAGATAGGGTTTATATTACATGGGTTTTTAAAATTTTCTATAAGGGCAAGCCTCTATAGTTAATTACATTTTAAATGACTGAAGTCATCTAAGAAAACTCTTGATATGGATCAGGAAATAATGTCTTCATGAATTCAAATGGTAGGATTTTCAAGGTTGGAAATTGAGAAATATCAAATTGGAAAGGTGCAAATGTGAACCATTATCATGGAATCCAAAGGGAGCAAGCTAGGGGATGTCACGGATTCTGAGAAGAACCTCGGCGACTTCTCAAATTATCTTATGGTTTAGCTTTAATATAGGAGAGAAATTATATAATATTTCATTCTGCCAATTTTTTTTAATTAGGGCTTACCCTTGCATAATACCGACCCTACAAATAGCCTCGAAGATAGAAAGATTTATATCATATCGAATGAAAACCTCGAAATCCTAGAACAAGTTAGTGTTGATATTGTAAAACAGGGTTGTATAAAGGCCTAGAAGATTCTTTGAGGGTTTATGTTATGCTAAAGAGCTACCTCGAAATCTTATGGCTTGTTGTTTATTTCTAAGAAGGTTTGCTATTATAGACCTGTTTGCTCTCTCAAAGATGTTCTATGTATGCATTGTCGTGCTGCCAACGGTGTTTGCTCCAAACTTCTTGTTGCAGAGGGTTTCAAGTTTGAAGTGTCAAATTGAAGAGGTTGGGAGAAGTATTGGGCGTAGTTGTCGGGTTATTTATATGTCTTATTATTAGGGAATTTAAGTTAATTAGAGCGACACCGGTTATGATCTCACGGTTCTCTAATTCTGGCGCCACAATTTTCTTCGGATTCACTTAGTCCAGATGAATTTACCAAACTCAACTAAATGAATTCAATAAGTTCATTTAGACCATGAGAAATCTCGTTAGCAGCCGTAGGTTGCTTCATTTGAGGGATTCCCAATCATCAGAAAAGGCGTTTTAATTTAATTGAAATTATTGTTATGTTGTTTTGTTTGTGATTAAATTTTGAGTTGTCTTATATTTTTGTTGTGAATTGACTTTTTTGTTTTGGATTTTGGTTTAACATGTACAGTGTCATATGTCGCAAAAAAATGAAAAGTGTTGAAAAGTAAAGTGCGAGAAAATAAATACTGGTAAATAAATGAAAGTAAATTGCAATGCAATAATGTAAAAGTGTGACAATCCTCTTTTCGCACTCCAACTGAGAGATTAGCCTTTTGTAACACATATATAATTTTTGTAAGAATTTAAATAAATTTCATGAAAAGAAGACAGGGAAAACATGTTTTTAGGTGTGCCTACCGAGTCCTATGTCATAACTTGGTGGATCCCTAATTGTTCATATGTGAGGATGATTTCCTTAAGCAAAGCATAATAAGTTCAGTTGTCCTCCAAGATATCCAAAGGACTATGAAAAGGTCTGGGGTAACACCCTAGACATTTCACAACCCCTTGAATCGTCTTGAGTTCACTTAAACTTATTATGTTGTTAAATAATTCATTCACATTATACCCTCATGTTCAATGAACCTTGATGTTTTAATTATCCATTTAAGTGGGGTAAGAATCATTTGATATTTTAATTATGAATTATGTGGGTGAAGGCCCTCAGGAGCAAAATTAGTTTGATTAAAAAATTTATCTAATTTGGACTGGTAGTGTTTCAAAATGTTTCTAATTAATCATTTTTTGTCTTTCATAAACCTCATTAAATAAATATGGGTTCAGTCTAGCTCACCACTGAGCCCTTAAGACCTTATGGGTATATTTATAATTTTAGAGATGTTATATGATGTCATTTTAATCTTTATCAAATATTGAAATATCAATAAACCATTGATTGGGGGCCTTAAATTATGAGTTATACTCTTCCAAAATCAAAACCCTCACCTTAGGATCATTTAATTTTGTTGACTTCCAAATTTTCATAACTTAAGAAATTGTTATTTCACCCTTAATGTAAAAAGGTGTGAGATATTTAACCCCCCTATGTTTCAATCATAAAAAAGATTAATTAAGATCATCATTTGCCCATTTGGCTCTTTATTAGGCCTAAATATTAATTAAGGCTTAAATTTTAATAATTCATTAAATTTAACTCAAATGACTTTGAAATTTTTATGTTACCCCACTCATGGGTTAATTAAAACATCAAAGGAGAAATTTTGATTTTTCTAATTTTATTTAATTTTTATAATTATTTTTAATGCAAAATAGGGATTTTCAAAGTTAATTCAATAACTTAGCCAAAATAAGTTATCTATCCTTAAGAAAATTATTGTAGGTTTATCCATGGTAGAGGACCACTTAGGTCAATTTTCATGACTATTTGAGCTTTAGTTTAGTTATTATAATTACTTAATGATTTGGAGTATTAATTAAATATAAAATATTATATATGTGCAAAATTAAGTTTTATATTTTTTTAAAATTTCTTTGAGTTCAGGAAACCTAGAGAATAAATTTCATATCTTTGTGAATTACATTTTAATTATTGTGTACAAAATTAAGAAAAAATCATTTTTAGCCTCTAAAATTAATATCTTCAGTAAGAAAATTAGAAAAATTATTTTAATTGCTCCCAAATGATCAATAAGTCAAATGTGATATTTTAATGTGTTTTTGTAATCTATTGATTTTTATGATTTTTAATTATTTTTTAATTATTTAAATATTAAAATATAACTTAAAAATGAAGCATTTATTTTAATTTTAATTTTATTTTTTCTTAGGCTCCTCTGGTCACAAGGAGTTCCCAAAACTAATTTCATAATGCTTTGAGTTATATTTTAATTATTAGAATTATTTTAATACCAAAAAGCCATGTTTTACTTAGAAAGTCCATTTTAGTGATTAAATCAATTCTAATTGACATTAATTTTTTATGGGGGGTTCTCCTGGCCATTATTTACAGCGTGTAATCATTTTTGTGAATTTTTTTATTTGTATTTTAATTATTTGATTTTTATTTCATTTTAGTGAGTTAATTACTTAGAGTGTATTTTTATTTGGTTAAATCCATTTTATATTTTTTTCTAGGGTCATCTGATCACAGTGAACCTACCAAAGGCATTTTTATATTTTCTAATTTATATTTTAATTATTACAATTTCTAAACCAAAACAAAGGGGATTAGCTCAAAAATTAGGGATATTTGTCTAGAGATACCCCCGACCTTAAAAAAATCAGGGAGGATCCCTAACATCAAAGCTTATTAAAATGTTTGTGACAAGTTTTGGCTTAAATATGGTTATTTTATTTAATTAATTTAAAAATAAATATAAGTCAAATAACACTAATTTTATTCCCACATTGTTCTCCTATGTTCACTGAGCAAAATGATATTTTTATTTTATTTTTATGATTTTTCTACACCGGGTTATGAATTTTCTAATGTGGCTAAATAAATTAAATCCATAAAAATCTAAAATTTTCTACTTATCCAGCGCGACACTGACTCAACCTATGGTGCTCCGAAGCCTAGCGTGTCGCTCCGCCATTCGACGCCACCTTTTGACTCAGCAGCCACGCGTCCGCGCTTTATGTTCCTTCAGCTCATCTAACGCGATCTTAGTCATGCAAGTAATGCACGCTCGAGGCTCTCCGTCTTCATCCCCAAATGGTTCATCCCAAAGACCATCCATACTAGAACCCTAAGATCTTGAGCTAGACTTAACCAAATCACTTCGAGTTTGTTCCTATAGCTTCATCTAGTTCAGGCAAACATATCCATATGGTTACATGCCCATGAAATCAAATGCATTGCCATAAACGTCAAAAATAAGCTCGATTTGGGGAGAAAGTTCAATACCTTTGTCTGAGAGGTGTGGCCTCAATCAAGTGCTTGCAGAAGCTTCAGAGACTCTGACGAACCTTCTGGAAGTGTTGCTGAGCTCTGGTGAATTTTCTAGTTCAGAACTCCTCCAAGAGGTGGGAAGGCTGAGGAGAAAGTCTGGTGTAGAGGGCTCTGGAGATGGGGCTTTCTGTGGAGAACTTCTTCTCACACTCTGACGAAGCTCAGGGAACAATCAATTTGGGGTTTTGTGGAGTTTGGAGAGTTGCATGTTTCTGGTCTGATTTTAAGCTCTGAAATTGAACTTAGGCAGTGGTGGAGGTGGCTGGAAAATGTCTGGGTTGAGCTTAGGAAGGTTGGGAGTCTCTGGGAGCAATTTGACTGATTTTCCCCTAGGTTCAGTTAGCACTTTTTGTTTGTCGTGAAGAGGTTGTGTTTAAATAACCATGGAAGGGGTGGCCACCAGGGCTTCAATTTGGTTGTAGAATGATGCTTATGTGGAGGGTTGAACTGCACAATGAACCAATTGGTGCTGGACACAGTGGATGGGTGTGATTGGGTTTTACTTAAGGTGAGGTGGTTCTTAATTTTGGGGTTCTCCGGTGACTAGGCCGGCCGGCCAGGCTTGAGCTGGTGCTCAGGTGAGCCAGTGGGAGGTTTTAATGTGATTAACTTGAATTGGGGGGTGGATGATGGCAAATATATCCTTGGTTTAACCATTTAAAGAAGGCAATCCTCTAATTTAGGGGACCCTTGGTCCATGGCTCATGTATGTTTGGTTAAGTGGATCTAGGTTGAGTCCTACGGTCCAAATGTTGGTTGTTGTGGGCTTGGCTTGGTCACTTTGGGTTGATTTGGTCACATTTGGGTTCAGGTTCAAAATTGGAGCTTTGGGTCAAACTTAGGCCGAGATTGGGTTTGGGCAAAATTTTGGGTCAATTCATTGATCAATTTGGTTTGAGTGATTGCCATGAAGAGTTTTGAAAATAAATTGGGTGATTTTGAATTGATTTGGGAGTTCAATTTGGTAGAATTTTGTCATATGGTCAATTTTGGGATATTTGGGCTAGCTTGGGCTTGGATTATGCTAAGTCTTGATTGAATGTCCATTTATGGTTCAAAATATTTTGGGAGATTGTGATGAAGGATTTCAGATATCAATTGGGTGGAAACTTTGGAGCTAGAAGGTTCAATTTGGTAAGATTTGGATTTGGGGCAAAATTCAATTTTTTTGGCTTTGGTTGGGTTTAAGTTGTGTTTGGGTCTATATTTAGATCAATTGAAGGTTTAAATTCATTTAGGGGAATCTTATGAAGATTTTGGAATTTAAATTTGGGGAAATTGGATGGGTTATGGGGTTCAATTTAGGCAATTTGAAGATATAGTCAATTTGGGTCAATTCGTTTGGGCTTAGGATTGAGCTTGAAACTGGCTTAATTGGGATTGAATTTGGTTTTAATTGGGATTGGGAATGATGAATTTTGATTTGGAATTGAAATTGAGGAAGCTTAAAGTTAATTTGGTGGAAATTGTGGTAATTTAGGCATTTTGGGACTTTAAGGGCAATTTGGGAATTTGGTCAAAATGGGTCAATTTGGTCAAATTGGGCTAAATGAAGTGATTTTAATTGGTTTTGGAATCATTTGAAGTGTTTTTGGAGATTTTGGGAATTTGAATGGCATTTTAGTAATATTGGGGGTTTTAAAGCTATTTTGGAGATTTTGGGTATTTTAGAAGATTTAAGTCAATTTGAATGTTGGGAAATGTTTTGAAATGATTTTTGAAGGAATTTTGAGAATTTGAGCAATTTTAGGAATTTTGGGAAAAATTAAGGTTGTAAGGCAATTTGGTAATTCTGGTTAAATTTAGGCTAAATGGGTCAAAATTTGGAGTTTTGGTAACATTGGGATGTACTAAGGATGCTAATCATAAGGTCAACCTATTTGAGTCATGGACCAAGAAAAAGTCTCATTTTGGGTCCTCCATGTGTTAGTCCTAGCCAAACTCTAGCCTAGGGCTAAGAGCTTGTGGGTACCACCCACATGAATTTCCAAAAGAGTAGGGAACCAAGATTGAGCATGTTTGGATTAGAGTTTTGGGTTAGGAGTGAAAGTGTGAGGTTCAAGTGTGTGTGCAAGCCTGACCCAGGCCAGACCACCCAGGATTAGTCCTAAGGCTTGATCTTCCTATAGGTGACTCCTCTTAAGTTTCATTATGCTTGACTCCATCCTGATGAGTGCTAGAGGTTGGTAACAAGCATATGAAACTCCAAGTGAAGAAAAGAAGCATTTTGAATTTCTAGTGGGAAGGGTTCCATTGCTAGACTTCTATGATAGTCACCAAGAAATCCTATAGCTAGAACCTAGGCTTTTAGAAAAAGACTGGATCTCAACAAAAGTGAGGTCAATAAATATGACACACCAGAATGAAGAAACAATATAGATAAAAATTTACCTAACTTGTTGCTAGAAGGTAAATGATAAACACCTGCAATTTTAGATTTGAGTGAGAGAAGCAGAAGAAGCCAGAGAGGAACATATTTTGAGGGCTAGAGCTTCATATTGCAAAAAATAATAAGAATAAGTTACACAAGAGTAATATAAGCGTAAAGAGAAAAATAAATAAGAAAAAATTAAGCTACCCTTAATTATAACGATAATACTTCGAATAGACCTTATTAAAAAGGAGATCAACAAATCATTCTAATTATTTGAAGTTGAACTGTCCTCGCATCATTTTTCATAACTTTTCTTTTTTTTAGTTTTTTTTTTAGTAGAGAAAATGAAAACTCTTCATCGCACTCTGTATTATTTTGAGGGCATTTACAACTACACAATTGTTATGTATTTACATGTCTAACAACTATATTTTAGTTTCCTTTTCATTTATAGCACTTATATCGTTCATATCACGTGAAAAATATTACTATAATTAATTTTTAAATAATGAAATAAACATTTTACCGCATTTAAAACGTGCCAAAAATATAAGAGTTTTTATTTATATGATAGACATGTAAATACATAAAAATTGTGTGGTGTATACATAAACCTTCATTTTCTTGACTATTTGTGCAAGCCAATAAAAAAACCCAATGCAATTAATATTGCTTCTCTCTCTATATATAGTAATAATTTTCTTCAAAACAAGATTAAATTAACTATTTAATCGTTCGAATTCATGAATAATTATAGAAATTATTAAAATAAAAGGATAATTACGTACAAACCACCCCAAACATTGATATTTACAGATTCACCACCAGGTGATTTTTTTGAACTCGTACCACAATCAAATCATTGAGAATTTGTTAAAAATGAAAATTTTGGGTCGGCGTTTTACAATGAAATTTGATATTTTAGTGAGAAATTGAAAAATGGATGAAAGAGGATGTTTGATTTGTAAATATGATGTTTCAGGTGGACTTGCATGTAATTGCCCAAATATAGCGGCCTAGCATTTACCTGTTTCTGAAGGTTAATGAAGGGCCATTGCGTAAGGCTCCATGAAAGGTGGCTGGCTGTTTACTGGGTGAGGTTGGCTTATGATAATTATCTTGAAAAAGCAACGAGGCAGCGATAATGAAAATTTAAAACTGTTCCGTCTTATTTGCGAGCTGCATATGGTTTTTTAATTTATTTTTTCAATATTCCATATCAACATCGAATTTTCAAAGCTTTGACAATTTCCATTCTTTTTATCCTTCGAGATTTTTAAGCGAAGAATATATACTAGCAATACTCTCCTTGGTAATTGACAAGCAAGCTAGTCCACCCAGGACCCAGCTGATAAGTCTGCCTCGAGTCATATTGATGACCACCGTGACGAGGGGCAAACTGTCTCTTTAGACCCTACGTAAGAGGGGCTAAGGCAAAAAAGACCAAAGGGATAATTTAGAAATGACAAAACTGATATTTCATGAGAGATGAAAGACCAAATTGTCCTCCCATATAAGTAAAACATCTATGGGCTTGGATCCTACGCGGGTTCGCCCTTGCCACAGCCCTCCTAGCTGAGTTCCCGAAGAGATAATCGGTTGCTGCCATCAAGAACCTAGCGGCTGCTACATTCTTGCTAGCCAACTACTACTATTAAGTCTAAGTCTACACTTGTAATATACACCCTTCATGTTTCTATGTATTCTTTATCACAATAATAGATAATTTTGTAGTCATTTCTGTAGTGCTTGAGACTTCCGATCCTCACATAGAAATAAAGGGTTGTAAGGAGAATCTTATGTAATTGACTGTATTGTAGCCCCTATCTTTTGAGCCTAATGAGCATAATAGTGAATTTTCTTCTCTCTTTTCTTGCATTCTTTTCTACTCATCTCTACTTGCTCCTCTCAATCTTTTTGGGTTAGTGATTTTTTAATTGGTATATCCCGCAAACAAAATAAAATTCAACATTTTAAAAATATGTGGCGAAGAGAAAACGTAATCATTATGACACAATTCAAGTTATTGTGGGTCCTTTGAAACCTAATGACAAGCATCATTGGTTATAATTTCAACATCTTTTTCATCATCCCCTGTAAGCCAACTAAACCACAACTCAATAATCAACCACTACAGCCAAATACAACATAACTTATAGTTGACTATATATGAGCACTCTTTGTAAATAACTTATAAACGGAGTCTAAGAACACGTAAACACAAACAACACAAAAGAATTATAATACAACATGAGTACATTATAAAAGATAAAATATACAAAAATAAATCATCAGCAAAAAAAAAACATATACATTGCAATCCTTAATTATATTAAATAAGATTAGCATAAATTAATATAATAATCTTAGAAAAATAAAAATTACAAAATAGGGCTAACGGTCTTCACTGGAGACACATATAAGAAAAATATTAAATAAATAAAAAATGGTTAAAAATGTCCTCAAATAGTTGTCTTATTTTACCAGATGATGCAACATGAACTCACCTTTAGCAAGAAATTGATTTAATCTCAGTGGCTCCAAGTTATTATTTATGTGGCCAACTTCTACCTTTAACCCTTAGAGCCTTTTGCCTAGGTTGCCAATATCCTCATCATTACTTCAGGATGCTGCTCCAAGTCATTTGTCCTCTATAGAGCCACTCTCATTCTGTTCCCCATAGGGACGTTTGGTTTAGAAACTAAACTCTAGTTGCTAACAATTGATTTGAGTATGCAGTAAGTAATAAAATCAATTAGGCTATGATATACCTAAAATATATAATATTTTTGTACACATTTTTATACCTATTTTTGATGATATTATACTTTAATGGATGATATTTGTGTGTTTTTCTTTCAGGTACAATTAAATGAACTAAATATGACAAAAGGAGTGAACAAGGATCAAATTTGGAGCAAAAATAAATATGCTTTTAAAATGAACTGTTGCGCCTAAGCGCCCAGATCTGACGCCTAAGCGCTCAGATCTGGCGGCTAAGCGCCAGCAGACAGAGAAGGTCGTGCCTAAGCGCCAGAGACCTTGCGCTTAAGTGCAGGGTAGTTATTTTGCCATTTCAAGGAATTTTTTGCAAATTTTGAAGAGGTGTTTGAGTCACCCTTTAGTGCAAATGTGGGTAACTGACCGCGACTTTATATATTAAGCAAGAATTTATGAAGTCGAATTTATATATTTAGAATGATTTAGTAAAGTCACAAATTCAATGCAAGTATACGTATCTTATCAAGTAATACGAGGCTCTAATGAGTCACGGTTATCGATCCCACGAGAGAGTGAACGTTCTTTAAATCGGATAATATAGCACTAAAATCCGATACCTGATGTAATAATTACGTAAGTGTACTACGACTAGTTAATGCAAAGTATAATAAAGCTACTACGGTTACTTCTAATTCTTGAACAATATTAACTAACAAACACACTAACTTATGTGATTTATAAGTTACTTCTATATGAAAAGTGTATTTCTTCCTGCATAAAGATTATTGTGTGTGGATGATGAAGAATGCTAATTATTTGTGTTGTGTCAAATAGGAGCATATTTGTTTCTTTACCTTTAAAAGAGTACCCCCTCTTCCAAGCAAGTAAAGAACATTGTCATATCTTAAGTTTAGTTACTAAATCTAAAGCTAGGCTGGGAGGATACCGGCTCTCGCTCCGCCCTTCACCCGAAGGCTAACCATAGGCTTTAGTTACAAATCTTAAGACCAAATTGGGGATCCATTCTGTCACCATGAAACCTCCAATTTGAAGTCCATCAAAACTAATTTCTCAATTTATTTCCACTTAATCCCCATGAACTACGCAATTCATTCACGGACATTAAATGGTTTCTTCATTCTTGTTGTAGAATATTCAATTCTTTGGGAATTAATGTTCCTCAACATATTTTAACAATTCAATTGGCTGGATTGAAAAGTAAATTAAGTTCCAAATTAAAGAAACATCACAACTTTTATAACACTTAAAGGGTACATCATTTCTACATCACCACATCATAATTACTTCATGCAAGAAGAAAGGCAAGGGAGACTACTCACTAACCATGGAGAAGATATAAAAACACATGGATTTTATATATAACAGAAGAGTCATAGAAACTACAATAGTAAATACAACTTATCTCTTTCTCTTCCCCAAGCAAATTCCTTCAAAGTCTCCTTGATTCCTTTTCTCTTCCTTGCAACACTTGATTCTCTCCTTGGAACAAAGATGAAGAAGCATTCTCTCACTTTACTCCCTCTTCTCCCCTCCTTAGAGAAGAATATCTCTTAAAATCACAAACTCTAACTCTCTCTCACACTTTCCTCACACTCTCTACAGCAATTCTGTTCTCTTCCTCCTCTCTATTTTCGTCTTGGACACTTAATTTTATGTTAGGAACGAATTCCCTAAAAGTTTCTTCAAGCACCTCTTCAAAAATCCGCCAAAACTTTTGAATTCGAAATGAACCGATATAGGGCGGCGGCGGCTCACGATAGTGGCGCCGGCGGTGCCCTATCGTGCCAATTAATTCTGGAGTTTCTGGAATAGGGCGCCGACGGCGCCAGGGCTGTTTTCCTCCAAATTGCTCCATTTTGCTCCATTTTGCTCCAAATTCATTCATTTTTACATC
Organism: Papilionanthe hookeriana x Papilionanthe teres; assembly: GCA_022702705.1. Classification (NCBI taxonomy): domain Eukaryota; kingdom Viridiplantae; phylum Streptophyta; class Magnoliopsida; order Asparagales; family Orchidaceae; genus Papilionanthe; species Papilionanthe hookeriana x Papilionanthe teres. Next base: position 22,994,005 of record CM040436.1, on the reverse strand, counting down.
TTTTCGCTCCAATCACCCATAATCATCATACTTGCAACAAATCATGAAAAATACCTTCCTTTAAAGTGCAATATCACCAAAAATAGGTAAAAACATATAGCTAAAAGAGTATATATTTTTGGTGGGTCAGTAACTGATCAAGTGCGCCAAAGACATTCAAATTTCACTTGAAAGGATGCATCTCTTGGGTAGATTCATTGAATATGGACACATTTTAAAAAGACACCAAGATACCTTTTGAGAAAGTATAAAAGAAAAGACTTGAAAGAGACGAAAGGGAGAGTCATTAGAGAGAGATTAGAGTAGTTTTAGATATAATTTTTACATAGTTTTGAGTAGGAAGTTGTAGGATTCTTACTTAGGGTTTCTTCACACTCTTCCCATTCCTAGTGAAAGGGAAGGTGGGTAGAGATTTCTAAGTAAAAATCCATTGTTTTAGAGAAATTTAAACCCTCTTGGGTTGGGCGACCAGTCCTAGGGAATCTTGTAAGAGAAAGGAAGAGATTCTAAAGAACTTCAAGGGTTTTGTGGAGAGGAACTTGAGATAAGTTTTTATCTTTGTACTTCATTTTGGTTTAAATTGAAAACTTCTTGTGTTTCTACATGATTTCTACTTTTAAAATTATTTTTTGTTGCGTTTTCTCCCTGGATTCTAAGTAGTTTTCTTTATCTTTTTCCTTAAAACGAAAAGTAATTAAGTGTTGGATGGAAGTTATGGAAGTATTAATCTTTAATGTTGGAAGAAGTTGTGTTGATTTAATCTTTGTACTTCATTTACTTCTTGATTTAACCAATTAAGATGTTAACATTTGTTGTGAGAACATGCAAGTATGTATTGTCTCAATCAACAATTGGTAGAAATCATATGGGATTATATGGATGAGAAAGTAATTCATATAATTTTGTGCAAATAAATAGGAAAATATACTTTGATGGTAGAATTTGAGGACTTTAGGGTGACATACTAAAGCCCCCAATTTGGTTTATTGTTTTAGGTCTTGATGTGAGATATTAGCCCCCAGGTCGAGGGAATGAGGGAACTCTAGAGTGAGAGCTAGTATCTTCCCTACCTAACCCGTCTTCAAAACTATTCAAACTTTAAACTAGCCAATATTCTTTATAGCATCTCTAGTAAGGGTAAAGAATAACATTGCTCCTATTTGGCAAAACACATTTTGAATACTTTTACAATAGAACTCCTATACTTATTACTTATTTATGAAAGAAAAAAGATATTTTCATCTATACTTCTTTAATCTTACAAAAATATTATAGTTAGTTAGTTAATTGTTCACTTTATTTCAAAATTTAAGAAAAAACCAAAAAGAATTGCATTTTCAAGTTTTCTATTATCTAAAAGTGTTTAAGTAATCTTTTCTAAATAGTTTTTCTGATTTAAAACCTTTTTATCGTTTCAATATCCAAACTTTTCCCCGTTGGATCAATATTTCGAGGCTTAATCAAAAAGTCATATATTACTTGATAACGATACGTATACTTGCATAGAATCTCTAAATTTAAATATAACTGTTGAAATCTTATTTACATTGGAATCAAGTTTTTGGTGTCGTTGTAAAGAAGGAAATTGTTTTATCAAAATTATAATTATAATCTTATTACCACAAGTATATGTATACCAGTATTCATCTGGTATGGGATCATGCCACCCTGGTTGACATCTTTTGAAACATGTTTAATAATTTAGTCATCTTTGTTGAATCTATATATTTCAATCCACTAAGAGGGGAAGATCGTCTTTCCATAAGTCTATCAATAGAAGGTACCAAACACAAAGACATGCAGTTATTTCCTTTAAATGTTCAGCCAACATTGGCAACCTAACATCCTAACCATCCTTGGTCGATACATTCTCACTACTAAAATATAGGGCATCAAAATAATGTGATGCCTCACAACCCCATGAGCCCAGAAATATATTTGTTATAGCATTTCTAGGCCGACTTCTATCTTGCTATGTTTATTTCATGAATGTTCACCCATTAAAAGTTATTTTATAAATTACTTAATAATATATGAAAATCAAATAGAATAAAATCAATTTCTGAACTTATTAAATGAATGCATTTTCCACCACTATTGCAGTGCTTAGCTTCTTTGTCCTTGGGGCAATTCTTATCTTAAGGATAGCTAAAGTTGCTAGAGTAACCTAACAAAACCATTAAACAATAAAACAATCACGTGGAGTAAACCAAAAGAAAAACAAGCTAACTTCACTTACTTATTAACCTAGAGAATCCTTTAAAACCCTCCTGTGTGATCTTGTGGCTTAAGAAGACTCGCCAATTTCTACCTCAATTAGGGTTGTCTTCACAAGAAGGATGACTATCATAATCATTTTTCAAAGCAAACTAAGTTTGAGTCAAACATTTTTGCTTTCTTGTACACTTTCTAACTTCCATTAATTTTTTCCTTAAATTAGTCAATTTTGTCTCATTGAAGACAACAAAATCTATTGAATCAATCTTTAGAGTTGCAAAGCTCAAGTTGCAAAGATGAAAAAAAAAACACCAAAACCTTGTAAAATTCTCATCACCATATGAAGCAACTGATTTCTATAAAACTTAACCACACTAACATGAGCAAAATGGCAAATTGATCTCAACTATGAACAAAAACTCTTGTTATTTTTTTTTAATCTATATTACTTACTTTTTCAATGCATATTAAATGCTAATTATTATAAAGATTAAATTTTCTTAGGAAGTATGAGACAATAAACTCGATATAAAAAAGAAGCAAGCTCGCTTAAGGAAGCTAGCTAGGCATGTCTAAGAATCATCGAGTATTTTCTTAGTTTTTCTTTTTTTTTTCTTTTTAAAAATGCTTTCTATAGATATAAGAGTATCAGTAGAACTAAATATATTTTCTTTAGGCATACAATTCAAGAGATAAACAAGATGATGACCTAGTCTGGCCTAGCTCGTGAGACTTACATAGCATGTTAAATGAGAACTAAGATTGTTAATCTGGCCCAACATAGAATTGTTAGCTAGTTGAACAAAAAAACACCCATTTAGGCTCACAAATGACTCACCCGACTCCCTCACTGGACTCTCATTTTAGATAATCACCAAGGTTCCGAAGAGCTATTCATTGGTTACTATTAAGAAATCCAACAACGTTTTTATACTGACGACCAACCTCCAATCCTAATCTAATTATGTATCGGGTTTACAGGTCCCTCCATTTATATATTCTTTATTGCATGCATAAATTATTCTATAGAAATTTCATAATACTTGAGACTTCTACTTGTAAATATTAGGTTGTTGGAAGAGCCTTGTTTACACCATCGGTGCATTCTTACACAACTCTGCTTAAGCTATCTTATGTATCGTAGCTTCAACCTATTGAGCTTGAAAATAGTTTTTCCTCTCTCTCTCTCTCTCTCTCTCTCTCTCTCTCTCTCTCTCTCTCTCTCTCTCTCTCTCTCTAGGTTAGTAAGGTTTTGGTATAACAAATAGGCACATTATGATGTAATAATTAACTTCTTAATTGCATCAAATAAGGGTTCTTTATTAGAAATGTTAGTCAAATATACCTCCTTGATGGTTTTTAGAACGAGCATGTACATGAGAATAATCAGTATCTTATTTATCGCAGCTTAAATTTTATCTATTGATTTTTTAATATTGTAATAATGGCTTTTATGCTTCTTACTGTTTATTATTTGATAAATTTACACATTACATGTCATTTTTTAAATATAAATTATAAAATATCTTTTAAAAATTTACCTATGAAATATATAAAACTATATACATATACTTACAGATTAACTAATGGTATTGACAAGCTCATAAAGTGACAACTCTACTGAAAATCATCAACTTTTTTTAGCTTCATGTTTAATTTTCTGATTTTGAGTTGCCTTGATAAAGTTGATTATAAATATATAAACTAATAAATATTGAAAGAATAATTGGTTCGTAACTCATGATAAAAGTCAGAGGAATGCATAATTAAATTTACTATGATTACATATGAAGATGTTAAGAGGTAATTGCATGGATTATCATTTATCATTTAAATGATCATGTGCACCACAATTTTATAAATAATCTTATACTATATAATATCTTTCATCACTCTAATATGATATGTTGATAATATTTATTACTCACTAGTATATAGTAAATCATAGATTTTCATTATCATGTCGAATACCGCAATAAGTGATGTTTATTCTCTATTAAGTACAAGTTATTTTCTTCGAATAGTAGCTTTATTTATATATTAATGCTGGTTTAGATAATTTTGCTTCTATTGTTGTAATTTTCACTTTTTTGTTAATCCTTATTATTATTATTATTATTATTATTATTATTATTATTATTATTATTATTATTTTAATGTTATGAAATCTATTAATATGGCAATATATATATTTGCATATTTTGACTATTTATATATTAATGTTGGTAAGTCAGTATAAAACATGCTTAACTCGATTTAAACCTTTGAAGTTTGTTTGGATGAGTTAGATTTACCCCTTGTCACATAATCACACATTGCCTTGTTGGGATGTTTCACCTTCTGAACTTAGGTTGCAATACTAAGCCTCAGATGATATTAGGGTTAGTATCAAATAAGTTCTCGAAGGTCTTACCTAACTTGAAATTGAAATTTTTATTTTTTAGTTCAATAAAAAAAGACTAATTTTGTGTTGAACTAAACAAGGTTTTTAAAGAGAGCAATGCCTAAGTTATAGAACTATAAATTTGAGTAGATTAAGTATTGAACTAATTAAGTCATGAAAAGAATTGTTACAACATTTTTTTATCCAATGCAAAATTATTCTCTTCAATCAAATGCACTTCAACCATTCTCTTCTTCTATATCATTAAATTCTTTTTCATTGATGAATTATTATTTGGGACATTTTTTTACACACCACCTAATTTCTATATATTTATATATATAACGTCTAAATTTAATCTTTTTACATTTATATCACCTAAATCTTTCACATCACATAAAAAATTTCACCATTATAACCTTTAAAGAGTAAAATAAATCAATCCATGCATAGGCATATATGTAAAAGTTAGTTTAGATATTATATTTGTAAAAAATATGACTTGGGTGATGCATATGGAAATCTTCATCCGCTCAAGTAACAACAACAACAAAGCCTTAATCCAACTAAGTGGGGTCGGCTACATAAATCCTTTGTCTCCATTGCATTCCTATTAACACTGTCTTTGCCGGTCACAAGCCCAGATGAAAAAAGTGGAGGGTTGCGTTAGATAGTCGACAACTAGCGTAAAACTTGTCGAAAAAATCATGACTCGAATGCTTTTGATCATGTGCTCAAGTAAAAGAGTTAAAAGAAAATTATGTATAAATGTAGTTGAGAAATAGAGCATTCAAAAGATAAAATTGCATCTTATTATCGAAGATAATGGCTCTTAAACTCCTTTCTATATTACTTCACAAGCTTTCTTAATGGCCTTCATTTTTGTTGTTGTAATAATGCATTTATAGCTGTTCACTTTTCGATGTAAGATTTTGTCCATTTCGTCCGTTAAGTGTTTTCTCAATTATTACCAACATTTAAAAGAATATATATATATATATATATATATATATATATATATATATAAAGATTATATATGTGTAATAAATAAAGTTTAAAGGTTAAATGTGTAAATATATAAAAATGAAGTGGTATGTAAGTAAATTTGTCTATTTTATTTATTTATTTATAAGAGTGGATGGGATGGATAAATGGGGAGACAAAGGTCTCGACGCAGAGCTCCAGATTTTAACTTCCAGCTCTGAATAACAGGATCAGAAGGAAGGACGAATCAACGATGGTGGCGGTGGAGAGAGATTGCCGATAGTGGAAAGCGAGGGAGATAAAGGGAGAGAGAGAGAGAGATTGTTTTAAGGAATAGAAGATATTGTTGGCCTTCAACATGTACTCATCTTCTTGTATGTCTGTTCGGGTTTGTTGATAGATACTCGATGCGTGATGCGAAGCTATTAAAGATATTTTTCTAGCTAATCTTTGGTGTTTCATCGGCTTTTCGGAATCTGTTCATTTGTTTGGATTGATCTTGTTCTAGAAGGTTTAGAGGGCTTTCAACGCCGGTAGATTCAAGCCGTTTTGGTGTAATCGGGAGATCTAGTTAGTACAGCTTAAGGTTGAAGTCTGCTGCTTCTTGTTTTCTTGGATTTGTTTTCGCGTACTTTTTTTTCTTTCTGTTGTATTTCTCTTTTTAGGGTATTTGTTTTTGGCTCGTTTGTTTGTCAGTTCTTATGTTTGATCTTTATGGCTCGTAAGATACCCTTTTAGCGCTCGAGACCGTGATAGGTTTGGCAGTGCTTCTTCTTGACATAGGTTTCGAGTCTCTTAGATTTTTCATCTTTGCTTTTGATTTTCTTTGATCCGTAAATTTGATGCTTGTATGTGTTTTCTGGTGGTGCTTATTACTGCACAGCGATCACTGTTTTCTTCTCTGATGTGTATTCGTTTTGGCTTGATTTCATCTAATCTGCACACTGAAAAATCCCATCTATGTTTTTTCAGATCGGTCTGGTAGCGTATTTGGAGCACGGTAACGGAGATTCTTAGGATTGGATACTTAAATCTGAGTTTCTTTTGTGACCGGTGTCCGTAGGGATGCTGGAAGAGAGGTCCTGGTTAATTTCGAGGGCCTTACCAAGCTCCCGTGAGCAAGAATCCAAGTTAACATATATGACCCACCATCTTTTGGAGGGTGCCAGCAACAGAAGTTCTCTTGGCGTTTTATCTGGAGATTCTTTTGAGGTTGTTAACACGGATTGGGGAAGGCGGATCAAGACAGTAAAATTTTCTGATTCATCCACATTTAATCCCGATTGTTGTGATTCAAATAACCTCATCGGCCCTATTGGACGAGATAATTCAATCAGCTGCTTGATGAAATGCTCTCGCTCTTATTATGGTGCCCTCGCCTCTCTCAACAGCGGCTTTCGCTCCCTGATCAGAAGTGGAGAACTGTACCGGCTTCGTAGAATGAATTCAATCACAGAGCATTGGATATACTTTTCTTGTAACGTGAATGAGTGGGAGTCCTACGATCCTTATTGCGCCCGGTGGATCAGTTTGCCGAGGATGACCCATAATGAATGCTTTATGTGCTCCGACAAAGAGTCCCTTGCTGTCGGTTCCGAGCTTCTTGTATTTGGTAAGGAAGAAATCTCCCACATTGTGCGGAGATATAGCATCCTCACAAACTCTTGGTCGCAGGGTGTTACAATGAACTCACCTCGGTGCTTATTTGGCTCTGCAAGCGTTGGAGAGAAGGCCATTGTTGCTGGTGGAAGTGACGCCAATGGCACTATTCTGAGCTCTGCGGAGCTTTACAATTCCGAGACACAAACTTGGACAACTTTGCCAAGCATGAACAGACCTCGGAAGATGTGCTCCGGTGTATTTATGGATAAAAAGTTCTATGTGATTGGAGGAATGGCTAGTAACACCGAATTGCTTACTTGTGGAGAGGAGTTTGATCTCGATAAAGGCACATGGACTCTTATTCCTGATATGTCCTTAGGTCTGAACGGAGCTCGTGGAGCACCGCCGCTTGTCGCGGTGGTTAATAACGAGCTTTATGCTGCACATTACGCACTTCAAGAACTGAGGAAGTACGATAAGCAGAACAACATTTGGATCACATTGGGAAGATTGCCTGAAAGGCCGGTGTCGATGAATGGGTGGGGGCTTGCTTTCAGGGCGTGTGGGGAACGACTCGTAGTCATAGGTGGTCCAAGGACATTGGGCGGAGGGGTAATTGAACTCCACTCATGGATTCCTAAAGAGGGGCAGCCACCAGTGTGGAGTATGATTGCTACAAAGCAGTCAGGTAGCTTTGTTTATAATTGTGCTGTGATGGGCTGCTGAGTTTTTGTTTTCTTTTTTAAAAAAAAATGCAAACTACACTTCTTTTCAATGGAGCGGAAAGCTGGTATATACAGAGAGCATCAAATACTGATTTTTCCAGTTTGGTGATCGTTGGCTATTTTGAATTCCAGATTGGACGTGTGTAACTTCTGAACTTCTTTGATTACTTTTGGAGTTTTTTTTTTTTTTTTTTATCATTCCTGTCATTGAAGTGGTGCTTAAAGAAACTAATTTTCTACCCCTTTTTCTATTAGAGTGGGGTTTTTAGAGGGCTTGGGATCCTCTAGTGCAGTGACAGATCAATAATACAATGTGGTTGGTCCTTTCTTTGACATTTGCATTTTTCTTGTATTTTTCTTTTTCACCGAAAAAAAATGAAAAAAAAGGCAGACTTAAGCCATTTATATTGCTCTACATCTTTTGGAAAAATTAAAGATTAGAGTCGATATATCTTTTATGTTACATTGGTTGAGTGACTTTGGTTTGCATATAACTGTTGTACTTTTTTTTTATTTATATTTATTTGATGTGTCGGAGCCCTTAAACGGTCAAAAAATTAAACCATGAAAATGACTATATATGAAGCCCTAATACACCTTTTTATATAAACATATGGCCAGTATAGCAACATTTTGAATCCAAACTTGCTATTTTACTGATTAGTCTGTATTAGTAGGCTAATAAGACTTATATTCAATTCATTAAAGATATGAATACTAGTGGTGTTACTTGTGTTTGAACAAAAGGAGGAATAACCAGGTATTTCCCTATTTCAGTTAGATTACATCAGGGGTCGACTTTAAGTTCATATCTTTTTGCTTTAGTTATGGATGCTTTTACTGGAGATTTACTGGAGTATGTAAATTAGTGTGTGCTTTTTGCTGAAGATATCCTTTCTGTGGATAAGACTAGAGAAGGAGTTTAGGAAAAACTTGAGCTATGGAAGTCTACATTAAAGTCTAAAATTGAATACATAGAATGTAATTTTGTTAGTAGTAGATCTAGTGGCAGAGATGTAACTTGGGTGATCAAAATCATTAAAAGGTGTAAACGTTTTAGATATCTTGTTTCTATTGTTTAAAGTGATGGTGATAAAGATGAAGATGTTATTAGGAGAATTCAAGTTGGTTGGTTGAAGTGGAGGAATGCATCGGACCTATTATGTGATAGAAAAGTACCGCTTAGACTTGAAAGGAAAATTTTATAAATGGTGGTGAGCCTTGCAATTCTTTATAGAGTAGAATATTGGCCTTGAAATGGGAACCATAAAACTAAGTTAAAGTGTTGTGGAGATGAGAATACTTAGGTTGGATGAGTGGTTTGACATTAAGAGATAAAATTTTTTAGATATGACTTATGTTAAGAAGGGTAGAGGTAACCTAAAAAGACTTGGGCATATTGTATAGAAAATGATCTTAATTTATTAGAATTAAATGAAAATATGACACTCAATAGGACACAATAGAGAAAAAGGATTCATATAGCCGACCATACTTAGCAGGATAAAAGCTGCTTTTTGTTGTTGTTGTTTGTATTAGTAGGCTATATTGTAAAGTTTTATGTGTTCCAAATTCCCCAAGAGGGCTTCTTAACAGAATTCATTGATTTACAGTGGTTCTTTGATTGACTTTATCAGTACAATTCAGTAGTGGCTTGTAAAACGCTTCGTTTTCTCAACACTATCAATATTTATGAGAGTAGAATCTTGTTCTAATTTTTAAAACAAGGAATTTGAAGGTTATAAATCTTTTTTTTCCCCCTTTTCGGTCCATGCTAGAGCTAACAGCATCAATTTTGCTATACAAACCTTCTTGCAGTATCTAACTAAATAGAAATGAAGCATGCACCTCAAAATAATTCCTTATACTTTGCCGCAACATTGCATATTCTTGATGTTGGTTTTAAATTATGCTGAATGTGTTGTGTTTCCAGAGTTTGTAAGCCCTATTCTTTTGGGCTAGGATCCAAAAGTTAGCAGAGCGGACATATATGGTGCTATCTGTGTTATGGGAAATTTGCTATAGGCCAAATCCTGGATTTCATTATTGGCCCTTGACCGGTTGAGGGCAGCAATCCTATCATATGTATAGTTCAGGTGTGAGATATCTAAATACAGAAGAATTGTGTGCTACCTATGTAACTTTCCCTATATACACATACATGGTTTTATTAATGTTCTGTTATGTGAGCCTCTAAAAACAGCTCTCCTCACTTGCAACTTCTCTTCTTTTTGATATAGTGAATTTCTTCCCCTCTCCTAGGAGAAAAATTTCCATACGGAGAAAGCACGTAGCTCTGCGTGTGTAATAACCCTCCAATAACCTTCATTTCAGGGTTATTGGGGTTTTTTGACAATTTATTGGGTACTAATTCGAATAACTCAATAACCACAATAACCTTCGCGGTTTCCATTTCGGTATTATTTATAGGTTATTTTGAGGGTATTTCAGGGTTATTGGGAGTTCGCACGCATAATGTATGAAAAATTTTTCCCTCTCGTGCTTTTTTCTCGACTAAATTTTTTTTGTAAATTTTGTTTTTTTTTTAATAATATTTGTAATTTATCTTTTTTCCTTGTGTTTCTTTATACTAGTATATATATAAAACTTTGATCATCATAATTCAAGTGAACTCCCCCAACCTATGTGTAAAACATCTGTTTTCTTGTTGCTTTTCGAGTGGTGTAGGATAGGGACAACTGCCATCCTTCCTTCACTGCTTCGAAGCCCTCACCTGTAGGTTGACTGCAGCATTGTCAGCTAGCTGAATGTTTGTAAGTGGCCAAATTCAGAAGATTGCAGATAACTTTTCCATGTCACATCCCCTTTGTTTCTCTCTTTTTTCCTTTTTATAGAAATTTGTACAAGTACAAATAATCATCTTTATTTATTTTCATATGGACAGAAAGTTAATAAGATAAGCGGATAAGTGTGATAGCCAATAAGAAAATATGAAGTACAAGCATGGAATGAGTCTTGAGGAAAATCTGAGAAATATTTTTGCTCTTTTTATGTTTGATTGCTGCAAAATTGAATTTTTGTTTTTTGTGTGAAGGAGACTTATCACAATTAGGGCTGTCAAAACGGCTCCTTGTTCGCGAACAGCTCGTGTTCGGGTTGTGAAGAAGGTTTCGTGTTCGAACTCGTTCGTTAAGTTATAACGCTAACGAGCCGAACACGAACAAAGATTTGTTTGTTCGGCTCGTTTTGGGTCGAAATAGTATTCATCAATTATATATATATATATATATATATATATATATATATATATATATATATATATATATATATATATATATATATATATATATATTGATGAGCAGTATTTTTAAAAAAATTAAAATGATTTATAATCAATTAAAATTATTAATAAAGTAAATGGAATAAAAATTATTAAATTAGATTCAAATGATGTTTTAATGTAAACAATAATTCTTAAATCTTGCACTTAACTTCTTAACATCTTATGGTTACATGATTAGGGTTGTCAAAACGACTCTTTGTTCGTGAACAGCTCGTGTTCGGCTCCCTAAGAAAACGAGCAGAACACGAACACATTTTCTGGGCTCGAAATATAAACAATCCGAACACGAGCTGAGTCTGGGCTCGCTTGTGTTCGGCTCGTTTAAACCCATAATCACAATGATGATAGTATAATTTTTATTTTTATTATTATTAGTTTTTGTTTGTCACAGGGCGGGAAATACACGATGAGAAAATGACATTTGTTTGTAAAGTTAATTTTCATGTATATTTACCTAAACATTTGCCAACATGAAATTGTGTTATTTTGCCTTTTTTTTTTGGTCTTATGCTTTGAAAGTGTAGTTGTTATGATTATCAAATGTATTAATTATTTATGAAAGAAATATATATATTATTTATTGTTATTAGTATTCCCTTTCATTTATGTTTTTTAGAGGAAATTGGGAGAGTCAAATCATAAATTAATCACCAAAAAGTACGAAACAAAACTTGCTAGGAAAATTATCAATATGAATGGAACCTAAAGCAAAAGGCAAACAACATAAGTATGAAGATATGGACATGAAGATTGAAGATATTTATGACTTAGATATGATATGGAGCATCATGTCATAAGAATAACGAACACCAAAAAATTTGATGTATGTTTCTTTAAACGTGTAGCATATTAGTTGGAAATAAATTGAAGAACCTCAAAGTGTCGGCTTTGAGCACTCACTCTACCCTAAAAAAATTGATGTGGTTGCATTGAGTGGACAAAGAGTAGGCATGGGGGGCAGTGAGGTTAAAAAATTTGGTGCCAAAATATTATTGTTGATTGGCAAGAGAAATGTCGCAGTATAATATAAAAATTCATTCTCTAGAGATAAAAAAACCATATGGGCTCAGGAGAATAGTACAGATTTAGAAGCATAGCTTTTAGAGAGAATGCACTAGCAAAGAAATCCAGAAGCAGAAAAAAGCAAATAAAACACTGAAGCATAAGTTGTGAGCTATTACGCTAAAGCATTAATGGCATAAAAAGCCAACGAAGGGCACAAATTGAACAAAAAATCTCAAAAGTATATATATTGACATCAACCCAAAAAAGAAAGCTGCTATCTAGCACAGGGGCGAAAAGCATGGACATCGCATAGATAAAAAGCAGTTTTATAGGAGGGTCTACAATGCTAATGCCCATTAATAGAATTGGTTGGAGATCTCAACCCAATAGAGTCTCATTTTTGCTTCTTTAATTTTTTGGGATTGAAATATCACAAATTTGCCCTCAACTTCTCTAAAATTTCTTACCTATCATAACTAAAAACTAATCTAACGCACATAAATCAAATAGAATTTTTTTTCGAGTTAAGGAGATGTCATCCATATAAGATATGTGCGCCAAATTTGTAAACAAAGCACTAAATAGAAAGGTTGAGGTTCATGGAAGCCAACCCTTTAAGATAACATTAGAGGGGCAGGCAATGAACATGAGGCTCAGTGATTCTGCATCAAACTAGCAAAAAAAACAGTTGGGGTGCATGGAATGCTCCTCGCCATAGGGGCTTACATAGTTTTAATGATCAATATGTAACCAAACAAGTGTATGAGAATATATGATAGCGATCCAATTTATCTAGGGAGTAGTGCTATGAAGTTCATTACAAATCAAAATCAAAGGGAGACCACCAATATCTTTTCAAATATGTCTATCAAATTGGTGTTGCATTTGAATGTCACATATATCATTAGTTGAGGGTAGGAAAGAGGCAAAAAATTGTGATTCCAACCAGATGGATCTATGAGGAGATTGAGTTAGGCATTAGGTTGCACCTAGGGAATTGAAAGCATTCGTATCAATAACCTCCCAACAACATTTATCATGAATCCAAGCATCCCAAAGAAGCATAATATTAGAGCCATCACCAATAAAATAAGTGTTTAATATTAATTGTTGTGGTCTTGAGCTTCTCCCAAAAGAAGTTGCCTTGTCATTTGAGTTTCAAAATGAGATGCATATCCCACAAAATCATTTAGCAAGAAGGTTATTGTCATTGGATATTTTAAGCGCTAGTTTGATTATGAACCTATTTGATAAGGCTACCTAGCTTTTTAGGCATGCAAATGACATTTCAAGAAATCTATGGAGCTTTCTATTAGTAAAGTTCCCTTGTAAAAGGAATTCAAAGTAGCAGCTATAAATAATTTAATCATAATATTTGAGAAGAAAAAAGGGCCTGAGTCTAATATATGATGGTGCCCCAACAATGAATTTGATAAGTTGTATTTTGTGAGCTAGAGAAAGGTTCTTGCCTTTTAGTTATTCCAAGATGAGCCTTAACTTATTGATCAAAGGTTGAAAAGAAGCTCTATGAAGAGATAGAGATCCCAAGATAAGTAAAAATTTATTGGATTTTGCTAAACCCTATAAGATTGCTTAATTCCAAGGCATTAATGATGGCTTTAAAAAAGTGGATGAGGTTTTTGAATGGGTTTACCATGAGGTTGGAGACCTCGTCGAAGTTGTAATTGAAGCTTTTGAGATAAGATATATTGTCATTAGTAGTTCATAAAAAACAATAGTATCATCAACATACTTGAGATGAGAAAAGAAAGGGTTGTGATACGGTGTATTCTCGCTTTTTAATATTGTGTTCAATAATGTTGGAAAGCCAATCCATACCAATTCAAAGAGAAAATGTGAGATTGGAAAACCTTATCTTTCTCACATTTTGAAGGGAAAGTAGCCTTTAAGAACCCCCTTAATGTACACTGAAAATTTAACATTAGCGTTACATTCCTCAATCCGAGTAACAAATAAAGGTGGAAAGCTTTTAATTAACATCATATTACTAACAAACACGCAGTCAATAGTGTTAAAGATTTTCTTAATGTCAAGTTTGTAACAAAAAATGGTTTGGTGGTAGGTAAAGCTTTTGAGGACCTCATATTGTAGAACCTTGTTATAAGTTGCACTCTTGTTGGACATAAAATCAGCTTGTTCTTTACGAAAGATGGGTGGCGAGGCTTAGCTGACTGGTAATGATTTTAGCCGCCATTTATATATAACATTACATAAAAATATGGGTTATATTATGATATCGATTGAAGGTGAGAAGTTTTGTGCATAAGAATGAAAATTGTAGCCTCGAGGGGATATGCAGATTTATATTGTGGAAAAAATGTTTCACTGTCGCACACACTGTCTCCCATCAAATTACAACAACATTTGAAATTTTTTAAGGTAAAAAAATCTTACCTAAGAAAAATTTTGAGAGAGTAATATGTTCATGTGTGTGTGTTTGTGTGTGTGTATGTGTGTGTCTATATATATATATATATATATATATATATATATTAATTTATTTAACTGTAACTTTGACAGTCAGAAGGTGCGGGGGGATCAACCTGCCAAGAGGAATAGAGTCCCAATTATCTTCTATTTTATTACAAAAGGTCACCTATAAAATGATTAACCACAATGTCAGCGGTGTCATTATGCTCATAAAAAAGGCTCTTTGGAGTAGATATCTAGTTAATGCAATTTATGTTCCTTCTATCCCTAATTTTGGAAAATACAAATTTATTATCATTCTCAGTAGCTAAGAGTCATTTGGACTTGTATCTTTGTAATATCCAGAAAACTTAAACAGTGAGATAAAGTAAGAAGTTTGTTATTGATATTATTTAAATCAATGTTAAGCCGGACATATGACGGTTTGCTATTAAGGAGAAAATAAATGTATTCCCACTGCTAGTAGCCAAATTAATAGTACATTTAAAGAAAGAATTAGAGTTCTAATAGGCAGCTTTATGTTTGTGTTTGAGAGTTTTGTGCTTGATTATAAACATGAATATAGGGTCACCTTGGGTAAGTGTGGACCATGTTTATCTTAATATGCTTTCAAACTCAAGGAGCTTTAGCCCATAGTCTTTAAAAGGTATTTTGTGATTAATTTTTAATTATAGAACAACAAACAAAATGAGAGGAGAATAATTGAACCATATTAGGGTTAAGACATTACAAAAGAATATGAAGTAAGCCTAAAGTCAAGAGAGCTAACAAGAACCTTGTCAAGCTTGTAGTTGATGCGATGATTAGTTCTTAAATTAGGCTAAGTAAAGAAAAACACTATTAGATAAAAGATCAAAAAACTCGTCATCGAGAAGGAAGTTATTTAAAACTTTTGAGCTTGTCAGGAGGTACAAATTTACCTCCTACCTTTTCATTTTAAATCTTACATCAATTAAACGCCAAGTATAACCTGATGTCCATAAATTCTCTTGGCCAAGTTGATGATGTATTCCCAGAGTTCTTCCCCTTCCAATTGAGAGTTAGTAGCATGTGAAACTAAGAGATGGTTGTGGTAGACACTCCCCACTTCTAAGTCTTAAATAAATTCTTTGATAACATATAGAACACTGAAAATTTTATCACATACACTTAGATATTTAACAAAAATATAATATTAAATTTATTTGTAATTCAATAATAATATTTATAATAGTCTTATAAATCTTTTAAGGAGATGGAACTTTTAAACTTAAATACTCGCCACACCTTAAATTTGATTTCATTACCATTTTTAAGTTTTGATTCTATCACTGGCCTTAAAAAATGATACAATGGATAACTCGTTTTCCCAAAGACAAAGGTGGATATACCACTTTTGAGGCGTTCCATTTAATTCATATTTTTCTAGGACATGATAAAGATAGATGGTGATATTTCCCTTCATTAGATAAAATTTTTATGTGATTGGGTGAAGAATAGGTCAATAAAAGGGGAGTGATTAATTCTAGAACGACGCATGGGGGGTGTGTATGGGTACTAAACTTGGTTGTGGAAAAGTCCAAGAAGGAGGGAGATCTGGCTGTAAGGAGGTTGATTATTTTAAAGGAATAAAGAGGTGAAGTAGATGAGGGAGGGGGGTGGGAGGAAGATAGTATTGGAATATGGGCTATTAGTGTATAAGGAGTACTGTAAATTTTGTGCGGGCGTTGAGGGTGTCACTTTAGGCCCTCCTACATCTAGCATTATTGGTTAAGGTAGGAGTAAAGGGAGAAGGGTTGATTGGAAGTAGTGGAGTCGTGGAAGACGGAGCTACAACTAGTATGAGAGAGTTTTCCTGTTGTATTAAACTTTTAAGTTTTGGTCCTTTTCAAAAAGGTTTAAAAGGTTGCATTGAGCGGAGAAGAACCATTAATAACCTAAAATAATATGAGAAAATGTGAGGTGAGACTTCTTTGCTGTGAGTACATCAACAACCAAAATTGTAGACTTAGATAAAGTTGATATACTCTAAAATGAAAGAGTTTGATCTAATATTTTTGTCCAGAGGGGAATGGAGGCAAGTTCCTCTTTAATTAGTTTTAACTTGAAGAGTTTATTTTTAAAGTATGAAGAGTTCCTCAAAGAAAAACCAAGTCTACCCATTAGAACTTCTGATAATCCTCATGAAAAATGTATTTTTGAAGAAAGAAATCAATATTCATAAACAACAATTGTAAGTTACCCTCACAGTTGTTCCATGCTTTGGCATCATTAATGATTTCATGTGATAAGGAGACAACATCTTTAGAATAGGGCACGAAATAGAGGTTGAAGTTATTAGAGGTTGAGATATGAGAGCTTATAAGACTTTTTCAATTGCTGTTGGCAAGGGGAGAAGAGGTTAGAGCATAGGTAGAAATAAGTTTGCTAGCAGAAGATGAGGAGAAAATCAAGGGAAAGTTGAGGGACGACAAAGGGATTGGACATCAAAGAATGGGGGGAAGGGGGAAGGGGGAAGGGGAGGGGGAGGGGAGGGGGTGAAGAATTGAACACGGAGCTTCCTTTTAAGAGCCCGTTTAAAAGGAACTTTTGAAGTGAGGTGAAGTTAACTTTATTAGAAGGGCTACAAGGAGCTTCTAAAGAGAGTTGGAGTTATCTTTGTTAAAGAGGCTATCTAAAGCATTGGGAGGGGTTAAAGAGATTTCATGTTGGTAAGAGGGTAGCTTCCAATGTTGCATCTAAATAGAATATTACAACTTTAGTAGTTATAACAATAATAATTAATTGATACTTAAATTAAGAGTGATATCAATAAATTATTAAAAGGATTTGTAATGAAATTTAAAAATTAATAGAGAATTTTTTTTTGAGAGGTGATGTATTGTATTTGTTAATAATAAAGTACTAGAAATAGAAATTAAATATTATAAACATATATATAGTTTGACTGATATATGGAAATCACTAAGTTGTGTAAAGAAAATAATTTCAATTGTGGCGTTGAAATTTTTATATTTATATGTTTAACTTTGGCGGTGACAACAATGACGAAGTTGACGACATTGACATTTGTGTCAACGACATGGATCAACCTTATATATAATGTCACGTGTTAATGTTGTTGGCAGTGATGAGCATCGGTGTTTGTGTTAAAGACATGTATTATCCTTATAGTCAATGATGAGCATCAACTTGTTAATGATGTGTGACAAAGTTGCCTAGTGTCAGTGTTTGTTTGATGACATGCGCCAGCTTTAAAGGTATTAACATGCATTAATTGTTTTCACGATTGGTGATAAAAAAAACAAGTGAATGTTTGTGTTAATATAGATGATGATGTGGATTTATGTTGTTGTCAAGGTAAGACGAAATTTGTTGGCCATTGATGTTTATGGCCATTGTGCGAATCAAATTTGTAAGCCATGATGTGAATCAACATTGTTGCTAGCATAGAAAACAAAATGTATCAGCGATAAAAGTCTAGTGATAATATCATTGAGTGGCAATGGTTGAGAGGTTGTAGATAGGCAATGATGATAAAAAAAAAAATCGTAATGAGAAGATATTGGTCAAGTGACTATAATTAGATGCTATTAATCAACTTTGTAGTTGGGTGAAGGGGATTGAATGACAGTCTTCAAGCAATAGTATGGCTGGTTGATGATAGTCTGGAGGTCATAGTCGACCAATGATAATTGGATGAAGCTCTAAAGTTTTTAAAATCTTTATAATCACTCTAATTTCAAGTCTAAATTCAAGCATCTTTCATGCAAACAATGTTGATATTTTCAATTTTGTTTGAAGTGGTGTTTTTATATTTTTATCTAAATCACCCCGTATTGATTCTTGTAATCATAGACTATTCTTTTGACATTTAAGTATTTTGATAACCTCAAATTGAATGATTAGGCTTTCCTTGGAATCTTCTCATCTGGACACTCATTTTAACAGTAAACAAACCCTTTACTGAGATTATTTGATCTTTCAGTTAAAATTTGTAATTATGTTTTGATTTGAGTTAGTTAAATTTACACTATAAATTTATTGAAATTATTGTTCAGATAGTTTCAAATTTAATTCCAAAAACATTTACTTATATCGAGATTTCTAGCTAATCTAATGAATTATTTCGAAAAAATATCAATACTTCTTTGTTTCTCCTTCATTTGCATAATCATTCAATCCTTGCAAATGAAAATCTCATTTCTTTTTATGTTTATTCAAGTAGAGTCTAGAATCAGCTCTCTTCTTTCTCTATCACATAGTCTAGACTCTGCTTTCTTCTTTTTCTATCACATCTTCACACCTCAATACCAATTATAGCCCAATACTTATCTCCATCCTCGCACTATATCCTATATTTAACATAGTCAAGCTCATACATTCATAAGTTTAAATTTTTAAATAAACCAATGTACTCAATGAACAACTCAAAATTGGCTTGATTAATACTTAATCAAACTTGTTCATTTTAGTAAACAAATAATATTCACATTTTAGTAAATAAATAAATTTAAATATTATTTATAAACTTTCATGTTAAATGAACCAAATTTAAATATGGTTCAACACGTTTATTTATGTTCACAAATAAGCTTGTTTATTTATATTCATAAATAAACTTATTTATTGTTTACAATTAGCTTGTTACTTGATATTAGGCTTGATAATAACTCATATCATGTATGATATATTATTTAAATAAAGATTTATTAACTAGAACTTTTGATTATCTTTAACAGTAATATATTGAGTTTTAATGTCAAAACTATTTAAGATTACTTATCAATTACTTATTTATTTTATTAATATTTGTTTATTAATTAATGACATTTATTAATTAATATATCATTATTCACCATATCACATTTTTAATATTGATACGTCGTCAAAAATTATTTTAATCATGCACGATGCCAGAGCATTTCAAACCATAAAAATTTGATATTCAAATTCAAGCTCATCCAAAGCCCCGATTCCAGCAAGCTTATAGTCAGATTAATCGTCTTGTTAAGGCGAGCCCAAAGAAGACAAAGTTGGTTCGATCGAGTCTGATTAAGGGTTTGTTTGGGGCCGCGGCAGCTGTTTGAAAAAACAGCTGTGAAGCTGCTGAATAAGAAGTGTGCTAGCTATCACAATATATTTTTTTTAAAGGTTAGACCGCAGCTTTCTAGCATCCACCGAAAGTAGTTAGGTCTAGTTGGAAAACACAACTTTCAATGGTAGCTTTTGGAGAATGTAGGAAAAATAAAGTTTTGCCAAACAGACAACACCACCACCCTAAACACACCCTAAACCCATATTAAGCCATTTAAGAACAATCAGAGAGTTTGGATGGGCACTTCAATATTCAAATGGATTCTAACCCTGACAAAATCGAGTGTCTCGTCGAACCAAATCTAACAAGATCAAGGTACTCAATTATGACATCATTAAAGAACTCAAATACTTATATAACATCATTTGATCAAGGCAACCAATCTAGGTTGTCCGATGGAATAATCCAGATTCATGAGTATTTATAGAGGACGTGACTCACCCCCACTTCCTTCGTGAAATGAAACTTGTGACATAGGCATGAAGGAGAAAGTTGAAGGAGCTCTAAGCGCTTGAAGGTTACTAAGCTCAACCATCATCGGACCACCGTTGTCGAGCCGCCACCGCCATCAAACCACCATGGCTAGTTCCTAAACACCATTGATTGGCCACCACCATTGCATAACTGTTGTTCCTCGGTTTCTGTCGTTGAGCGGCTACCACCACAGTCTGACCATCTTCCCTTTTACCGACCACCGCTAACTGGCTGGTACACCAACCAAACCATAGTTGCCGAGCTGTCGTCATAGTTAGATCGCTATTAGAGCTTTCAGACCATTGCAATACTGTCAGACCAGTATTGCCACTTCTCGACCACCATTTTTTAGTTCTTGCTATCGAAGATATGAACATCAGATTTTCTGGAAACAACCTCTACCGACGGATTTTCTTCACAAAAGCCAGGTTGGCACCAATTCCTATACATTTTTTGACATTTAAAAAACGAAAGTCACATCTCGCTTGTGAAATATTGCTTCGTGCTATTCATGGGTTAGTAAGTTATTATAATCTGCATCTGCATAGTGGGATTTTTCTCTTGTAAAAAATCCTGATGTCTTCTCTATCAATTTCTTTTCATTTGTGTGCATGTTGGATCTTCATACAACACTAAGACATTAATATACCACTCTACCATCATGAATTTACCAAAACAAAAAATTTTGGCACCATTTATGGGAACTATAATCCTATCATCCAAGAAATTGTGAAACTTGTGAAATGACCAATAAACGTAGTACTTGCAATAACAGAGCATCTTGTTCTAACACTTACCACTCTAAGGGGCGATCATGAAGTCAAGGACATCAAGCATTTGCTTATTCTCTCCATGAAAGGTATTATCTTACTGGGAAAGGTACCTAAAGCCCATCCATGGCGAGTACTTGGAAGACCGAGTGTGCAGAATGAAGGATTCTCAGCATGATTCTTCATCTCTTACTATTTTCTCGATTCTTTTTAAGGACTCAGAGTTGCCAGCTTGTTTATATATATGTCGTCTTATAATTCCCTTATTCAAATAAGTCTCTCTCCTAAATCATATCAATGATTCGAAGAGGAGAAAAATAAAAAAGAAGGATATACGACAATTAATAGGCAAACAATTAAAAAGAAACAAGTGAAGACTTATATATGGGTAATCCTCGTGTGATGGGTTGAGAGTATACATCTGAACAGGGTCAAATTGAAGTACCTCGAAACACAACATCCATAGAGAGAACCCTACATAAGTCACTTGTAGCTAGATAACCAAAATGAACATTTTTGTTATGGGATCAAGAGTCTCCCAGAGGAACAAATCTCTCTATTTAATTACATAATGGGGGATACCTACAAATACTCTCGATAATAGGAGTTCTTCTTATGTTATCATGAAATTGGAGGATAAGCCATCAAAGGGTGGTTATTCAGTATGAGAACACCCAATGCTTCAAAGCTTTCCCTAAGCCACAGGACAGAGAGTGAGTCTCTCACATCCCAAATGGGTAGTGGCTGGTCGGCATCAGAACCTATGAAATAACCAATATCATTTCAATGTGGATATCCCTCTACGTTAGAGCTAACATGCCCATTAAGGTAGAGGGCAAATCAATGTATCCCAAACAGGCGACAACTCATTTGTAATTGGGCCGTCAGGATGATATCAATAAAGTCAAAGGAGCAACAAGACTTGAAGGGGCTCAGTAAGAGGAAGGGTAGAATAATTCTAAAAGGTAGAGGTAGCAGGATCGGGGTACCATGAACCCATCATCCCAAGCTAATAAGAATTTAAGTCTACTTGGTCGTGAAGGTAGTCAACCCAACACGTTCAGAGATCTGTGAATTATGTTGTCCACGGGGAACTTCGGTAGCCCTAAGGTCAAAAAGGAAATTCTAGTTATATGATCTATAAGGTGGAGCTTAGAGGCGGGACTCACACCCGCTAGGCAAATGATAGAGTTGCCTTAGGAAAGAAATGAAAGAAGAGGTTCAACTACAAAGTTGTAAACACTCTCCACAAAGGACTTACTCCCCCCTCTCTTCAAGTCAAAGTAAGATTTTTCATATGCAAATATCATAGACATTAAATCAAGTTAAGATTTTCATGCACATGAAAATGAACATAAAATACGACAAAAAAACATACAAAAATGATAATGATTGGTCGACCGGGCCATGACAGTCGGACGAACTGAAGAGGGTGGGTCGACCAATCTAGAATGATCAGTTGGAACCATAAGAGTGGGTAAACAACCAGAGGCGTTCTTTTGAACCAAAAAGAATTGGTAGTCAGCCCAGTACAACCGATCAAACCCAAAGCGAGTGATTCATACTAGTCAGTCGATCGGAACCAAATAAAGGGGTAATCGGCCCGAGATGGCCGATTGCACCCAAAGAGAATGATCGACACATGGCGGTCGATCGAACTCAAAAGAAAGGGTACTCAACTTGGGGCAATCGATAGCAGCTAAAGCGGGTGATCGACGCGGGACTGTACTGAAAGAGCAGGTGATCTGCTTAGGACGGCTAATCAAACCCAAAATATTGGGTGATTGTCCTGAGATGACAGATTGTACCCAAAGTGGGTGATCAACACGGAGCGGTCGATTGAACCTAAAAGAAAACATAATCGACTCGGGATGGTCGATCGCACCCAAAGCGAGTGATTGACACGGGCAGTCGATTGAATCCAAAAGAGAGGGTGATCAGCCCCAATCGGCCAATTAAACCCAAAGGATCAGGTCATCGTCCTGGGACGACTGATCAAACAAAAAGTGGGTGATTGACATGGGGCAGTCGGTCGAACTCAAAAGATCGGTGATCGACCTGGAACGATTGATAAAACCCAAAGTGGATGATTGACATGAGGCAATTAATTGAACACAAAAGAAAGGGTACTTGACCCGGGATGACCAATGGCACCCAAAGCGGGTGATTGAAACGGAGTGGTTAATCTAACACGAAAGAGCAGATGATCGACCTGGGACAGCCGATCGAACACAAAGAATTGGGCGATCGGGCCAGGACGTCCGATTGAATCCAAAGTGGGTGATCAATAAGAAGCGGTCAATTGAACCCAAAAGAAATGGTGATCGACTAGAGATGGCCGATCAAACCTAAAGCATTGAGTGATCGGCCTGGGATGGCCAATCAAACACAAAGTGGGTGATAGACATGGGGCGGTCGATCAAACCCAAAAGGGTGGGTGATCAGCCCAGGATAGCCGATCAAATCCAAAACAGGTGGGCACTCGATCAAGCTCAAAGCAAAGGGTGATCAGCTCAAGACGGCTGATTAAACCCAAAGCCATCAGTTGATCATGTTGGGGCGATTGATCGAACCAAAATCCTCATGTGATCAATCATTCAATATGCAAAATGCCACAAATGAGCACGTAAGCAATGCAACCCAAAACACTTTGACGACATGTCAAAATCGTCCTCTCGACCTTGCATAAGCACCTTGGGTTTTCATGCATGGATATGCAACATAGCCGCATGAACATCTTGATTTATCTCATGAACATCTTGATTACCTATCGGCTTTAGAGGATCTGCCACAGTTAATGATGTTGTGGGATATGTACTTCCTGATATAGAAATAAAACGCAAAGAGCACAAGCAAACACAAATCGTTTACGTGGTTCGATCCAACTGGATCTACGTCCACGGGAGGAATCAATCAAGTAGTTCACTAAGGTAAAAGAAATGGAGAATACATAGCTTATACATGAGATGAGTCCTCATCTTCCTTCTATAGCCTCCCCTCAAGCGACACCTTGATACAAGGCCTCGAGATGCTCTCCTCCTCTCTAACTCTCTAGCTATTCTCTCCTCCTTAGTTCTTTTTCACTCTTTAGAAAACCCACACTAAAGCCTCCCTTCCTCTCATCTATTTATAGTAGATTAGATTACATTATAATATACTATAAATAGATGAGGTGTAACCTTTAAGAATTGCATGGCTTCCACATGTCCACCCTTTAGAGTCCTCCATCGCATGGTTTCCACATGTCCTTTCACATGTCCTTCTTCCACCGCATGGCCTCCACGTGTCCTTCCACATGTCCTCTTCTAGGGTATTCCATAATGAGGTGGCACCTTCTAAAGTCAACAAAAGAGGCTTTAAAGTAAGGAGGAGTTTAAGAGTGCTTACTTGCCTTAATGACTAATTGGGGGCCAAAACAACAAATCTCCACCTCGACCCTCAATTATGAGATTCTAAAGTAGTGATTCCCTCCACCCGGCCCCCCGAGGGGCCCTCAACCGATAGAAAGTTCACTAAGTCCGGACAAGTGTCCGAACTTAGCTATGGGCAACGCCTTGGTGAGCATGTCGCGCAGGTTCTCTTCGGTTGGTATCTTCTCCACCACTATCGAGCCTTTAGTAACAATGTCCCTTACGAAATGAAGCTTTACATCTATGTGTTTGGATCTTTCATGAAATACCCGATTCTTGGTTAGGTGAATAGTGCTTTGGTTGTCACAAAACACAGTTATCACCTTCGATGTATCCCAAGCTCTTCGCCCATGCCCTTTAGCCACATAGCTTCCTCGATTGCTTCGATCGCGGCGATGTATTCAGCTTCGTTGTCGAGAGGGCCACAACCGATCGGAGGTTAGACTTCCAACCGACCGCAAGATCGAAGACAGTGAAGATGAATCCGGCCGCTGACTTCCCGGTGTCAATGCTTCCCGCATAATCGGAATCCACGTAACCAACTACCTTTTCTTCTTTGTCTTCTGCGCTTTCAAGAGTAACCCTAAATCGGTGGTACCTCTTAAGTATCTCAGGATCCATTTTAGTGCTTCCCAGTGGGCCTGTCCTGGGCTTGCCATGAACCTGCTTACGATACTGACGGCGTAGGCTAGATCTGGTCTGCTGCAGACCATACCATACATGATGCTACCAACCCCACTGGCGTAGGGGACACCTTCCATGTACCTTTTCTCCTCTTCGCCTCTCGGTGCTTCGATTGTTCGATAGTTCGAAGTGTTGACGATAGGTGTTGCAACCTCGCTTAGCCTCATGCATGTTGAACCTTGTTAGAACCTTCGAATATATGACTTTTGAGACAAGAATAAGCTACCCTTTTTCTTGTCTCCGGTAATCTCCATACCTAGGATCTTTGTAGTCGGTCCTAGTCCTTCATGTCAAATTCGGAATTGAGCATACCTTCGATCTTCCGGACTTCCTCCTTGCTCCCCGCTCGGCTACTAACATATCATCCACATAAAGGAGCAAGTACGTACCGATTTCACCGTCTTGCCACTTCATGTACACACAATTGTCGTAGCTACTTCGACAAAACCGATCTTTAGCATGAAATCATCAAATCGTTTGTACCATTGTCTCGGGCTTTGTTTCAGCCCATACAATGCCTTCTTTAGCAAGCAAACTTTGTCCTTCGTCTCGTGTGTGTTGTACCCATCTGGCTGGTCCATGTAGATGGTTTCTTCAAGCTCTCCATGCAGAACGCAGTCTTAACATCTAGCTGTTCTAATTCCAAGTTGAATTGAACTGCTAGTGCTAAGACTATCCTAATTGAGCAGTGCTTCACCACGGGTGAGAAGATTTCGTTGAAGTCAATTCCTTCAACCTGTGTGAATCCCTTTGCAACGAGTCTGGCTTTGTACTTGATCCTCTCAGTACCTGGCGTGCCTTCCTTCTTCTTAAAGGTCCACTTGCGCCCAACTACGCGTTTGTTCGTTGGTCGATCCACAAGTTCCCGGGCTTTGTTCTTCATCAGAGAGGCCATTTCCTCATCCATTGCCTCTTCCCACTTGTGTCTTTCCTTGCTCTTCAGGGCTTCCTTGTAGCTGTTTGGTTCTGCTTCTTCTATCACTTCAGCAACACTCAGAGCAAAGGAGATCATATCTGCATGGCCATATCTCTCTGGCGGTCTGATAGTTCTCCTTTGTCTGTCCCTTACCAAGCTGTAGTCGTCAGATCTTCTTTCTGGTTCAGTCACTTGCTGGTCTTCTGCCACTTCGTCTTGATCGTTCACAATTGTCCTTCGATCGAGTCAAAGTTTGTTGCGAGCTCCACCTCAATCGACGAATCCTCCTTAGTGACACTCGTCCCCGGTAACATAGCTTTGCAGATTCCCCATTTTGGACTCATCGAATGTCACATCCCTACCGATGATGCATTTTTGTTGATCTAGGCACCAAAGTTTGTAACCTTTGGTTCCAGTGGGTATCCGATGAAGATGCACTTCAAAGCCCTCGCTTCCAGCCTTATCCCGTCTAACGTGAGCGTATGCAATACATCCAAAAACTTTAAGATTATCATAGTTACTCGGCTTTCCGTACCACATCTCCAAAGGAGTCTTCATATCAACAACCGTCGATGGGCATCTCGTTGATAAGGTAACGAGCGGCCGACACGGCCTTCGCCCCGAAACTTTTGGGTAGACCCGCATTTAACGAAGCATGCACCGCACTCTCTCTAGGAGAGTCCCGTTCATCCTCTCGCCCAGGCCGTTCGTTGAGGAGTGTTCCGGACCGTCTTGTGCCTTGTGATGCCATTCCTCCCGCACGGACTCCTCAACCGCTCCCGAACAGTACTCCAAGCCATTGTCGGTTCTCGAAGTGCTTCGGCTTTGCTCCCATCTTATTTTCGGTGAGAGTTAACTAGGTCCTCGAATCGTTGAAAAGCTTCATCTTTGTTTTTAGGATAAAGACCCATACCTTCCTGGTGTAGTCATCGATGATAGACATGAAGTACCTTCCTCCTCCATGAGTCTGAGTTCTAGCTGGGCCCCATAGATCACTGTGTACATAATCAAGAGGTTTCTTTGATGTATGTATTCCAGTGGAGAACTTTACCCTGGTGGCCTTCCCCAGTCACATTGTTCACGAATTCCGGTTCTGTCGACCCGATCTCCGCATAACGAGTTCGTTTGGACAATCCTCGTAAGCCCTTTTCACTTACATGCCCCAACCTCATGTGCCATAGTCCTGATCCGTCGAGCTCGATTGAACCGCATTCGAGAAGTTCCCGATCACAGCTCTTCCAACAAGGGAGTATAGCCCATTCTTTCGACTCCTTTCATGACTATGAGAGAGCCCTTAGCTACTCGATACAGCCTATTCTCTCGCCTCGAACGAGTATCCATTCGACTCCGGCGTCCCTAAGGAAATCAAATTTCTTTTAAGTTCGGGACGTACCCGACATGCTCGCGTATCCGTTCGGCTCCATCGAACATCTTTATTCGATCGTCCCGCTGCCGATCACCTTACGAGCTTTATTGTCTCCAAGTAGAACGGATCCACCATTTGACAGTTGTAGTGTCTCGAACCAGTCTTTGTGAGGACACATGTGGAAGGAGCACCCTGAGTCAAGGATCCACTCCTTGCTAGATTCAGATTCTGTGATCACCGAGCTTCAACTCGAATCATAGCCGTCCGAGACTATGCTTGCTTCTCCGAATCTTTAGGCTTCTCCCGAAAGCCTTTCTTTCTATCCGGACGATCCTTCTTAAAATGACCTTCCTTGTGGCAATGGTAGCACTTGTAGGATCTCTTAGAAGACCGACCTCTAACGTTTCTTCCGGACCTCGATCTCGCTCCGGTCACTTTTATAACCTTTATTGCTCGATCTTCCTCTAATCATCGACCGTCTCCGCTGGTTTCCTCCTTCATGTCGTGCTTCTTCCGAAGTTCTTTCGGCTCGATCAATGATCGAACCTCTTCCGGAGTAATCGTCCGCGCCCTTCCATAGAGCATCGCATCCTCGAACCGCTCGTAGCTCTTAGGAATAGAGTTTAGCAGACAGCAAGGTGCCTCGTCCTCGTCATCCATCTCGACGTCGATGTTCTCGAGATCATCTATGATCTTGTTGAACTCGTCGATCCGCTCCGAGACGGATTTGTCTTCGTGCATTTTGAAGGAGTATAGCGCCGCTTCGTAAAGAGCCTATTAGCTAAAGACTTGGTCGCGAGAGTACCTCGAGTTTGGCCCAAAGTGCTTGAGCCGTTGTCTCCCTCGACACCTCCTCGTAACCTTATCGCCCAAGCTCAAGATTATCAAACTACGAGCTTTCTCCAAGCATGCCAATCTTCTCTTTCTTCGTCATGTCGGCCGGCAGTGCCGCCGCCCCTCGCAAGCGCTTCGCAACGCCCCGCCGAACCGGCAGAGCTCTCATCTTTACTCTCCACGAGCCGAAGTCATTCTTTCCCGTGAACTTCTCGATGTCGAATTTGGTGGAACCCATCGTCCCCGCCAAACACCTCTTCTTCGTCGTTGGCCGCGAACACCTTCACGCGAACGCCTCTAGCCAAGAAGTATCGATCTTCCCACGTACGGCGCCAATTGTTGTGGGATATGTACTTCCCGATATAGAAATAAAACGCAAAGAGCACAAGCAAACACAAATCGTTTACGTGGTTCGATCCAACCGGATCTACGTCCACGGGAGGGAATCAATCAAGTAGTTCACTAAGGTAAAAGAAATGGAGAATACATAGCTTATACATAGAGATGAGTCCTCATCTTCCTTCTATAGCCTCCCCCTCAAGCGACACCTCGATACAAGGCCTCGAGATGCTCTCCTCCTCTCTAACTCTCTAGCCTATTCTCTCCTCCTTGAGCTTCTTTTTCACTCTTTAAAAACCCACACTAAAGCCTCCTCTCTCATCTATTTATAGTAGATCAGATTACATTATAATATACTATAAATACGATGACGTGTAACCTTTAAGCACCGTACTGGCTCCACACGTCCACCCTTGTAGCTCCTCCATCGCATGGCTTCCACACGTCCTTCACACGTCCTTCTTCCACCGCACCGCCTCCACGTGTCCTTCCACACGTCCTCTTCTGGCGTATTCCATAACGAGGCTAAGACCTTCTAAAGCTCAACAAAAGAGCTTTTAAAGAAGTGAGTGAGCTTTAAGAAGTGCTTACTGCGCTTTAACGATTAATCGTGCCAAAACAACAAATGACTATTATTTTAGGAATATAATTTTATTCCATGTAAAGGGAGAAGGGTTGATTGGAAGTAGTGGAGTCGTGGAAGACGGAGCTACAACTAGTATGAGAGAGTTTTCTGTTGTATTAAACTTTTAGGCTTTGGTCCTTTTAAAAGGTTTAAAAAGGTTGCATTGAGCGGAGAAGAACCATTAATGACCTAAAATAATATGAGAAAATGTGAGTGAGACTTCTTTCTTTGTGAGTACATCAACAACCAAAATTGTAGACTTAGATAAAGTTGATATACTCTAAAACGAAAGAAGTTTGATCTAATATTTTTTGTCAGGAGGAATGGAGGCAAGTTCCTCTTTAATTAGTTTTAACTTGAAGAGTTTATTTTAAGTATGAAGAGTTACTCAAAGAAAAACCAAGTCTACCCATTAGAACTTCTGATAATCCTCATGAAAAATATTTTTGAAGAAAAAGAAATCGCTATTCATATATGATTGTAAGTTACCCTCATGGGATTTGATCCATGCTTTGGCATCATTAATGATTTCATGTGAGAAGAGACAACATCTTTAGAATAGGGCTGAAATAGAGGTTGAAGTTATTAGGGTTGGGATATGAGAGCTTATAAGACTTTTTCAATTGCTGTTAGCAAAGGGGAAGAAGGTTAGAGCATAGGTGAAAGAGTTTGCTAAGCGAAAGATGAGAAAATCAAAGGAAAGTTGAGGGACGACAAAGGGATTGGACATCGAAGAATGGGGGGAAGGGGAAAGGGAAGGGGAGGGAGAAGAGACAGACACGGAGCTTCCTTTTAAGAGCCCGTTTAAGGAACTTTTGAAGGAGGTGAAGTTAACTTTATTAGAAGGGCCTCTGAGGAGCTTCTAGAAGTGGAGTTATCTTTGTTAAAGAGGCTATCTAAAGCATTGGGAGGGGTTAAAGAGATTTCATGTTGGTAAGAGGGCAGCTTCCAATGTTGCATCTAAATAGGATATTACAACTTTAGTAGTTATAACAATAATAATTAATTGATACATAAATTAAGAGTAATATCAATAAATTATTAAAAGGATTTGTAATGAAATTTAAAAATTAACAGAGAATTTTTTTTTGAGAGGTGATGTATGGTATTTATTAATAATATAAAAAGTCTTAGAAATAGAAATTAAATATTATAAACATATATATGGTTGTTGAATATGGAAATCACTAAGTTGTGTTAAGAAAATAATTTCAATTGTGGATTTGAAATTTTTATATTTATATGTTTAACTTTGGCGGTGACAACAATGACGAAGTTGACGCCATTGACATTTGTGTCAATGACATGGATCAAACTTATTTATAATGTTACGTGTTAATGTTGTTGGCAGTGATGAGCATCGATGTTTGTGTTAAAGACTTGTATTATCCTTATAGTCAATGATGAGCATCAATTTTGTTTGCTAATGATGTGTGACAAAGTTGCCTAGTGTCGATGTTTGGTTTGATGACATGCATCAGCTTGGAAGGTAATAACAAGCATTAATTGTTGTCACGATTGGTGATAAAAAAAACAAGTGAATGTTTGTGTTAATATAGATGATGATGTGCATTTATGTTGTTGTCAAGGTAAGACAGAATTTGTTGGCCAATGATGTTTTTGGCCATTGTGTGAACCAAATTTATAAGCCATTATGTGAATCAACCTTGTTGGTAGCATAGGAAACAAAATGTATCAGCAATAAAAGTCTAGTGATACTATCATTGAGTGGCAATGGTTGAGAGGCTGTAGATAAAGACGATGATGATAAAGAATCGTAATGAAGATATTAGTCAAGTGACTATAATTAGATGATATTAATCAACGTTGTAGTTGGTGAAGAGGGGATTGAATGGCCGAGTCTTCAAGCAATAGTATAATTTGGTGATGATAATGGAATGCGGTCTGATGATAATAATTGGATGAAACTCCCCAAAAAATCTTTATAATCACTCTAATTTGATCTAAATTCAAACATCTTTCATGCAAACAATTTTGATCTATTCAATTTTGTTTGGTAAATTGTTTATATTTTATCTAAAAATCACACGTGTTGATTCTTGTAATCATAGACTATTCTTTTGACATTTAAGTATTTTAATAGCCTCAAATTGAATGATTAGGTGTTCCTTGGGAATCTTCTCGTGGACACTCATTTTAACGAGTAAGCAAACCCTTTGCGAGATTATTTGATCTTTTAGTTAAAATTTGTAATTATGTTTTGATTGAGTTAGTTAAATTTACTGCTTTGTAGATTTATTATGAAATTGTTGTTGAGATAGTTTCAAATTTAATTCCAAAAACCTTTACTTATTTCGGGATTTCAACTAATCTAATGAATTATTTCGAAAAATATCAATGCTTCTTTGTTTCTCCTTCATTTGCATAATCATTTCAATCCTTACCCAGTAATCTCATTTCTTTGTATGTTTATTCAAGTAGAGTCTAGAATCCAGCTCTCTTCTTTCTCTACATCACATAGTACGAATGCTCTCTTCTTTTTATCATATCTTCATACCTCGTACAATTATGGCTTCTAATGCTTATCTCCATCCTCGCACTATATCCTATATTTAACATAGTGATCATACATTCATAAGTTTAAATTTTAAATAGACAATGTACTGAATGAACAACTGAAAATTGGCTTGATTAATACTTAATCAAACTTGTTCATTTTATTAAATAAATAAATTTAAATGTATTTATAAACTTTCATGTTAAATGAACCGTTAAATATGGTTCAACACATTTATTTATGTTCACAAATAAGCTCGTTTATTTTATGTTCATAAATAAACTTATTTATTATTTACGATTAGGCATTTGCGTATTAGGCTGATAATAACTCGTATCATGTATGATATTTTATTTAAATAAAGATTTATTAACTAGAACTTTTGATTATCTTTAACGATGTATATTGAGTTTTAATGTAATCTTTTATTTAGGATTACTTATCAATTACTTATTTTATTAATATTTGTTTATTAATTAATGACATTTATTAATAAATACATCATTATTCACCATATCACATTTTTAATATTGATATGTGGTAAAAAGTATTTTAATCATGCACGATGCAGGAAGCATTTCAAACCATAAAGTTAAGTCTTTTCAATTAAACTCAATCAGCAATTAATGAGAAACTGGTCGAGTTAAGCATCTGTTCGTAGACGAAGAAGAGCCAGTTGGTTCGATCGAGTCGATTAAGGGTTTGTTTGGGCGGCTACGAACATTTGAAAAAACAGGCGTAGGCATTTCTTGAATAAAGTGTCTTTAGCTATCACAATATATTTTTTTTAAAGGTTAGACCGCGGCTTTCTAGCATCCACCGAAAATAGTTAGGTCTAATTGGAAAACAAAACTTTTCGATGGTAGCTTTTGGAGAATGTAGGAAAAACAAAGTTTTGCCGAAGCAGACGACACCACCACCACAAACACACCCTAAACCAGCCAGCCAAGCCATTTAGAACAATGGAAGAGTTTGGATGCAGGCACTTGATAAACTGAATGGATTCTAACACGACAAAATCCAGTGTCTCGTCGAACGAATCTAACAAGATCGAGGTACTCGATTGCGGCATCATTAAAGAACTCGGAAATGCTTATATAGCATCATTTGATCGAAGCAGTGATCTAGGTTGTACGATGGAATGTCAAATTCAGGTATTTATAGAGGACGTGACTCGCACAAAGCTTCCTTCATGAAATGAAACTTGTGACATAGGCATGAAGGAGAAAGTTGAACGAGCTCTGCGCTCCTTGAAGGTTACTAAGCTCGACCATCATCGGACCAGATTTGTCGAAGGCCGCCACCACCATCGAGCCATGGCTAGTTCTGCAACACCATTGATTGGCGCTTTGACATTTGCATAATTTGTTGTTCTCCCGGTTTATCGTTGAGCGGCTACCACGGTCGGCCTTCTTCCTTTACCCCGACCTGTCGCCCCCGCTGTGCACCAACGAAACCATAGTTGTCGGCGCCATTATTATTGAACCATTGTAAGAGCTTTCGAGACCGTTGCATTCTTGTCGGACCGTGTGCCACTTCTCGACCATGTAATTTTTAGTTCTTCAACATCGAAGATATGAACATGATTTTTACAGGAAACAACCTCTACCGACGGATTTTTTTTCTTCACAAAGCCGATTTGGCACAGTCTATACATTTTTTGACATTTAATAAACGAAAGTCACATCTCGCTTGTGTAATATTACTTCGTGTTATTCATGGGTTAGTAAGTTATTATAATTTGCATCTACATAGTGGAATCATTACAAGTAGGCCATGGTTTTTGCTCTTTTGATTTTTCTCCCGTAAAAAATCCTGATGTCTCTACATCGATTTCTTTTCATTTGTGTGTATGTTGGATCTTGTCTGGCCATTTAAGACGTTAATATCTTAGCTCTATATCATGAATTTACTGAAAACGAAAAATTTTGGCACCATTTGTGGGGTATAAATCTGTCGTCAAGAAATTGTGAAGCAATGAAATGACGATCGCGTGGTAACGATAACGAGCATCTTGCTGCAACACTTACCACTGCAAGGGGCGATCATGAAGTCGAGGACATCAAACATCTGCTTGTGTCTCCATGAAAGGTATCTTACGGGAAAGTACACAAGCCATCCATGGCGAGTACTTGGAAGGCAGAGTGTGCGGAATGAAGGAGTCTCGGCATGATTCTTCATGCAATACTATTTTCTCGATTCTTTTTAAGGACTCGGTTGCCGACTTGTTTATATATATGTCGTCTTATAATTTCCTTATTCAAATAAGTCTCTCTCCTAAATCCTTATCGATGATTCGAAGAGGAGAAAAATAAAAAGAAGGATATACGACGATTAATGAGAAAACAATTAAAAATAAACAAGTGAAGGTTTATATATGGGTAATCCTCGTCGTCAGGTGGTATACATACGAATAGGGTGGTCGGTACAAAACACGACATCCTGAGAGAACCTACATAAGAATCGCTTAATAGTAGATAACGAAATGAACATTTTTGTTATGGGATCGAAGTCTCCCGAGAGGAGCAAATCCCTCATTTCGCTACACCAATGGGGGATACTGTAAGATACTCTCGATAATAGGAGTTCTTCTTATGTTATCATGAAATTGGAGGATAAGCCATCAAAGGGTGATTTATTCAGTGTAGAACACCCAATGTGAAAGCTTTCCCACTGGCAAGGACGAGTGAGTCTCACATCCCCGAATGGGTAGTGAGCGACGGCATCGAGAACTGTGAAATAACCAATATCATCTCAATGTGGATATCCACATGCATCGGAGGCTAACATGCCCATTAAGGTAGAAGACGAATCGATGTATCTGAAGCAGTGTGACTCATTTGTAAATTAGGCCGTCGGGATGATATCAATAAAATCCCAGGCAACTGAAGACTTGAAGGGGCTCGGCGAGAGGAAAGGGTAGGAGCAATTCCTGAGTAGGAGTAGCGGGATTGGGGTGCCATGAACCCATCATCCCGAAGCTAAT
The DNA here is from genome assembly GCA_022702705.1 of Papilionanthe hookeriana x Papilionanthe teres. NCBI lineage: Eukaryota > Viridiplantae > Streptophyta > Magnoliopsida > Asparagales > Orchidaceae > Papilionanthe > Papilionanthe hookeriana x Papilionanthe teres. Next base: position 22,959,335 of record CM040436.1, on the reverse strand, counting down.
AAGAATTTAGAATCTGCTTGGTAGTGAAGGTAATTGACCCAGCACGTTCGGAGATGCGTGAATTACGTCTTCCGGGAACCGGTAGCCACAGGTCGAAAAGAAATTCTAGTTATATGATCTATAAGGTGGAGCTTAGAGCGGGACTCGCACCCATTGGCGAATAATCAAGTGCTGGAAAGAAATGAAGAAAGAGATTCAACTACAAAGGCGCAAACACTCTCCTGAAAGGACTTACTCCCCTCTCTTAGTCGAAGTAGGATTTTCATATCTGTTGAAATATCATAGACATTAAATCGAATTAAGATTTTCATGCACATGAAAATGAACATACAATACGATGAAAAAAACAGCAAAAATGATAATGATTGGTCGTAGAGACATGTGATTGGACGAACTAAAGAGGTGGGTCGATCGATGCAGAATCGATCGATCGGAACCATAGTGGGTAAACGAACGGGCGTTCGTGAACCAAAAAGAAGCCCGTGTCCGGCCGTCTGACCGATCGAACCCAAGCGAGTGATTCACTAGTCGGTCGATCGGGACGAATGAAGGGGTAATCGGCAAGATGGCCGATTGCACTAAAAGAAAATGATCGATACATGGCGGTCGATCGAACTCGAAAAGTGCCGGCAGGACAATCGTCGCCGGCTAAAGCGGGTGATCGGCAGGAACGTCACGAGAAGCGGGGTGATGCGCAGGACGGCTAATCGAGCCCGAAAAGATTGGGTGATTGTGCGAGATGACGAATTATGCCGAAGTGGGTGATGACGGAGCGGTCGATTGAACTGAAAACATAATCGACTCGGGATGGTCGATGCGCACCGGCAGTGATCGGCCGGGGCGGTCGATTGAATCCGAAGAGAGGGTGATCGGCTACGATCGACCAATTAAGCCGGTCAGTCAAATCTTCTGGGACAATGATCAACGGAGCAAAAATTAATTGATTGACGTAGGCGGTCGGTCGAACTCAGATTAGTAATCGACACCGGAATGATTTATAAACCCCAAAGGTAGATGATGCGCTGAGGCGATTAATTTGAACACAACGAAGAAGGTACTTGAACCTAGATGACCAATGGCAGCGGGTGATTGAAACGGGTAGTTGATGCAGCACGAAGAACGGATGATCGACTTGGACGGCTGATCGAACACAAGGAATTAGGTGATCAGTACAAGGCAGAAGCCGATTGAATCAATGGGTGATCGATAAGGGCGGATCAATTGAACTCGAAAGAAATGGTGATGTTAGAAGATGGCCGATCGAGCCTAAAGCATTGGTGATGATGTTGGGATAAACGTCAATACCTGAAAGTCGGTGATAGACATGAGGCGATCGTCCGAACTTCGAGGTGGGTGATCGACCCGGAGATAGCCCGTCCAGATCAAAATGATGGGCACTCGATCGAGCTCGACGAAGATGATCATTCCCCGGACGAGTTGGTCGGCAAACCATCAGTTGATCGTAGGCGATTGATCGGGCAATCTACGTATGATCGATCATCGATATGCAAAATGCCACAAAATGAACGGCATGTAATCTATGACAAACCCTTTGACGACACGTCAAAATTGTCCTCTCGACCTTGCATAAGCACCTTGGGTTTTCATGCATGGATATTGACCCACTTTTAAATGTTTACAAAAATAGAACGACACAAAAAACTTGATCCCGCTTAATATATATTTAATTTTATGATGGAATGTATAATGTGGATTCTACGCAATTACACGTATTGTATCGAAGTAATACGGGGCTCTAGTGGAGTCCTGGTTATCGATCCGACGGAGAAGTTTTAGAAGATTTGTAACAGCTAAATTTAAAAGAATTTACTTACTAATATAGTATACGGAATTTAGAATACTTAGCCAAAGAGATCTAAAGTAAACTAATGCTTTAAATGAAGTTGATTTAAAGATTTTAGAAAAAGTATATCATTCCCCTTGTTTTTTAGGAAACTTAAGTGAATGATGAATTCAAAATAGATTTTTTTATTGTATTGTGAAAATGGGAGCATTCTTGTGCTTTTACCGCTTTTGGTACGAGGGTGCGATGAACGTTGGTAGTCACTGTCTTCGATTCTTGAATGTTCTTGTGGTAGGGAACGGGAGGATCTTGTTGCCATGAACTCCCATTCCCCTCACACAAGTTTAACATCTACACTTCGGCTCTCGAACAATAGGACCAAATTGAATATTTTAGTACGTAACACTAAAATGTCCGATTATACGTCCGATAAATAATATTTCCACATATTTATTTGCACCATAACAAGGCTTTTAACTTACTGAATATTGGATGTAATGCTGCTGTAGTTGATAATTGACGTATTTTATGATTGATTGGCAGTTGAAAGTAGAATTAAGTTTTAGTAAAATATTATCACGATTTATATTAGGAAGCTTATTTAATTTCGTTAATTCACGTAATTTCGTAAACGGAGAAAATGAAAATTTTCAGAATGCATAGAGATTAAGCAAGCATGGATTTCATTAAAAGTTAACAACGATAACGAAATCTTTATCTGATTTCCTCTGACGAGACTCCTTGAAGTTCCTTTGCACTAAGCCCCAGTACGGCACACTTCTTAACTCACTACTTATACTTACTCACAACGACTTCAACTTAGACTAAAGCACACTAATAGAATACCAAACTCCTAAAATAGACGCACCTACATACTAAAATTCGTCCTACATTTATAGAGAGGTAGTCGGAATCAGTGCTTAAGCACCTCTTGAAAAGTGTGTCAGTTCAATGTATCGGCATTTGGAACGGTCTCGGCTGAAATCGGCAATGTGTCGTCAGCGGGGCTTCTAGAAGGTCTTCATGCGAGCGATCTCGGCGGCGGCGGGCTCGGGCTCGGCTTGTCGGCGAGGTGGTTACAAACCTTGGGAATTTCTCTTTATAATCTCACCGTCGGCGGAGCTCGATTGTAGATGGCGGCTTAGTTCTCATTGCATGTATTTCTTATTTTTGATCAATTTGCTCTTATTTTATGTTTTTTCTTCCACCATCACTTATAAATCTTTATTCTTTGCCATGATAAAATAAAGAAAATACCTTTCTTTAAAATTTGTAATTAATAAAAAATATGTATGAATTTCTTAACATATTTTTCTGTGATCAAATATGCAACATAGCCGCCTCCGACTGTAGCGAGCAAGTGTGGGAAATTTTCCTTCTCAAATGCTCAGAGGAACGATTCTTCGCCTCTTGCAAAATGGACTAGCTACAAAGCTTAGCTAGTCGTTTTATAGGCTCGTCCGGTTACCACTACAACCACGAGAAATTGGGATTCCAAGCTGCTAGGATTTAGATCTAGGGCTTACAATGAGAATTCACTAAGATTCGCAAAGGTATTTAGCCACACATGTACTTCCTAACCTAGGGCCTCCTCTAAAAAATAAATGACATATCAATAAGCGTGTGGGCGTGCTGACTAGTGTCAACGGACCAACTTGGCTAGCGTGGGTGACCGAACCCGCGATGACACCTCAAGTTGACGATCAAAAGGAAAACTTATGTGGAGTACAGTGAGGTATCGTTCGGCTCAATCGAGCCCGTCTATAACGGGCGATCAAATGAGTAGAATTATACTGGGTGGTCAGCCAATCCCGCTTTGTGTGGGCGACCAAACCCACACCTCCTAACAATATCTAATTTTATGGTTGACTAAAAAAATGCAAGGGTCGAGAACATGATACCATCGCGGTGGTTGATCGAAGCACTTATTCTCGTGGGAGGAAGCTCTACTCGCTAGAGAGAGTGACAAAGTTATCAAATTTTGCCTTCCAAAGTAATGAGTAAGAGAATGTGGTTGACGAGCTCTCTGTATTTCTCCTCCTCCAAAGTTTGGAGGAAGCTCTCCTCACTGGAGAGTCACTGGAGAAGAAAATGATGTTCACCAAATGGAAGAAGGAGATGCAGAATATGGGGGAAAACACTCCCCTATATTCTCCTTGAAAGAGATGAAGAATCCTCCCAAAAAAGTTCTCTCAAAACACTTCTCAAGCTTCTCAGCACCTTGCAGGCTCTCTCCTTCAGTGCCTGATTCATGAAAATGAGTCTCCTCTCTTGGTTAAACGACAGGAAAAACATCCCAGGGTCCAAATGCCACCTTCCCCTTTTAGTATGGTCCCAAAACATCTCTCATGCTTTATTTGGGTGAATAACCAGGACACAAGGAGGAGGATCACGGGTCATGGTTAACTTGACTGCGTGAAAACAATGTCTGGCGGTCCAAATTTGTGAGAAAGTGTTCAGGCGGCATTGACATGTCGAGTTTAGTCGTGGTTACACCATTATTAACAATGTCGCAAGTGGGGGCGTTGTGTGGCTATGTCTGAAGCCCAGTGTAATTACGTTGGGCACTCTATCCGACCCTCGATCATAGTCATACCGCCCAAAGGACCTGGGCATAATTGGGGGGTTTTGACGTGGTCACACTATTAGTTAGGTGTGGCCACTCCATAATTAGGCTTGGTCATGCCAGACTCCAAAACATTTGGGCTTCCAGAAAAGCTCGTCAAGGGGGTTTCAGACATTGTGGGACCTCCAGAGGATCGAATATTAGCATTTCATGATCCTCAAACCTCCGTAGAGCTCATAAATGCGTTCAAAAGGGATTAAGAAGGTGAATCATATAGTGTCACTAAGCACTACTGTCCCTATCGTGAAATCCATCTGTCTGGACCATAACTTAGGGCATGAGCACGTATGAGACAATCTTATCACGAGAACATTTGTACCTGCCAGATACAACTCCGTGTCACAAGATGGAATGTCAACACATAGGATACCAAAGACGATGCTAGTTTGACCACGATCGACTTGGAGCATGGCTATGATGGTGTGGGAACCGAGCCCATAGGTCATATCGCCAATGAGCATGCCTACTTTGTGTGCATGTTGGATGCCAACACACATTAGAGTTTGGTATAAGTTTGCGAAATCGAGCTGCGGACGACTTTTTATCGAGATTTGAATGTTTCTTATTCAAAGTATTGTCTCGATATTTGCACGGGATGATTAAAATTTATTGGTAGCGTATCAGTTGCCACCCTATTTTTGGGTGAGATCAAATTCATCGTCTTAAAATATCGAGATGCAGCGATACTTCATTTTTTAGCGACGTGCTACTATACGGCATGTAAATAAGAATAATAAAAACGCTTTAAATATTGAAGAAAATGTTTCTATATCGATTTGTTGCTGTCTTCTCCTTCGTAAGGGTTGGAGGTTGGAGAAATCGCATCGAAGGCAATTAAATTTTTATTTACCTCAAAAACCAAAAATTAATATCTAATGTTGTTTATTATTTTTTTTATTTTTTTTTTCTTTTTTTAGCTGTTGTTATTTTTTTAATGAGCAGAAATTTTTTTATGTTTATTTTTATTGAGTTGTCATTTTTTTTAATGAACATTTGAGTTGTCATTTTTTTTAATGAACATCAGTTTTTTGTTTTTTATTTTTTAATGAGCGGTTGTTTTTTTTTAATGAGCAGCAGTTTTTTGTTATTTTTTTAATGAGCTGACATTTTTTTTAATAACCAGTAATTTTTTGTTTTTTTATTTTTTAATGTTATGTAAATCTATTTTATAAATAAAGGTAAATGGATGAGGAGAAGAATCACAAGTGAGGAGAAGGAGAAAGTCATTTTACGTTGTTGAGAAGAGTTGCTGAGAAGAGTTGCGTCGTAGAGTTGCGTCGTAGAGTTGCGTCGAAGAGTTGCAGCATGGAGTTGCGGCGCAGAGTCGACAAAGCATTGCAGCGTAGAATTATCGTGAAGCATCGCGGCATACCGTTGAGGTGAAGCGTCGTGGCGAACCATTGTTGTGAAGCATCGCGGCGTACCGTTGTCGTGAAGGGTCACGACGAACCGTTGTCGTGAAGCGTCGCGACGTACCGTTGTTGTAAGCGTCGTGGCGTATCATTGTCGTGAAGTGTTGCGGCGAACCGTTGTCGTGAAGCGTTGCGGCGTTTCGTTGCTGTGAAGCGTTGCGACGGAGTGTCGTGTCGCCGACAGAGCATTGCGACGACGTGACGCGTTACGGTAGTACGTCACGAGGATGCAGTGCGGCATAGTGTCGCGGCAGGGCGTTGCGGCCATGCGACACATTGCGGCAGTGCGTCGAGGCGAGGCATCGATATGACGTGTTGCGACGGAGCGTTGAAACGAGGTGATGCATTGTGGAGAAGCCCTGACAGTGTATCTTGGCAAGGCGTTGCAGCTATGCGCTGCGGCGAAGCGTTGCGACGGGGCATTACGGCTGAGCGTCATGGCGTGGCGTCGCAGAGTCGCGTCGCGGCGTTGCGACGTTAGGATGCATTGCGAAGGAGCGTCGTGACGACGTGTTGTGGTGGTGCGTCATGGCAACGTATTACAGAGGAGCGTCGCGGCAGGTTGTTGGGGCGACGCATTGCGGTGGAGCGTCACGAAGACATGTTGCAGCGGTGCATTGCGGTGACCCATTGCGGTGGTGCGTCACGGCGACGCATAGTGGCGGAGCATCATGACGACGTGTTACAGTGGATCATCGCAGAGGGGCGTGGCAGAGGGGCGTCGCCGTGACGCGTGGCTGTGAAGTATCACATATCGTGTACTTAATGTCGCGTATTCCAGAGGAGATTCTTGTACCGCTCTTCACGTTCTGAAGACGATGAAGAAATGTTGTGTAGTTTTATCGTCGTGCCATGAGTGGAGAATTTTCATGCTTATGTGATGACGATATCTGGAAACCCCTTGACGATCATCAGAAGTAGTGGAATTTTAGGAAGACGATACCAACTTTAATTGAAGATGAATTGATTCGTTGTAGTCCTTGTACATGTATACATTGGTATTTGTAGTCTTTTTAATCATCTATTACGACAATTGTAGATGATAACAATGTATTTCTTTTGTTGCTTCCACGGTTGTTGCTGTTTCTTAATTATGCAACGTTCTGATTAAAGTTAGCGAACCTTTATAAAATAATGAATCGTGTACACCTCTCGAGGCTCTTATCTTAGAGGTCTTTCCCTCTCGGGCTTATGCATTATAGGAGCTTGAAATGAACCGGTACGTTCAGGCTTATAGACACGAGGGAATTTATGCACTTGTACCTTCGAGGCTTGTGGCCTTCGAGGTCTTTGAGTGTATTTGTGCCTTCGAGGCTTGGCAACTGCGGGGTCTTTGATGTGCCATGCCTTCGAGGCTTTAAGTCTTCGAGGGTCTTTGAGGTATTTTGTGCCTTATGAGGGAGCTTATGCCCTGCGAAGGTCTTTAATGTACGCTGCACTTGAGCTTGAAGCCTTCGAGGGTTTTTGGTCTTTCTTCCTTTGTGCATTCGAGGCTTGTAGCTACTAAGGTCTTTGATGTACTGTGCCTTCGAGGGATTCGAGCCTTTTTGAGGCCTTTGGTGTGTCTGTGCCTTCGAGGCTTGTAACTGCGGGGTCTTTGATATACGCATGCGCCGAGGGCCCCGAGCGCTACGAGGTCTTTGGTGTACATGTGCGCCGGGGCACCGCGCTGCCGTCTTTGATGTGCTGTGCCTTCGCAGAGGAGCGAGCGCTTACGAGTGGCACAGTGGAGACACCTCCGACGGTGCTCTCATGGAGTCTTTACAGTGAGAACCACCAATATCTTGTGCTTCCCATTTGAGACTTGCTTCTTGGCTCGTCTTAAAGGGGCATGGTAGCTTCTCATTGAGTTTTGCTTCTTGGACTTGACTTTTAGGAGTGCAGTATCTTCTGTCGAGTGCCTCTTGGGCTCGACTTCAGTGGACACTCTTTTCATCGAGGAGACTTTCTCTGAGAAAAATTCTTTCATGAGAAAATAAGAAAAGTTAAATGAAATGTCATTTTAAAGCAACATGAAAATTTTGTTAAAATAAATATATAAGCCAGTATTTTACTCAGATAAGATGAGTTGGAGTTATACTTCTCATTCGATAACTCCCACGATTCTCTTATGGTTCCCCTCACATCGTTCTTGTAATTAGCGACCCAGGTGTCCTTGGCGTATCAGTCGTTCAATTTCTTCCTTTAATTAAAAATATCTTTCTGTTGAATGTTCTTTTGCACGGTGAAAATGTCAATATTGAGACTGGTCTCCACCATTTAAATTTCTTAATGACTTTGGCCACTTGATAGTCTCTTCATCCTTGATGGCCATTAATATGTTAACACGTGAAGTGTTGAGTGACATATATTCTTTTATTTTTTCTGCGATTCACTGACTATTTTTTGTTGTGAGATTTGATTAGTATCTCCGAGCGTTATTAGCACATGGCTGCCATGGCCAGCTGAAATTGTTCGCTATGGCTTGAAATGATGGTACCATCTGCGGGGATTTGTGCCTCGAAGCACGGTGTACGAGGTCGGCGTAAGAGCAGGCGCATCTCCCGTATAAATGATAAGTAGAAGGGTCTTGGGTGGAGTTTCCCAAGAAAGACCCCCCTTAATAAGCTGGATCATTCTTGAATTTGATGAGCTTCAACAGAAAATCTGCGAAAGTAATCTTTGAGCGACTCTCCTTCACTTTGACAATTTCGTTAGAGATGAGATGAATCTTTGATGATCACGCAGTAGATTTCTTGTCAGGCACTCCTTGAAACGGTCTCACCATCTCTTTAAATGTGTTTACGGTGCCCCTCGACGAATAGTAGGGCAAGTTCGAGCAGCCATAAGAGTGAGGAAACACCTAACACGAGAAGCGCGTCGGAGCGCGTTGAATGTGCATGATGATTCGATAATGATCAATATGTTCATAGGGGCAGTTATCCCTTCATATGTCGATGTTCGACGGCTTGAAGCTAGTTGGGATCGGGTGTTGAGACCGCATTCGGCAAGGAGAGGATTTATTGATATGGTGAGTTTGGAAGCGATCCTTTCTCACAGGGAACTCTTCCTGGACGAGGCGACATAGTTCGTTACAGATGACATCATTTGGAACGACAACAAGATGTGGCGGTGTCAGGTGAGCTGCATGAGATGGATGATTGGAGCTTGCGGTATCTAAGAGTTCAACATTACGACCTGACACGAGAATTGTGCCTTCTTGGGGAGGGGGAACTGTACAACTTCCTCCAGGCATGTTTCTCGTAGGACGAGGATTTAATGGTAAATAAGTTTCATTCATCGGTGGTTGTTGGGTCCCACGTAAAAGTTGTAAGATCTGCAGTTGAGTCTCCTCTATTCTACGCATTCCTTCTTCCATAGAAGGACCCAGAAGCCTCGTTGTTGGGATATCGTGTTCCGGGACGGGAAGATGAGGAAACATGTCGCCCTTGACTATGTGACAATTCCACTGGAATGATGGGTGTTGGAGCGGTTGCTACGTTGTTTCGGATATTGTTTGTTTGCCATGTAGGAAATTGAGCAAATTACTTCGGTGGTTGGATTGAGCTTCCGAACTGACCTTGAAAGCTGTTGTGTCTTTAAAAAATTTACGGTGGTAGAGTATCATATTATTGTTTTAGCGTTGTACGAAAACTCAACACACATACAGATGAAAAATAAGAGGTGACAACTCCAGAAGATTTTATGTGAAAAATCCGTAAAGGGAAGCAACGAGGTCGGCAGGTTGCGAGAATCAACGATGATTGAGTGTTTACGAGGAAATCCTCTCTCCGCCAGAGACGGGGAAAAGAGTAATTATATGTTTCGCACAGCCATGTCGGCGCGGTGTACGGTTGGTGGTGATTAACGATGATTAGCAGCGGTGTGGTGATGGAGGTCGACGGTGACGGAGGTCGACGAAAGTCGGCGGCGGTCGGCTGTGGTCGGCAGTGGTCGGCGGTCTTGGGCGCTGGATTCTTAGCAGGCGGCAAGAGTTTCTCCTGCAGGTCTCCCCTCATTTGAGGGTGGAAGTCTGTTATAGGGTTTGGGAGCGATTAATGCGATTATTTTGATCGGACGGTACGAAACCGTGATCATACGACGTTTAAGGGGCATTTGATGATGTTTAAAGATGTCGAGTGGAGTGATCTTAGGCTCGTTGGATTCATCTTGTTGAGGCCTTCGATTTGAGTATAGACTTGTTAGTGTCGGCATTTGTTTGATGTTTAAATGCGTTGGAAATCTTCTAATAATGAATTCATGATTGATACGTCTTGATTTAATTTCGGATTAGTAGTTTTTGTATCGTGGGATTCGTAAATCGAAGCCGGTCGATTTAGCTAAGTTTCTTGAAATCAGGCTTCTCGATAGCAAACTTTTTATTGAGATTTGAATGTTTTAATTTGCTCAAAAATGCGCAGAGATTCGTGTCGGACGATAAAAATTTGTTGGTGGCATATCAATGCTAAATAATTTATCATTCAATGAATATATAATATCTATTTATCAATAATATAATTTAATCAAATAAATAATATCTTATTTACATAATTGTAAATATTTTTTATTCATTTAACAGGCTCTAGCATTTGTCGAAATATATCTTTCATCAAAAGTATCTTCACATGATAAAGATACACAAAGTATTTTGCGATTCCAAAATGATATGACTTTCAACCAATTATTTTTTATAAAGAAGTTAATAGTGAAAAGGTAGTATCTTGCAGAAAGGGTTATAGATCTTCTAGGATTATGTCTAGCTTGTCTCGCGGATATTTGAATTATCTGTAAGTATCTTGATTACTTATCATTTCGGCCGGCGTAAGTAGTTATTAAGCGGTGTTAGGGAATATAATTTCATTAACTGCATAATGGGTATGTTTAATATAAATTTAAAAAATACATTATAAAACAAAAATACATTAAATATATAAATTAAACATATTTTAAAAAAAAATTATCCCAAATAATCTTAAATGTAATAACTCAAATTGGGAATTCAGGAAATAGAAATCCTCACATTAAACTGCTCCCACCTTCACCCCTATTGATAAACAAAAGCAGCTGAAGTGAAAGCTATGGAACTCGAAGGCGTTGGGCGGCTGCCCCGCCCGTCGGATCTTTCGACGCCGCTCCTCCATTTTCTCAACGATCAGTTTAAGACGTCAGATGATCTATCCAGATTCCCCAATGTCGAGTTGGAGATCCGAAGCCAGTGCTCCAATCTCGAGGCCGCTCTGTCCGATCTAAGCCATCGGCTTTCAGAATGCCTTGGAGTCTACGCAGCACAATCTAACGACGTCGATGGTCTCTCTGGAGTTAGAGAGGCTCTGGTCGATCTACGGTCTCGCCTGGGGGTTTCATCTCGAGGTTTTTCGTTTGCAAGCTGGAGAGATCGTCTTCTTTCTTTCTTTATAATTTTGCTAAATTTTAGGGATTTCTGATGCTGTAGAAGAAGAGGGGGGCGTGGAGATGCGGAGAAGCGAGCAGATATTGGGGGAGGAACTGCGGACTCTCGCTAGAGAGGTGGCAAGGGTCGAGACCGTCCGGGCTTATGCAGGTGAATTTGCTTCGGTTAAATAATTAGTCTTGTTTTTTTATTATTATTTTGCAATGTTCGGAAGTTGCGAGTGACAGGAAATTATGAAAAAAAAATTGGTTTTTTTGGATTGATTGGAAATTCAACAGCATTTTATTTTTTTTGTAAGTTCAGTTAGTGGAGATCCATTTTTTCATTATTTGTTTTCCTAAAATCCATAGTTACATTCAAAATGTGCAGGATTCATGATTACTGTGATGAAATAGTATTTTATGTTTGAGATATTACATTCTACGTTTTTGTTTCGTGGTTGTGTTGAAGTTTAGCTATCTTAGTTTTGGTTCTGTTTAACACAACTTTATGATGCATGCTTCTATTTCCCTGACACCAGAAGCAGTTTTAGGCGGTGTTTGGTAACCTGTTAATAGGCGAATTTAACGATGAATTTAGCTTAAATCTAGCCAAACACCAAAAAACTGAATCTTAAATCGAACACTCCTTTAAACCCATTTTTCTCGCGGCCTGATTTTCCCATGTTTTGTTTTCTTCGTCACGTAAATCTGGATTTGTTAAATCCGAGTTGCAGACGGATTGACGATCAGCGGCTTCAAAGCTTCCCTCTGTCAAAAATGATTTGATAAATTCGGATTTACTAAATCCATCCCTGATGCAGCCAAACACCGCCTTAGGATGTTTGAAAAAAAAAATAAAAAAAATTAGAAAAGTTCAGTTATATGATAGCTAAAATTATAACCTTAGTTTAGGTTGCTTTGCATAAAATCACCTTTGTGTGTTTTAGCCTTTTTATCTGCTTAGGGGCTGTTTGGTTGCTTATAAAAGAAATGCAAAGAAAATTGAATGCAGTGTTTTTTGAATACTCAAGGATTGTTTGATTATTGTTTATTTGAAGTTTGATTGTCTGTGAAGTAAATGCAAATGTATTTTTTTTCCTATGTGTTACTTATATATCATATATTTTTATTAAACTTACATATTTAATATTTAAATAATCATTTATTTATAAAATATAAGTAGATAAAAGACCAAATATTATTGCCAAAAATAGAGTAACAGACATTTTGCCAAGCGAGAAGCCGTCTTCTATAACTACAAGGCCTTCTTGAGCGGGCACTTCCATTCTTTCCCATAGTTCTTCAGTGTCCCGAAATCCACATAGTAAATCAATCAATCAGTTCAACACTAATAAATATCATTTGAACGTCTCATCTAAAACATCTAACAAGAATCAAAGGCAAGTGGTAGCAGAGTCAAAGCCTTCTCTTCCAGCACTGTAGGAATCATAAACTTTAGCTTTATGACATGATGCAACAAGCAATTTTCGCCCACAAAGCATTGAAATACAACATAATCATTATCATAAAACAACCATACTTTGTTTGCTCTTTTCATACATGAGTGAGAATCTCATAAACTCATAAATCATTCAGAATGCATACTACTCAAGCCTATAAAACCACTCCTAATTCATTTAAAAAAAAAAAAAAAACTCAGAAAACGCAATTCCTTCCTAAGGTCCCTGAAACTTATTGCTAACACAAGCAACTCCTCTCAGGAAATAAATTATATTCAAATTTGTGGCATGAAACTGTTGGCATAATCTTATACATTTGCATCCTTAACCAAAACAAGAAAACAGAAGAAATCCAAACCATTAGAAGCAAGATGCTGATCTAAACCATTAGAGGCATAAAAAAACTTATAGTAGTAAGGAAGAATCCTCCACCTCTAATTGTTCCCTTAAGCCACTTCCAAAGCACTGTTGTGGTCAACCAATGAACAATCCAAAACTGGAGTCACTTGAGAAGCAAGGCCAGACAAAAATTTCATCACAAACAGATCAGGAAGGTCGTTATGCATTCTTCGGTACAAAAAATGACAGATTCTTACTTAAAGATGATGTGCAAATAGAGATGAAGGAGGTGGTAGGTGTTCGGGGTTATGACTATTACCCGAGCTTCATTGTTGAGTTAGGGCAGCGGCAGGCAGAAGCAGTCGGAACTTGTTTTGGATCCAGATGCTGTGAAGTTGCACATCATTCTGCAGCTCCATAGGTACAGTCCTAACTAGGTCAACTAGGTTTGGGTAAGGCGCTGCTAAATTGTGTTTCCACGGCTCCACAAGTGCGGCTCCTGCTCTTCTCATCTCTAAAGTAATGAGCTCGGAGAGTTCATGTAAGATGGAAGGAGAATGCATAAGAGGAAGTGCTCATTGTTTTCCATGTATTCCTTTCTCGCTCCATCTCTAATGAGTTGGGAATGCAACAAAAATAGATTAGTCGGTGTATTTCAAATACCCTAAAATTTTACTTTTATTTTGTTTTAAACTCTAACTGAACACCTAAAATTTATAATACCTGCATTTACAGTTCTTTACACCTTAATTTCTTCAAAACAAACAGCCTTTAGTCGTTTATTTATTTGGTTATTTAGTATTTTGATAGAAAAATCTAAAACCTAGATAGATGGTAGGATTTTGGAGACTTATTTTGCTAGCATAATTATAGAGTTGTGAATTTACTTGCATAGTTATATTTATTATTCAACTCTTATGGGGTTATATGAAACTTATGTGCAATGGTGTATATAATTTGAAGATCACCTTAGGTAGTTATCAATCATTAAGAAATATGTCATGAATACATGCGATATTTGTATTGCATTTAAGATTTGTGTACCATATGTAAATGATCAATTTATAAGTTACCCGACGCTTATGCCTTCTTACACATTTATGCGAAAAGAGATGAGGTGGAGAGGAGTGAGGGAGATAAAGTAAAGGGATTGAAGGAGAACAAATGAGTGAAAATGATTTACTTTAAGGCCACCAACTGTTTCTTAACCACCCTCCCCTCCCCCCAAAAGAAAAAATGCATTTGAAATAATGATTGTAGATGGATCTCAATCATTTATGACGAACTAAATGCCATTGTTGCGGGCTTCTCTGCCATAAATTAGCTCGCTTCTTGTAGTGTTATGAGATGCCTAGATACCATTGGTACCAGTCCTTCAAATTTGGTTTAATGTTTGTATTTGCATTTGAAGTTTGTTTGAGCCGACCAAGCAATTTTAATGAATCCATTAGTAATAAATCTGGTTTTCAAAAAAGCAGAAGGCTTATATATATATATATATATATATATATATATATATATTGGAATTCTAATACAGTATATCGAAGGAATTACGCTCTAAGATTTACTAAATAGGAGATCTAGATTTCTGGGAATGCAACAAATTTTTAGAAGTACTTCTTATAGAATGAGGGTTGGCTTGCGTGAACGAAGTAAGGGAAATCTCCCTGTTAGAGGCTGGTTCGAGAATCAACATGGAAAACATTAGAAAGTGTAGGAAAATAAGGAATATTTTCAACACTGTTGCCATTCAGGGACCATAAAAGGAATTTAATAATGACGAATTATACTAACCTCGCTGTTAGAATCTATATTGAACCCCAAATTTGAACTGTAACACATCTGATTCAACGATAACAACCCCAAGTAAAGACAGATTCTTCATGCTAGAAACGTGTTTTGAGAATAATCTCTTCTAAGGAAATGTTATGAGTAGGGGTATAATTCAACTTTGAAAGGCAAGGAACATCATTATTTGCATATGAACTGCCAACCTGAATCGGATGCTTCTCTGGGTTCATCTTCATCAACAATAGAATCTGAGAAACTACCTTATGAGCACTCTTTAGTGATATAGGGGAAGAAAAATGATGATAAAAGGATGTGCTTTCTTTTTATTAGTAGAAGTTGTATATGAAAAATTATTAGAATGTATGGAGAGCTAATTTGGAATAAAAGAAATTTCCTTAACCACATCTAAAACCTTACGATTATCAATATTGATTAAAGTCACAAACATAGATGCAATGTACTAAAGAGAAGAACATTCCAAAAACATACGGGCCAACACTTGAATCTGAATTTAATATATTTTATCATTTTAGTACAAGAGTTTTCGATGTTCTCATCCACCTTTTGACCATAGTAGTAAAACCATTGTGTTCGATACAACTTTGGATGGCTTTAAATTTAATAAAGAAATGTGCTTGGTTTAATAAAGATAATGCAGTGAATGTTTGAAATCAATCTTTATCCCAATGCCAAAAAATAACTTTAGAAAGATACTTTTTTTAATTTTATTGCAAAACATAAAGGAATCTAGAAGTTCGAAGAAAAATCTAGTCTTTATATCATGTTTGGAGAGAAGACATTGAATAAGAACATTTTTTTTTATAGAGGTCATGCTCTTGATAAGCGTCTGATAGCGGACTTAACCTAAATAACAATAGGAAAATTAAATATTATTGCTGACTTCAATTGAGGGACTTACATTCACACAAACAAAAATAGAAACAACAACAAACATGACCAGGGTTGGATCAAAGGAGTAGTGGAGGTGATCGTTAGTGTCTTGGAAAGGTGTTGATATGGTTGGGAGGTGAAGCGGAGGGGTGGATGCGAAGTGGAGGCGTGGATGCAGGGAGACAGCAGGTGCTTGCTGCCCTGGGCGGCAGCAAGTTGGTAGGATGGTCGGGCAGCGGTAAAGCAGCAAGGCGAGGGGTTTCTGGGTGACAGTAGCAGTACCAAGCAGCTGGGCAGCGGCCAAAACAACAAAAACAAGAATCTCTAGGCGGCACTAGCAACAGTACTGGATGGCTGGATAGCAGTCAAAACAGCAAAGCGAGGGATTTTTGAGTGGCGGCATCGATACTGGATGGCTGGACAGCTGCCAAATAAGCGAGACAAGGGACGGAACAGTGTTGGCAGTGAATTTGGAGGGCTTGAACTCTGATTGCAGTGAAGTGGAGGGAGGGCAAAGCGATGGCAGTGGCATGAACTACAGGAAACAACAACTGGAACGCTGTTCGGGGCGGTTGCAACAGGCACGGCGATGACATTAATAGATAGAAAGATGCAGAGGATGGAAAGGTTGAAGATATATCCCCTCGAGAACGAGATATAGTCGGAGCATTACTTGACTTGTGAGCCAATTATCACGCTCAGTGAATCTGGCCAGGTGGCGCTCATTGTTGGATATAATACTAGAAGGAAAAATAGGGGATGCCGATGATTGTCGTGATAGAAATGCAGTCAAATTTAACATAAAACACCACAACAACTTATATAGACCTAGGGTAAGTAGGAGTGGACTCCACCCCAAATAGGAGGGAAGTCTTTGCTTGGAAGGACCGGTCGGTCCTTCCTGTGTTTGGACCGAACTATCCATATGCTGGTCCCATGTGCAGGGACGCTATCCCACATCCGTTAAATGACACCCCCGCATTATATTCACATCCTAACTTGTTATATAAAAAGCAAATGTTGGATTCTTTACACTTGTTAGCAAATTGACCCTTCTAAAAACATTTAAAATATTTAGGAATGACTACATATTTCATTGAAACCTTTGAACTTTGACACCCTTTTTTTTTTGTAGATTTTCTAGTTTGTTATAACTTTTGTAAAGAAAGTGAAGGAGGTTTAAGAGTCTTCTTAGATGATAATAAAACTTCTACATATCTAGGGGCTCTCCTATCCATCCCCAAATATTAAATCAAAATTTTTACATCTTCAAATATGATGGAAGCCTCAAGATTACTGTTTTCAAGTGCTAAGCGCAGTGCTCTACATAATACTTTTTCTTTGTTTACACATGAAGCATAAAGCAAAGTTTGTATTAATTGAAGTGTTCATGACTTGTAAATCATCTATACATATACTTTGTGCTTATAGTAACCATTTTGAATTTAACCTATATCAGATAATAATTTCAACAATAATAATATTGCGTTCAATGAGTAAATTTTAGCTAATCGAAAGCCAAAGAAAAGAAGTAATTAAAGATATAAATCATGATGTAATGAAAGAGTATTTTAAAATCAAGATTACTTATGAGATTGAGTGTTTAGTTGGGATTGAAGGGTGAAGTGGTTTGTAGCAAAGAGTGTTTGGACATGAGAAATCAAGACAAGTTTCTGAGAATAAGTTTCTACTTGAGAAGCTACTCGCGTTGTAAATATGAACCAGTAAAAAGCGTGTAAACTAATGGACAGGAGAGTGTGAAGATAAAAAAACACGAAGAAGGGACTATCTTCCTGAGAAAAGAATGTAAAAACCAATGGGAAACAATACAATGACTATGATAAATAATGCATTTAAGCAAATGCTCATGGCTAATTATTTTGGCAAATGCCGAATCGAACTATGGAAAATTAAATAGGGGTTTTATTCTTAACTGAAATCACTTGGGAAGTATGATAATGTTTAGATTTATAGATTTTCTTATGCTCTTGTCAATCATTATGACATAAGATTAGGTCTTTTTCAAGTTAAAAGTCTCAATGATTCGGATAGAAGACTTCTACGAAGCTCTTAAATTTACAAGCATGACCTAAAGCATATGCAGAACAGGGCTTGTATGCTTAAATTTGCACATTAAAGGAGTTTAAGGAATGAAGTTGGAACGATCGAATGTATGGAACCTTTTATAGGTGCATGTGAACCTCATCTTACTGGTAGGATAAACCACAAGTTGGCTAGAAGATAATAGAAAATCATGATAAAAATAGGAAACGAGCAGAAACCATATTAAGATATGATCCACGTGTTTAAATTGCAAAAAATGAAATCTATGCTAATTCTAAAATTACGTGAAATGTAAATTCTAAAGTACGTAATAGTGCATCTTATCTTCGAAACGGGTATCGAACTCATAAATTGATACATCCAGAGACATGAACAACTTACCATCTTAATACTATGCTAAATCACATAAGACAATCTAATACCAGGGAATCAAATTAATAAGGAATGTATACTATTCTCATTGACATTTCTCATATAGGCATGCCAAAATATCTAAAGTGAAAACTCTATAAATCTTAGGTATTCTTACATTTGATTACTCAACTCTTTCTCTTTGCCATTTCGACTCTTTTCCTACAGTGTTTTTATCTATTTCATTGCACCGCTTTGCATTAAATTTTGTTTATAGTAAAATTTTAAATTTTATATATTTCAATTAAGTAATTTGTTTAGGTTTTGATTATTAGATCTCTCAATTTTTGCACCATTGAGCCTACTTCTTATTTTTCTCGCTGATGATCTTATCGAAGGCACTCCTATCATCACTATGCTGGATAATGTAGATAATTTTGTCCATTTTTGTTGTGTAATCTTCATGTTAGTGGATCATTTCAGGATTCGTTTAAGGTCACCTTTGCCACCGAAGTTCTCTTTCACAACTCTCATCAACGTCATCATCATGCTTGCCTTGATTTGATAGCATTTCTTCTATGGACATAAACGTCTCTTTACCTTCTACTTCCATGCTACCCCCACGACTAAGTTCATCCTCTCACTACATGAGATCATTTTGGGATGACGTGTCTTGTAAGAGGCCATGTATCTGGCATTGCCAACTACTCCAAACTTCTGCAAGCCTTTATGTTATGCATCTTCTATGTTTGGCCCCACTCACATTGTAGTGCTGCTAATCGAATGCTCACAAACCAATTGCCATTCCATCTCGTGACATTTGCTTGCATGATCTGCCTCATTTGTGATCTCCATGTCCCCAAATTAAATCCATTCACACAGTTGCATGCCAAATGTACTATATACATATATCATTCGTGAGCGACGTCTTAGGATGCACCTTTTCAACACTTATCCCACTCTTAAACTCAAATGAAAAAGTTCAACTTTAATGAGTCGATGTGATTAGGTTGATTCAATCCAACTATATGCATGAACACCGCGAGTTTCTAATGTTATATTTCTAGGGCTATGATATTTTTGTTGAGGATTGATTCAAAAAATTTATACTAATAGTATTGATGTAGTGATGTTTTTCTTCATTATCTCTTCATCTTGAGATTGATTTCTCATTCATTATAAATCCTTTGGATAGATTTCCCATTCGACTCTCTCTTAGGATAGATGTCATTAGCTTTGTTATATACTTGGCAATCTTCTGTTATTCCTCGATATTCAAAATTTTTTTAGTAGAGTTTTTTACGACAAGTAATTAATGCAATAAAATGAATTATGTTTAGGATGTTTTAGAGCTTTTGTATTTATTCTCTCTTAATTTAATATTTTGGATTTTACAACTTTATTTTATGTTAAATTATAATTTTGGATAATGGGGCATGTACACACATAACACATAATTCTTATGAATTTATATATCAAACACATTAATTTTTTATTTTTATATTTATATTACTCAAATTTTTTATATCACATAAAAAATATAACTATCATTAACAATTAGAAAGTAAAATATACCTTTTTCATACTTAGGTAAATGCCACAAAAGTAAATATTAAAGTTTATGGTTTAGATATGAAAATACATAGGAATTGTATGGCATGTATCTAAATTTTCCTAAATATATTTGGTTTTTAGCTCTCTCTCTCTCTCTTCACTATGCTATCTCCCATTTTATTTTCTCTCCAGTGTTTAGAAAATCGAGTAGGTAAGTAGTGTGAAGTTAGTAGTTCAATATAACAGATGGCTAGTTCGGTCCGAATATACTAAAGAACCTATTTTATAATTGAACCATCTAGAAGTGTTTGAGGCTGGTATATTTGTCATTTTCCCTGTTGGACTTTACTTTCGTTAAGTGATGGGATGGGTTTATTTTTCCATCTTTTGATAATGTTCTTTCTTAGATTTCTCAAATTTAAAGATTCATAAGTCGACCTTCTATTAACATTTCTTCTTATATCCAGGAAGATATCTATCCCGAAACTGATTTTCTCCTTTGGAAATGGAAGAAATTTAGCACTTAGTCTTCATCTTAGTGGTGGGTCCGTCATCAAATTTAGAATGAGATTTGATTACTTACAAGATGATTTGTGGTGATCTTACCTACAGTAGACCGCCAATTGGTTATTGGTTGATGAAAAAACAATCTGATGAAAATTCAATCTCAGATCTGAGGAAGATTTCACACCCATTAAGAAGAAAGCTATTGAAAATATTTCTGTTGTGAGTATTGTTGTTACTGTTATGCTTGAGATTCAGATTCCTTGAGAGAATAGAAGTTCCCGAATTCCGCTAGATTCTTGATTCTGTTGAAGATGTTAATAAGAAATTAGAAGTACTGGTTGAAGCTTAAAACATTTTTTCAGTGTTCGAAGTTGGCTTATCTTCTAAGATTGTTCTTACACTGACTAAAACCCAACGAAGGAACAAGAAAAGAAGAATTCACAAGAGATATCTCCGATTTAATAAAGAAAAGAAGTTAGTTGAGAAGGATGTCCATGAGTTGAATTTGATTTTGTCTGAAACCTCTCATCTCCTAGATGGAAGTAGGTTTCACACACTTTATGTGGCCCGAGATAAAGAAAAGGTGCATGAGATAGCCGATTCACCTCCACCCTTTATTAAACCTAAACTCCTTGACAAAGGAAATAGAGAATTCTGTTTTTTTGTTCTTTGTTTTAGTAATGATCATACATTATTCTTTACCATCCACCAGCCCTATAGTAGCAAATTCCACAATAATTTTTTATTTGAGCTCTTTGTATTTATGATTCTAAAGGTTGTCAATGAGGTGAGATTGCTTCTTAGACCACGTGTGTGGTATTAATTCTTGTTTTGCTAAATTAGTAACATAAGATGAGTACCAATCAAAAGGGTGATCTATAAGTCATTTGAAATTTCATCTTCACATTCTATATCTTTTTCAATACTCGAAGATGGGGACCATTTATAAAAAGTTTGACTCTGATAACCACTCAACTAAGGTGATACTTTAACTTCTAACTCTTCCACAGTATCGGTTGATAGTGGAGGCAGAGCTAAAATGTTTACATATTGTTTAATCTTCTCGTACAAAGATGATTCAAACTTCTCTTGATTCATGATTTTTTTTGCCTTCATCATTGTTTTCTTCTTCAAGAGAAATTCTCCACGGAGCTCTTACTATTTTTCAGATCAACATACCATTCTTCGAGCTGGATTCTAAGTCAATGTACACTGCACGTGTTTCATTTTTCATATTTGGTGAAGAAACTATTCCATTTGGTACTTGATCATTCTCTAGGATCACTCTATTGCTCTTGACAATTCTATCACCTACTCGTAAGCTTAGAGAGGTGTAGGTATTTTGAATGACTATGTGACGACGATATGATCTCTTCTCTGTATCTCCTTGTTTTTCAACATTTTTTCTTCTTCTAACTTTTTATTTGTCTCTATCAATTTTTTCTTTTGTAGTGTTTTTATTTTTGTCCTTATTTTCGAACATTTTATTTTTCTTCTTTGTCTTAAGCAATTACGGATAATTCTGGAAAATGACTTGTTTGTTAATGAGAATAATAAAGAAGTGCATCTTCGTAAATTCCGACTTCGTAAATTGAAAATAGTTGTAAATCATGGTGAGTACGATGTTACGTAAATCTGTGATATACTTAATACATTGGTGGAAGGAAGAAGGTACTATCCATTGCTCGTGAAGCCAAGGCTGCCCCAATAATGCATTGAACAAGGTTTCTAAATTGATGATGTAAACTTTGCTTTGGTCTGAAAATATTCAATTTTTGAGTAAAAGGGTTATCGAGCCTAAAAAAATCACATTTCTTGTTGAATCCACGCAATATATTGTCGGATGAAAGCTTTTGAGTATTAATGTCATGGTAAGCAATGATTCATAAATTCACAATGTTGATCGGTGCACACGGATCAACAAGAACTCTGGACAATCGAACTTGCCTAATATTTATAGAAATGTAAAGTGGTCGATTATGATCGTCTGTTCCTACCATCATGTCATCATTAGCAAAAGTGAATTTGAGAACTCCATTTAAATTGTTTATTTCTAATAAAGAATCATATGTAAGTTGGGTCATACAAATTTTAGAATCTAGTAAGAGTTTAATCAGTGATTCTTTTATCTCCTTGGACTAGATTATAGCGTCATAAATATTAACTTTTGTTGATTGTTTCTTTAAATGGGACAAAACATAATCAATTATAGATGGAGTTTCCATAGACATGTCTTGGATCAGAGCGTCCTATGAGGAAATCTTCTTTAGTTGATTTGAGCAATTATTTGGTTAGATTTTCGGAAGTGTTTTTACGAAGGCGATGAAATCTTTGTTGCTTCGACGGCGTGATCTCAAATACCATTTCTTTGTAAGCATCTACCAATTGTTTTATGTCTTCTTGAATCTCTTCTTAGGATTATTCCGAGTCTAAAGATTATATCGTGATTTCAATAGGCATCTCTTGGAAATCAATGACATGGATATTACTATAAGAAAAGGGATATCATTCGAATAAGCTTCTTCAACACGTTCACATATGATTTGAGAATTTTTTTCATTGGGATTGTTGAGATTATTCTTCTTGTTATTTTAAGTCGATTAGTTGGATTCGCGTATAAGGATAAAAAATGACGTTAGTTGCGGGTGCCCGGCCGGATGTGAAAAGTGGAGGGTTACGTTAGGTAGTCGAACGGTCGTATATAAGCTTGTCGAAAAATCATGGCATGAATCGTTTTGATCTTTTATTATAAATGATAGAGCGTCACTGAAAATGTGTATTATATGACTGAATACGAGTGGAAAGTGTACGGGGAATGACTACCGGCGCCGGGTCGCAGTGTCCCAATAAACGAGGGTTCCGCATTACGGACGGATGGGGGTAAATAAGTTAGTCGGCGATGTTTAGTATTAGGATATGATGTGGGAATATAGGTACTCTCGATGATAAAGTAATGGAATTGGTTGATATTATGATTCATAGAAAGATAAATATCTTATGTATTCGAAAACTAAATGAGTTGGAGAAAAAACTAAGGTGATTGATAATTTTAGGTTTTAAAGCATGGTATTTTGGTAAGAGTCGTCTTAGAAATGGTGTAGGTGTAATTATAGATAAGAGTTTGAAAGATAATTTTGTAAAAATTAATAGAGTTGAAATAGAATTATAACGCTTAAGATTATTATTGAAATCTTAAGATTTTTAATATTATAAGTCTTTATCTTTCATAAGTAGGTTTAAATATGAAATTTCTACAAAGATAAATTCTGGAATGATTTAGAAGGCTTAATACAACGATCTTACTCTTGAAGAAAATATTTTTTTGGAGGAGAGATTTGAATGAAGCAGCCCAATTGGAGTGGTAGAAGATTTGAATATTCGTAGTGGTAAGGCCCATGAAGCGATTAATAAAGTTAGAGTCATTGGGTTACTAACAGGCATGATGGGGTATTATTAATGCGAGAAGAGATGAAACGTTATATTACTTTATAAGAATGGATCTAATAAGCAACATTGATTATTTTGTTATGAGAAGAATATATCGTCGAGATTGTAAAGATTGTAAGGTGCACCGTTAGAGTGATTAAGTGCGAAACGTTGATTATTAGTTCTAGATTTTAAGATGAAGAGTTGTAAAATAAAGAATATTAGGGTTGACGTAGTAAATTGAATGTGGGTGCGCAAAGATACGGAAATAAAATTATTTTTATAAGTAAGATTGAGATTTAGCGTTTGGGATGTTCGTAGAGCCTTGAAATGTCGTATGGGAAAAATAAACTAATAAATTAGTAGTGACAAAAATATATCTTGGAAGTCAAAATAAAATGTTTATAAATAAAAATAGTTGAGTGGTGGAATAATAATGTAGAAAAGATAAAATATAAGATGTTATAATTGGTTTAAATGTAAAAACGTAGAGCGAAGAAAATATAAACATTTATATGAGAGGAAGTCTAAAAAAGAATGTCTGGCAGCCCAAGAGAAGTGCCAACTTAGTGATCTTTAAAATGGCGAATCTTAAGGAGGGTGAAAAATATAAATACAGAATTAGTCGAACAAAGAAAAATGAAAAGTAAGATTTAACTCAAGTAATGTATATTAAAGATGAAAATCAAAAAGTCTTTTTCTTAGAAAAAAATATTCAACATAGGTGGGTGAGTTATTTTAATAAACTTTTTAATGGAGATTCTGAATATACGATCGACCTTAGTGATCTTAATATCATTAATAATAATAAAACATTTCATTTTTACCGTCGCATTAGTAGAAAAGAAGTTGATGAGGCTTTAAAGAAAACCAAGGGTGGAAAGTCTGTAGGACTGATGATATCTCAATTGAAGTGTGGAAATGTTTAGGTGATTTGGGGGTTTCTTGGCTTACTAAACTTTTTAATATTATTTTAAAAACTAAAAAGTGCCTAAGGAGTGGAGGAAGAGTATTTTGGTCCCATTTTTAAGAATAAAGGGGATGCACAGGAGTGTGTAAATTATAGAGGAATTAAATTGATGTGTCATACTTTAAAATTATGAGAGAGGGTAATTGAACATAGGTTAAGACGTATTACCATGGTTTCTTATAATCAATTTGGATTTATGCCGGACAGGTCTACTATGGAAGCTATACATTTATTGAGAGATTTGATAGAGAAGTATCGAGATAATAAAGAGAATCTACATTTGATTTTTATTGATTTAGAAAAAACTTACGTTAAGATTCCTAGAGATGTTCTTTGGAGAGTCCTTGAGAAGAAAGGTGTTGATATGACTTATATTGAAGTCATTAAAGATATGTATACTATAGCTGTTACATGTTTTCGAACTGAAGGAGGATTGATCAAATATTTTACTATTTCTGTTGGTTTACATCATGGATCGACTTTAAGCCCATATTTTTTTGCTTTATTTATGGATGGTCTTACTGGACATTTACAAGAGGATGTACCTTGGTGTATGCTTTTTGCTGATGATATCCTCCTCGTGGATAAGACGAGAGAAAAAGTCCTCGTGAATTCTACGTTAGAGTCTAAAGGCCTTCGTTTGAGTAGAACTAAAACTGAATATATGGAATGTAATTTTAGTAATAGTAACTTTAGTGACAGAAGTGTAACTTTGGGTGATCAAATTATTAAAAGGTGTGGACGATTTAGAAATCTAATATCCATTATTCAAAGCGATGGTGATATAGATGGGGATGTTAATAGTAGAATTCAGGTTGGGTGGTTGAAGTGGAGGAATGTGTCCGACCTATTGTGTGATAGAAAAGTACCGCTTAGACTGAAAGGAAAATTTTATAGGATGGTGGTGAGACCTGCAATGCTTTGTGGTGCTGAATGTTAGCCTTTAAAAGAGAAGCATAATGCTAAGTTAAGTGCTGCCGAGATGAGAATGATTAGGTAGATGAGTGGCTTTACACTTAGAGACAAAATGTGAAATGAATATATTCGTAATAAGGTTGGTATTGCTCCAGTGACGGACAAAATTAGAGAGAGTCACCTTAGATGGTTTGGTCACATTAAATGTCGACCACTTGATGATCCGATTAGGAGAGTAGATGTTTTATATTTTACTTATGTTAAGAAAGGCAGAGGTAGACCTAGGAAGACTTGAGCTTATTCCATAAAAAACGATCTTAATTTATTAGAATTAGATGCAAATTTGACACTAAATAGGACGCTATGGAGAAAAAGGATTCATGTAGCCGAACCCACTTAGTGGGATTAAGGCTTTGTTGTTGTTGTATATAAAGACAAAATATACTCAGAACTACTATTAATTTTATAAATATTTCCACCATAAATGAAAAAAAAAATCATACAGAGTAAGTGAAACAAGAGTCACAAGACCATTGTCCGAAATAACAAACTTAATAATATTTCTCTATACAGTCTTAACTGTTTCCTTACACACTATTTCTCTTTTGGTTTTCACTTCAGGTTGAACGTGATTAGTTATTGGTTTGGTTTTTGACTTGGCTTTCTTTTCATCAGGAACTACGAAGGAATCTGAGTTATTGAATGTTTGAGTTCCTTCAGGTTCTTGTGCAGATAATTTTTGAAGTTACTTGAGAATCTTTCAGAAATTTTTAGATAGGATTGTTTTCTAATTGTCTCTCTCCATATAAGGATCAAATGGCTTAACATTTTCTCTAGAGACAACATTACCCTGTTTTGGTTCTTTCAGATATTCTCCAGAAATGATTATATTTCCATTTTATAGTTCCTCTTCAACCAACTCTTGAATGTGAAAAATTATTCAATGGTATTGCTGAGCATCCTATAGAATGGACAGTAGTTACGTACATTATTCCCTCCAATTTCACCAGGTTTAGCAGGTTCAAGGTGATTAAAATTTGGATTCTTGTACAAGTTCCTAAACACATTCTTTACAGCTTCACTTTTGAAGGAATATTTTCGGTTTTTTAGTTCCTTGAATTATTTCCTAGTCAGTTTTCTTTTCTCAAATCTACGAGTGATTGCTGTTGCTGCTTCTGATACCCTTGTTGTGGTTGTTGTCACTGTTATTGTTTAGGGTTCTCAGCTTGTATCTTCATAAGTTGTTTCCCTTTCTCAATAGCAAATACGTTTCTAGTTTTCTTCTTCTCAAAAGCCTTCTAGGGTTTTCTGCTTCTTTGATTTAGAAATAATATTTTTTGGGCTTCTTCCTGCAGGTTAGCCTCCTCATTAATTTTTTAAAGCCCTAATGGTAAATCTTTTACTTAGAAAAACTGATTGATAGATATTCTTCAATAATATTTCTATGACATGTTGCTCCTGCAACTGAAATTCACATTTCAGTCTTAAGTTTCTCCATCCCAAAATATAATCAACCAAAGTTTTACCAAGCTTTTGTTCCTTAACAGTCAAATTTCCAATAGTGATATGATGCCGAGCTTGATGAATAACTCTTCCAAACTCAACAAAGGTTTTCATTGAGCCGCCAGATAGTTAAGCATACTAATAAAATGTTGTTCCAAACAACTATTATAAATTGACAGAATAATAATGTATCACTTCTCCCTACATTACAACAATTAGCTCGGAAGTGTGCTAAATGTTGTCTCGGATTCCCAATTTCATCAAAGACTTCGAAGTTGGGCGATACAAATCTTTAAGAATATTTTAGAACATCAAATTCAGCGGGATAGGATCGTCCTTTTGGTACTACCTTATCACTCTTGGCTTAAGCTAACATATCCTTGACTTGCTGTTCAAGCATAGTCTTAAATCCTTATTAGACGGTAACAGTGTTTCTGACTGCTTCTTAGAGATTTCCTCTTTTTCTATTCCTGTCTTTGAATTATCTATTACATAAACAACATCGGGTTTCTCTATCTTTTTATGGACTAAAATTGGGTTGGAGTTTTCTTCTAAATGGAAGGTATTGAAACAACTAGTTCATCTATTTTCTTTTTCACTTTCTCAATATGGTTATCCTGTTTTTTTAACTTATCCAATAAATATTGAGCTATGTTGAGTTGTGGACTCTCTTTCAACTTCATCGACTTGGAGTTGTAATTGTATCTGGTTGTGATTTGCAGGGACAAAATTCATGACTTCCTCCTTTCTTTTATCCAATCTTTCAATGATCTCATCTGTGTCTTAGTTTATTTAGAAGTTGTCGGGCTGCGTCGGGTATGAATCATTTCTCAAACATAACATCTTGTAAATCATTATCCTCTTCCTGTTGCTGTCTTAACAAAAATCTAGTTTCGATCATCATGACAGTGACAGTTTCTTCTGAGTTCTTAGAATTTTCATCATCTTCTTTCAGTTGTTTGAGATTAGCTTTCATTTCATTTAAAACTTGATCAATAGGTCGACCTCTAATATTCATAGTATCAACAGGGATATATTTGGGTTTCACATCAATATCAATCTCCTCAAGTTCCTTTATTGCGGTGTCAAGTTCAGAATCCTCAGTTTCTTAAGTGATAGCACCTTTCTTGAAACAGGCAAGGGAAGTGGAGAAGGGGTTTCTTCTGTAGGAGGAGATGATACCTTAGGACATAACTTTATTACCAACATGGATGATTTTTTTTTTCTTTTTCAGTATTGGAAATTTCTTGGGAGGACTCTAGGATATATGTAGGAGCTTCAGATGACAGACTTCGTACATTCCAAGTTCCCTGAAGACTTTGAATTACAAAAGTTACTGTTTCTAGTAGCAGAGACCTGCCTTCTCACATTTTTACGTTCTTTTATCAAGGATTTATGATATTCCAAAATTCATTCTCATTCCTTATAAAAAATTATACGTCTTACTAACTTCAGGGCTTCTACTATTGTGCATTTTTTTTTTTTCATTTTCTTAAGTATTTGATAAAGACAAAATGACAAAATTCTCTATTTCTTTTGTCAAGAGGTTTAGGTTTACCAGAGGGAGTGGGTGAATCATCTATCTCGTGCACCTTTTCTTTATCTTGGGGCACATAAAGTGTGTGGAAACTACTTCCATCCAGGAGAGAAGAGATTTCAGACAAGTCAGATTCACTTTTACCGGCATCCTTCTCAACTAATTATTATTTTTTTATTAGCCCGGAGATATCTCTTATGGTTTCTTCTCTTCATATTCTTTCGTTGATTTTTAGTCAGTGTAGGAACAATCTTAGAAGATGATGGACCCACCGCTCAGATGAGTAGGACTGAGTGTTAAATTTCTTCGTTTTCAAAGGAGAAAGTCAGTTTCGAAACATGTTCTTGTAAGGGGAAAATAGAAAGATTTTTACGGGAAATGATTCGAGCCGCATTGCTACAGTCAAACTGATAATAATCTATTTTGACTTATTCTTAATAACATAAAATAAGACAATAAACACTAAATAAGGAAGCAAACACCTATGGTGGAAAGCCCATTTGCTATTGTTGTAATTGTCATATTTCTTTCAATTTAAAGAAAAGGCGTAATCGAAGATTTAAAAATGTGGCACTAAGGCCCCGTTTGGGGTGGCTTATTACCCGCGGTGCGACGTGCAGCCGCTGTGCGGTGCATTTGGTAACTGCGGTCCCTCTGCTTATTTGGATAATTTATATGAAACGTTGGCCGAGGGTTCGACACGCAGACCATGTTTTTTCACAATTCAATTCACCTCGCTACCCCTTCTTCCCGCACACCAATCACTCGTCCCCGCTACCCCTTCGTCCCCTCTTTCATGATTGTTGCCCTAACTTTCTTCTCTCAATCCCCTTGAATCCGTGGCTCCGGTGGGTAGGGCTTGGTTTCATTTGAATATGTTGGTTCCGTTAGTTGTTGCGGTGAGCTTGCCATTCTTCCTCTCCCTCTTCCCTCTGTTCTTTGGCTCTGTTTGGATTTTTGCCGCTCCTCCCTCTGTGCAGCGGTCCCTCTATCTCTCCCCTCTGTGTTGGTATTCTCTACCTTATTTATGCGTGCATTTTGATTTTGCAAATATTTATGTGCGATGGTTTTCTTGGGTTCTCGAACACTTCCATTGTCGGTCCCAAGCCCGGATGTGAAAAGTGGAAGGTTGTGTTAAGTAGTCGACGGCCAAATCGAAAAAATCATGACATGAATCCTTTTGATCATTGTGTTAGTGCTAGGGCGTCCCCTAGAAGCGACGTGCTGTAAGACTTGAATACAGTGAAAAGTGTGCAAGGGCTGCTACACCGCTGTCCGAGTATAGTGTCAAATAAGCAAGGGTTCCCACATTACAGACGAATGCGGGTAAAGAAGTTAGTCTATGAAACTAATATTGTGATAGGATCTTGGAATATAAGTACTCTCAATGGTAAATTAATGGAATTAGTTGTTATTATTATTCATAGAAAGATTAATATCTTATGTATTCAAGAAACTAAATGGGTTGGAGAAAAGGCTGAGGAGATTGATAACTTGGATTTTAAACTTTGGTATTCTGGTAAAAGTCGTACTAGAAATGGTGTAGGTGTAATTATAGATAAAAGTTTGAAAGATAATGTTGTAAAAATTAATAGAGTTAAAGATAGGATTATAGCTCTTAAGATTTTTGTTGACACTAAGATTTTTAATATTATAAGTGCTTATGCTCCTCAAGCACGTTTAGATATAGGGTCTAGAGATAAATTCTGGAATGACTTAGAAGACATAATACAAATGATACCTCTCGAAGAAAGAATTTTTATTGGAGGAGATTTAAATGGACATGTCGGTAATGTTGTAGAAGATTTCAAAAATATTTATGGTGGCTACGGTTTTCGAGTGACTAATGGAGAAGGTAGAGCTATTTTAGATTTTGCTTTAGTGTATGATTTTGTTATCACTAGTACTTTATTCAAGAAAAGAGATGAACATCTTATTACTTATAAGAATGAATCTAATAGAACACTAATTGATTATTTTCTTATGAGAAGAAGAGATCGTCGAGATTGTAAAAATTATAAGGTCATTCTAAGTGAGGTTTTAAGTACCCAACATCGATTATTAGTTCTAGATTTTAAGATGAGGATTTGTAAAATAAAAAATGCTAGGACTAATCATCGTAGAATTAGATGGAGGAACCTAAAAGCCACAAATAAGATTATTTTTATGAGTAAATTTCAAGATTTCACAATTTGAGATGTTTATGAAGAAGTTAAGTTACGATGCGGATAAAAGAATAAACACCGTTAAACAAGTAAGAAAAGATGTACTTTGAAAATAAAAAAAATTCGTAAATAAAAATAATGGTGGTGAAATAATAATGTGCAAGAAAAGATTAAATATAGAAGTGTTATAAAAATTGATTTAAATGTAAAAGTTTTGTAGAACCGTAATAAATATCAAACGACTCTTATGAAGTCTAAAAGATCAATCTGTGACGCTAAAAATTTCGCTTTTAGCGATCTTTGTAATACTTTAACTGTATGATATGATTATTATTACTAATACTTTATTCAAGAAAAGAGATGAAGCATCTTATTACTTATAAGAATTGATTTAATAAAACACAAATTAATTATTTTCTGTATGAGAAGAGATCGTCGAGATTGTAGAATCAGAAGTGTCTTTCCAAGCTGAGCAATTAAGATCTAACATCGATTATTAGTTCAGATTTTAAGATTTAAGAATATAGAAATAAAGAATACTGTGATTCAACATCGTAGAATAAGATGGTAGCACCTAAAAGACACAAATAAAATTATTTTTACGAGTAAAATTTAAGATTTAAATATTTGGGATGTTCATGCAGACGCGAATGTTATGTGAGAAAAATTAACTAATACTATTAAACAAGCTGGCTAAAAATGTACTTGAGAATCAAAAGAAAAGCTTTATAAATAAAAATAATGCATGCTGAATAATAATGCACAGAAAAGATAAAATACGAAGTTACGTTATAAAAATCGGTTTAAACGTAAAAGTGTAGAGACCGTGAAAATATAAAATGGCCTGCAGTGAGTGAAAAGAATAATCATGTACGCTAAAAATTTCGCTTTTAGTGATCTTTATAACATGTTAGATACTGAGGAAGGTGAAAAATATACGTATAAACTCGCTAAACAAAGATAAAAGAAAAGAAAGATTTAACTCAAGAAAGTGCATTAAAGCATGAAAATCAAAAAGTGTTTTTCTTGAAAAGATATTCAACATAGGTGAGTGAGTTATTTTGATAAATTTTTTAACGATGATGTTGAAAGTATGATCGACCTTAGTGATCTTAATATCGTTAATAATAATAAAACTTTTCATTTTTACCGTCGCATTAGTAAAAAGAAGTTGATGAGGCTTTAAAGAAAACCAAGGGAAAGTCCGTAGGACCCGATGATATCCCAATCGAAGTGTGGAAATATTTAGGTGATTTGGGGTTTTCCTAGCTTACCAAACTTTTTAATATTATTTTAAAAACAAAAAAGATGCCTGAGGAGTGGAGAAAGAGCATTTTGGTCCCCATTTTTAAGAATAAAGGAGATGCACAAGAGTGTGCAAATTATAGAGGAATTAAATTGATGTGTCATACTTTAAAGTTATGAGAGAGGGTAATTGAACATAAGTTAAGACGTATTACAAATATTTCTCATAATCAATTTGGATTTATGCCCAGCGAGTTCTACCATGGAAGCTATACATTTATCGAGAGGTTTGATGGAGAAATACGGAGGAAATAAGGAGGATCTACATTTGATTTTTTATCGATTTAGAAAAAGCTTACGATAAGGTTCCTAGAGATGTTCTTTGGAGAGTCCTCGAGAAGAAAGTGTGTTGATATGACTTATATTCAAGTCATTAAAGATATGTATGCTAGACGTTACATGTGTTCGAACCGATGGAGGATCGACCAAGTATTTTACTATTTCGTTGGTTTACATCAACGATCGGCTTTAAGCCCATATCTTTTGCTTTATTTATGGATGGTCTTACTGGCCATTTACAAGAGGATGTACCTTGGTGCATGCTTTTTGCTGATGATATCCTCCTTGTGGACAAGACAAGAGAAAAAGTCCAGGAAAAACTTGAATTATGGAGGTCTACATTGGAGTCTAAAGGTCTTCGTTTGAGTAGAACTAAAACCGAATACATGGAATGTAATTTTAGTAATAGTAGGTCTAGTGACGTAAGTTTAACTTCGGGTGATCAAATTATTAAAAGGTGTGAACGATTTAGATATCTCGGGTCCATTGTTCAAAGCGATGGTGATATAGATTGGGATGTTAATAAGTAGAATTCGAGTTGGTTGGTCAAGTGGAGGAATGCGTCCGGCCTATTGTGTGATAGAAAAGTACCGCTTAGATCGAAAGGAAAATTTTATAAGATGGTGGTGAGACCTTCAATGCTCTATGGTGCTCGAATGTTGGCCTTTAAAAGATAAGCATAATGCTAAGTTAAATGTTGCCGAGATGAGAATGATTAGATGGATGAGTGGCTTTACACTTAGAGACAAAATGCGAAATGAATATATCCGTAATAGGGTTGGTGTTGCAGCAATGACGGAAAAAATTAGAGAGTCGACTTAGATGGTTTGGTCACATT
This sequence comes from Papilionanthe hookeriana x Papilionanthe teres, assembly GCA_022702705.1. Taxonomy (NCBI): domain Eukaryota; kingdom Viridiplantae; phylum Streptophyta; class Magnoliopsida; order Asparagales; family Orchidaceae; genus Papilionanthe; species Papilionanthe hookeriana x Papilionanthe teres. Next base: position 22,926,228 of record CM040436.1, on the reverse strand, counting down.
AAATTTCGACCACCTGATGATCCGATTAGGAGAGTAGATGCTTTAAATACAACTTATGTTAACAAAGGCAGAGGCAAACCTAGGAAAACTTGGGCTTATTGCATAAAAAATGATCTTAATTTATTAGAATTAAACGAAAATTTGACACTAAATAGGACGCAATGGAGAAAAAAGATTCATGTAGCCGACCCCACTTAGTAGGATTAAGGCTTTGTTGTTGTTGTTGTTGTTGTTGTGATCTTTGTAATAGAGTAGATACCAAGGAGGGTGAAAAATATATGTATAAAATAGCTAAACAAAGAGATAAGAAAAATAAAAATTTAACTCAAGTTAAGTGTATTAAAGATGAAATAAAAAAGTACTTTTCTTAGAAAAAGATATTCAACATAGATGGTTGTGTTATTTTGATAAAATTTTTAATGAAGTTTCTGAAAATATGAATGACCTTAGTGATTTAATATCGTTAATAATAATAAAATGTTTCATTTTTACCGTCACATTAGTAAAAAATAAGTTGAGGAAGCTTAAAGAAAACAAAGGTTGGAAAGTCTGTAGGACCTGATGATTTCCCAATAAAAGTGTGGAAATATTTAGGAAATTTGGGAGTTTCTTAGCTTACCAAACTCTTTAATATTATTTTAAAAACTAAAAAGATGCCTGAGGAGTGGAGGAAGAGTATATTGATTCCCATTTTTAAGAATAAATGGGATGCACAAGAGTGTGCAAATTATAGAAGAATTAAGTTGACGTGCCATACTTTAAAATTATGGGAGAGGGTAATTAAACATAGGTTAAGATGTATTACAAAGATTTCTCATAATCAATTTGGATTTATGCCGGGCAGGTCCACTATGGAAGTTATACATTTATTGAGGGGTTTGATGGAGAAGTTCAAAGATAATAAGGAGGATCTACATTTGATTTTTTTTTATTTAGAAATAGCTTACGATATGGTTCCAAGTGATATACTTTGGAGAGTTCTTGAGAAGAAATGTGTTGATATGACTTATATTCAAGTCATTAAAGATATGTATGCTAGAGCTGTTACTTGTGTTCTAACTGAAGGAGGATTGATAAAAGATTTTCCTATTTCTATTGGATTACATCAGGGATCGGCTTTAAGCCCATATCTTTTTGCTTTAGTTATGGATGGTCTTACTGGTCATTTACAGGAGGATGTCCTTGGTGTATGCTTTTTGCTGATGATATCCTTCTCGTGGATAAGACGAGAGAAAAAGCCCAGGAAAAACTTGAATTATGGAGGTCTACACTAGAGTCTAAAGGCCTTCATTTGAGTAGAACTAAAACTGAATACATGGAATGTAATTTTAGTAGTATTAGCTTTAGTGACAGAAGTGTAACTTTGGTAGATCAAATTATTAAAATGTGTGAACGATTTAAATATCTCGAGTCTGTTATTCAAAGCGATGGTGATATAGATGGGGATGTTAATAGTAGAATTCAAGTTGGTTGGCTGAAGTGGAGGAATGCTTTGGGCCTTTTGTGTGATAGAAAAGTACCACTTAGATTGAAAGGAAAATTTTATAAGACGGTGGTGAGACATGCATTGCTCTATGGCGCTGAATGTTGGCCTTTAAAAGAGAAGCATAATACTAAGTTAAGTGTTGCCGAAATGAGAATGATTAGGTGGATGAGTGGCTTTACATTTAGAGACAAAATGCACAATGATTATATCCGTGATAGGGTTGGTGTAGCAACTGTGGCAGACAAAATTAGGGAGTCATCTTAGTTGGTTTGGTCACATTCAACGTCGACCAGCTGACGATCCGATTAGGAGAGTAGATGTTTTAGAGTCGACTTATATTAAGGAAGACAACGGTAGACCTAGGAAGACTTGGACTAATTGTATAAAAAATGATCTTAATATATTAGAACTAAATGATAATATGACTAAATATGACACAATGGAGAAAAATGATTCATATAGCCGACCCCACGTAGTGGATTAAGGCTTTGTTGTTGGTGTTATTGGCTTTGGTTTTCTTTGGTTCTCTGTGCTCTTATCGTTGGATGGTTTTTGATTGATATTGGATTTTTGGATTTTTTTGGATTCTCCATGATATAACTCGGTTGATGATTTGAGTTCTTTATGCTACATCCATTTGATGGATTTGGTTTTTCTTTGCTCTATTCGGTTGATAGATTTGGTTTATCTTTGCTTTATTTGGTTGATGCCCGAAATTTGGTGGTGGTGGTGATTGTATGTGAAAATTAATTGGAAATGCAAATGGAAATAAATTGATGTTGTTGCTCGAAATTCAGTTGATATTGTTGCCCGAAATTTGGTAGAGGTGATGGTGTGTGGTGTGGTTTGTGGATGTGGTGGTGTGTGGTGGTGTGTGGTGTGGTTTGTGGATGTAGTGGTTTGTGGTGTGGAGGTGGTGGTGTGTTGTGTGGATGTGTTAGTGTGGTGGTGTGTTGTGTGGATGTGTTGTGGAGGTGGTGGTGTGTGGATGTGTTGGTGTGGTGTGGAGGTGGTGGTGTGGGAGAGTTGTGTGGTGTGGAAGTGGTGGTAGGGTGGTTGTTTGATGAGGAGGTGGTGGTGTGTGGTGTGTGGTGTTTGGTGTGTGGTAGTGGCGTGGTTTGTGGATGTGTTGGTTTGTGGTTTGGAGGTGATGGTGTGGTTTGTGGATGTTTTGGTGTGGTAATTTTGGGTGGTTGTGTGGTGTGGAGGTGGTGGTGTGTAAATGTATTGGTGTGGTGTGGTGTGGAGGTGGTGGTGTGTAAATGTATTGGTGTGGTGTGGTGTCGAGGTGGTTGTGCGTAGAGTAGAGGTGGTGGTGTGGTTTGTGGATGTATTAGTGTGTGTTGTGAAGGTGGTGGTGTGGTGTGTGGATGTGTTAGTGTGGTGTGTGGATGTGTTGGTGTGGTGGTGTCGGGTGTTTGTGTGATGTGGAAATTGTGGTGTGGTGTGTGGATCTGTTGTTGTGGTGGTGTCGGGTGTTTGTGTGATGTAGAGGTGGTGGTGTGTGGTGTGGAGGTGGTGGCGTAGTGTGGTTGTGTGAAGAGGAGGTGGTGGTGTGTGGTGTGTGGTGTGGAAGATACCCTCACATCAAGTAAATATTATTTGGTTGATGTTGAATATCCGTACAGTGAGGGTATCTTAAGCTCTATCCTGATACAAAATATCACATATTTGACTTCGAGCGAGCTAGCAATGTCATGCGAGACATGATAAAAATGTTAAATAAAAGGCATTCATTCTGGCGCGGTGTCATTGAGAGAACTTTTGGTGTTTGGAGAAAGAAATGTGTTATACTTCACGATGTCATCTTATCCGTTTCCCAAACAAAGGCAGTGATTGTCATCACGACTCTCCACAATTATATTCGGTGACATCCTTCCCGCAACGACATCGACTTCCATAGGTCGGAAGAGATTCATGAGCACGCCCTTGCCGAGACATATGGGTACAGACTTAGACAGTCTTTATCACAGATTGAAAATGATGTTTCTGAGACCTGTACTAAAGACGGGGAAGGTGTAAACGAGATGACAGAGTTGAAGGAACGAATTACAGATGCGATAGTAAGAGGGTGGTTTGAGTTCATCATATTATTAACTGTAATGGTTGTTGAAGAGATTCATTGTTTATTGTATTTGTATTTTATACAGTTCTATCTATTTATGTTTATTGTGTATTTGTTATTGATTGTTTGTATTTTTTATTCTGTATTTTTGTCTTTTCTTGTATTTCTTTTATTTTCTTTTTGTGGCTTTTGGAGATCTATGATGAGACGTTTGATTTTATGGGTTCTTCTGGATGGTCTGTTTGTCGGTATTGTTTGGTGTCACATATGAAATCTTAATGAAAACAACTAAGTTCCTCTTTTTTTATTGCTATCTCTAATGTTTGGTGTCGCATTTCGGTGCTTTTAACCCTATGCATGAAAATGTGTAATAGTGTTATTTTTTATGTGAATTAAAGAATTGAGTGCAATGTGTGTCAATATGAAAGTTTAGGTGTGAGTTATGCAAATACATAAGAATCGTGTGCTATGTATATTCAATGTTTATTTAATTTTGATGATCGCATCAAAAGAAATGATAGATATACCAGAAGGATAGATGTACTAAATGATAAACAATTGAATGAACGAGTAAATGTCATTTAAGCTCTTACTGTTCAACGGGACAGTGAAAGGACTCATTTTTAGTCTTATCTCTCAGAGAAACATTAGAGAAGGAAAAGAACCAATATGAAGCAGCCAAGATTAGTAACCAACATCAGCTAAAGAACTATAGTTTCTGTCATACAGGAAAAAGCAACTATAAGGGTCCCAAACCTCTATTTATGCTGCAAATAGATCTATTCTATGTCAAAAGTGAGATGACTAACAAAATTCATTACCAATAAAAGGATTTCAAGCATCAACTTATCGCTGCTGAAAGAAATTGGGAAATAAATGTTATTCTCCGTATTAATGTTCCTTAGATAAGATGAGACCTATCTCAAAACAAAATGGTATGAACCACTAAGCCATTGTTTTTCAATTTGAATGTTATAAGATGAGAAAATGTAGTCTATGATTTTTCACAAAGACATTAGTTTCATAGGAAAATACTTAAAGCAAAAATACACTTAACATATTTGTATTATATCCCACCTATGAATGTAGGTATGCAAGGGTACGTAATCACATGCATAAAACATGTTAAAGTAAGCACCAATATAACAATTTATTAATATAAGTGCACCCAAAATAAATAAAATATCATACAAATATGAATTTCATTACATTGCTATTTCAAAAACATATAACCAACATTTAAAATTTTTTCTATAAAAGATGCATTTATTTAGTTACCCAATTTTTTTGAAATATCTGTGCTACATACATTTGCTAGTAATAGAGTAGCAATAGAGCTGTAGAATATCTTAACACTAAATACTTTGAAATTCATGAGCATGGTATGTGTGCAACAAAAGTTAAAGTAGTTTTACGAAAAATATATGCTCATATCTAGATGATCAGAATGTAAAAAAGAGTTTCAATAAGTATTCATATTTACATATGCGAATAAATTAAACCAGATAACGTTTATTGTAAATGGTAGAACTCTTTAAGGGTGAAATATAATTCAATTTCTATTCCTTTTTGACCATGGGATATCTATTAGTGGAAACTATAATACATTTATGTCATAATACTATAACTCTCAAGCAAATGGGGAGACTAATTTAAGAAAAAAACTATGAAAAGAGAACCAGATACAAGTGTCTTAGAAGAAACTATGATAGGATAAAGTGAGACTTCAATAGAGAGAAAACAAGAGAATAATGAAATAAAAAAACTTTTATTGATGCATACTTCAATAATAAAAAACATTTAATTCATTCGAAACTAAAATTCATTTTAGAATGAGTGGGACAATAATTTTCTCACTAGATGCAATATTTGGATACTATTCATTTGGACAATATTCATATTTTCTACCGGACATCTACTGAATTATCATGAAATAGGAAGTAAAAGTAAAGAAATCTTAATTAAAGATTTCAGAAAAATAAAAATAAAAAATTTAGAGAGTGGTACCATAAAGTTACAAGAAATATTAACCCACTTTTTTATTGACCGTCAAATACCTTGGATATGATCCTAGCGAATTTGTTCAGGAAAAGACCAATTTAATATTTGGTGTTTGCAAAAAAAAATTTCTAATAAAGTTGCGGTCTTAATTTAATGAGGAAGATAAACATAAGCAGATTAATGATTTTCTGCAAAATATGAAGTCATCAATATTTAATTTCTAATACCATGAAAACTTAATTTTCTAAAATATTTGAAGGAATCAAATGAAAATATCATCATGAATCCACAAATCAAATAAAGAAAATGATTGTTGAAAGTTGTGGCAGTGTTTATGAAGATTTTTCAAACATCATTAGTCCATAAAACGGTGATGACGAATCTATGGAAAACATTGAAGATTGTGCGAATGATGGACTTCTCCAGACTATTGCCTATAACCTAAGAGATCAATTGTCATGATCCAATGACAGAGGAACCTAGTGACAGTCAGCTTGCATAGACCGATAGAAGTTAGTGCGGGTGGTTCCTACCCACCAATAATTATTTGCTGAAGAGTCAACTCTTCACTTATTTCTCCACTAATGATAGTGTTGTTGGGGACCACACTCCACTTTATGCACTTTTTTTCTCCACTAAATATGGTGGATAACTATGTGTTATTTAGAGTTTACTTTCCGGATGTATAATCTGTTAGTAAGTTGGATTGAATAAATTTTGGTTTCTGCTCTCAACTTCAAATAAAGTCTTTGTATTTTGTAGGCGAGTGCAAGTTTTTAGAAGTCTGAGTGTGCTCGAAGAATCCTACTCAAATGTTTGAAAAATCATGAGTAGGCTCATTCCTCTTCGTATTTTTTCTTTCGGAATTTCTTTTTTCAAAATTCTTTATTAATATTTTCCGTTTTTATTAAGAATATATTTGGCAAGTTGAAAACTAATCACTCACAAAATTGTCTAAGTTATTTTTCGAGAATTCTTTCTCTTTTAAGTTGGTTTTTGGTACAAAAGTTTTTATATCAATGGTAAATGCCCTACTTTTGAGTGCAGTTTGAACTATTAGTTTATGTAATTGGAGTAACCAATTAGGTTTGCGCCAAAACCTAGAAATCGATCACTGATCCAAATGGAGTACATCTACAAGATAGACCTTAAAAGAAAACTGTTGAGTAATGGCAGCAGGTGATTGAGTTCAGTAGTTCCTCATAGAAAATTATTGACTCTAGAAATATGGTAATATGAAGAAGATGATGAAGTACCACGTGAGTGGATATATAAGAATCCAAATCTGTCGAATCACTCATGTTATGATCTTCTACATCCTAGGTCTTCTCATTCCATCATCTGGCTTATGTTCTTCATGTAGCATTCAGAGCAGATAACTCTATGAAATTACGTCGATACTTCCACATATTACGATATCACTAACCTATGAAAAAATTATAAATGACTTATTTTAACGGTTTATTTTAACAGGATTAGATATTTGTTTTGAAATAAAGCTGAATCACCATCTTAAAAGATAATGAATTCTCGAAGAATAACTTCAACAGTTTTGTGAGATTTGCTTGCAACTTGCCAGATATATCTTCTTCAAATAAAAAAGAAAAAAATTAATAATGAATTTTGAAAAAAAAAAATTCTTAAAGAAAAATACGAAGAGGAATGAGCCTACTCAAGATTTTTCAAACACTGAAGTAGGCTTCTTCGAGCACACTCGGAATTCTAAAAACTTGCACTCGTCTACAAAATACAAAGCCTTTATTTATAGCTAAGGGTGGAACCCAAAACTAATTCAATCCAACTTGCTAACGGATAATACATCCGGAAAGTAAACTGTAAATAACACAAACAATTATCCACTATATTTAGTGGATAAAAAAGAATGCATAAAGTGGAGCGTTGTCCCCAACAACACTATAATTAGTGGAGAAAGTAAGTGAAGAGTTGATTCTTCAAAGAAATAATTATTGGTGAGTGGGATCCACCCGCACTAACTTCTGTCGGCCTGTGTCAACTGTCTGTCACTAGTTTCCTCCGTCATTGGATCTTGACAATTGGTCTCTTGAGCTATGGGCAACAGTCTAGAGAAGCCTATCATCGTCCCAATCTTTAGAGTCTTCCATAGATTCATCATCAACGCTCTTCTGAATTAATGGTGTTGGAAAAATCTTCATAAACTGTTTACCACAGCTTTTTCAACAACCATTTTCTTTATTTGATTTGTGGATTCATGATGATACTTCTGTTTGAATCCTTCAAATATTTTAGAAGAATAAGTTTCCACGGTATTGGAAATTGAATATTGATGACTATATTTTTGCAGAATATCATTAATCTGCTTAAGTTTATATTCCTCATTAAATTGAGACCGTTACTTTTTTTAGAAATTTTTTTGGTAGACATCAGATATTAAATTGGTCTTTTTCTGAACAAATTCACTAAGATCATATCCAAGGGATTTAACAGTCAATAAAAAAGTGGGTTAATATTTGTGGTAACTTTATGGTACCACTCTCTAAATTTTTTATAATTTTCTTTTCTAAAATCCTTAATTAGAATTTCTATACGTTTACTTTCTATCTTGTAATAATTTAGTAGAAGTCCAATAGAAAATATGAATACTGTTCAAATAAACAATATACAAATATTGCATCCAGTGAGAAAATTATTCTCCCACTCTTGAAATGAATTTTAGTTTCAAATGAATTAGTTTTTTTTTATTGAATTATGCATCTACAAAAGTCGTTTTATTTCATTATTCTCTTGTTTTCTCAACATCTAATTCCCACTTTATGCTACCATAGTCTCTTCTAAGCCACCTATATCCGATTCTTTTTTTTATGGTTTTTTTCTTCAATTAGTCTCTTCATTTGCGTGAGGGGCTATAGTATTATGGCATAAATGCATTATAGCCTTCACTAACTGTTACCCCATAGCCAAAGAGGAATAGAATTGTACTATATTTTACCCTTAAAGAGCTGTGTCATTTACAATAAACGTTTTTTATTTTAATCTATTTGCATATGTAAAGATGAATACTTACTGAAACTCTTTTATATTCTGATCATTTAGATATGATAATATATATTTTTCGTAAAACTACTTTAGCTTTTGCTGCACACAAATATTGCTCATGAATTCCAAAGTTTTTAGTGTTGACATATTTTGCAGCTCTACTGCCACTCTATTACTAACAATCTATGTAGCACAAATATTTCAAAAAAATTGGTTAACTAAATAAACACATCTTTTATAGAAAAAATTTAAATGTTGGTTATATGTATTTGAAATAGCAATGTGAATGAAATTCATATTTGTGTATGATATTTTATTTGTTTTGAGTGCGTTTTTATTAATGAATTGTGCTTACTTTAACATGCTTTATGAATGTGATTATGTAGCCTTGCATACTTGCATTCAATAGGTGGCATATAATATTGCTATGTAAGTTTATTTTTGCTTTAAGTACTTTTCTGTGGAACCAATGTCCTTGTGGAAAACCATAGACTACTTTTTCTTATCTTATAACATACAAACTGAAAAACAATGGCTCAGGGTTCTATACCATTTTGTTTTGAGATAAGTCTCTTCTTATCTAAAGAACATTAATATGTAGAATAACATTTATTTTCTACTTCGTGTCAACAGGGATAAGTTGTATGTTGATGCTTGAAATCCTTTTGTTGGCAACAAATTTTATCTGTCATCTCTATTTTTGGCATGAAATGGATCTATTTGCACCTAAGAAGAGGTTTGGGGTCCTTATAATTGCTTTTTCTTCTCTATGAAAAGAAAGCTACTCCTTTAACTGATGTTGGCTACTAATCATATCTGCTTCATATTAGTTCCTATCTCTAATGTTTCTCTGAGGGATAAACCTAAAAACGAGTCCTTTCACCGCCACATTAAACAGTAGGAGCTTAAAGGACATTTACCCGTTCGTTCAATTGTTCATCATTTAGTACATCTATCCTTCCCGTATATTCATTATCTTTTCAGATGCGATCATCAAAATAAAATAAACATTGAATATACGAAGCATACACTTCTTATGTATTTACATATCTCACACCTAAACTTTCATATTGCTACACTTTGCACTCAATTCTTTAATTTACATAAAAAACAGCACTATTACACCTTTTCATGCATAGGGTTAAAAGCACCGAAGTGCTATATGTATAAATATGATAGTTTAGTGTGAGATATGTAAATACATAAGAATTGTGTGCTATGTATGTAAATGCCTGTGAATTTAATTCAACCCCTTGCAAAAGACATCCAATATGGTTCTCAGAATACATAGCTTGATAGGAGATTTTCCTTCAGGATGATAACTTGGAGGTGAATGTAGTCTAAATACTGCTGTCAGCAGCTGCTGTGAATTAAACCTTACATGACTTGTTTATATTTCTTTCGCTAATCATACTAAATCTATTGTGTCATCAATTTGATCAATTCTTCAAAATTTTAAGCTGATTGATGGTGTGAAATTGGATTAGAAATTTGCTACGGTCCTATCTATAGATCAAAGCCTACTATATCCCCATTTTGTTGCATTTATTGTCTTGTTATGAATCATGCACTTGCTTAATGGCTGGAAATTTGTGTTAGCACATCTTTATTTATTTAGCATTTCATTTTGTAGAAATATTTGCATGCAAAATGTGCATATAATTTCTATTGCTTTTAAATATTCTGATAATTTTTTGTTGGAGCTTGGGTTGGCGAGCATGCGACGTTACAAATTTCTTCATATCTGCAGTGCTTGATTTTTTCTGTATTTTTTGTGCTTATTTGGCTATTTCACCACGTTCTTCACGAATTTGGAAAATTAAGTGAATGCTTACTTTGCTTAGAAAACTTTTATCTGATAATATTTTGGTTCAGTGAGCGTAGAAAATAGAAGGTACACATGAATTCGTGTATGGGGGAGCTTTTCATTTTGAATCCTGACATGCAGTTATTCTCATTAATTTCTATGCATTAGAGTGCACCATGAAAACATGAAAGATGATGGATTGTGTAGTACTTCCTAACTTCTCCATGATTTTGAACCAGAAGCTATTTGACTAAATCAAAATATTTGAAACTATGTGAACATAAATTGTGATTTCTTTTTTAAGTGTTCCCAGTAAACTTACAATTCTGTACTACTTCTATTTTGACTCTTTCCTATAATATTCTCTTACATAAATGTCAATGCTGAATCAATTGAATACCTTCATATTATTTAGAAACGGCGTTAAAGCTTGACAGTCTAGTGGGTGATGTTGAAGATGCAGTTTCTTCTTCCGTGGTTGGAAAGTTGAAATCGCCTGGGCGAGCTAATTCAGAGGTGATATTTATTTTCAAAAACTGAAATATATACCTCAGTTTTAATCACATTCCTCTAACCAATTTTCGTTGGCTTCATCGATTTCACAGGAAACTCACCAGAAAGCTATAAACTCTCTGAAACAGATAGAGGACATCTTATCATTCATCACCAAAGCACGGCCTCGGTGGGCTCGCCTGGTCTCAGCCGTAGATCACCGGATTGACCAAGCTCTGGCCGTTCTTCGCCCCCAGGCTATTGCGGATCATCGATCTCTCCTTTCATCTCTTGGGTGGCCACCACCACTTTCTGGTTCGAGTTTTTCAGGCCAAAGGTCTGGAAAATCATCAGAGTTTTCCAATCCTCTCCTGACAATGGATGGAGAACTGAAGGGAAAGTATTGTGTAAGCTTCCTCTCTCTCTGCGATCTACAGGAGCTGCAATTTCGCAGAAAGGTTCGTCAACTCGAGGGCTATGATGTAGCGATAGACCTCCACCAACCACTTTGGGTCATAGAGGAACTAGTTAATCCAATCTCGCTAGCATCTCAGGCTCATTTTTCCAAATGGGTAGAAAAGCCAGAGTTTATTTTCGCTCTCGTTTTCAAGATCACGAGGGATTTCGTCGATTCCATGGATGATATATTGCAACCATGGGTGGACAAAGCGAGGCTTGTCGGGTACAGCTGCAGGGAAGAGTGGATTTCTGCAATGGTGACCGCCCTTTCCACTTACTTGGCTAAAGAAATCTTTCCCAAATATACTGAGAACATTGAGTCTGAAAGCTTGAGATCTTCATGGCTTCAACTGATAGATCTGATGATATCTTTTGACAAGAGAATGCAGTCTCTATTAGCAAACTCTGGCTTACCGATTTCTCTCTTGGAAGCTGAGAACCAGCGGAGCACCTCAGCTCTATCCGTATTCTGCGACCGCCCCGATTGGCTCTACATATGGGTGGAAATTGAACTGTTCGAGATGTTAGAGAGGCTCAAATCAGCACTGCAAAGTGAGAAGAACTGGAAAACGAAGCTTTTGGGCATGGGCTCGATCTCAGGCTCTCAGGATTACAAGTCTCCCGTAGTCTCCAGTATTTTTCTCCAATGTCTCTCGCTTCTTATTGATCGGGCGAAGTCTCTCCCAACCATTTCGCTGAGATCGAAGTTCATAAAATTAACTGGATCACCCATAATCCAAGAATTCATAGATTGCTTACTAAGAAGGTGCCAGGAATCAGAGGGTCTCACCGCTTTGGCTGATGACGATGCGATGATAAATGTTTCGTACTCCATCAATGCAGCCCGGTATTGTGAATCGACATTAATGGAATGGTGCGAGGATTTATTTTTCCTCGAGATTGAAACTGCTGAAGGTGGCAGCATTTTTGAGGAGGAGATCAAAGTGATGAAAGATTTCCAAGTTGAATGGTCTGAGAAGATCTCAACGGTGCTATTAAGAGGATTTGACGCGCGGTGTAGAGACTACTTAAAGAATAAGAAGCAGTGGCAGGAGAAGAGCGATGAAAGCCGAGTCGGTCTCAAGGCCCTTATTACGGCTCTAGACTATCTTCAGGATAAAATTTCGAAGCTTGAAGGAGAATTGAATGTTATTGACTTCACGGAGACTTGGCGTAGAGTGGCCTCCGGCATAGATCAGATACTCTTCAATGGAGTTATTTCAGGCAACACGAAGTTTTCCGATGCTGGCGTTCGAATGTTTGAAGGTGATATAGATATATTGTTTGGTGTTTTCTCAGCCTGGTGTTTGAGACCTGGGGGCTTTTTTCCTAGGCTGAGTGAGGGTCTGAGGCTTTTGAGGATGGAGGAGAGGGAACTCAGGCATGAATTGATGAAGGGGAAGGAGAAGTGGTTAAAAGAGAACAGTATAAGAAATCTAACTTTATTAGAGGTAGAGAAGATTGGGAAGAACAGAATTTTTTGAGGTATGTCATTTATTTTTATTTTTTGGGGCATTTTACATCCATAGCATATTTACATATCACACAGCTAAACTTTCACATTTACACACATATCACTTAAAACCTTAATATCACATCAAAAATAGCAACTTTTTAAAAATGAAGAGCATATTTTAATACACTAAGTTTAAAGCACCAAATTGCTATGTAAATATGTAAGTTTAGTTGTGAGATGTAAATATATAAAAATTGTATATGAATGGTTGCTCGTTCTTCATCTTCTTTACTATCAGTAAGTTATTATGATTTGTTTTTCTCAGTTCATCTAATATCTTACTTTATTAATTCTTTAATGGGAAATAAAGAATAACAATAATTTATCTTGATATTTTTTTTAATGAATTTTTTATATGCACAGTTGCTCTCTGGCTAATATGTAATTGATATTTGCTCTTTAGGAATTCTGATAAGTTAGAAATCGCAGAGAAAGTTTCTTGTAAAGAGGAAAATTTTGCATCTTTACGAGGGAAAAAATTTGCGCACGTAAAACATACGCAGCGTTGCGTACGTTATCTAATTGGAGGTTGCCACGTGCCTATAACCTCCATATAACTTACCGGTAGCCTATAAAAATAAAGAGGTTAACAAGGAGGTTACAAGAGATAAAACACGGAAACATCCCCCATGTAACTTCTATGTAACATTCATGTACTCTGCTGTACGTACGCAGCGCTGCGTATGCTTTATGCATGCAAATTTTTTTCCTTTACGAGGGTTGAAATCGTAGTATTTATGTGAAAATAAAACAGTTATGGGCCGGCGAATTGGTTTATTGGCCTGTTGGGCTTGGGAAACCCATATTTTTTAAGACATGTCGGTTTCGATGTGCTACTTGCTAAGGTCATTGATGAGATTGACCTTTTGAGGTGATTCATCAACCTCACATGTTGAAGTGCAAATTGTCAAGTTGTCATGTATCTCAATCATCATTAAATAAGGAACATTTGTACTATCTATTTATGGATTTTCCGACATTCGTAATATCATCACCCTTCATCTACGTTTCGTGAATAAATATCTTATGATACTAAAATTACGTAGTTTATTATATCATTGTAATCAAAAATAGAAGAGGGAATCCATTTGAAGTCATTATAAATAGACTTCCATCTCTTAAAGGGATCTATCACCGCCCCGTCTCTCTCTAAGGGAAAAAATTTACGCACGTCAACCGTGCGCAGGAGCTGCTTACGTAATAGATTATACGGGGGTTACATGAAGGTTACAAGGGGGTTAAAAGCGTGTTATAACCTCTTTGTAACTCCCGTGTTACTCACTTGTAACCCGCACGCTTCTATGTCATTCATTTGTTGGTTATAGAGGTTACAAGATTACAGAGGGTTACACGGGATTTATACGAAGAGTACAAGGGGGTTATAACCCGCTTGTAACCCTCGTGTAATCTATTACGTACGCAACTACTGCGTACGGTTGACGTACATAATTTTTTCCCCTCTAAGGATGGTGTGAGAGAAGTCCCGAAGCTTATATCCATCCTCTTCCACTACATCTATTCTTCCTAGGTCTTTTTTAAGTTGTATGAACTCACGAATGATATTAGATTCAGCTTCCTAAAAAGATTTAACAATATGTAATACATAGTAATTATGATGTATGTAAATGCCACAAATATAAAAGCAAAGTTTAAGTATTACATATATATAAATACATAGAAATTAGGGCCCCCAATGTATGGCAATTCCACAACCAATCAAAAATGATAAATAGGTATGAACTGAGTCTTAGTAAATTAGACTATTTAAAAAAAAAATAGGATTTTATGTAAATGCCATCCAATTACATGTATTTAAATATTAAACACTCAAACTTTAATTTTTATATTTATACCACCCAAATCTTTTATATCACATCCAAAACATTATCATTTTTATCTGCCGGATCTAGTAAATTTTACAGAAATTCAAACATTTAATTTTTTTTTATTCTAATTCCGAATAAATTAATCTCCCAACCAATCAATCTTATATATTTTTTTTACTTAATTATTTTTAATTAATGTTAAATTTTATTAAAAAAATTATAATTTCAGAAATTGAAACTTTCACATCAAATGGCGCGCAAGATACCAAACTATTGGAGACATGTCGTGCTAAAGTCAATACAATAACATAGCTATTAATTAATTGTGACAGTGCAATTACGGCAGATATTTTGATTTCAACGTCAGAACTTTTGATCGGATTAACTTAATTCGTTTTTATTATGTGATCTTAATGATGATTTATAGCCATAATTAGAAAAATTAAGCTGAAGATAAATTATAATTGCATATAATATAAGAATATTATAAATATAAGCATATGTAAATCAAATGTTTTGTTAGACTTTAGAAAAATAGAAGAAAAAAATATTTTCAGTCGGCACAATTCAAGTACTAATAGGCCTTTTGAGCTAGGGGCATCAAATCAAGTTTACCTGTGGGGTTCAGTTCTATCCCATAATTGACCTGATTTGATACTTGACACGAACCTAACCTGCATATTATGGGAAAAAATTTGGGTCCGTCAACCGTACGCAGAGATGCGTACGTAAAAAAGTACACGGAGATTATACGGGAGTTACAAGGGGGTTATAAGCGTGTTATAACTTCCTTGTACCTCCGGTGTAATTTCTTGTAACCTACGCTTCTATTTCATCCATTTCTACACGAAAGTTACACGGGAGGTACAAGAGGGTTATAAACCTTTTATAACCCCCGTGTAACCTCCGTGTAATTTTTTACGTACGCATCTCTGCGTACGGTTGACAGACACAAATTTTTTCCCATATTATGGGTGTGTTTGGGGCAGCTTGCGCTTATCTGGAAAAATGGACCATGAGGTTCGACCTGCGATCCGCGTTTAGTTAAGAAACCAACTGCGTTTTCGGATAAGCTGCTCAAATGTAGTTTCCAAACGTTGAGGTGGCGTTTTAAAAAATGTCGGCGCTGTGGATAAGCTGCCCCGAATGGAGCCTAAATAGGGTTGGATAATCTAAGCTGAACTTGACCCACTGTTAACCAGACTAATCCAAAGCTTGCATAACCAGTTTAAAGTAAGCATAATAATAAATGCATTTAGATTTTAGACATGAACTACCCGACCCAAAAATCAATCGGGTCAACCCGAACAAAAGATTTTCGAGTCAGGTTCAGATCACGTCAAAGTGTAAGACCAATTTTTAACGCTCCTAAGTTGAGCCAAAATTGAATCGGCTCGGCAGTGAATCATTCTCAAGCCACAATATTGTAAGAAATAATAGCATAGAAATTTAATTTCACCCAATTTTTGGGCCCACAAGGAGACAACTTTTGATGATATGAGGAGAAAGAAATGGCTTTAAGGACTAATATCTCATGTGCTAATGCATGTACGAGGGGCGGCAAGACAAAGCTGAGAATTAATATAGAACTATAAATATTGTTTCCTTTCGCTCCAAATATACATGCAAAGAAAACAGCCTAATTAATTCATTCCAAGAATGGAAAATTAATTTAATTGCCTTCTGTTTCTTTGTCTCCCCCAGATGTTGATTTTATTGCAGATTTTGTTTGTAGAAAATGATACGATGATATATGAATAGTCTATTTTTGAGCGATTGAAAGTTGTGGAAACTAGTAATTTATGGTAAAAAAACAATTAAACTTTTGAATTCTTTCTGTCATTTTAACAATAGGATGTGGGAGTAATGTATTCAAAGTTGGTTTGAGCAATGGTGGTAGAGCTAAATGTGGTAAATGGATGATGATGGTGGCCACATAATAATGGTTGAGCACTAATACTCGGACAATGGTAGTTAAATGATAATAATTAAGTAATCACATTCAGTGTCGAGAATTTTAGAGCAAAGAAACACAAGAATCGACGCAAATCCAGAAGAAAACACAGAGATTTAATGAGGTTCGCAACTACATCCTTGAGAGCAGAGCGACAACTATTTCTTTCAATTCAGACAAAGAATACAAGATGTCATTAGGGCTACAATACAACATATATATATATATATATATATATATATATATATATATATATATATATATATATATATATATATATATATATATATTTCGGTATTCAATTGATAAAAGAAAGAAAACCTCAAAGCCAATTTGATGATATCATTACCAAGATTTCTAAGCAGATCTCTTGTTGGACTAATGTTTTTCTCTCTACTGGTGGTAGGATTACTCTTATCCGAAGTATTTTATCTTCCTTTCCGATGTATTTGTTACAAATGCAAAAAATGAAGAAGAGCACCCAGATTACTCTTGAAAGAATTTTAAATAAGTTTCTTTGGGAAGGTAAAAATAAACAAGTTCATTGGTGGAATTGGGAGAAACTTTGTATTCCTATTGAAGCTAGAGGGTTGGGCTTCAAATCTTTTCACCATCTTCATAAGGTTTTCTTTTGCAAATTATGGATCAAATTAAGTTCTCAAAATTCTCTTTGGGCTAAATTTATGAAATTGAAGTATTGCAAATTCCTGCATCCCTTACTGGACACGAAGAAGAAGGGTGATTCGAGGACTTGGAAGGCATTATTAGGTATAAGACAAGAAGCTGAAGATTGTTTTATTTGGGATGTTGGCGAAGGTAAGATTGATTTTTGGCTTGATAACTGGCTTATGTATGACAAATTATCGGAGATTAATGTGGATAGAGAGGAGTTCCTAATTAATCGTTGTTGGATTAATAGAAATAATTGCAATAAGGAGCTTCTTACTGATCTAGTCGGTGAAGAGAAGGCGTTACAAATAAATTAGATTCTGATTCAATGCAATGTGGCAGATAAGATTGTTACTAAAAATTCTTCTTCTCATTCTTTCACAAAGTATGCATATCGGAAATTGTTTCGATGGCCTTCTACTGTTTGGGGAGATTCTATTTGGGTGAAGTATTTGACTCCTTCAATGTCGTTTTTCTTTTGGAGATGTATGCATAATATTCTACCGGTGGATAATATTTTGAAGTTGAAAGGATTAAGAGGCCCTTCATGGTGCAGCCTTTCTCGTAAAGAGGAAGAATCCATATCTCATTTGTTTGTTAATTGTCACATTGCACTTGATGTATGGCAAGTAATTATTTCTCATCTTCAACTTGATATCATTTCTTGTTGGTCTTCGGTATTTGAGTGTTGGATGATTTGGAAAAGGGTTAAGTCAGAAATTGTGCCTTGTATTATCACCTGGTTTATTTGGATGGCAAGGAACAAAAGTCGGTTTGAAGATCAAGAGGTTACTATTGCACAAATTAGTATGAATTGTTTATCTTACATTAGTAAGATTATAAAATTTATGAAGTTTAACGTTGATAACAAGGCCTGGACTTTTATGCGTGATTCTTATCATATAAAGAATTCTTCGTTGTTGATTCAAAAAATTTTTTGGAGGAAACCAGTTCAACCTTGGATCAAAATTAATACAGATGGAAGTTTCAACAAGAATAATGCGGGTATGGGTGGTATTTTTCGTAACTGTTATGGAGCTTGTATTTTATATTTCCATTCTCCTATTGAGGTTATGAATGCGATACATGCGGAATTTCAATCGATAGTCTGGGCCTTAAATATTGCTTGTTATTTTGGATGGAAATATATTCATGTGGAAATGGATTCGAAAGACGCGTTGGATATTATTAAACGAATTCATTCGCCGCATTGGGTTATTCTACATCTCCTCAGGAAGATTCGGTTACTTTCTAATGATTTGAAGATTCTTTGGAGCTTTATACCGCGAGAAGGGAATAAGTGTGCTGATTGACTTGTTAAACATGGAGGTTCTACTGGGATCACGACGATTAATAATGTAGTTCCTTTTGAATTAGAATTTTGATAAGGAGGGATAATTTGTCTATTCCTTATATCAGATGTAAACCTTGTGGTCATCAATAATATGGTTTTGGTTGGTTGAATATATATATATATATATATATATATATATATATATATATATATATATATATATATATATATATATATATACATAGTAGACAATATGTAATCACAAAATTATCAACGTATCGTATCATGCGAGGCGTTCTCTCACCCCAACCCACATAACGAACTCTTCCGACCGAACAAATGTTTCCGCTCCGATGACTCACTCCATTCTCGCTCCAGCATTTGTCCCTTATCTGGTATATTAGTCATACCTAACAGACAGTGATAGAAATTATATGATAGAGAATGGACCATGACAACTAGTTGATGGTGGTCAAACATGAACGACAATTGGGCAATAATGGTAGTTAGCGTGATTAATAATATCAAATATTGGTAAAACTCTAGAGGTTTTTTATATCTAAACTATTTCAAACTTAGGATTTTATCTCCTTCATGTCGAGAATATATATATATATATATATATATATATATATATATATATATATGTATGTATGTATGTGTGTGTGTGTGTGTGTGATATATATATATATATATATATATATATATATATATATATATATATATATATATATATATATATATATATATATATATATATATATACATACAATTTTTTAAATGACTTTAATTAAAAGAATCAAAATTAGAAAAACCAACTGTTCGTGTTAATTCTGGTTTTATAAATTTGTTATTTTTATTACTATAATCATTTTTAGTAGCCTCAAAATGGAGCTATTATGAGCGTTTTATATTTCTCTCCTTGAGATTCTTAATTTGACTATAAACATATAAAGTTTGGAGATTATTTGGTCCTTTAATTAATATTTAAAAGATTTTAACTATATTTTATGTGCTTAGTCTAGGCTTATTTAAACTTGGATGAGATCCTTCGCTTTGGATTTGTCTATCACTAACAATTGGTTTGATTGTGAATTTGCTGAAATAAAAGATTACATGGTTCATAATTTATTTTTTAAATTTGTAATTAAAAATTGCATGAACATTTATGCTACATTACATAAATCTTCAATGCTATTGTTGGAGGCGAGACTGTTTTTTGTGAAAATGTCTAGAGAGTTAGAGTCGAGTGAATGAGAGAATAAAGTGAACCAAGTGTTACTGTGGAGAGAACCGGGGGAGTCCAAGTGGTCTGCCTTCCTTTGGTTGTCATTTTATCTCTTTATTTATAAGAATATATTTTGTACATTTACATAAAAGAGGGAACACTTGAGGAAATTGTACTTAAAGTAATTAATGCTCGGATTAATTGTATGGATATTATTCCATATCTGTATTATAATTTGAATTTTGATATATCAATAATTGGTTGATCGCTTTGTTAGAATGCAACCGATTGAGACAATCGACTAGGTGACGACAGTGCCTTGTGTTTCGCCAACCGAGGCATTTGGTCGATCAATGATTTCTTCTGCCGTGGAAAAAGCATATCACTCGTCCAATCACAATCAAGGGGCTTTGCCTGCGTTTCGGTCAGTCGGTCGATTGACGGATGAGTTGATTTATTTTTTTCGGGTGAACAGTGGCTTACTTTTCATTTTAACTCAAGTTTCACGGGGCCTACGTCTGTCTACCTGGTCGATTCATCGCCTCAGCTGGATAAAGCAATTTGCAACGTCTTAGGAGGATCTTATCGCTGTCTATGTGAGGTATCCGATGAGACTTATTGCTACGATGAGTTACGCCTCACCCTTGGCAGATTTTGTCGTTACCGGGCAAGAGATCATCTCCAGAGCTTTGACTTGTTCCGGTTTTAAATACATGACTTCAACTGCTTGGCAGTGACTTTTCGGTCTGTTGTTTACCCTTGGGGAAGCTATTTATTTTTGGTTTAAATACATGACTTCATCTGGTTGGCAGTGACTTTTCGGTCAGTTGTTTACCCTTGAAGGAAGTTTTTTATTTTTGGTCATTCACTCTATTTGAGATTCATTCCGGCAGCTCTAATGCAAAGATATTAGTTTCCTAAATTTTCTTATTTCTTGGTGGCGACAACTGTGATTAGGATAATGAAATCATTATTTTAATCGTGTCACATAAATGAAAATGTTTAATGATTAGTTATTCCTTTATTTTTGTGCCTGATGTGTTGTATAAATAAGGCCAATAGTTTGGTTATTCATCATTTGCCAACGTTTCTTAGGTTGCTGAGTTGATGTTATGTCTAGTGGCACGAGCAACTAGACGATTAACCCGAGCCTAATGGGTATCCATCTACTTCGACACCTGCCTACAAAAGAAAAGGTGGTCAAGAAAGAAAGAAGGTGAGAGATGGCTAAGACTGAGTCGATCGATTGGGTTGTTTCTTCCGAGAGGCTCGAAAGACAATCTCCAAAGAGGCTCTGGAAACCTCTGGGTTCTAGTCCGGCCGAGGTCAGGGTTGTGGTTGACCCATCGATCCTGTCTAAAGAAATGACTGTCAACGCTGTCCGTAGATTGAGGCAAGAGGTGGCAGTTTACCCTTTGTTGTTGCCCTCGGGGGGGAAGGGAGGAGGCACCATAGCGGGAGTGGAAGTTCGTCCCTTGACTGGGGGTCAGAGCTTGAGAGGCTCATGAGTATGTAAGGAATTTCTTTTGACTTTGGTTGCCGCGGTAAATTAACCTTCCTTTTAAACAAAGATGTGTGGTCAGGACAGAGGACGTCGAGGGTGGCGGGCCACCGAGAGATGTGGTCAACTCGGTTCCCATCTCAATCAAGTCCCCTGATGCGATCATCCCCCAACCCCCACTCTTTTCCGTCGACCGGAGCGGGTGAAAGCTCTCAGTAGGATTAGTCTATGTACTGGAGACTCCCTTTTGGGGTCAGTGGCATGCCAGGTGCAGGAGATGGTAGAGGTTCTGCACTAGACAACAAAAAGTCATGTCAACTCATCTTCGTTGGGATGGATGGCTCATTGTGAACCTCTAGAGATCACTTTCAAAAACAATCATCTATTTTTGCCTAGCTGGAGGTAGCAGTCGCGTCACTTCTAGTTTCTCTGAACAACGTACGAGTTGAGGTGAGATCCATCCGCAGTTTGATAGTTCTGAGTTGATTCCATATAGAGGTCAGCCGAATGGACTTGTTTAGGCTTGGTGGAGATAAGGTCCTCTAGATATTGCTTGAGAAGGGGTATGCCTCATTTGAAGCCACGGAGGACCCATTTATAAGTGTTCTGTCTGAAACATGTAATAATGATATTCTAATAAAATAATATTTTAATGAGTTTAAAATTAAAATTGGTGTAACACTAATATTTATGTGTTTCTTCGATTTGCACGCCCGCCTTATAAATAAGGTTAAGGGTCGCACTATTCCGCTTTTGTACTTAATATTCTGAGTCTTCCAATTATCTTTCTTTATCTTCTGATCCTTTTCGTTTGGCTGTCATGACACCGTGAAGGCAGCCGACTCCTCTTCTTTGACGGACTAGGACGTGAAGACTCTTCAAGAGCGCTATATGTCAGATGCCTAGATCACCCTTCGCAGGATGTTCGTCGCAAGGCGCCCGACGGACTATGTGGCCCTTAATTTGGTGTTCTACGAGGATTAGTTTAAGTACGATCCCTATTTTCCCTAAAGGCCAAAGCTTAGGAGAGTGTTTACTAAAAACAAGGTTGGTGCGGCTCGTCGTGCACTGCCGATCTTCATTTTTTCAGTTACTTGTTGTCATTTTCATTGTTGAGGAGTTGCCAGTTTGTTTTTTGTTATACTGCCCTATTTTTGAATAATTCTCCGTCTGAAATCATGTATATGAACTAAGAGATGAGAAATTAGAGAATCAAGATAGGAAATAAAGAGAACAAATAAAAGAAATGAATGGGAAGCCTTCATAAGGTGATTTTCGCATTGATAGCTCCAAAGCATAAACTCAAAGTGAGATCACTTTGGTATGCTTTGAAGAAGACTACAAAAAAAACTTTATGAAAGCAAACTTACCAGAGAATTCAGGTTGATATATTTGTTCTAAGATTCACATCCAATTATAGGAACAAGCCCTTATAGTTAATTACATCTTAAGTAGTCAAGACTTTTCAATAAAACCCCCGATTGAGATTATAATTTGTTCTTACAAGGTTCAAGTGTCGTTGTTAAGGAAAGGAATGTTAAAGGCCTATCCTAAAGGTAACAGATTCCTAAGGATTCTGAAATATCATAGAGTTTTCTTTCTTTGTTTAATGGTTTAGTTGAGGTTCATTTTTTTTCTCTAAGGTTTGAATGTCCATCATTGCAAAACAGAGTTAGCATACCCTAATAATATTCAAAGTAAATATATGGTGACGTCTGCCTTTTGTCTTTAGTATCCTGCAAATTTAGCAGAAAATTATGTTTTTATTAATTTAGTTAGTTTGTTAATTTTTACTTTTTAGACAATTTGATCAAGGTGTCCATGACTCCATCGTTCTGGGGTCGTCCGATACCCAGATCTGCTTAGTCAGAGAGGTGGTCAAACCTACTGTGACCAGAAGATTCTTGTCAGCAACCACAGATTGCATCATCCAAGAGATCTTCATAGATTCAGGTATCTAGGGTTTAACTTACGTTAGGTGATTTTCGTACATTAAGGTTTTATTTAAGTTTTAATGTCTTTTTCAGATTTTACGGGTCTGAAAAATTTTAGATTGCTTAAGAATTATTCGCCGATTAGATTTTTTTATTTTGTCATTTTATACTTTTTATTTGGGATGACCCGGTCAAGATCCCATGATTCCCAAGGTCATTGGGGTTTGAGGTTTGATTAGTCACAAATGACTAGAAGATATTTCGTTAGCAACCATGAGTTTCCTCCTCCAAAATACATTCTCAAACCAAGTTACATTTATTTAGGTTCATGTTTAAGTTTTAATGTCTTTTAGGGTGGATTTTATATCACTTCATTTTGGCTGGTTGATAATTTAGCCTAAATTGTCCCCGACTGAGGCTAATTGTTCTTTTATTCTCGTTTGAGAAGTCAATCCCTACATAACCTTCATTCAATTAAGTCTATGTTAATTTTAGATTAGTTCTAGTTGGGTTGAACGGATCTAAAGATGAGTTGTTAGGTTTAACCCGAGTTAGGTTGGTTGTCCCTCAGATTATTTTCAAACTTGTTCAAAATCAACATAATTTCAATGAGATTGACCTAGACAGACTTAGTTTGATTGGGGTCAGACTATTCTTACTTGACTTAGATTGGCTTAAACAACCTTGATTGATAATCAACTATAAAGGAAAAAAAAAGAAAAATTCACTGCATTCACAACTATAGAAGCATCATGCATCTGAACAACCTTGATTGACATCAAAAATAAAACCAAGTAGAAAATCTTTTTTTATTTATTTAGGAATATGAATGATAATATGATCTGTAGACCTTATCTTCAAGCCCTCACTCATTGCACGAAAAGGGATGTTTGACCTGTGAAAACCTTTACCTGATAGAGTGAGTTCTGCTTATATTGATTTGGCCTTTTTAATAGACCTTCTATGCATTCATCATTAAAAACATGCATAGTTGTTGCACAACTTCCTTTGATGCACTCAGTACTATGTGAATTTAAAAATTTGAGTATGGTGAGGCATAAGAGCATTTAAAATTTAAATTTCAAAAATATCTTCGCATTATTTTTAGGACATTATGCATGCTCATCTTGGCAGCTTGATTGATAATCAAGAAGTAAGGTCTATAATTTCTGATAAACAACATTGAGACAGGCCACACATGATTGAGAATGTCATTATGTGGCCTAGATAGTAGCCCTTTCTAGGTAGGGTTGTAGGATAGTGTTTCGAAGTTTCATTTTCTCGATGAACCTCATCCTATGACTCTAAAGTTGTTCGTGAAGCTACGATGTAAATCATTACTTTTAGGCCCATGCATTATTGTATGTCATGCAATATAAGTCATTGTATAACATCAGGGCAAAAAATATTAAAACCCTTCCATGAGCATGAAAAACTCAACCTTCTGAGGATGAAATACAACCTTAATCAAGAGTTTTTTTAAGTGGCATTGGCTACTTAAGATGTAATTAACTATATGGACTCGCTCTTATAGGAAGAAGAATACCCCATAAAAGATACAAAAATCTGAATCTCTGGTTATGGATTGCTTTCATGAAGTCCTATTCGCGGACACATTTTCAAGACGTTTCGATCCGAACTCCTTTCGGATGTACGCTTTAGAGTTATGCATGCGAAGTTCACTTCACGAAAGTCCTCAACACATATTTTCTTATTGTCTTCATCATCATATATCATTGCCTTCTGATTCCTCTCTCGTTTAGATCATAAGATATGGAAGTGAGCTTACTCGGAGAAGAGATTACGCGACAATAGACAAGCTAGTGACTACCTCAATGAACCAAACAAAAAAATGATGAGGACAGGAGTGAGGCCGGAAAGGGCATCTGTAATGACCTCTATGGCTAATTGATATTATTGCACATACCGGCCACAACTTATGTGACCAACAACGACATATATGACTACCTGCTACTACAACTACCAATTACTGTTTATGTGATAAATTACAATTTATTTAGCTACCCAAAACTACAACTTTCAACTATGGTCTTTGTGGTCAACTTTTGATATTACAATTACCAACTATGGCCTATATAACATACTACGTCCTATGTAGCTTACAGCTACCGCAAGTTCCAACTATGATATATGTGGCCAACTACGATTTATGACTATTTGCAACTGCAGCTACGAACCACAACTTATGTAATCAACCGGCTTATGTAGCTAACTGCTCCTGCATGCAGGTTTTATTTATGACATATGTGGCTAACGGCTATTGTAACTACCAACCACGACCATAGTAACGAACTAAGGCATATGTTGCTAAGTGCTGTTATAGCTTCCAATTACAGCCTTTTTTGTCCAATTGATGCTACAACAACTACCAACCACAGTCTCTGTAAGGAACTATGATTTATGTGACTAACTATTAAAACTTCAAACTATAGCATCTGTGACTAATCGATGTTATTGTAAGCATCGACTATAGTCTTATGACAAAATATTATCTTTGTAACAATCAATTATGGCATTTTCAGTTTAATATTGTTATTATCATCAAAACTATATTTTTATAACTTAATTACAACTATTAAAGCTGGATGACTATTGTATATTTGTGAATATCATTATTTTAATTCTATTTTCTTTAATTTTGGAGGAGACTGGACTTATGTCCTTATAATTATATGATGAATTACGTTGACTAGGCTAGACCATATGTTTTTTTTTTCTTTTCTAAGATTTTTTCATGTAAAAATTGTGGTGTAGTCTCGTGATATTTTTCAATTATCTGTGTCCGTGTTAGATCTTAGTGCAATGTTAAGATATTAAATTATCACTCTACCATCACAAATCTTCTGACACGCAAAGAATGTTATTATTTTGTTTTAGAATATTAGATATATGATGAGTAAATCACATTAAGAAACTCTCACATAAAATTTTATGCAATTTCCAAACAATAAGGAAAATAAGGTTAATAGAAAAACATTGAACTAGGGCACTTGGCAAGACCTATGTCAAGACCTATGTCAAGAGAGGGTTCACTATGCAAGCTGACTAAATTTGAATTATTCTATGCTTAAATTGAAATTAAATGATTTTATTTTAATTTATGTAATCAATATTTAAATTTCACTCTATGATTCTTTCATATTGATTATTATTTAGTCATTAGAAAGAGAAACTTATTATATTACAAACAATAACCTAAGGAGTGAACTCTCTCTCTCTCTCTCTCTCTCTCTCTCTCTCTCTCTCTCTCTCTCTCTCTCTCTCTCTCTCTCTCTCTCTCTCTCTCTCTCTCTCTCTCTCTCTCTCTCTCTCTCTCTCTCTCTCTCTGTGCTACCATTTGAGAAGCCTAAAAGAATTCTACCAAGATCTACTTGTAAAAAAAATTGTGTTGATAGGCAATTAAATACAGGCCACCTGAAACATGCTACTTACAAATCAACCATCCTCTTTCATTGTTTTTCCAAATTCTAAGTCAAATATCAAAATTCATGATAAAACTGCAATCCATATGTTTCATTTTATCAAATTCTCATTAGTTTGATCGTGGCATATGTAAATACATCGGTTCGATAGTTCAAAAAAACCACATGAGTGGTTGATTCGTAAATGTCAATGTTTCGGTTGGTCTGTACGATAATTAGCCCAAAATACAAAAAAAAAAAAAAACAATATAGTGTCCCAACACAAACAATAGTGGAAACTATAATAGAATTCATCAACATTAATGACAGTCACTACTCTAATATGCAACATAAACAAATACATCCGATATTAGGAATTTTAATATAAATCAAAACACAATGATTATAATTATATTCATTATTAAAATGAAGAAAATTATACTAACAATAAGGAAGTTTAATGATAGTTATAATCACAACAATGATGTGACATAAAAGATATATATGTCACTATATTCAAGTTTCTTTAGCTTCAAAAATTTACATAATAAATCCTAAATTTGCAGGCATTGAACTGAAGGAAGAAGGTGAAGTGTGGGCTAGACCAGCCTCGATCGAGTTCTTATTTAGATGTTGATTTATCGGTATATGTAGGTCTTGCATTTCGCGAATGTGTGGTTCGATCCATGCCGTCGTCCGCACATTCAATTAACCAAATATAATATTTTCTCCTTGTCTTGACTGAGTCGAGCCAATTGACTGCCTTTCTACTTCATGGCATCCATCCATGTTGTTGCAACTTGCATGTATATTTGTAGTGGTCCAAATTTTGTTTTCTATTTCTCCTTGGGATTAGGTTTGTTTTGGATCCTTATATGTTTTGTTAGGTCTAGCTCTGTCTCTTTCTCTTCTGGGTGTTATATATTATTTTATAGTTGTCTTATAACTCTTTTTTTAATGTTATTAATTTAATTCGAAACTCTTATTTAGTTTGTTAACAAAAATGCCAAAATAATTAATCATAATGATCCCCAAAGTTGTAAGGAATATTCTGAATTTGAGGGCCTATTTGGGATTGAATTTATCATTTAGCTTTGATTTTTAAGATATATTTGTTCTGTATTTTTTCATATATTTTCAAATAAAACAACTTATTCTTAAAAAGGTTCAAAATAATTATAAAAAAGTTCCAAAATTTAAAAAATATTATATTTATTTTAAATTAAAATATATAAAATAAGATAAAATAAAAAATTTTTCAATGTAGTCTATAATTAAGGAGTATAGCTATCACACACGCTTATTAAGTGTAGATATGTGGATAGGGATACTCAGAATGGGAGAGACTATACTAAGGTTGGAGGTTACTCAGGAGGTTAGGCTATCAAAAAAGCTCGTGTTCGTGAACAGTTTGTGCTCGGCTCGCGAGAGAGTTCGTGTTCGAATTTTTCGATAAACAAACGAGACGAACAAAGACAAATTTCTTTCGTTCGGTTTCTGAATGAATAAAAAACGAACAGTCATGTGTTCGATCGTGTTCGAATCGTTATTATTCGAAATATAAAATATATAAAATAATTATATATGAAAATCTTGTCATATGTTAAAAATAATTATATACTTTAAATATTTATCATATTTTAAAAAATTAAATCCTATAAATTTTATCTAAAAAATTATTATCATTTTAATAATTCAAATAATTCAAATAATACAAACAAATCTAAAAGACAAATCTGAAAAATTTTGAACAATTCAAACAATTCGAATAATTTGAACAATTCAAACATTTTAAACTGATTTCAAACAAATCAAACCAAACACGAACAGTAGCTTCACGAATAATTTTAAACAACTTAATTTCAAACGAATCGAACATGAACACGAGCTCGTTCATACTTATTTGATTCGTTTACACGCCTACATACTCCCTTATCTGATAATGCAAATAAATAAAAAATTAAGAATATAAAAATTAATTAATTTAGATATTTACATTATGTGAATAATTTGGGGTGGGTCTCACGGCAAGGGGCAAGTGATGGCGGAGCAATTAATTCGTGCGGTGGCGCTCGCGGAACACGACCACGTGTGAGTGCTCACGCAGCAGGAGCATCCCATGCACTCACTGCTATCAACTTTGACGTAGACCTCCCCCGTCATTTCTCTCTCTTAACTTTACCTCTCCCTCAAGGCAACATCAACAGGTTTTTATCAAATGAATTTAGACCCCTTTTTATTCGTGGTTTAGAAAATCCGACCTGTCGGTTCGATCGATTTAATCTTGAATCGATCAACCGGTTCTGATTCTAAGGACCGCTCTGAACAGGGTTGAACGAACGGTTCAACCCCTTAACCGGCCAATCGGTTCTGATTCTAAGGTATCGTTCGGTTCACAGACATTTATATAAATATCACTCAATTTTTTGTGTTCTACATACAAAATTGTTCTTATCACATAAACCGCGTGATTACTTTAATTTTTAAAAAGTGAAATACATGTTTTCATGCATAGATAAAATGACATATGTTGAAATTAAACTTTAGTTGTTAGTAATTTAAATACATATAAATTGAGTGCGATGTAAATCTTATGTATTATCATTTTTAAATATATTTGTAATTAATTTGGTCATCCGGCCCAGTTCAATTTATGAACCTTGAACGTCTTCTTCTACCGGTTCAATGTCCAGTTCAATTTTCACAACCTTACTTTTTTATTGACAACTGCACTGGTGTGTATATGTCCTTGTTTTCCGTTAAAAGCACCATCATTTCTGGCTTAGACCAAGTCCTGAGAACAACATGAGACCAAAACTTCCCATGTGTTATTAAAAGCACCCGGTGACCCAACAAGTTCTATATTGTGGTGCTATTAAATAAAGGGCATTTGCATATATACCATAACATTAATTGTTATATGTGTACTTATATAACACCTAAACATTCATATTTACATATATACCAGTTAAATCATTAACAACATATCAAAAATATCAGGTGAAATAAATGAAAATATTAAACTGTGGGTATTAGATATTCAAATAAGTAAGAATTGTGATATTTACTTTTTAAAAGTTATGATAGTGATATTATTAATGTGATATATATTTAAAATCTTGCTTAAAATATTCTAATTCAATTTTTGATGCCCACTGGCCATGAAATTATTGAGTTTATTTTAAGATAAAATTGTATAGCCTAGAGTCAAACATGTAACATGATTAAAATATTCCCAACACATTTAGAGGAATCACAATTCCTCAATCGAATTCGATCGATTCGATAGCAGAAATCGACAAACTCTCTCTGTCTCCTTCAACAGGCTGATTTGGATAACATGACATATGTCAGTACAAGTCAACTGACTCAGCCTACATACCTTTCCAACAACTCGTTTAGCCAGTTCGACAGATCAATTTATTCAGTTCATTCAACATCAAAAGACCATCAATTTACCTCATACCACACTATAACTCGTTCCTAACTTCTATTGAGATAACCGCCGATCTAATTACGCTCTAAAATAATTATAAGATGACTAAAAAAATTATATAGAAACACAAGTGAATGAGAGCGTCTTTCTCACGCTTCATGAAATATTACGTGCAGATAACTTACATGCAGACCGATAATATTCAAACATATACCTATATTATCCGCGCGTAATATTACGACCACAAGTCACATGTTGGCAAAACCTTACCATTTGCAAGGAAGCAATGACCAAAGACCCCATGTGGGCTCCTATAAACGAAAGCGTCACATGTTAAGTTCCCCCTACTTTGCTGCTACGATTTCCCCTATGGGGCCCTACTCTCCTCTCCTGACAAGCAGTAGTCTTCTAGCAGGAGAGATTGGGCCGGCCCTGTCTGACTTCACCCAATGTTAGAGCTCAGAATTTATTTGGCTCCATTTTTATTCAAATCCTTTTTTTAATAAGAATTAAATTCTTTGAAATATCAAATCAATCAAATTCATGTTCAATTTTGTCAAAAATTATGATCGGATTGAGAGAATTGAACTCATTTAGAAAAGGAATTATTAAATAATAAGAGTCTATTTATGTGAATGTATTGATAAGGGTCATGTTGCCAATCAATTCAGGGGCGTACATAGGAATGGTCAGTGTGGGGAATTTTTTGTGATGAAATTTATAATTATATTTAATGAATTAAATGTAAATAATTATAGAAAAGAATAAAAATAGTAAAAAATAAATATTTATATAATAAATTTGCTCATTCCTTAAAAAAAAGGAAGATTTACATATATCACTTAATTCTTATGTATTTACATGTGTAACATATTTAATACTTATATTTTTAATTTTAACATATAGTCATCTTACATAATCTTGAAAAGATTGATTTCTCCTTTTAAAATATAAATTAATAATATTTTTGATGTGATATGAATGATTTGAGTGGCATAAATATATAAAGTAAAGTTTATGTGTTAGCTATATCAATACATATAAATTGGTTGATATGTATGTAAATACCCCTTCAGAAAGAGGGGTTGCATTTCCTTGAATCTAGATTTATCCGTGAATCACACTGAAGGAATATAGTGTAAACAGAGAGAGAGAGAGAGAGAGAGAGAGAGAGAGAGAGAGAGAGAGAGAGAGAGAGAGAGAGAGAGAGAGAGAGTTTTGAGGAATTAAAATAGTCGAACCAAGTAGAGGGTGATCAGATAAATGTTCTTTTATTGAGGATTCTTCCACTTTGACAAAAAATATATTAAACAAATGCCTTTATTACATTTAATTTATGCTATTTAGAGTGGTCGCCCAAATCTCTGATTAGGAGGTCCCATGAATTTTTGTATCCTTGATATCATGATCTGGGATTCTAAAAGGGAGTCAACCCCTATTCAGGTTTTTTAGAAGCTAAAGGCGACTCATCCGATCTAAAAGACTATCTTCTAGCATTCAGCTACGGTGCCTAACTATTTGATTATTCTCAGACAGTCTCCCTTGGTCGTTTGGTCACCTAGTCATCAGCCACCGGTTTTCGGTCATTCAGCCTCAGGTGCTCGACATTGGCAGACTAGCTTTGGGTGCTCGGCCTTGGTCTCAGTACTCAGTCTCCACCTCAATCACTCGATGTCGATCACTCGTCATAGATCACTCAGCCTCATAGACTTCGCTTTCCCGACTTGTAGCTGCATCCAGTGGTCCAATCTATTGCTTTGTGTACTCATCCACGATAGCTTCCATTGGTTGATGTGTTTTGAGCTATGTAATCCTCGATGATCTGAACCGTCCTATATATGATCACCTATTCGAGCATATGTTTATAACAAAAAATTTTCACAAACACAAATACAAAAATCTAGTCTTAAGACACATAATTGCATAAGAATAGTGTCGTATGCAAACAAAATTTATAGAAAAAATACCCTTCGGATAATTACACTAGGAAAACAGTTATATGTATGTATAATTGTTCGTTAGGAAAAATTATTGCGTACGAATACTGCACGACTATGAAAAAATTAGAGTGGGCCCCACTTTAATAATAAAAAATAAAATGATATATTTCAGTGGTCCTGATCAGACACCACATATAAAATTTAGGTGCAGTATCCATACGTAATAATATCTCGTTCATTAGATGATAAGAGAGTCAGGATGCCATGTTTCTTTCACGTATGAGGTCTTAATATTGCTTGGTCTAATGAGAAGCCAATTTTCACCGAAGCCCCCGTCAAAATCTCGCTTTTGCATTGGATCCAATAACGGGTTGGGCCCCGCCTTGTCGGGCTGATCCCTACCCGGTCTAACTGCCCGTCTCCCTTCTCTCTCTTCAACCTTTATGTCCGATCATAATAATAATAAATACAGTAAATTTTGTTGCTCGAAACCTTCATTTTACTGAGCCCATCCTATGATTGGCTGTTTGTCTTCAAGCATGCAAGATATGTGTATATATATATATATATATATATATATATATATATATATATATATATATATATATATATATATATATATATATATATATATTTAAACAAGATCTATGTAAATTTATTATCTCACATCTAAAATTTAATATTTACATATATATCATTTTTGTGCTGATCAATTATGCATGAAAATAAGGATTTCACCTTTTGAAATTAATAATAATGTTAGTGATGCAAGCTAGAAAATTCACGGAGGTAGAATAGTGAATTATTGTCTTAGTGATGTACGAAAATTTCGCACGCACACAGATAAAAGACAAACAAGAAGTGACGACTTCAGAAGTTTATACGTGGAAAACCCGTAAAGAGAAAAACGCGAGTTTGGCCTAGTTTCAAAAATCCACTCTTGATTGATGTTTTACATAAATCCCTTATTCCACAGACGGAAAATGATAACTATATTTTCTAGACTACAAAGTCGAATGACGGAGGTCGACGGTGACGGAGGTCGATGGTGACGGAGGTCGACGGTGACGGAGGTCGACGGTGACGGAGGTCGACGGTGACGGAGGTCGACAAAGGTCCGCGGTGGTCGACGGAGGTTGGCGGTGGTCGACGGCGGTCGGCAGTGGTGCTAAGAGTAGCTTCTCCTCAAAGCTTCAGGCTCTCTCTAGGCTTCAACTCTCTTGTCATGTGAGGATTGGGGGTCTATTTATGGTGCTTTATCGAACGGTCCAAAGGACTTCCCTTAATCAGACGGTGTTTAAGGAGTATTTGATGATCTAAACAATGTCGGAATTGAGTGATCTTGGCCTCGTTGGATTTTCTTGTCGAGAAGCTCAATTCGAGTATAGGTTTGCTAGTGTCAGCATTTGTTTGACCTTCCAAATATGTCAGGGAATCTTCTAAAAATAGATTAATAACTTGATATGATCTTAGTTTGACTTTGATTGAACTAGTTTTTATATCATTACGTCCGTCTTATCGAATCGGTCAGTTTGATTATAAGTTTACTGAAATCGGAGCTCTGGATGTCTTTTTATCAAAATTTGAATGTTTCTTACTCAAAAAATTACCTCTAGATTCGTGTCGTATCTCGAGATTCGTGTCGAATGATAAATCTTTATTAGCTGGCGCATCAGTTGCCCCCTATATATATATATATATATATATATATATATATATATATATATATATATATATATATATATATATATATAGAGAGAGAGAGAGAGAGAGAGAGAGAGAGAGAGAGAGAGAGAGAGAGAGAGAGAGAGAGGCTTTTACGTGACAATTTTCCAAAAGATCTCATAAACGTTTAATTGTCCAAACGACGCCCTCCTCCCCGTAATGTTTTGATAATATTTTTAATTTACTTTAATAATCATCTTAATTACACACTTATATAACTTAACCCATTGAATGTGAGAACACCAAACGAACGGAAATTGCAAGCTGATGTGAACCAAAAAAATTTGTTTTAAATAAATGAGCAATTAATAGCCCAATGCCTTTTTCAGCCTATAAATAGCCGGGAGAGTCGCCGCGGCGCGTTGCTGCCACGCGTCAAGACGGTGTGTTGTGGTGAAGTGTCGAGGTGATGCAGCACAGCTACAGGCTGCGGTGAAGCGTCACAGTGCGGCGGTGTTTCACGGTGACGCGTTGCAGCGGTGCATCACGGCGGCGCGTTGCAGCAGAGCGTCACGGCTAGGTGTCGCGGCGGGTTGTTGCGGCAGCGCGTCACGGTGGTGCGTCACAGCGGCGCAACGCAACTTGTTGCAGTGGCGCATCACAGTGGAGTGTCGTAGCGGCGCAACGCAACGTGTTACAGTGGCGCGTCACGTCGAAGCGTTGCGTCGGCATGTCGCAGAGGCGTGTCGTAGTGACGTAACATAACAACGTGTTGCGGTGGCGCGACGCGGTGGTGAGTTGCGGCGGAGCATCACGGTGGCACTTCATGACAGTGTTGTGGTGGCGTGTCGCGGTGACGTGTTGTGGCGGCGCAACGTAGCAATGTGTTGTGGTCGTGCAATGTGTTGCGATGGCGCGTCACGTCGGAGCGTCGCAGCAACACGTTGATCCCCGAATATTTATGCTTACGATTTAGATAGGAAATTTATAATTTATAATATGAGATACTACATAAGTATAAATATCATTTATCAAATAATATAGGTTTTTCAGATTAAGTCCCGAAATATCGAACCCACAGGGAAATGTTTAAACTTTAAAGAGATAAGAAAAATAACTTTTTACTTTTTTAATTGATTTTTGTAAGTATGTTTTAAGGTACTAATTTCGAAAAGTCATTTTTGATATTTTGAATAAAAAGTTAAGCAGGAAATTAAAATTATCAATACTCTAAACACGATATAAAAGTTATAAGAATCAAATATTTTTTTCCTTCTTCAATGAATCAATAATAATTATGGATATTTATGTTGTGTAAGAAGTATTTAAATGTATTGTATCAAATATAAGCAATTATATTCTTTACCCTTACTTGGTTCTATAAAGAAAATTGGTTAGTTTGAAATTTTAAAATTTTGTAGATGGGTTAGGCAGAGAAGATACCAGCTCTCACTCTAGAGTTCCCTCTATTCCCTCCACCTGGGGGGCTAACATCTCATAAAAAAATTTAAAATAACAAACCAAATTAGGGGGCTTTATTCCGTCACTCTAAAGTCCTCTAATTTTGCTCCCCATTAAAACATATCTCCCTATATATTTGCATTCAATCATATAGATTACAATTCTCACCCATAT
The DNA here is from genome assembly GCA_022702705.1 of Papilionanthe hookeriana x Papilionanthe teres. NCBI lineage: Eukaryota > Viridiplantae > Streptophyta > Magnoliopsida > Asparagales > Orchidaceae > Papilionanthe > Papilionanthe hookeriana x Papilionanthe teres. Next base: position 22,890,883 of record CM040436.1, on the reverse strand, counting down.
AATTGCATGTGATTCTTTCCAATTGTTGTTTGAGACAATACCTTGCATTGGATCTTACATAATCTCACAAAAAATTTTAACATCTTAATTGATCAAATCAAAAAGCCAATTAAGTACAAGGAATTAAATCATGATAATTTCTTCTAGCATTAAACACTTATACTTCTGATGCGATTGGTTTGAATTCAAGAATTCGACACCACTACTAGGAGATATATGTCCCCAGCAACGGTGCCAAAAACTTGATGCAACCAGACTTTACTTCTATATTTTTAAATGCAAGATTTTCTTAACTTCAAATTTATATATTTATAATGATTTTGTAAAATCCAAGCATTCAACGCAAGTATACGTATTGTATCAAGTAATACAGGGCTCTAGTGAAGTCCTGGTTATCGATCCCAGATAGAGGTTTTAAGTTGAAGCAACGTGAAAGTTTTAACAAGTTAGAATAAAGCACTAGCACTTTCTTCTAACACTACTACTACTATGCAGAAATCAGTAACAACCAACTAAACTACAATTACTTCTAATAACTTTGAAAACGAAATTAACTAACGAACACGCTAAACTAAGTATTTGAAAGGTTTTTGATATATGAGAAAAATATCTTTCTTCTAGTAATGAGAATATGATGTGTGGATTGATATGAATTAATTATCTAATTTATTGTGCCAAATAGGAGCATAGATGATTCTTTACGTTTAGAAGAGTACCCCTCCTCTAAATAAGAAAATAACATTGACACATTCTAAGTTTAGTTACTAATTCTAGGATAGGTTGGGAGTATACCGGCTCTCACTTCGGAGCTCCCACTCACCCTTCACATGAAGGCTAACCTTTGATATTAGTTACTAATCTTCGATCCAATCAGGGGATTTCAACATGTCACCCTGAAATCTCCACATTGAAGTCCTTCAGAACACATTTCCCTATTTATTTGCACTAAATTCCCTTGAACTACGCAATTCATCCATGGAAATTGAATGTATCTTTCATTATTGTTGTAGGACATTAAATCCTTTCAAACTTAATGTTCAACAATATATTTTAACATTTCAATTGGCCAAATCGAAAGTAAATTAAGTTCTAAATGAAAAACAATCACAATTTCTTCATCACATTAAAAGCATATCAAATCCACTTCAAACCATCATCACATCTCTAAGCAAGAAGAAAGACAAAGAAGATTACTCAGAATTCATGGAGAAGATACAATAAAACATGGATTTTATATATAAAAAATAAGTCATACAAACCACAAAAGAAAATACAAATTATCACTTTCTCATCCCCAATGAAAACTCCTTAAAGTTCCTTTGAATCCTCTTCTCTTCTTTACAACACTTGATTCTCTCTTTAGAATGGAAAGGAAGAAGCAATCTCTCACTTTACTCCTCCTTCACTCCTTCGAGAAGAATCCCTCTCTTCTACACTAAACCCTAACACTAAAAACTAAGCAAAAGTAATGGAATGCAAGAGAGCGCGCTCCAAAACTCTCTAGAACTCCCTTAGAACTCACTTCCCTCGTCTAAATTCAGTTATTTAAGAGTTAGGAACGAAATCCCAAGAGTTTCCATAAGCATCCCTTCAAAATTTCGCCAAAACTCTCAAAATTTGAATTCCACCAACCTTGGGGGCCTGCGGTGCCAGATAGGGCATCGGCGGCGCTCTATCATCCATAATATTTTTTGAGCTCTCTGGATTTGGCCGGCGGCGGCGCCAGAATACCTTTTCCACCATTTTTGCTCTTTTTTTGCTTCTTTTCACTCCGAATTCATTTCTTTTTTATTCTTTCCACTCCAATCACCTAAAATCATCATACTTGCAACAAATCATGAAAAATACCTCTCTTTAAAGTGCAATATCACCAAAAATAAGTAAAATTAGATAGCATAAACCATATATATTTTTGGTGCATCAAATCCCCCAAACTTAAACTATTACTTGTCTTCAAGTAATCATTTTACTACATAAAATATAACTCTAGGCAATGTACTTTTAATTATAAGACACTAAAATTTTCATTCAGAAGAGTATAGTGGTTAGATTTTCAGAAAAAAAGTTTAGTAACTTAGGTCAAAATTACAGGAATAAGAATATTAAGTAATCAAGTCTAAGAGTTCTAGTCTTCTATTTATTTCAAGATGAACCATAATTTGTCACATTAACAGTGTCTTAAAAGATTATGTGAGAAAGGAGTTCATGCAAATTTACTAGAATGTAGGCTAAGACTTTAAATATAAATTCAGAAGTGAAATCAAGTGTTCCCTTTAGGGTGATTCAAGTGAAGCCAATTTTTGATTAGGCATCTCCTCAAGCTTCTCCTCATAAATATATTTTTTTCTTTTTTTTCTTTTCTTTTTCTTTTTCTTTTTGGGATTGTTTTTCAATCCTTCTTTTCTTTTTTCTCTTTCTTTTTTTTTCCTGAGGATTACTATATCTGGATAGCCTTTAATGATTTTTAACTTCACTCTCCTCTTTCTATAGTTCAAACTTAAGTCACCTCCTTACTTTATAGTTAGGTACAGGCTTTATTATTTTTCATAAAGTTATAATCTCTTCTTAACACACAACACTTTAAGTCCCTTAACATTTCAAAAATACAGTATTCTTTACTTTAAATAGTTAACTATAATCAAATCCTTTCATACCAAATATCTTACTCCTATAAAATCAACTTTTATTACCAAATATTTTTATCTTATCCTTCCATAATATTCAAGTGAAATAAAAAGTTTTAGTTATCTTACAATGAGGTTCAACGGCCTGAAGTTATGCTAATAACTTTTTGAAAATATAACAATTGAGAACAAATAAAAGTTTAGTATTTCTCTACCCTCCCCCAAACTTAAAATTTTCAATGAATTTGAAACAGTTGAGAGAAAGAAAACTAACCTTTTTGTGCTGGGATCTTGAAATCTTCAATAGCTATCTGGTATTGATCAACATTTATAACTAGCATGCATGAAGCAATTAGTAGCAGTGATATAATAATTTTTAAATATTTGCATGGGTAAAGAGAAATTGATAGTAAACATCTAAACATCCAACAAAACACTACAATAGAAAACAAACAATAACACTACTAACAGTAAAACTAACAGTTTTTAATGTTTTAGTACAACACAACAGTTCAACATAGAAACTAAATAACACAACATCACACAATATAACACAACAGGGGTACACATCACATGAAAAGTAAATGTCCACTACATCACATCAGTACAACACATCACAACAAGATCAATAGAAATAACAAACAAACAAACTATCTACCAGTCTCCATCACCAGGATCAGCAGCAGGGTAATCAGCAGGATCATTGGCAGAGTCATCAGCAGGGTCAAGTCTATATGGTGTATAGCTGGGGCAAGTAGGAAATATTACATCAGACTCCCCCTAATAAATCTAACATGAGCATCATAATAAGCAATATCAAACTCCACTCTCCTCTGCAGATAATCTTCATTTACATCACTCCTCGCCTCAAATACATCCATCCGACCATGGAGTCTATCCATACTAGCACTCTGTAATCGCGTACTGCTCCATGATATTAGATAAAGTAGGCGGCTCAGAAGTAGATGAAACATCATAACTCATAGTAGGAATATCAGTACTCCTACGCTCAACTCTGGCTCCTACATGAGACTCATAAGTACGAATAATATTCTTTGTGATAGGTTTCAATGGTATAGCCACTTTCTCAGAACTACTGAACTCAACTCCAGACTGAACACAGAGGGCATGAACTAAACCGGGATGTCCTAATCCTCCAGGTCGTTTCACCTCTAGCAATCATCTGAATATTCTTGTAAATAATGGATCCAATATCAATCTTTTTCATTTTCTATATGCAGTAGTTCAGAATCGCTCTATCACTAGTAACTTCGCCGTGATGATAAGATGGTAATAATCTTGCAGAAATGAAATAATGTCATACCTTTGAAGCAACATTCAATGTGGAGGCAGGGAAATTTATCAACTGTTTTTTACTTACTTTCCACTCTCCTCGCCCGTCAGTCAGGAAAGCAATAACTTCTCTCATATTCTCCCTTCCAGTGTCAAAGTTTTCGTATTCACATACGAACGGTTCCCAAGTCTGATAAAAAGCATTGATGCGTTGAGAAGTAAACTCAACCATCTTTCCTCTAACAAGCACATACTCAGTCTTAGTCCAGGGTAAATTCGAGTAGAATTCTCGGACAACACCCATAACAACATTCACAGTGAAATAACAAAATCTTTCCCAATTTCGCTCAGTAATTAATTGTTCTACAGTTCCGCCAGGACTATCAAAAGCTCGATCCTGAATACACTTCTTATTGTGAAGGATAGAGTTATAGCGAAATTGAGCTTTGACGTTGACAAATCTCTTCTCATCAAAATCCAATTTCCTCTTTCCTCTAGGAGCCATGTGAATTTCTAAAATTTTCAAAAACATTCCAATAAATCTAAAATTCACAATGTATCAACTCCAAACACAATTTTAAACAAGTAAGAGCAAATTTCATCATGAAAATCTCAACATTTCTTTAAATCTCCAAAAATTCCACCATAAGCAATGTGAGAAATTTCCATGGTGAAAATCCAAAAATTTTAACTTAAAGTGAAGCTCTTACCAAGAGAAGTGCAAATTTGGTGTCGAATAGCCTTGAAATCTCCTTAAATCCAAGATCTAGCAAGCTCTAGACTTCAAAGTCGTGAAAATGGAGGTAGAAGACGAAAGAAATGGAAAAATTTGCGGGTCCCAGGGAAAAAATCGTGAAATCGAGGGTTTAAAGCCAATTTCTGAGTTCGGGCGCCAACAGTGCTCTATTTAAATAAATTAGCCAAACTCTCTGGATTTGGGCGCCGACGGCGCAAGTCCAAAACATTTTTTGGGTTCGAAAATGTTTTCATAATTTTGATCATTTCGACGTCCACAATGATGTTTATCACTTCAATAGGCTTTTACATCATCCCATAAGCAATAATTAACACATTTCAATACACAAACAATACACAACAATCTCATATATATAAAATCCAAGTTACATCAAACACACTAAATAAGTTCATTCAAACCAATAATTCTTAGATATTTAGTGCAGCAAGTACTCAACAATAGGCAAACACTAATATCTAAGCACACACTAAAAGTAAACACATCCCAATCCAAGTTCAAATTGTAAAGCAAGTACCACTCAAACCAAAAATAACTAAGCATAGCAAATCAAACACACAACATAATAGTAGAATCAATCCAAATTACTCCATATCAGTATTAGAACTTTCGTCTCCTCGAATATCTCCAATTGATTACTGATGCACAAACAAGTTATAGAATAGACGAAATGGAAATTCGTCAGATGATTCTTCAGCAATCATCGTGTTCTTCTTCATTAAATTGACCAATCCCATTTCCATTCGGCCAGTATGATCGAATTGCTCTTTCATTCTCCAATCTAGATGATCGAAAAAATCAGAAATGTTGTTGATCACGCCATAATATTTCGTATCTCTTTCTCCAATCGCTTGATCCTCTGCAATATAATTCTGGAACCTTCAGGAAAGTAGGGTTGAATCAGCTGAGAAGTCTCCGTCGATTGATAAGTAAGCAGATTAATATCATCCTCATCTTCAACTGTCTGGTAGTCGTATAGATTGGTTGTATCAATAGGTCTCAATGGAAGAATAACATTTACCCAACTTCATATGGTACTTGTGACTGACTACATAACAGGAATATGGTGGACGGGTGTCTAAGCCCATATTTCGATCCATGCACAATTAATCCAAGTATGGATTTCACAATAAGATTGTCAATGTCAACTGACCTTCCAGTTTGAATGCAAAAATTCAAAATGGCACTTTCCTTGGTCACCTTACTTATCTTCAATGTAGGAAGCAATTTTGCCGAAATGAATTAGTGTCACTGCTTCGAAACTGGATTGAGAGATGCTGGTGAGAAACTTATATATCCATTCTCCCTGATTTCCCATTCCTCACGCTCATCCGTCAGATACTGATACATGTCATTCATATTATCTCGAGTGACATTGAAATTTGAAAAATGGCAAATAAGAACATTTTCAATCATGAAGAGATCATTAATTCGTGCAGGAGTGAATTGCAAGAATCTACCACGCACGAACACAAACCCTTGGTTGATCCCGTGAAGATTAGCATAGAATTCTTTCATGATGGGAACAACAACGGCGGCGGTAGTGAAACAAAGGACTTCCCAACGTCTCTCCTTAATAATTTCTTCAGTTCTAGTTGAAGGATTGTTCATACCTCGATTAATGAAACCCCGTTCCTTGATAGTTCGACTTTTCACCATCATTTTGTTGAACAAACGCTGGGCTTCAAAACTGATGAACTTCCTCCTATTGCAAACGCGAGATTGAGAGGTTTCAATGGCATAGGAATCCATAGAAACCGAATGGGTATGGGTGGTTTTCGTTTTTCTAAAGTTTAGAAGTAAAAAATGGAGTTTGGGGAGTTTTAAGGATGAAAATCCCACCAAAACTCGCAGTTTGAAACTTAAAAACCGTCAGGTAGATTTTAGGCGTCGGCAGCACTCAAACAGTCAAGTTTAGTTGGGTATAAACGATAGAGTGTCGGCGGCGCCAGTGGTAAAAAACTACACCGTACTTCGTTTAATCCAAAATTTTCCAATATCTCGATTCGATCCATCAATTATCAATTTTTTAAGTATTTAGGAGTAATTAGGATTAGGAAACAACTATCTAAAAAGCACAACTACAACAACCAAGCAAACACACCACAAAGATACATATGGGTTGCCTCCTATAAAGCGCTTGGTGTAATGACGTCAGTCCGACAAACCATTTAGTTAATCAAGATGACTCAACATTAAAACCTCTTTGAAATCGGGTTGAAACCCATCAATGTAAGGCTTGAATTGATGCCCATTAACCTTGAAAATCTATCCAGTATTAAGATCTTTAATATCAACAGCTCCAAAAGAATGAACTTTTACAACTGTAAAAGGTCCTAACCATTTAGACTTGAGCTTTCCAGGAAATAACTTCAATCTTGTGTTGTATAATAAAACTTTTTGTCCAATTTCCAAGTTCTTTTTCAATATCTTCCTATCATGCCATAACTTCCTATTCTCTTTATAAATCCTATCATTGTGATAAGATGCATTTCTAATCTCTTCCAATTCATTTAATTGCATAAATCTTTTCTCTCCAGCATTTTTCATATTAAAATTTAACTCTTTTATCACCCAATATGCTTTATGCTCCAATTAAACTGATAAATGACAAGTCTTACCAAATACTAGTCTATAAGGAGACATTCCTATAGGGGTTTTCAAAGCAGTTCTATAAGCCCATAAAGCAGTATCTAATCGAGCAGACCAATCTAATTTATGAGTATCCACAATTTTCGTTAAGATTCTTTCAATTTCTCGATTAGATACTTCTGCTGAACCATTAGTTTGGGGATGATAAGCAGTAGAGATTCTATGAATAATATTATATTTCTCAATTAATCTTTTAATTTGATTATTCCTGAAATGGGATCCACTATCAGTTATGATCACTCTCGGCAATTCATATCTTGTAAATATATTTTTCTTTAAAAATTTTGAAACACTCCGAGCATCACATCTTGGTAAAGCAATAGCATCAATCCATTTCGATACATAATCAACAGCGACCAATATATATACTTCCAAATGAAGGAGTAAAATGTTCCATAAAATCTAATTCCCATACATCAAAAATTTCAACTTCCAAATTATAATTTAGAGGCATTTCATTTCTTCTAGATATATTACTTACTCTCTGACATCAATCACATGATTTAATATATCTATAAACATCTCTAAATAGAGTAGGCCAATAAAATCCAGATTGTAAAATTTTAAAAGCAGTTTTTTCAACACCAAAATGACCTCCAAATTCAAAATCATGACATTGTTGAATAATCGAATTTGTTTCTTCTTGTGGTACACATTTCCTAATAATCAGATCCTTACACTGTTCATATAGATAGAGCTCATCCCAAAAATAAAATTTTGCATCATATTTAAAATTTTTGAGTTGTTGTCTTGTTAAATCAGGTGGTACAATATTGCATACAATATAATTCAAAATATCAGCATACTAAGGCAAATTTCTTTCCATAATAATATAAAGTTGCTCATCAGGGAAAGTTTCTATAACTTTTTTTTCAAATTCAGATATTTATCATTGTCTATTCTGGACAAATGATCAGCTATTTGGTTATCAGTTCCCTACTTATCAATTATCATAAAATCGAATTCTTATAGAAGAAGTATCCATCCAATAAGTCTAGGTTTTGCATCCTTCTTTTGCATTAAATATTTGATAGCTGAATCATCTGTATGCACAATACTTTTAGTTCCAATTAAATAAGGTCTAAATTTTTCAAAAGCAAACACTATAGCTAATAATTCTCTTTCAGTTGTGGTATAATTAATTTGAGTCTCATTAAGAGTTTATTAGCATAGTAAATAAATTTGAAAACTTTATCATACCTTTGCCCCAATGCTACTCTGATTGTATAATCATTAGCATCACACATCAGTTCAAATGGTTTCTCTAAGTCGGGTGAAATAATTATAGGTGCAGTGATTAACTTTTCTTTTAATAATTCAAAAGCTTTCAAGCATTCATCATTAAAATCAAACTTTCTATCATTTTCTAAAAGTTGGCACAAAGGTTTAGTAATTTTAGAGAAATCTTTAATAGATCGCCTGTAAAATCCAGCGTGTCCTAAGAGACTCCTCACCTCCCTCACAGTAATGGGTGGTGACAATCTCTCAATCACTCTAATTTTAGCAGGATCGACCTCCATACCTGCAACCATAAATTGACATTTCTCCCAATTCAGAACTATATTTGTTTTCTCACAAAGCTCCAAAACTTCTGCTAAGTTCTCCAGAAAAATTTCAAATGAAGTCCCAAATACAGAGAAATCATCCATAAAAACTTATATTCCATTATCTATCATACTACTGAAGATAGACATCATACATCTTTGAAATGTTGCAGGCGCATTACAAAGTCCAAAAGGCATTCTTCTAAAAGCAAAGGTTCCATAGGGGCTAATAAATGTTATCTTTTCTTGATCCTCAGGAGCAATAGGTATTTGGTGGTAACTAGTATATCCATCCAAAAAACAGTAGTACTTGTGTCCAGCAAGTCTATCTAGCATTTGATCGAGAAAAGGAAGAGGAAAGTGATCTTTTATGGTGGCGGCATTTCATTTTCTATAGTCAATACAAATTCACCAGCCATTAATTTGTCTTGTGCTTATAATTTCATTATTTTCATTCACTTCAACAGTCACTCCTCCCTTTTTCAGTACACAATGTATTGGAATTACCCAAGCACTATCCGAAATAGGATAAATAATTCCAACATCTAACCATTTTAAAATTTCTTTCTTAACTACTTCTTTCATTATAAGGTTCAGTCTCCTTTGCAGATCAACTCTCGGTTTATGTTCATCATCTAATAGAATTCTGCTCATACAAATCGAAGGACTAACTCCATTAATATCTGTCAAAGTCCATCCAAAAGCTTTCTTGTATCTCTTTAAAGTTTCCAATAGTTTTTGTTCTTGATAATCATTTAACTCCAAAGATACTATAACTGGCAAGGTAGAAGATTCTCCTAAAAACATATACTTTAAATGATTAGGGAGAATTTTAATCTTAAGTTCAAGAGGGTTTATGATAGATGGAATTAAGCTTTTATTTCCACCTTCCATAGTGTCTAATATTTCGAATCTTTCATGAACATACTCCAATTCTTCATTCTTTTCATTATCTGAATTTTCATCATCTTTAATTTCTTCTTCAAATATTTTTTTATATTCTTCTTCTTTTTCAAATATATTCTTGAAATAATCGTTTCTCAGATAATCATAGACCTCCATCTTAAAACATTCATTATCTTTTTCCATTGAGGGATACTTCATAGATTTTAAAATATTAAAGGTCACCTCTTGATCATTAACTCTCATAGTTAATTCTTCTTTTTGAACATCAATTACCACTCTTTCAGTAGCAAGGAATGGTCTTCCTAAAATGATTGGAATTTCTTTATCTTCCTCCATATCAAGTATAATAAAGTTCACAGGAAAGATAAATTTATCTACTTTTACTAACACATCTTCCACCACTCCTTTAGGGTAAGTAATAGAACGATCAGCCAACTGAAGAGTCACAGATGTATGAGAGATTTCTCCTATTCCCAACCTCTTGAAAGTTGATAAAGGCATAAGATTAATATTCACTCCCATATCACATAAAGCCGTTCCGAAAAAAATTTCACCTATAGCACACAGAATAGTGAAACTACCAGGATCTTTAAGTTTTTCAGGAAGCTTCATCTGAATTATTGCACTACACTCTCTGCTAAGTGCAACAATTTCATGATCTGTAAACTTTCTTTTCTTTCTCAAAATATCCTTCATAAACTTGGCATAGTCAGGCATCTGTTCTAATGCTTCAACAAAAGGAATATTTATCGTTAATTTCTTAAGGATCTCCAAAAATTTTCCAAATTTGTTATCCCTATTTTGTTTCTTTAATCTTTAAGGAAATGAAGGATGTTGTTTTTCAAAAGTTATCTTCATTGGCTCAAGAGGATAATCCAAGTCTGGATAAATCTTGTTTGAACCTTTTTCAATTTCCACCTTCTCCTTTTCTGCTTCAACTTCTTTTTGCACTCTAGTTTCCAATTCTTTTCCACTCCTTAATTGAATAACCTTAAGTTCTTCATTGTTTTGATCTTTTGGATTGATCTCCACATTACTTTAAAATGTTCTAGAAGGTCTATTATTAAGTGCAGTGAAAATATGTCCTAATTGATTTTTAATATTTTTCATAGCAACACATTGAGCTTGTAATTGATTTCCCATATTCAGAATCATTTCTTCAGTAGACAACTTCTTATCCTTAAATTGTGGGTTACTATTGAATCCAGAGGGATAAGATGGTCTAAAATTAGGATTTCCTTGATTGTTCGAATTTCCAATTGGATTCATAGAATTGTTAGCTCAGTGCAGGTTAACATTAGCATTGATATTATTCCAATTGAAATTTGGGTGATTCTTCCAACCAGGATTATAATAATACGAATAAGGATTGTTAGGTCTATTAATAGCATTTAAAGTTTCATAAGGCGTTTGAGATTATGTTATCTGTCCAAATAAATTTTCCTCCAACACTTGAGGTGGTTGAGAATAATTCATTCTATATTAATCTATTTTTTTAGAATGAGCTGCAATTTGAGAAACTACTATAGTCATCATATCTGAATCATAAACATTAGCTACTCTCTTAGGATTTACCCGTTCAGAGGACCATTAAAATTTATTAGTTGTTATTTCTTCAATTAATGTGTATGCTTTACCAAAAGGTTTTGACATTAATGATCCACCAGCAGCAGCATCTATAATAGATCTTAATAATCCCACTAATCAATTATAAAATGTTTGAATTATTAATCAATCAAGTAAAGCATGATGTGGGCACTTCCTAAAAAGATCTTTAAATCTCTCCCAAGCTTCATATATTGACTCTCCTTCAAACTGACAAAAAGATGTAATATCATTTCTTAGCTTAGCAGTCTTTAATGGAGGGAAATATTTTGATAGAAAATTTTGAGATAATTCTCCCCAAGTTCTAATAGATCCAGGTGCTAACGAGTTTAACCACGTCTTAGCGTTATCCCTTAACAAGAAAGGAAAAAAGTCTAAGTCTGACAGCATCACTAAACACTCCATCGTATTTAAAAGTAGCACACAATTCTAAAAAACTAGCGAGATATAAATTTGGATCCTTATTAGGTGTTCCAGCGAATTGATTATTTTGTACCATTTGGATAATAACAAGTTTAAGTTCAAATGAATTAGCAGTAACATCAGGATTTTGAATAGTTATATGAATTTCATATGTTGGGTTAGAATAATCTCTTAAAGGTCTTGGGAAATTTCCAATATCATTTCTCTGATTATCTTGAATATTCGCCATTTCACAATAGTTTTTTATTTTTTTTGTTGTTTTCTAATTTTTCCGACAGTACGCTTTAACTCTGAATCGTAAGGCACTAAACCTATAGATCCACTACTACGCATATACAGTCACACAAACACTTTTTTTACTTTGACTTCGCTACCTCCTCGGTAACGACGCCAAAAACTTGATGCGATTGGTTTGAATTCATGAATTCGGCACCAATACTAGGAGATATAATTCCCCAGCAACATCACCAAAAACTTGATGCAACCTGACTTTACTTCTATATTTTTTAAATGCAAGATTTTGTTAACTTCAATTTTATATATTTATAATGATTTTGTAAATTCCAAGCATTCAATGCAAGTATACGTATCGTATCAAGTAATACAGAGATCTAATGAAGTCCTGGTTATCGATCCCACAGGGAGGTTTTAAGTTGAAGCAAAGTAAAAGTTTTAACAAGTTAGAATAAAGCACTAGAACTTTATTCTAACACTACTACTACTATGCAGAAAACAATAACAACCAACTAAACTACAATTAGTTCTAATAACTTTGAAAAAATAATTAACTAACAAACACACTAAACTAACTATTTGAACGGTTTTTGATATATGAGAGAAATATCTTTCTTCTTGCAATGAGAATATGATGTGTGGATTGATATGAATTAATTATCTAATTTATTGTGCCAAATAGAAGCATAGAGTTAGGGACGAAATCCCAAGTGTTTCCATAGGCATCCCTTCAAAATTTCACTAAAACTCTCAAAATTTGAATTCCACCGACCTTGAGCGCCGGCAGCGCCAGATAGGGCACCGATGGCGCTCTATCGTCCATAATATTTTCTGAGCTCTCTGGATTTGGGCGCCGGCGGCGCCCATTCTGGCACCGGAGGCGCCATAATACCTTTTCAACCATTTGCTCCTTTTTGCTCCTTTTCGCTTTGAATTCGTTCTTTTTTTATTCTTTTCGCTCCAATCACCAAAAATTATCATATCTGCAACAAATCATAAAAAATATCTTTCTTTAAAGTGCAATATCACTAAAAATAAGTAAAATTAAATAGTATAAACTATATATATTTTTGGAGCATCACATATACATGCCTCAAAGAGAAGCCACCGCGCTTCTTCAACCCGACTGACCCAACATAAATTTCTACTTGTGGTTGTCTAGTGCACTTAGGTCGTTACAAGGCTCCTCAACCCAATAGGGTGCAAGTCCTTTTGTTGTAAGTATTTCCATCTTTGCAGTTGAACCTCCGTTTCTCTTCCTTTCCAGTGGCATCTATGTCACTTCGATAGATATAAGTCTCACGTCTTAGAGCTCCACCTATAATCATAGGATAAAGCTTAATTCAGTTAACCTCATAGAAACCAAGATCCTTGAGGAAGACACAATTCATGGATTGTTTATCAATAATCTCTAGATATGTTAGGTTGACTACCTTCAAGACCAGGTTAACATTGGTACTTAATAACTTGGGATGACGGGTTTGTGGTACCCTGACCCCATGATCACAGAAAAATACATTAAGAAATTCATATCTATTTTTGATGAAATTGCACTTTAAAGAAAGATATTTTCTTTATTTTACTGCATGAATGAAGATTTATAAGTGATGGAAGCAAAAAACATGAAATGGAGCGAATTTGGATCAAAAAAGAAGAAATTCATGCAAATTGAACTAAGTCACCGAAGGCGAGATTGAGGCCGCCGACGGCAAGATCATGAGGAGAATTTCTGAAGGAATTATAACTACCTCGCCGACAGCGAGCCGAGCCTGCCGACAGCGAAATCGAGCGGTTTGAAGACCTTCTAGAAGCCTCACTGACGGCGAGGTCGTTTCCCGCCGACGGCGAGACAGTTCAAAATGCAAATACATTGAACCTGGACTCTTTTTAAAGAGGTGTTTAAGCATCCCTTGGACCTTTGCCTACCTCTATAAATAGAGGATGAATTTTAGTCCTTTGTGTGTTTGGTGTGTGTCTGTTGTGTGTCATTAGTGAGTTTCTTGAGTTTGAGTGCTAATCAGTAAATTAGAAGTTTGCTGTACTAGAAGGAAAAGTCAAAGGAACTTCAAGGAGTCTGCTTGGGGAGGAAATTAAGATAAGTATCTTTGTTTATTGTTGTTGTTAACTTTAAATGAAATCCATGCTTTGTTTTATTCCAATGCATTACGAGTAGTTTTCTTAGTCTTTCTCCTTGTTTATGAAAATTATGTGAATTGATAAAATTAAATAGAAGTACCTAATATATTAAAATAAATTGTGATAATTTTTACTTAAAACTTAATTTACTTTGAATCTGGCCAATTGAGTTGTTAAAATATGTTGAATTATCAACTATAGTAAAAATTACATCAAATATTTAGGGAAGTCAAAAACCTTAGAAGGAGGGTGCAAATAAATAGAAAAATATTAATTATTAGACGTAGAATTGGACATTTTAGTGTGACATACAAAAATATTCAATTTGGTCCTATTGTTTGAGAGCTGAAGTGTAGATGTTAGCTGATCATTGAAAAATTTATTAAGAAATTCATACCTATTTTTGATGAAATTGCACTTTAAAGAAGGGTATTTTCTTTATTTTATTGCAGGAATGAAGAATTTAGGTGATAAAAGCAAAAATCATAAAAAAGAGCGAATTTGGAGCAAAATAATGCAATTTGTCTTGAGTCGCCGACTAGCGAGATCGAGCTCGCCGACGGCGAGGTTACGAGAAGAAAATTCGAAGAATTTATAACTGTCTCGCTGACAGCGAGCTAGAGAAGTTTGAAGATCTTCTAGAAGCCTCGCCGACAGCGAGGTAGTTCGTCGCCGACGGCGAGATAGTTCAAATGGTGCAGATACATTGAACCTGGACACCTATTGAAGGGATGCTTACACATCTCTTGGTCCTTTGCTCACCTCTATATATAGAAGCCGAAATTAAGTCTTTAGTGTGTTCTAAGTGTGTTATTGTGTCCAGTGTGTGTGCAGTCTTTTGTGTCTTAGAGAGTCTTTGAGTGTTATAAGTGAGTATTTAGTGAGTTAGTGAGTTTTTAGTGAGTCGTCTTGTCTTGGAAGGAAGAGTCGAAAGGAACGCGAGGAGTACGCTGGAGATAAATTAAGATAAGTATTTGTATTTATTGTTTTTAACTTTAAATGAAATCCATGCTTAGTTTAGTTTCCATGCATTACGAGTAGTTTATTTAGTCTTTCTCCCTGTTATGAAATTAAGTGATTTGATGAACTAAAAATAGAAGTACTTTTATATATTAATAAATTGTGATAATTTTTACTTAAAACTTAATTTACTTTTCAAACTGGCCATTTGATTTGTTAAAATATGTTGATTATCAACTATAGTAAAAATTACATCTGATATTCGGGGAATTCAAAAGCCTTGAAAGGAGGGTGCAAATAAATAGGGAAATAATATCACTGGGCGTAGAATTGAGCATTTTAGTGTGACAGACTAAAATATTCATGTCGGCATATTTTTAGGTTGTATGTTTTATTTTGAAAAGGGGGTCGCCTAACAGAAGTTGTCGGTGAATTTTTAATTTAATTTAAATAAATAATTTTGAAAAGTAGTATTTGATTTTGAAAATAATTTTAAATTTGAAGGTTTCAAGGTATGAGATTAAGCCGATCTCACATCCCAAATAGTTTATATAAACGAGCACCGCACCACAAACCGTGTATCTATCCCTAAGGATAGACACGCTCGCTTGACGGTGGGGCTCGATTAAATAAACTAGAAGATTTGTGACATTCGTTTGGTCCGCGAACCAATTTTATAAGCCGCGAAATTCCCTCGCTTAATATGAAAGCATTAAACGGGGTTTATATTACTCAGGTTCTTTAAAATTCCCTATAAGGGCAAGCCACTATAGTTAATTACATCTTAAGTGACGGGAATCACCTAAGAAAACTCTCGATAATAATCAATAATTCCGCTCTCAAGGATTTCAAAGTTTAAGTTTTCGAGGATTGAATTTTGGAATTTCGATAGGGAATGGATCGAATTTGGAACATTTTGTTTTGGGAATCCAAAGGAAGAAAAGTAGGAGAAATCACGGATTCGAAGCGAACTTCGATAATTTCCCGACTATCCTATTGTTTGGCTTGAGTTTAAGAAAGTCCTAATATTTATTTAAATGTTTTGATCTTGCCGATTTTAATTAATTAGGGCTTATATTTGTATGATAAAATCAAACAAATAGCCTCGAAGATGTGAGGGTTTATTGTCGTACGGACGACTACCTCGGAATCCTAAGACCGGTTAGGGCTTAATTTGCAATGCAAGTGCCTAACGAAGAGTTGAGGATTTATGTTGCACTAGAGCGAACTACCTCGAAGTCCTATGGCTTTGTTATTTAATTCTAGGAAAGTTTTGTTGAAGTAGACTCGGGTTTTGCTTGATGACGATGGCTGTCGTTGCCCACCATGCTCCGAGCTCCTTGTTGTTGCAGAGGTTCGATTTTAGAAGTCATAAATCGGGGGATGAGAAAAGTGTTTTGGTTTAGAGAAAATCTTAATTTCCAAGTGTTTTCGATACTTTAATTAAAACAAATCTTAAAGTTGATTATAACGACACCGGTTAAGATCCCACGGTTCCATCCTTCCGGCATCATTATTTTTATCGGATTCACTTAGTCCAAATGAATTTGCTAAACTCAGCTGAATGAGTTCCACACTTTCATTTAGGCCGTGGGAAATCCCGTTAGCAACACGTAGGTTACATCATCCGAGGTATTCCGATCATCCAACGAGACGTTTTAATTTAATTGTTATTGTAGTTTTGTGTTCCGTTTGTGATTAAATTTTGAGTTGTTTTATATTTTGAAATGTTGTGGCGGTGAATTTTATCTTGCAATGACTTTTAACTTAGTTTTGGATTCGGTTTTAGGGACTATCCTAAAGGTGTGGGTTTTCATGCAACGGTTGTTTATCATGCAAGAAAAGTAAGTGTGATGCGATTAATGAAATTGCAATAATGTAAATTGCAAGAAAGTAAATTGCAATAAAATAAAAGCGTACACTGGAGGGTCTTCCCGTCATCCCAAGCTGCACTTAAAACACAATTAGAATATTTAAGCAAGTTCCTAGGTAAAGCTAAGGTAAGGGTTATGGTTTTCTACCAAATTCTTAATCCTATAGCTAGTCATTTCCTATGACGTCTAGATTCCTTGTGTTTTTGTTTGAAGACGATTTTCTTCATCAAAGAACAATTGGGTTCAATTGTTCTTATAAATATCCTATCATATTAAGGAAGTGCTTAAGAAGAATCTTAAACATCTTTTCAATATTTCTAGGATTGTTTTAAGTCCAAATGAATTCGATTACACAAATGAATTAATCGTCCGAGGTTTAGTTAAGTTTTGTTATTATCTTACTCGATTAACTAGGATATTTGAATGTCCTATAAGTGAAGTAACATTTCATTTAATATCCTGTTTAGGAGTTATGATAACTAAAGCTTTCGAGGGTAAATTGGTATTCAAATGATTTGTGATTTAGTTTAATTTCAATTAATTTGGAATAGTGTTCAAGTTATTTTAGATTTATTTTTTATTCTTTATGTCTTTGGTGATGTTATATTTAATTCAACTTAATTTAATTTAATTTAATTTAATTTAATTTAATTTAATTTGATTTGATGTTAAATTAAATTAATTTGATTTGATTTAATTTTAATTTAATTTGATTTAATTTCCTTTAATTTAATTTAATTTAATTTAATTTAATTTAATTTAATTTATTTAATTTAATTTAATTTAATTTATTCATTTAATTTAATTTAATGTGTTTATTTAATTTAATTTAATTTAATTTAATTTAATCCAATTTAATTTACTTAATTTAATTTAATTTTTAATTTAATTTTATTTTTAATTTTAATTGAAATTTTTGAAAGAGTTTAATAATTTAATTTTAGTTTAATGATTAAGTCTTTTAATATTTTGAATTTTGAGTTATCATTTTAATTAAGAATTGAATATTAATGAGATGATTAATTTAGGGATTTTTAAATTAAAGAATAAATCTCTTCCTAATAATATCCCTATTTTAATAATTCCAATTTTATTATTCTTTCAAATTTAATCAATTATTTAATTAAGGTTTAATTATTTTAAAATTGTTTAATGGGTTTCTACCCTTTAATTATTTAAATTTCAATCATCCAAATCAGATTAGGATCAAATATTTTACTTGTTAATTTTTTTTATTAAACCTAAAGTTTTAATTAAAGGTTAAAAATTTAATTACCATTTTGCCCTTTAAGCTTAATAATTTCATAACTCACTAAATTGAACTCAAATGAACTTAAAATTTTTATATGACTTCACTCATATGTCAATAAAGACATGAGAGGAGAAAATGTGATTTTTCTGCACTTAATTTATTTATATAATTATTTTTGGTGGAAAATAGAGATTTCCAAGGAAAATTTAATAACATGACCAAGGGAAAGTTTCTGTCCATAAGAAAATTAGGAGACATTCCTAATGACCAGAGGATCACTTGGACCAATTTTGGTGATTTTTTGAATTATATTATTTTTATTATAATTATTTTAAGTTTTGGAATGTTAATTAATTTAAAAATAAAATAAATGTTGAAAAATGAATTTTATATTTTTAAAAAATCTATCTGATATCAAGAAAATTAGAGAATCAAATTTTACAATTTTCTGATTTTTCTATGATTTATTATAATTATTTTAGTGAAAATGCTAGAAAATATATTTTTTTAATTTTAAAATTACCCTAGGGCTTTAAAATTTAATATCTCACTAAATAGACCTAAGAAAAATATGGGGTTTGTTCCTAAGTGATTAAAATTTAAAATGTGACATTTTGGTGAATTTTATTATTTTTGTGATTTTTATTATTTTTTAATTATTAAAATATTAAAATAATATTAAAAAATCAACTTTTTTAGAAAATTGAAATTTTAATTTTCTTAAGTTCCCCTGATATCAGAGAGGCTCCAAAACTAATTTGGTGAATTTGTGAAAGATATTTTGAAAGTTATGAATTTTTAAAGTTTAAAATGGATAAATGGCTTAATCAACCCAATTAGTAGGGCTAACCAAGTCCAATTGACCTCAAATTTTTATGGTAAGTTCCTTTGATCCTAAAGGTCAGTGGAGAATTGATTTCAAGTCAATTTGATGTATGGTTAGCTCTAATTAATTAGAGATCAATTTTAGGTGTTTAAGCCAATTAGGGTTGTTTTAAATGAACTAACTCAAAACCTATTTTTTCTAGGGTCCTCTGGTCATAAGGAACATCACCAAATTTTCCTAGAATTTATTTCACAACATGCTATTTATTGGAATTAAAATA
This sequence comes from Papilionanthe hookeriana x Papilionanthe teres, assembly GCA_022702705.1. Lineage (NCBI taxonomy): Eukaryota > Viridiplantae > Streptophyta > Magnoliopsida > Asparagales > Orchidaceae > Papilionanthe > Papilionanthe hookeriana x Papilionanthe teres. The sequence continues at coordinate 22,871,520 of CM040436.1, read as the reverse complement.
CTCAAAATAGTAACATGAATTTGAAAAATCAATAACTTTTCATAGGGATGGCCTCTGACTTTGGAAAATTCAGGGAATGTTCCCAAATTCAGAGGCTTCAAAAGCTCTATGGTCTCATGCCATGGTGAATTGTATACATGCATGGAGAATTAAAAATATACAGAGAGTAAATAAATTATTAAAAATAAAATACTTGATAAAATTAAATAATTTCTTTTCCACATTATTCTCCTCTCGTTCACCGAGCAAGAGGGTATTTTTATTTTATTTTTCTGATTTTTCTACACAAAGTTATGAATTTTTGAAGTTTAGGGAATTAAATAAATCAGAAAAATCCCTAATTTTCTATTTATCCACGCGGCGCCGCATCAACCTCGGCAGCTCCGAACGCACACGCGTCGCGCTCCCATTCGACGCCGCCATCTGAGTCGGCGGCTCGGGCCCCGCGGTTCTCGTACGCGTCTCCCGATCCGACGCCATCCGAGCCGTCCGTCCGCGCGTGTATTGAATGGACGACATCCGTTCATCGTCCCCGAGTGTCCTCGCCCGAGAGCCGTCCACACTAAATCCCTAATATCTCACTCGATACTCAATGGATTTTCATGTTCTTATGCTCTATGGATTTGTCTTGAAGAGACGAACACATCTATACGGTGATCATGCATTGAAATTAAAGCATTTGAAATGGAGAATCTCCAGAAGCTCGGGATGAAGAATTAGCTCATACCTTTGCTCAGAGAAGTGTGGCTTCGATCTGAGGGTTGTTGCACCTTCGATTGGATCCCGGCAAGCTCCGGATGAAGTCTCCCGGTCCGGTGAATTGTCTAGGTGGGATTTCGACCAAGCCCGATCACAAAGCTTGGAGGCTGGAGCAACCGGGTGGCACTGGAGATGGGGCTTTGCTTGGTGGACACCTTCCCTCGGTCCGGTGAAGGTGTAGAACCAATCAATTTGGGGATTGGCTCACTGTGGAGAAGTGTCCTGGTTTTGGGATTAGATTTCAACTCCGAAATTGAGCTCGCGAGAGAAGAAATGGCAGGGGATCTCGGTGGGGATCAAGTGCTCTGTGTATGGGGAGGAGTCCGAAACAATTTTGGCGAGTTTCCTTAAGGTTTGTTTCAGCACCTCTCATGGCCGAGAGGGGTGGTGTTTAAATAGGAGAGGGTGGAGGGCCTCCCGAGGAGAGTTAGGGCTTGGGATCAGCTTGCTCTTGGCAAGAGAAGAACAGCTCCGATGGCCAGCTGGGGATGGGGCGGCTCGGCGGTGAGAATTCCAAGTTGGGCTCACATGTGAGCTCTCGGCCATGGTGTTTTCCGGCGACCCGGTGGCTGGCCGGCCAAGCATTGGTCACTCTCGGGGTCGGGAGATCCGGGGCTTGAAGTTGGTGAAGGCGATTGGGCTTGGACATGTGTAAAGTGTTTGAATCAAAGTAGAATGGGGTAAGGGTATATTTTGGCTCAAATTGGTCAAATGCATGGATTGGGCTAGGTGCACCTTCCCATGGCTAGTTTGGGCTGAAGATAAAGTGGTTTAGGTCGGCTTAATTAGTGGGGAAGGGTCACCATCCAAGTACAATTAAGTTTAAGCATGGTTTAGTGGAGTCATGGAAGTGGCTAAATCACCCTTAAGGGAATCATTAAAGGACTCCCTCCTTTTGCCAAAAATGACATGGTGATGTGTAAAGTGGCTGCCATGGCTTGCATATGGCTTGTGCATGGCTTCATGGCTCCATTTGGCTTGGGAAAAGGTTGGGTCAATTTCATAAAAATGGATTTTAGGAATTTTTGGTAATTTGATGGAAATTTGTATGAGAATTGATTTGGAATGATTTGATGATGAATTTAGGACTTAGGGATGATTTTAATTGAATGGATGATGTAGAGAAATATCATGTGGGCTTTGGGACCAATTTTGGGCCTTTGGATGTGGTGAAGGATGGGCTTTTAAAATGGTTTAGGATAGTGGGCTTTTGAATTTTAAAATGGATTTTGGGATGAAATTTTGTAAAGAGGTTGGGCCAAATAATTGTTGGGTTTAGCTCATGGATGTATCATGAGTGACTTGAAGCAAATTGGGAGTGATTTGGGTTTGAATTGGGTTGAATTTGGGCTCTTTAGGTGAATGGGCCAATATAGGTCCAAGTGGGCCAAGTTGGGCCAATGTTGGGCCAATGTTGGGCTAGGGTTGAAATTGATGTAAAATTAATGTTGAGAAATGTCTATGGGAGTGTTTCAAAGAGGTTTTGACTTTGGTTGGGCTTTGATTTTGGGGTTTGGGCCCATTTGGGTTAGGTTTGGGTTTAGGTCAAAATTGGGCCTTTTAGCTTTGGGTTGAATTTTAGTGGGGTTTGGGTCCAAATTTTGGGCAAATAATGTTAGTGTTATGCTTGTGGGGATGCTAAGGAAGATTTAGAAAAGATTTGGGATTAATTGGAGTTGAATTGGGTGAGTTTGGGTTAGGTTTGGGTCATGGGTCCAAATTGGGCTTTAAGGCCAAAAGTGAAATTGGATCCAAATGTCAATCAAATTGGACTTGGATTTGGTCTAGATTGGTGTTGGGAATGTTGAATTGAAGTTTAGAATTGAGTTGGACCAGAATTTGGGTCAATTGGATAGGTTTGGTTTGACATTGGGTTCACTTTGGGTTAAAATGGGTCAAATTGGGGGTTTTGACAAAAGTAGGGTAAATTGACAAAGTTGGCCCATGGTGTAGTTGAACAAAATTAAATTGCAAATATTTGGGATTTTCTGGAATTTTCTGGGAATTTTCTGAATTTTTTGAATTTTTGGATCAAGAGGGGTATTTTGGGTATTTGGAGGGTATTGGGAGGTTTTCTTGGAATTTTTGATATTTTTGGGTATAGATGATCAATTTGAGTGATGTGGAAATGTTTGGGATTGATTTTGAGGAATTTTGGGTTATTTGGAAATTTTGGAGGATTTCGAGGGTTTTGGGTAGAGTTAAGCGGGTGTAGGGTCCGGGGTCAAAAGTGAAAATTTGGAAAATTGAAGATTGGGTAAATTTGAGTGGAATAAAATCATTTTGGTTGAGCCATGAAGGGACTCATTTGAGGCATCCACTATGTTGTTCCTAACCCTCTTAGCCAAGGGCTTAGGGGTTAAGGATCATCCATGTGAATCACCTACATGAGTCGGGAGGCCGAGTTAGGTATAGGTGTGTGAAAGTGTAGTGTATAGGTGTAGTGTGTGTGTAAGTCAGCCCCTTCACCGGACCGAGCCACCCGGGGCGGTCCTAAGGCCAAAGAGTCCTATAGGAACTCATCCTTTAAACTTCCACATTTGATTTCGACCCTACAGGTGATTAGGGGTCTACGAGTCGAGTTTGTGGAGTTTGCAGGGAGTTAAGAAGTGGTTTGAATTTCTAAAAGGTGGGTCCCAATTCTAGTCCTCTAAGATAATCAAAGGAAAAGCCTAAGGCTAGATCCTAAGTACTAAAGGGAAGAAGAGAAGACCTCATCAAAAATGAGGTCAACAATTCAATTCGGTCCTATTGTTTGAGAGCTGAAGTGTAGATGTTAGCCCTCAGGCGAGGGGAACGTGGGAGCTCTGAAGTGGCAGTCGATATCCTCTCGGCCTAGCTGCGGATTCGGTAATCAAACATAGGATTAGTCGATATTCTTTACACTGGACTAAAGGGTAAAGAATAGGAATGCTCCTATTTGTCAAAATACCTTAACATTATCTATTTAAATTCATCAATCATTTAAATTTCTAAACAAGGGGAAAGATACTTTTTCTGAATAGTTAAGACTTATTTAGCAATTAGTTTTATTTCCTGCACTTTCAATTCGTATTAATTTTCTACTTAGTTAATTTATCTAATTAAAATACTTAGTTTACTTTATTGCGCTTAAATTCGGAATTCCAAATTTTCGTATATTATTATTATTATTATTATTATTATTTTAAAATTAGTCGTTATTTAATTTTCTCTTTCCACTATGGGATCGATAACCATGACTCCACTAGAGCCTCGTATTACTTGATACGATACGTATACTTGCGTAGCATCCACAACATAAACAATTACAATTCTATACATATATTATAGCGGGGTCGAGTTTTTGGCGTCGTTGCGATTAAATTAAAAATATCATAATATAAAATTGTGGGTCGAGTTTTTGGCGCCGTTGCTTGGGAAAGTAAGAAAAATTTACTAGAGTAACGGACTATTTTAAAATAATCATAAATTAATATCTATTCTAAAAATTGTATGCGCAAATTTGGACACGAAAATTTAATACCTTACAATTAAAAGAATTAGAAAACAAAAGAAACAAATAATAAATTTAACACAAATGGCGAATATTCCCGAAATTCAAAATATGAACCAACAAAGACCATTAAGAGATTATGCCAACCCTACATCGGATGAAATTCATTTAACTATTCAAAACCCGATGTAGCTGCTAATTCATTTGAACTTAAACACGCGATTATCCAAATGGTACAAAACAATCAATTTAGTGGTTCACCTATCGAAGATCCTAACTTACATCTTGCTAGTTTTCTAGAACTTTGTGCTACTTTTAAATATCAAGGAGTATCCGACGATGCTTATAAGATTTAGACTTTTTCCTTTTTCATTAAGGGATAAGGCTAAAATGTGGTTGAATTCGTTAGCACCTGGATCTATTAAAACTTGAGGAGAATTATCACAAAAATTTCTATCCAAATATTTTCCACCATCTAAAACTGCTAAGTTTAGAAATGATATAACTTCTTTTTGTCAGATAGATGGAGAATCAATATATGAATCTTGGGAGAGATTTAAGGAATTTCTTAGGAAATGCCCACATCATGCGCTACCGGATTGGTCGATTATTCAAACCTTTTATAATGGATTAGTGGGATCTTTAATATCAATCATCGATGCTGTCTTGTTGGAGGTTCATTAATTTCTAAACCATTTGATGAAGATTATGCACTAATCAAAGAAATGGCAACAAATAATTTCCAATGGCTCACGAGATAGAGTAAATCCGAAAAAAATAGCCGACATTCATGAAAACGATGCAATATCTATGTTAGCTTCTCAAATTGCCGCTATATCTAAGAAATTAGATCATTTTGGAATGAACTACTCTCCTACTTTAGAAGAAAACTCATCTGGACAAATCAAAGAATCTTAATCTAATTATGAAACTTTAAATGCTATTAATAATAGAACTAATAACCCTTATTTAAACTATTATAATCCTGGTTGGAAAACTCATCCAAATTTTAATTGGAATAACACATCTAATCAACAATGGATGAATCAACCTAATCAAGCAAATCCAAACTATAAACCTAAATACCCACCTGGATTTAATAACAATAACCCTCAATTCAAAGATAACAAATTATCTATGGATGAATTAATTTTGAATATGGGTCATGAACTACAAAATCAAGGAAATCAACTATAAATTCAAGGAAATCAATTACAAATTCAAGGAATATCTATTAAAAATATCGAAACTCAACTTGGACATATTGCTACTGCGCTAAATAATAGAATACCTGGAACTTTTCCTAGTAATGTGGAAATAAATCCTAAAGATCAAGGAAAAGAACTAATTAAAGCAATACAACTAAGGAGTGGAAAAGAACTAGAACTTCAAATTCAAAAAGAACTTAAAAGCCAAAATGAGGAAGTGGAAATTGAAAAGGAAACAATTCAACAAGATTCAAACTTGGAACATCCTTTAATACCTATGAAAATTTACGTTGAAAAACCTCCACCACCATTTCCTCAACGACTAGCTCAACATAAAAAAGATAAACAATTTGCTAAATTCCTTGAAATACTAAAGAAATTAACAATCAATATACCTTTTGTCGAAGCTTTAGATCGGATGCCAAATTATGTAAAATTTATGAAAGATATTCTAAATAAGAAAAGAAAATTCACGGATAATGAAACGAGTCGCACTTAGTGAAGAGTGTAGTGCTATTATTCGAAGAAGCTTCCTGAAAAATTGAAAGATCCTGGTAGTTTCACTATACCTCGCGCTATAGGAGAAAAATTTTATGGAAAAGCTTTGTGTGACTTAGGAGCAAGCATCAATCTAATGCCTCTATCGATTTTTAAGAGATTAGGATTAGGAAAAGTTACACCTACTTCAGTAACCCTTCAATTAGCTGATCGTTCGGTTACCTATCCTAAGGGAGTTATTGAAGATGTGTTAGTAAAGGTAGATAAATTTATCTTCCAAGTAGATTTTAGTGTTTTAGATATGGAGGAAGATAAAGAAATTCCTATCATTTTAGGAAGACCTTTTTAACTACTTGGAAAAGTTATGATTGATGTTCGTAAAGGAGAATTAACTATGAGAGTAAATGACCAAAAAGTTACCTTTAATATTGCAAAATCAATGAAATATCCTGCACTTAGAAAAAGATGATGAATGTTTTCGGATGGAAATACTTGAACAATTACAACGCGAACATTTTAAGGAATATTACGAAGATAATTTAGAAAAAGAAAATACTGAATTAATTGAAGATAAAAATGAAGAATTAGATTATATTCAGGAAAGATTTGAATTTTTGGATAATACCGAAAACACCGACAAGAATATAGTTCCATCAATTACTAAACCTCCCGAACTTGAGCTAAAAATATTACACGATCTTTTGAAATATGCTTATTTAGGTAATTCTTCAACTTTACCGGTTATTATTTCATCCGCATTAAACGAATCTCAAGAACAAAAACTTTTAGAAACTTTAAAAAAATATAAGAAAACTTTTGGTTGGACTTTAGCGGATATTGAAGGAATTAGTCCTTCAATCCGTATGCATAAATTATTTTAGATGATGAACATAAACCTAAAGCGGATCCCAAAGGAGATTAAACCCGATAATGAAAGAAGTAGTTAAGAAAGAAATTTTAAAATGGTTAGATAATGGTATTATATATCCTATTTACGATGATGCTTAGGTAAGCCCGATTCATCGTGTTCCTAAGAAGGGAGGAGTGATCGTGATCGTCAATGAAAATAACGATCTTATTCCTATAAGACAAGTTACTTGGTTGGCGTATATGTATTGATTATAGGAAATTAAAGACCGCCACCGGAAAGATCACTTCCCTTTACCATTTTTAGACCGGATGTTAGATAGATTAAGCTGGCCATAAGTATTTTTATTTTCTAGATGGATACACCGGTTATCATCAAATACAAATTGCTCTTGAGGATCAAGAGAAATTACATTTACTAGTCCTTATGGAACTTTCGCTTTTCGAAGAATGCCTTTTGGATTATGTAATGCACCAGCAACATTCCTGAGATGTATGATGTCTATATTTAGTAAGTTAATTGACAATGGAATAGAAGTATTTATGGATGATTTCTCTGTATTTGGAATATAATTTGACACATGCTTAACTCATCTTGAAAAAGTATTAGAAGTATGTGAGAAAACAAATTTAGTTATAAATTGGGAGAAATGTCAATTTATGGTTGCGGGCGGCATTGTATTAGGGCATAAAATTTCGGAAAAGACATGGAAGTAGACCTCGCAAAAATTCAAGTTATAGCTAAATTACCACCTCCAACTACGGTAAAAGGGGTAAGAAGTTTTCTTGGACATGCTTGGATTCTACGGACGCTATATAAAAGATTTTTCAAAAATTACTAAACATATATGCCAACTTCTCGAAAAGGACAAGAAATTTGAATTTACAATCGAATGCTCGAATGCTTTTGAACTCTTAAAAGAAAAATTAATTACAAGCACCTATAATAGTTTCACCTAACAGAGAGAAACCATTTGAGCTTATGTGTGATGCTAGTGATTATGCTTGTAGGAGCGATTCTTGGGCAAAGATATGAAAAGATTTTTAAAGTTATATACTTATGCTAGTAAAACTCTAAATGATCGCTGAAATAAATTATACGATTACTGAGAAGAGAATTATTAGCGGTAGTATATGGTTTTAATAAATTTAGACCTTATCCGATTGAAACAAAATGTATCGTGCATACTGATCATTCTGCTATCAAATATTTAATGCAAAAGAAAGATTCCAATCCAAGATTAATTAGATGGATGCTATTAATGCAAGAATTCGATTTTGAGATCGTTAATAAGAAAGGAACTGATAATAAAATTGCGGATCATTTATCAAGATTAGAAAATCATGAATTATCCGATATTGAAAATGAAATTATAGACAGCTTTTCCGATGAACAACTATATAATATCAATGAGTGGAAAATATCATGGTATGCTGATATAGTAAACTATATAGTTAGTAATATTCTACCACCTATGCTAACTTTGCAACAACGAGAAAAAATTCATCCATGATACGAAAACCTATTTTTTGGGATGAACCATATTTATATAAGCAATGTAAGGATTTAATTATTAGAAGATGTGTACATTATGAAGAAACTGAACCAATTATTCAAAAATGTCATGATTCTGATTTTGGAGGACATTTTGGGACTGATAAAACTACTTATAAGATTCTACAATCTGGATTTTACTGGCCTCCTCTATTTAGAGATGTATATATATATATATATATATATATATATTAAAACTTGTGATAAATGTCAAAGAGTAGGAAATATATCTAGAAGAAACGAAATGCCTCTAAATTTTACTGGCCTACTCTATTTAGGACAAGTAATAAGTAAGTTTGGGGGATTTTGATCACTGAAAAATTTATTAAGAAATTCATACCTATTTTTGATGAAATTGCACTATAAAGAAGGGTATTTTCTTTATTTTATTGCAGAAATGAAAAATTTAGGTGATAAAAGCAAAAATCATAAAAAGGAGCGAATTTGGAGCAAAATCATGCAATTTGTGCTAAGTCGCCGACGGCGAGATCGAGCCCGCCGACAGCGAGGTTACGAGAAGAAAATTCGAAGAATTTATAATCGTCTCGCCGACAGCGAGCCGAGCCCGCTGACAGCGAGCTAGAGTGGTTTGAAGATCTTCTAGAAGCCTCGCCGACAGCAAGGTAGTTCGTCGCCGACGGCGAGATAGTTCAAATGGTGCAGATACATTGAACCTGGACACCTATTAAAGGGATGCTTACACACCTCTTGGTCCTTTGCTCACCTTTATATATAGAAGCCGAAATTAAGTCTTTAGTGTGTTCTAAGTGTGTTATTGTGTCCAGTGTGTGTGCAGTCTTTTGTGTCTTAGAGAGTCTTTGAGTGTTATAAGTGAGTATTTAGTGAGTTAGTGAGTTTTTAGTGAGTCGTGCTGTATCTGGAAGGAAGAGTCGAAGAAGCTGCGAGAGTACGCTTGGAGATAAATTAAGATAAGTATTTGTATTTATTGTTTTTAACTTTAAATGAAATCCATGCTTAGTTTAGTTTCCATGCATTCTGAGTAGTTTATTTAGTCTTTCTGCCTGTTATGAAATTAAGTGATTTGATGAACTAAAAATAGATGTACTTTTATATATTAATAAATTGTGATAATTTTTACTTAAAACTTAATTTACCTTTCAAACTGGCCATTTGATTTGTTAAAATATGTTGATTATCAACTATAGTAAAAATTGCATCTGATATTCGGGGAATTAAAAGCCTTGAAAGAAGGGTGCAAATAACTCAGGGAAATAATATCATCTGGCGTAGAATTGAGCATTTTAGTGTGACGTACTAAAATATTTAATTCGGTTCTATTGTTTGAGAGCTGAAGTGTAGATGATAGCCCTCGGGGCGAGGGAACGTGGGAGCTCGAAGTGGCGGTCGGTATCCTCCAGCTCTAGCGTAGATTCGATAATCAAACATATGATTAGTCAATATTCTTTACACCTGGACCAAAGGGTAAAGAATAGGAATGCTCCTATTTGTCACAATACCTTAAAATTATCTATTTAAATTCATTAATCATTTAAATTTCTAAATAAGGGGAAAAATACTTTTTCTGAATAGTTAAGACTTATTTAGCAATTAGTTTTATTTCCTGCACTTTCAATTCATATTAATTTTCTACTTAGTTAATTTATCTAATTAAAATACTTAGTTTACTTTATTGCGCTTAAATTCAGAATTCTAAATTTTTGTATATTATTATTATTATTATTATTATTTTAAAATTAAATCGTTATTTAATTTTCTCTTTCCTCGTGGGATCGATAACTAGGACTCCACTAGAGCTCGTATTACTTCGATATGATACGTATACTTGCGTAACATCCACAACATAAACAATTACAATTCTATACATATATTATAGCGGGGTCAAGTTTTTGGCGTCGTTGAAATTAAATTAAAAATATCATAATATAAAATTGTGGGTCATTAGCCCTCAGGTGAGGGGAACGTGGGAGCTCTGAAGTGGCAGCCAGTATCCTCCCAGCCTAGCCGCAGATTCTGTAATCAAACATAGGATTAGTCAATGTTCTTTGCACCTGGACCAAAGGGTAAAGAATAGGTGACCCACTTTTTAATATGTTTGTATTTTATGTTATAGCAACGACACCAAAAACTTGATTCCGCTTTAATATATATATATATATATATATATATATATATATATATATATTTAATGATTGAATGTTTAATGTGGATTCTACGCAAGTATAAGTATCGTATCAAGTAATACGAGTATCAAGTGGAGTCTTGGTTATCGATCCCACGGGAAGTTTTTAACGAAATTGTTATCAGCTAAATTTAAAGGAATTACTTACTAATATAGTAGACCGAAATTTAAAGTAATTAAAGCAAACTAAAGTAAACTATTGCTTGAAATAAAGTTGATTTAAATAATTCAGAAAAGCATCCTTCTCCTTGTTTTTTAGAAAATTAAGTGAATGATGATTTTAAATAGAATTCTTAAATTGTATTGTGACAAATAGGAGCATTCCTATTCTTTACCCTTTGGTCCAGGTGCAAAGAACATTGACTAATCCTATATTTGATTACTGAATGTACGGCTAGGCTGGGAGGATACTGGCTGCCACTTCAGAGCTCCTACATTCCTCTCACCTGAGGGCTAACATCTACACTTCAGCTCTCAAACAATAGGACCAAATTGAATATTTTAGTCTGTCACACTAAAATTTCCAATTCTACGTCCAATAATTTATATTTCCCTATTTATTTGCACCCTCCTTCCAAGGTTTTTGACTTCCCTGAATATTGGATGTATTTTTTGCTATAGTTGATAATTCAATATATTTTAACAACTCAATTGGCCAGATTGAAAGTAAATTAAGTTTTAAGTAAAAATTATCACAATTTATTTTAATATATTAGGTACTTCTATTTAATTTCATCAATTCGCATAATTTTCATAAATAAGGAGAAAGACTAAGAAAACTACTCAAAATGCATGAGAATAACACAAAGCATGGATTTCATTTAAAGTTAACAACAACAATAAACAAATATACTTATCTTAATTTCCTCCCAAGTAGACTCCTTGAAGTTCCTTTGACTTTTCCTTCTAGTACAGCAAACTAAATAACACTCAATTAAACTAATAAACTCACTAATGATAAACAAACTCACTCAGACTCACTAAAATAAACACATAGAAGACTCAAGAGACGCTCCAAGATACTAGAATTCGGCCTCTATTTATAGAGGTAAGCAAAGGTTCAAGGGGTGCTTAAACACCTCTTCAAAAAGTGTCCAGGTTCAAAGTATTTGCATTTTGAACTATCTCGCCGTAGGCGGGAAACGATCTTGCCATCGGTGGGGCTTCTAGAAGGTCTTCAAACCGCGCGATCTCGCTGTCGTCGAGCTCGGGCTCGCTGTCAGTGAGGTAGTTATAAATCCTTCAGAAATTCTCCTTAGTAATCTCGCCGTCGGCGGCCTCGATCTCGTCGTCGGCGACTTAGTTCAATTTGCATGAATTTCTACCTTTTTGATTGAAATTCACTCAATTTCATGTTTTTTGCTTCCATCACTTATAAATCTTCATTCCTGCAGTAAAATAAAAAAAATACCTTTCTTTAAAGTGTAATTTCATCAAAAATAGATATGAATTTCTTAATGAATTTTTCTGTGATCAAAATCCCCCAAACATAATTATTACTTGTCCTCAAGTAATTTTAATACTAAATAAAAATAATGATTTCCATAATAGCATTTTTCAATTCAGATATACTATGAATTAAATTTAAATAATATTATAGTAAAGTTAAATAGAAATATTTCTAAGTAATTAAATTAACTTTATAGATATAAGATTATCTAGTTATCAGGTTTAAGATTTCTAGTTTTCTATTTATTTCAGGAATGACTATATTTAAAAGAGTAAATTACTTAAGATATTTAGATGATAGGAAGTTCAAGAAAACACTATTTAGTAAAATACTAATATATATATAAGTTTAGTAATATAATTAAGTTCTACCTTTTAGGTTGAATCTATTAAAGCTAATTTTTGATAAGACATCTCCTCAAGCTTCTCCTCACTTATATTTTTCTTTTTTTTTCTTTCTTTTTTTTCTTTTTGGATTGATTTTCAATCCTTTTTCTTCTTTTTCTTTTTTAAGTGATGATTACTGTATCTGGATAGCCTGTTAATAATTTTGAACTTCAATTTCTCTTCCTAAATTTGAAACTTAAAATATTTCCTTGCTTATATATATTTCATAGCCTTTACTTCATTGAGTTTCTATCCTTTCTTTTTCACTTAAATACTTAAGAATTTTCAATTTTTAGAATATAGTTTTTCTTACTTTAAATAGTTTACTATATTCTTATTCCTTTTAACCAAATATCTTATTCGATTAATTAATTGAATTACTAGAAACATTTTATTTAACTTTATATAATAATTAAATAATGTAATCCATGTTTATTGAATTGAAAAACTAATATAGAAAATCATTTAATAATAATTTTTGAAAATAGAAATTGAGAACAATTTTAATAATTAAATTTGTATTTTTACCTTCCTCCAAACTTAAATTTTTCTATCTATATTAAATAGTGAAAAAGGGAAAGTATATAGTAAAATTCATCATACCTTTGAGCTTTAGGTATTTCTTTTCTTTGAAATTTTTGTAGGCTTTTTATTACTTACAGAACATGTACTGTTAGTATTCTTCCACATATAATATTTAAAAGAAATTGCAGGGATGGAAATTTTAAAATAAGTATCAAACATAACAATTGAAAACTTAATCTATTACTACACATACAATCAACTAATCTATTTTAAAACATATTAAAACAACCTAAACAATGTTAACATTCATAACTTATAAAAACTTAAACTAACATCCTATATATATAAAAAATTGCAAACTAATTTAACACACATAAGAAGTCTAATATCACAGCTCAAGCAAACAAACAAACATACCAAGTCCATAGTCCACAAAAAGTACTGAAATATTACACACAAAATAATAAAGTTTCCAAAACAACAAATCTAAACAAACTAAATAAACTAAACAAAGGCTCTAATCTTCTGCATTAAAATCCCAAGCTATGTCATCTCCCTGATCTCCAGACTGAGAAGGCTGAGCAGGCTGGTAATGTGAATAGCGGGGGCACTCAGGAAAGATAACATCTAAATCACCACTCCCATAGCGACGTTCAGCTTCGTAGTAGACAAATTCATATTCTGAATGACGCTGGAGATATTCACTATTGTAATCATGTCTTCTTTCCAATCCATCAATTATGTGATCCCAGATGATCAAATCTTCTCTCCATAGTCTCTCCAAACTGCTCAAAACTTCTTCTACTCAAGGTTAACTCATTCATCAGATCTTGAAGGGTAGGGGTGGTGGGCTGAGGAGGATCATAACTGGTAGAGGGGATATCTCTACTTGATGAAGGCATGTAACTCCTCGTTCTCGATCTCCATCCCTCATGGGATTCTTAAGTCTTAGTATTGGTGGGAGTGATAGGTTTCATGGGCTCTATCCATTCCTCATCTTCTCTTGCCTCGACTCCGCAGAGTTGCGAGAGTGCAAAAATCAAACCAGGATGTCCCAATCCTCCTCCACTCTCACTTCGAGCAGTGGCTAAAATATTTCTATAAATAATGTTACCTATGTTGATGCTCCTATTGTTCTGAATGCAGAAGTTTAGAATTGCTCTATCTCTTGTTACCTCACTATGGTGATAAGTGGGTAACAATGTAGAGCAAATAAAATAATGCCAGACTTTAGAGATTGCATTTAACATAGAGAGAGGGAAATTCACCCTATCTCGCTGCTTAATCTTCCAAACTCCTTTCCCGTCAGTGAGAAAGTCTATAACTTCTTCCAGAGGTCCTTCCGCAGTACCGAAAGTATCATACTCGCTAGTATGCAGATCACGAACTTCATAGAACAAGTTTATTCTTGCAGCGCTGAATTCAACCATAAATCCCCGTACCTTTACCGGTGCATCCTCGATTGTCGTCAAATTTGCATAGAATTCTTTTACTATTTCCACAGCTGCTCTATATGAAACATAACAGAAGTTTTCCCATCCTCGTTCCTTTATAACTCGCTCCACTTCTCCTCCTGAATTTTTGAAAACTTGATCCGCAATGCACTTCCTTCCTTGAATATTTTCAAAATATCGATTTTGCGCTCTTGCAATGATGAATCGGTCAGTGTCGTAATCCACTCTTCGTTTTTGTCGAGGAGCCATTCGTTCGATCTATAAAAATAACAAAAAATTCTAACTAAACTTCCAAATATTAATAAGATGGCTTCCTACAACATCTAAAATCGATTTAAATCAATCTCCATGGATTTCTTCCAAGTAATTTCTCCACATTTCAAATTTTTCCAAAATTTCCCAATGTAGAAGAAATCCATGGTGAAAATCAAAAATTTTTGCATAGGAGTGAAGCTCTTACCGAGAGAAGATGAAATCTGGTGTCAAAAAATCTTGAAATCACTTCAAATCCGAGATCTCTCAAGCCCTAGGTCAGTTTTTTCGAAAATTTGAGGAAAGGGATGATGAATAGTGTCGGTTGACCGGTCAAATATAGGTCTTTTCGCGATCTCGCTGTTGGCGAGATTTTTCTCGTTGTCGGCGAGATAATTAATTTGATAAGGCAAAAGTTTCGAGAAAAATCCGCCGTCGGCGAGATCGGTCTCGCTGTCAGCGGGTTTTCTCGCTGTCGGCGAGATAATTCTCACCGTCGGCGAGATCCCAAAATTTTTAAATTTTTGAAATTCGTCAATCATTTTTAACCTTGATTTTCCTTTAATCAATTTTCCGGTCACTTAATTTAATAATAATATGAATATTAGATATTTAAACTCACAAAAAGTTCACACAACACAAACACTATAACTTTATATATGAAATCCATGAAACATACAAACTTCACACTAACAACTTAACACATACTTAACTTAAATGTTCAAATCCATAATAGTCAGCATCGCAATCCACACCAAAACACTCTAAATGCTGAGACATAACAATTACATAAAATCTCATCAAATCTGAGATGATCAAATCAAAGTTCGACTCATAATAAAACCTAAATCTAAATTAACACATATATACACAAATATATGACATAAACATAGAAATCTTTCATACTCTTCAGTGTCTGAACTAACATCTTCTCTGATATTTCTGATGCGACGCAGGTGCACAAATAAATTGTAAAAAGGCCTGAAAGGGAATTCTGCAGTAGATTCTTCATTAATCCATCTTTTCTATCTTAGTAGATGAATAAAACTGGCCTCCAGATGTCCAGTATGATCAAAGTGCTCCTTCATTCTCCAATCAATGTGATCAAACATATCAGAGATAGTGTCTATGGAATTCATCACATTTTGCAATTCTTTCTCCAATCCTTTAATCTTCTTCAGAATGAAATTAGTTTTATCGATAATGGGCCTTGCTAAAGGATTGTTCTGTGATGCTCTGTCAGAAATAATGGTAATCTCATCATTGTTATCCAAAGTTGGAAACATATCAGTAAGATCCAGTGGTTTCCATGGTAGAAGTACTTTTCCCAAGCGTCATAAGAAACTTGGTACTGACTGCATAAATCAAATATAGTTGATGGGTGTCCAAGTCCATGCACTGACCCATGCATAATCAATCCCAATGCAGACTTTACTATTATTGATCCAATATCGATAGGTAATCCAATTTAAATACAGTAGTTTAAAATAGCGCATTCTTTTGAAACTTTATTTACCCTCATAGTAGGTAATAATTTTGATGATATAAAGAAATGACAATGCTTCGAGACAGGGTTAAGAAGTGATGCAGAAAAACTAACATACCCTCCTTCGCGTAATTCCCAATCATCAAGTTCGTCGGTCAGATATCTATAGATCTCGTTCATATTGTATCTTGAAGGCACAAAGTTGGAATAATGACAAACAGAGGTATTTTCTATAGAAAATAATTCATTTACCCTTGAAGGAGTAAATGTTACCCATCTTCCTCTGACGTAGACATTTCCATTGTTGATCGCATGTAAATTAGAGTAAAACTCTTTAACTACTGGAATAACTACAGCGGATGTTGTATAACAAAATACCTCCCAATGCCGCTGTGCGATCATTTCTTCAATTTTTGTAGTGGAATTTTCTACTCCTCTGTTGACAAATCCTCTTTCTTTAATAAGTTTTTTCTTCATCAAACCTTTTCTGAAGATACGCTGCACCTCTGAACTGACGAATTTTCTTCGCTTGAAAACTTCAGTTTTTGTGGTTTCTAAGAGTTTGGTGGCCATTTCGGATCGAAAGGATTGGTCTCTAGTCGTTTCTAAGGAAGGAAACAGTGAAAATTTGGATTTGGGATAGTTTCCTACGAAGAAATGGATTAGATCAGTCCAAAACAACACGAAAAATCTTTAAGAAACCAATTTTTCAACAACCTCACCGTCGGCGGAGAGTTTCTCGCCGTCGGCTAGCTAGTTATGGAACTGACTTAAATTTTATACGAGATCTCGCTGTCGGCGAGAATTGACCTCACCGTCGGCGAGATTTCGTAAAATTGTCCAATTTTGCTCTGGTCCGAATATTTTCTGATCTTATCATATATGTTTAACTTTGTGATGATTCTTATAAAAAATTTGAGTAGTAAGATTTGTTTTAATAATATAGACTCACTAATTTGCAGATAATTAAAATAAAAGACTACTATGGGTTGCCTCCCATAAAGCGCTTGGTTTAACGTTGTCAGCCCTACCTAATTCAATTAGTAATCAGGTTGACTAAGCATTAAAATCTCTTTAAAATTTGGTCTTCTATCTTCGAAATATGGTTTTAACCTATGTCCGTTTACCTTAAATCTATGTCCTATTTTTGGATCTTCAATTTCTATAGTTCCATATGAAAATATTTGAGTTATGGTGAAAGGTCCTAACTATCCAGATTTCAATTTCCTAGGAAATAATTTCAATCTAGTATTATAAAGCAAAACTTCTTGTCCTGGTTCAAAATTTCTCTGATTAATCTTCCGATCATGCCATAATTTCATTCTTTCTTTATAAATCCTATCATTATCATATGATTCGTTTCTTAATTCTTCCAATTCATTTAATTGCAACAATCTCTTCTCACCAGCTTTTTTCAATTTATAATTAATTTTTTTAATCGCCCAATATGGTTTATGTTCTAATTCAACTAGTAAGTGGCAAGTTTTTCCATATATAAGCCTGTAAGGAGTCATTCCAATCAGAGTTTTATAAGCAGTCCTTTATGCCCATAGTGCAGTATCTAGTCTTATAGACCAGTCTAATCTATTTGGGTTTACAGATTTTTCTAATATACGCTTAATCTCTCGATTAGAATCTTCAGCTAATCCACTAGTTTTTGAATGATAAGCAGTTGATATCTTATGCATAATATTATATTTTTCTAATTGTTTGTGAATATATTTATTTCTAAAATAAGTTCCTCCGTCGGTGATAATCACTCTCGGCATTCCAAATCTAGTAAAAATATTTTTCATTAAAAATTTTGAAACACTTTTAGCGTCACACCTAGGTAAAGCTTGTGCTTCAATCCATTTGGAAACATAATCAACAGCTACTAATATATATGAGTTTCCAAATGAAGGAATAAAAGATCCCATGAAATCTAATCCCCAAACATCAAAAATTTCAACTTCTAATATAAAATTTAAAGGCATTTCATTTTTTCTTGATATGCTTCCTACTCTTTGGCAGTTATCGCGGGTTTTTATATATCTATATACATCTCTAAATAGAGTAGGCCAGTAGAATCCAGATTGTAGAATTTTATATGTAGTTTTATTTGTCCCAAAATGTCCTCCAAAATCAGAATCATGACATTTTTGAATGATTGGTTCAGTTTCTTCATAAGGTACGCATCTTCTAATGATTAGATTCTTACATTGCTTATATAAGTATGGTTCATCCCAAAAGTATGTTTTAGTATCGTGAATGAATTTTTTCTGTTGTTGCAAAGTTAGCATGGGTGGTAAAATGTCACTTACAATATAATTTACTATATGAGCATACCAAGGTATTTTCAACTCATTAATATTATAAAGTTGTTCATCAGGAAAACTGTCTAGAATTTGATTATCATTTTCAGATAATTCATTATTTTCTAATCTTGATAAATGATCTGCAATTTGATTATCAGTTCCCTTTCTGTTAATGATTTCAAAATCAAATTCTTGCATTAATAATATCCATCTGATTAATCTTGGTTTAGAATCTTTCTTTTACATTAAATATTTTATAGCAGAATAATCAGTATGTACAATACATTTAGTTCATATTAGATAATGCCGAAATTTATTAAAAGCATATACAACTGCTAATAATTCTCTTTCAGTAATTGTATAATTTATTTCAGCATCATTTAGAGTTTTACTAGCGTAGTATATAACTTTGAAAATCTTATCATATCTTTGCCCAAGAACTGCTCCTATAGCATAATCACTAGCATCACACATAAGCACAAATGATTTCTCCCAGTTAGGTGAAACAATTATAGGTTCTGTAATTAATTTATCTTTTAATAATTCAAAAGCATTCAGGCATTCAGTTGTAAATTCAAATTTCTTGTCATTTTCAAAAAGTTGGCATAGAGGTTTAGTAATTTTTGAAAAATCTTTAATATAACGTCTGTAGAATCCAGCATGTCTAAGAAAACTTCTTACCCCTTTCACCGTAGTTGGAGATGATAATTTAGTTATAACTTGAATTTTTGCAGGGTCTACTTCCATGCCTTTTTCTTAAATTTTATGCCCTAATACAATGCCGTCTGTAACCATAAATTGACATTTCTCCCAATTAAGAACTAAATTAGTTATCTCACATACTTTAAATACTTTTTCAAGATGATTTAAGCATGTGTCGAATGTTGTTCCAAATACAGAGAAATCATCCATAAATACTTCTATTCCATTATCAATTAATTTACTAAATATAGACATCATACATCTTTGGAATGTTGGAGGTGCATTACATAATCCAAAAGGCATTCTTCGAAAAGCGAAAGTTCCATAAGGACTAGTAAATGTAGTTTTATCTTGATCCTCGGGAGCAATTTGTATTTGATGATAACCGGTATATCCATCTAAGAAACAAAAATATTTATGTCCGGCTAATCTATCTAATATATGGTCTAGAAATGGTAAAGGGAAGTGATCTTTCCTGGTGGTTGTGTTTAATTTTCTATAATCAATGTATATTCACCATCCAGTAACTTGTCTTATAGGGATAAGATCATTATCAATAAATTTTCTTTTCTTATTTAGAATATCTTTCATGAATTTTACATAGTTTGACATCTGTTCTAAAGCTTCTACGAAAGGAATATTTATCGTTAATTTCTTCAGAATTTCAAGGAATTTAGCAAATTGTTTATCTTTTTTATGTTGAATTAGTCGTTGAGGAAATGGTGATGGAGGTTTTTCAACAGAAATTTTCATAGGTATTAAAGGATTTTCTAAGTTCGGATCTTGTTGATTCTTTTCCTTTTCATTTTTCACTTCCTCTTTTTGACTTTCAAGTTCTTTCTGAATTTGAGGTTCTAATTCTTTTCCACTTCGTAATTGTATCACTTTAATTTGTTCATTTCCCTTGTCTTTGGGATTTATTTCTACATTACTAGGAAATGTTCCAGTATTCTATTATTAAGTGCGGTAGCGATATGCCCAAGTTGAGTTTCAATATTTTTGATAATTGTTCCTTGATTTTGTAATTGGTTTCCTTGTATTTGTAATTGATTTCCTTGATTTTGTAAATGTTGACCCATATTTAATATTAATTCTTCTATTGATAATTTCTTGTCTTTAAATTATGGGTTATTATTATTAAATCCAGGTGGATAATTAGGTTTATAATTAGGATTTCCTTGATTAGATGGATTTCCTAATGGTTGTGTCATATTATTCATCCATGGTTGATTAGTTATATTATTATTCCAATTAAAGTTAGGATGATTTTTCCATCCAGGATTATAATAATTTGCATAAGGATTATTGAGTCTGTTGTTAATTGCATTAATAGTTTCATTTTGAGATTGGGATTCTATAAGTTGCCCAGATGATTTTTCTTCTGATATATTTGTAGAGTAATTCATTCCAAAATGATCTAATTTTTTAGATACAGCTGCGATTTGCGAAACTAACATAGATATTGCATCATTTTCATGAATACTAGCTATTTTTTTCGGATTCATTCTATCAGCAGGCCATTGAAAATTATTGGTTTCCATTTATTTGATTAGTGCATAGGCGTCATCAAATGGTTTTGACATTAATGATCCTCCAGCAGCAGCATCGATGATTGATCTTAAAGATCCTACTAATCCATTATAGAAAGTTTGGATAATTAACCAATCTAGTAACGCATTATGTGGGCATTTCCTAAGAAGTTCTTTAAATCTCTCCCAAGCTTCATATATAGACTCTCCATCAAACTGACTAAAAGAAGTTATATCATTTCTAAGTTTAGCAGTTTTAGATGGTGGAAAATATTTGGATAGAAATTTTTGTGATAATTCTCCCCAAGTTTTAATAGATCCAGAGTGCTTAACGAATTTAACCACAATTTAGCCTTATCCCTTAAAGAAAAAGGAAAAAGTCTAAGTCTAATAGCATCGTTAGATACTCCTTCATATTTGAAAGTAGCACATAGTTCTAAAAAACTAGCAAGATGTAAATTAGGATCTTCAGTAGGTGTACGGCTTATTTTTAGGTTGTGTGTTTTATTTTGAAAAGGGGTCGCCTAACAGAAGTTGTCGGCGAATTTAAATTTTAAATTTGATTTAAATATATATATAATTTAGAAAGTAGTATTTGGCTTTGAAAATAATTTTTAAATTTGAAAGTTTTAAGATATGAGATTAAACCGATCTCACATTCCAAATAGTTTATATAAACGAGCACCGCACCACAAACCGTGTATCTATCCCTAAAGATAGACACACCGCTCGAGGGTGGGGCTCGATCAAATAAACTAGAAGTTTTGTGACATCCGTTTGGTCTCGCGAACCAATTTTATAAGCCGAATAAATTCCCCTGCTTAATATGAAAGTATTAAACGGGGTTTATATTACTCGGTTCTTTAAAATTCCCTATAAGGGCAAGCCCCTATAGTTAATTACATCTTAAGTGACGGGAATCACCTAAGAAAACTCTCGATAATAATCAATAATTCCGCTTTCAAGAATTTCAAAGTTTAAGGTTTTCAAAGATTGAATTTTGGAATTTCAATAGGGAATGGATCAAATTTTGGAACATTTTGTTTTGTGAATCCAAAGGAAGAAAGGTAGGAGAAATCACCGATTCGAAGTGAACTTCGGTAATTTCCCGACTATCCTATCGTTTCGCTTCGAGTTTAGGAAAGTCCTAATACTTATTTAAATGTTTTGATCTTGCCAATTTTAATTAATTAGGGCTTATATTCGTATGATAAAATCAAACAAATAACTTCAGAAGATGTGAGGGTTTATTGTCGTATCGGACGACTACCTCGGAATCCTAAGACCGGTTAGGGCTTAATTTGCAATGCAAATGCCTAACAAAAGGTTGAGGATTTATGTTGCACTAGGCAAACTACCTCGAAATCCTATGGCTTTGTTGTTTAATTCTAAGAAGGTTTTGCTGGAGTAGGTTCAAGTTTTGCTGACAACGATGGCCGTGCTGCCCACCATGCTCCAAGTTCCTTGTTGTTGCAGAGGTTTAGTTTTAGAAATCATAAATCAGGGGATGAGAAAAGTGTTTTGGTTTAGAGAAAATCTTAATTTCCAAGTGTTTTTTACGTTTTAATTAAAACAAATCTTAAAGTCGATTATAACGACACCGGTTAAGATCCCACGGTTCCATCCTTCCGGCATCATTATTTTTATCGGATTCACTTAGTCCGGATGAATTTGCTAAACTCAACCGAATGAGTTCCACACTTTCATTTAGGCAGTCGGGAAATCCCGTTACCAACACGTAGGTTACATCATCCGAGGTATTCCCGATCATCCAATAGGACGTTTTAATTTAGTTGTAATTGTAGTTTTGTGTTCCGTTTGTGATTAAATTTTGAGTTGTTTTATATTTTGAAATGTTGTGGCGGTGAATTTTATCTTGCAATGACTTTTAACTTAATTTTGGTTTCGGCTTTAGTGGACTATCCTAAAGGTGTGGGTTTTCATGCAACAGTTGTTTTATCATGCAAGAAAAGCGAAGTGCATTTGCAATAAAGTAAATTGCAGGAAGTAAATTGCAAGAAAGTAAATTGCAATAAAATAAAAGCGTACTCGGAGGGTCTTCCCGTCATCCCAAGCCGCACTTAAAACACAATTAGAATATTTAAGCAAGTTCCTAGGTAAGCTAGGGGAAAGGTTATGGTTTTCTACCAAATTCCTAATCCTATAGCTAGTCATCTCCTATGACGTCTAGGTTCTTTGTGTTTTTGCTTGAGGACGATTTTCTTCATCAAAGAACAATTAAGTCCAATTGTTCTTATAAATATCCTATCATATTGAGGAAGTGCTTAAGAAGAATCTTAAACATCTTTTCAATATTTTCAGGATTGTTTTAAGTCCAAATGAATTTAATTATATAAATGAATCGATCGTCCGAGGTTTTCAAGTTTTGTTAACTTGCCCAGTGAATTAAGACATTTGAATATCTTATGAGTGAAGTAGCACTTCATTTAATGTTTCATTTAGGAGTTATAATAATCAAAGCTTTCAAGGGTAAATTAGTATTCAAATGATTTGATTTAAGTTAAAGGGTTTAAATTTGGAATAGTGTTCAAGTTGTTTTATATTTAATTTCCTTTATGTCTTAGAGTGATGTTATATTTAATTCAACTTAATTTAATTGAGTTTTAATTTAGCTTTAACATAGTTCAATTTAATTTGATTTGGTGTTTAATTAATTTGATTTAATTTAATTTAATTTAATTATTTAATTTAATTTAAATTAATTTAATTGTTTAATTTAATTTAATTATTTAATTTAATTTAATTTAATTTAATTTAATTTAATTGTTTAATTTAATTTAATTTAATTTAAATTTAATTTAATTGATTTAATTTAATTTTAATTTTAATTTAATTTAATCCAATTTAATTTACTTAATTTAATTTAATTTTTAATTTAGTTTTATCTTTAATTTTAATTGAAATTTTTGAAAGAGTTTAATAATTTAATTTTAGGCTTAATGATTAAGTCTTTTAATATTTTGAATTTGAATTATCATTTTAATTAAGAGTTGAATATTAATGAGATGATTAATTTAGGGATTTTTAAATTAAAGAATAAATCTCTTCCTAATAAATATCCCTTATTTTAATAATTCCAATTTTATTATTCTTCCAAATTTAATCTATTATTTAATTAAAGTTTAATCATTTTAAAAATTGTTTAATGAGTTTCTACCCTTTAATTATTTAAATTTCAATCATCCAAATCAGATTAAGATCAAATATTTTACTTGTTAATTTTATTAAACCTAAAGTTTTAATTAAGGGTTAAAAGTTTAATTACCATTTTACCCCTTAAGCTTAATAATTTCATAACTCACTAAATTGAACTCAAATGAACTTGAAATTTTTATGTGACTTCACTCATATGTCAATAAAGACATGAGAGGAGAAAATGTGATTTTTCTGTATTTAATTTATTTATATAATTATTTTTGGTGGAAAATAGAGATTTTCAAGGAAAATTTAATAACATGACCAAGAGAAAGTTTCTGTCCTTAAGAAAATTAGGGGACATTCCTAATGACCAGAGAAGCACTTGGACCAATTTTGGTGATTTTTTGAATTATATTATTTTTATTATAATTATTTTGAGTTTTGGAGTGTTAATTAATTTAAAAAATAAAATAAATGTTGAAAAATGGATTTTATATTTTTCAAAAATCTCTCTGACATCAAGGAAACCAGAGAATCAAATTTTGCAATTTTCTGATTTTTCTATGATTTATTATAATTATTTTAGTGAAAATGCTAGAAAATACATTTTTTAATTTTTAAAATTACCTTAGGGCTTTAAAATTCAATATCTCACTAAATAGACCTAGGAAAAATGTGGGATTTGCTCCTAAGTGATTAAAATTCAAAATGTGACATTTTGGTGAATTTTATTATTTTTGTGATTTTTATTATTTTTTAATTATTAAAAATATTAAAATATTATTAAAAATTAACTTTTTTAGAAAATTGAAATTTTAATTTTCTTGGGTTCTCCTGATATCAGAGAGGCTCCAAAACCAATTTGGTGAATTTTTGAAAAGTATTTTAAAAGTTATGAATTTTTAAAGTTTAAAATGGCTAAGTGACTTAATCAACCCAATTAGTGAGGCTAACCAAGTCCAATTGACCTCAAATTTTTATGGTGGATTCCTCTGATCCTAAAGGTCAGTGGAGAACTGATTTCAAGTCAATTTGATGTTTGGTTAACTCTAATTAATTAAAGACCTATTTTGGGTGTTTAAGCCAATTAGAGTTGTTCCGAATGAACTAAGCCAAAATCTATTTTTCCTAGGGTTCTCTGGTCATAAGGAAAATCACCAAATTTTCCTAGAATTTATTTCACAACATGCTAATTTTTGGAATTAAAATACTCAAAACAGCAACATGCATTTGAAAAATAAATAACTTTTCACAGAGATGGCTCTCCGACCTTGGAAAATTCAGGGAATGTTCCCAAGTTCGGAGGCTTCAAAAACCCTATGGTCTCATGCCATGGTGAATTGTATACATGCATGGAGAATTAAATGTATGCAGAGAGTAAATAAATTATAAAAAATAAAATACTTGATGAAATTAAATGATTTCTTTTCCACATTATTCTCCTCTCGTTCACTCGAGCAAGAGGGTATTTTTATTTTATTTTTGTGATTTTTCTACACAAAGATATGGATTTTTGAAGTTTCTGATATTTAATAAATACATTAAATACCCTAATTATCTACTTATCCACGCGGCGCCAGCGAAACATCGACAGCTCCGAAGGGGTACGTGTCGCGCTGTGATTGGGCGCCGCCATCTGAGTCAGCCGTCCGGGCCCCGCGGTTCTCGCACCGTTTCCTGGTCCGACGCGATCCTGACCATCCGTGCGCGCGTGTATTGAATGGACGGCATCCGTTCATCGTCCCCAAGTGTTCTCACCCGAGAGCCGTCCACACTAAATCCCTAAGATCTCACTCGATTCTCAATGGATTTTTACGTTCACTATACTCTCATGGATTCGTCTCGAAGAGACGAATGCATCCATACTGGTTAACATGCATCGAAACTAAGGCATTTGAAATAGAGAATCTTCGGAAGCTCGGGATGAAGAGTTAGCTCATACCTTGGCTCGGAGAAGTGTGGCTTCAATCCGAGAGTTGTTGCACCTTCGATTGGGTCCTGTAGAAGCTCCGGATGAAGTCTCCCGGTCCAGTGAATTGCTCGGATATGATTTCGACCAAGCCCGATCACAAAGCTTGGAGAGCCTGGAGCAACCGGATGGCTTGGAGATGGGGCTTTTGATGGTGGACACCTTCTCTTGGTCCGGTGAAGGTGTAGAGCCAATCAATTCGGGAATCGGCTCACCGTGGAGAAGTGTCCCGGTTTTGGGTGGAACTTCAACTCGAAATCGAGCTTTCGGAGGAGAAATGGCGGGTGAATTCCACCTGGGATCAAGTGCTCTAAGGGTGGAGAAGGGTGCCGGAACAATTTTGCGCGAGTTTTGGCAAGGTTTGTGCTTAGCTCTTCCCATGGCCGAGAGGGGTGGAGTTTAAATAGGAGAGGGTGGAGGGCCTCCCGTGGAGAGTTAGGGCTTGGGATCGACCTGCTCCGGTGAGGAGAAGATCAGCCATGGTGACCACTAGGGATGGGGCGGCTCGACAAGTGAGAATTTCAATGTTAGCTCACATGTGAGCTCTCGGCCATGGTGTTTTCCGGCGGCACGGTGGCCGGCCGGCTGTGCATGGGTTACCCTCAAGGTCAGGTGGGTCGGGGCTGGAGGTTTGTGCAATCAATCGGCCATGGACATGTGTAAAGGCTTTGATCCAAAGTGGAATGGGGCATGGCTAGATTTGGACCTAAATGGGTCAACCCACCCATTTGGGCTAGGTGCACCACCCAAGGCCTGGTTTTGGCTGAGGGAAAAGTGATTTGGCTCAGCATAATCGGTAGGGTCAAGTCACCATCCAAGCACGATTAGGCTTAAGCATGGTTTAGTGGAATCATGGAAGTGGTTAATCACCTTTAGGAATTAAGGAAAGAGCCTCCTCCTTTTGCCCAAAATGGCATGGTGACATGTAAAGAGGCTCCCATGGCTTGCATATGGCTTGTGCATGGCTCCATGGCTCCATTCGGCTTGGGAAAAGGCTTGGTCAATTTCATAAAAAGGATTTTAAGGATTTTGGATAATTTGGTGGAAATTTGGATGAAGCTTCATTAGAATTATTTGATGATTGGTTTAGGACTTAGGGATGATTTTAATTGAAAATATGATGAGGGGAAATGTCATGTGGGCTTTAGGGTAGATTTGGGCTTTTGAATTTTGAAGGAAATGGGCTTTTAAAATGGTTTAAGGAAAGTGGGCTTTTAAGTTTAAGGATGTGTTCATGGATGGAAATTTTGTAAAGAGGTTGGGCCAAATAATTGTTGGGTTTAGCTCATAGATGTGTCATGAGTGATTTGAAACAAATTGGGGGTGATTTGGATTTGAATTGGGTTGAATTTGGGTTAGGCTTGAGCTTAGGTCAAAAATGGGCCTTTTAACCTCGGGTTGAGTTCGAGTGTGGTTTGGGTCTAAATTTTGGGCAAATCATGTTAGGGTTTTGTTTGTGGGAATGTTAAGGAAGATTTAGAAAAGATTTGAGGTTAATTGGAGTTGAATTGGGTGAGTTTGGGTTAAGTTTGGGTCATGGGTCCAAATTGGGCTTTAAGGCCAAAAGTGAGATTGGATCCAAATGTCAATCAAATTGGACTTGAATTTGGTTTAGATTGGTATTGGGAATGTTGAATTGAAGTTTAGAATTGAATTGGACCAAAATTGGGTCAATTGGATAGGTTTGGTTTAACATTGGGTTCACTTTGGGTTAAAATGGGTCAATTTGGGGGTTTTGACAAAAGTAGGGTAAATTGACAAAATTGGCACATGGTGTAGTTGGACAAAATGAAATTGGGAATATTTGGGATTTTCTGGAATTTTCTGGGAATTTTCTGAATTTTTGGATTTTTTAGGCCAAGAAGGGTATTTTGGGTATTTGGAGGGTATTGGGAGGTATTTTTGGAATTTTTGATATTTTTGGGTATGGATGATCAATTTGAGTGATGTGGAGGTGTTTGAGATTGATCTTGGAAAATTTTGGGTAATTTGGAAATTTTGCGAAAATTTGGGTAATTTCAAGGGTTTTGGGTAGGTTTAGTAGGTGTAGGGTCTCGGGGTCAAAAATTGAAAATTTGGGAAATTGAAGATTGGGTAAATTTAGGTGGAAAGAAATCATTTTGGTTGAGCCATGAAACCATTTCAAGCCCATATGAGCCATGAGAGGACTCATTTGAGGCATTCACTTATGTTGTTCCTAACCTCTCAGCGAGGGCTTAGGGGTTAAGGACCATCCATGTGAATCACCTACATGAGTCGGAGGTCAAGTTGGGTATGGGTGTGGTTTTAGGAAGTGTGTGGAAATGTAGTGTGTAAGTGTAGTGTAAGTCGGTCACCTCACTGGGACCAGGGCCGCAGTGAGCGGTCCCAGGCCAAAGAGTCACTATAGGAACTCATCCTTTAAACTTCCACATTTGATTTCAACCCTCCAGGTGATTAGGGGTCTATAGTCAAGTTTGTGGAGTTTGCGGGGAGTTTAGAAGTGGTTTGAATTTCTAAAAGGTGGGTCCCGATTCTAGTCCTCTAAGATAGTCAAAGGAAAAGCCTGAAGGCTAGATCTTAAATACTTGAGAGAAGAAGGAAGACCTCATCAAAAATGAGGTCAACAGTAGGTGAACCACTAAATTAATTATTTTGTACCATTTGGATAATTGCAGGTTTAAGTTCAAATGAATTAGCAGCTACATCAGGGTTTTGAATAGTTAAATGAATTTCATCTAATGTAGGATTGGTATAATCTTGTAATGTTCTTGGTTGATTGATATTTTCATTTTCAGAAATATTTGTCATTTGTATTAAATTTATAATTTCTTTTTTTTGTTTTCTAATTCTTTTAATTGTACGCTCCAATTCTGAATCGTAAAGTATTAAATTTTCGTTTCTAAATTTTCGCATACAATTTTATAAAATAAAATTTAAAATAGTCTGTTACTCTAGTAAATAATTTCTTTACTTCCCCGGCAACGGCGCCAAAAACTTGACCCACTTTTTAATATGTTTGTAATTTATGCTATAGCAACGACACCAAAAACTTGATTCTGCTTTAATATATATATATATATAATGATTGAATGTTTAATGTGGATTCTAAACAAGTATACGTATTGTATCAAGTAATACAGGGCTCTAGTGGAGTCCTGGTTATCGATCCCATAGGGAAGTTTTTAACAGAATTGTTATCGCTAAATTTAAAGGAATTACTTAATAATATAGTAGACGGAATTTTAAAGTAACTAAAGCAAACTAAAGTAAACTAATGCTTGAAATAAAGTTGATTTAAATAATTCAGAAAAGCATCCTTCTCCTTGTTTTTTAGAAAATTAAGTGAATGATGATTTTAAATAGAATTCTTAAATTGTATTGTGACAAATAGGAGCATTCCTATTCTTTACCCTTTAGTCGAGTGCGAAGAACATTAACTAATCCTATGTTTGATTATCGAATCTGCAGCTAGTTCGGAGGATCTTGTTGCCACTTCGAGCTCCACATTCCCCTCACCTGAGGGCTAACATCTACACTTCAGCTCTCAAACAATAGGACCAAATTGAATATTTTAGTCTGTCACACTAAAATGTCCAATTATACATCCAATAATTAATATTTCTCTATTTATTTGCACCCTCCTTCCAAGGTTTTTGACTTCCCTGAATATTGGATGTAATTTTTACTATAGTTGATAATTCAACATATTTTAACAACTCAATTGGCCAGACTGAAAGTAAATTAAGTTTTAAGTAAAAATTATCACAATTTATTTTAATATATTAGGTACTTCTATTTAATTTCATCAATTCGCATAATTTTCATAAACAATGAGAAATACTAAGAAAACTACTCAGAATGCATGCGAATAACACAAAGCATGGATTTCATTTAAAGTTAACAACAACAATAAACAAATATACTTATCTTAATTTCCTCCCAAGTAGACTCCTTGAAGTTCCTTTAACTTTTCCTTCTAGTACATCAAACTAAATAGCACTCAATTAAACTAATAAACTCACTAATGATAAACAAACTCACTCAGACTCACTAAAATAAACACACAGAAGACTCAAGAGACACTCTAAGACACTAGAATTCGGCCTCTATTTATAGAGGTAAGCAAAGGTCCAAGGGGTGCTTAAACACCTCTTCAAAAAGTGTCCAGGTTCAAAGTAATTGCATTTTGAACTATCTCGCCGTCGGCGGGAAACGATCTCGTCGTCGGCGGGACTTCTAGAAGGTCTTCAAACCGCGCGATCTCGCTGTCGGCGGGCTCGGGCTCGCTGTCAGCGAGGTAGTTATAAATCCTTCGAGAATTCTCCTTAGTAATCTCGCCGTCGGCGTCTCGATCTCGCCGTCGGCGACTTAGTTCAATTTGCATGAATTTCATCCTTTTTGATTCAAATTCGCTCCATTTCATGTTTTTGCTTCCATCACTTATAAATCTTCATTCCTCAGTAAAATAAAGAAAATACCTTTCTTTAAAGTGCAATTTCATCAAAAATAGATATGAATTTCTTAATGAATTTTTCTGTGATCAATAAGAATGCTCCTATTTGTCACAATACAATTCAAAGATTCTATTTAAATTCGTCATTCACTTAATTTTCTAAAAAATAAGGAGAAGTATACTTTTTTCTGAATTATTTAAATCAACTTTATTTCAAGCATTAGTTTACTTTAGTTTGCTTTAGTTACTTTAAATTTCTGTTTACTTTATTACTAAGTAATTCATTTAAATTTAAGTGATACAAATCATTAAAAACTTCCTGTGGGATCGATAACCCGGACTCCACTGTAGAGCCTCGTATTACTGATACGATACATATACTCGCGTAGAATCCACATTATACATTCCAACATAAAATCATATATATATATATATATATATATATATATATATATATTAAAGCGGGATCAAGTTTTTGGTACCGTTACTATAAACTTAATTTGCAAACATATTAAAAGTGGGTCACCCCACTACCATTACCTTCTTGTGATTTCTCCTCCCTCCTTTGACTACCCTTGGTGAGCTCTATCACACCTTTTACGTTCATCATTAAAATATCTACGACCTAATTATCGATGAGCTTCTACCTGTTTGGGAAACGAAAATTTATCCTCTGCAATTATAGTCTGGATGTGATTCGATGTAACGGGATTCCCTGACGAGGCGATTCAACTATTTTGTAGGCTCTGTATGTTGATGAGTTCGTTACTCATATGGGGGACCGCAAAGACTCGCTCTTTGTCCCGTGGCTTAGTAGGAGGTTTGAAAGCATTAAAACATTCCCATGTGAAATAACCATTCTTTGATAGCCTTGTGCTAGTTTTCACTACTAATATAAGCAAAACTCCTTCGAATCAAGAGTATTCTTAGGTAACTCCTAAAATGTAATTAACCAAGTGGGATACGTCGCCTTTGGAGCACTCTAGACCCCAGAATAGGCGAACAAACATGAATCCTTGGTTGTGTCATAGGCATTCTTTCACAAATATTTGGCACAAGCTATTTTGGTTCGATAATATTTAGACATATATGCTTAACCTATCCTAGCAAGGTTTGTCGCATAGAAGTTCTCCACGTTATTTCTCTTATTTTTTTTGGCTTTGTCGTTTGTCCTACTTTTTCAGTTGCGCTTTTTTTCTGATCATTCACATGATCTAGAAGAAAGACTAATTCAAAAAATGGAAGTATATGACGATGGACAAACTATCAACTCCTTTAAAAGTAAAAAAAAGAAATGAAAGAAAACAACACCATTATCGTGACTATAGTGTTAGACATCACTTGCACCGAAATAACCCCATACGTGTTAAAGACACTCAGAGCTCATTACACAGAGGCAACCAGAGGCCATATTTGAAATGGTCTTAATAAAAGATCAGATCATTACCCAAAAGGTTTGCCGCCACGCCGACTCTGGCAACTTTCGAAGGGTGACTTTGTCTTGCATAACATACCTCCTCTACATCTCTTTCACTTCATTCTCCATCAAAAATAAAGGACCAGTGCCCTTAAAGAAAACGAAGAAGGTGGGGGTGGGGGGGTACTTCAGAGCCATTATAGATGACCAAAGACAACCGAAAGAACAAAACAAGAAAAGAAGAAAAACTAAAAGTTCATATGCAGAAACTGGAACGCGTAAAGTAAGAAACAACGATCTGGCTATTTATGGGGTGGACACAGAAAACAAAGTGTAATACAATGATGAGTAACATACCGAGCATCTATTCAATTTATTCAAATGTATTTTTATTTCCAAATAACATTATTACAGATCTAAAATAAAATATATTATGGGTGGATCTTTCAAGGCCTCGGGCAGGATGTATCCTTTCTGAGTCAAGTTTCGGAGGACCTTCTCCTCTCCTATCCTAAGTTGTTCTATTTGGTCGACCTTGTGATGGAATCTGTATAGATTGGTTGTCTTCAGAAATACTCTAAGCTCGTTCACCACCTCTGTTAGGCCATCCCACAAAGCATCAACCTTTGCCTGCAGGGTCGCCACGATGGAGGCCATGAACACCAGAGGAAATAAAACCATCCACACATGATCAGCAATCAGGCCTTCGACCAGCCCCATCAATGAATCAACCCTCGCCGCCAAGTGCTCGTTCCCCTCGGTCTATTGCCCCGCAATTCCGTGGGAAGTCGACTGATGCTCCATTCGCCCCAATACAGTATCAGCAGCGGGCAAGGGAGTGGAAGACTGTTATCCTCCTAAATTGGAAGCTAGCAGGATTCTCGTGAGCTCGGCCTGCAACAGGCCACTGCAGCAACAAACTCCACAGCATCTTCTGTCTGTCAGTAGTCTTGGTGACCCTCTGGCTTAGCCAATTCATCTGCACATGAAATGTGTCAAGGAGCTTTTAAAAATTGGGAACAACCAAGAAAATCTTTACATACTCATATATCAATCTATTGTGGAGATGATTTCCAAACATATTTCTCCCCTTGTTTTGTTGAGAGGTGCCTTTGCCGTCCTACAGCAACGGCTAAGGAGAGACACCAACTTTTGTTCCATCTGGCTTTCTTTCGACCTCCTCGACTCATTCAATAAGCAAGGCCTGCTGGCACCCATGCCTGGCTTAGGAACTATGGTCTCTTGAAGAGGAACCTGCGGCACCTGCCTCTTAGGCTTCCCAGATGAGTCAACTTGATTAGTCGGTGCATGTTCATCCTCAACCGCATTTATTCTAACCTTGATCTTCTTTACATGGATCGAGGGTCCGTAGCCTATCTTCGCCAAAATTTTGGGGTGGTTCTTCCTCTGATTGTCGACCATAACTCAAATTGGCTAATCAAGGAAAAACTATGACAGAAAGTGCAATGCCAAGTCTATGACTTTATTTATAGATCATAGTGGACACATGATTCAATGGGAGTTGAATATTAAATTGACTTTCTTGATCTTAGTATCATTGAATACTAATAGTTTCCACGTCCTTAACGTAGTTGTTACTTTCAAGAAGCAGGAAAATTCGGTGAAATAATATGTATACACTACAATTGTCAGCGCGAATCACAAAGCAGTTGAATGACTCAGACAATGACCAACAACGATGGCATCCTGCCTCCCTTCTGCCAACCGCATGGTAGAAAATCGACTGACACATCATGGTGAAATATTCGAAGGACAGATCACAACGACAGTCCCGACCGTCTAGGGCACAGACGGGAGTCCTTAATCACAGCTAATAGGTCAAACCACCTTGACCACGAAGGACGAGATCGACTTTCGACCAGACACCTCGGCCGACCAACCCATGGTGCGGTCGCCGCATAGCCTGTCACATTGGGCGGTCGGATTTGAGCAAATCGATTGGCCAAGTTACCGTCATATTAAAATTCAAAATTATAATACCCATGTAGTATGAATCCATACAATTAAGTAAAGCATCAAGCGTATTAAGAGCAATTTCCATAACTGCTCTCTCATTTATGTAATTATACAAAATACAAATCTATAAAAAAGAAATAAAAATACAAACAATGAGACTTTTCACCGGTTCTCTCTATAAAAACTTTTGATTGACTATGCACTTTTTCTCGCTTCCTTCATTTAATCCTAAACTTTCGGTGCAGGTTCACAAATGACAATACCGGACTCGACATATTCCAAAATTCTCTTAATTTTTTTTAAAATATTTATTTTACTCCCAATGAAATGTTAGAAATATTCTAAACAACAATTAAGCTCATATTATACTAAATTAAAGAGATTCAAAACAAAGAAAAAAACATGGAAAATCAACTAGTTTCCAACCGAGAAGACAGTGAGCTTGACCAGAGATACGCGGACAAAAGGAGGAAGGGAACAGCATCTTGCTTGTTTAAGCTAAGTAATCTTGCGCTTAATTAAACAAATTGAACTTAATGGAGATTCCCCCGCTACAGCAAAGCCACAGAAAGGAGGCAAATTTCACTACGGGCCTACTCAGGGAACATGAAGCAGATGGATGGAGACAACTAGGCACTTTAAAATCTTTCTTATAATATGTTAATGGCTATTTCCGCAGTCTTCTCCCTCCCCTAACCCCCCTCTCTCTCTCTATAAAGACCCCCCCTTCCCCTCTCTTACTGACACTCTCACCCTCCATAAAAGAGAAGCATGTCGAGCCAGCGGAGCAGGATAACAGAAGATGAGATCAATGAGCTCATCTCCAAGCTCCAATCTCTCCTCCCTGAGTCCCGACGGCGGTCCGTCGGTAGGGTAAGTTAATTTCCAGCCTAAAAATGCTATCTTTGCCTGACTCAAAGGCGCAGCAACTCATGAAATGTAGTTGAATTGCAGGTCTCTGCATCCAAGCTTCTCAAGGAAACCTGCAATTACATCAAAAGCTTACACCGAGAAGTCGACGATTTAAGCGAACGGCTCTCGGGGCTGATCGACAATATGGATGGCGAGAGCGCAGCAGCTGAGATAGTCCGAAGCCTCCTGCGGTCATGAGCTTCATCAATGATCGGTTCATATATATATATATATATATATATGTATGTATGAAGTTCTACATGTTAGTTAAATATAAGCTAGCTAGCTAGCTAGGCGTTGTGATTTGGGCTACGTTTGAACTGTTTGTTGATTTCGATTGAAAATTTAGAGTACTCTGGGGCTTGGCTCGAGTCGTTTCGGCCCCCATTAATGAAAATCGAGCAGCCTCTTTTCTTATGACAAGAATTATCGAGAACTATTATGGTATTCATGCGTTTCAGATTTTTATTTATATTAGAGAACAATTTGATCTTTTGCCCCTTCAAAATTATCAATTTTGTCTCTTCTGAAATATCACTTTGTCATTCATTATCCTAACCCTTACCATGTTAGGTTTGAGCGGTAACTTGCTTCCCTTAAAAAAGAAAAGGTCGGTTACGCCACTACAAATTGGTGGTATTAGAGTGATATCGGATTGATAATGTGATGAATGCCATATATTCGTACCTATCATATTCTCACATAATATTTATTTTTTGAAGATATGGGGGAGATTGGGTTAGTTTATATTTATAGTGAAATGAAGAGAGGTGGAGTCGGTTTCTGAATCTTGCCTTGCTAGAGCAGGGTTGGATCTCACGGTGCAGAGTGGGCCAGGGAAGATTAAAGTTGTGGGGAGATGCGTGGGGACCACCGACGGCGACCTGGTGTGGCTGCTGAACGCGACACATGGTGGCCGGTGGTCCCCACGTGGGCCCGGTTGAGAAGTTGGTCCCTTCTTCAATCATCTCTTTCTCTCTCTTGTAAGATGTTAGTTGAGGCGACGGTTAGATCGGAGGGCTGACAGTAACGGTGATATGACGGCCAGTGGGGAGCCCCTGAAATTGTTTGTTTCAGAAATAATATAATTTTTAAAAATTTTTTATGGTCAGTGTATTTGCCACTGAATTCTTATATATCTACATATCTAATACCGAAATTTTAATTTTTACATCTATACCACCTAAAATTTTCACATCACTTCAAAAATATCAACATCTTAACTTGCAAAAGTTAAAATATATCGTTAGGTTATTAGAAAAGATGGTATATTTATAAAAAATATAATCTTGGTGTTTGTTTTGTAAATACATAAGAACTGTTAAGAAAACGGAATTTGTATTTCTTCACTTGATATTCAATAGTACAAAAAAGAATGGTATTTATATAAGTATTCTAAAATTTAGAAAAGAAAAGAAAGTAAATTAAGACGATGAAAATAAGCTCATACATCAAAGATACGAAATCAGATGCTAATTACACTCACATTATGATAATTAACGTCATCGATTTATTTCGATAATCGTATGTAACGTTAACCAAGAGTGCAGTATGTATATCTTTCAATTGAAGTAAATTATCGAGTAGAGTTGAGAGTTATTTATCAGTAAAATAACACAATATTTATATATTGACATATCTCACACCAATTTTTTTATATATAGATAAATAACACTTAAATCTTAATAAATAATATTATTTTATTTTTTAAAAAAAATTAAATATGTATTTCCATGCATAAATTTAAAGTATTATAATCAAAATATTATGTAAATATGAAAATTTAGCTGTGAGATAAGAAAGCAAGTGGAGACATATAAATGCAGTTCTCACTCTGTCTATATATATAGATAGGAGAAATCAATTAACGCAATTGGTAAAATTCAACTAAAGAAGAAGGATACAATTTTTTTCTTCTTTATATGAAAGTGATAGTTGAGGTTGCTAATATAACAAATGCAAATAAGTTTGAAGCCACAAATTATTGACATCATTGTTGCTGTCAATAGTTTCATTACCAAAGATGTTAAAGCTGCCATTTTTAGTATGAGGAAAGGATGATGATATACAGTTTTGAATTATCAATGTTTCTTCTCTGGCCTTCCAAACGGAGCGAAATTATATAAAACAAGCAGCATTTTAATGATATATGGATGCAATCTGCTATATATGAGTGGAAAAATTGAGTTTTGATGTATTTTTTTAATTGCTATATATGCAACCTGCAATATTTAAGACTTTATTACAACAACCGCAACAATGACAATAAGTCTTTATCTTACTGAGTGGGGTTCGCTGCATGAATCCTTTTACTCCATTGCCTCCTATTAAGTGGCAAATTTTCATTTAATTCTAATAGATTAAGATTATTTTTTAACATCAGTTGAAGCTAAAACATCTGCTCTCCTAACTGGATTATTAGATGGTCGACATTTAATGTGACCAAATCATATAAGACAGCTCTCTCTAACCATTAGAGCTACACGAACCCTATCATGGATATATTGATTTTGCACTTTGTCTATAAGTGTAGAGCCACTCATCCGCTTAAGCATTCTCATCTCAGCAACACTTAACTTTGCAGTAAGCTTTTCTTTTAAAGGCCAACATTCTGCATCGTTGTGCATTCTAGATCTCACCACCATCTTATAAAATTAAATTCTAAGAGCAAGAACGAGATAGAGAACTAGATATCATTAAATGTCATTAATAACTAGTTTAAAAAATACTCAAATGGATTCATTTGAATAGAGAAAGTATTCAATCGAGCTATATAGGGAAGCAATGCAAATGAAAACTGCTTCTGATGATAATTCTGTAGAGATTTTATGTGAGTTTTATCGTTTCTGGATTCATATTATAATATTTGCATAGATTTATATTTGTGTGTGCATGTCTACACAAAAATATATATGTATATATTGATAAACGTGTGCAAATTTAGAGATGAATGAGAGAAGAAGCAACCAGATAGAAACATAATTTGGGGGATAGGCACTACAGGAATTTAGGCTTTTTCGACGGCTAAAATCTATCAGTTGTTATAAGAAAAATCGTCTTTTTTAATGTTAGAGATGCTTTATTGACAAAACTTTTAGGTAAAACGATTCTCGGTAATTCTAAAACCAACCGATATTTCGACAGTATAAATATACCAATGGTTATCCGAAGATTAATGTTGCGTTATTTTTTGAGAAAATTGGAGACTTTGATAATCATTGCTTGGTATTACCGATGGATCGTCCGTCAGTAATAGTCATGGCATACACGTCAGAAAATTGCCGCACTTGTCGGTTTTTTAAAGTAGGTAAAACTGTCGGTTATGCATCGTTTTTATAAATGATGGGTTAACTGTTGGAAAAGTAACGCACACGTCGTTTTTTTACACAGGTAAAACCGTCAGTTAAGAGTCGTTTATGTGATGTTTTTTATAACTAATGGGTTAAGTGTCGAAAAAGTGTCGCGCCCGTCATTTTTATGTGACACACCCTATGCCGTCGATTATGTGTCAATTAGATATCGGTAAAAATGTCTATCGGCTAGCCATCGGTTTTGTGTTTGGAACCATCACAATACTGACACGCAAAACGGATTGTAAACTGTCAGAAACTTGTAACATAAGAAAAAGATAAATTCTTTCTTTGGTATTTACATTACCACACCAGTTATCACAACATTTAATATACAATTATAAGCATTTAACAAAGAAATATGGATGTCAAATAGTAAATTATCCAATCAAATAATGAAATAAATAAAATACACTTACTCTAAAATATAAACAACACTATTCACAGAAAAAAAATAAATGTTCAAATGTACAAAAAAAAGCCCATCTTAATCATCCTCTTTTAACTCATCAATCTCATCCTCATCATCCTCCGCTGCTTTCTCCTCCTCCAATGTTGTCGCTGCCTTGTTACGCTCCTTCATCCACTGTTGGAAGGAATTCAACTCAGCCTTTTGTTTGGCCTCCAGTTCTAACCTCATCTGAGAGAAGTGGACCTCCATCTTGGCATAGAATATCACAACATCTGTGGAGATCTTCTCATCCTGTGCAGCAGGCAAACCCCTGCAACTCGAGCCCGTAGACTTGACCCTTATTCTTCCCTCCAACTGACTCCCTCCAAGGATCGTACTTGGAAGGATCACACTCGCGAATTGTAATACCTCCCAAGTACGCCTAGGATAGGCTCTCCTTCAGCTGCTGAAATCTCTCGTGCAAACAAAAGTAGTTGCATTCTGTTAGAGCAAACATGTATTAACATCAAACTACTTTAACTCGTCAACTACTTGGCTTCTGTCGTTGATCAAGGCCTGTTCAGACCGCCTCTTGTGGGTGCACTCATGTACATTGGCGGCGGAGGGCTCTCATCCAATCTCCACAGTCCGTCCATAAAATGAAATAGTTAAAATACATCTTCGAACTATATAAAACCTTATAGAATAATAAATCTTAACATCCCCTACTTCTATTTCGTATGTGGGAGTGCCCACCGGTGTACTTGGAAGGGCCCATACTTCCACAGCTCGACTGCCTGTTCTGCTTTACCTACACCCTCTTTTTTTGGTAGTCTGGAGAATCTCTGACCCTAAGAAGCATGGCAAACACATCCTCTCCCAGCCAAAGAGGACGTTGTAACGATTTCCAGATATCACCAAACATGTTTCGGAGGCGATCACTGCTCTTGCACTCAAAGTTGGGTCGGATGTGCATCTCGTGCTCATGGCGCCAGAAGAATTGTTTCTACAAATATTACTGAGATTTTGTTTGATTGATAAATAATTAAAACAAATTAAGTTATTAATGAACGACACTTACCGCAAAATCCTGAAACCAAAGATCTAGAATGACCATCGGGAACTCCTTCTATGATAATTATGTTGAGTCCTACATGCTCTGAATGATATTCCAAATGGCATGAATATTCTTGGTCGGGGGGTAGAACCTTAAAACATCAATTGTTAGTTTTATATCCAATTAAAAAAATAAAAATATTACTGACAATATCTTAAAAAAAAACTTACATTTTACTAACAGACTCGATGAATTGCTGCATGTAGACTTCTGCAGGGTAGAGGCAGCGTGACACTCTGATGCACTCAAACCCGTTGTAGTCGAGGTAGAGGTAGGAGTGGGGGTAGGGCTCGGGTGGGGTTGGTGTATTAGGGTGGTGGCGGAGGCGTCGATGGGGGTGAGGGTGGGGGTGGTGGCGAGGGAGTGGCGAGGGTGGTTGTCAGAGGAGGGGGGCGGGGGGAGGGATGAGAGGGTGGTGGAGTGGGTGTCAAAGTCGAACGACCTCTCCTAACATTCTTCTTCATCAAATAGCATTGTGCTCCATGCCCCCAAGAGTGGGGAGAGAGACCGTCCCTGTCTCAAGTCGACATCTGTAACAAAGAGAATAAATATTATTAATTAATGTGCATAATACATACTATGTAAAAAATAAAAATAGAACAATACATAATAAACATAAAACACATGAGTATGCAGTAGACAGGTAGATGAAACTGTAAAATGCAAGATACAAATACTAAAACCGAAAGCACAAAACTATGCAATAAACCGAAATGCAAAATTCAATGAAATCTACAATAAACTCACTATCTTATTCAACATCTTCTGAAGAGTGAACGGAGGATGTAGTCGTGATCTCTTCTTCAAATTGGAGTTGTGCTGATCACCGAGATTAATATTTTCGTATTTGCCCTTAGTAACCTCTAGATTGAGCTCTTCATCAATTGCATCATGTAGAAAACATAAATTTATCATTTCAGTTTCTTGATGGGCGAGTTAAATGTTATTTTGATTATTAATGGTGGCTCTTGATTTACTTGAAATGACAATCACCCAATTAACTTTATGTCTTGCTCTATAAGGATATCGAAGATAGTAAACCTGATTCGTCTGTCGCGCTAGAATGGAAGGATCATATTTAGCATATCTTCTATTCACTTTTTACTTCTGTGATATTATATATTTGTTTTACCCTTGTTCTACTATTATGAATAAGATCAAACCAAGTACTTTTGAATAGGAATACACTTCCTCTAATTGAGAATGTATAAGATAGTTCAACAACTTCTTACAGAATCTCATGATAATCTATCTCATCGTCTGACTTATCATTTGCTTTAACACAAATAATTGAATTAAAAGACTTTTTTCTTCAAACCAAAATCTCGTATGAAACATGTATCATTTACATCGTAAATTTGTTAGATTTTCACAATGTATATAGGTCCCCAAGCAAGATCTATCAACCCATAATCTGTCACTCCATTTCTCCAATCATGAATTTATTAATTTATACATAAAAATTCATGTTTTAATAAA
This sequence comes from Papilionanthe hookeriana x Papilionanthe teres, assembly GCA_022702705.1. Classification (NCBI taxonomy): domain Eukaryota; kingdom Viridiplantae; phylum Streptophyta; class Magnoliopsida; order Asparagales; family Orchidaceae; genus Papilionanthe; species Papilionanthe hookeriana x Papilionanthe teres. The sequence goes on along the minus strand of CM040436.1, from coordinate 22,830,710 downwards.
AATCCTCATGTCACATGAGACATGTTGTACTCTGTTTTGATTTTTAGTATTCCAAAAGCTACATATAACTCAAAATGAGACGTGCAATCATCCTACAGTTGTGTTTAAGCAACATTCAATAAATCATAGAACGTATGAGCCTAAGGGATTGGTGCCTCCTCCTGCAGCACTTGGCTCGCATAATGATGTCTTATTCTATCAAAGATCATTTCTTCAAATATGTTTGAGTCAAATCCAGGTGGAGGACCATAACTCGTCGAAGGAGCGAAGCTGATGTTGTACGATTAATTTCCTCATGTGAAGTCCAAATCCAATAATCTGGCTGAAATCACTGACGATATAGATTTTAACTCACTTCGTCACGCATTAGGTATGCTCGATTTCTTTGTTTCAAACATTTCTATTGAAACCTAACCTCACATTAGTAAACCGACGGTTAAGAAGTAGTTGTCACAAATTCCTCAACAATGTTCGAGAACTCCAGGGTGATTCCTTTTTTATCCAGATAAAGTTTGATGTACATCCAAGGTCTCTATGTACAAATATTCATGTGTACTTTCAAATATCAAAATAATAAACATATGATAAAATGCATTTAGCTGAAAATATTGTATTTAATTATTTAAATAGATTTACTGATTAATTGCTAACAAATGATGATGAAACCTGACAATAATCAACACATTTTTAAAAAAGTGAACGTTTTAGATAGCTTTGAAGTCGAAAAGTTAACAGTCTGCTAAGGGTGTTAGGTCTGCCGAAGACTAATTATTGACAAACATTTATACATTTTTTCCTCTAATCTTGACTGTCAGTATAACTCTTTCACAAGTATATTTTTTTTCACATTTTCTCTACAAGTGTAAAGCCACTTATCTACCTTGGTATTCTTGTCTCAACAAGTATTCTTGTCTCAACAACTATTACTAGACCACTTCCACATCATGCTTTAAGAATCTAGTTAAAAGTTGCGGGCGACAATGATGCATAGATTTATGATTGTCTCTTCACTCGAAGACAAAATATGAAAGAAATATATATCTACAAAGGCTAGTATAGCTACAGTGACATGCAATATTAGAGGGAGTCGCCCTAATATAATGAGAATCAATGTTTGACCAATAATGACTTTCGATGAAACTAAACAGAACTAACTTTACTAAAAAGTCAAACGATCTGACTTGTAGTAGATCTAATTTTCAGATATAATATTGTCTGCCACCATAGCTACACCAAACCTTGCACGATTTTATTTCTTTCACATTTTCTTTTCCAAATGGAAAGCCAATCATAAGCATACTCATCGCCAAGAACCCCATACATGATTCACTGCACACTTGAAAAAATGTTCTTAGAACGAGATATTTCAAATGATGTAAGAGTTTTCACTGTATTCTCAAGTGTGAAGTCTAATTTCCAAAATCAGAATGAGAAATGACATCAAAATCTAAGTTGTCAGTTCCAAACTAGAATATCATTTCAAAATCTAATTTGTATTACCAAAATGAGAATTAGGGCAATGAAATTTAGATTTTGATGTGAATTTTCATCATGGAACTGACAGATTAGATTTCGAAGTGAATTTTTACTATGGTTGTGAAAATTAGACTTCACACAGGAGGATGCATTAAAAACTCTTAAATCTTATGAAATATTTCCTTCTAATAACATACTTTTAGGTGTGCAGTCAATCGTGTAAGGGGTTGTGGTGACAAGAATGTTTAGTTAAATGATTGGTTTTACAATTAGAAACAAAATATGAAACAAATATGCCCATGGTAGGGTTAGAGTAGCTACAGTTGTAGAAAATAGTAGAAAGAGATATAATTAAGTCTAAATAAACCACTGAAATTACTTTTCTTAATACGAACAACAATTACTGCTCGGAAATTGCCTGATTTTAATTTTGACTCGGATTTCTTTAGAACCGACAACAGTTAAGCTCGAAATCAAAATGCTAACAACCTACTGAGGCTATTAGGGCTATTGGAGATCGATAATCGAGAACATTTATCAATATTTTATCTCTAATCTTTTTTGTCATCATAGTTACATCAACTCATTCACATGTATATTTTTTTCACATTTTCTCTACAAGTGTAAAGCCAGCGATCATTAAGGTGTTCGCAATTGGCTTTTCATTTGGAGACAAATATGAAACAAATATATCTGTGAGAGGGATGGTGTAGCTACAGTGACAAAGTATTAGAGGGAGATGCCTTAAGCAATTACGAGTCAATGTTCGAGTGTTTAATGATCATCGACATAACTAATAATACTAAGATGTTAAACGATCTGACTTTGAGCCTAGATGATGGAGGTTCCCAATAAATCTGATCCAAAATTTTGGCTTATACCTTGGCGTATTTATTTCAGCTCAAGTTTCATGTACGGCTCAAACTTGGAATCAATTTCAGAGCGATTATGATTTTTTGAACTAAATCCTATTCCAGATTTGGCATTTACATCTAGATTTGATAATTATGGATTTGTTGGATTTATCAAAGCTTATTAAAACTAAATCCTACTTTCAACCGAACAATCCCTTAATCTAAAGGCCAACATTCAGCGCCATAGAACATTGTATGTCTCACCACCATCTTATAAATTTTTTCTTTAAGTATGAGCAATATTTCCTCACACAATATGTCAGATGCCTTCCTCCACTTCAACCAACCAACTTCAAATATAGTAATCACTTCCCCATCTATACCACCTAAACTTTGAACAAGAGACCCAAGATATCTAAAACATTCGCACCTTTTAATGATTTGATCACTCGTAGTTACAACTCTGCCACTATAGCTACTAACACTAAAATTACATTTTATACATTTAGTAATAGATCTATTGAAATGAAGGCTTTTAGACTCCAATTTTGACATCCATAAATTAAGAGGGTGTTTGGTATGATCTTTTTAATAGGATATAAGTTTGATTTAACTAAAATCAAGCTAAACACCAAACATAAGTTAGATAAATCCGTCGTTAAGTTAAATCCAATTTTGGTTGTTCCTTTTACTAAATCCAGATTTACTAAATCAACTTATTAGTTAGATTTAACGGATTTAGCATAGGAAATAAATATTTCAAATAGTCTTATGCAAAACACCTCCAATGGATTTAATTGGGTTTAACCTTTATTGAACCAAACACTCCAAATATATTAGCCTAACACCTTAATTTATCCCACAACCTTTAACTTCTCTAAATCCTGTAAATAAATCCCATAAGTCCCACTTCCTATGGGATTTTGTAAATTCCATATTTAAGGCAAAATGAAGCAAAAATGTGATTTAAGAACTTGTAGAATTTACATAGGCATTTTTTTGTCATTTGGCATGATTTAGCTTGAATCCAACATAAATTATGTACATAATATCTCCTACACATCAAATGGATTTAACTAGATTTAACCTTAATTGAGCCAAACATCATTTCAGATTTAATAATATTTAGATTTAATAAATTCATATTTAACATATTTTAATAAATCCTTTTGAACTTAAATCCTAGTTGCAGCCAAATAGTCCCCTAGTCTCATCCACAAGAAGGATATCCACCATAAAAAGCATACATCAAAGAACATCCTCATGTAAATGTCTAGTAAGAGTATCCATAACAAAAGCAAAAGGACGACTGGCCATACTTGTGAGAGTCGCAGCAGTGAAGTCACCGGAGCTGGGGTCACCAAGGTGCGGTCACCGGGGCGCTATAGTTGCATGGAGAGGTGAGGGGAGGATTAGACATGGTGAGAGAATAAGACCGAGGGAGAGAGGATTAGGACCATGCCGGGGCGTCACAATTTCGTTAGTATAAAAGATTCTTTCCAACGGCTTACAAACAACATAAAATTCTTCGGTTGTTAACATTAACAACATTTTCCGTCACTTATTAAAAAATCTCGTCGGTTAACATCCCACCGAATGTCAGGTTCGTAAATAACCGAAAACAAGGTCGTCAATTATTATTTGCTTATAACCGATGGTAAAATATGTCGGTAATAATAGCAAATTATAGGAAACAATTTAATTTTGAAAACTGACAGCATGTCCTTTTGTTATGCCGTCAAAAGTAACTCATCGCATAAACCATCACAATACCGTGGAAAACAGGACATTTTTACTTGCATAAGTTTAGACTGTCAATTCTACCGTCGGTTTTAGCACATTTTCCTATTGTCAGAGTTTCATATTGCAATAACAATGAGAATAATTTACATAATAATTATCTAAGTAAGAAAGAGAGGAAATAAGAAAATTTTAAACTACCTTTAAATAAATAATAATATTTCTAATATCCTCTCTCTAACTTGAGAGTTTGCTAAATAAAAAATGAGAACTTAAAAGGAGTGTGAACCTTGGTATATGATTCTACAATCCGCATAGTAGAAGAGATATAGGGCAAAGTGATGGTGTCATTATGGAACTGATGATAAGTGAAATGACAATCAATTTCGATGTGTTTTGTGTGCTCAAGAAAAATAAAATTGAAAGTGATCTGAATAACATTGATATTATCACAAAAATGGGAGTTGGGTCAAAAAGAAAGACCACCATATCAAGAAGCACTGCGAGATTTTTGCATATTAGTATTGGACTAATTCAACACTAAAATAAAGATAATTCGACGCAAATCGGTTTTAGCATTGGATATTTGATCCACAAATAAATCAGAGCCGGTAATACAATTAATGTTGAAATAGTCTGACACTAATTCTTTGTGTCGGCCTTTGCATCTGCATGTGTCGACATTAAGCGGATTTGATGCGCCTCGTATCATAAATGTTAACTATGGACTTTGAGTACACCTTTGGCGAACGTAATTAGCACCGCGTTTTACATTAACTAAATCTATCGGAGATCATTTAGTCTAAAAAATTATAGAATTGTGAAGAAAATTATCGAAGGTTTTACCGTTGAAAATTTTCGAAGCAAATCTGATGTAGACTTGTAGCAACTTGCACATAATGAATACCAAACTTGTAAATATGTACTTATCCACCAGCACAACACATAATCTGTGCACAAACAATTACAATGACTAAGCTATACGAGTAAAACTTCACATTGTTGCACATAATCCAATCACAAATTACAAATAATATGTCACATGCAAAATAAGTAAAAAAGTACATATAACCCTTATGGGGCATCTTCCTAAGCATCCTCTCTCTCCTCTCTTTTCCGTATTCTTGTCCACGGAACTCAAGGACCACTTGCCATGATGATTTGCAATATGCATTGTCAATCATGATAATGTATTCTCGACTCGTTGGTTGTACTCAAGCACAATAAGTGACGCACTGGCAAGCTCCTCTTGCTATTGATAAAATGACCTCTAACTGTCGTGGGGAGCACGGGAGCGCTCAGCCTAAATTGAATCCATTTCGCTCCTAGGCCGTAAATCTAAAATATGAGAATTTCCTGTAATATGTGTGAGTCGAATATACACTAGCTTGTACTCTCTTCGATCTCTTAAAGAAAAGAGAAGCACTATAATGTAAACTATCTCAATTGCAAATCCAATAAATTTATTTTTGGAAAAACATGATGCATTAGAAATTAAATGAAATTTATTTTATATTCATTTCAAAATAAATTCAACTACATTTAATTTTCTTAAGATAAAAAAAAAATTTGATGTGTATGATATATTTTTTTCTAATATTTAATTTCCCACTATAATATTATGTGACTCATTTTCTTCTCTAAAAGTTTATAGCTTTTGTTAAAAATCAAGTTAATCCAATAAATCTTCTAAGGCTCTAAAGCTTAATAATAGCTATGGACCACGTTTATTATGATAAATATAAATAACATTAATTTCACTTATCTAAACAACTAATTTTGAAATATTTTACTTCTTAGGTTTATTTAATTAAATTAATAGCTAAAATAAAAATAAAAATAATTGAACAAATCATATAGTAATGATTGATAAGTGACATTATCACGCGTCATGTGTATATGGATTATGTAATGATTAGAATGAAACTTTATAATAATAACTTCCATCCCATTCCATATCTCTTAATAGGGGGACACGCGTAGAAATATGCAATTGATATTTAGTACCCTGTAATTAAATTTAATAATTCTATAATTGCTATTAATTAGATTGAAAAATTGAATATTATCTTTATCTTATAAGTATTTAATAGATTACCTTTAAATCTTTTTAGGACGAAGGGTCTCGTATCAGTACACATATACAGTTCGATAAAAATTTTATTTTTAATAGAGAGATTGGCCAATAAGATCCGAGAAAAATCTAAAGAAATATCTTAGATGCTTAAAAAAAATAAAAAATATTAAAAAAAAAAAAAGTAAATTTGGTTATTTTTATGAGGAAAAAATCAGTTTTTTTATTCTAATCTTTTTACTTTAAATGAATATAAATTTATTGAAAACATGAAATTTATCCATTTTTTTATATAAATTTAATTATGTATTAGTCTTCTTAGTTGTGACCTCAAAAAATAAAACTTAAGAGTTCCATTTGAAGGAAAAAATATTACATTAGGACTCCAGATACAATAGTGGGGTGTCACGTGTCAAGTCGGCCCCAACATCATACATTTTGACCAATAGTGTATGACACATGACGCTCCACCATTGGACTCCGGACGCAAATTGCATCAGGAATCCTAACTACTAGGATAAAAACCTAAGAAGTAAAATATTTTAAAATCTCCATAAACCCCCATTTTTTTCAAACAATACCAAATTCAAATCTTATTAAATTTATACACAAAAACTACAAATCATCAAAGAGACGATTCTCACAATCCACACACACCACCAAAAAAAATAATAAAAAATAATAATTCTATTCATGGCGATCCAACCACCGGGCAGATACCGAGCGGAGAAGGCAGGACCGGCTTTGAAAAGATCAATCCATAACTAACGACAGCCGTCCGATCATGATCCCAAGCACTTGATCCCTCCCCCCTCCCCTCCCCTATCCGTAGATCTTCCTCCCTGATCCTCACCACCTGGTTGTGCAGCACCTTCCGGCTCACCGGAGAAATCGAACGGTTCTCCTTTCTCTGATCAACAGCTGCCATCGTCATCATCGTCTACAGCCATTAGCTTTGCGCGCGGGGGTTATAAACCGGAACTTCCGGTTTCGGTACGTCATCTGTGGCGGTACGTGTGCGGCCGGCGAAGAGAGAGGGTACACGTGTACGGTGTGATTGGGAAGCTGTTACGTTGACCAATGAGGTGGTTGGTCTTCAAGGTCACGCAACCAGTTCGTGGAAGCCACGTCAGGGGTAAGCGGGGGGATTATTAATTGACTAATTTGGTCTCGATTGTTTGTGTTAATTACGAGAGTGGCAGCCGTCGACTTGGCTGTTAATTGGTCGGAGCGACGTTATATGGTTCGGGGTAAATTCGGGAAAAAGAAATTTTATGGAGCTCTTTGAAGCCAATAGAAAAGTGGATTTTTTTTTCTAGTGGTGTTCTGCTGACCAGCAGGAACATTTTAACTATGCGTGATGTGGATTTATGTTGGTTGTTCACATTACTATTCAAAGTGGAGAATAATATATTTAGACGGTTTTTAACATGTTCACATTCGGTTTGTGGCCATCGTAGCGAACGCCATCTATAAAAATTTTTTTCTTTTTGGTGGAATAGCGAGAGACGAACGTCTTCCTAAATTAGAAATGACTTATCTTAGAAAAAATAGATATCATGACATAAGACACGTTAGTAATAAGTTAATAGAGCTCACATAAACTTATGAATTCAACAATTAAAATCTTCTTCAACATTATAATTTTTTTATGTCTAGTGCCTCACTAATCCCTCAATCATTTCTCGGGACGTTATTGTTTATTATAAATATAAAAAAGAATGCTATTTTTTTTTTAATAAAAGAGCGCATAAGACTCAATTTTATTGCTCCAATAAAAAATTACAAAACCGGGAAAAAGGTCCCAACACACGCACTACAAAACCACAAAAAAATAAAAGACTTGGTCTTTTTTCCAAAAAAAAAAAAAAAACATACAAATCACACGACAACCACACAAAACACATTAATTGTCTAACGCAAAAACAAAATTTAAGAAAACAGGGACAACATTAGAAATTATAGGTTTTTGCAAATGAGATCCAAATTTAGCAAGTCAATCAGCCACCAAGTTGTCTTCACACCTTGTATGAGTCCAAATAACATTCATTCCAAAGAATCAAAGCCTTAATCTTTCTAATCAGTAAAACAATACTCCAATGACGAGTGATAGTTTGAAAGAAAAATATTACAAATACTTAAAGAAGTCGGCTTTAAATAAATATTCAACCAACCCCTATGTCGAGCAATATAAAGAGCAAATATTAAGGCTTCCGCTTCAACGAATTAAAGGAGACAGAAGACAAAGTGGAGCGAAGAAACTGCGTAATAGCAATACCATTCCAAATACGACATATACCACCAATACCAAACTTTCGAGTTATTCCAAGCAAAGATTTAGTATTGATCTTTATAAAAGGAGCAGGCGGTTCGCACTAAGAAACGATCATTATAAGATCTATTTGTAAAACTCAAACGAAGGTCGAGGTTATTAGCTATAACGAATAACATAGGTATTACTAGTAGAGCTTAATGTCATAAACCGATAAACATTTACGGATATAAGTAAGTTTGTCCATTCACTCGAAAAGAATTTATATTAATACCATCGAACTTAACATTATTACAAGTAATCCAAATAAACCACACAATAATAGAGGGAATAATACTAAGAAAGGAGTGATGTTTATTGTTCCAGTCCCTAAACATATCTAAAATAGAATTATAACCATGAATTGAATTTAACCGGCCACATAACGCAAAAACCATTTTCCAAATATCAAAAGCAAATTTGCAATTAATAAAAGTGTGCATAATTGATTCTTCCTCATTCTTACATAAATAGCATTTAGAAACAATTCTTAAGCCTTTAAGCTTAAGAAGATCATCAATGGGAATGCAATTGTGTAAAAGTCTCCAGGTAAAAAAAGAAATAGATGGCTTGAGCCATTTATTCCAAAGCCACGCAAGATCTAAACAATCAGGAGCTAAGTCAATAGCAGCAAACGTTTTAGTAATAGACTCACCAATCTTGTCTTTAATTTTAGGCATATCATATCTGACATTAACTAAAGGAATGTTAGATATGAAAATAAGCATCACTTCGATTAACCACATTCCTTAATTTAGCCAAATTCCAATCGAATCCTCCCGTAAATCATTAACCTTAAGGTTAATATCATAAGGCCCACCATAATCGCTAGCAAGAGGGCCCATACCGGTCCAATCATCATACCGTAAAGATATATTACCATAACCAATATCCCAAAGACATTAAACTTTCCACCGTATTAGTAGACTTTCAACATCTCTTTCCATATATAAGAATCAGTATTGGCAGAAGTAATGGATAATGGATGTGAATTACCACAATACTTAGAAGTAAGAAGAGAGGCCCAAATAGAGTTATTTTCTCTAAAATGAAACCATAACTTGATAAAGTTGTATTTAATAGAAGCAGTAATTCTACGAAAACCCAATCCACCATTAGAAATGGGCTTACAAAGTTTTTCCCAGCTCTTCCAATGCAAACCTTTCTTACAACAGCCATCCCATAAAAAACTTTTAAATAAAACCTCTAACTTCTTAATAATAGTAAGAGGAACATTCATAACCTGAATAATATATAAAGGAAAAGAAGTAATAATGCTTTTCAAAAGAGTAATACGCCCACCAAAAGACAAAATTTTATTCTCCTAAGAATGAATTCTCTTCCTAATCTTATCCACAAGATCAGTAAATAGAGAAATCCTTTTAGGATTCTTGTCCAAAATAAAACCAAGATACTTAATAGGTAAGGAAGCCGAATGACATGAAGTAAAATCCTCAATCCAATTCAGCTTGATATTGGAAACAAACTTAGAACCATAAAAATAACATTTGGAAGAATTGAAATGTAAGCCAGAGGCTTTTTAAAAATGACAAATAAGCTTCCAAATTTTCTTAATAGACCTTTTATTAGAATTAGTAAAAATAATCAGATCATCAGCATAACATAAATGAGAGATACTAATATTACCTTTATGCGCATAGTTAAGGGAAGGATTATCCTCATAAAGCTTACTAATACTCCTAGAAAAATAATCAAAAACAAGAATAAACAGATAAAGAGAAAGTGGATCCCCTTGCTTAATGCCCTTAGAAGCCATAAAATGCCCATTAGAATTACCATTAATAAGGAGAGAATAATAATTATTATTATTAATTCTGTAAACAAGTTTACAGAACTGAATATTAAAACCATGAGCCTTTAACACATGAATTAAAAACTACCACCTGATAGAATCAAAAGCTTTCTTAATATCCATTTTGAAAATAACATTTCCATCTCTTTTACTTTTGTCAATATCAAACAAAAGTTCCTGCACAGTATAAGCATGATCACTAATATTCCTACCTTTAAGAAAGGCAATTTGATTCAGAGAAATAACCTTTCCTAAGACATTCTGAATTCTTTTAACAATAATCTAAGAAATGATTTTAGAAATAACAGTATTAATACTGATAGGCCTAAAAGAATTCCAAGTATTAACATCATGCTCTTTAGGAATTAAAGCAATATTAGAACTTCTAAAAAATTTAGGTAAATCAATGCCACGAAAAAAGTCCTGAATAGTACCAACAAACTCAGTTTTAACAATATCCCAACAGTGCTTGTAAAATTCAACAGTAAAGTCATCAAGACCAGCAGCCTTACCATCATCCATATTATCAAGCACGTTCTTAATCTCCATGGAAGAAGGCACATAAGTGAAATTCATAAGATGTAAATTCTCAGATTGAGGAAACACATCCAAATTAATCATATCAAGAGGATTATTATCATTAAAGAATAAATTAGAGAAATAATTGACACCATCATTAATAATATCATCCTCATTAGTTAAAACATTACCATGAATATCTCTGATAGCCGACATAAAATTTCTATTCCTTCTATTCTTAATGCAAGCATGGAAAAAGGAGGTATTTCTATCACCATCCATAAAATTACTTCTAGAAGCCTTCTGAGCATAAAAGCTCTCTTCAATATTAATGACATTAGTAAGATCTTTCTGACCTTGAGTAAAAAGATCAAGGTTAATAATATTATGATGATAAAGAACCTCCAGATCTTTAACTCTAATCTCAGCCTCATTAACCATTTTATTGATATTGCCAAAGACAGACCAATTCCAAGATCTTAACTTGTTAGCAAGATGCTTATGCATATACCAAACCTTCTGCTCAGAATTGGGAGCCATATAAACAATATTATTAAAAATCTAGTTCTCTCTAACATAATCCAAAAAATTAGGGTGTTGAATCCAAACATTAAGAAAACTGAAATGATACGTTTTTTTATACAACTTATTAACAACCTTTAATAAAATAGGAGTGTGATCAGAAGCATTAAATGCAAGATGCAAAACTTCAAAATTAATAAACCTATTACACCAATTAGAGTTAGCAAAAAATCTATCAAGTCTTTCAAAAACACTACCCCTATGTCATGTAAAAGAATTACCAGAAAACCCTAAATCAAAAAGCTCAGCCTCAAGAATAGCATTATTGAAATTAGAAATAAGATTAATATGAGGGGAGAGACCACCTTTCTTCTCATTTATAGCAGCAACAATATTAAAATCACCACCAACAAGCCAAGGAACACTCATAGGACCAATGGAATTAAGTAAATTCCATAAAATCTGTCTATCATGCTTAGTACAACCAAAGATAAACAATAGAAAAATGAAAAGAAATATCTAAGTAAGAAATATAAACAAGAAGCAATTGAGCATGATTAATAATCACATCAACCTTAATAAAGTCTTTCCAAATAAACCATATTTTGTTGTTAACATTAGCAGTTAACTGAAAATTCCCAATTTTTTTGACATATTTTAAATTATTGGAAGAATTAACTAAAGGCTCCAGAATACCAAAGAAATGAAGATGGTAAATTCTCGATCAAATTTTTTAGTCTATTAGAGGCATCCAATCTGCAATGCCTCTAATATTCCAAACTAAAGTATTAAAATTCATCATCAGTATCTGTCCTACCTCTAGTAATTCTAGAAGTAGAAGTTACCTCATTCAAATCATTCTTACCAGTCATATGATCAACCACCGCATCAGGATTAATATAGCTCAACTCCCTGCTACCTCTAAATTTTCTCCTTCTTGAAGATTTTTGAACCAACCAGCCTTTTTCAAGTTCGCACTCGTTCGCAGTATTAACTTCTACATCCATATTATCAGAAATCATGTCACCAATAATATCTTTCCCTTTATTGGTAATAGCTATATCAACATTTTCAATTGTCTTACCAATAATCAGATCAATCAATAAATTAGATTGATTATTATTAGAGGGAATAATATCATTAGGAACAACCATATTCTCAATAACAACATTTAAATCATCTCTATTTTGTTCAGCATTCATATGTGAAACAACTTGAGGTAATTCTTTAGGGGAAGAAATATGAACATCATTATCAACCTTATCCGGAATAACGATCACATTAGAATCTGCAAGATTTAAAGATCTTGCAGAATTATTAATATTTTCATGCAAGAAAAAAGGTTGTTGATTACTTTCTTTATTAGGAACAACATTATCTTTACTAGGATTTTTAAAATGTTTATTTTTCAACTATGGAAGCGCAATATAACAATTATTAAAATTATGACCAAACATGCGGCATTTACTGCAATACGGAAGAATATACTCCATTTCAATGCATTGCCGTATCCAGAACCCGAATCCTCCAACCAAATAGATCACAAAAAGGAGCTCGTAACATCTCTTTCAAGAAGTATACGAGCATTAGATGGACGGTTATAATTAACGGATGTCATATTTATTTTCATTGGTGAGCCAAAAATCTTACCTGAGAATATAAAACCTTCTTGTTATAGAATTGTAATTTTAACCCGGGAAAACAAAACCAGATAGGAACAATCGGAGGTTCTTCCTTTGGGTTAAATCAACTGACCATTTAAGAAGCTTCATATAAACTTTTTCAATTAGGACAACCTTTTTTGAAAATAACCGCATGTAATCCAACTCATTTTCAAGTTTTATCATAAGATTTCTACCATCTGTAAGACCAACGTTCCATTTGCCTAAAAGTTTGAGATCGGTAAAATACCTTCTTATATCTAATACCTAAACTTTCATATTTACATACATACCACTCAAATCTTTCATATTAATTCATAAAAAATACCACTATTAATATCTTAAAATTGAAACAAAATCATCTCATAGATTTATAACATAAAAGTATATAACTGTAATATTAAATTTTAAATGGTAGTTATGTAAGTATATAAAGTTGTGTAGTAAAATTCCCAGAAATAAGCTATAAATATTGAAGTAATTTTTGACAAACAATTACATTATACCTTCATCGTTACAAATTATATTTAACAAATTCATATCCTTTTAATATTAACGTAAAATATTTATTATAAAAAAAAATGACGTTGACTTGTTATTTTATACATTTTTTTTTCTTTTTTGATTTTTTTTTCAAGATATTATGGTTGCTCTATGTGCCATGTGTCATAAAAATCATACTGTATGTACTTTAATTTTATGGTGTGATAATCATTACACTGCATAATTAACTCAACTTTCATGCGTGTCAATATCTTAGGCTTTTTTTGGGCAGCTTATTCGCAGCGGTGGCGTTTTGAAAACGCCGTTTCACCGTTTTGAAACTGCGTTTGAGCAGCTTATCCGATTAGACAGTTGGTTTTTTACACTAAACGCAGAATGCAGGTCGAACCCTGTGGTCCGTATTTCCAGATAAGTGGCTTATCTGGATAAGCAGAAGCTGCCCCAAACGCACCCTTAATCTCTGCATCAATATGACAAAACATAAGGTAGGGTATTTACATGAAAAATAAAAAAAGGATATTAATAAAGGATGCAAATGTGATTTGGTTTGATTAGGATAAATAGTTTATGAGTGCATCTTATGCTAGCATTATTAATAAATTTTAGTAGCATTTATGTATAGGCCACTCACATTTTATATATTTAGATATCTAACACCAAAACTATACTTTTTGTGGTGTCCAATTATTCTATATAACATTATAAATGTCATCATTTTAACTTCAAAAAGTTAAATACCATTTTCATACGTAGATAAGATGATATGTATGTAAAAATTGAAGTTTAAACGTTCAATATGTAAATACATAGAGTTAAATGATCTATATGTAAATCTTTGTAGATTTTAAATCACCTCATCTCGAAAATGGAGTGACATGGATTGTGTAATTAATGAAAATTTTTCAGTAACAAATTTTTAATTCAACTTGATCAAAATAAATATTTTATTTACTTAAATTATTTTAGAACAAATGTGTAATGCACAGCTACTTAATTTGTTTTTATATCAAAAAATTTTCAATAAACTTGGTGAGCAGAGACCTGATTTTGATTAGATTTTTAGGCTTTATTTCGATTAAAATTGCACCCAATAATATTCGGGCTAGCCGTGTTTATTTTTCTTCGGTTCAGGTGAGCACTTGAATATGAGAACTTGAGATTTTTACTTTTTTTTCCAAACAATATGTTATATATTCGAGTGTAAAATATTTTTCATAGGAGTGAATGATGGAATCCTCTACCAACTTTAAACTCTACTCATGCCTCATAATTTCTCAAATATTTTTTTTTTATCAGAATATCCTTATTGTGTAATTCACGGCAGTAGAGTGATTATTTAGTGTGTTAGTGTTACACAATAGTCCAATGCGCACACACACACACACAAATAATTGAAATGATAGGTGGAAACATCATAAGTTTTTTCGTGGAATACCCGAAAAGAAAAAAATCATGGAGTCTGGCACCATCAGAACTGTCCACCATAAGTTGATGAGTACACGGATAGACTCTTGTCTGACAAAAAAAGATTACATAATTCCTCAAAATACTTTGATTGTGTGCATAAGATTTTGTTGTACACAGTTCGGAAAGGCTATAATTGGAAGTGGTTGTCAGGAATTTGGTGCACCTTCTTTGAGGTGCGTTGCTGCAAGTTGTTCAAGATTATGCATTGCTCCGTATGTTGTCTCGTTACTCCATTATGTTATTCTTTACTAGAACAAGATGCTTCATTACTCTGTAACATCGGTCTTGACTCCACATGATGCTTCATTACTCCTCAATATATGTCGCAAGTATGCGATGGGCTTTATCACAATGAGCAGGGGGTGTTCAACAGTGGTCAACGGTAGCTAACAAACGATGGTCGACGGTGGTCAACAATTACAACAGCAGGAAATGTTGGTTATGTTTTCGGATAATAATTGAAATATAAACTGAAGATTACAACAAAATTGTATATATTATGTTAATGCCCTTTAAAATTAACATAATATATATATATATATATATATATATATATATATATATATATATATATATATATATATATATATATATTATGTTAATTTTAAAGGGCATTAACATAATATATTAGACTTTAACCATATTAGACTTCTCATATAGTTGTAGGAGTATTAAACTATGAACTTATCATTAGAAGAGTGATGAGCAACAATTGATAATGAATATTTGAAGTCAGTCTATGGTAAGCAACCAAATTACATGTTAAATAGGATAGGAATGGAAGTTGAGAGGACTAGCAATGGTTGAGGGATTGACTTGATCATTCTCCTAGTTAATCAGGGGGACTGAGAAACTAAAATGTATATCAAATATGAGTATTTAATGAATACCAAATGTAATTCACTAGCAGGCATCATGTGATAGTCAATAATAATATTAAATATCAGAGGATAATAGATAATTATAGACGAGAGAAATTGAATTGGTGCTCGAGAGTCACCATTTGGACTGTAAAAGAGAGAATATGAAACTTACATATATATATATATATATATATATATATATATATATATATATATAATAGAGAGAGAGAGAGAGAGAGAGAGAGAGAGAGAGAGAGAGAGAGAGAGAGAGAGAGAGAGAGAGAGATGTGGACTATAAGAGGGAGAAGATGAAACTTTGAGACACATAAAAAGAGAGAGTAAGGGGTCAAGGCTTTGACCTAAAACACTTCTTAGCTTAAATGAAAAAATAAAAGAAGTTTAATGGCCAATTCAAATAAGCATGAAGAGTTTGTTTAAATAATGCATGAGGTCACTAAAGAAAGACAAAAGAAAGTAAAAAGAGACATAAAAAAGACAATGATCATTGTTGTTCAAATTTTTGTTCAATATCTATCATACAATAAGGAGGATAAGTCTACTTTAAAAGGAAAAATAAGCATGGAGTATTAAGAGAGGTACACATTGTCATAGTTGCAAATGTGCTAATAAGAATGAAAGGGATGGATGTATTCTTTATTAAATATTATGTCTTAATAGTTGGGAATTTAATCTTTTATAAATTATTAGTTAAAAAGATTCAGTAAAGGGAATGTTAGGATCCTAATTGATTGTTATTGAGAGCCACAATAGCTATTTGAGAACCTCATTTGATGCCTTTCATTCCTTAATAACATTAAATTATGTATGGTGGACACAATGTGCTTCTCCATTGATGTTAGATAGTGTGAGTTTTAAAAGATTCACCACCGTAAAAAAATATGTATTATCTAAATATAGAAAAAATAATTCTTAAAATTTCAATGAAACATATAAAAATTATGGATACATTTGACTTTTTAATACTTCATCTTAAGAGGACTATATTACAAAATAAATAAAAAATAGTTGATGCGTATTGATTTGTGTTCTGTGTTATGTTTTATTATCTTTTTATGCTAATTTTATGCTTGTGGAAGGTACATTTATTTTTATACGTAGAATACAGGTTAGAAGATCACTTGGAGATTAAATGAGGAAAACCTTTGTCTCGGAAAAACCCAGCGCACCCACGCCCATACCCAGCGCCCCTGTGTCAATGTTGAGCATAGATGTGCAAAAGACAGAGAAGCTAAAATCTGGGTGTCAGTTAGACAGCACCCAGGCACCCTAAGAGACCCAACTATTACCAATTCGTAGAGAGGAAAACAACCCTGTGCTAATCAAACTAGCATCCCAGCGCCAAATGCTTTACATGGAGAGTTAGATGCACGAAAGTAGCGCCAGGTGCTCAACGCCCCTACAAACAAGGATTGTGCACCCACGCTTCTCATCAGCTCATGGGCGTTTGTTGACTTAATTTTTTTGAGGTCTAGTTTCATTCCTATAATTTATGATCTAGCCATAGGACTTTCCTGTTGACCATCTTAAAAAACTAGTGATAGAGCCTATCTCACCTAGAAACTCAAACCACCTCCTAACTCTTTTAAGAAGTTCTACATGGGTGGCCTCAAACCCTTGACATTTGGTTGGGTTGGTTGAGACCAACATGCGGAGACTCCAAAATGAGCTCCCACAGGATCATGAGGTCTTAGGATGACCTTAGATGACTTGGACACTCACCTCACACCACATAAACATTCACATACATACCCTATATAAAATTCACACACAACTGATACACTACTACAAGTTGCATCGCCCCAATACACACCATTACAATTCACATATACTACCATACATATTCACCACATCCACCACTTCATCTTACTTACACCTTCACATCACCCCATACCTTCCTCACACATACACTCCACTCCTACCCCTCACCACTTCACTCCACCATACCCTTTCTCACCACTTCACTCCACCATACCCTTTCTCACCACTTCACACCTCATCCACTCATCATAACCCTAATCCACCTAAATCCGCCTAAAATCAAGCCCAAATCTACCCTAAAATAAAAATTTGCCAAAACTCTTCAAAATACCCCAAAATCACCAAACTGACCAAAATTCGCAAAATTACCCAAAACATCAAGGTGACCCAATTCACACGAAAATTCCCAAATTCCCCCAATTCCAACTTCAAATCCAATTTCCATGAGACATAAATCCAAATTCATCGCAGGTTCACTTTGAATCTAAAAAACACCAAAATTGAATCCACAATTCAAATCAAATTTCATCAAGCCTATGCCCCAAATCTAATCATGACAATTTCGAACTCAAGCCCAACCATGATGATCAATATTAAAAGTCCACCATTCCCAATTTCAAACCTAAATTCAATTCTTCATTATCATTTTTAAAAGCCCATTAATCAAGCCCATAATCTAAATAAAAAGACCCATATGACAAAATCAACCCCTCCCGTTATCATGTTGATCAATTTAATCAAGCCTAAGGCCCAACATTTCATGATCAATCAAACCAAAGTGAAATTCATGGAAATCCTTTTAAGCTTTTGATCTTTCACCCCTCCTCTTTAATACAAGTCATCTAATCCATGAGTGAGCCATGGGTGGAGATTCCAATTGAGGTAACAATATCGAAAGGTAGTGACCTTGATATGATAAGCGTTCAAGCAAAGAAAGAAACTGTGATCCTTCGAGATTTCGTTTCACAGGCGTTGAGAGGAATAATAGCGGGACTGACCTTGGCGGTTCAAAAGGATTACGAGTTTGAGGAGTCGATATCAGATGCAAGGTCACCACATATAAGAGAAATAAACCTTTTTCAGATGAATAGATCTATTCCTGAGTTATCCCTATCGGCGGAGGTCCGGTATACCAGAAGTAAAATCATTTTGCACAAATATCACGTGACGTTATTCAGAGGTTACTCTTTGGTTCGCATGGTTCCCATCGCCAAATATCCAGAGAGAAGAGATGAACCTCAGCTTTGGTAAAGGGCCCGAGCAGCTTGATGGGGATAAAAATGCTTCAACAAGATCCAGATACTGTCAATGAAGATGTCTCTCTTGAAAAGTTGCTAGTGTGAAGGGCTTAGCTTGCCACAGATGTCATCCCATGATTGATTTCTCCTCATCTGCTTGTTCATCAGCTACAATTCATTGGGTACGAAAAGTGGAGGGAGAACGCTCCAAGCTTAAGGGCTTGAGAGTAATATTACGAGAAACCACCTTTATATGCAACTCCCAATCAGGATATGTCAAATAAGGACGAATACTTATTTTACCAGAATGTGTTGTGGAATGACAATGCCAACATTATCAACCTCCCATAATGTATATTTTTCATTTTAAAAAAATAGTGATGATATTATTTTTGATGTGATGTAAAAGATTTGAGTTGTCTACCAATAAACATGAATGTTGAGGTATTAGATATGTAAATACAAAAGTCTTGTGTGGTAGGTATGTAAATGCCCCAAATAGAAAACCTATCTGAAGAATTACAAGAGATGTGAAATGGCTGAACAATTTTAGCTGGTAAAATTAATGGATTAATCAAAGTTGAAACCACTCAGAAAGAGGAGACTAGCAGGCAAAACAAGAGGGCAAGAGACTTGTGATAAACAAGTATAAAGAGTGCAGCAATACAATGAGATCAGAAGTCTACCCAATCTCTCCCCTAATTCACTGAAAATTTAGTATCCGTTCATTTCAACTACAGCAGCCTACAAAATTTTTGCAAAGAAAGTCAAGTCTTTGAATGGGTATTAAGGATTTTTACGCCACAAAAATAGAACAATTGTTTAAAAATTATCAATCTCAAACAAATTTTATTGTGTAAAATTCCTGCATCATAATTTTCTAGAAGTAGAAAAAATCTAACGAAAAAAAAAAAGAAAAAAGAAAATAGAAAAAGAAATATGACTAACACCCTTTAAAATAATGAAAAGACTGTCCAAACATTCTTTCTTTCACATTGCCATACCCAAATTTACTATCGCCAAATCTTTTACATCCAACAAAAAATACCACTATTTTAATTTCTAAACAGTGGAATCCACATTCTGATGCAAAGGTGAGGTGATATATATGTAAAAATTGAAGTTTAGTTGTTAGATATGTAAATACATAGGAATTGAGTGGTATGTATTTAAATCTTCCCTTTTTTTTATAATGAATACATGGATGCTTGAAGCAAAATAAGCCAAATAAGTAAGTTCTAGACCACTAAAACATGGATAATTTTGGAGATAAAAACTTGGTCTGAACATTAAGAAACATGACTATACACAACACAATTGAAGAACATAGCTTTCTAATTTATCAAACGCGACTAAATATAGCACAAATGAAGAACAAAACCTTCTACTTCATCATCAAATTTGTTTCTATGCATAATATGGAACCTTACTGTAATTAAACTGCTAGAGCTAGAGAGTTAAAAGAGTTCTTCGTTTTGTACTGTGTTAAATCAAAACCTGCAAGCTCGTGAGTGAAAACTTTCAAACATCAATAACTGCGATAATCATCATAAAACGAACTATTGCCGCCTCTCCAGATCTTGGATTCTTTATCAGACCAATCTTCAGTTGCAGTGCGGTAGTTATTTCTTGATTTTGATGACCTCTCCGCCTGTAAAATCGTATCAAATAATTGAGAGGAATTCTCTATCTCATAAAACTTTAAAGATTAAAATAAAATTCTCATCTTCTGGTATGTGAATCATGAATAAACAGTATTTGATGCGGCTGGTTTCTTTCCATGAAATAAGGCAACTGGGAAATGACAAAAAACAAAAGATTTACATACATACCACTCAATTGTGGGTGTTAGATATGTAAATAAATAGGAATCGAATTGTATGTATGTATGTAAATGCCCCAAAACAAAATGATATGACCAAGATTTCTAAACTCCTTTTATCTTCAGAAGCTTAATGTAATTTGACAGTGTTCAAAGAATTAGCCCATTTCTCATAGCAAAAGCAGTGACGCGGTACTGTTCATTAGACAGGTATGTATGGTAACCACGAGTAACTATGATTTTACTTGGTTGTACTACTTATTTATAATTTACTCTTTTTAATCATGGGGCATTTGCAAAATTTTATCAATGTTCCGTTGGAGAGGTCATTGAGTGGCTGAAAACTGAGATAAGAAGATAATAGAAACTACATGAGGTGGAATAAAACAACAGGAACAGCATTTTATTCAAAGCATTTCTCCGATTCTTTTGTTCATTCAGTAAACCAACATTCCACATTTAAATATAGGGTTGAATACAAATTTCTAGTACACGCAATTACTATTGACGCACCGTTTATCAATATGTTTACTAAATTTCTAGAGCTTCAAGCCTCTATCCCTTGACGTTTCCAATGATATTTTCATTATTCTGGAAAAGGTTTATTTTTCAAACACATACTGCAAGGCTTCAATTTCAAGTGATTTTGTAAAATATATCAACTTGATCATCTGCCCTCACACGAAAAATTTTCGACTTCTTTAGCTTTAACATGTTCCGTGATAAAGAGCAAATGAGTATTGGTGGCTTACCGTCTGCATAAACTTTCATAGAACGACACAGTTGTACCTTAAGATCTTAAAATAGGCTTCTTAGCCATATAGTAATGACAAACTCAAAAAGTTCTAGCTACAAATTCTGCTTCACAGCTCGATAGTGCAACCAAGAATTGCTTCTTCAAAGACATAATAGAAGCATTAAAGTGGAAATATAGTCCCCTGATAATTTACATGGAGTTATGTTAGCCCTGAGATTATAGAAGTGATAAATTAGTCCCAATGCTATTTTAAGGATGGCTAAAATAGTCCTCATTGGGGACTTATTTCAACTATTTTTAAGAAAAGTTTCAGGATTAACTTTATATTTTTATAAATTCTTGGATTAAATAAAATAACCCTGCAAAGAGTTAGAGGACCATTTAGACAATTTGCTCAATATTTAAGAACTCTCTTAAAACATTTTCAAATGAGAACTCTTGGGGGTTCCCAGAGATTTGCTGTTCAATCCAACCACTGATAGAGTATGTAAGATATACATGCATACCACTCAATTCCTATGTATTTATGTATCAAACTTATACCACCTTACTTGTGCATAAAAATGTGTATTTCATTTTTTAAAAGTTAAAATTGTGGTTTTTTTTATGGGTATGAAAGATTTATGGTGGTGAGACCTGCAATGCTCTATGGTGTTGTATGTTGGCCTTTAAAAGAGAAGCATAATGCTAAGTTAAGTGTTACCGAGATGAGAATGATTAGGTGGATGAGTGGCTTTACACTTAGAGACAAAATGCGAAATGAATATATCCGTAATAGGGTTGGTGTTGCACCAGTGACGGATAAAATTAGAGAGACTCGCCTTAAATGGTTTGGTCACATTAAACGTCGACCACCTGATGATCTGATTAGGAGAGTAGATATTTTAGATACAACTTATGTTAAGAAAGGCAGAGGTAGAGCTAGGAAAACTTGGGCTTATTGCATAAAAAATGATCTTAATTTATTAGAATTAAACGAAAATTTAACACTAAATAGGACGCAATGGAGAAAAAGGATTCATGTAGCCGACTCCACTTAGTGGGATTAAGGCTTTGTTGTTGTTGTTGTTGTTGTTGTTGAAAGATTTAGGCGGATAAATGTAAGAAAACAAAATTTAGGCATTAGAAATGTAAATACATAATAATTGGGCAGTGTGTATGTAAATGCCCCATAGAATATCAAATTTGGATCGGTAAACGTCAAATTAAGACACAGCGCCATATTGTATTAATTTTAATTTACGAACCTACTTTGGTCAATATGATAACCTCATTCCACCAGGGTATCCATGGGTTTGTCTTCCATTGAAAACTTCTTCAAGATCACATTCATATATTGTCCTTAGGAAATGTTAAAAGCCATGAGTATTGGATTTATTTCCCTTCCTATTTTATGTTATTTCCTTCATCTCCAAGTAATTATTAGGAATTGATTAATTCGAAATATAGATGTTGTATCTTTCCTTTCTTATTAGTTCATTTTTCTCATATTTCCTATTCTAAGATTCATTTAAGGTGTTTTTATACATCCTTTTCATATCAACAAAATTATTCCGCTCAAATCTCAACCATGAAAAAAAACAGTCTCTGGCGGAGGAGCAAATCTCCTACGACCGGAAATTTCCTTATTCCCGACAACCGGTAATTTTCCATGATCACCACCACCACCGCAGTTGTTTTCCTCATTGTTTTAATCATGGGCGTGGAGAGATTTGACTCTGCCGCCACTATGGCCGTTGCGGATTCTTCCGAGACAGTTTGTGGCATCCTCACCGGCGCTAAAACGCAGAGCATCATTGCACGCGAGCAGGGCAGCAGGTTATCTGTATCCCCAAACAGCTCCTATGAATCGGTCTCTAGTAGCAGTGACTTCTTTTGCGGGATTCGGTCTGGCGGACTCACCTTCTTTTGTTGGAGTGGCACAAATTTATCCTCATTCCTCCCCGCTAAGAGGGTCTATAAGAGCTCTATTGCCATCACCGACCTTAGCGTTGGTGAGAATCAAATTTGCACCTTTCAGAAGAATACTAACGTAATTAGGTGGTGGTGAGGGGACACAACATTCCTGCTAGCCACCCCCAGAGCATACCAGTCGCTTACCTCTAGGAGAGGTTGTTCTTGCGAGATTGTGAATAACACCCACGTGTGATGTTGGGTAGGTCGTGGCTTGCACGTCGAGATCGTGTAAATCCATCATTGGGAAGAAAAGGACCATTAAATTTCTAGTAAGACTGGCTCAGGAATTGGATGAGGTAAGAGGAAGGATCATGGGAACAAGCCTCTTCCGTGTCCATGTGAAGTCTTTGTTAAAGTCATGAGAGAGGAGAGCAAGAAGAAGCTGCTGCTGACCGGAAATGGGGAGTTCTGTTAATCGCACAACAGGCGGAGAGACACCGAGATGGGCAGCAGCAATGCCAAAAAGGAGCTTCAGTGATCACAACAAAAGGTTGGGATACTCCATATGGTGTTGTAACCACCATGTTCACAACTATGCACTCTAATTTGACCTCTTCAACATCCATGGCCTCTTTGATTGCTGGCATCTCCATCACTTTAACAGACCTGTGCATCATTATGAGTTTGTATTCAACTATTCTATTGCTTCTTCCATTTCAATCGGCAGACCTTCCACTTGGAAAAACCTCCTCTAGATAACACAATTCTAGAGGTAGTTCGAATTGCAGAGCATTGTCATCTCCTCTTTTCACAAGTCTTCTTCCATGAACTTACAAAGACCGCATAAAGTTCGCAATCATTAAGCTCCCTGAATTTTTGGATACTTCAACCGCCATAGCAATAAGATAAACTTTGAATCCAGTGGCCTCAGTATTTTTTTCACTGGCATTAACATTTTCTGCTTGTCTCTAACTCTTCTTTTTTAATGAATAACAGAAAAAACTTTATAATATTGTCTCTGAGCTGTACTTATATATGGCTTCATATAAAGGTTGTAGAGCTTGCAAGCAAACCTTCTTTACTCTGTCTACTGCACCAAAAGCTTTCTTCTCTCTTTTCTTCAATTCTTCTAGCTGCTACTCTTTCTTCATGATTGCAATTGTTGCGGATTCCAGGAGATTTAAACAGTTTCTGCAAGCTCCTAAGCATTTCGAGAGAGACAAAGCGTCGACATTTGATTAACTAAATCACTTGGTCTTTGGGGGTCAATTTTGGAACTTGTTATTAAAAGATACTGTTTGAGGCCTTTTTATTAGGACAAAATTAGTGTTATGGTATCTGCTAGAAAGGAACTAGGATCTTGTAAAATGGAATATATGCTTTAATTCCAGGGAGAGAAAAGGATGGAGATTTTGAAAAGGAAAATAAAACATGTAGTTTCTTGAAAAATTCACATATTTAAAAACACGATGACTAAAAGGCCCTCATACCAGAGTTTGTTAGAAGGAATTTGAGTAGCTGCAAATTTCAGGAGAAAAAGATAAAAGAGGAATAGATAACGAAAATAAAGAGGAAAAAGTAAAACAATATAGGAAATTTTTATCCAAAACTTTCTCTGATATTTTGTTCATATAGCAAATAAAAATTCTACAAGAAAGTCTAGGATTGAGTGGAATTTTCTACTGCATGAATTGAACATTGGAATTTCATTTATCAAAACAAAATTAATTTCTCGACGTTCAAACCACCATCACTAGACCCTTACAATGAGTTTAGGTAAAACTATAGAACTCAAACCATAGAAGGCAAAGCAAGTTATGATTAGAGTAAAGATACATCAGAAGACATCAGTAGAGGAACTCACAAGTCAATATATATATTTCTAAGATGGCAAGAAAAAGGAAGAAAAAATTAAATAAGATACTGTATAAAAAAATATTTAAAAAGATTCATACATAACGGAAAATAAGAACATCTAGAGGATGAGCTTGAGATATAAAATGCCTAGATCCATAGATCAGGCTAAGTACTATCATCAAAGCCAAAAAATCAATGTGTTTAGAGACAGTGATTAACAACATGCAAAAATTTGTAATATCTTCATTTGTCAAATATGTTTGAAATAAAGAAAAACATTTTCAAAACATGTAGATTATTTAAAGACACAAGCATTAGATTATGGCATTGGCCAAATCAAGCCAAAATAATATAGGATGGAAGCTTTGATCCTTTAAAATTCAGGTGGGTGGAACGGGGAATAACAAAAACCACCAAAGATTTTAGAGGATTTTCAAAAATTACAAAAATTGTGAAAAGTATATGGAATATGATCTTTATGAAGGAAAGTCTCTAAAAGTGGTCCTACCCTACTCCAATCAATCCAATTTCATGTTGAGTTGGCGGCGGATCCTATCAATTTCTAGAAAATATTATAGTGGTATATTATATGGAACAAATAAAAATGAATTTTGGAAGAATAGCTTCAATACCTCAGAAGAACAAATGAAAATAAAAATTCATCATGTCAAACCCAAATAGTTGGGATAAGGCTAAGAATAATGAAGGTATGAGTGGAAGATTTTGGAAGGCAAAATTATTTTTTTATATCAAGCCTGACCTTTTATTTTGAGGGTCTTATCTACTATAACTATAACCTTCGAAAATAAAGTCTAATCGCCTAATTGGAACAATGGCAAAAAAAATAAAACAATGATGAATAAAGAATTTGATGCATCAAATTTTGATCTGTAGAGGAGGCATATCAAAGATTGCATGTATTTGAAGAAGTTACATTAATCTTTTATTGGTGAGAAGCTAGAACAAATAAAATATAAAAATTAGAAAATCTTGGATAGAGAATCAATGTGCGAAATTAAGTTATCAATTACTAGTTCTAATTTTATAGAAAAAACTTACGTTATGGTTAATGAAGACGCTATCAAGTATGTACGACAAACAATCAACAAAATCAACATACACATTTGATGCAACATGTTTTTTATTTGAAAATACAGAAGGGATCCTTCATTATGAATTGAAGAGATGAACTCGATTACAAATCAATTGAGTAAATGTATAGATTGATTTTGATAAAGAACTTCAAGCATTATTAGGGGCGTCAATCAATGACATGATGTGACAACTCGACCTGAAAAATCTGGATTCGGGTTAACTTCATTAACTTTTGAGTGAGGTTTGAATTGAAAATTTTGATTGATTAATTTTGGGTCAAGTACAGGTTGACAAGCCAGCCTAATTCTGACCCGCTAACCCATATAATGTTCTATATTTAAGTTTGTTTCAATTAGTTCACGTTTATTATTTGATGAGACATTATTATCGTGCATTTATATATCATATTTGTACTAATTTTTTGATATATACTTGTTTATAAACACATTAAACAGTAATTTTAAGTTAGTAACAAGTCAGTCATGTCATAGGCAAATCAAGTTTGGGCTTGGCTTTTTCTGCTTAATAAATAGGACAGTTTTAGGTCATACATATTTGAGTCGGGTCAACATTCGATCCGGAAATGACTCGTTAAAGCAAATTAATAGCCCTAAGTATTTCATCATTCTACTCATTGGTAGATTAATACAATTATTATTATGATTAGTTCTTCTAAATCAAAAAATGTTTAATTACAATGAAGTAAAGGATTTGACTCCGAGTGACGATACTCAATGAATAGAATTTGATAAAACTTAAGAGAACTTTCTCGAGTATTCAATATAAAGAAAGAGAGAACTCATTAATTTCAATATCAAGTTATATCCAAATTTCTAAAAAGAAATCAAAGTTTGGCTAAGTGAATCGCTTGAATTGTGGAAATAAAGGACACTTGAAAAAAAGTAATCATTAGAAAAATAAAAATTATAGTACAGGCTCTACAAGTGATGTAATAATTACAAATAGCTGATGATTTGAATCTATCTTAATTAAGAGTGTTGTATATTTATTCGAAAGATGGATTCTATATTTTAGAGCTTCATTTCATATAAGCTCAAAATAAGAATATGTGAAACATTACATCAATGAAATGGTGATGGTGATTTGAAGTTAATAAAACTCATTGTTGTTTCATGTTAGATATGTTCTAGGTTTCAAGATAAATCTAATATCAGAAAGCCAATTTGACGATGAAGAGCATTCTATAAAATTTGTTAGAGGATCATAGAAGATCATCATAGTGGCAATGATTACAACGCACTAAAGCTCTTCGGCACTCTTTATATAAACAGAAATACCATAAATATTATGACAGTGAATAACGCTGGAATTGATTGAAGACTTTGGATTTATAGATTTAGTTACACGAACAATAAAAGGATGAAGGTTGTAGAAACGGGAGAAGCCAATTTTCTTATCTTAAAGTTTGTCAACGCTGGCTTCTATTAAGATTATGAATTCAAGAAGCAAGAATAACTTAGATTTTGATAACACAGATAAATAAAATCTTATCCAACTGGTTTTAAGACACTAATGGGGTGTTTGGCTGCAGGAAGGATTTAACTTTATTAGGATTTAGAAAATCTGGATTTACTAAATGCACCCCCTTGCCGGATTTATTAAATCTAGATTTAACATGAATCCTAAAGGTATAATTCAGTCTTTAAATCCAAAATTTCATAAATTCATAAAAATTATGCATTTTTATGTTTGGCTGGATTTAGTAAATCCAGCCAATAAATCCTATTAACACGGAGCTGCCAAACACACCCAAATATGAAGAAAAATAGATAACACAAAACCAACCTGGCTGGACATTGTTCAAAAGATGTCTTAAAATAACTAACATATTGCATGACATAAAATAAATAAATATAAAAGGATTCATAAAATCAGCCTCAAATAATAAGGAAAAGGCTGCAATTAATGATGAAAACAAATTTTGCATGGTGCCTTGTTTCATTATAAATTTGAAAATGGGGCAAGCAACATTACTAGAAGAGAAAATATGACTCATACGTGGGCTCGTGAATAAATATGTAGTCTGGTTTTTCTCTAGAAAAACTAGACCAATTGCACACTAATAACACATGATGGATAACAGAAATATACATTAAGAAGAAATTAAATACATAACACCCAATTACTATGTATTTACTTATCTAACACCTAAACTTTACTTCTTAACATTTTTACTACCCAAATTATTTATGTCACATAAAAAACCACTATTATGATATTTAAAAAGTAAAATTTACCTTCCAATGCATAAGTCAACATATATGCTAAAATTAAAGTTTACGTGTTAGATATGCAAATTCATACGAATTGAAATATTAATTAATTGTATACCTTCCTTATAAGCTTCTCAAATTCTTCAGGCCCATTTGTTTCAATGTATCTCTCGGCAGCAGATAAAATATCATCCGATCTACCAAGTCCATCATTTTTTCGTGGCACATACCATATATTTACTATCTGTTGATTCACAAATATGGGCCTCACATAGTGCTCGTATACATAAGCAGCGCCACTGAAGTATGGTAACACCAACCAGCACGTAAAGATCAATTTAGCATAAGGCCAAATGGGAAGCCTGCAACAGACGCCATGGATGTGTCGGAAAGCAAAAGTGAATGGTTAACAAATTACTCTTACATTCTAGCTTTTTATTTTTTTCAAAAATGAGCCAAATACACCGAAGGCAATATATATATATATATATATATATATATATATATGGCGTAATAATTAAAACCTCAACAATGCATGCAATCTTTACGTTGATAACAGATGGTATAAACAGTGTAATGAAAAATAACAATCATCTAATAAACTCCTTAAGCATACTTCTTGTACCTTAGCCAGCATTCGAACTAGATCCCACTTTCAAAAGCCAAAAAAAGAACTGCCTCTCATCAGCTTTAACAAGGCATAATAATTAAATCTCAATTTATTCAACATAGCAAAGTACTTCCAATTAATTAGTATTTCTAGACAAAGTTAGTAAGCAAAAATAATATGATAGAGAAACGAGACGACCATAAGAGACAGATGACAGGGTAATTGGAAAAGCCAATAAAATGAAAAAGAGAGATGATTTTGTAAATTAGGAAATGCTTTCAACAAAGACAGAAACCTGGATGGAGAAATTAAAGGAAATTTCTTCATGTAGTTATTGCATAACGTTTTTAAGTGGAAGGAAAAGACAACATCACAAAATACATAAAAATTTTTAAAAAATAAAGTTCATTATTTATCAGAAGGAAGAAGAGAGAGTTTCATAGCGTTTTACAAGTAAATGTTTTTGAACTTCTAAGCATGAAAAATAAGAAATAATTAATTGGATGAAGGCACTGAACATCATATAACCATAAGACCATAAAAATGAAAAGGCGTCTCATTTTCAGATGATAGAAGGCCAAATAGAATCTATCTAAAGCTTTGGAGAGATGATATATTCATATGATCAGCCCAATGTCCCAGGTCTCATCATTGTTCCTCCATGATCATGGTCGAATCACAAATCTTTAACTTTCATTTTACCAAGTTTGTCGCTAAAAGAGATTTTTAAAATATTAACCTTGATTTTAACAAAAAATTTAGTATAGAAAACTGAATCAAATGATAGATTGAGTTTATAAAAATTAAAGTTTAATAGCATGCGCACCATAGGTTAATGCAATGAACTCTGCAGTGCTACCAATTATTATCAAAAGTATTTAGCTAAACAAAGTCATTTTTATATAGGGTATTTAAATACTTATCACCCAATTCCTATGTATTTACACATCTAACATCCAAACTTCAATTTTTATATACATGCCACCTTAATGCATGAAGAAGTATTTCACTTTGAAAAAGTTAAAATGGTAATATTTTTGATGTGATATGAATGATTTGGGTAGCATAAATCTAAAAAGTAAGTTTAGGTGTTAGATATGTAAATAAATAAGAATTGGGTGGTATGTATTTAAATGCCCCGTTTAAATATTAAAGAGAGAATTTAAGAGAAATCAAACGTCAAACAAGACAGTATACCAACATCAGAGACTGGATGCCTTGTTTATCATTACAACAAGACAAAAAAAGAAGAGAACAAGTTTAAGGTCAGTGTTTACCAATCTAAAACTTTCACAAACGTAAGCTCAAAAAGTGTGATTAGGGAATACAACACCCAATAAGTGAGCCATTGCTGATCATCTACATGAGATTTACTTTCTATTGCCTTTACTGAAGCATACCTGTTAAAATACCAAAAGAGGCCGCAGTTTATCAATTCAAGAAACAACTACCAAGTAAAATAAAAAACCAATTAGCGTTAAAATTATAAAAGACACTTACAAGGGGTAAACAAGTGTGACCAAAGGCCTGCACATCAAAAGGAAAAATTGTGTTAGGATCAAGAAATAAAAATTGCATATTAAAAAGAAAAAAGTGTCAAAATGATCCCCTAATTCTTTCTCGGGGGTCACTTTAGTCCCAGAGCCTAGTGTTAATTTAGTTCCAGAATCTTTTAATAAGAGCTAAAATAGTCTGGAGACTAATTTGACACTTTTATAGACTCTAAGACTCAAATGTCCCCATGTAAATAGTCAAGGGACTATTTTGACACTTTACTCATATTAAAAATATACATAAAAAGAGCATAAAAGTTAAAAAGTTTTCCTTTTCATTGTTTGTAGACTGGGAGTGGAAATGGCTTATATCATGAAGAATTATATGTTTACACATATAGTAAATTGACTAAAGGACAAATGAGAGCACAAATCAATACTAAAATGTCCACCTACTTGGCACTGACCACTTTTGTGGTGAGAGGGGTGTATTTGGGTTTGAGAAGAAAATGTTCTTTTGTTCCATTGATTTCTACACCTATGTTGTTTTTTCTTAGTTTATCAGTTCCTCTCTCATCCCTTGATGACTATTGAGAATAAGTTCTCAAATATAGAGATGACTAAAGATCCACTACTTCAGCAGTTGGTAGAAAATG
The DNA here is from genome assembly GCA_022702705.1 of Papilionanthe hookeriana x Papilionanthe teres. Taxonomy (NCBI): domain Eukaryota; kingdom Viridiplantae; phylum Streptophyta; class Magnoliopsida; order Asparagales; family Orchidaceae; genus Papilionanthe; species Papilionanthe hookeriana x Papilionanthe teres. The sequence goes on along the minus strand of CM040436.1, from coordinate 22,799,469 downwards.
TAGTTAAGGATAAATTATTTGATCCTGTTGACAAAACTTAGGTGTTATACAGGAAATATTCCTCTTCCAACGACAACAACAACAGCAACAACAACAAAGCCATTGTCCCACTAAGTGGGGTCGACTGCATGAATCCTTTTTCTCCACTACGTCCTATTTAGTGGCATATTTTCGTTTAGTTCTAATAAATTAATATCATTTTTTATACAATAAGGCCAAGTCTTCTTAGGTCTTGTCGGCGTTGTTTTGGGTGTGGAGCTTCGTAGAAAATTGTCTGGTCGCGGAATCGGACGCCTTAATTTACATATATATATATATATATATATATATATATATATATATATATATATATATATATATATATAATTTTTGAAAATATGAAATCAAATGACACTATATTTTTCATAGTTTAAATGAAATAACTACTATACTTCAAAGTCGTACATTTATCCTGAAAGACAAACACAAGACTTGAGGTGAGGCTACGATCAAATAAACTAAGAACATATGACGTCCGTTTGATTCGTGAAACCATTATATTCGCTGACAATTTCCCTATTCGATATAAAGAATTAAAAAGGTTTATTTTAAATTCAGGTTTAGAAATGCTTCTATAAAGTGAAGCTTATAGTTAATTACAACTTAAATGGCCGAAATCAGCTTAAGAAAACTCTCAGATAAAATCTTGAGGAGGCGAAAGAGTAGACACTTCAATGAAATCGGACAAAGAGGTGTGAAAGAGGATTAGCTTGAATTTGGAATATTGATTATATAATCCAAAGGAAGAAGCACTAGAAGGTGTTAGAGGTCCGGAAGCGAACCTCGATGACTTCCCAAGCTATTCTATGGTGTGGCTGGTGAAGACATGCTCTGCTGCTGAAGACGACCGTGTTGCCCACCACGCTAGCTTCAAGCTCCTTGTCGTGAAGAGATTGAGTTTTCTAAAGTGGCAAGTTACAATATCAAATCAGGTGGCCCTATGGTTGAGATCTCCTAAACATCCTATGCAAGTATGTTTAAATGTTATACAGTGTGTAGCATTGTATATAACACGGGAAATAAAGCATGCAGGAGAGTATGGTACAACGTGCTAAAAAGTAACGATGCATGATATAAGTAATAGCATCTGTAAATATAAACAAACTTGTATACCTCGGAGATCCGTTATTTTCTTAAATGCAGCAGGCTGGAGTGTGTCACACAAGTGAAAGTCAGGCCGAAACATCGTCCAGAAAACCCGAAGAAGGACGGCGAATGACTCACTGTAGAAAACTCAGAGAAAGTAAACGAAAATCAAAATAAAATCATCAAAACCTCGAGAAAGTCCCGGAAAAAGGACCACGAGTGTTTCATCAAAATCATATGAAAATCCGAAGAAAACCGCAATGACTCGAGTCGAGGCTAGTGCTCGAACCGTAATGTCTGCTCGAGGGTCGTCGAAGCTTACTCGATCACCCGAGTGTATGAGCCCGCCACTCGGCTAGAAGGGTGTCCTACAAAGCCTAACTCGGGAGGGTGTTCCTAACCTTAAGCGATTATCAACAAATGGACGACAGAGTTTTATAATACGGTTTTAAAATTTATGTTTTTAGCATGCACGTGGATTTCAGGCATACAAAAGAGAGTTTATGTCGATGTTTTAATTGTAGTGAAAATATGATTTTTTTTGTTGTGAAAGTAGTATCATATTCTTATCAGGTTTAGAAAATTGGGATTGTCCACGAGTCGATTACTTCGACGGGTGTAGGATCACTAACAATCATAAGAAGGTATGGGTGCCTCGCTAGCGTTATAGCGGTGAATGATACCGTCATCCTACGGTTCACTGAGCCACGGAGCGAGTCCAGTGTCGTAGGATGAGATATCATTCCAGCTCCTACCACCGGCATGCGCTTTATCATCAACACCGTCATCGCTCCAAAACAAAACAAAACCAACTCTGAGTGAAGCGGGGAAAACACGTCAATCAACAAAAAGGGGAAGGAAAGGAGACTAAACCGCCTTCGAATTAGAGAAGAGTCAAAGCGGAAGGATGGTTAGTCTAAAACACCCCTAAAATAGGTAAGAGTAAAACACTAAGAATAAAGCCCAAGGTCCTTGAATCAATCTCGAGGATATCATCTTCTTACTTTTGCATAATTGGATCGGCCCGAAGAGGGTGTCCTTTCCATTTAGATCAAAAAGAATAAAATCTGAAAATCTTTTAAAACCTCGCAAATTAAACGGGAAAGAAATGACTCGGGGAAACCCATTACTAAAATCTCCAGACCCGTGCTAAAATCCAGATTTTCCAAATCTCAAAATCAATTTTCAGCTCCTAAAATACAGATTCTCCCAATAGGACCATCTATAGGCTCAGGACCAAGGCAACAGCAACAGGAGGTTCACCTAAGCTTTCGATACATAAGAAAGTGAATGGACAAACTTCTTAAAAATCAATTCAACTCCAATCTTACCACAAAGTGCATGAAGGTATTCATCAAATGGCCATAGGATTGAATTCATATAAAGTAGCGACTAAACCATCCCAAGGTATAAACCCAAGCCACCATATGGCTGAAAACTAATCCAGCTCCAAACTAAAACAGCCCCAACACAAAGCCAAAACAAAAGATACTAAAGGATCCAACCTGGGCCAAAAAAGGATCAAAATCCGAGCCACAACAAGGTTGGGGGCAAGCCAGCACTAAGCTACAGTAATCATAAGACAGAGCCCAAGCAAGGGACAATACATGAGTAAACCAAGCCCACACAAAACTGTACTCGAGCCACCATATGGCTGAAAATCAGCCCAGCTTCAAGTTAAAACAGCCCCAACATAGAACCGAAACAAGAGATGCCAAGGGAGCAAAAACTGAGCCACAACAAAAATAAAAAAAAAGAGCCCAGCTCTAAGTTATAACAGTCCCAATATAAAGCTAAAACCAGAAGTACCAAGAGAGCCAAAACCGAGCCACAACAAGGCTGAAAACAAGCCCAACTCCAGGTTACAACAGTCTCAACATAAAGCTAAAACCAGAAATACCAAAAGAGCCAAAACCGAACCACAACAAGGCTGAAAAACAAGCCCAGCTCTAAGTTAAAAACAGGGACACAGCAAGGCTAACAGAAGACCGAGCCACACAAGGCTAAAACCAAGTCCTGGATTAAGCTAAAACAAAGAACATAGCAGGACTCAACAAAACCGAGCCACATGAGGCTAAGACCAAGCCCAGCCGCGATTAAATCCAAGCCCAACATAAGGCTACAATAAGCCTTCTTAAGAACTTAACAAATAAAGCACATATGTATATATATTTGAACATAGCCTTAGCTTGAAATTGAAAGAGGTTAAACTTGGACTATCATAACACTTCATGCCTTTTATATATCAAACCATGAAACTATCACATGTTTGCCAACAGGAAAAAACTTAGAAAACTTTTCACATCCATTTAACATGCTTTTGTAAAGGGCTAGACTTTCATATATTCAAGACATAGAGCTATTACATGCTTCACATAGGGACAAACATAGAGCTTCCCAATTTAAACTAAGCTTCTTCCTAGCATGCTCTTTTGATAAGGAGACACTATAAGGGGCAAGAGATAGGCCCCAGATGTTCATGAGAGAATCAAAATAAGCTCTCCTATTATTCTTAACAAACAAGAGTGAATGAAAAACTTCAAACTACACATCCCAACATGCTTAAAGAAGGAACCATCCTTGTCCCAAAGTCGCAAGCCACGAGACACATTAGTATGCATACACATAAATGTGCTCTTGGAACAAATAAAGTTTAAAATTCTGAAACCAAATCTTCCATGCAATTGCAAAGAGAGCTAAACTTGCTTTAAAATCATATTTCCATGCTTTTGGCTTGCTATAAATGGCAAGAGGAAGAGAAAAGAGCTCACTTCATAGTATATATGCATATAACAATTTTAAACTAGTGCTCAAATCTATCCCTAGAACATGTTTGAATCTTCCTTATCCTTACTCATGCTTCAATCGATAAAGCACTCCCAAACATTGGCATAAGATCATACTAGCATGCCACTATGTAGAGGAAGCAAGAAGATACCATTTTAAGCAATCAAACAAATCATTCCATAGTATATAAACATCCAGCTGAAGCATTAAACGGGAAGAGCCGAACCAACAGCAAGGTTACAGACACCCTGGGCCAAACCGAGAAGAAGAGAGGGGGTAGAGGGAAGTTACCAGACACTATGAAGCACACAAAAGGAGCAGCAAATTCAAGTAGCAATCCAACAGCACCTCCCCTTCCTCACAAGGATTTTCGGGCCAACCCTAAATCATCTCAAAATGGGGCATTTAAAGGCAAAGGAGGGAAGAGGAGTGCCGCTCCATACCTGTAGAGTCGAGTAGGATCGGGGAAGATACAAGAGGATGGACAAAAATGCCGCAAGGAGGTGCAACAGGCGTTCGGGCAACTTGTTCACGCAGAGGACGCCGCAGGGATAACGCTGGCGCAGGAAAATGCCGCAGGGACCATTTGCTCGCGCAGGGATAAGAGATAGGAGAGCTTGCGTGTAGCTCGAGGGGGAAACAGCCGCAAAAGAGGAACATTCGGGCGCGGGAGAAGACTCGTTGAAGCTTCTCTGGCGTTCGTGCGGGACGGGCGCTGGCTGTGTCGAGCGTGAGGGAGGATTTAGGGCTTAGGTTTGGTTCAAATGAGTTTATAATATATTTATTATTATTTTATTAAAGTTAAGCCTTAAATCACAACTTTTCGCTCCCGACAGGCTGTCGTAGCAAAATTAACATCGATTTTAGGTAAAATCGACGTTCCGGACGCATCGGCGCAGTCCATTTCGTCATCCGAGGTAGTCTGGGCAACCTCGTAGACAGTTGCGTCAAAATCGCGTCGAAATTCTGTATCGTCGCAAAGTTTTAATGCGAGCGCGCTCGAAAGCTAGGTCAACAGGTCTACATCTGTTATTCTTAACATAAGTTGAATCTAAAACATCCACTCTCCTAATCAGATCATCAGATGGTCAACCGTTTAATGTGACCAAACCATCTAAGATGACTCTCTCTAATTTTGTTCGTCACATGAGCTACACCAACCCTATCACGAATATATTCATTTCACATCTTGTCTCTAAGTGTAAAGCCACTTATCCACCTAATCATTTTCATCTCAGCAACACTTAACTTAGTATTATGCTTCTCTTTTAAAGGCCAACATTCAGTGTCAAAGAGCATTGCAGATCTCACCACCATCTTAAAAAAATTTCCTTTCAGCCTAAGTGCTACTTTTCTATCACACAAAAGGCACGAAGCATTCCTCCACTTCAACCAACCAGTTTGAATTCTACTGTTAACATCCCCATCTATATCACCATCGCTTTGAAAAGCAGATCCGAGATATCTAAATCGTTCACACCTTTAAATAATTTGATCACCCAATGTTACATTTTTGTCACTAGTGCTACTACCACTAAAATTACATTCCATGTATTCAGTTTTAGTTCTACTCAAATGAAGGCCTTTAGACTCCAGTGTAGACCTCCATAAATCAAGTATTTTCTTGGGCTTTTTCTCTAGTCTTATCTAATAGAAGGATATCATCAGCAAAAAGCATACACCAAGGTACATCGTCCTGTAAATGTTTAGTAAGACCATCCATAACTAAAGCAAAAAGATATGGGCTTAAAGCTGATCCCTGATGTAATCCAAGAGAAATAGGAAAATATTTGGTCAATCCTCCTTCAGTTCGAACACAAGTAACAGCTCTAGTATACATATATTTAATAACTTGAATATAAGTCATATCAACACCTCTCTTCTCGAGAACTGTTTAAAGGATATCTCTTGGAACCTTATCGTGAGCTTTTTCTAAATCAATAAAAATCAATTGTAGATCCTTTTTACTATCTCTGAACTTCTCCATCAAACCTCTCAATAAATGTATAGCTTCCATAGTAGACCTGCTCGGCATAAATCCAATTTGATTATGAGAAATCCTTGTAATACATCTTAAACTATGTTCAATTACCCTCTCCCATAATTTTAAAGTATGACACATCAATTTAATACCTCTATAATTAACAAACTCTTGTGCATCACCTTTATTCGTAAAAATGGGGACCAAAATACACTTCCTCCACTCCTCAGACATCTTTTTAGTTTTTCAAATAATATTAAAGAGTTTAGTAAGCCAAGAAACTCCCAAATCTCCTAAATATTCCTCTTCCAAGAACAAAAATTTAATCCAAGTCACTCAACTCTCTTATTGTGTTTTAATGGTGGAAAATGTAATTCCTTAACGTTCCCTCATTCAAATGGTAACAACTAACTACGTATCCAATAACTGAAAAATGGATAAATCTAATCAATTAAACTTGTTTGAACCTTATATCACTCACCCTCTCTTAAAGATGAGATTTAAAGGTGGAAAATCTTCAAAGAATTGACAATTAGGTAAATATTTTTTTTAAACAAAATGGAATATTTGCCATGAATTTAAAACTTCCACATCCTTGATCTACCTTGTCAAGTCAGCCAGAACATAAGTATGTGTTATCTCCAAAACTAACACTGATATGGTATATTTTCAAAGTTGGTCAAGTCAGCCATTACATAAGTTTGGGTTATTAAGTTACTAAAACCAAAGGTTCAATCCTACGAAGAATATATTTTATGCACACTTAGTTGTAGGTTGTCCTAAGTTTCTCCAAATATGTGATTCATCTCATTAAGAGTTTTTTAGAGGACTTCTCAGCATTTTTAGCTACCCTATGTTTTTCTTTATGAAGAGGAGGGCATTGAACGTATGTTGTACCAAAGTAAATAGGACTGCAATTCTCCCCAATCAAACCAACATAAAATTTGCAGCGGCAACAAAAATCCATTGACTGTAATGAGCCTATAAAAAGTTGGTTACCCAATATTCTTTTATTGGCGACCAGCAAAAGAAAATCTAAATTGATGAAATAACTTAAGCGTATAAGAAACAGGGAGAAAAAGTTTAAGGGCATGAATTTCAAAAAGAAGTTAGAGGGCACTATTCGCTCAACGCAAAGAAACGAAGCACAAACATCCAGCAGATTTTTTCCTGTACAAATCTCTACAAACTTTGAGAGAAAAGATCAACCCTAACAGAAATCCTGCAACAAACCAACAAACAAATATGGGCTAAGGTTTTAGAAATGAGAAACAAAATAAAAATCGGTAAGAACTTTCCCAAAACATACTTTCTAAATTGTAGAACATAAATCATAAAACTGCAAATCCAGCTCTAAATTAGTCGAGCATTTCTGCTGGAAAGAAACTCAACTGGCTTTACTATAAATGCAGCAAAAAACAGGCGAGAGCAGCAAATCTGATATGTAAAGCAGTAAAGTTCTTAGGCTTTGCATACCCCGCAAGAACGTCAAAATTCTTCAGCAACACCTTGAAGAAGGATCCCGAACTCATTATAATCCGTGCGTAATCTGAATAACAGAGAGCGAGTTCGAGTCAAGAGAGAGAAGGGTTCTCCAAAAAAGGTATAAAAGAATGAAGGTAAAGCAAAGATTGGGTGAATGAATATAAGAGTTTTTATATATTTATCATTTAAAATAATAATTATAATATTTAACTACTTAAAACAAAAAATTAATACTCAAATCACCCAAAATTTTTGTTTTTTCATAAGTAGGGGTGTAAACACGAACGAACACAGCTTGTGTTCGTGTTCAGTTCAGAGCTTGTGTTCGTGTTCGGTTCTTTTATAATTTAGTTTGTTTGAATTAAGCTCATGTTTGAAATTGTTCGTGAAGTTATTGTTCGTGTTCATTTCTTAACGAACAAATCTAACACAAGCAGAAAACGAGCTGTTCACAAACGCGGAGCCAGTTTGACATCCCTAATATTAATATATATAAATAATATATTATATTAATTATATAACTTATATTATATAAATATATAATATCTATATTATTATATTACTAATATAGTATATTAATATGTTATTATTATTAATTTATTATATATTATAATTTATAAAATTTAATTTTTTTAAATATCATAAAACTTTTTACATATAATTATTTTAAATTATTTTATATTTCGAACAATAACAATTCGAACACAAACTTCTTGACGAACCTAACACGAACTGTTCGCGAACAACGAGCTTTTTTAACAGCCCTATTCATAAGAACCACTCGGTATTCATTATTTGTTTAAAAATATTCATTTTATTTGAGAAAATATAATAAAAGATTAAATATGTATCATTTTTTCTTTAAAAAATATAAATAAATTTTTGCTATTTTATCTAAAAATAGAATCTTAAATAAATTCTCATAATTATTTTAAAGGTATACAAATATACCCTCTCTATTATTATTTTATTGCTAACTGATATTAAATTAGCTGTAAATATCCTTTTCGAATCTTTATTTTTGGTGACCTGCTTTATCTTTTGATGTCATGTTGTGACTTTGGCCAACTCTTTTGTGATTCTTTTTAATTTTTTCTGGTTAGATTAAAACAGCCACCGCTCGAAAGAAACAACGGACGCAAGAAGAGACGACAACCGCCGCACATGTTCATGTGAATAAATTTCAATGTTAGTTAGCAACAATTAACTTATTTTGTTTTTGTTTTTGTCTGATTGTTACCAGTCGTAATGTAAGTCATTGATAATGAAGATATTAGATGCGCGATAATTTTAATAACTTATAAAGCCAAATTTATGATGAACATAATTCTGATTTTAACAAATTCTGTAAAAAATGGTTGTATTGATCCGATGAATCTCGACGTATAGTTTGATCAGAAATTTCAAAAATCATATTCAAAATTAACGAAACTTTAATTTATGATCAAGTAAAGACGATGAACTAAATGATATTAAAAATGAATCGACCCGAGTTAAAGTTAGCCGTATCATGGATTTAAGGTACGGTAAGCAGATAATCTTCACATCTGACAAATTTATAGTCAAATTGAGCGTTTTGATGAGACAAATACAGCGAGTGCAAGATCACTTATTTTTGGCATCATCAAAGCACTTAAATGTTTATAAAAATAAATATTATTGTGGGAGGTCTGGATTCATGTTATATTTATAAAGAATGACAATCACAAAATCTATAAATAGACCTCTTCTCTTTTCATGATTGAAGCTGCACTAGAGATGAAGACTGAAGGAGTTTCAAGCTTTTGAGGGTTTCTGAGCTCCACTACTGTTGTGTGGCCATTGTTGATGCTAGACCATCGCCCTCTACCACTGTCATCACGATTGAACAACTATTGCCCTATCACCATTGTCACAGCCACACTGGACCATCGTTGTTCGACCAATGTTGTCATTGAGCGACTATAGTATGGCCACCAATTGTCTCCATCGTTAAACCACCAATTTCTAGCCACCACCGTCGCTGCTGAACTACTACCTTTTTGTTGCCATCATTGTCAAACCACCACTGTCACAGCCACTAGTCCACCGCCATCCGATTGTCATCGTTTTCTAACCACCATTGCCTAGCCACCACCATCGCCACAGTCAAACCAACATCATCTGGACATCATTGTGGGACCATCATTGTGTAGCAGGCATTATCGTCATTGTCACTAGACCATCGTTGCTTAGCTACCACCATTGCTACCATCAAAACACTGTTGTATGGTTGCCATTGGTCTATTGTTGTCTGGCCACTATTGTCACCACCGTCGGACACCGCTGTCTAGCGTACACTTTCATTGAACCACCATTGCTAAATCACCACCACCATCATCATCGAACCACAGCCATCCGACTATTGTCATCGCCATATTACCATTGTTGAGCCTCCACCATTGCTATATCGTTGGACCATGATCCACTTTTTGATATTTATACTTACAATTATGATATTTAAAAATTAGCAACGGCACCAAAAACTTGATCCCGCACTGAATTTTTACTAATGATTCTGTTATGGATTTTATGATTTATATTGTGGATACTACGCAAATATACTTATCGTTATCAAGTAATATAGGGCTCTAATGGAGTTCTAGATATCGATCACACTGGGAAGTTAGCAAAGTTCAAAGACAATTTAAATTAAACTTACTTACTAATCTAGTATACGAAAAATTTAAGAAGACTTAAACTAAATTAATGCTTAAGGTTGAATATTAAATTTCAGAAAAAGTATCTTTCTCATTGTTTTTGAGAATTAAGTGAATGAAGAATTAAATAAGTTTTTAATTGTATTGTGCCAAATAGGAGCATTCCTTTTCTTTACCCTTTGGTCCAGGTGCAAAGAATATTGACTAATCTTATGTTTGATTACTGAATCTGCGCTAAGATCTGGGAGGATACCGACTGCCACTTCGAGCTCCACGTTCCCTCACTCGAGAGCTAACATCTACACTTTAGCTCTCAAACAATAAGACTGAATTGAATATTTTAGTCTGTCGCACTAAAATGTTCAATTATACGCCCAATAGTTAATATTTTCCTATTTATTTGCATCCTCCTTCCAAGGCTTTTGACTTCCCTGAATCTTGAATGTAATCTTTACTATAGTTGATATTTCAACATATGTTAACATATCAATTAACAGATTGAAAGTAAATTAAGATTTAAGTTAAAGATTAGCGAGAATTTCTATTTTTATATTTGTAGGCACAATTACTTTAATTCATCATTTCACGTAATCTCAATAACGAGGAGAAAGACTAAGAAACTACTCGGAATGCATGGGAAAAATAACACAAAGCATGAATTTCATTAAAGTTAACAAACAAATAACAAATGTACTTATCTCAATTATTCTCCCCAAGCAGACTCTTGAAGTTCCTTTGACTCTTCCTTCTAGTACAACACACTAAATCTCTAATCACTCACTCAAAGACTCTTAACTTTCACACAAATGACAAAATTGACGCTCTAATGACACACAAATTGACACACAAATTGACACACACAATGACTAGAATTCGTTTCTATTTATAGAAGGGTCAAATCTCCAAAAGGTACTTAAACACCTTTTCAAAAAGCGTCCAAGTTCATTGTATTTTGGCTCTTTTCAACTGTCTCGTCGGCGGCGGCTTGATCTCGCCGTCAGCGGGCTTCTAGAAGATGGGCTAACCAAGCCGATCTCGCTGTCGGCGGGCTCGATATCATCGTCAGCGTGCTTCTTATAATATATTCAAAACTTTCGGGAAAAACTCGCCGTCGGCGGCTTAAATCTCGCCGTCGGCGGGATAATTCAATTTTTATAAAATAGAGTCATTTTTTCTCCAAATCCGCTTCTTTTGTGTTTTTTGCCTTCAGTGCTTGTAAATCTTTATTCCTGCAAAAAAACAAAGAAAATACATTTCTTTAAAGTTCAATTTCATATAAAATTGGTATGAATTTCTTAATATATTTTCTAGCGATCAGACCACTGCGTCAGAACCACACCATCACTTGACCTTTGCTGCCTAGCCACCACTATCACCGCCGCTAGACCACAACCACTACCACTACCGACAATAATGGTATCAATTTTTTTTGCAGACGACTTCTACTGACCATAATTTTCCACTATAGTTGTCATCACCACCACTCTCCCAATGTACCCACAGTAAAAGTCATGTCGATAGCCCACACTTGCGTAATATTGATTGTGGTTAGTCAATAGCTGGTAAAGTCTTGTAACCTACATCAGCATAGTAGAATTATTTCAACTGAGCTAGGCCTCGTGATCTTTAATCTTTCGGGTCTTCCACGTATAAAATATTGTTGTTATCTCTGTCAGTTTTTTTTCCTTACCTGTGTGTATTGGATCTATATACAACACCAAGACGTTAATATAAACTTTATCATCAAGAATTTATCAGCACACAATAAAATTAAACATTTCAACAAGATGAATCCAATATAATTAATAATGATCTAATTAGAGTCTTCTTTGTATTTTAATGTAATTTTCATTCGACAGACATGTCGATTCAGTTATTCGGGTCGTTATAATAACTATTTCATCCTTTATATGTAATTGCATTTTGATATCTCTATGAGTACGTGGTCAGGACATAAATTAAGAGCATAACATTCTCTCTCACCTGACTCTACCCCTCTCTCTTTTTCCCTTAGCTCTATTTCTCGTGATGTGTTTAAAAAAAGAAGATATAATTCATAGCATCAATGCCTTAAATTAACTTCAAATTTTTAAGAAAATTTTTTATAAAAATTCATAGCATAAAAATTAAGAAGATAAATAGATCAAATTAGATTGGATAGAAGCATAGATGCGATTTATTCAAGTTAGTATTAATTAGGCTAATGAGGGTTCAAGAGTCATTTGGGCTAACCTAATGCTCAACTGGGCTTAATTAGAATTTGATTAAACTCTATTGACTCAATGGAGAGCTAGCTAATTAAATCAATTTGGCCAATCAAAATGTGTGGATCATGATGAGTTACATAGGAAAAGGTTGAGTGTGCCATTAATTAATTAGGTTATTCCAATTCCATTAATTAATTAAGTTGACTATGATTAATTTCTACATGCCCATTGAAAGAGATTTTGGGCATTCAAGTAAATCATTTAAGTGAATTTAACCTATTTGGTCAAGTGGTTAGGATTAATTAAAGTTTGAATTTTTGTCAAATCTCAAGTATTATATTGATTTGATCTATCCAAAATTTGGCATATTAGGTTGACTGGTTGGGCTCAATTAAATTAAAATTGAATATTATTAGCATATTACAATAAAAATTCGTTTCATATAACCTCTAATTAAGTTTTTAGTTCAAGATACGGTAAAGCTTATGTTAAGTTTGGCTTTTGGTCAAACAAATGAGTACTTTATTAAAATGAAATATTAATATTATTAATTTCTAATTAATCTATTGGGTTAGGGTAGGGTCAATTAAATTTTTTAGAGTAAACTTTTATTATTAATTAAAATGACATTCTTAAATTAAGGCCGCTATAGGCAAATGTGATCTAAGAAAATAATAGTGAGGGATAAGCTTAGACAAAGGGTCTGTTTAGGGCAACTGCAGTTTATCCAGCTTATCCAAATAGGCAGCTTATCCTGAAAAGCTGCTGATCAGCAGTTGATCCGGATAAACTGTCTATCTGCTTGGTTTGAGCATTTGGAAAACAACTGATTTGCAGTTGTTTGTGGATAAATGACTATTTTGCCCCTGTTCGACCTAATTCAACGGTCAATAGATATGTCTTCTAAGGTTGCACCATTAATGAAAAATTCTTACAGACACATGCCCAGGGTAAAACTAGCTCCATCCAAATGTGATTAACCACAAAACTCCAATGCAACATATCCTAATTAAAAGGAAAAAAAGACAAGAAATCTACATGACCAACAATAAGCAAAAAATGAAACAGCACACACCAAATATTCAATCCCATTAACTACAAAGCCAGTAAGATAAATAATCCCCTAACAGACACATCCAAAGTCTAACCATATCGATGGAATCATACCCCTAACGCGAGCTAATTACAATTTGGTTTCTAATCAGGAAGAACAAACCTTCTTCACTTCGAAACTTTCTCATCGTGATTAACACCGATGGTGCAATGGAGGAGGGATACGTGGAAAACTTACAAGCTTCGGCCTCTCTCGGATAGATCCTAGCTTCTGCCTCTTTCATTGTATGTGATCGAGCCTCGCTTCCGCCTCTCTCGGATCGGCCGCTTCAGTCCCGTTCAGCTCCTTCAAAGGCAATAGGGAGAGACAGAGGAGAAGAGAAGAGGACCGGGGTGAGTACAGAGGTGTAAAATGACGGAGTGAACGCTGATGGGAAGGCGGACCGCGGGGGTTATCCCGCGACCTTCGTGCTTCACAAATTGTAAATGGGGTTTTTAGAAAAGCTCGTGAAACGTGTAAAACAAACATTGCAGCGACGTTTATAAAAATGCCGCCGCACTTATAAGTTGTCCCAAAGGCAGCCAAAATCTATTTTTTATTCTAAGACGTCATATAACATGAAGGATTTAGAGGATAACATAATATAATATAAAATTTTTACATGATTTTTCTTTTTGTCCATGCTATGACTACCATTATAATATTAAGTGTAGAAGTTAATGTTTCCTATTGCAACTCCATCATTAAATATGATGAATGATGATGTAAGATTTAAATAATCATGATCATAATTTAAGCATTTATTTTGACCAAACCACATCAAAAGTTAGAGCAAGAGTAGGCTTCATTTTTTTGTTGCAAGGTCAATATGAATAAGAAGAAAAATAAGTTGCCTTTTAGATTTGCTTAGATGGTGAGAGATACAATAAAATAACTATTGGAGTAAAGTTGTTAAAAAAAAGTAACTATGAGAGATTTAAGGTAAACTATAGTTAGCTCTCACCATAGAAAAAAATGGATCATATCCATCAACTTAGTTTGTTATTTAATATTGATAATCTTGTTAAATACTTAATAGGAGGTGAATTATATTAATTAATGCATTAGGTTCATCATCTTTATGAATTGAAAAAAGTTAATAATGAATGATAAGATGATAAAAGTGCCATAATTGTGATTTGAACATGGAGAATGCCGTCTATATATGTTGAGTGAGAAAGAGCAAGTGCTTATGAATAGTGTTATTTAGTTATTGATGGAAAGTGTTCTATTTAAAAAAAATATCGGCACGCATGAATCTCAAGCTCAAATAAAAGAAAATAAGAAGAAAAACTCATTCTACTCCCAAAAAATACTTTTTATCAAAAGCTCTTAACTTGAGAACCAATATTCGAAATGATATTTAAGAAGCATTAAACAAAATTAATCTTTAGAAAGAGTCTAGCAATCGAAGACTAATACATAGAAGCAAAAGAAAATTCATATGTAAAGATAGTTATCAAATAAAGATTCTAATGAGTAAATAATAAATTTATCAAATAGGTAATGTGAAAAAGTAATCCATATAGAAATAATATGCAATTCATTTAAAATTTATAATTTAGGAGACCATTTTGTTGGTCTCAGAAAAAAAGTCCTTAGTCAACCTTCATTTTTTTATAAAAAGAGTTGTGTAATCCCCAATATAAGAGATGTTTAAGAAATAAATTTTTTTGGTTAAGCTAGGTACAATACACACTTTAATAAACTACATTACCGCATTTAAAGAGATCCTAATAAAGGCCTTCTAGTTATAAACTTTTCCACGAAAGCAAAATTCAAATGGTCTATAAGAAAATATAAAATCAAGAATATAATTAGCTAGTTTCCTTGGTACACAAATGATGAGAGGGGTTACTGATTGAGTAAGAATAAGGTTGAAATTTACAATCTAAGAACAAACCAATAAAAAATTGGGTGTGGTTGTGAATAAAATTTACAAAGGAGTTATTGTTGACTATCAACATAAAAGATGTGAAGTGACCAATGATGACAATAAGTTACACAAAGAGAGTGGCTTAGAAAGAGCACTCATATGATGGGATGAGGATGGGCCAAAACACTTAGATGTGTGATGTTCAATCGATCATGTATGGAAATTACCCTAAAAATGGAAGATGATGTTTGAGAATCATGAATTAAAGGGGACAAAGACTAATACATAATAGCTAAATGATAAATTAGGTAAGATTTGCCTGACATTTAAAGTAATTAATACTCCAACTAAGATGATCAGTTTTGTTTTTAGTTTGATAAGGATGCAAGTCTGGAAATATGGTTGGTAATTTTGTTGAATAGAGCCAAAGGAGTTAATGATGCTTAAGGATTGATGAATTCAAATGAGCTGACAATGATGAGGGCTTTAGGAGGGATCGGTTTGCATACTTTTGGATGAAATCTAATTGTTTGATTAGGCAATAAGATTTGGAATGTGATTATAACGATTAAGGTCTCATAAAAATCAATAGAAAAATAACATTAGCATAAAATAAATTAAGCATTACTTGAAGTTGAGCTTCGTTAAATCTAATGTTACTATAATTGAATAGAATGAGTTAATTGTAAGGAATTCTCATATTAGTTCTCTATGTCCATAATGAGTGATAGGGTCAACCAAGTTCAACCTAGTCTAAAGATCATATTAGGGTTTGACTGAAGGTAACTAAGAGAATAATTTAAGAATGATGATACATGAAAATTTGTATGTTTGATATTTTTAAATGTTCTTAAACGAAGGAATAATTATGATTGGCGCTAATAAATTCAATTATATCAAATATTCAGATATTAAAATCTTATATCAACTTTAGCTAGGTGACAATAATGCTCTAAAAAACTCAAAAACATTTTGTTGAATGTAAAATAATTGCTTGATGTTTTTTTTTAGTATGGTTAAAAGTAAAATGAATTTATTTTTAACTTTTACATTATTTTTTTAAAGAATTTATGGCAATGGATTATGTCAGAGGGCATAACACAATGATGTCAGCAAGGGTGCGAGAGAATGAATGAATGACAAAGAAGATTGACTGGTGACGTCATTCTAAAGCATCGAGTGATAGTGGTCTTGTCAAGATGGTTGTGAGTGAGATGTTGAAAAGTTGCAAGGTGATGACACATAAAAGTACTAGAATTCATTCCAATATTGCAAATTTTAAACAAATAAAAAATGGAAATCATTAAAAAAAATTGAAAAAACAAGTTAAACAAGAAAAATTTTACCCTCAACCAAACAATAAAAAATTTGAAAGTTCTTCATATGAAATGCAACATACTCAAAACCCTTCTTAGATTTATTAAATGTTGAAATGGTATAAGATCTTGAAAACTAGTTGACAAATGACAATTTTAAAATTTGACTGAAACCAAATACAATGTATTTCCTTTTGCCTCACAATCCAAGATTTAAAAGAAGAGTACATGGAGAATAGCATAGAAACAAGAGAGGGACAACACCAGCCAACATCAAAGAATATAACTCCCTTGTTATAATTCTTTGGGGTGGGAGAGATGAAATGATACACAAATCGTTAAGTAGAGTTTGATGTGGAAAAAATGATGAAAAAATAGATTCTTACAGATCAATGACAATACTAAACATTATAACCGCGAAATACAATTCAAGCACCATTGACGGCTATGCCACAAAGACATGATTACTCATAACAAGAAAAATTGCAGAATAATTCTTCATAATTACAGGAGAAACACCCAATTCTATGCTAATTCATACAATGCGGATACTTTATCATTATCTTGGAAAATATTCCCCATCACATGGCAACAAATTTATTTTATCTGTTAAATATATTTATATGCTTTGTATGCTTGTCTTAAAAGAGAAAATGATTAGTGTTCATGGTTGGCAAGGCATAAAATAAGAAGAAATGTGAGATGTTATGACCAAAAATAAGCTGCTCTCCTTATTGAAAATCTCATTTTATAACAATAATTCATAGAATATATTGATCTTAATTGTTTTCATGCAATCATTCTTTGTTAGGTATGTCTCATAGAGCAAATAAGAGATAGATGTTGGAGCGGAGCGAGGGAATCGGCGGAGTTACGTTATGTGGGTTGGGAGTGCGGGAGCAACGCCCCGCGGTACGGTACAAAGGTAATTTTGTAATTACATATTGTCCACAAGGGCTATATATCCTCTTTTCTGGATTAAAGGAAAGTCATCGCTTACGGTCCTGATGAATTAAACATCTTTGTCGAACCTCGTCAGATCTCCGTGTATTCTTCTGGATTTATGTCGATTCTTGTGTTTTATTTACCCTAAAATTCTCAACATTCTTCAAAAATATATTTTAAATTTTAGGTTTTGAAACTATTTTAGTGCAGCAGATGATGGTGACAGTTCATTCCCCACAAAGTTGTAAACAAAAAACACTTTTGAGTAAGTTTTGTATCAAGAGAAAAAGAATTAGAGGAACAGATTTCATTCAGAGCAACATCACTTCACAATATTAGAACATTGACCATGTATGTAAAATATTAATTAACAAAATGTGTTTTATGATGTTTTCTAGCACACGAAAAATTGCTATTTACAAATCTTGCACCCTCTTTAATCCATTTTTTAAATTCTCACTCAAAGATCAAAATTCATGATAAAACCCCAACCCATATATTTCATTTTTATCAAATTCTCAATGATTTGACCGTGACACAGCTAAAAATATTAGTTCTGTAGTTCAAAATTATCACTCGATGCTAGATTTTATAAATAGCAATGTTTCAAGTGATATATATATGTAGTTATCCCTATGTTCTAATATACCACTTTAGTTTATTGTGGATGATATTCTACTAATGAACTTTTTACTAAATAATACTTTTTTTTCTTGTGATATTTGAGTGAAGTTAATTGCAAATAAACGTACCACAATTTGAACTCAGGATTTCATAGTTGAAAGTGTAAATTTTTAACCAACAAATTAAGGTGGCTTATGTAAATAATGACATCTATAAATTAAACTAGTCCTGTCATGAAATATATGTGAAGTAAAAAAATGAATCGTCTTTTGCACCTATAACTATTAAAAAATTTTTTAAAAAAGTTTAAGATCAAACAATGTTAGACGAGGAGCTTGATTTGGAGAGCACTGCACACAAAGGACTACCAAGCACCCGGTACTTTTGCACCGGGTTGTGAGCGATCAAGCACCCACTGTGCACAATACAGTGGAGGGGGTGCTTGGGCCCCTAGACACCCAATATTGTGCACTCAAGTGCCCAATTCATTTTTTAGGTATTGTTTTCTCTACTAAGCATGACCCTTAGGTGCAACGGGCGCCTGTGCGCCAAGAGCAGTTATCACACGATTTTGGTTTTCAGAGCCAATTTGAGCAGCGTATGTTTTGATTTCCTGAGCAAGAGTTCTTCGACAAAAATCTCAATGAATGTGAGAAGTGTCGGAGATGAGGATTTCAGTAATTTTGATGTGTGTTTCTCATGTCGGATTGGAGCAGGAAAAGTTTGGAGCAAAATCTTGTAAGTTTTCTTGAGAGAAGAGAGGAAATTGAGGGTATTCTCCCACTACATGAATAAAGACTTTTTTCAAAGGCCAAATTCCGTCGGTAATGATGAGAAAAACCTTCACTTTTGTTGTTCCTCACAGTTATTGGGTTTTAAGCTCATAGTTAAAATGCTTTTTGGTACTTTCAAAACAGACCGAAATTCCGATGGCATTTAATTACCAATGCATAACCAATGATTTAATGTCGTAGCTTTTTTTTAAAATTTTGAATAGTCTATTCTCGTTGGTTCATATGACTGACGGTTGACCCTTCGGTAATAGCGACAGCTTACACATGAGAAAAGTATCGCACCCGTCACTTTTTTGATGCAGTTTCTCTGTCAGTTACAAGTTGCCAATGCGTCGCTTATATAAACCGACAGCTAAACTGTCAGAAAAATGTTGTGCCCGTCGTTTTCGAATGACTCGGACGATCCATCAATTTAGTGTCTCTAATATGTTGGTTATAGAAATGGATGGTTAAAGCATCGGAAAACTGTCACGCCTGTCATTTCCCTGTGACATACCTAAGCCATTGGTTTGTTGTAGAATAGGCTTATGTAAATATGTCTATCGACTATTTATCAGTTTTGCCTACGGATATGTTGAAAGCAGTTGCAACACCAGCGGTAAGCTGTCAGAAATCTATAGCATCAGATAAAAAAATAATTATTTGTTTTGTATTAACATTATCATTCCTATTATCACAACATCTAATATATATTCCAGACATTTAAAGAACTAGAATAGTGATCGAATAGCAAATTATTTAATCAAATAACGATATAAATTAAACGCATTTACTCTAAAATATATACATCATTGTTCAAAGAAAAAATAAATGTTCAAATGTACAACATAAACGTAAAAAAAGAAAAATATTCCCCTAATCATCCTCCCTATCTTCTCATCCTCATCGTCCCCTGTATCTTCCTCCTCCTCCAATGCTAGATCACCACGCTGCCACAACTACTTCCGGAATGAATCTAACACGGCCTTCAGTTTGGCCTCCATGTTCGCCTCCAACTTTAACCTCATATGAGTGAAAAGGACCTCCATCTCAACAAAGCACCTGGAGATCTCCTTTTCCTTTGTGGCAGAGGTGGAAGCTTTAAATGCACTGGTGGAGGGGAGAGCGTCATAGGTAACTCCCTACGATTCGAGCCCGTAGACTCGATCCTTCTTATTCCCTTTGACGGCCTCCCTCCACTGGTCGTACTAGGAATGATCACGCTCGTGGGTTGTAATACCTCCTAAAGTCTGGGATCTGCTCTTCTTCAGATGTTGAAATCTCTCCTGTGAAAAAGAGTAATTAAATTTTTTTACAGCTAGCATATATTAACATTAAACTAGTTTAGCCCGTGAATTACTTGGGATGCACGAGATCCGTCGTCGATCAAAGTCTGGTTGGACTGCCTCCGGTGGTTACGCACATATACATCGGCAGTGGAGGGCTCATGTCTCATTTTCACAGTCTGTTCATATAACGAAGTAGTTAGAACTTAGAATACATCTTCAAACTATAGAAAACTTTAAAATAGGAATGAAATTTTACCATCCTCGCTTGTATTATGAATGTGAGAGCACCCCACTAGTGTGCTTGGAGGGCCTCATGCCTCCCTAGTTTGACCGCCTATTCTGTTTTACTTGCACCCTCCTCTTTAGTAGTCCAGGCAGCGAGGCAAAGACATCCTCTTCGAGCCACAGAGGGCGCTGTCGTAATTTTCGAATATTCATCTAATTATTTTCATCTCAACAACTATTTCTAATTTACTTTCACACAAATGAAAAAATCTGAGAATGAAATTTTTTATATGACGTAATACTGTTCACTTCATCATCAAATGAGAAATCTAATTTTCATACCTCAAATGAAAATTCACTTCAAACATTATGTTCATGAGATTGTAGAACAAAATATTTGAAGTGAATTTTCATTTTAGAAATGTAAATTAGATTTCTCATAAAATGTATTGCCTTTTGCCTTACGATTTAAGATTTAAATGAAGAGTACTTGGAGAATAGCATATAAACAAGACGATGAGAAATAAAGGAGAAGGACAACACCAGCCCACATAAAAGAAGATAACTCCCTTCCTGTAATTGTTTGGGTTGGGAGAGATCAAAATGATAAATAAGAACTAGAGAGAGAGAGAGAGAGAGAGAGAGAGAGAGAGAGAGAGAGAGAGAGCAAATCGTTCGGTAGAGTTTGATGTGGAAAAAATGGTGAAAAAATAACTACTTACAGATCAATGATGATACTAAACACTATAACCACGAAACACAATTTCAGCAACCATTTTCAGCCATGCCACAAAGACATGATTACTCACAACAAGAAAAATTGCAAAACAATCCTTCATAATTACATAAAAAGCACCCAATTCTTTGCTGATTCATACATTGCAGATACTCTATTATTATCTTGGAAAATATTCCCCCATCACATGCCAACAAAGTTATTTTATATATATGTCTTATATGCTTTATATCCTTCTTTTACAATAGAAAATGATTAAAAGTCATGGTTGGCATGACATCTAATAATTTTGGTTGGACATTCTCAGTTCCAGAAAAATAACTTATGACCAAATATAAGCTGCCCTCATTATTGAAAATCTCATTGTCATAACAATCATTCATAAAATAATTGATCTCCATTGTTTTCATGCAATCAGTCTTCAGAGATGTACTTTAAATTTTAACTTTCCAGACTAATTTATTGTAGCAGACAATGGTGACAGCACACTCCCCACAAATCTGCAGAACAAAAAGCACTTTTGAGTAAGTTTGAATCAAGAAGAAAAGTAGAGAAACAAATTTCATTAATAGCAACTTCAATTCACAATATTAGAACATTGTCCATTTATGAAAAGTAACGAAATGTGTTTTATGATATTTTCTAGCACCCGGAACATTGTGTTAGGTATGACTCATATATCAAATAAGGGACAGATGCTGGAGCGGAAGCATCTGTTTGATCGGGGGAGCTACGTTATATGGCTTGGGGGTGCGGGGACAATGCCCCGCGGTACGGTACATGAGTAATTTTGTAATTACATATTGTACACCAGGGCTATATATATATGTGTATTGTAACCCTAAGGGGTATTTTGTACTCATTTTTGAAATTAAAGGAAAGTCGCCCCTCTGCTTCCGATGACATTGACATCTTTGTCGAACCATATTAAATTTACGTGTTTTCTTCTGGATTTGTGTCGATTCTCTCGTTTTTTTCGCTCTAATTTCTCAACACATTGGTATTTACAACTCTAGCAACCTCCATCCATTTTTCAAATTCTCACTCAGATATAAAAAATTATTATAAACCCTAATCTTTATTTTTCTTTTTTTATTATAAATTCTCAAAGGTTTGATCATGACGCACATAAACACATCGGTTTATTAGTACAAAAATATCACTTGATGTTAAATTTTTGTCATATCACTCGCAACACACTAAAGCAGTATATAACATACGGGATCTGCCTTAGTCATAAAGATGCTTATCTTTTCCTCTACTGAAATGATTAGGACAAAAGAAAAGTTTATATTTTAACGAGCAAGTAGAAGAAAATTGATTATTTATGTTAATCAAAGTCCCTACAACAATAACATGTATTATGTTACAAGAAAACAGACTTGTTTTACACTTCTTTGTCCAATTAGTCAATATAAGATAGAGTAAAGCTTACTCATCAAAAAAATAAGTCAAATCAACGCATAATGAATATTATACCACATATTCTTGTAATATATATTTTTTATAGTTTTTATTTGTTGTCCTCATCCTAATTTGTTGGGAAGTTTAGGAATTACTCATAAGAGAATTTTTATTATTGCTTTAGTGCAGTAATGATATCATCCAATAATCTAATTTTTTTAATTTTTTGTGCAATGGATTGATGTGAACATGCAGCCCACTATACAATTTACTATATTGAGAGCACCAAAAAAATGAAAATAAAGTTTTTTATGTGAATTTCTTTGGGGGAGTGAAGCTTTATGCAAGGAAAAAGAGATTTTTTACTGGAACGATATATGCACGTATGTCATAGAGAAATGTTACATTAGTTACACGCATATGCGGAGAAGGATTCATGCGAGGTTTCAGAATCCGTGCTCTTGTCCGTATATCTATGCAACGCACGTAATATCACTTGCGTCGTATATATAGTTCATTAATGTTTACTCAACATCACGTACTAATATGTCATCCACATCATTTGTCATCCATATATTTAAATAATACATATACATAATAGTCCATGCATTCATTTTCTCTTATACATACTAATTTTCATTAAGTTTCATTATGAACCCTCTCCGCTAAGTATTGGCCCCTTACAGAACATAAAGAAAGACAGCTATAAATAACGTGAGCTGTAGCAAAAGATAGCCAGCTCTATGTTCTTTACACGCAAGTTTGCTTTGAAGGATATATTGTCCCTTTGAAAGCCAAGAAGAGGACGCCATGATAGAGAGAGAAACCAAATCCTAGCGAGAGAATAGCTGGAATGACTTGACGAAAAACGTTATAGATGGAAATATATATATATATATATATATATATATATATATATATATATATATATATATATATATAACCCTTAATGTTCTTTATTCAGCTCATTTAGCTTCTTTGTCATCTTATGTGCGGAGTTTGGATGTATCCGGACTCCAATAACTTCGTGACACATGACGTGTTTAAATCGGGTCGACGTACATGTTTGCACTCTGCTTATACCCTGTTTGTAGCTTAGGGTAGAAGCAGGATATACGTAAGCTACAAAACTTGTACCATGACCGGCTACACGTCACGTTACTATTGGAATGCGAATACATGCGGACTCAGCATGTAATGTTATATATAGAGGTATTGAATTTTGGTTTGGTACAACAATACACAGATATGATTCTACAAGCTTACTAAAGTTTTGTTTTGTACACCAGTCAACAACATAGCCAAGATTTAAAGAGGGGAGGAGTTGAGTTGTAAAAGGGTTTTCTTGAGAAATTATTACATTTGTCGATTGATATTTGGATGGGCCGTTGCACAATAAAAGGTGGTGTGGTCGCATCCGTACCATCCTTCGAAAGTTTCGTCAGCCGCAGATAATAATTTTTCAAATTTAAGGGATTCAAACATCCATACTATGCTTATATGTAGGCAAAATTTCAAACTTATGACAAATAATGAGGCATCCTAAGTCATCCTTTATTTCAGTACTAATGATTTCATAGTTGGACAAATTGCTTCATACTTACATTTCTTGGTCTGTAAGTTCTAAAGATGGTGCTGGTGGTACTAAAGAATTCTAAAAGCGCAACAGCCTTCATATCAAATAACACTATGCTAACTTTGACGTGTGGGCTCACTTTTCTTTTTTTAATAATGTAACAAACTATCACATTATTAGTCATTTTATTCTAATGCGCGCAAGTAGAAGAGCATTTGGTCACATGCATGCCCTTTTAAAAATTTTAATTTCTTTCTGAGATGATTACATATAGACCATCAGAAACATTGATATTTATAAATTAATCATTCATATGATTTTTCAAATTATTGAGAATTTAAGTCAACATCTTTGCCACTTATTTATATCATATTATTGCACTTTTTGACAACAGTGTGACTATAGTTGGCGTGACAATTTATTATAAAAATAATTGAAGTAATAGGTTAAACATTTATATCCTCAATAAAAAAATATTATATGCAAATCATAAATAATAACATCATTAAAAAGTAGGGGTAATTACATACAGACCACCCAAAACTTGCTATTTACAAATCAACTGAATGCTTTGAATCTGCCAAAAAGTCTTTGATAATCAATAAAGACCAATAGAAAGCTATACTGAATTTCATTCCAATTAATTATCACTATATATATATATTTTTAAAAGATTGATCGACAGTTAGAAATCGCCGATCAACCCCTATAGGTTGAACTGACCGAGGAGCGGACTCCCTTTCCAGTCCGGTGTGCTATTCAAATCCTCCCGTCATGAGTGAGATTCGAATCCCTAACCCGAGGGATTTACACCAAAGGCCACAATCAATGAGCCAAGGCTTTCGCACAATTAATTATCACTAGTTAATACCTCAATTATGTACTTTTTTAAGGGATTAGGGCAAGTGCAAGTTTTATAAAACTTTAGAAACTAATGTATATAATATATTACAGCTAAAAATTTGTACAATATTTTATTTCATCAGTCTCAATCCAATACTAATAGTACAAAAAAGATTATATTTATATAAATTTCACTTATAAAACTTAATCTACAACGATTATCTAATAATGATCAATAAAGAAGAGTTAAACCAAGTATTAGACCCCATACTCAACAAGATCTGGATGTCCGGACAACAGTGTGGATCAGTCTAGACCAACATCTGTACGTAATCAGACATAATATTTTCGTTAAAATAGCAGAGTTGCAATACTATAACAGTTCTAATTAACTACAAAATTCATTATAAGAAAAGAAAATTTGAAATTTATATATTGCTAGAAATTATACCATAAGTAATAAGAAAACACAATATATCAAATATTTTTTTAACTTTACACACAGATTAAAGATCAAAGAATTGTTTCCACCAATAGATAATCCAAAACAACAAAATAATAATAGAAATAAAAAGAAAAAAAAAAGAAATAACAGAGAAGGAGAAAACAAGCAAATTGAACTATATTTATGTAGAATTACAGAATTGCTAAGCAGTAAACTTAGCTAAGACTTAGTTGTAGTCATGCTATGATCATTCCTCTCCTGTTCATCTTGGCTTCCGGCCTCCACTGGTCTATAAGAGTTAAGCGCCGCCATAATACCCAAATGCCCATCTCCGCCATCGGGAGTCGCCGTGGGAAAGTTCATGAACTCTCGAAGCATCATTGTTGAATATGACGGCCACACCGATTCACCGGAGGAGAACAAATGAGCTTTGGTCGCCATGAGCTCGTCGTCCCACCGCCCGACATTCCAATCGGAGCGGAGGTGAACTGGCGGTGGAGCGACGGAAGAGTGAAGGTGGTGCGATGGGCCGGCGAAGATGGATGAGCCGGAATTACGATGGGAGATGTTAAGGGAAGTGAAGTTGGCGGGGATGGTTCCGGTGCCGGTGGCGGCGATAACGGCAGGTTCGGCTTGTTGGAGGAGCCATTTGATGGTTTCGCCGTCGGATTTGAGGCCGAGTTCGCGGGTGAGTTGGAAGACGCGGGCGGCGCAGAGGGCGGGCATGCGGATGCGGCGGCCACGGCCATCGACTTTGGTGTGGCGATCTTTTGTGGAGCTGCGCTTAGGTGAGGGTTTGGGGTTGGTGGGGATGGAGTGGTGGTGGTGGGTGGAGGAGGAGGAGGAGGAAGAGGAGGAGGAGATGGGGAGGTCTTTTGGTTCATTTTTTTGGAGGAATTGGAGAGGGAGGTTGGAGTGGCGGGAGATGATTCCTGTGTCTATGGGTTCTATTCTGTCCATGATGTTGTTTAGTACATGGTAGAGGATTGGTGGTTTTGGAGCGTTGGTGAGGAAGAAAAATGGGAGCTTTGGAGATTGTATTATTGGAGTTGTGGACTGGGAAGCTGGCTGGGAATTGGTTTTGGTTTAGTTAGATGAGATTGGGAGATTTTAGAGGGAAGAATGAAGGTGGAGTGGATTGGTGATTTAGAGGGAAGAGAGATAGTGAGATTTGGAGTAGGAGGTTTGAAGGAAGGAAAGAGACAGAGGGGTTAGCTTATGGAAAGAAGAAGAAACCTAAGGATGAAATGAGTAGAGAGAGAGAGAGAGAGAGAGTGAGAGAGAGAGAGTAAAAATAGTCCGTAGATAGAGAAAGCTACGGATGGATAGGGGAAGGGGGGATTATTCTATGGCGCTTAATTGTAGGCGATCAAGTTCAATTTATGCCTGGGAAGCTGGAGATAGAGAGATAGGGAGAGAGAGAGAGAGAGAGATTTGGGTTCGAGGGTGATGGAGAGACGTTTAAAGACTGAGATAGCATGAAATAATTCACATCGTTGTGATGACAATACTACCACCTGACAATTATTGATCAGCGTTGTGATGATAATCGCCTTATTTTAGGGTATCACTTTGGTGGGAGATGTACATATGTAAAGATAATTGGTAAGTGGTTATGTATATACGGGACGACGGAACATACCTCTCTCGAATGTTGTTTCTTCAAGCTGAAGGGCTGGGGTTCTCCCTTGAAGATGGCATGTATTATCTCTGCTACGTGGACTTATTTTCCCTGATAGGTCCGTTGGAGGGATCTCCCGCTAGTGCTTTACCCTGTCATTGTGTGTGCGCGTCGACTGTAATAAATTCATGGAGCTTCCCAATGCGGATGAATTCTTCAATCAGATTTAGGAGGTGATGACACTCCTCTTTGTCATGACCATGATCGCGGTGGTACTGGTAGTACCTATTTAGATCTCGTAAGGCGAGGCCACCTTCAATACTGGAGCCAGTTTGAGGTAGTCCTTGTTTTGGATGGTATGGACTATTTCGGCTATCAACATGTTGAGGGATGTCAAACCTTGCATTTCCCTGTAAACATATAGTAGCTCATAATATCGCGTCCACCGTTGATAAGAGTGCTCCTTTCGATCATTTCTTTGATGATCTTAGGATTGATGGTTATTATTTTGGTGACCGGTGGAGGATTGGTTGTCCTTCGACCTTCGCGGCTTGCCCCGTTCTTTTCATTTGTTTAACGGGTGGTCAGACGATTCTGACTTACCCTTTGAGGAGTCTTAGAGGTCTTCCTCGGTGAGTTTGTGCTCGTTCGCCATCTCCAATACTTTTTCAGAACTAGTTGGCTTAAGAAAATTTGGAACATATATAAACCTTTTGTCTCAGACTCCTCGCTTTAAAATTGTTCCGACTATTTCAAGATTTAGATTTCTAACTTCTAGCATCTCGTTCTAGGGCAATGTAGGTGCATAGGCTCTCACTCTCTCCATGTTTGATCTCAACCAAGGTGTCCAAGTCTTTCCGCAATTTCTGCACTTTTGAGAAGTGTGTAATGAAGATACTTTTAAATTTGTAGTAAAATTGGGAGGTTTCGGTCGACATACTGTTAAACTAACGAAGGACTGATTTCTTCAAGGTGGTTAAGAAGATGTGACATATTATGGGTTTGTTGATCTAGGGCAGACCGATTGACAACTTGAACGACACTACATTATCGATCGGGTCGTGCCGCCCTGTATAGGAATCCAAGCGAGAGATCCTTAGCTTGGGCGGTGGCACTACCTTTTTGATTTGATGAGTAAAAGCCTCTCCTTCAAGTGGTCAGACAGGCTCTCACATCGTCTCTTTCCATTGCATGTTCTCCTGCGCAAACGTGGTTGTGTCGGTGTGTTGGGACTAGCCTTGTCCTTCTATACACAAGCTGCTGACCTAGTTGTGTGAGATAAGAGGGTTCCTTTGGAGACGATCCCCCAAAGGTTCCGTCTCCAGGAAAGGCACCTGATTGTTTCTCTAAGTGAGTCCTGCCCGGAAAACATCGAATTTCTCCATCATGGTGGTCATTTGGGCTTGTAAGCCTTGGACTTGCGCATGGACGTCTGGTTATGTAGCGTCTTTGTTGGGTTCCATGCATGCTATCTCTTTGTGGGAAGTTTCTCCTTTGTAGTTAGCTTCGCTTTTCGTCTGGGCAAGTCCACGTTCACCACACCACCTTTCAGTATGTTAGATCTCAGATTATTTTTTATGAACACACTTTGAGAGTTAGAGCTGAGTGAATGAGAGAAGAGAGAGTAGAGTTGGTCAAGGATTTACTGTTGAGATAACCGAGGGAGAGAGTCCTCTTTATTCGTATTTTTGTCTATTATTTATAGGAGCGTATTTTATACAATTAAAGGTAGGAGGGAACAATTATGAAAACTATTCTTAATATGATTAATGTTTTAATTAATTATATGTATATTATATCATATATGTATTACAATTTTAATTTTGACATAGTGGTAATCCGTATGCTAATTTGTCTAAGTTTGGCTGATTGAGGCGACTGGTCGAATGGCGAATGTGTCTTTCGAAGTGTGTCGATCGAGGCTCTTAGCCTTATGGTGATCTCTCTCGCCTCGAATCAATCAGCCATGTGCGCTCGGGTGAGTCGTGGCTCAATTGTCGTTCAACTTTCAGGATGTTGGATCCTAGATTACTTTTTTTGAACAAGCTTTGAGAGTTAGAGCCTAATGAATGAGAGAAAAAAGAGTAGAGTGGGTCAAGGATTTACTGCTGAGATAACCTGTGGTGTGAGTCCTCTTTATTTGTATTTTTTATTCCTATTTATAAGAGCGTATTTTATACAATTAAAGGAATGAGGGAACAGTTATGAACACCGTTTTTAATATGATTACTGATCTAATTAATATATGGATATTATATCATATATGTGTTACAATTTTAACTTTAAAACAATAATAATCGACATGCTGAATTGTCTGAGTTTGGCTGATTGAGGTGACCAGTCGAATGGTGAATGTGTCTTCTGAAGTGTGCGTCGGTCAGTTGAGGCTCTTGGCCTGGCCTCAATTAGATCAGCCAACTGCGGTCGGGTGAGTCATGGCTTAGTTGTCATACAAATTGAGGTTTAAAGGACTTATGTTTTGCATGCCTGGTAGGTTCGTCTCCTCGCCCTATCTCACAAGTTCTTGGGCGGATCTTGTCGCTGCCTATGCAATGTATCCAAAGAGACTCGTTGTTGGGATGAATTACGTCTCACTCTCGGTGGATCTCGCCGCTACTAAGCAGGGAACCATCTCTAAATCTTATATCTATTCAGGGCTCAGAGACGCCATTTCTCATGCTTGACGTTGAATCATCGGTTGATTGCTTACCTCGAAGGGAAGCTCTTTTATCTCGATCGTTCTTTTTTGTTTGAGATTCGTATCAGTATTTATGGTGTATACATTATACAACAACTCAAACTCAGAAAATGGCAACCCAGCTTGAGCTCAAACTCATCTCGTGACAATTACGCCTGGCAAGTTTTGCATTAAAGCTTGGTTTTGAAGATTCTCATGCAAGTACATTACTTTTTTTATGCAATGCAAAAAATTTTATTTATTGTACGAGTGGTGAGTTAATTAATGTACTCGAAGTGACTCGGTAAGCCCATGAATAGAGTTAGGCTATGCTCATGCTAGAATTTGTTAGGTATGACTCATATACTAGATAAAAGATAAATGTTGGAGCGGAACGGAGCGAGCCAGCGAAGCGGAGCGGAAACATTTGTCCAATCGAGGGGAGTTTTGGGGGTGCGGGGTCAACGCCCTCACGGTACGGTAAATGGATAATTTTGTAATTATATATTGTACATCATGTCTATATATATGTGCGTATTGTAACCCTAAGGGATATCCTGTACTCTTTTTCTGAAATTGAAAGTAAAGTCGCAGCTCTGCTCCCGAGGGCGTATGCACCTTTGCTGAACCTCATTAAACCTCTGTGTTTTCTTCTTGATTTGCGTCGATTCTTGCATTTCTTTGCCTGTACAATAAACGAGCTTGAATCGAAACTTGAGCTCGAGTTGGTGGCTCGATAAAGTCAAACCCCAAGCTTGTTAATGAATTGTGTTTGAGCAGGTTCGACTCACTTACATCTCTAATTTCAATGTCTTCCACGTTTAAATTTTGTTATTTACTTATATAATATATTATGTCAAATAAATTTAATTTCATTTTGCAATAAATTTATTTGAGTAGCAGATACTACTAAACAATTTTTATGAATTAATACTTGAAAGTATTCAAATGTTTAAATCTTTCAACTACGTTTGGGAAAAATATCAAAACGTGATTAATATAAATTAATATAAGCTGTATATAAGCTATTTTCAAACCGCATGAACCAAACAGCTTAACAACTTATTCATTTTAGGGGCGTAACAGCCATTTATCTACAAACAGCTGCAAATCAGCTATTCTGTATACGCTCAAACCAAACAGACAAACAACTTATCCAGGATCACTAGCATATCGCAAAGTTTGGATAAACTAGCTATGCCGAAACGACTACTAAATCAACCATAAAAATATCATTCATGTCATAGTGAAATTTTGATGGGATACTTTTGAGCTCAAATAATATTACATTTCATTCATAATATATTAGGGTTTAGGGTTTGTAAAAATAAATTATGAGTTTGTAAACCTTATAATTTGAATCTTAGAGTTTAAGGTTTGTAAAAATAAATTATGAGCTCAAATAATATTACATTTACTAATAAATTATGAAAATAGCCCCTTATTTTTATATATGAACGTTTCAGTCTCAAAGTTTATAGAAGTGTCAAAAATAGTCCAGAGATCATTAAATTATGCTTTAGTGAGGACTATTAGATCTACCGAGTCTAAAATAATTTAGAATTATTTTACTATTTATCTAAATTGTAGAACTAAAATGGGGCATATAAATAGTCAGAATTTATTTGACATTTTATTCCTTAATGTAATTTTATGCTTAGCTCTCTAAGGGGAAAAATTTTTACATCAGGACTCCGCACGTAAAGCTAGGGTTGTCAAAAAAGCTCGTTGTTCGCGAACAGTTCGTGTTCGGTTCGCCAAGAAGTTCGTGTTCGATTCGTTCGATAAACAAATGAGACGAACACAAATAATTTTTTTCGTTTGGTATGTTAAACGAACCGAACATGAATAGTGATGTGTTCGTTTGTATTCGGTTCGTTATTATTCGAAATATAAAATAATTTAAAATAATTATATATATATAATTTATGATATTTAAAAAATAATAATATATTATAAAAATTTATCATATTTTATATCATTAAACTTCTATAAATTATATTATATGATAAAATATTAATAACAATAATAATATTTAGTATTAATTATATGAATATAAATATCATAATATTATAATTAATATACTATACTATATATTAAAATAAAATCCTAAACAAAACCCTGAACGCCTTATTTCGTTTGCTTCATTTTGAGGAAGTATGGATTACCTGAAGTGTACGAAATACCTGATCAATTTGCTTTATTTTGAGGAAGTATGCTATCAGAGCTATGGGCTGTCAAAAAAGCTCGTCGTTCACGAACAGTTCATATTCGGTTCGCCAGAAAGTTCGTGTTCGATTCGTTCGATAAGTAAACGAGATGAACACGAACACGTTTTTTTCGTTCGGTTTGTTAAACGAACCAAACACGAACAGTGATGTGTTCGAGCATTTCGAACACGAACACTAGCTCTGTTCTTTCGTGTTCGGTTCGTTTACACCCCTACGTAAAAGCTACGTGAGGAGACCTGTAAAATCGTGCCACGTGGCGCGCGTGACAAAAAAATAGCATTTTGCCAGAATACCACGGGTAATATTCCCTCCGTGTTATTAATGTGTTATTCATGTGTTATTCAGGTGTTATTGTGTGTTATTCAGGTGTTATTCTGCTCATAAAATATTCCCGGTATTACACAATAACACATGAATAATACCTGAATAATGCACAATAACACATGAATAACACATGAATAATAGGGGAAATATTCCCTGTATTATTCTGTTTTTTTTCTCGACACGCACAATATAGCGCGATGTTAATGAACTCCACACGTAGCTCTACGTGCGGAATAACACTATACAAATTGAATGAAAAAATTATATGAGAAAATCAAAATGAGCTTAAGAATAATATAAGTCATAGAAGAATATTGAACATTAGTCCACTGGATTACATTTTATGTAAATGAAGACCATTTCATTATCTTTTGTAATTCTTTTTCTTATTCGCATTTGGTTGTGGCGTGTTTTATAAGGCAATCTGCTCGAAGTCTTATAAATATTGTTATTCTTCTTGCAGAACTCTTGTAGTTGGGGAGAAACATTTGAACTTCCTGATTGTGACAGATTCTTTGTTTGCTACGGATTGCCTTTAGTTTACATCTACTTAATGATGCTACTCTAGTTATTCACCCTGTAATTAACTTGTGTAATTTGGTAACATTACTGATATATAAAGCTTTAGCTACTAAAGATAATGACCATTTATTTATTCAACAGAAGAAAGGACTTCTCATGCAAAAAAAAGAGAATTTCCTACAAAAATAAAGTCATGGAGAATTCACAGTCATATTTTAAGAGAAATACATACATATCTAACAACTCAACCATTATATTTTAGACATAAAGATAACCAAGTAAAGAAAATTGGAGTACTCTTTCAAAACAAAAGCTAAGAAAGTAGTCGCTAAAATCCAAGACAGATGACTGTAAAGAAATACAATTTGACTTAAGTTTTTCTACGAATAAAATTAATAGCAAAACTAATGTTTGAAGTTGTAAAAACACATCACCAATGAATACGAGTATAGCATTTGTAACTGGTGTGTAATGTGTAGGTGCACGAATAGGTCGATCACTCAAATTGTGTTGATCATCTTCCTGTAAATTTTGTGGTCGCAACATTTGGTAGGATTGTATTATGGTTTGTTCTTGTTGAGTTGGAATAGAGGAAGTCAGCCAAAAATTACCAGTATAAGGTCTTTCTACTGAAAATGGTATGCCACCCATCCAAAATAGAGGAGTGCTATGATAAACTGAGGCTGTCAATGGCACCTCATGCTGTGGTGGAATAAGTGGAGTGCTCGTATATGTATGTGTATCATGTGACCCATCAGCGTCTTATCATTCGACTGCAATTTGTGATTCACTTGCACTGCAAAAATTTGATGGACTTGGATTAGTAGAATTTTGTGGTTCAACGCATACCAAAAGGATTTTATGGTACATATAGTGTTGGACGTCCAACATGGAGATGTTCCCAGCTTCAAATCTGTAAAAGGTATAAACAACCAACCATCTTCACTCTCCTGGGTTTCGTGGCAAGCTTTAGCTCTCTGTAAAGATGGGTTAGTACTGCACCTCCTAAGGCATAATTTGCTAATTTCTCATGATTTTTCATTATAAGTAAATAATGCATATGTATCTCACATCCAAATGTATTAGGCAGTAGGAAACGCCATAATATAAATAATGCATATATGTGAATGTGCCTCTGAAATGAAATATTATTTATGTTCAGGTATGACTCACGAAAGAAGTTTCATCTGAGCCATCTGAGGGGCATGCATGTATGTTTTTGAGATTGGCTTATTCGGAATGTCGAAGTCAACGCCGAATTCACTGGGTCTTGAAACACAACATCTTCTTCTAGATGAGCATGAAGAAAGTCGTTGTAACAATCAGGCTATGAACCCATCTGTGGCCTACCCCTATTAAATTTTAGCCAATCATTGGAGGACCATCAATGAAAATGCCGAGTATCATCCTAACGTAGTGTAAACTAATCTTCACAGTAAGATGGAATGAGTTTGTGTCTGATACAATGTACAAGTGTGTTGTCAAAAAATGATGGTGAAGCTTGATGTAATGTATTATGCCTGATACAATCTAGGCCAAGATGACACAAACCCTTTATGAAACGAGAGCATTTGATCTGCCACTCTCTGGCCATAACCAAGTGTGAGTCTCCTCTAAAATGGTTCCCTATTGAATATGATATAAACTGCAATTTTTATAAAAGCATAAGAAGATCATAAACATAGAGGATTTGAAACATAGCACACCAAAATGTGCAGCTCGACGTAAACCTCATAACACATATATGCTAGGGTGAACATAAAGTCTAGGTTGTTGTTCAGCCATGACACCTACATGTTGCATTTAAGCTTGGAGCGATTGAAATTGTAAGAGAATATATGTATATCCTAAACATATTAAATGATGGAACTGACTAAGAACAATATGAAATGCTGTAAAATCCAATGCATCAAAATTAAAACATATTTAGCACAAATGTCACATAAAACTACAAAACAACACACTTAATTCCAACAAGTTAGGTAAAAAAATCATAGATGGATTGTTCTTAATAATAAAAATTAAAAACATAATCAAGGTCACAAAGATCATAGCTATTCATGACATGTCGCCCGTGACAATAGCTCGGCCCCGCCTTGACCATCGGAACTGTAAGTTACAAGAATATTAATCAACATGCAATAAAACAAATCATATAATACAATGAATATAATTATAAAATTTACAATAATTTTACCTATTCCTCCTTGAGTTTAGCAAGAAAGTGGACTTGTAGTGTCCCGACATACTGCACATACTACAACTTCTTTCGCTTCATGTCCTACTCTCATCCATATTGTTAGTGAAACGCTTGGGCTGTCATTGCTCAGATCCATCTGAATGTCGGTGGAAACAACTCGATAATACCTTCGTATTGAATTCCACCCATTTAGATTTGTTTAGAATTATATGAAATTGGGACACGTATGTTACAATTTCATGTGACCCTTGATAATATTGGGTAACATTTGAATTTTGGTCAATTCGATGATGTCCTAAAGATGCTATCACATCGGAACACGGTATATGAAATATTTGAGGCATAAAACATGAACATGTTGCGCCTTGAATGTTGTTCATCTGAACTTTATAAGAATGAGATAAAATTTCATATACTTCATACTCATGCATATTTACAAAAATGGGTGTTGTCATCCTCTAGCTTCATTCTCATATTTTTCAACACTTTTGGTTATTTTTTGTGTGAAAAAATGAATCATTTTTTGCTTCAACATAATCTGCAATTTTGGATTGCTTTAAGAAAATATTTACAACATTGTATTAGATAGAACATATTAGAGCTTGAATGGACAATCCTCTTGCACGTTTCAGGACTTTGTTGAAGCACTCAGATGCATTAGTTGCCATTATTCCATATTAAAATTCCTCATCATGCAGTAAACTCCATTTAATAGGATCTCTTTGCACAAGCCAGTCTAATGCTTCAGACTTTATGTTCCTGATATCTGTCATGTATCGATTAAACACTTGAAAGTCATCAGTGCTACCCGCCCAATATATTTTTTGAAAAACTGCTTTAACATCTGAAGTACTCATTCTACAGATTGCCTTCTTGAAATTCTCACGCAACTGTCTAAGGCAATGTCTATGAGCTACCCATGAAAAAAATATCATGACAAGCATTCACAATCCTAGCATATCAATATAAGATAATACACAAAAATTGTCTTGAAGACACTGACGGAATTATCCCTTGCAATGTATGTATAAAACACCACCATGAGTCATTATGTTCTGACTCAAAAACAGAAAATGCTAGTAGAAATATACCATTATCAGTATCGATGTCAACTGCTGTCAATAAAGTACCTTGATATTTACCTAATAAGATTGTGTCATCCATACTTAAGGTTAGTCAGCAATGATTCCACCCCTCAATTTATGAACCAAGAGCCCATAAAAGACTTAAAAAGTGGTTCGATGGACCATCCATAATTTTATAAATAGAGCCTCTCATTGCAGAACAAATTGCTTTCATAAATATGTATAATGAATGATATGATTCTTCCCAACTTCCAAATATTGTCTTTATAGCCTTCCTCCTAGCATCTCATGCTTTGATGTATGATATTTTAATGTTTAACTTGAATTCAAAAAAAACCGATAATCTCCATAGGCTTCAGATTCATTTGTTTTCAAATGAATGGATGAATAAATGGTGATATAAACTTTGGGGTGCATTGTCTATGTCCAAACATAAGGTTTGGATTAGTGCAGTTGTGTTGTGTTAATATAGTTGAAATTTTCCAAGCTCAACAGAGATGTTTCCTACTTGGGTTATCATGATGCAAACA
Organism: Papilionanthe hookeriana x Papilionanthe teres; assembly: GCA_022702705.1. Classification (NCBI taxonomy): domain Eukaryota; kingdom Viridiplantae; phylum Streptophyta; class Magnoliopsida; order Asparagales; family Orchidaceae; genus Papilionanthe; species Papilionanthe hookeriana x Papilionanthe teres. Next base: position 22,762,871 of record CM040436.1, on the reverse strand, counting down.
AATGACTGTTATTGATTCCTGCTCGAGCAAATAGTATTATACTGCTTTTTATTAATTATTGACCATTCATTGACATCACATTGAATATCGCTCTTGGTTCAAAAAAACATATATTCCAATAACTCGGTTGGAATGAATCCTTCTTGAGTGGATAGATGTGCTCACTCAGGTCGTCAAAATATGTGCTTGTATCCCATTCTTGCGCAGTTTTATAGTATTGTATATACTCATTATTACTAGTCATTTTATCAGCTATATTATTATATAGAAATTTATGCTCATGTATAAGCTCGTTCATTGTAAATGTACATAATCTTGCTCGTCACAACTTTCATTATCATATTTATTAGTAATGTTATGTCATCAGCACTTGAAGTACTCTCCATTGTTTAATATCCTTGAGTAACATGAGGGAATTATATCTCTGATTCCAAAGTCACTTGAAAATTGTGGGTTAACCTAATCACCATCGAAGTAAACATAAATAAAAAAATTCTATAAACAAAGTATAAATTGAATATATGAGAATGCTTTGAATTACATATGACACTACTTACCGATCCACAACAACAAGTTCGGTGATGATATTCTGTGATGGCTTCATTAATATATGATAAGCGATATGATGTTCATTTTGAGTTGAAACAATCTCAACATAGATCATTGGAACTTTATGTAAAGCCTTCGCTAAAATAAGTGTAGTCACCTCATCGTCATCGACAGGACTTGCAATAAATCCAACATTCATTGGGTAACGACATATCAAATTCAATGCACATGAGTTATGTTTTAGGCTTTGTCATATTAATTCTTTAAATTCCATAAAAATAGCATCTAACTGGACACGAATAAGCCTACTTTGACCTCCTACATACTTGGGCACGAGCTCCTCAGATACAACTCGGCTTGAAATGGTTAACAGCCCTAATATTTTTTATATATGATTTTTAAATAAAATAAAAAATTTTAAAAAAAAAAGTCTTGCAAAAGATTTTGGAAATTGAATGGATTATTGAACTAGAAAAGAGAATATTGCGAAGTTTAATGTTGAAACCGGGTTCAATCATATGGCATAGTAATATGTATAAATTTAAATAATGTAAATTATATCAAATATTTTATAAAAAATAAAATAAATATTTTATAAAATATAGAATATGACCAAAAAATATTTTTTATGAATGTAAATTCAAATAACTAAAAATTCTAATATTATTTTTAATTTAATTCTATTAATCTTATTTGCAATAGGGATGTGGGGTTTCTTCCCTCTCTTAGATTCTAGAAATTTATTTACTTAAATTATTTAACTTAAAATTAAAATTTAATAATTTAGCAAAAAATAGTGACAGTCTAATCATGTAAATAAGAACCGACTATTTATTAGATTTACTCATTTGATTATTATCAATCTTACACTTATCAAAGGATTAATTCATGGTTGAACTAATTGAGCTGATCAATTTGATCCGATTTTTAAATAATTTATATTGCACAATTGTTGTCTCTTTATATGGAGAAAATATCACATCAGGACTCTGCATGTAGAGCTACGTATGGAGTCCAATGAAATCAAGCCACACGACACACGACACAATTGGAAAAAAAAAAATAAATAAATAAAATAAAATCGTGTGGTAACACAGAGAATATCCCCCGTGTTATTCCGCATTATTCATGTATTATTGTGTATTATTCACGTGTTATTGTGTTATTATAACACCGGGAATATTCTCAGAACATAATAACACTCGAATAACATAGAATAACACTTGAATAACACATAATAACACCTGAATAACGCGAAATAACACAGGAGGAAATATTCTCTGTGTTATGGACGAATTTTTTTTTCTGCCACGCGTCACGTGCGTGATTTCGTTGGACTCCACTAGCAGAGTCCTGATGTAATATTTTCTACTTTATATGAAAAGATTAAAGAAGGATTACAACCTACTCTAATAGGAGAGGCAAATAGTCTACAAAAATGAATGTAGCATGCTTCATGCAAAATAAAAAAAGGTGGTAGGCCCATAATTTAAATCTGAATAAGGCTGAGGGCCCAAAATGTACACTGAAAGTCATCGACAGCCCATCTTGAACTTACCATAAAGATAAAAAGACCTCATACCAATAGAACCTACCCTTCATCATTAAATTGGAATCCAGCTGGAGATATAAAAAGTATAGTCAAAGGTCAAATTCACGTAATTTCAATTTAGAAACTAAATTGAATTTTAAATCAACAAAATTGAATCCAATCATTGCATCTATATATATATATATATATATAATTTGCTAGATCCATAATTTTTTCTACGGTACATGCCCAAGACATAGAGCGAGAGAAATAAGAGAGAGAGGGAAAGGGAAGGAGATGACTCGACTGCCCCCAATGCAGCAAAGTGGGTGTGTTTTTCGTACTTGTGATCATTTCTTATATTAAAAGATTATTTACAGGAAAAGAGGAGAGCTAAAATGACATGGGTCCCCTTATACATAAAATGTCCTCATATTTATAAAAGTACAAGCTTGCCTCAGGGAGTTATTTTCGTTGGGACCTCTTCATGTTCATGACACATTCATACTGATAAGGACATTTTCATATTCATAGGCGTTTTTTGGTCATACACAGATACCCTTGAGCCTCTTACTTCTTGTTAGTGAGCCTCATATTATTCTTGTAAGTAGCGACCTAGGTGACCTTCGAATATCAGACGTTCAATTTCTTCCTTTAATTGAAAACATCTTTCTATAGAATGTTCTTTTGTACGATAGAAATGACAATATTGAGACTGGTCTCCACTATTTGGATTTCTTAATGACTTTGGCCACTTGACATTTTTTTCATCATTGATGGCCATTAAGATGTTAACATGTGACGTGTTGAGTGGCGTCTATTCTTTTTTTGATCGTTGCTCACGATTCCCAAGTGGTCTAAACTTTTTTCGCTGTGAGATTTGATTGGTATCTCCAACGTTATTCTTGTGCTTGCCCCCCACCCCACAATAGCTCAAATTGTTCCTTGTGAGCAATGATAGTCTCATCTACAGATATTTGTGCCTCAACACGGTGTACAAGGTCAGCATAAGAACGAAATGTCTCCAGCATCAATGATGAGTAGAAGGGTCTTGGGCGGCGCCGCCAAAGAAAGACTCCTTTTAGTAACTCCGGATCTGCTCCCGGAATTTGTCGGGGTTCGGTAGAAAACCTGCAGAAGTAGTTCTTGAGTGATTCTTCTTCACTTTGACTAATTTCAGAGAGATGAGATGAATCCTTGATAATTCATCGATTTGCTATGAAATGCTCCACAAATTGTCTGACCAGCTAGTTAAATGTGTTCATAGTGCCCCTCGACAGAGAGTAGAACCGGGTTCGAGCTTATCCCTTAACAGTGGCAGGAAACACCTGACACAGAAGCGCGTCAGAGCACATTGAATGTGCATGATAATTCGATAATGATCAATATGCTCATAGGGTTCAGTTATCCCTTAATATGCGTCAATGTTCTGCAGCTTAAAGCCAGTTGGGATGGAATGTTGGAGGACCGCATTCGCCAAAGGAGAGGATTCATTGATGTTATGGTGAGTATGGAAGCGATCCTTTTTCTCTTGGGGAACTCTTCCTGGACTAGGCGACATAGTTCGTTACGGATGACATCATTTGGAATGGTAGTAAGAAGTGGCGGTGCCAGGTAAGCTGCATGAGATGGATGAGTGGAACTTTGTAGTGTCTAGGGATTCAACATCATGACCTGACACGGGAAGTTTTTCTTCTTGGGGAGGGGGCTGGTAGAGGAACTCTAGTATGCCGCGGATTTAATGGTAAACAAGTTTCGTTCATATGTGGTTGTTGGGTCCCACGTAAGAGTTATATGATCTGCAGTTAAGACTCTTCCATTCTTTACATGCGTTCTTCAATATAAGGACTTGAAACCACCTCGTTGGCAGGATAGCGTGTTCTAGGACGGGAAGATGAAGAAACATGTTGCCCTTGACTAGGACTGTCAAAAAAGCTTGTTGTTCACGAACATCTCGTGTTCGACTCGTGAAGTAGCTCGTGTTCGGCTCGTTCATTAAGTAAACGAGCCAAACACGAACAAATTTTTTAAGCTCAAATTATAAACGAGTCGAACACAAACAACTCTCTGTTCGCTCGTGTTCGGCTCGTTTTAGCTCGGAATAAAAAAATAATCATATAATTATTTATATAATAATTTATTATATATATTATTTATATATTAATATATTATATATATTTATATTTAAGTTTAAATCATAATTGCTTGTGTGGTAACGTGGTTATGTCTCTTGTTTTCATTCATTTGGTCTAGGTTCGAATCCGGCACTATGCATATATTTTTTTCAATTAATTTTAACGAGTCAATTTCAAGCCGAACACGAACAAGAATATTTAATTCGAGTCGAACACAAACACACCTTTCACAAGCTATTTCGAACACGAGCTGATTTCAAGCTCGAGCCAGTATCGAACGAGCTGAACACGAGTCTGAGCTTGCTCAGGCTCGGCTCTTTTACAACCCTACCATTGACTTCGTGATTACTCCCTGGAATGATAGGCGTTGGAGTGAGGTGCTCCATTGGCCCAAATATTTTGTTTGTTTTCCATGTAGGAAATTGAGCAAGTACTTTGGTGGTGGGATTGAGAGCTTCCCATAGACAGAGCCAAACTGATGCGTGCTAAAAAACACTGCGGTATAGTAGCTGATTATCATCTTAGCGTTGTACAAGAGATCAACACACACATAGATGAAAAAAAATAAGCGGTGACTACTCCAAAAGTTTTTACGTGGAATACCCGTAAATGGAAAAACCACGGGGCGTGACCCAGTTGTGAAAATCCACTATTGATTGATGATTACAAAAATTCTTTGTCCCACAGACGGAAAAATGTAATTATATTCTTCAGATTACAACGTCGATTGACAACGTATAGTTGGTGGTGATTGACGATGGTGGTTAGCGTTAGTCGAAGATGGTAAGCACTGGTCGACGAAGGATGATGGTGGTCGATGAGGGTCGATGGTGGTCGACGGCAGTCGACGGTGGTCGACGAAAGTGGGTAGTGGTCAACGATGGTCGGGGGTGATGCCGAGATGCAGCTTCTCCTCGAGACTTTTAACTCTCTCTCTCTCTAGGCTTCCCCCCTCATTTGAGGGTTGAAGGTCTATTTATAAGGGTTTGGGCGTAATTAATGCAGCCATTTTGATCGGACGGTCCAGAAGGCTTCCCTTGATTAGAAGGTGTTTAAGGGGCATTTGATGGCCTTAACAATGTCGAAATTGAGTGATTTTGGGCTCGTTGGATTCGACTTGTCGAGACATTCAATTCGAGTATAGGCTTGCTAGTGTTGGCATCTGTTTAACCTTCCAAATATGTCCAAAAACTCCCAAAAGTGATTACATGACTCGATCCGGGCTTGATTTGACTCAGGTTGGACTAATTTTGATGTCATCAGGTTCTTCTCATTGAGCCAGTCAGTTTGACTATAAGTTTGCTAAAATCGGAGCTCTAGATGACTTTTTATGAAATTTAATCATTTCTTGCTTATAAAATTGCCTCGAGATTAGTGTCAAATGATAAAATTTTGTTGATGGCGTATCAATACTAACATATTTGATCATAACAGACAAAAAACTATTTTAAACATGTCCTAAAATATTGGAAAAAGTTATAGCTCTACCAATTGCATTTTGCTTTCAATTTTTTTGATGGCCAGCCATCACTCATCAAAGTTAGCAATTTCTTCCATCTTACCTTTAAAAATATACTTGTTAAATAAAATACTAAATTTCTAACATTTTTTTGTATATTTTTATTGTATTTTTTATATATGAATTTTGAGCTTCTTGTTGGAAAATAAATATTCACAACAATGAATCAATCAAACATAGTGTGACTTATGTGATTCGATACAAATTCGCCTATGTCCATGAAGAGATGTTATTCCACTATCAAAATATGGGATAAAAGAAGAAATCAATCGAATCGGGGTTACAACTAACCACATCAAAATCCTCCATAATAGTTTTATAAATAAGAGATGATCGGAATATACAACTTAAGGATATTTTAAATATAGAAAATCTCATGTACTTAGATCTTCTCAAATTATATTTCATAATATAGAAAGATTATATAATTAGATGTTTTCAAATTATGTTACATAATACTAACTTCTTAACCTGCATGTTTCCTAATTTACACCCATTGGATTTTAATACTTTTTGTAATAATCTTCACCTCATCTCTCACCCCAAATAAATGAGAGATGATCAAAATGAGCTCCAACACGTTAACAACTGCACCAAGATGGTTGTCAACATATCCCCTCTCTTGAAGGGATCAAGCATCATGTAATTCTTCAAATACCTAAATGAATAATTAATCTCAAAAGTTTACCAAATTTTTATTGTACGCTAACTTCTAAACTAGTGGTACTTTTATGATCGTGTCTGTTAGATTTTTCTTTGTATATATCTTCTTCGACATAACATGATGGGTAGGCCCAACTCCCTCATGTAGCCCCCTAAAGAGACACGACGTCGGGAGGGAGGCTCTCATTTTGTGACATAACTTCAAATAGATTTAAAGTGAGCTAAATAAATTTAGAGTAAAATGCAAATACACTCAAAAGAGAGAACAAAATTGTAAAAATGTAAGAAGAATAAAAGACTAAAATGAGTCTCACTAAAAGGCTTAAGAGTAAATATTATATGCTCAAGGGACTCGATGACTCATCAATGAATTCAAATGAAACATGTAGCAAATTTATTAATTCAACCATAAAGATCTTGCCAAAATTTACAGGTGACTTGATGACTCCTCAACGAACTCGAATAAAACCTATAGGAGGTCCACTTAAATACTCAAATGAAAGCAAAGCACAGGAGAGAAGCATAATTCTAAAAATAGAATCAAAGTCTCTAACGTCTTCCTCGCCATCGCATCCACACACCCAAATACTCGAGCGAACAAAATGTAAAACTAAAAACTTAAATGAAATTATTTGCACTCATTTCAATGATAATATGCACTTACAAATAAACCTGAAAATCTCATTAAAGTCTATCAAAATTGATAAATATGAAATTACCGCATGTGCTTCGACCGACCAACGTGTTAATTGTTTAATCACAAGGTTTGAGAATGCTGTGTACGGTAAATAATTGCTTAAGCTCAAGTCAATATGCTTTGAAATACATGTTGAGTTATTTAAAAATCTATTCAAACCAGCAATAAATTCTCGCATATGCTATGACGTGCCTTTAAATATTCAAGCTTGTGCATGAGAATGCTGCGCGGGCAATGGGTTGTCTTACTTATAGGGCGAGGTCATAAGTCTCACACTTTAGACAATCTGATCTTCCTCCCTACAAGACCGGAGTTGACAAGATTGAGCCCCCACTTTGGCCAATCCGATCCTCCTCCCTATAGGGATTGGAGTTGACAAGATTGAGCACCCGCTGAGCCAGTCCGATCCTCCTCATGAGGTCTAGAGTTTATAGGACTAATGCTCTTAATGACATGTAAATTTCAATCATTTCCTAGTGATGACCGAATTAACTGTAGATTTCAACCGGAGAATTCTATTTTGAAAATTATGTTTTAAATTTATTTAAATTTATTCAAATGAAATATATTATGAAATCAGTCCTCTTTAAGTGGTTAAGAGTAAATTGGGCTTGAAAAGATCTACACCTTGATGATGGTTAAGTTGATAAAATATTTTAATTGGAGGGATTTATTTTGAAATTATGTTTCAAAGTCTATTTCAAATTCAATTATTTCAATTATTGAACCTGATGCTTTGTATGTAGGACAGAGTCGACGGGGCTCAAAGATAATCATTTCCCTGATGTTGGACGTGTTAATCATAAATTTCGATCAGAGGAGTTTATTTATAAAATTAAAATGTTTTAAATAAAAAAAAACGTATATAATATTGAAATAAAAAATTATGACATCTAGTGCTTTAAAGCAAAATTACATCCACCATCCGCAACCGTTTGTCAAAGAGGACAAATCTAATGCCGACTCTAGCTCATAAATAGTCGATGTCATATCAAATATAATACTAAATTCATGCTCAAAATGAATTCTATATCAGTAAGGATGAGACCCAAGTCCTTTGTTTGCGTGGTTCTTGCTGCCAAATGACACCACAAAAGGACCGATTATGACTAGAGCTTCTGAATGACTGGTTTGCCACTAAATGATACCATTATATTATGGTCACAACTGTAGCCTGTATGTTGGTAGTTTGTCATTTTGAGTATTGAATCATAGGGTATATTTGATAGAGCATAAAATCCTCTGTAAGCTAAGACCGAGTTAGAATAGCCCCTTAGACAAACATTTACCCGAGGTCTACAAGGTCCCCTTGGACGAAGCTAACCCATGATTATTGACAAGGATCTTTTGGTCAAGTAGGGTCGATTATTTCCACTGACAAAGTTGATCCTGGGCCATAACAACATGGGATGACAAAATCATGGGATTTTAATTGGGTCGTCGTTGTTTCCCCCACCATCTACTTTGAGCTCAGGGTGATAATTTTTATAATTGAAATTCTCAAATTTGTTGCTACTATATACTAAGTCCTAATACATAACTCCTAATGATTAGCTTTAATCAAATGTGCTCTCCCATTATCGGGAGAGGTAATTAACCATAGGAGCTCGCGCTATGGGAAACCTTGCCCAAATCCTAAAGTCCTTGTAATAATGTGGCTGAAATCTCTGGGTAGTATCTTATCCACCATTTCTTTTGCAATATGAAAATTCGATCCAGAATCTTAACAATCACATGTATTGTGTTAAGCTCTTCACGAGAGTCTGGGGTGCATTTTCAAATTTTTGGAGCAGACGACAAACAAATAATTAAAAAATGTGCGACTTACATGATTCAGCACAACATCTTCTCAATGTGAAGATGGTATTCTAGTATCAACATGTGAGGAGAAAAAAGAAAAACCAGCAGATTAAAATTACAACTTGATACGACTACAATACATTTTCATTATTAAGCACGAATGTTGAAGCATGACACGAATCTCGGTGCAATCTTTTGAATAAGAAACATTCAAATCTTGATAAAATGTCATTCAGAGGTCTGGTTTCAGCAAACAGATAATCAAAATGATTTGCTCGATGAGACGAACCTAATGATATAAAAACCGGTCAAATTCGAGTCAAATCAAGCTCAGATCAAGTCATTAAATCACTCTTGAAATATTTTCGGATAAATTTGAAAGGTCAAATAGATGTTGAATCTGGCAAGTTCATAGTCGAATCGATCGTCTCGACAAGAAGAATCCGATGAGCCCAAGATCACTCAATTCCGACATCATCAAGGCATCCAAATGTTCATTAAACACAGATTGATTGAGGAGATTTATTTGGACCATTCGAGCAAAATTATTCATATTGAAATATTAAGTACACCCAAATCATTATAAATAGACTCCCATCCTTCACATGGGGATGTTGAGCCAAACCGAGAGAGAGAGAACTTGAGGCCTTGAGGAGAAGCTGCAACTCAGCGTCATTGCCGACCGCCACCGTCCACCGTTGGTCGCCGACGACCACCGCCAACCTTCATTGACAGTCGCCGACCGTTGACGACCGCCGTCGACAGCAGTTGACCACCGCTAATCTTCATCGACAGCCGCCGACCATCGACGACCACCGTGGACAACAGTCGACCGCCGCCAACCTTCATCGACAGTCGTCGACCGTCGACAACCACTGCCAACAACAGTCAACCAACGCCGACTGCCGTCAATTACCGTCAACTGCTGTTGATTACTGCTAACCTACGTTAACCACCACTGGCTGTCGTCGACCACCACCAACTAGATGTCTTCAATTGACGTAGTAACCTGAAAATCTAGTAAAACTTTCCCATCTGTGGGACAAGAGATTTCTGTAATATTAATTTATAGTGAATTTTCGCAACTGAACCAAGCCCCAAGGTTTTTTCCTTTACGGGTTTTCCATGTAAAATTTTTTAGAGTTGTCATAACTTGTTTCTCTTTCATTTATGTCTGTGTTGAATTCTCGTACAACCCTAAGACAATAATCTGTTACTATATCGCCGCGAATTTTCTAGCACACATCAGTTTGGCGCCGTTTGTGGGAAACTCTTAATCCCACCACTGAAGTACTTGCTCAATTTCCTACATGGCCACCAAACAAAATATTCGGGATAACGAAGCACCTCACTCCAACACCCATCGTTCCAAGGAGTAGTCACGAAGTCAAGGGTGACATGTTTCTTCATCTTCCAGTCCTGGAAGATGCTATCCTGCCAACGAGGGGGTTTCAGGTCCTTCTATGGAAGAACAAATGAGTAGATTGGAGGAGTCTCAACTACAGATCATATAACTCCTACGTTAGACCTAACAACCACCGATAAACGAAGCTTGTTTACCATTAAATCCGCTACATACAAGAAACATGCCCAGAGGAACTCGTACCGATCCTCTTATCCAAGAAGAAACACATCACATGCTAGGTCATGACGCCGAACTCCTAGACACTACAAGTTCCACTCATCCATCTAATGCAGCTCACCTGGCACTGCCACATTTTGCTACCGTTCCAAATGATGTTATCCGTAACGAAAGCCTCGACTGGGAAGAGTTTCCCATAGAGAAAAAAAATCGCTTTCACACTCACCATAACATCAATAAATCCTCTCCTTTTGCAAATGCGGACCTCCAACACCCCATCCCAACAGGCTTCAAACTCCCAAACATTGACGCATATGAAGGGATAACTGACACCCTATGAACATATTGATCATTATCGAACTATCATGCACATTCAACGTGCCTCTGACGTGTTTCTGTGTCAGGTGTTCCCTGCCACTCTGGAATTCGTCAAAGTGAAGGAGAGTCGCTAAAAGAATACTTCCACAGATTTTCTGCTGAAGTTCGTCAGAGTAGATCCATAATTACTGAGGGGAGTCTTCTTTGGGGGACTCCGTCCAGGACCCTCTACTCATCACTGCTTCAGGAGAAAGTTCGTTCTTATGCTAACATTGTCCACCGTGTTGATGATCAAATCACTGAAGATGAGGCCATCACTGTACCTAAGGATTAATTTGAGAAATTTGGGGGAAACCTCTAGAGAGAGTCTGAGGCCTTGAGAAGAAACTGCAGCTCAGCATCATTGTCGACCGTCCTCTATCACCGCTTACCGTCATTGATCATCGCCGACCTCCTTAGACCATTGCCTATTTGTCGTCGATCATCTCCGACTTCCGTCGATCATCACCGACTTCAATCGACCTCTGTGAATCATCGCCTACCGTCATCGACTATCGCCTACTGTCGTCGATCATCGCCGACCTCCGTCGACCACCGCTTACCGTCAATGACCATTGTCGACTTCCTCGACCTCCCTCAAACACTGCCTACCGTCGTCGATCACCGATTACCGTCGCGACCATCGATTACCGTCATCGATCACCGTCGACCTCCGTTGACCACCGCCTACCCTCGTTGACCATCCCCAACTTTCATCTACCTCCGTTGAGCTTCGTCGACCACCGCCGGCCTTCTTCGACCACCACCGGCCTCCGCCGACCACCGCCTATTGACGTCGACCACCATCGACCTCTGTCGAGCAATGCCTGCCGTCGTCAACTACTGCCGACCTCCATATATTACTACCAATCATCATTAATAACCACCAAACATACGCCATCAATCGACGTTGTAGTCTGAAACATATACTTATCCTTTTCCGTATGTGAGACAAGGGATTTCTGTAAACATCCAATAATAGTGGATTTCCATAACTAGGCCAGATCCCCGTGGTTTTTCCCTTTACTGGGTTTCCACGTAAAAGCTTCTGGAGGCGTCACCGTTTGTTTGTCTTTAATCTGTGGGTGTACTGAATTTTCATACAAATCAACTACTCTACTCCCGTGAATTTTCTAGCACGCATCACAACTCAATACACAGAAATTCTTCATAATCCCTATAAAAAAGAATTATGATATACAAATTAGAAATATTTCAAATATAAGAAATGTCATATGTTTACACCTCCTCAAATTAGTTTTCATAATATATAAAGATCAGATAACTATATCGCCTCAAATCAGATTACCTAATATCAATCTCCTAATAAACATATTTTATAATTTACAACAATTAAATTTTAATACTTGCTGCAGCACTTTTTTCATTACTTAAATTTTGGAAATTTAGATTACTTTTTTTTTTTTCATTTTTTTCTTAGGGTCATTTACACTCATACCAACCAATTCCTATGTATTTACATATATAAAATCTAAATTTTATTTTTTACATTTAGACTCCCAATCCTTCATTTCACATTGAAAGTAGCATCATTTGAATTTTTAAAGAGTGAAATACACATTTTCAAGTATATGTAAGGCTGACACTTATGTAAAAGTTGAAATTTAGATGTTTTATATGTAAATACATAGGAATTGATTGGTATGTATGTAAATCTTCCATTGTATTATTTACTCGATGCTTTTTATGTGTAGCATATTTTAATTATGTCTTAAAGGTGTATTAATTGCATTTAATGTCTAAATGCTTTGGGAAAGTGTTTGAGCCATAGGGAAAATTTTTTGTCTTGAAGATGTAGTTCTATCATGTCACATGTAGGGATGTAAACGAGCCGAACACGAGTTGAGCTTATATTTCTAGCTAAAAAGGTGTGTTGGTGTTCGGCTCGTTTGCTTAGCGAGCCGAACACGAGCTGTTCACGAATAAAGAGTCGGTTTGACAACCCTAATTACGTAACGATAAAATGTTAAGGATTGAAGCGAGATTTAAAAATTATTGTTTATATTAAAACATCATTTGAATCTAATTTTATAATTTTTATTCTATTTTATTAATTAATATTTTTTATTAATTATAAATCTTCGTAGCATTGTAGTAAATTAATATATATATATATATATATATATATATATATATATATATATATATATATATATATAATTGATGAATAGTATTTCGAACTAAAAAAAGTTGAACACGAACGAACAAAATCTTTGTTACGTATTCGACTCGTTAAGCTTACTTAACGAGCCGAACACGAGTTGTATCTGAAGCAACTGGCACGTTTGATACATCTAATCACATGGGTTATATTGACCATATTATAATGGATCTGAGAAAAATTTTTAGGGCGGAGCTGCGGCGGTTTTTGGTGTATAACTCATTTCATTTTGAAATAAAAATTTAAATTCTTTCAAAATATTTAAAAAATAACAAGGATGAATAAATATTTTATTTTTTCCAAAAGAAAAGCAAATATTTTATAAATAAAATTCTATTAAATGTTAGAACCTTAACACGGTGGCCACCAATGGAAGTTTGCCGGATTATGCGACAGTGCTCACCGGCGAAATACCTCCACCTCCTGCGCCGGACCAGTACTTATCCGGCGACGTTCCGACGTTTTGCGTCGATTCAAATGTCGACTGGTACATTTCCTTAACTTCAGCAGCTTTGTGTTCTTCAGTTCTGATTCAGTAGCGCTCCGTTTCCACAACTCTCTTGAACCGCTGCTCATCGTCTCACGCCAGTGAGACAGGTCGAGAGAAATCTAATGATCGCCACCTTCGCTGCAGCTATTGCCGATAGGTCACATCGCAGGGCGTACGACGGCTTGCTATTGGACGCCGGCGGCACGCTGCTGCAACTGGCAAGACCTGTTGAGGAGACCTATGCCAGAATAGGAAGGAAATTTGGTAATATGTTGTGACGAGATGTTCTTTTTATCATTTAGATTCAGTTTAGATGGTATAGCGGTTAGGTAATATAGATATATTTTACAGGAATTGAGGTCTCGGAGAATGAGATAAAGCAAGGATTCAAGAGGGCTTTTGCTGCACATTGGCCTGAGAAGCTCCGGTACCAGGTATTTTCTGTCCAAAGCTCCCGGTTATGCGTAATCGCTGTGAAATAATGGTGTTAATGTTTAGAAGTGTAGATTTTTAAGGTCATAATACAAAATAGTGAAGAGAGTTCTTATATCAGAATTTAGTAATTTCAAGTTTGAATGTTTGCGCTTCGTTTCCTTTACGTTTGTCCTAAAGCAAGATTGACAGGGAGATGGAAGAGCTTTTTGGAAATTTGTTGTTTCTGAAGCAACCGGTTGTTCTGATAATGATTTTTTTGAGGAAGTATATGAGGTGAGCACTCAGACTCCCTTTTTTGAGATTCTTTTTTAATGTAGTCCATATGTATGTTACTTCTTAGAAAAATTTACATACATACCACTCAATTCCTAGTATTAAATCCAAATCAGTCTGGTAGACCGTGCCTAAGGAATTGAGCATTGGGCCAAGGAAAGAGAGAGAGAGAGAGGAGAAGAGGATGACTTCCCCTTTCGAAGGGAAAAATGGAGTGTTCCTGGGCTCGCGGATCGATTTTATTCCATTAAATTAGAGGTATAAGTGGGGGGAGCCCAAAGGTCCATTTGCATGAGAAGACCCTCCTATTTGTAGATGATAGGATGAACAATAAGTAGATTACAATATTGCACTTGTTTAAAAAAAGCAGTATATGATATCTTATTCTTTTGTATTGTAGTGTTCTGCTGGGTTCCTCATCAACCGTTGGATTTGTTGTTCTGGGGGTTCTCTGTTGAGGGATTCGTCCGGTTCTGGTGTCCGTTCGGAGGAAAAATATTCCATCGGACTCCTTTGTTCGGAGGGAAAAGTCCTCCATTCAGAGGAAAAATTCCTCCATCAAGGGGAAAAGTAGGCCGAGGGTAATCCATTCGGTGTGGCAGACTGCGGATTGCCTCGAGATTTGTGCTAACCATTCTTGATTATACATATACATATTTACATATCTGATACCTAAATTTTAATTTAGAAGATTTACATGCATAATTCGGCCGCTGCAGTTTTGGAAATTATTTTGTTTTTTGGGATTTAGGATTTAATTTAATATATATATATTAGTTTTGAAAGTAAAGTTTTAAATTTGAAAATATGAGAATGAACGAATCTCATTTGTTTAGCAGTTTGAATGAACGAGCACAATATCGCAAACGATGTTTCTATCCTGAGGAATAGACAAACTGCTTGATGATACGACTCGATCAAATAAACTATAGAATTTATGACATCCGTTACAGTACGTGAACCTTTATGTGGGTAACAAATTCACTTTATTACAAAAAGAATTAAATAGGGTTTATATTATCTAGATTCATAAAACTCCCTATAGAGGCAAGCCCTACAGTCTATTATCCCTCAAACTACCGAAGTCACTTGAGATAACTCTCGATTTAAATCAGGAGTATCTATCTTCATGAATTCAAGAGTAGGGTTTTCGAAGAAGTGTGGTAATAGGAAATCCAATAGGTGAAAGACACAAGATTGGAACATTTATTTCCAGACTCAAAGAAAAGAGAGGTAGGGGACGTCACGGATCTTGAGGAAAACCTCGATGACTTCCCAAACTATCCTAATGTTGGACTTTAAATTTTGAAAATTGATTTATTTAAGTTTCAATCCCGCCAATTAATTATAGAAATTACATTTGCATAATCACCTGATTATACAAATAACCTGGAAGATAGGAGGATTTACGCCGTATCGGACGACGACCTCGGAATCCTAAGCGAGTTAGGGCTTATATTGCACAACGAGGTTGTGTAAAGCACTAAAAAGAAAGGTGCGAGATTATGTCGCAGTAGGCGGAATACCTCGAAGTTCTATGGTTTGTTATTTAGACTAAATAATAGTTTTGCTGATGTTGACACAAGTTTTGCTGTTGAAGATGGCCGTGCTGCCCTCGAAGTTCCGCTCCGAATTCCACGTCGTAGCAGTGTTGCAGTTCGGATTTAAAGTTTAAATTATTAAAAGTGGACATGTAAACTGTTATGTCGGTGTTTTATTTCATTTTATTATTTTCCTTTTATTATTATTTTATTGCAAACGTGAGTGTATCTTTATAAGTATACGAGTCGTAGTAAAAGAAAACGAGAAAACGGTATATCTTATACTTAAGCGATGAACGCGACGGAGTATGTACTAAAAATAAAACATACTATAGTAAACAACAGGAAACATGTATCACAGGTAGGTTATGCTAAACAAGTGTGCCCAGTAAACATGCTACGCTAAGCAGAAGTATATGCTGTAGGAAGTAAAATATGCTATACTAACAAATATATGTGCTGAAAAAGTAAAGCATGTAAAGCGGTAAAGAAAAGAAGTAATAGTGCTACAAGTGTACCGTAGGCACTGATTACCCGTAATACACTGCTACCTGTTTATGATTTTCATTTTATTTCCTGCAAGAAAGGGATTAGCACAAAAAAGGAACCATAGTAGATGTAGTATGGAAAACCTGAGTAAAGGTGCTACTGTATGTGCAGGAGAGGCGAAGTATGAAATCCCGGGGCAAATCCAAAAGAAAAAGCGAAAGGAAGGAAAAGCCAAAAGAAAGACGAAAGAAAACAAAGAAAACCGAGAAAGAAAGAAAAGAAGTCCTGTGGGAAACCTCGAAGAAAATCACGAACAAACACGAAAAGGTCGTAGCAAAAATCACAAAACACTAAAAGAAGAAACTCACAGATGTCCCGCTAAACTCACAGAGGACCGTAAGAAAGCCACGGGGCATCTGAAAAAGGACTGTAAGCATGTTGGCGAGGATGACTCAGAGCTGGGCTGTGTGCCTCCCAATCTTGGATAAGAGCTACCAGACCGACACCCTACAGAGGGCAGTCCTAACCTCGACTCGAGTAGTTAGCCTTGGACTTTTACTAATTTTTATTCATTTTAGTTTGCATGCATATAAAATTTATAGGTGAGAAGTAATTTTGTTGTAGAGGAAATTTTGATTCAAAATATTTATTTTTATAAAGTAGTACAATCTACAGACCAACCACCCTAATCGAACTAGGACTACTAACAACTTAAGGGTATTGGTAGCAACAGTCTCACCAAGAATTGACGAATAACTTCGTCGATCCCAAGCCTCGACTCCAGTGGAGATTTTTACTCAAAGGCAAGGGGATACTATTCTAATAGTCCCTCTTTTTTAAGCACACATAAGCACTATCGTTGCCGTCCTCGACCCTAACCACCCTACTTACAGTCTTGCTTGATGGCCCCTTAAGGGCTATATGTGCACACCTATACATCCCCTGCAGGTGCGGACATTGAACCAAGAAGCAATGAGAAAATCAAGGGACGGTGGATCAATGAAAGGAAAGAGGAGAAAACAATTCACCTAACACAAAATTATAAAACGAGGTTAATTGGCTCTCAAAATCAATCAACTCAAGTCAATCATCCTGGACTCCCAACAATCATCACCCGTCCTAAAGGGAAAGACCTAAAAGTGCCGTCACGCTCGTGAAGTGAACTGGACACTTAAGCAGTGCATAACCCATTCCCATGACACTCGAGTAATGACAAAGAAAAGAAAAATATAAAACAAAGCTGCGGGGAAGACCCCTAAACTTAGACCTCTACTTGGGATCCCTTGAACCCCAAACCAGACTTAAAAGGCCTGCTAAAAGAAACTAGACTCGAAACTCACAAATTCGACGTACATCGGAGTATAAAATTACTTCAGAATATAATCCAATAAACGTCTCAATCCGGCTCCACTAAATGTCACAGCAATGAGCCCAAACAAATATTAAAACCTGAGCCAAATATATCAATAACATCCCAAATGAATGTCACAATTTAAGCTTATATAAAATTTTAATCAAGCTCCAATATTCATGTCCCAAAAATTAACTAAAGCATGTATCCAACACAGGTAACCCGAGCCATACATGAGTTACTAAGGGGCTAATCCAAAGGCAGAGAAAATACCAAAACCGAGCCCCCACATGCAATGGGATAGCTGCAAGGCAGTAGAAACCAAAAAACCGAGCCCCTATGTGCAATGGGGCAGCTGCAAGGCAGCAAAAACAGAGAAAAGCAAGCCCCCTATGTGCAATGGGGCAGCTGCAAGGCAGCAGGAACCACAAAACTGAGCCCCCATGTGTAATGGGGCAGCTGCTAGGCAGCAAAGACAACAAACTGAGCCCCCTATGTGCAATGGGGCGGCTGCAAGGCAGCAGGCACCACAAAACCGAGCCCCTATGTGCAATGGGGCAGTTGCAAGGCAGCAAGAACCACAAAACCGAGCCCCCCATATGAAGGCAAAACTGAGCCTATAACTGTTGAGGACTGCAGCTACACAAATTTCAAAATCAAGACCCATCAGGGTACCAAACAGGATTAATACAAGTGCAAAAAACCGAGCCCAACAGGTGGGGATGAGGCTCACAAAAAAAAAACCCGAGCCACCATATAAGCTAGCACAGGAAGTAGGATATCAAAACCAACAAAACGATCCCCCATACCGAGTGCAAAGGGAGCAACCACAATAACATTAAAACAGTAAAATCCAAGCCCCATATGAAGAGTGCAAAGGGCAACCATAGAGGCACTTAAAACAGAGAAACAAAGCTCCCAAGTGTGGTGCAAAGGGAGCAGCCATGGAGGCCACTACAGTAAGAAAACCGAGCTCCCTAAAATGGAGTAGCTGCAGGGTAGCAAGGGCAGAGAAAAGAAAGAAAAAAAGAAAGAAGAATCAAGCCCCTATGTGCAATGGGGCGGCTGCAAGGCAGCAAGGACAACAAAAACCGAACCCCCATGTGCAATGGGGTAGCTGCAAGGCAGCAGAAACAGAGAACCGAGCCCCCCCCATGTGCAATGGGGCGGCTGCAAGGCAGCATAAACCACAAAACCGAGCCAAACAAGGCACCAAAACAGGACCACCAAGCTGCTTAAAATTAGACCAATTTCAAGATAGAATCGTGACGCATAAAAACACACTAAGTTAAGCTTAGGAACAGACGAAACCGCAACCAGGTGAAGCCAAAATCAAATCATCACCGCCTCCCTACTTCCATGTATCTTTTCCACAAGCATTAAGCCATTCATGTATGCCATAAAAAAAAACGATGAAATGAAATAAAGACAAGCCGCAACAAATGTTTCTTAAGTATAGGTGAGGCCTCTAGCATGTATTTCAAACTTGCAAGTACACAAACAACATAACAAGAGAAGAGTACTAGCATTGATAAAGCAAAGCATGTGAGAACTAGACCTTCCAAACACATTTAATGCTTCTTTCTTTTTTTTTTCCTTTAGTATATCTTGCAATAAATAAAGAGGGTTAGGATATTAAAAGCTCAACCAAGTGCAGCATATCCATCAAAACTTCCCAAACACATCAATGCATTGTGTCATGAGGCAAGAAAGCCCATAAAACTCATACCTTAGTGTTCTAACAGCCAAACAAGCCCAGGGAACCGAGAAAGGAAGCAAGCAAGAGGCCAAAGTCCACCTCTATATGAAGCAGCAGGGCTCGGTCAGCTCAAAACAATAGCCAACTGGAGGTGTTGCTCTCACAAGCCTTCACCGAGTTGACTCCCAGCAGAGAGGGGAAGAGAGGAGAAGTAGAATGAAGAGAAGAGAGATTTTAGAGTAGTGAAGAGAAGTTCCAGAATAGAAAAAAAAAACGATCCCCTCGATCAAGAAAAACAGAAGAAAAGCCTCTCCCTTCTTCCTGCTCAACGCACCAGGGAAAAGACCAACCAAACCGAGAATTCCCCCTACCCGTTATGCCAAACGAAGGCTCGAGAAGGGAGAAGAAGCACGGGGAAGTGGAGAAACTTCCCCCATTTGTGCAAGAGAGGCAGAGCGGCAGAGAGGGAGAGCTCCATCGGGTAACATCAACCTGGCACGGCTTTGGGAAGCCAAAAATTCAAGCAGCACACGACACAAGGAACAGGTAAGTCAACTCCCTACCCCACATGAGAGAACGGCTCGCAGGGAGGGAGCCTGAATGAGGCGCGAGAGGGGCAAGCTCGCCCCTAGGGTTTCACCCGGGTCGAAAGGAGGAGAGACTAGTCACGGAGGGGGGCGAAATGGCGGGGGCAAAACCAAATGCCCGGTGATTAAGTGATTAGGTTTTAAAATAGGTTTAAAATATATATTTTATTATATATATATATATATATATATATATATATATAAGTTTTAATTTGCGTAGTCTGCTCGCGCTTGGAAACATAGCAAATTATATGTCCCTCCTTAGCAAATTCGACGTTCCGGACGCATCGGCGCAGTCCGTTTCGCGATCCGAGGTCGTTCGGAGAACCTCTTCGTCGGTCGGGCCAAAAGTGCTTCAAATCCGATCTTTTCTGGAATTCTGACTTTGACATCGACCGTCCTGACATTCTGACTTCAGTCTTAATCCGTTGAGGAGAACTTGAAGGCGTCGAGGCCGCGAATCGAGGAATTTGTGCACGGTGGTGCAAAAATGTGCACAAGACTGTCTTAAGGTCCGGTGGTCCTATGGGGACTCAATTCGGATTCTCGACGTCAATTCCAACCTATTATGAGCTAGATGTACGAAATCTCGTGCGGGACTCCAAAAGAGTAAAGAGGTGGCTTCAGACACTCTAAAATGAGGTAGGCCCACTGCTTGAAGTCTAAGAACGTCAGGGAAGCTCCTAAGGCTAGAACCCTAAATCCTAGGAGGAAAACTAAACCTCGACAAAAGCGAGGTCAACAACATACTGACCTTACCTATATATGAAAGGGTGTATTGCACTTTTTAAAATTTAGAATATAAATATATATATATATATATATATATATATATATATATATATTTTTTTTTTTTGTGGGGGTAACTGTGAAGAGAAATTACAGTCTCGAGTTTAACACAAAATTTTGGTTATTTTTTCCTTTCCTCTGTTCAGCATTATGCACATGGTGATGCATGGAGATTACCAGCAGGAGCTTATGAAGGAATGTGCCTTCTAAAAGATGCTGGAGGTAAATTGCACTATGAAAGCACTCTATTTTGCATAATCTTGTTTTTATGAAAGCACATTTATACTTTGTAACATTTTAATGATACTTCTATTTTAGTGAAGTTGGTTGTGGTCTCCAACTTTGATAATAGATTGCGCAAGCTACTGAGTGACCTTAACGTTGCACAATTGTAAGTAAATAAGTTTGGTTTTCATATTTTTAGCCCTTTCACAAGCCAAGCTACTTTGCATTGTGATGGTGTGAAATAATTCTTATTTACCTTACTTTGCACATTTACTTGGTCATTTATGCCTAAATATTAAAAATAATTACATTAATCTTGATTCTTTTGCTATTGTTCTTCATTTATGAGGTCTTAATATTTTTTTTTTCTTTTGTTCATTGGGGTTGTGGAACTTCCAAACACAATCAGCAGCTAATGCAACAAAATGAAATATTGAATCACTTAATGTTCGTAGATTTTTAATTGTGTTCATTTTATTCATAGATATTTTGAAGTGTTTAAGATAGCCCCTCAAATGACTAAATACAGATCACATTGTTCATTTTATACGTAGATTTTTCTTTCTTATCTTTATATTTAGCGTTCAATATCTTCTGATAATTTTTTATATTTAAATATACATTTTATTAAATGCTGATTAATACTTGTCCAGTTGAAAATATTTATGACCAAGGCTAATTATTTCTTCAAAGCTTTTTATTTTATTAAAACTTATTTCATAAGGGACTGTCTTGCTTTTTGAATGTCAAAATATTCCTTAGTCACAATATAAAATACTAATTACAGGTTGTAACTAAAATAACCAGTGTAATTTATATAGAATTTCAGTAGAGAATAACCTATGCTAATTGTCTTCTAACTAAAGAATTAGTAGACCATAAAATCTAATTTTGATTAACTATAAATGCAGTATTATTACAATCCAACACACCTTTTTTTTAATCAAATTTTAGTAGAGAAATTTTCTTGCCACCTATTTTCAATTTTCATCCAAAGTGAATGGTAAAATTGACAGAAGGACTATATTGGTTTAAATTTGATAAGTTGAAGGATCAAATTGGGCACTTGTATAATTTAGGACTAAAATGGGCACAGTTAAAATGTCTATGGACCGATTTGGTCATTTACTTTTTTAAGTATTCTTGTTTAACAACGATGTGTGCTTCACAAGCATCTTTTAGAAACAAGCTTGATAAGTAAAGTAATTATATAAACGAAGAGACTAACTACTTAGACTCCTACAAATCAAAGGACACAAAATATTATAATCTTCCATAAATGTAAATGTACCCAAATCTCATCACAATGGGCTACATATCTATAAAGCAAGTGTGAAAACCCATAAATTCTCATAGAACCATGGACCATAAGATTTTAGGAAGTGCGATGCCTATCTACAGTGCAAGTGGCAATGCCATATCATTATAAAATGAATTTAGCTGAACTACATATTAAACTAAATTCCTAAAGCCATCACTATAAAATTTTCAATAGTAGCATTAATGCAAGAACAACACCCTAAAAAGAATTTTCCTAAAAAGCTTCTTGTTGTACGACATAGCAATTAACGAGATTGTTTGGCTAAGTTTAATAACAAATGCACTATAATTTGTTGCTCTATAGTAAATGCAAAGGTAGGGCCTAATCAATCAAATCTTTTTTTTTCTTCAAAGTAGGACATTAGAAACATAAGTTGGAATTATGTTGCACCATGATCATCCAAAAAATGACAAATAATTCTAAATCTATATGGTATAAAAGCTAATGGAATAGTAACCCACCATTCAAATAAAAGCAATCTAAAATTCTGGTTAGCTTATCTTTTTTAGATAAATATGAAGAATTCACCGTCACCAATTTTTGTGTTAAATTCATTTATAATTAAAAAATAAACTTAATAATTGATGCTTTCTTAGATTTTGAAAATGAGTTTAGGGTGATGGGAGATGTTGTAATAGGAGAATTGTGCCATAGGAGAAATGTTATATTATGACAAGAAAAATTTGAAGATAGAAAGGGTGGGATCATAGGGGAGAGATAAATTGGTGCTATAGAGATGTGTTTCTTTTATGAGAACATCTCTATAACATGAAATAATCAATGGCATAACATATAATCTTTGATGGTATGCCATCAAAGAAAGAGACAGAAGTGAGATAGAGGTGTGTTATTGGAGAAAGGAATGCTAGTACTTGAAGATTAGAAGAGCGAAGTATGTGGGAGAGGGGAGGTAGAGTGATGCTATATTGATGGATAGAGAGGGGATACAACATCAGCTTGGTTTAGTTACTGAGTAGGGAACTTGCTTGGGAGATTAAGGGTTGGGCTGAATTTAATTTAATAGAGAGAAAGAGTCATGGGATTTAAATTAATTATAGAGAGAAAAAAGTGTTCTCTTGGAATCAACATGCGATTGAATTGGATGGTTAGTGAAGAACATGTTTACATGATTTAGCATGATTAATGGAGCATAGTTTCAGCATATTAGACTTGTCTTATGATAAAAAAGTGCTAGAATAATATCAATTAAGGAATAAAGAGAGCCATGGGGTTGAAATGAATATGAGGGAGAGGGATTCTCGAATGTTTATAGGATTATAATGTTATGGGAACAAAGGGTTCAAAATATAAAACAAAGGGTTCAAAATATAGAACAAATCAATAGAAATATTAATATTATTTTAATTTAGAGTAATTTTTTTTTGGGAAAAGGTTCTCTAGCTAGAAATTTTACCTTAATTAAAAAAGAAATTATTGAAAGGTGGGATCCTACCTGAGACTTATACTTTATGCTTTCTTGCTTTGGAAACTCATTGCGTTTTGTACTTACGGTTCGTAAATTGTTATTATGCCTTTGAATTTCATAGTTGACTAAAACGTTTCCTTTTGTTCTCTTACATTTTTTTGGTTTTGTAGATTGTATTGTTGGTAGTTGAACTTTAAATGGTCTTATCCTTTTTTCTCTACCAGATTTGATTCTATTGTCATATCCTCAGAGGTTGGTTATGAAAAGCCTGCTGCTAAGATCTTTTTAACTGCCTTAGGTACTTGAGAACTTATCTTTTGCTCCATAAAGTTGTAGTTTTACGAAACGACTTTATATATCATAATAAACCTGGTTCGATTGCTGGCAATCCAATCTCTTTTTAGGATGTTGAATATTGTATGATAGCTTTGGTTTCTTTTTTCCTTGTAATATTTTATAATAAATTAAAAATAGAATTAAAGAATATGAAATTTTGTGGCCACTTTCAATTTTTTTTTACTTGAACATGCCAATTATTTTTCCATAAAACTTGAAGATTCCATATTAGTTGTACACGAAAGATGTCAATTCTATTAACTCTTAATTTATCTTTCTTCATTTTCTTTGATGTCATGTTTTGCAGATCATATTGGTATTAAAGCTTGTAAGGTTGTGCATGTGGGTGATGATCAGAAGGCAGACAAAGTGGGCGCTAACTCAGTTGGCATTGATTGTTGGTAAGGTTCTAATTGTTAGAAAGGGAGAAGGCTTTTAGAATGAGTTCTTATTAATTGTCTTCTTTGTCCAACAAATAAACGTCTCTTTATATGAACACTGTAAAAAAGGTTTATGAGCAAATATTTCATAATAATGAGAATATCCTTCTAGATTATCATAAATATTCCCCACACACACGTGCGTGCACACACACATATATATTTAAACTCTAAAATATTCCATCGACTATACGAAAGTAATCTATAATGTTCCTTTAAGAACTAAATTAGGATTAATTTTGTATCACAATTTCTTCACGAGAGTCCATTTTGGATCAAGGCATATATATATATATATATATATATATATATATATATGTATATATGTTGTATTACTTTCCTACAAACTTCAGTAGGTATAGCAGAAAATCTATCTAGTAAGTAAGCAAGTAATCGCAGTAATACAACATATATACCTCTCAATAACTCAAACTCAAACTCAAGTATTGACATCTGCTATACCTACTGAAGTTACTAGATATATCTAACTCAAACTACTGAATAACTCGCACTAAGGTGTTATTGAGAGGTATATGTTGTATTACTTTCCTACAAATTTCAGTAGATTTTCGGGTAAGCTACAGGTGTTATTGAGAGGTATATATGTTGTATTACTGCAATTACTTGCTGAACTGCAGCTCACATAACTCAATACTCACTCATCTACTTCAATTTCCAATTACCAACCACCACACCTTCTTCTCTCTAAACAAGAGAAGAAGCTATCTCTACCTCTCAATAACACCTGTAGCTTACCCGAAAATCTATCTAGCTTCAGAATCTATCTACTTTCACTCTCTCTCCCCCCCTCTCTCTCTCTCTCTCTATATATATATCTATAAGTTTCATTGTTTCGTCGCTTTGAGTTCACCGATCTCGCACTAAGGTACAATACTTGGAAACTTAAGTAACCAGTTTGGCGTGTTACACCATAGTGGGGAAATCCCAAGTCCGGTTTAAGATGTTCCACCTCGGCGGGGAAAACCTATTTTGGATGTGTATGTAGGTATCCGAAGGTTAAATCTATAATTACCCGTTCGGATTATTCCAACTCCATGGGGAAACATTATTATGCTTTTCATAGGCATCTGAAGGCCCATGCATGCATCTAGTGTGGTGGGTTAAAATACTCGATGACTGAGGTATCTTACGATATCTACAATACACTTACCTATGATACACTTCTTTTTAGGCATGGTGGAAAGGCCAATTACTTTTCTTATCTCCCCATCAAAGAGAGGGTGTCAGAGTGTTGCGAAAAAAATGATTGAAAATAATGACTTAAACAAAGCTTTTTTAAAAAATAAATTAGCCCAGATATAAAAGATTAAATGGGGAAACAAATTGGGAATAAAAATAAAACTTGAAAACTAAACAAACTTACAGAGGACTCGATAGCTCACTTATGAGCACTTTGATTCACTTGGCAATAAGCATAAACAATTGTAATGAATTGCAGAGTCTGCTCACACCGAGCACGAGCCCGAGCATGAGCAAGATATTTTATTGTATATTCAAATTATTATGTTGGGTTGGACATACATAAAATCAAATGCAACAACAACAACAACAATAACAACAACAACAAAGCCTTAATCCCACTAAGTGGGGTCGGCTACATGAATTCTTTTTCTCCAATGGGTCCTATTTAGTGTCATATTTTCCTTAAATTCTAATAAATTGTTGAGATATTTAGTGCAAAGCAATCAAGAATCGACACAATTCAGAAGAACACAAAGAGATTTAACGAGGTTCGGCAAGGATGCCTACGTCCTCGGGAGCAGAGCGGCGACTTTCTTTTCACTATTCAGAAAAGAGTACAAAATACAGGATTACAACCATAAGTCCTAGGGTTACTAACAGGGTTTATTTATAACCATAAAGTACAACATGTAATTACAAAATTACCCTCTACTAAACCATGGGGCCTTGCTCCCGCACCCCCAACCCACATAATAAACTCCCGGATTCGCTCGCTCCGCTCCAACATTATTCCATAATAGGTATATGAGCCATACCTAACAAATCTCCACATCGACGAATATCCAAACCCTTAGGAGATAAATACCCGGGAGTTTCTCGTGCACCAATGTGGGTTGGGCCATCAAGCTTCTCAGCAGCATCGTGAATGTTCAAAAGTCCAAGCAATGCAAGAACTTGTTGATAGTAAGCGGCTTAGTCGACATATCAGCTGCATTCTCATCGGTATGAACCTTCAGCGATAGTATCTCACCGAAGTAATCAATTCTCCGATCTTGTGATACCCGACATCAATGTGCTTGGTCCCGGCATGGTACACACAGTTCTTAGCCAAGTAAATAGCACTCGACTATCACAATGCAACTCGAACTCCACCTTGCTCGGCGCCGCGTTCCTTCACTAGCCCAGGTAAGCCATAAAGTTTCTTTAAGTAGCTTCAACTCATCGCCATATACTCTGCTTCAGTTGTAGATAATGCAACAATAGACTGAACTGTCGATTTCCATCATATAGGCCCTCCACCAAGAGTAAACACATACCCAGTTGTAGACCTTCTGCCATCAAAATCGCCTGCATAGTCTGAATCAACGTACCCCACAACTGAAGGATCATTCTGCTGACTACCAAAGATAATTCCATGTCCTACAATGCCCTTCGGATACTCTGAAAATTCACTTGACTGCTTCCCAATGTCGCCTTCCTGGTTTAGACATGTATTTGCAGACTTGACTAACAGCATGAGCCAAATCAGGACGAGTACATACCATTGCATACATCAAGCAGCCAACTGCACTGGCATAAGGAACCTTTGCCATGTCTTCGATTTCCTCATCTGTCTTCGGACACTGTTCTGAAGAAAGCTTGAAATGATTTGCCAATGGAGTGCTTACAGGTTTAGCTTTGCTCATCTTAAACCTGTCTAGCACTTTCTTAACATAGCCTTGTTGAGATAAACATAGTCGCCTTGAGCCTCTATCCCGCTGAATCTCAATTTCGAGAATCTTTTTTGTAGGACCCAAGTCTTTCATGTCAAATTCCTGGCTTAACAAAGCTTTCAAACCACGAACATCATTCATATTCTTTGCAACAATCAGAATATCATCAACATACAGTAGCAGAAAAATAAAAGTAGCATCATCAAGGCTCTTAACATAAACACAACAATCATACTCACATCGCCTGTAGCCAATCTGAATCATGTAAGAGTCAAACCGCTTGTACCATTGTCTTGGAGACTGCTTCAACCCATACAACGATTTCTTTAGCACGCAAACCGGATGCTCCTGTCCAGGTTGAGTGAACCCTTCTGGCTGCTCCATGTAAATCTGCTCCTCCAAATCACCATGTAAGAAAGCAGTTTTAACATCCATCTGCTCCAGATGCAGATCCCAAATAGCTACCAATGCAAGCACTGCCCTGATTGAAGTATGTCTGACTACGGGGAAAAGATTTCATCATAATATATCCCCTTCGCCGAGAAAATCCCTTCGCTACTAATCGAGCCTCGAACTTTTTCCCTTCTTTTTCTTATACCGCCGGCTTCTTTTATAGACCCACTTGCACCCAATAGCCTTCTTTCCCTCGTGAAGCTCGAACTAGCTCCCAAATGTGATTCTTCCGCAAAGACTCCATCTCCTCAACCATTACACCCATCCACTTCTCTTTCTCCTGGCTGGTAACAGCTCCTTGAAAAGTGGTTGGATCGTCACTGCTGGCGAGAAATGCAAAAGAGACTAAGTCTTCATAGCCCAATCTACTAAGAGGCCTTATACTGGTGCGTCTCTGTCTATCTCTGGCTAGATTGTAATTCTGCAAATCATCTGGAATGAAATCACCGAGTGTCGAATCCGAACCTTCAACTCTCTCGAATTGCTACTCGAACGCCGCTCTAGATCCATCTGCACTGTGTCTGAACTGGAACTATTTCCTGACACCTTTTCTTGATTCTGCTGCAACATGGATTGCTCATCAAAGACTGCATCTCTACTTATCACCGCCTTCTTTGCAATAGGATCCCAAAACTTGAATCATTTCACACCTTTCTTATAGCCCAGAAAGATGCACTTCTTGGATTTTGGATCAAGTTTCGATCTTTCATCTTCTGCTACATGCACATAAGCAGGACAACCAAAAATTCGTAAGTGATCAAACTTAACTGGATTACCTGTCCATACTTCTTCTGCAACCTTGCCACTTAATGAAGCCCGAGGTGATCTATTGGTGAGATAGCATGCCATGTTCACAACCTCTGCTCAGATGTTTTTAGAAAGCCTTTCATTCAGTTTCAAGCATCTTGCCCTTTCAGCTAAGGACCTGTTCATCCTTTCTGCAACACCATTCTGCTGTGGTATCTTCCGTACTGAAAAATGCCTATGAATCCCGTGCTCCTCGCAAAACTTCTGAAACTGCGAATCCGTGTACTCTGTGCCATTATCAGATCTCAGATACTTTATCTTTCTACCAGTTTGGTTCTCCACCTCAACTTTCCACAGCTTGAATTTAAAGAAAACTTCAGATTTCTGCTTCAAAAAATACACCCAAACTTTTTTGGAAAAATCATCAATAAAGGTAACATAATACCGAGATCCTCCCACTGATGCTTCCCCAGTAGGGCCCCGTACATCGAATGCACATAATCAAGAATCTCTTTAGTTTTATGCTCTCCGACTCATAAAATTAACTCCGTCTGTTTTCAAAAATACGAACTTATAGAAATCCGACTACGGCTTTTCACACCAAGCAATGAAATTCCTTTTATGCAATTCCGCCATCCCATGTTCACTCGAGATGACCCGAACGCATATGCCTATAGCTTTGTAATATCATCATCCGACTCAACAGTAATGAACTCCACCTAATCGTATCTCCCAACAGTTTGTAGATATTACTCCGCAGTTAACTTTCCTTTCATCACGATCGATTGCACCCTTCATAATCCCGATGGTTTCCCTATCCTCATCCGCCTAGAATAAAACCATTTCGATGTAGAGTGCCTAAGGAAATCGATTCTTCTTCAAATACGGAATGTGCTTGACATCACATAATGTTTTAATCGTGCCATCATACATCTTAATTCCGACTTCTCCAATACCAGTAATATTGCAACATCTATCATCACCCAAATAGACTGAGCCAAAATTAGTTGACCTGTATGAAGTAAATCAATCACTGTTAGGTGTCATGTGATAAGAGCACCCTGAATCAAGAATCCATGTATCCGTGAACCGAGTTCGTCGAAACCGAAAGCATATCACCATCATCGGCATCCGAATTTTCACCCCGCACCACATTTACGTACTTCGATGATACATCACCTTTCTCATCGTCCGTTTCTTCGACTTTGGACAATCCCTCCTCATATGACCTGGCTCCTTGCACTTGTAGCAACGAATCGTGTGTTTGCCTTTAGACTTGGATCTGAAATTTCGTCTTCTAGATCCCTCCTTCTCTTTCTTTCTTCCACGATCTTGTTTACCCTTAACATATAAACTGTCACCATGAGAATTTTCTCCTGCATTCTGCTTCCGTTGGTTGTGAGCTAACAACGCTGCAGTAATCTCATCAACTTTGATTGTTTCTTTCCCATATGTCAGAGTAGTTACCAGGTGTTCATAGAAAAAAGGCAACGAACACAACAAAATCATCGCTCGGTCTTCATCCTCAATATTCACATCAGCCTCGATAAATCCGTGATTATTCGATCGAAGCCATTAACGTGATGCGCGGATCGAACCTTCCACGCATCTTCAGCTCGATACGAACTTTGCTTCGGATACAATTTATTCGTCGGGGATTTCGCCATAAATCGAGTCTCCAATTTCTTCCAAACCTCCCCGGAGATTTCAGATTCATCATGTGGTACATAACCTCATCTGTCAGACATAGTCGCATCGTTGCTGTTGCTCGTTGTTGCAATTCTTCCAATCTTTATCCTCTACATAGCATCTGAGCTTCGTTGCCCGCAATCATTGAGGATCCCTTGTTAGTGCCAACAAATCCTTCACCCGTGTTTGCCACAATCTGAAGTTACCAATTCCATCAAACTTTACCACCTCGAATTTCGCACCAGAAATCGCCATCTGAAAATTGATCCTGCAACGAACCTTCTCCTGCAAGAATGAGATTGCAACGAACTTTTCTGCAAAAATTTTTCTGCAATTACTGAACCCAGAAATTTCTTAGAACCTTTTTTAAAAAATTTCTTCTTCAGCGTCCAGCAGAAAAGGAAATAAAATTTTTTTTCTTCGCGCCCAAGAATTAACGAGCAGAAATTAATTAGCTTTCATGATTTAAGCAGTAGAAATTATTTCCCTTTTATCCTCCGAAATTCCTTCTCTGCCTCCAAATAACTTCAGGAAATCAAAAATCAATTAAGCTATCCCTTAATTGGAATTATTCCCTTGATTCCCGTAATAATTCCAATTAAAATTTCCCTTAATTACTTTCCTTGCAGCAGAAGATAAAATTGGAGAAAGATAGCCCTCCAAAAGAGTCTCGTCTCCGCCTCCGCCTCCGCCTCCGCCTCCGCCTCCGCCTCCGCCTCGCCGCCGGAAGCTTTGCCTGGTGGTGGTCCCGCAACTCCTCTGCTCCGGATAGTACCCGAAATGCTGCGCGAATTTCAACGAAGTACTGTGCGACCTCCTCTTCGTCTTCTTTGCACGAACAAAACTCGCCGAATCTTCCAAAGCCGTCGAAGCCCTAGCCGCCACAGACTCTTCTTCTTCCCTGAGCCGATCTCCTTTGCCCTCAAACCTCGCTCTGATACCACTTGTTGAGATATTTAGTGCAAAACAATCAAGAATCAACACAATTCAGAAGAACACAGAGATTTAACGAGGTTCGACAAAGATGCCTACGTCATCGGGAGCAGAGCGGCGACTTTCTTTTCACTATTCAGAAAAGAGTACAGAATACAGGATTACAACCATGCATGCCCAGGGTTACTAACAGGGTTTATTTATAACCTTAAAGTACAACATGTAATTACAAAATTACCCCTCTATTAAACCGCGGGGCCTTGCTCCCGCACCCCCAACCCACATAATAAACTCCCCAGATTCGATCACTCCACTCCAACATTATTCCATAATAGGTATATGAGCCATACCTAACATAAATTAAGATCATTTTTTATACAATAAGCCTAAGTTTTCCTAGGTCTACCTCTGTCTTTCTTAACATAAGTCGAATATAAAACATCTACTCTTCTAATCGGATCATCAGTTGACCGACGTTTAATGTGACCAAACCATCTAAGGCAACTCTTTAATTTTGTCTGTCACTAGAGCTGCACCAACTCTATGACGGATATAATCATTTTGCATTTTGTCTCTAAGTGTAAAGCGACTCATCCACCTAATCATTCTCATCTCGGCAACACTTAATTTAGTGTCATGCTTCTCTTTTAAAGACCAACATTCAGCACCATAGAGCATTGCAGGTCTCACCACCATCTTATAAAATTTTCCTTTCATTCTAAGCGGTATTTTTCTATCACACAATAGGCCCGAAACATTCCTCCACTTCAACCATCCAACTTGAATTCTACCATTAACATCCCCATCTATATCACCGTCGCTTTGAACAATAGACCCGAGATATCTAAGTCGTTCACACCTTTTAATAATTTGATCACCCAAAGTTACACTTCTGTCACTAGAGCTACTATTGCTAAAATTACATTCCATGTATTCAGCTTTAGTTTTACTAAATGAAGGCCTTTAGACTCCAATCTAGACCTCCATAATTCAAGTTTTTTCTGGGCTTTTACTCTCGTTTTATCCACGAGAAGGAAGTTATAGAATTTTGTTGCTCGACAATAAGTATGAATAAAATCTTATTGAAGTTCATAATTTAATAAATTAAGAATTGAATAAAAATAAATATTATATTTTTAATGCACAATTAGAATATAAATGTGCACAAACTTGTCATTGGATTCGTAACCCCCAATACGAGTGGACAAAAGGCGACATTTGGGCTCAAATGAAATATTTGCGTGCAATTTAACGAAAAATCATTCACACAAACACTTAAATTTCAAATGAATTTAGAACTTAAACACAATTATGAAAGTTATTTTGGACCTAAAGATGTCATTTTTAAAATTTATGAAAAATAAACATCGACAAGTTTACATCTATCTCAAAATACACGCACTTCTAAAAATTTAAGTCTGTGTATAATGGGCTCCAAATTATTGATCCGATCCTCTATGAATGGGGTATAGTTTAGAGTTTATAATATAACAAATGAATTTAAACATTTCAATTCATAAAACCGATCTTCTGTAAGTAGGATATAATTGACAAGGTTCAAGACTATTCAATTTGTTATGATAGAGAAGTTGATAGAAGATTTCAAATGGATGGTCTATTTTCTAAATTAAATTTCAAAAAATTTTTGAATAAATTCAACTATTACAATCTTTGAACCCGATCCCTTAAATGAGGCAGAGTTCACAAGGTTCAAAGTTATATAAAATTCTCATATAATAACCGAGTTAATAGAAGATTTCAATCATAAGGACTAACTTTCAAAATCAAGTTTTGAAGTTCAAAATCTATTTGAAATTCTATTCATAACTGTTAATAAAATTTATGAACCCAATCCTCTGTAAGCAGGACAGAGTTGACAAGGCTCAGTTATTCAAATTCTATGATGATAGCCGAGTTGATAGAAAATTTTAATCGAAATGATCTATTTTCAAAATCAAGTTATAATAGATATTTAAATAAATTTAAGTACTATAATTCATGAATCCAATCCTCTTAAGTAGGACAGAGTTGATATGGTTTAGAATCAATTATATGTTAATCCCAAACTCGATGCTTTATAAACAAGATGTAAAATTATATTGTTTAATTTCTATAAAATTGATTAAATCCTAATAAATTATAATAAAGTAAAACTTATAAAAATTGAAAGCATTAAAATTAAATACAAAATTAATCCACCATCCGCACCACTTTGTCGATGGCGATAAACTTATGATTGAACCGAGCTCACATAAAGCCAATTTCACATCATATATACTACTAAATTTACTCTCAAATCAATCTATGCTAGTAAAGACGTGGCATTTGACCTTTGTCCAAGTGGCTTTACCAACTGACTCTAAAAAAAATAATAAAAAAAAAAGTTTAAGCCTGAGCCCTCTGATCGGGTGGTTGCTGCCAAATGACACTATTAAATTATGGCACGACTGTAGCCCGTATGTTCCCCAATAACTACTCTTTAAGACATGAATCATAGGTTACATTTAATAGGGCACAAAGCCATCTTTTTACTAAGGTCGACTTAAATTAGTACCCTCAGAAAAATTATTTCATCAGGTCTATAAGGGCCCCTTAGACGAAGCAATGCATGATTGTTGATTTGAATTTTTTTGTTAGGTTTGGTTGACTGTCTCCTTTGACTAAGTAGTATAAGACTATGAGATCTTGATCTGGTTCATCATCTTTTCCCCTAACAATATACTTGTAAGCTCACATTGATAAATTCCCACAATATAAAATCCAATTACATTTTTACAATTTAAAACCCTAAGTTGTTGCTACTATATATTCTTTACTCAACGCTCAAATGACTAACCTTAATCGAAAGGGTTCCCATGTTACTAGGAGGGGTAATTAATTGCATGGGCTTGCACTTATGGGAAACTTTGAATCCTATATCTAAAAAGTTCTTGCAAAATGAGTGTGAAATCTCCGAGTAGTATCTTATCTACAATTTTCTATCTTTTGAAAATTAGACCAGAAACCTCAAGTAAATTATATCGTCATATATTTCTGGAGATGTCGGGGCAACACCATATTGGAACCCACAACCTCTTTTGGCATGATGCATGTGTATAGATACACATCATTGAAGGGTCTGTTGCACAAATTGAGTACTTTCATTAATGCACTGCATTAAAATTGTAGAAGGCATCATCATCAAGCACGAATCACAAAGCACGACCTAAGGCTTGTTTAGTCATCCCTCCCCTTCCAGATTATTTTCATGTTTCAAACTTTCAAGTCTCCCTCTAAGGAATCATGGTAGCCCCTTTACTCCCAGATTATTTTCAACTGTCCAAAGTAAGCTTAAGGCTCCCTCCAAGGAATCATAACACCTTTCCTAAAGAGCGTATTTGATTAAATATTGCATTAAGAAGAAGTCACTCTGAATCTTGTTGAATTTGGTAACTACTATGTACGAGTTATGTAATTTATTTATTTATTTATTTTATGCTGTTAGATATGTCACCGATCCATGTGAGTCCTTGCACATGGCCAAAAATATTGCCAAAGTCATCATTGATTGGTCACCATTAGATTAGCATCTTATATTCTAAAAGCACTGATCATATGTAACCTTATTTGTTTATTGAAAGAAATTAATTTTGCTTCTGCAAAATTCTAATCAAAATATTTGGTGGCTACCCTACAACTTCTAAGCTGGATTGCGTGATTAGCTTGCCTAGCCTGATCCTCAGGAATAGCGAGACGAAAATGGCTTGTAATTCTCCCATTCAAAATCTTGGCCAACTGGATTCTTTTATTGGATTTGAAATCTGATCGCTTTGACGAGAGAAAGGTGGATCACCCCAAACACAGTGTAATCTCCGAGATGTTAAGCTGGTGCACTGGGTTCCTTTGTATGCAAAAATTTGACTGATTGAGGAAAGAAATCTATTTGCTTCGTGACAGTGCTTGTTGGATAAAACAAAACTTCTGTACATTTGTGGGCAAGGGTATTATTTTTCTGTTTACTCGAACTCTCTCTTTGTCCTCTTTGTGAAGCTCTTGGCCTCCTTAAAAACAGCATAAAACCTAAAGCTAGCTGCACTTCCAACCTCTCCTACAAGTCCATCAAACCCTTCCATCACCTTAAAACCCTAAGTCTACATGCCTAGCTTCAATTTCTACGGATTGACCACTCACCTCCTAATTGTCTTTTTTTTTTTTTTTGCCTTTTAAGTCACCACCTCCTCCCAAAACCTTAAGAGTACTCCTCTTTGCCTCCCTCTCTTCTTGATCAAGCTCCACTCCAACCCCCTCAAAAGCCTCACAAAAGTTAGCCCTAGATGTATAGGGAAAAAATGCCAGCGTGAATCTCAAAAAGATTGAAAGACAAAGGACGAAGACCAAGGCGATTAAAATTCTGAACCAAAGAGCGAATATCTACAGATAGCAGTCGGCTGACCAGCCTGGACCAATCGACCTGTATACTTGGCGACCGACAATTCTGGTGACTGGTGGACCTAATGCAATTTAGTGATCGAATGACTTTCATCAATCGACTGGATCTCTTGGGGGAAGTCATCCGCTCAATCTATTTGACCGGTCGATCCGGAATTTCTGGCGACCGACATATATCATTTTTTCTATGTATTATATAGTATTTTTCATTCGACAAAATTCAGTTGTTTGGGCAGTTGTCATAACTATTTTTTCTTTTTTGTAACTGTATTTTGAGGCCCCTATAAATAGGCGGTCCGACATAAATAAAAACATAACATTTCTCTCACTCGACTCTCTAACTCTCTTTCTCTTTCCTCCTCTCAGCTCTATCTCTAAGGGTGCGCTTCTCGAAATACAAATTAGGGTTCAACACTAGACTAACCCAAGTTTAAGCTCTTGTCCAAACTCCACACTAAGTCAACCATAACTTTCCATGTTTAGCTTTCTTTCATACTTGGACCCTCAAGTCGCTAATATATACAAAGTATTGCTTTCATCAGAATGATCCTCTCTTCAACACCCTTTTCAGAGGGTATTGATGAAGATAGACAATTGCTAACGTGCTGTTCGGGATTATTTTTATTTTTTAACTTTATTTTGTTTTGTTTATGTTTTTATTTGAAGTATAACATGCTTGGTTGATTGAGTTGTTTTTAAAAACACTCAAAATAATTTTTGAGTGTTTTGAATATTTTGAAAAACAAATTGATTTGATTTTTTTTAATAATAATAAAAATTAGATCAGCCAAACATGTTTAAAAAAAAAAAAAAAAAAAGAAAAGAAAAATTCAAAACAAGAATAAGAAACAAAATTAATGCCAAACGGATCCTAATAGGTTTGGAGGCATTGATACAAACAAGAATACTGAGTGAACAAGGAGCATGGTCCTATTTCTTACCCTTTGAAAGGATGTGATGCGATGAAAACTGGCTCCATTACAAACAAGGACTCGCAAGCTGAAAATAGAGGGAACCTGGCTCTGATACTTTCTCCCAAGGAGAGAGATAGAGTATGTAATGAGCGAATA
This sequence comes from Papilionanthe hookeriana x Papilionanthe teres, assembly GCA_022702705.1. Lineage (NCBI taxonomy): Eukaryota > Viridiplantae > Streptophyta > Magnoliopsida > Asparagales > Orchidaceae > Papilionanthe > Papilionanthe hookeriana x Papilionanthe teres. The sequence continues at coordinate 22,726,219 of CM040436.1, read as the reverse complement.
TCTCATAATAATAAAGAAACAATATATATACAATGAGCAAATATCTCATAATAATATGACAATTTGATCAGTTGATAATGAGAAATGAGGCACAGAGCTTTATTTGTCTGTCGTTTTTTTTTAACTTTTAATCTTCTCAAGTTGATTACCTTCTATAAGTACGGCATCCTCTGTCTTCTAGTTTAAGAGTTCATTGGAATGAGGACTTAGCGAAGCAACTATTATTCGTTTGGTATTATATACTGTTTGATTTTTCTGTTATTATCAACTTATACGTTCCATTCCTTCTAAAAAAAAAAATTGCAGGCTATGGGGCTCCGATGTGAAGTCTTTTTCTGAAATATGCAAACGAATTCTTATTGCAGATTCTTAACTAGAGAATCGCAAGGTTCTTGCGAGCTTCCAAATTAGGTATTGTTTAAGATTAGTTTATAAAAGCATGATCATTATATTTAAACTTTGGTTTTTTTGCATATTTCACTCACTATATCTTTTGTCCTTTTATCACAACTGCACCAGTTCATTATGCAAATAGGCATTTGAGTCAAGCTCTCTAATATATGTATAGAGCATTTACTTACATACCATCCAATTCCTATTTATTTACATATCCAACGCATAAACTTACTTGGTAATATTTAAAACACTCAAATCTTTCAAATCATATAAAAAATGCCACCATTTTAACTTTTTAAAAGTGAAAACACCTTTTCATTGATAGGTATGGTGGCATGTATGTAAGAATTGAAGTTTTTGTTAAATATGTAAATACATAAGAATTAAGTGGTATGCATGTAAATCTTTCTTTATGTATTTATGATTTTCATAAATTGTTTTATGGTTTCCAGGCTTTGAACTAAAGAAGCTCCTGTAATAATATTCCATCAGCTTATCCTGCAACAAACATTGACTTGAATTTGGTGCAAATAGCCGTATGAATTATAAATGCTTTCAATCAACTTAACACAAATTATGATATTATTGAAACATAGAAGAGCAGGATCAAAAAAGCTTCCGACCACTCTTTTTTTTATAAATTATTGAGCTTCAGGTATTACTAAGTTAATCATGAAAAAAACCTCTTATCCAGCTTATTAATAGTGACAGAAAACTTGGTTACATGCCCTTAAACTTTCATGTTTACTGAGCCATTTCTTAGGTACTTATGAATATATCACCAGCAATTGTAGTTGCTAACTTTCCTGAAGCTCCCACAGGCTAATCTATCTTAAAACTGTGTTGCAAACTAAGGTTTTATGAGTTTAAAGCTTTCAATGTACTGTTATATTTTGAAGCATTAGTTGTATTAAGAGTGCCTCAAGATGAAATTGAACTTTCGATTAAATTTATTTTTGTAAGTTGATTTGGTATAACTGTGCTGTATGCAGCATAAATCATCTCCAATTTTCATATCCTGATTCCTGATAAGATGTGCGTGTTTATTTCTGTAGGCGTGGAAATGGTAAACAATCTCTTGGTTGTTTTCTAACCTGCCCTGTTTCTTTAATATAAATTATTTATAGTTCTTAGGTTTCGGTCGTCTATATTTTAAAGATTTTTATGCAACCTTCCAAATTGATTATTGAATTTTAATTAACTTAGTCTATGTTTTGCCGTTAACTTTTAAAATATCCAATAAATGAGCCATATAATATATATATTTTTTTTGGAAAATTTACATACTTAGCATACAATTCTTGCGTATTTATATATCTTACCCTTGAACTTTCATATTTACAAACATAACTTTTTTGTTCTTTAAACCTGTAAATAAAAAGATGGATATTACTTTTAAAAAGCGATAATAGTGATTTTTCTTTAGTAATATTAAAGATTTGAGTGCTGTCTATAAATATGAAAGCTTAGACATGAGATATATAAATAGATAAGAATTTTGAGCTTTTTATGTAAATGTCCCCTTCTTTTTGTTTTAATTTCTGACCAATATCCAAACCATTGTGTTGAGCTGACAAAAGTGTGGGCCAAATGTCTTAAATTTTTTAAAATTTGAATCCGAACTTGAAGTGGTGAAGTGGCTATAGTTCTATTTTTGCAAAATCTAAAAATATGTTCCTGAAGGAGAATGATAAAACCAAGTTAGTCAAGCTAATCTTATTCAAATAATGGCATGCCTAGTTGTGTTACCATTGATGTGAATGTGATTTGCTTTGTAACTCATGCTTGTGTAAATTTTACTCATGTTGAGTTAACCGGTCAAACCAAACTAATGCTCGAGTCAATTTTGCTCAATTTGGGCTGATATTCAACCGATTTATATATTTGTAATCCTATAGTCTCACCCAATTATACGATACCGGCATCTCCTTCCTCTTAAAGGAAGGCACATAAGAGATCAGAAGTACTCAAAGTTCACAACAAAAAAAGGAGAGAGTACAAAACTAAGCAAGAATCATCACTATGCCCCCTTAGGCCTTAAGGCAACTTAGAGCGGTGCTTGAAATTATGGGCTTTGAAATAGCTCAAGAGATTGGGTTGAACATCCTTATTTGTTTTTATAGTTTTTAAAAAATAAGTAGGGAAACATGAAAGTTTTAATGGAGGTTTAAGATATAATGTTCTTTAGATATTCATTTGAGAGAATCTGAGTTGATTGTAATTTATTTTCGATCTAGAGGATTGTGGTTTTCTATGAAGATAAATTTATCATACTTATATATTTCATGATTGATGCTCAAGAATATTCTTGACTGAGCATTTCAAATGAGTTCTATTTGTTGCATAAGATTATTTTTAGTTTCAACCCTAAATTTTTAAAGGCCAGCCTTTCTGCCTCCATTAAGAATTCATCCCGACACTTATCACTAAATTCCCAAGTGCCAATCAATCTTTGATTTGCAACCCTACACCGAGCAAAACTTTGATCGAGAGAATAAAAGGCAAAATGTTGCATAGGGAAAATATACCAAGAAATTTCCATCAATTTTGAAGAATTTGCTGTAGTAAAATTTTCAATTGGAACAAATGTTTGTCATTTTTTAGAGGAGATAATCCAGAGGAATCATCTATAACCACAATGATGACTTTCTAGATCGAGAAGAGGAGAGAATCAATATCTCGACGATTTGACTTGAGATAATGGAGAAAACATCGAGATATTATAGTAAAGATTAATTTGCCAGATTTTGATAGATGTTTGGATTCAGATGAATTCATTGAGTGGCCTAGACAATGGAAATTTTTTTCTAAAGAAAAGTTGTTTCCAGAATGAAAGAGTTAAACTAGCCACCATCAAGTTTACGAAGTACATTTTCCACAACAAAAAGAGAATAATTAGATCATCGCATAATCTAAAGATGAACATGCAGATGCAACACAATTACCTTCTCCACATTATCGATAGGATATGTTCATAAAAGACCACAACCTGCTTCAGACAGTTTTTCCTTGAAGCACACCGTTGATTTGATCAATTTATGCTGAAATATGAGGGGTGGAATTGTAAGAGCACATAATGGTATGGTATTTTGGGGGAACTGAGAATGTATATTAATAATGTGGTGCACCTGCTATCATATTGTCCCACTCGATGTACAATCCTTAACTTTGAAATTAAAGAATCAACATCGTCATCAAATGACCACTCCTACACCCTACAAACAAAGTGTAACCTCAGGATCATGCAACAAGAGTATACCCAATGGAGCAACCAAGCCTCTCCCGCACGAGGAGAAATGAGTTGAGAAAACTTGGAAATCACCAGCACTCGAATCCATCTCAGTCAGGAACTCCTTCAAGTGCCATAATTTGGGCACATTTCTTTTGATTTTTTGAATGGGAGGGAAATCTCTTTCACCAAGCAAGGAGTAGTGAACAATATAAACAATGACCACGAGATATTGAGAATATAAAGATGCAAAGGAGTACCAACTTCCAACCGACGAGAGAGAGATGCTAGTAATTTGACGGGTCCTTTAGCTGGTATTGCTAATCCCATTAGAGAGCAACACTGACACCACCAATACATCTTTCTAACGCGTTCCACCATAAAGAAAAATATGTGCAGCCCCATTATAGATGGAGACAATTATGAAAATATAGTATCTACCCAAATAAACAAGTTGAACTTGGCCATTCAAAAACACACACAACGTTATTATCTATCTTTGTTGAAGAAAGTGAATAATATCAATGTTGACAGGAGATGCGTCATGGAGTTTCTGTTGGAGATAAATTTCTGGAACAAGCGTGGTGTGATGTGGTATCTATAGATATATGTCACATCCTATTAGGCTTTCCTTAGCAGTATGACCGTTCGCACATCATGATGATTATATGAACACACTCTTTCACCAAAAATGAGAAGCGTATTGCATTCATGCCTTGAAACGAGTATGATGTAATGGGCATTCATATAGAGTTTGAAGATGTGCCATGAATTATCTTTTTGCAAGTCTTGAGAGGAGCACCAACAATATTAGAATTGGTTGTCTGAGACAGAAATGAGTTTGAGTATCCGATATCAGACACAGGCATCCCCTGTTAAGAGAGTTTCAAGATTATTGGACGCATAGTCTACCTTTTTGGTTGTCATTAATAAGGGAGGTCCAACATGTGATCAATTTAAATAGAGATGAAGTTTTTGGGCTATCTCTAAGAGGTCATATGGAGTAAGATGGATACTAAGTTCCAGTTCAGCTCAGGTGTGCACTCATTGGCAAATGACAAAATATGATCGCTGAACCACAAATTTAGAAATATACATTGGTATTTTGTGGGGAAAAAAAAAAAAACATCTGACAGTGGAATCAAAGTTCTTTTAAAGTAAACAAGAAACATCTCATAGCTAGAAAGATCTCATGATGCCGATCGTGGAAATTCCACGATACCATGGAATCGCTGATTTCTCCCCTAAGGAGTGTTGTTCATGACCATGTAGTGAATCTACTCGTTGTCTGTACATTGTCGTTTTGTGGCTTCTTTCGTTATTTTCAGTCAGTACTGCTGTCAAACGTCGCTTATCCTCTTCCAAACAATATCAACCTCTCATATTCTCCTTCCCTTGCTATCCTACACTAAGCTCCCTGCTAAATCTATTTTCCAAACACCTTGGGGGAGCCCTAAAATGGTGCAAGTAACCCAAAGCACCATAATTAGCCAGCCCACTATATGAACTGTTGTGTATTTTGAAAATACAAAAGGAAGAAATGCTGCGACTTACAAAACTAAAATGAAAATGAAAGAGCAATCTCATAGTTTTGGTGATTACTATTGCAGCTTCTAATGCTCCCAAAAGAAGCGGCTTTAAAACACTCATGCTTTGTGTTTGGATATGACAACGAAAGGTTTGTTTGTTTGTTTTTTTTTTAAGGTTTTCCAACAAGAAACATGGAAAATTTTATGGCTCGAAGAATTTTTATCAAAAAAGCATTAATTAATCCAAATACAATTTTATTTATATATATTTATATCCCCGAAATATTCATTTTAGTTTTATTGTGGCAAAGTAGAAAATTTCATTTTGCCCAAGTCGTAGGACTAAAAATTAAATATATTGAAGAAAACTCGAGACAGGGTGAGTGTGTTCCAGTTCAGACTGTTCAGGACACGACGACAAGCATGGCAACATTATAAATCATGTGCGAAAGCCTGGGCTCATTGGTTGCGGCCTTTGGTGTAAATCCCTCGGGTCAAAGATTCGAATCCCACCGACTACGGGTGGATTTGAATAACACACCGGACTGGAAGGGGGGTCCGCTCCTCGGTCAGTTCCACCTATGGGTTGATCGGTATATATGGTCATCAATAAGTTTTTATCGCCTAGCCCACATGCATTTTTTCTAGTGATATGTAAATACTTAGATTTGAGTGCAATGAATGTAAATCTTATTATTTCGTTGGAAAACGTCCAATTTGTTCCATGGCATATCACAATTTTTTAACACCATATTGCGGCAACACTGCCTGCACTTTGGACCAGTTAATGCCTTCCAGCAACAGCGTATTATAAAACATTAATAATCTGTTGAATCAGGAAAATAATCTGCAGGCCAATTTGTCTTTCTACGGATGAGTTTTCTTTTCTGATTTTCTCATCAACGGCACCGAGTCTATATATACCCCCATCAACTCTTAGCGTTTGGAGACTAGCTTTGAGTTGAAGTGAGCAGCTCTAGATAGAAAGAGTGAGATAGGCGGAGATGGAGAAGAAGGACACGTTGGCTCTCTTTCCCATCGGTCAAATGGGCCACATAGTTCCGATGATCGAACTAGCAAAGCGCCTCCTTCACCATGGCCTCTCCATCAACATCCTCCTCCTCGAACTAACCTTCCTCAACAATGATCCTATCAACTCCTACATCTCCAACATCAAAGCCTCCCACCCCTCCATCTCCTTCCACCACCTCCCCACAATCACCCTGACCTCCCGTTCCCCAAATCCAATTGTCGACTTCGTAGAAATTCTCAAACTTTCCAAGCCCCACCTTCTCCACTATCTCCGTTCCTCCTTATCATCCATTCGCGCTCTTATCCTAGACTTCTTTGGAGCACCAATTGCGTTTAATACCGTCGAAGAGCTCCAACTCCCCTTATACATTTTTTGTCCAACCAATGCCTCCACACTCTCAGCTTTGCTCTACATCCCCACCCTCCTGTCCCAATCTGACATCAAGCTCAATGAGCTTGGTGATGCCCCACTCCACTTCCCAGGCCACTCATATCCCATCCCAGCTTCTTACTTACCAGATTTCATATACGACTGCACTAACGAGGCGAGTAAAGAGATGTTCGCCTCGTTTGCTCGTGTGCCCAAGCTAGCGAAGGGTATCATTGCCAACAGTTTTGAGGCTTTAGAGCCTCAGTTGATTCATGCTATTGCGAAGGGTGTATGCTTCAAGGGTCTTGAAATGCCCCCGATTTATTATGTAGGGCCCATAGTAGGGAGCGGGTTAACTATTGAGCCACGTCATGAGAGCCTAGTGTGGCTAGATGAGCAGCCAAGTGGGAGTGTGGTTTTCCTTAGCTTTGGAAGCTTGGGGGCCTTTTCGAAGGCCCAACTTAGAGAGATTGCAATCGGGCTTGAGCGCAGCGAGCAAAGATTTGTGTGGATTGTGAGGGGCCCTATATTGTCAGGAGTTAAAGGTAGAGAGATGTTTTGGACGGAGCCAGATCTTAAGACATTGATGCCTGATGGGTTTGAGGAGAGAACAAGGGAAAGGGGCATTTTGGTGAGGACGTGGGCTCCGCAGGTTGAACTATTGGAGCATGAGGCACTTGGTGGGTTCGTGACTCATTGTGGGTGGAACTCTGTGTTGGAGGCCTTAGTGGCTGGGGTGGGGTTGATTGCGTGGCCGCTTTATGCAGAGCAAAAGATGAATAAGTTGTTTCTTGTGGAAGAAGCGGAGCTGGCGATCGAGATGAGAGGAGATGAGAATGGTTTTGTGGTGGCCAAGGAGGTGGAAGAGAGGGTGAGGTGGTTGATGGATTCACCAGGTGGGAGAGACCTGAAGAGGAGAGTGGAGGGTGTAGGGAAGAAGGCGAGGGATGCGATAATGGATGGAGGGACGTCTCATGCTGCCATCATTGAGATGTTGCAATCCATGGGAAGTGGTGAAGAAGATGGTGGACGTCAACACTAAGATTGTTGTGGGCGTGCATTAATTTTGCTAAGTTATGTGACATGATTTTTGTTTTTTGGAAATCAAATAAGGATTGAAATGCTTTCAGTAGATGAGTGGTCATAGTGATTAAATGGAACTTGTGTTGTTGAGATTTGATGGAGTCAACTTGAGGAGAGTTTTATTTGTTGTTAGAACAATCATAAAAATTATTTTGGTTCAGTTGTGTTTTTTATTTTGAAAAATAAGTGATGGTTATCCTAATGTTATCTAAAGTTCTTGTATATTATTTGCTTTGATTTGAACCAGAAAGAATAGCATAAAAGAGAAATGGTGATGAAAATGATAAATTTTTTGGATTGATATCATTTTTATTAAAGCTACTTATTTAATTGTGAAAAATTCAGTATTCAATTAAACACAAATTCTTTGAACGTTTTGATAGAAAATGTTAAAAACAAATGATATTGTTGAATTTTAAAAAACTCAAAACTAGTTACTCTTTGTTCATAATTCTATTAAGTTTATGTGAGTTAAAAGATTTAAACTAATCACCATCAAGTTTACAAAGAACATTTTCTTGTGGTGGGAGAACATGAAGCTTTTTCTACAATAGAAAGAGAAGAATTAGTTCACCACATGATCTAAAGATGAAAATGCAGATGCAACACAATTATCTTCTCCCGCATTATCGATAGGATATGTTCATAAAACTCCACAACCTGCGTTAGAGAGATTTTCCTGTGAAGAACACCATTGAATTTGATCAACTTATGCTGAAATATGAGGGATGGAACCATAAGAGCACATCATGGTGTGGTATTTTGGGCAACTGAGAATCTATATTAGTAATGTGGTGCAACCGCTATCATATTAGTCTCACTTGATGTGCATACCCAAACTTTGAAAGTAAAGAATCAGCCTCTTCATCAAGTGACCACTACACCCTACAAACAAAGTTTAACCTTAAGATCACGCAACAAAAGTATAACCAATGGAGCAACCAAGTCCATCCCGCATGAGGAGAAGTCAATTCAGATGGAGAAAACTTGGAGATAACCAACATGAGGAGAAATCCATTTGGGCACATTGCTTTTGATTTTCTGAACGGGAGCGCGATCTCTTTCACCAAGCAAAGAGCAGTAAACAATACAAACAATGACCACGAGACACTGGAGAGTATAAAGATGCAAATGAGTAGTAACTTCCAACCTACGATAGAGAGGCTAGTAATTTGATGGATTCTATAGCTGGTACTCCTAATCCCATTAGAGAGCAACACTGATAACACAAATACACATTTCTAATGCATTGCACAATAAAGAAAAAGATGTACAACCTCATTATTGATGGAGACAGTTATAAAAATATAGTATCCACCTGAATAAGTGACACGCCTAAAATATATATGCTTTTTGCTATATCATTTTACTTATTTTTTGATGATATTACACTTTAAAGGAAGGTATTTTGTATGTTTTTTTTGGTTTTAGGTACAAGAAATGGCGATTGGAGCAAAAGAAAACAAAAATGGTGCAATTTGGAGCAAAAACGAGCAAGAAATGAAATTCTGCCCTGACACATTTCGATAAGTCTTTCGATGCTTAATCTCTTTTATACTTTTTGCATATTTTTGAATGAGATTACACTTTAAAGAAATGTTGTTTTTATGTTTATTTTGTAGAGCTATCTCTTACGAACGCAACGCAACTAAAACGGGGCGAAACGGAGCTAAAACGGGGCCAAACGGAGCGAAACGGTGGAGCTGCTCAGAGCCATCTCGCCGACGACGAGATTTTCCCGAGACCACCAAAAAGTGGTCGAAAAGCTCGCCGACAGCGAGCTTGAACTCGCTGACAGCGGCTCAGACGACCACGAACCGACTTTTGGCGGTTTTGGGCCAATATTCGACGTATTTGGACACTTTTTCGAAGGGGTGGTTAAGGAAACTCTTGGGAATTCGTCCAAACTCTTTAAAAATGGTGAATATAGGTTAGAAAAAGGAGAGATTAAGAGAAGATTAGAGAGAAAAAATTGGAGAAAAACTTAGAGGAATGTTTAGGATTCTTAGATTAAGAGTAGAAATGTAGATTTCTACCCTTTTGGAGAGATTGGAGAGGAGATTTTTGAGAGAATTTGTAAGGGATTGTACGAGCATTGCATGGATCGACGGGAGACTTTGTGGGAGAGATCTTCCTCTTTCTTTCAAAGGGAAAAAGCTAAGTATTGTTCTTCATTATCTTATGATTTTGTAAACATTTATGTAGTGGATCTGCTTTGTTTAAATGAAGTTTCTTTTGCGTTTTCTTCGTGCTTTGTGACGTATCTCTCTTACTCTTTCTTCTTCTTTGGAAATAATGACATGAGATGATTATGCCATTGTTTTCAATTTACTTTTCTTTCTAATGAGTAGAATTCATGCTTAGGATTTTGTGATGCATGTTAGAAGTTAATTTAGATATAAATGTGATGGTTTTTACTTGCACTTCATTTACATTGCAATTAAGGCCTGTTGTAATGTTAAAATTTGTTGTGAAAACATACGATCCGAGAGGGCTATGCTTTCTACAACTAAGTACGAACCACATTTAAATTCCATTGACCCACACTTTTTTATTATGATATTTTTAATTTAATTGCAACGACGCCAAAAACTTGACCCCGCTATAATATATGTATAGAATTGTAATTGTTTATGTTGTGGATGCTACGCAAGTATACGTATCGTATCAAGTAATACGGGACTCTAGTGGAGTCCCGGTTATCGATCCCACGGGGAAAGAGAAAATTAAATAACGATTAATTTTAAAATAATAATAATAATAATAATAATAATAATAATAATAATAATAATAATAATAATAATAATATACGAAAATTTGGAATTCGAATTTAAGCGCAATAAAGTAAACTAAGTATTTTAATTAGATAAATTAACTAAATGAAAATTAATACAAATTGAAAGTGCAAGAAATAAAACTAATTGCTTAAATAAGTCTTAACTATTCGAAAAAGTATCTTTCCACTTGTTTAGAAATTTAAATGATTGATGAATTTAAATAGATAATGTTAAGGTATTGTGACAAATAGGAGCATTCCTATTCTTTACCCTTTGGTCCAGTGTAAAGAATATTGACTAATCTCATGTTTGATTACCGAATCACGAGCTAAAGCTTGGGAGGATACCGACTCGCCACTTGAGCTCCCACGTTCCCTCGCCCGAAGCTAACATCTACACTTCGACTTCAAACAATAGACTGAATTGAATTTTAGTCCGTCACACTAAAATGCTCAATTCTACGTCCAGGTGATATTATTTCCCTATTTATTTGCACACTCCTTCAAGGCTTTTGAATTCCAGAATATCGGATGTAATTTTTACTTATAGTTGATAATCAACATATTTTAACAAATCAAATGGCCAGTTTGAAAAGTAAATTAAGTTTTAAGTAAAAATTATCACAATTTATTAATATATAAAAGTACTTCTATTTTTAGTTCATCAAATCACTTAATTTCATAACAGGAAGAAAGACTAAATAAACTACTCAGAATGCATGGAAACTAAACTAAGCATGGATTTCGTTTAAAGTTAAAAATAATAAATACAAATACTTATCTTAATTTATCTCCAAGCAGACTCTTCGTAGTTCCTTTCGACTCTTCCTTCAGATCAACACGACTCACTAAAAACTCACTAACTCACTAAAAACTCACTTATAACACTCAGACTCTTTAAGACACAAAAGACTGCACACACACTGGACACAATAACACACTTAGAACACTCAAAAGATTGGACATTAAAGACTTAATTTCGGCTTCTATATATAGAGGTGAGCAAAGGACCAAGAGGTGTGTAAGCATCCCTTCAAAAAGTGTCCAGGTTCAATGTATATGCACCATTTGAACTATCTCGCCGTCGGCGACAAACTACCTCGCTGTCGGCAAGGCTTCTAGAAGATCTTCAAACCGCTCTAGCTCGCTGTCAGCGAGCTCGGGCTCGCTTTCAGCGAGACAGTTATAAATTCTTCAGAATTTCTTCTCGTAACATCGCCGTCGGCGGGCTCGATCTCGCCGTCGGTGACTTCAGCACAAATTGCATGATTTTGCTCCAAATTCGCTCCTTTTTATGATTTTTGCTTTTATCACCTAAATTCTTCATTCACCGCGATAAAATAAAGAAAATACCGCTTACTTTAAAGTGCGATTTCATCAAAAATAGGTATGAATTTCTTAATAAAATTTTCGACGATCAAAATCCACAAACTTACTTATTACTTGTCATCAAGTAATTTTAATACTTACATAAAAATAATGAGTTTATAATAAGATTTTTCAATTTAAATAACTATGAATTAGATTAATTAATATCATAACAAAGTTAAACAAAAATAATTCATGTAATTTAATTAATCTTATAGAAATAAATTATTTAGTCATCGAGTCTAAGATTTCAGTACTACTATTCATTTCAGGAATGACTATATTTAAAAGAATAACTACTTAAGATATTCATATGATAAGAAATTCAAGAAAATACTATTAGGTAAAATTCTAATTCATAAACATAAGTTTGGAAATACTTAAGTTTTTCCCTTTAGGTTAATTCAAATGAAGCCAATTTTTGATAAGACATCTCCTCAAGCTTCTCCTCCTTTCTTTTTTTTTTTTCTAATGAGGATTACTGTATCTGGAGAGCCTGTTAATAATTTTGAACTTCATTTTCATCTTCCTAAATTTGAAACTTAGGAATATTTCTTAGCTTATATATACTTCATTGTTTTTACTTCATTGATTTTCAATCGTTTCTTTTTCACTTGAATACTTAAGAATTTAAATTTTAGAATATAGTTTTCCTTACTTAAAAATAGTTTCTTATATTCTTATTACACTTTAACCAAATATTTTATTCTATTTAATTAATTAAAGTACTTAGAAATATTTCATTTAACCTTTTATAATAATTAAATAAAATAATTCATATTAAATCAAATTGAAAAATTTGCTATAAAAATCATTTTTATAATAATTTGAAAATAGAAATTGAGAACAAGTTAATAACTAAATTTGTATTTTACTCTCTCCCAAACTTAAATTTTTATATCTATTCTAAATAATGAATAAGAAGGAAAGTAAATAAATACATACACTTTGAAGTTTAGATATTTTTTTTCTTTGAAATTTTTGCGAGCTTTTGATTTTTCATTGAACGCATATCTTGTTAGTATTCTCAATATATATATAACAATTTAAAGAAAATGCAGGGATAAAATCTAAGATAAGTATTAAACACAACAATTAAAATAATTCTACACTACACATATGAATTACTAACATATTAAAAATAATTGAACTAACAGATTAACAATTTTAAAAACTTAAAACAATACAAAATAAAATAAAAACATATTAAAGAAAACTAACATCCTAATTAACATAAAAATAAATGCAATTAACTAACACAAAAATAAAAACTAACTACTATAACAATCCAAGCAAATTAATCTAACTAACATCCAATGTCTCAAAATAAAGTACTGAATATTACAAACATATAAAGTTTCCATAATAACTTACACCGAACAAATAAAATAAATAAAGTCCTAATCTTCGGCATCGAAGTCCCAAACTATATCATCCCCTCCTTGATCCGTAAGTCGTCGAGAAGGCCGAGCGGGGTGATGCCGAGTATACGGGGCATTTTAGAAAGACAACATCTAAATCTCCACTCCTATAACGACGTTCGAGCTTCATAGTATGCAATTTCGTATTCCGAATGTCACTTGGAGGTATTCACTATCATAATCATGTCTCCTCTCCGGATTATCGATCCTTTGATCAAAATGATCAAACCTTCTCCCCATGGTCTCTCCAAGCTGCTCAAAACTCCTCCATGCGAGTCAATTCATTCATCGGATCTTGTAAAGTAGGGGTGGTAGGCTCGGGAGGTCCATAGCTAGTAGAGGGTATATCTCTACTTGGCCGAGTAAAATAACTTCTTACTCCTCGCTCTCCACCCTTCATGGGACTCATACTTCTTAATGTTAGCGAGTATGTAAGTGGTTTCATAGGTTCCACCCATTCTTCATCATCTCCAGCCTCGACTCGGAGAGTTGGCGGAGGGCGAAAATCAATCCGGGGTGGCCCGATCCGGCTCCACTCTCATTTCGAGGAGTGGCCGGGATGTTCGATAAATAACTCTCCCGATGTTTATGCTTCGTTATTCCGAATACGAAATTCGAGTGTCTACATCTCGTGTTACCTCATCTGTGGTGATATGTGGGTAACGAGTAGAACAAATAAAGTAATGCCGAGGCTTTGGAGATTGCATTTAATTTAGAAAGAGGAAAATTCACTCTTTCCTGTCGCTTAATTTTCCGAACTCCGGTCCCATCGGTGAGAAAGTTAATGACTTCCTCCAGGTGGTCCTTCCATCGTCCCAAAAGTTTCATACTCGCTAAAGTGCGAGTCATGAACTTCATAGAACGCGTTAATTCTTGCTGCATTGAAATCTACGAAAACCCTCGTACCTTTCTTGGTGCATCTTCGGCGGCGATCAATTGGCATAAAATTCTTTCACCACTTATACGATCGCTCTATACTTGAACATAACGAAATTTTCCCAACCTCGTTCCTTTATAATCCGCTCTACTTCTCCTCCCGGATTTTTGAATACCCGATCCATGATGCACTTTCTTCCTTGTATATTTTCAAAGTATTCTACATGTGCTCGTGCATTGATGAATCGGTTTTCGTCGAACTCTACTCGACGTTTTTGTCGTGGAGCCATACGATTGATCTGTGAAAATCGTGAAAATTTTCACTAAACTTAATAATAATACTAAGAAGGCTTCCTACAACATTTGTAAGCAATTTAAATCAAATTCCATGGATTTCCACCGAATATTTCTTCCACATTTTGATTTTTCCCAAAATTTGCAATGTGGTGAAAATATATGGTGAAAATCAAAAATTTTTGTATAGGAGTGAAGCACTTACCAAGAGAAGATGAAATCCGGTGTTTTTGAGTGATGAAATTGCTTCAAATCCGAGATCTCTCGAAGCCACTAGGTCGGTTTTGCGAAAATTGGAGGTTGAGGATGATGAATAGTGTTTTTGACCGGTCGAATATATGTTTTTTTCCGACCTCATTGTCAGCGAGATTTTTCTCGCCGTCGGCGAGCTAATATTTTTCGAACAAAAAACTTTCGGGAAAAATCCATTGTCGGCGAAATTCTTGTTGTCAATGAGATCAATCTCGCTGTCGGCGGGATTTTTCTCGCCGTCGGCGAGATTCCAAAATTTAAAAATTTTTGCAATTCGTCACTCATTTTCGTCCTTGATTTGTTTTATATTATATTTCCGATCACATCATTTATTAATTTAATATGAAGATTAGCTACTTATACACAAACAAATTCACACAACACAACAAATTAACTTTAATATTGAAATCCATGGGATGTACAAACTAACATAATTTAAACTCTATAATCAAACTTCAAACTTCGATCCTTACTACTAATCGAGCATCGCAAACCGAACCACGACACACTAAATGCGATACAAAACTATGATGCATATCTCGGTTAAGTTTGAGATATTGAAATCATCACTCCACACATAATAAAAATCTAAATCAAATCAAATAACATAAACATAGACATACTTATGTAAATCTTTACTACTACTCTTCGATGTTAGAATCTTCATCTTCTCCGATATTTCCGATATGACGATGATGCACTAAATAAGTTATAGGAAGGCCGAAGGGAAATTCGAACGCGATTCTTCGGTGATCCAACCCTTCGTCTCGGTAAATGAAGAAAGCTAGCTTCCAAGTGTCCGGAATGATCGAAGTGTTCCTTCATCCTCCGGTCGATGTGATCGAATAAATCGGTTATATTGTCGATTAAATCTCTCGCATTACGTAGTTCTTTCTCCATTCCATTAATTTTCTTCATAAGTACTCCGTTTTATACGAAATAGGCCTTGCTTATAGGATGATTACGTGAAGCTACTATCGAGAGATAAATGTAATGTCTTCATTATTGTCCAAAGTAGGGAACATATACGTAGGATCGAAGCGGCTTCAGAGGTAACAAAACCTTTTCCCAAGCTTCATAAGAAACACAGTGCGGCTGCATAATGCAAAAATAGTAGATGGGTGTCCTAGTCCGTGAGCTCGACCATGCACGATTAAACCCGATGCGGACTTAACAATTATTGATCCCGCATCGATAGAGCGATCCAATTTGAATACAATAATTTAATATAGCGCATTCTTTCGAAACCTTGTTTACCCTCGTAGTAGGTAACAATTTAGATGAGATGAAAAAGTGCCGGTGCTTCGAGACGGGATTCAAAAGTGATGCGGAGAAACTAACATACCCATCTTCATGCATTTCCCGATCTTACGTTTCATCGGTCGGATATCGAAATATCTCATTCATATTATACCGAGAAGGCACTAAAATTTGAATAGTGACATACGGGGTGTTTTCTATAGAGAATAACTCATTTACTCTTGATGGAGTAAACGTCACCCATCTTCCTCGGACGTAGATATTCCCATTGTTGATCGCATGTAAGTTAGAGTAGAACTCTTTCACAGTCGGAATAACAACGGCGGACGTAGTGTAACAGAATACCTCCCGGTGCTGCATTGCAGCGATCATTTCTTCATCTTCGTAGTGGAATTATCTAATCCTCGATTGACAAATCCACTTTCCTTGATAACTCTTTTCTTTACCAAACCTTGTTGAAGATCCATTGCGCTTCCGCACTCACAAATTTCCTCCGGTTAAACACTCAGGATTTAGAAGAATCTAAGAATTTGGAGGCCATTATAGTGAATGGAATGAATTCTAGTGAAGAGTGCAGACTTGGAATGGTTTAAGAATGGTTTTTCACTAAGGATTTGGTGTTGAAACCGTCCAAATTGGCATTTAAAGTATATATAACTCATTTTTATAACTTCCTCGCTGTCGGCGACTCAGTTATAAAAACTGCCTTTCAGGTTCTCGCTGTCGGCGGGCTCGTTTCTCGCTGTCAGCGAGTTCGATAAATAAACTGAATTAAATTAGGCGCGAACCTCGCTGTCGGCGAGTATCGACCTCGCCGTCGGCGAGATTCCAAAATAATGTCCAATTTCGCTCTAAATCGAATAATTTCTTTTCTCATCATAATGGTTCGAATATGTGACGATTCTTAATAAAAATTGAGTAGTAAAGTTGCAATAATATAAACTAACTATTAAGATACAATAAAAATAGATAACTAATATGGGTTGCCTCCCATAAAGCGCTTGGTTTAACGTCATCAGCCCGACCTAATTTCAATTATTAATCGAGTTCGACTAAGCATTAAAACCTCTTTATAGTTAGGTCTTATACCTTCGAAATATGGTTTTAATGCTATGTCCATTAACTTTAAATTTACGTCCGGTTTTGGATCTTCGATTTACTATAGTTACGTATGAAAATATTTGAGTTATGGTGAAAGGTCCTAACCATCGAGACGTCGAATTTCCGGAAATAATTTCAATCTAAGTATTATATAAAAAAACTTCCTGTTACGGTTCAAAATTTCTCGATTAATCTTCAGATCATGCCATAATTTCATCTTTTCTTTATAAATCCGATCATTATCATATGATTCATTTCTTAATTCTTCCAATTCATTTAATTGCAACAATCTTTTTCACCTAACTTCCTTCATATTATAATTAAATTAACTTTAATCGCCGATATGCTTTATGTTCTAATTTAGCTTGGTAAGTGATATGTTTTTCCATGTATAAGCTCGTAAGGAGTCATTCCAATCGGAGTTTTATAAGCGATCCTATAAACCGTAATGCGATGTCATAATCTCAATAGACCAATCTAACCTTATTTGGGTTTACAGATTTTTCTAAAATACGTTTAATCTCGCGATTGGATACTTCGCGTAATCCATTGGTACTGTGGATGATAAGCAATGGATATCTTATGAGTAATATTGTATTTTTCTACTTAGTTTGTGAATGTATTTATTTCTAAAATGAGTTCCTCAGTCGGTTATAATCACTCTCGGCATTCGAAATCTAGTAAAAATATTTTTCATCGAAATTTTGAAACACTCTTAGCATCACACCTAGGTAAAGCTTGTGCCTCAATCCATTTGGAAACATAATCGACAATTCTACTAATATATATGAGTTTCCAAACGAAGGAATAAAAGGTCCATAAAATCTAATCCCCAAACATCAAAAATTTCAACTTCAATATAAAATTTAGAGGCATTTCGTTTCTCTAGATTATATTTCCTACTCTTTGACATTTATCACGAGTTTTAATATATACGTACACATCTCTAAATAGAATAGGCCGATAAAATCCAGATTGTAGAATCTTATAAGCGGTTTATCGGTCTCAAAATGTCCTCCGAAATAGAATCATGACATTTTTGAATAATTGGTTCAGTTTCTTCATAAGGTACACATCTTCTAATAATTAAATCCTTACATTGCTTATATAAATATAGTTCATCCCAAAAATAGGTTTTCGTATCTTGGATGAATTTTTTCTGTTGTTGCAAAGTTAGCATAGGTGGTAAAATATTACTAACTATATAGTTTTATATCGGCATACCATGGTATTTTCCACTCATTGATATTATATAGTTGTTCATCAGGAAAACTGTCTATAATTTCATTTTCAATATCAGATAATTCATGATTTTCTAATCTTGATAAATGATCCGCAATTTGATTTTTAGTTCCTTTCTTATTAACTATCTCAAAATCGAATTCTTGCATTAATAGCATCCATTTAATTAATCTTGGTTTGGAATCTTTCTTTTGTATTAAATATTTGATAGCAGAATGATCAGTATGCACGATACATTTTGTTCCAATCAGATAAGGTCTAAATTTATTAAAATCATATACTACCGCTAATAATTCTCTTTCATGAATTGTATAATTTATTTCAGACATCATTTAGAGTTTTACTTAGTATAGTATATAACTTTAAAAATCTTTTCATATCTTTGCCTAGAGCTGCTCCTACGACATAATCACTTAGCATCACACATAAGCTCGAATGGTTTCTCCGGTTAGGTGAAACTATTATAAGTCTTTGTAATTAATTTTTCTTTTAAGAGTTCAAAAGCATTCGGGCATTCGATTGTAAATTCAAATTTCTTGTCCTTTTCGAGAAGTTGGCATAGAGATTTAGTAATTTTGAAAAATCTTTTATATAGCGTCTGTAGAATCCAGGCATGTCCAGAAAACTTCTTACCCCTTTTACCGTAGTTGGAGGTGGTAATTTAAGCTATAACTTGAATTTTTGTAGGTCACTTCCATGCCTTTTTCAGAAATTTTATGCCACTAATACAATGCGCCGCAATCATAAATTGACATTTCTCCCGATTTAGAACTAAATTTGTTTTCTCGCATACTTCTAATACTTTTCGAGATGAGTTAAGCATGTGTCGAATGATGTTCCAAATACGGAGAAATCATCCATAAATACTTACATTCCATTGTCGATTAACTTACTAAATATAGACATCATACATCTCCGGAATGTTCTTTAGTGCATTACATAATCCAAAGGCATTCTTCGAAAAGCGAAAGTTCCATAAGGACTAGTCGATGTAGTTTTCTCTTGATCCTCGGGAGCGATTTGTATTTGATGATAACTTAGGTGTATCCATCTAGAAAACAAAAATACTTATGTCAGATTAATCTCATCTAACATCGAGTCAGAAATGGTAAAGGGAAGTGATCTTTCCCGGTGGCGGTATTTAATTTCCTATAATCGATACATATACGCCGACCGGTAACTTGTCTTATAGGAATAAGATCGTTATTTTCATTGACGATGACGGTCGCTCCTCCCTTCTTAGGAACACGATGAATTGGGCTTACCCAACAGCATCGTCGAAATAGGATATATAATACCATTATCTAACCATTTTAAAATTTCTTTCTTAACTACTTTCATTATCGGGTTTAATCTCCTTTGGGGATCCGCTTTAGGTTATGTTCATCATCTAAAATAATTCTATGCATACAGATTGAATGACTAATTCCTTTAATATCTGCTAAAGTCCAACCAAAAGTTTTCTTATATTTTTTTAAAGTTTCTAAAAGTTTTTGTTCTTGAGATTCGTTTAATGCGGATGAAATAATAACTGGTAAAGTTGAAGAATTACCTAAATACGCATATTTCGAATGATCGGGTAATATTTTTAGCTCGAGTTCGGGAGGTTTAATAATTGATGGAACTATATTCTTATCGGTGTTTTCGGTATTATCCAAAAATTCAAATCTTTCCTGAATATAATCTAGTTCTTCATTATTATCTTGATTAATTCGGTGTTTTCTTTTTCTAATTTATCTTCGTAATATTCCTTAAAATGTTCGCGTTGTAATTGTTCGAAGTATTTCCATCCGAAAACATTCATCATCTTTTTCTAGTGCGGGATATTTCATTGATTTTGCGATATTAAATGTAACTTTTTGGTCATTTACTCTCATAGTTAATTCTCCTTTACGAACATCGATCATAGCTTTTCCAGGTAGCTAAAAATGGTCTTCCTAAAATGATAGAAATTTCTTTATCTTCCTCCATATCTAAAACGATAAAATCTGCTTGGGAAGATAAATTTATCCACCTTTACTAAAACATCTTCGATAACTCCCTTAGGATAGGTAACAGAACGATCGAGCTAATTGAAGGGTTACTTGAAGTAGGTGTAATTTTTCCTAATCCTAATCTCTTAAAAATCGATAGATGCATTAGATTGATGCTTTGCTCTAAGTCGCACAAAGCTTTTCCATAAAATTTTTCTCCTATAGCGCGGGTATAGTGAAACTACCGAGATCTTTCAATTTTTCGGGAAGCTTCTTCGAATAATAGCATTACACTCTTCACTAAGTGCGATTGTTTCATTATCGATTGAATTTTCTTTTCTTATTTAGAATATCTTTCATAAATTTTACATAATTTGGCATCGATCTAAAGCTTCGACAAAAGGTATATTGATTGTTAATTTCTTTAGTATTTCAAGGAATTTAGCAAATTGTTTATCTTTTTTATGTTGAGCTAGTCGTTAAGGAAATGGTGGTGGAGTTTTTTCAACAGAAATTTTCATAGGTATTAAAGAATGTTCCAAGTTTAAATCTTGTTGAATTGTTTCCTTTTCAATTTCCACTTCCTCTTTTTGGCTTTTAAGTTCTTTTTGAATTTGAGGTTCTAGTTCTTTTCCACTCCTTAGTTGTATTGCTTTAATTTGTTCTTTTCCTTGATCTTTAGGATTTATTTCCACATTACTTAGGAAAAGTTCGGGTATTCTATTATTTAGCGCGATGCTGATATGTCGAGTTGAGTTTCGATATTTTTAATAAATGTTCCTTGAATTTGTAATTGATTTCCTTGAATTTGTAGTTGATTTCCTTAATTTTGTAGTTGATGACCCATATTTAAAATTAATTCATCCATAGATAATTTCTTATCTTTGAATTGAGGGTTATTGTTATTAAATCCGGAGTGGGTAATTAGGTTTATAGTTTGGATTTGCTTGATTAGGTTGATTCATCCATTGTTGATTAGATGTGTTATTCCGATTAAAATTTGGATGAGTTTTCCAACCATGATTATAATAGTTTGAATAAGGGTTATTAGTTACATTATTAATAGCATTTAAAGTTTCATAATTAGATTGAGATTCTATGATTTGTCCAGGATGAGTTTTCTTAAAGTAGGAGAGTAGTTCATTCCGAAAATGATCTAATTTCTTAGATATAGCGGCAATTTGAGAAGCTAACATAGATATTGCATCGTTTTCATGAATGCTGGCTATTTTTTCGGATTTACTCTATCTGCGAGGCCATTGGAAATTATTTGTTGCCATTTCTTCGATTAGTGCATAAGCTTCATCGAATGGTTTAGACATTAATGAACCTCGATGACAACATCGATGATTGATCTTAAAGATCCCACTAATCCATTATAAAAGGTTTGAATAATCGGCTCGATACGGTAGCGCATGATATGGGCATTTCTTAGAAGTTCCTTAAATCTCTCCCAAGATTCATATATTGATTCTCCATCTATCGACAAAAGAAGTTATATCATTTCTAAACTTAGTAGTTTTAAATGGTGGAAAATATTTGGATAGAAATTTTTGTGATAATTCTCCCCAAGTTTTAATAGATCAGAGTGCTACACGAATTCGACCACATTTTAGCCTTATCCGCTAATGAAAAAGGAAAAGTCTAAGTCTTATAGCATCGTCGGATACTCCTTAATATTTAAAAGTAGCACGAAGTTCAGAAAACTAGCGAGATGTAAGTTAGGATCTTCGAGTAGGTGAACCGCTAAATTGATTGTTTTGTCTTGTCGGCATATTTTTAGGTTGTGTTGTATTTTAAAAGGGTCGCTTTAACGAAGTTTTCGGCGAATTTAAATTTTAAATTTAATTTAAATATATATATATAATTTAGAAAGTAGTATTTGATTTTGAAAATAATTTTAAATATGAGATTAAACCGATCTCGCATCCCGAATAGTTTATATAAACGAGCACGCACCACGAAGCAGGTGTATCTATCACTGAGGATAGACACACTTGCTTGATGGTGGGGCTCGATCAAATAAACTAGAAGTTTTGTGACATCCGTTTGGTACAGCGAACCAATTTTATAAGCGACAAATTCACAGCTTAATATGAGAGTATCGAAACGGGGTTTATATTACACAGGTTCTTTAAAATTCCCTATAAGGGCGAGCCCTATAGTTAATTACATCTTAAGTGACGGGAATCACACTAAGAAAACTCTCGATAATAATCGATAATTGCAGCTCTCGAGAATTTGAAGTTTAAGGTTTTCGAAGATTGAATTTTGGAATTTGATAGGGGATGGATCGAATTTGGAACATTTTTGTTTTGTGAATCCGAAGGAAGAAATGTAGGAGAAATCAGCGATTCGAAGTGAACTTCGGTAATTTCACGTATCATATTGTTTGGCTTGAATTTAGGAAAGTCATAATGTTTATTTAGTATTTGATCTTGCCGATTTTAATTAATTAGGGCTTATATTTGTATGATAAAATCGAAACAAATAGCTACAGAAGATGTGAGGGTTTATTGTCGTATCGGACGACTACCTTGGAATCCTAAGACCGGTTAGGGCTTAATTTGCAATGCAAATGCACTAACAAAGGGTTGAGGATTTATGTTGCATTAGGCGAAGCTACCTCGAAGTCACTATGGCTTGGTTATTTAATTCTAGGAAAGTTTTGCTTGAAGTAGGTTCGAGTTTCTTGACGACGATGGCACGTCTTTGCCATCGTGCTCCAGCTCCTTGTTGTTGCGAGAGGTTTAGTTTTAGAAATCATAAATCGAGGAGATGAGAAAAGTGTTTTGGTTTAGAGAAGTCTTAATTTCAGAGTGTTTTGTATTTTGATTAAAACAAATCTTAAAGTTGATTATAACGACACGGTTAAGATCCCACGGTTCCATCCTTAGGCATCATTATTTTTATCGGATTCACTTAGTCCAGGATGAATTTGCTAAACTCGACTTGAATGAGTTCCACACTTTCATTTAGACCGTGGGAAATCCCGTTAGCGACACGTAGGTTACATCATCAGAGGTATTCCCGATCATCCGACGGGACGTTTTAATTTAGTTGTAATTGTAGTTTTGTGTTACGTTTGTGATTAAATTTTGAGTTGTTTTATATTTTGAAATGTTGTGGCGGTGAATTTTATCTTACTCATGACTTTTAACTTAATTTGGTTTCGGTTTTAGGATTGCATCCTAAAGGTGTGGGTTTTCGTACGACACACACAACACAAAATAACACACTTATAACACTTAACACCCAATAACACCAATTAACACACACTTATAAGTGAATTTTGGCCTCTATATAAGAGTTGAGCAAAGGACCAAGAGGTGTGTAAGCATCTCTCTTCAAAAAGTGTCAGGTTCGTGTATCTGCGCCATTGGAGGCTAGCTCGGCTGTCGGCGAGCTTCTAGAAGGTCTTGAGCCGCGCTAGCTCGGCGTCGGCGGCGGGCTCGGGCTCGCTGTGCGGTGGGGACGAGTTGGAAATCCTTCGGGGAAATGTCTCCTCGTAACCTCGCCGTCGGCGAAGCTCGATCTCGCCATCGGCGACTCGGCTGTTCATTTATTTTCTTCCTTTTTGCTCCAAATTCGCTCCTTTTTATGATTTTTGCTTTTATCGCCTAAATTCTCCATTCTGCTGACAAAATAAAGAAAATACCTTTCTTTAAAGTGCAATTTAAGTAAAAAAATAGGTATGAATTCTTGTAAATTTTCGGTCGTCAATGTCATTTTGTCATGTCAGTTTATGTCATCTTGTTTATCATTTTGTTTTGTTGTTTGTCTTTATAATGTCTTGTCATTTATTGTGTCTGTCATACAAAAGTTTTGGTTTTTGTTTTGGTTTTGTTGTTGTTGTTGTGTTTTGTTTCATCGATGTCGTTGTTGTGTTTTGTTTTGTTGTTTTCGATATGGTTGTTGTTCATCTCATTTCCGGAATGTCTTCCTGCAAAACGAGTTAGCACTATAATATGCAAAGAAATCTAAACGAAACTTGTCTTCATCCTGCAACAAAAACATTGTCGAAGTAATGTCATAAAAATGTTCATTGTCTCGAAATTTTGTAGGATGTCTATTTGATTTAAATTGTTGATTTAGTATGTCTTGAATGTCGGTTATGTCGATTTAAGTTTGAAATGTCAAATTTATGTTGATTTTGTCGATTTATGTTTGAAATATCAAATTTATGCCGATTTATGTTTGAAATTTTATGTCGAATTAAGTTTTGTGAATTGAACTTAAGTTTTGAGGTTAATTTTAAGTTTAGTTAAATTCAATGTATATTGAATCTACTTTATAAGTTCATGTCGTAAAGAATTAGATTTAATGTGGCTTGAATTTAATTAACTTGGAGTTCATGTCTAATTGAACTAAGTTAAAATTTGAAGTTAGATTGATGTGGATTGAATACAATTAACTTGAGTTCATATGCATTTGAACTTAAGCTAAAATTTGAAGTTAGATTCAATATAGATTGAGTTTAATTAACTTGAGTTCATGTACGTTTAAACTTAAGTTAAAATTTGAAGTTAGATTCAATGTGGTTTGAATCTAATTAACTTAAGTTAAAATTTGAAGTTAGATTTAATGTGGATTGAATCTAATTAACTTGAGTTCATGTCCATTTGAACTTAAGTTAAATTTTGAAGTTAGATTCAAAGTGGGTTGAGTCTAATTAACTTGAGGTTCATGTCTGTTTGAACTCGAGTTAAAATTGAAGTTAGATTGATAATTGGGTTTAGTCTAATTAACTTAAATTAAAATTTGAAGTTAGATTGATGTGGATTGAATGCAATTAACTTCGAGTTCATATGCTTGTTTGAACTTAAGATTTCAAAATTTGATGTTAGATTCAATGTGGGTTGAATCTAATTAACTTGAAGTTCATGTCTGTTTGAACTTAAGTTAAAAGTTAGGTTTAATTAAAATAGACCTAATTAAGTTTTAAGCCTTCTTTAAATAGTACATAAAGGTTAATTAATTCTAAATATATTAGACTTAATTAGAATTATAGATAGATCTAAAAGACTTTTTAGGTAAGGCTTAAGGTTTAATTAAATCCCAATTTAATTTAAAAGCGGGATTTATTTGGGTTTTATTGAGTAAGTTAAACGTAGGTAAATTACGGTATCATTAGACTTAAGCGTTAAACCTTAGTTAATTAAAGTTTAATGTGGTAGACTTAATTATGGTTTTGGTTTTGATTAAACCATAGTTGATTAAAGTTTAATGGTTTGATTGATCTAATGTGGTAGACTTAAATATGGTTTAGGTTTGATTACAAGAGTTTAAGTTAGATTCAAGTTATGTTGAATCTAGACTTAAGGTTAACTTAAGTTGATATGCATTAGACTTAAGTTTGATTTGATTTAAGTTAAGCTCAAGTTAGATTGAACCTAAACTCAATGGTAACTTAAGTTGATGTGGGTTGAACTTAAGTTTGATTTAGGTTTAAGTTAGGTTCAAGTTAGATTGAACCTTAACTTAATGGCAATTTAAGTTGATGTGGGTTAAACTCGAGTTTTAGCTTGTGTTTGATTTAAGTTTGAGTTATTTTAAAACTGATTATTTGTTAATTAGGGTTAGTTTAGGATAAATTAATCTAACTTGGTTAAGGTTTAATTGATTAATTAAACTTAATATGGGTTAAGCCTAATTATTTAAGGTTAATTAAACCTAAGGTAAGGTTTAATTGATTAATTAAGCAATATGGGTTAAGTCTAATTATTTAAGGTTAATTAAACCTAATTTGGGTAAGGATTAATTGTTTAATTAGAATTAATATGGGTTAAGTCTAATTGTTTAAGGTTAATTAAACCTAATTTGGGTAAGGTTTAATTGATTAATTAGACTTAATATGGGTTAAGTCTAATTGTTTAAGGTTAATTAAACCTAATTTGGGTAAGCTTTAATTGATTAATTAGACTTAATATGGGTTATGTCTAATTGTTTAAGGTTAATTAAACGTAATTTAGGTAAGGTTTAATTAATTAATTAGACGTAATATGGATTAAGTTTATTCATTTAAGGTTAATTAAACCTAATTTAAGGTAAAAGTTTAATTGTTTAATTAAATTTGCGTGGCGAGACTTTATTAAGGTTTATGTTTGATTAAGTCTAATTTAGTTAAGACTTAATGGTTTAGTCGTCCCCAATGGGTTGGACACAATTAGGTTTTAGGTTTGATTAATTCTAATTTAGTTAATACTTAATGGTTTAGTTATGTCGAATGGGTTAGACTGGTGGGTTATAGGTTTGATTAAGTCTAATTTAGTTAAGACTTGATGGATTAGTGGGTAAATGGGTTAGACCTAATTCGGTTTTAGGTTTGATTAAGTGCAATTTAGTTAAGACTCGATGGTTTAATTAGGCTTTAATGGGTTAGACCTAATTAGGTTTTAGGTTTGATTAATTATTTTAATTTAGTTAAGATTTATTGGTTTCATTAGGTCTAATGGGTTAGACTGGTGGGTTTTAGGTTTGATTAAGTCGATTTAGTTAAGACTTAATGGTTTAATTAGGTGTCAGTTGAACCTAATTAGGTTCAGGTTTGATTAGGTAATTTAGTTAAGACTTAATGATTTAATTAAGTCTAATGGGTTATATGACCCGATATAAATATATGCATTACTAAATTTTCTTCCTTGGCAACAGGTCAAAACTTCGGCAAAGTCCTCTGAAGATCAACAAATACTAATTAATGCTTTCAAATATATATGTTATAAATAATAATAGAGACTGGTATATAAATATAATTTTATGGAAAATACTTTACACACTAGTGGTTCTACGCAAGTATACGTATCGTTTCAAGTAATATAGGGCTTTGAAACAAAGGCTGATATCGATCAACGAGGAGAGAGTTATAGATTTTTAAATATTTCTATCTTAAAGTATTTCTTTAATAATCTTTAATTTATTAAGATGCAATAATAAAACGGGAATAAAATAATTGATGTAAATAGCAATAAGAAAATAACTTTCTTCCTTTCAATTAATCCAAGTCTTTCTAAGATAATGATAGTATTCGTGGAGAATATAAATTTATGGTATTGTGCCAAATATAAGCATTCATATTCTTTACCCTTTGATCCGGGTGCGAACATTGGCTAGCACATAAGAGCCGAAGGGTCCGGATGTATTGTTAGTAGAATGGGTTAATCTTGGGTCACACTACTAGATGTCCAAGTGTGGCTGAGGTACGCACTGCGCAGTGACCCTTTCCTTTTCTATAAACCAAATCACGAATTTGGTACGATAACAAAAACTTATCGATTACATGCCCGTATATAATATCTTCTGATTTATTTGCACTTCACCTTGAATAACCCGCACAAGGCCTTCGACTACCCCGAGGATTCATGTGATATCTATAAGTTGGGAATTCATCTCCATCAAGGTCTCCAAAACACTTCGACGGAGTTTGCTGAATTTAATGACCAATTTAAATAGTAAATTAAGAACCGGTATTAATATCATCATAATTTTTGAAAGTATATGACTTTTAGTTCTTCGACGAATTTTGTATTATCTTATTTATCTTTTCATAATTGAAAGGAGAAAGTAAAAGTAACTACTGAGAACACATTGAAATTAAATAACAAAACATAATAAATAAACTTTGAATCAAAATAAAAATACTTTTCTTAGATGTTTCTTCTACTGAACTTCTGATTCTATTGACTCCACAGCGTAATGAATTACGGATACTGACTCTTTCAAACTGCGAATACAAACTCTAAAATAAACTCACCAATTTATGAAAGAAA
The DNA here is from genome assembly GCA_022702705.1 of Papilionanthe hookeriana x Papilionanthe teres. Classification (NCBI taxonomy): domain Eukaryota; kingdom Viridiplantae; phylum Streptophyta; class Magnoliopsida; order Asparagales; family Orchidaceae; genus Papilionanthe; species Papilionanthe hookeriana x Papilionanthe teres. The sequence goes on along the minus strand of CM040436.1, from coordinate 22,698,251 downwards.
GTAAAAAAAGGTGGCTTTTAATATGATCTCTACAATTCTCTCTCGATATAGGACTCTAGATAGGGAGGGGTAGATGGGGCATTTTTCTACGAAGGAATACCCTCCTTGTTATAAGGAACGAGGTTCTTATCGAGTCGTGTAGCCTGTCCACATTCGATGAATCTTAGAAGGTGTGTACGGTGCCTGCTTAGCCGAAATCTAACGCCTGAGTGCCGGACACGCGTCCGATTGTAGTACCTCTTCACTTTGGATCGCACCTCTTCGCGGTCTGAGCAGTTTGAAGCGTCCAAATACATTGTATCACATGTGCGCATAAACCGAGGGAACAGTTTGCTAGTCTTCTAGAAGAGTCTAATAACCGCTCTCCCATAGTCGAAATGGCAGCCCAAAAGTCATCAAAAACTTAACGGTTCTGTATCGAGGGGCGGCGCTTGGCGTCGGACTGCGGCGCACAGGCGCCAGGGCCAATAATTTCAAAAAAATTTTATATTTTGGCTCTATTTTTGCTCCTTTTGCTCTTTTTTGTTCTTTTTTCATATTTTCTCCTTCTTGAACATTTTTGCATCACCTACATCCAAAAATACAAAAATACCTTTCATTAAAGCATAATATCCTTAAAATTTAATAAAAATCGAGGCATAAAAATAAGTATTTTTTTCTTAGATCAAAAATCCCAAACTTAAACGTTACTTGTCCTCGAAGTAACTTTTTTACTATATAAAATGTATAACATTTGGAATAAAGGTAATTATTTAAGACTTCTTAGATTTTTGATTTTGTAAAGGCTTTAGTAAATCATTAACCAAATTTCACTAACTAAGTTTAATTTTAAGAATTTAAATAATATTCTACTATTAAATCATAAGACTTCAAAAATTTTTCATTCACTTCTGAAAATAATTGTAGTTTATTATATTAAGATCACAAAAATTATTCAAAAGAAAAAGATCTTCATGAAAATTCTTTTAATAAAAATATATATGCATAAAAATTAAGTAATAAATGTAATTAGTTTTCATTACATAAGTTAATTCGAAGTGAAGCTAATTTTTGATTAGGCATTTCCTCAAACTTCTTCTCTCTCTTTTGAAGAGAGGATTCTTGTATCTGGATAGTACGTGTGGTTTTGAACTTCACTATCCTTAACTTATATTTTCAAACTTATACATTTTCACTTAATTATTATAACATAAATAGATTTCAAAAGAATTTCAATCTTATTCTTTTTTGAGTTATAATTTTTTATTTCTTAATACTTCTAAAAATTTAATTATCTAAATTTATGAATAGAAAAATTTCTTAATCTTATTCTTCTTTAAGTTGAATAATTTTATTCTTAAAATCAATCAAAGTTATTAAAACTTTTGGTTAAGTCTATAAATTATTTATAATTTCAAAAATTTAAGTGATCTTAAATAGATTCTTCATTCCTCATGTTATGTTAAAGAAAAATTATTTTAAGAAAATATTAGTTCTTTAAGGACAAATAAAATTTAAATTTGAATGTATTTTCCTTTCCCAAAAACTTAAGTTTTTAGTCTTATCATAAATTTTTTTTTTAAGTATGAGAGAAAGAAAAACATAATTTTTAAAAAGGAATTTTTATAAGTATGTGAAAAAAACATTCTAGAATGAAAAATTTACTTCACATGATTTTTATGAATAATCTTTTGAAATAATGAAGCGGGTATAAAAGTAAGTATGCTTATTAGTAATTAAATTAAATGAATATCACACTTATAATAACAGAAATAGAACAAATACGCTACTAAATAGTAGGCTGAAACGAGAAATAAACATTAATTTATCCAATTTCAATCTTAAACACGATACATTAAAAATACTATAACAACGGTCTTAACACCCAACAATCCATACAAAGTAAATAAATAAATCTAAATTGTAACAATAAGCAACCAATCAATCTTATGGCTCAGTAAACTATGACAGGTCTTAGCACGATTCATAGGTAAAATCGGCCACTAATCACTATCTGTAGCCTCGAGTATCATAATCGGCACCAAAAAGAAAACTCAACATCCTTAGGATCAACATATGGTGAGAAACTAGGAAATGTAGGAAACTGAACATCGTGCTCTCCTTCGAGGAATCTAACGAGAGCTTCCGCCATGCTCGGCATCGTAACTACTCTTCCTGCGGGTATACTCGGATAAATGATCGATTTCTTGTTAATAGAATCAGTGCAGGTGAGTTTGAAAAAACTCATGCGCTTAGCTTTAGAAACTGATCCTGCATCGATTCACGAAAACTAGATGGTGGCTCGGCGGTAGAAAGTAGAAGGTCTGGAAATAGAAGGTCTACGATGTGTGTGGAGAAGTAGAAAAAACCCGGTCGATCTCTTCCCTCAAAGACGATCATAGATACTAACACTCTCTGCCCAATTGGCTTGGTAACTTCAGCTTCTCCTCAGAAATATCAGTAGTGACTCCATTAATAACACATAAAGAATATCGAAGATGGGAATCTCAGTTCCACGAAGTCTTTGAATCTAGCGATGAACTCCACGAAGTCATAAGTAATCTGCTGACATCTATACGCTTCCTCTCACGAATGCAATAGTTTAAGATAGCTTGATCTCTGGTGACTTCACTCAGGTGGTTGGAAGGTAGAAGTCTAGCGAAAATAAATTAATGCCGAAGCTTTTTGAAACCATTTAATTTAGAAGATTTGAAATTTTGTTTTTCATTTCGGAATCTTCCATGCTCCGGTGTCGTCGGTCAAATAAGCAATAATCATCTCAAGATCTCCCTCGAGATGGAGATAATCCAGAATAGTGGCCCTCGAGGGTAGGTGGCGGTCCATAAAACACATTGATCCTTTACGGAAAACCCTCTTCCAATACCTGCGACGAAAGGTTAGTAATCTTTGCATCCAAAAGTTAGCATAAAATTCACTAACGAAGTTTGGAATAACGACAACGGCGGTGAAATAACAGAATCATTGCCGATTGTGTGCAGCGATTGTGTTTCGATCTTTTCACGGTTAGCAAAAGCTTTGCTCGAATAAACTTTCTCGACTTCGCAAATTCGTGATATCGAAAATGTCTTTGCCGTAGTCGCGAACTTGCTATTGTTAAAATTTTCTCGTCCCTTCCTCGCTTAGATTTCGGTGCCATCTAAACGTGAAAGAAAACAAAGACAAATTTAGGAATTAAATATTTAAATATTTTTAGTTTAATAAACTTAAAATAAGTTTAAAAATCAAATAGAATACCTAAAAATCAAAAATTTTCACTAGAAATTTTTATTTTTAGCAAAACATAGGAAACACTATGGTGAAAATTGAAAATAAATGGATTAGAGTGTAGATGCGACCACGGGCAGAAGAAATCGAAGTAATCTCTGTGCGGCTTATTTTTAGGTCGTGTTTTTATTTTGAAGAGGACGCCTAACGAAGTTGTGAAGGCAAATTTTAATTTAGTTTAAATAAATAAATTGAAAAGTAGTATTTGATTTTGAAAATAATTTTAAGTTTGAAAAATTTTAAGATATGAAATCAAAGGCGATCTCACATCCCAGATAGTTTATATAAACGGAATGCCACACCCTGGCAGGTGTATCTATCCTGGGATGAGCCTGCTTGCTTGATGGTGGGGCTCGATTAAATAAACTAGAAGATTTGTGACATCCGTTTGGTACGGAGCCAATTTTATAAGCCGACAAGTTTCCCACAGCAATATGAAAACATTAAACGAAGGGTTTATATTACACAGGTTCTTTAAAATTCCACTATAAGGGCAAGCCCACATGGTTAATTACATCTTAAGTGACGGGGAATCACCTAAGAAAACTCTCGATAATAATCAATGATTCTGCTCTCGAAATTTCAAAGTTTAGGGTTTTCAAAATTGAATTTTGAAGTTTGATAGGGAATGGATCGAATTTTTGGAGCAATTTTGTTTTGTGAATCCAAAGGAAGAAAGGTAGGAGAAATCACGATTCGAAGTGAACTTCGATAATTTCACGACTATCCTATCGTTTGGCTTGAATTTAGGAAAGTCTAATGTTTATTTAGTATTTACGTCTTGTCGATCTTAATTAATTAGGGCTTATATTTGTATGATAAAATGAAAGCAGTATGCTTTAGAAAATAATGAGGGTTTATATGTGTGAGATGACACCTCGAATCTAAGACCGGTTAGGGCTTAATTTGCAATGCAAATGCCTAACGAAGAGTTGAGGATTTATGTTGCACTAGGCGAGCTACCTCGAAGTCTATGGTTTGGTTAATTCTAAGAAATGTTTCGTGATGTGGAGCTCGGAGTTTTCTTGATGACGATGGTCATCACCCCCGCCCGCCATGCTTTCCGAGCTCCTTGTTGTTGCGGAGAGGTTTAGTTTTAGAAATCATAAATCAGGGGATGAGAGAAGTGTTTTGGTTTAGAGAAAATCTTAATTTCCAAGTGTTTTTTGTGTTTTTAATTAAAACAAATCTTAAAGTTGATTATAACGACACTTAGGTTAAGATCCGCGGTTCCATCCTTCGGCATCGTTATTTTTATCGGATTCACTTAGTCGGATGAATTTGCTAAACTCAACTGAATGGGTTCCACACTTTCATTTAGACCGTGGGAAATCCCGTTAGCAACACGTAGGTTACATCATCCGAGGTATTCCCGATCATCCGAAACAGGGCATTTTAATTTAGTTGCAATTGTAGTTTTGTGTTGTTTGTGATTAGATTTTGAATTGTTTTATATTTTGAAATGTTGTGGCGGTGAATTTTATCTTGCAATGACTTTTAACTTAATTTTGGTTTCAGTTTTAGGGGCTATCCTAAAGGTGTGGGTTTTCGTAAAACATTGTTTTATCGTACGAAAAGTAAAATGCATTTGCGGTAAATGCAAATTGCAAGAAAGTAAGTGCAAGAAAGTAAATTGCAAAGAAAGTAAATTGCAATAAAATAAAAGCGTGCACAGGAGGGTCTTCCGTCATCCCAAGCTGCTTAAAACCACCAAATTAGAATATTTAAACGAAGTTCTAGGTAAAGTAGGGAAAGGTTATGGTTTTCTACCAAATTCACAATCTTATGTTAGTCATTTCCTATGACGTCTAGGTTCTTTGTGTTTTGGTTTAAGGACGATTTTCTTCATCAAAGAATAATCAAATTCGGTGTTCTTATAAATATCTGTCATATTGAGAAAGTGCTTAAGAAGGATCTTAAACATCTTTTTGATATTTCTAGGGTGTTTTAAGTCCGAATGAATTTAATTATATAAATGAATCGATCGTCCGAGGTTTTCCAAGTCTTGTTAACTTGCTCGGTGAACTAGGACATTTGAATATCCTATGAGTAAAGTAACACTCCATTTAATGTTTCATTTAGGAGTTACAATAATCAAAAGCTTTCAAGGGTAAATTAGTATTCGAATGATTTGATTTAAGTTAAAGGTTTAAATTTGGAATAGTGTTAAAGTTGTTTTATATTTAATTTCTTTTATGTCTTAGGTGATGTTATATTTAATTTAACTTAATTTAATTGAGTTTTTAATTTAGTTTAACATAATTCAATTTAATTTGACTTGGTGTTTAATTAATTTGATTTGATTTAACTTTAATTTAATTATTTAATTTAATTTAATTTAATTTTAATTATTTAATTTAATTATTTAATTTAATTGTTTAATTTAATTTAATTTAATTTTAATTTAATTTAATTTAATTGTTTGATTTAATTTAATTTAATTTTAATTAATTTAATTTAATTGTTTAATTATTTAATTTAATTTAATTATTTAATTTAATTTAATTTTAATTAACATTTAATTGTTTAATTTAATTTAATTTAATTATTAAATTTAATTTAATTTAATTTTTAAATTTAATCTTAATTTAATTTATCTTTAATTTACTTTATTTTTAATTTTCATTGAAATTAAGTCTTTTAATATTTTTAATTTGAGTTATCATTTTAATTAAAAATTGAGTATTAGTTGATATAATTAATTTAGGGATTTTAAATTAAAGAAAAAAAATCTCTTCCTAATAAAGATCCCTTATTTTAATAATTCCAATTTTATTATTCTTCCAAATTTAATCTATTATTTAATTAAAGTTTAATCATTTTAAAATTATTTAATGGGTTTCTACCTTTAATTATTTAGAAATTTCAATCATCCAAATCAGATTAGGATCAAATATTTTACTTGTTGATTTTTTATTGAACCTAAAGTTTTAATTAAGGATTAAAGATTTTAATTACCATTTTGCCTTTAAGCTTAATACGTTTCATAACTCACTAATTGAACTCAAATGAACTTGAAATTTTTATGTGACTTTACTCATATGTCGATAAAGACATGAGAGGAGAAAATGTGATTTTCTGTATTTAATTTATTTATATAATTATTTTTGGTGGAAAATAGAGATTTTTGAGGAAAATTTGATAACATGACCAAGGGAAAAGTTTCTGTCCTTAAGAAAATTGGGGACATTCTGACAGCCAGAGAAGCACTTGGACGATTTTGGTGATTTTTTTGAATTATATTATTATTTATTATAATTATTTTGAGTTTTGGAGTGTTAATTAATTTAAAAATAAGATAAATGTTGAAAAATGGATTTTATATTTTTCAAAATCTCTCCTATGATATTAAGGAAACCAGAGAAACAAATTTTGCAATTTTCTGATTTTTCTATGATTTATAATAATTATTTTTAGTGAAAATCACCAGAAAATGTAGTTTTTAATTTTAAAATTACCCTAGGGCTTTAAAATTCAATATCTCACTAAATAGACTTAGGAAAAATGTGGGATTTGTTCATAAGTGATTAAATTGAAATGTGACGTTTTTGGTGAATTTTATTATTTTTGTGATTTTTATTATTTTTAATTATTAAAAATATTTAAAATATTATTAAAAATCGAAACTTTTTAGAAAATTGAAATTTTAATTTTCTTGGGTTCCTGATATCGGAAGGCTCCAAAACCAATTTGGTGAATTTTAAAAATATTTTTAAAAGTTATGAATTTTTTAAAGTTTAAAATGGCTAAGTGGGCTTAATCGACACGATTAGTGAAATTTAACGAGTCAATTGACTTCAAATTTTTATGGTGGATTCCTCTGATCCTAAAGGTCAATTAATTGATTTCAAAGTCAATTTGATGCCTGGTTAACTCTAATTAATTAAAATTTTATTACAGGATGTTCCAAACGATTAGGGTTAATGCGGTGAATTAACTCGAGTCTATTTTTCCTAGAGTTCTCTGGTCATAAAGAACATCACCAAATATTTCTAGAATTTATTTCACAACATGCTAATTTTTGAATTAAAATACCAACGACAACATGCATTTGAAAAATAAATAACTTTTCACGATTGGCCTCGACCTTGGAAAATTCAGGGAATGTTCCACGAGAGTTCGGGCTTAACTTTTATGGTCTCATGCCATGGTGAATTGTATACATGCATGGAGAATTAAATGTATGCGGAAAGTAAATAAATCATAAAAAATAAAATACTTAATTAAATTAAATGATTTCTTTTCCACATTATTCTCCTGCGATTTCAGCGAAAACGAAGGGTATTTTTATTTTATTTTGTGATTTTTCTACACGGAGATATGAATTTTTGAGGTTTAGGGAATTAAATAAATGAAAAATACCCTAATTTTCTATTTATCCACGCGGCGCGCGCGTCGGCCTCGGCGGCTCGGCCGCGCGTGTCGCGCTCCCATTCGACGCCGGCGAAGTACGGTCGGCAGCCCGGGCCCCGCGGTTCTCGTACCGTCTCCTGGTGCGACGCAATCTGGCCGTCCGTGCGCGCGTGTATCGAATGGACGGCATCCGTTCATCGTCCGGCTCATTCTCGCGAGAGGCGAATCCACACTAAATCCACAAGATCTCACTCGATTCTCAATGGATTTTCATGTTCTTATGCTTTCTATGGATTCGTCTTGAAAGACGAACACATCTATACGGCTAACATGCATTGAAACTAAGGCATTTGAAATGGAGAATCTCCAGAAGCTCGGGATGAATAGTTAACTCATACCTTAGCTCGGAGAAGTGTGGCTTCAATGCGAAATTGTTGCACCTTCGATTGGGTCCCGGCAAGCTCCGGATGAAGTCTCTGGTCTGGTGAATTGCCTAGCTATGAAAGTGACCCACAGCCGATCACAAAGCTTGGAGGCCCAGACATTGGGTAACTGGAGATGGGGCTTTCGGTGGGAAACTTCTCCTCTTGGTCCGGTGAAGGTCTAGGACCCGGTCTTGATTTGAGGATTGGCTCACTGTGGCAAAGTGTCCTGGTTTTGGGTGGAATTTCAGTTGAGGGTGGGCTCTGTTGGTGGGGATTAGGGCAAATTGACCTTGGGGATCCATTGCTAAGGATGGTGAAGGGTTTGGAACAATTTTGGCGAGTTTCGGCGGGGTTTGTGCTTGGCTCCCCTTTGGCCGAGAGGGTGAGGGGTTTAAATAGGAGAGGGTGGAAGGCCTCCCGGGGAGTTAGGGCTTGGGATGTTTGCTCTGGTGAGGAGAAGATCAGCCATGGTGACCAGGGATGGGGCGGCTCGGCTGATGAGAATTTCAATGTTGGCTCACATGTGAGCTCCGGCCACTCGGCGGCCTGGTGGCCGGCCGGCGGCGCAGGTCACCCTCGAGGTCGGAGTGGGTCAGGGCACGGAGGTTTGTGCGATCGATTGGCCATGGACATGTGTAAAGGCTTTGATCGAAAGTGGAATGGGGCATGGTAGATTTGGACCTAAATGGGTCAACCCACCCATTTGGGCTAGGTGCACCACCCAAGGCCTGGTTTAGGCTGAGGAGAAAGTGATTTGGATCAGCTTGATTAGTGGGGTCGATCTAATCCAAGTACAATTAGGCTTAAGCATGGTTTAGTGGAATCATGTAAGTGGTTAACCACCTTTAGGAGTTAAGGAAAGAGCCTCCTCCTTTTGCCCAAAATGGCATGGTGACATGTAAAGAGGCTCTCATGGCTTGCATATGGCTTATGCATGGCTCCATGGCTCCATTTGGCTTGGGAAAAGTAAAGTCAATTTCATGGAAATGGATTTAAGGGAAAATTTTGGTATTTAGGGGTGATTTGGCATGAGGCTTGATTTGGAATTATTTGATGATGAATTTAGGACTTAGGGATGATTTTAATTGAAAGTATGATGAGGGGAAATGTCATATGGGCCTTGGAAGAATTTTGGGCTTTTTTGAAAAGGTTTTAGATGGGCTTTTAAGATGGATTAGGAAAGTGGGCTCTTGAATTTTAAAATGGATTTTGGGATGAAATTTTGTAAAGAGGTTGGGCCAAATAATTATTGGGTTTAGCTCATGGATGTGTCATGAGTGACTTGAAGTAAAATTTGGGGTAGTTTGGACTTGAATTGGGTTGGATTTGAATTCTTTTGGTGAATGGGCCGATGTAGGTGAGTGGGCTAACTTGGGCCAATGTTGGGTAGGGTTGAAATTGATGTGAAATAAATATTAAGAAATGTTTATGGGAGTGTTTCAAAGAGGTTTTGGCTTTGGTTGGGTTTTAATTTTGAGGTTTGGGCCTATTTGGGTTAGATTTGGGTGGGTGAAATTGGGCTTTTTGATTTTGGGTTGAATTTGAGTGGGGTTTGGGTCAAAATCTTGGGCAAATCATGTTAGTGTTTTGTTTATGAGGATGTTAAGGAAGGTTTAGAAAAGATTTGGGGTTAATTGGAGTTGAATTGGGTTTAATTTGGGCTAAGTTTGGGGTCATGGGTCCAAATTTGGGCTTTAAGGCAAAGTAGAGTGGATCCAAATGTCAATCAAGTGGACTTGGATTTGGTCTAAATTGGTATTGGGAATGTTGAATTGAAGTTTAGAATTGAATTGGACCAAAATTGGGGGCAATTGGGTATGTTTGGTGTGACATTGGGTCCACTTTGGGTTAAAATGGGTCGATTTGGGGGTTTTGACAAAGTAGGGTAAATTGACAAAATTGGCCCATGGTGTAGTTGGACAAAATGAAATTGGGAATATTTGGGATTTTCTGGAATTTTCTGGGAATTTTTCTGAATTTTTGGATTTTTAGGCGAAGGGTATTTTGGGTATTTGGAGGGTATTGGGGGGTTTTCTTGGGATTTTTGGTATTTTTGGGTATGGATGATCAATTTTGAGTGATGTGGGTGTTTGGGATTGATTTTGGAAGATTTTAGGTAATTTGGAGATTTTGCAAAAATTTGGGTAATTCGAGGGTTTTGGGTAGGTTTAGTAGGTGTAGGGTCTCGGGGATCAAAATTGAAAATTTGGGAAATTGAAGATTGGGTGAATTTGGGTGGGGTGAAATCATTTTGGTTGAGCCATGAAGCCATTTCAAGCCCATATGAGCCATGAAAGGACTCGTTGAAGGCATTCGTTATGTTGTTCCTAACTCTTGCTTGAGGGCTTAGGGGTTAAGGACCATCCATGTGAATCACCTACATGAGTCGGGAGGTCAAGTTGGGTATGGGTGTGGTTTAGGAAGTGTGTGGAAATGTAGTGTGTAAGTGTAGTGTATAAGTGTAATGTGTGTGTAAGTCGGCCCCTTCACCGGACCCGGACGCGGGGCGGAATCTAGGCCGAAGAGTCTGTGGGAACTCATCCTTTAAACTTCCATGTTGATTTCAACCCTCTAGGTGATTAGGGGTCTATAGTCGAGTTTGTGGAGTTTGCGGGGAGTTTAGAAGTGGTTTGAATTTCTAAAAGGCGGGTCCGATTCTAGTCCTCTAAGATAGTCGAAGGAAAACTGAGCTAGATCTAAGCACTAAAAGAAGAAGGGAGGAACTCGTAGTAAGGGGTCAGCAAATGGATTTGATAGGTGTGGTGAGGCACGACGGAGTACAGCGCGTATTGGTGTTGTGGAAACGATACGACAAAACCAACACAGATGTCAGTGACGAACTTGGGGCCAGTAAGTTCTGGCAGGGAGTGTCAAGTATATCTCGACTGGAGATTCTTGAACTCTCGGCTAGCAGGGAAAAGGAAAGGAGGTAAATCCCAAATCACATGATGCGAGGAATTTTGATTTAGATTTTATTTTGTTTCAATTTATGTTTTGATGTGTGAGTTTAAATTTTAGTTTGGAATTTCGAATTTAGATTGAAGTTTGTGAAATTAATTTGTGAGGATTTGATTTGAAATGAAAATTAGGATTTTGAGGTTTTAGATGTAACATCTCCGACCTCGAAAGAGAAGATGAATTGATTAGATTGAATCGTTGCAATGAGAAGATATCTCGGAGAGCAAAGTGGTGTTGGATGTAAAATCCTTAACCTCGAAGAGTTTGATTTTGATGTGATGTATTTCATTGCGATAGGGAAAAGATCCTAAAGCAATGCGATCTCGAATGTAAAATCCTCGACCCGAAAAGTTGAATTTTGATGTATTTCGGTGCAATAGGAAGAGAATCCTAAAGCGAGTGCGGTCTTGGATGTAAATCCTCGACTCGAAATTTGAATTTTGATGTATTTCAGTGCAATAGGAAAAGAATCCTAAAAAGCGATCCTGGAGTCTTGGATGTAAAATCCTCGACTCAAAAGTTTGAATTTTGATGTATTTCGGTGCGATAGGAAGAGAATCTAGCCGGTGCGATCTTGGATGCCAAATCCTCGACCCAAAGTTTTGAATTTTGATGTATTTCGGTCACATTAGGAAGAGAATCCTAAAACGATGCAGTCTTGGATGTAAAATCCTCGACCCAAAAGTTTTGAATTTTGATGTATTTGATCTCGATAGGAAGAATCCTAAAGCGATTGCAGTCTTGGATGTAAAATCCTCGACCCACGAAAGTTTGAATTTTGATGTATTTCAGTGCAATAGGAAAGGATCCTAAGCGAGTGCGGTCTTGGATGTAGAATCCTCGACCCGAAAAGAGTTGAATTTGAATTTGATGTATTTCGATTACAATAGGAAAAGGATCCTAAAGCGAGTGCGGTCTTGGATGTAAAATCCTCGACCCAAAGTTTTAGTTTGATGTATTTCGTTGCAATAGGAAGAGAATCCTAAAGCGGTGCGGTCTTGGATGTAAATCCTCGACCCCAGTTTGAATTTTGATGTATTTCGGTGCAATAGGAAGAGAATCCTAAAGCGGTGCGATCTTGGATGTAAAATCCTCGGCTTCCAAAGAATTTGAATTTTGATGTATTTCAGTGCGATAGGAAAAGGATCCTAAAGCGAGTGCGATCTTGGATGTAAAATCCTCGACTCGAAGTTTGAATTTGAATTTTTGAATGAGATTTGATTTGAGATCTAGAAGATCGGATTTGAGATTTGATAGAGATTTAGAATGCGGAAAGATTGAATTTGAACTTGGAGGATGAGTTTGAACTCGATTGAAATTTGATTTAAGATTTGATTTGAAATTTGAAAGATCAAGTTTGAAACTTGATCGAGATTGGATTTAGATTTTGATTGAGAATTTGATTTGGAATTTGTAAAGATGAAATTTGATTTGGAATTTGGAAGGATGGATTGATTTTTGAAGTTTGAAAAGATTTGAAATTTGATTCGGAATTTGGAAAGATTGAATTTAAGATTTGTGTTGATTTAGTTTATCTTTTAATGGTTAAATTTTATTTTATTGTTTATTTAATGTTCATGTGAACTTAGTGTTTGTCATTTTTAGATTTTTTTTTTAGAAAGTTTTCTTTTTTTATTCTCTTTTTTTATTTCTTTTCGTTCTTTGTTCGAAGTTCATTTTTAACTTTAATGGCGTTTCCCGATCAATTTGCACAAAAGAGGTGAAGGCGAAAACGTGACATGGTCACTTTCATTCCAATCATGTTGAAAATATATCCTTGACTCGATACGGAATATATTTCATACAATCCATGTAGACTCGAAACGGATACGTGTATGATCTTTGTTGATCCATAGAAAGAATCATCTGTCAAAAATCCATGTACGAATAGTGAGGTACATGGTCAGTAACATCACCTTCCAAGCCATCCGCAGCGAGGGATGCGAGTGGATGTACATTGGAGGTGTGATATTTCCCGTGTAACTCCGCAGCTCGTAAGGCGGAGGTTCTCACAGCTACGATGCAGTTGGAAATGTGCAGGTATTTTCTTGTCGTCCATCCTCTGAGAAATGCTTGGTCATCCCAGCACTCTGGTATGCAATGCTTTGCGATATACAGCTCCGTTACCTTGCGGTATCATGACGGAACCCACCGGTAAAGGCCTCCTGCGCCTCGAACTCACCGGGGCCTGCGCTCCGGAGGGTCGGATCCGAACATGATGTTGCACTCATTCGAAAGGGCGCGCTGCGAAGGTGCGACGAAGTCGTGGTAGTCAAATATGTGGGGGTATGCGGTCACCTGTTTGTAGATGTTGATAATGCGGCTATTGAGTGTCTCGTCTGCGCGGTACCCTCCGTATTTATCGATCTTTTCACCATTCTCTTGATAACTAATGGCATCGGATCTGCTTGCCATGACGAAGTATCCACAGTGGGTTTCCTTCACTGTCTTCGGCAAAGTTGTAACGCTTATCCCCGCGTGTATTGTGATTCTTCCTTTCCACGGCATCCATCTCCGGGGTTCGAGTATGTGTTTTCCTCGGGCGGCTGCTCGGCCCATTCTTTTCCAGATCCGGATACGATCCACGATTCTTGTTGTTCATGCTGCGAGAATACGTCGGTGTGTAGCTCGAGGCCTTCGTATGTTGATTCTTCTTCCTTTAATTCTCTCGAAGTATTCGAAAGTTTTCTTTTCGACATTCGCATCCTCTCCGGCTCGTATTCGGGAATGATGCGAGATGGCGAGGGCCTTGTGGCGTATTGTGGGATATATGGTTCAATCTATTCACGTTCCCACACGCCTCGGCTCCTCGGGGGATGATGCACATCGGGACATCCCCGGGGTTGCTCTGCCATTTCAAAGGTCATGCAGCTGCTTGGTGGATTCTATCCGGTGGCGTGGCCTTCTTTCTTCGATCTTGGAGATTTCCACAGTTCTTTCTTGTTATTCTAGGAGCGGCCTCCTTTTTTGATTCTGGTGAGCAGAGGTGTCCTTAAAATATTGTCTCTTTGGCATTACTTGGTATCTGTCCATGTTGGTCGCATGGCTAGTTTTGTTAACATTTTACGGATGCGGCGATTCTTATTTCTTCGTTGCGTGGGCACAGCGAGTAGCCGCATCGAACTTCTTGAATCTGCACAACGGGCGCGGCGGCGGCAGCACCGCCTCATTGTCGTGACTACGGACTTCATTTCTTGTCTTCTTCGGTGTTTGCTTTTCTTTTCTTGTTGTTGGATTGGTGGCTTGGGCCACCCTTTCATCCTTTGTACGGGTAGTTCTTCTCGGTTAGCGGGACCCAGTCCTTTCCATAAATCTTCCCGCGTGAAGCCTGCTGGTGCGAAATCTGAGTCAATCTCGATTATCGCTCCATCTTTCACCCTCTTTTCATCGGTCTGTGAGGCTTACGCCATTCTTAAAAGTTCAAGACCGACCGCCGCGTTCGACATTTCCACTGTGAAAAGACAAGGAAAAGGATGTGAGAACATCTTAAGAACAAGAACATTAAGAAAATGTTTTATTAAAAGATGCATTTCTTATTATTCTTATATTTTGAAATTTAACGGGGAATGAAGTAGGATAAGATCACGGAAAGAAGTGTGATTTGAAAAAGGAAACGAGGAAAACTTAATTATCGCTGATTTTATTTATCTTAGCACATTTTATTATTTTTTTTTTTTTGGGTTCGGACCAAATCCCACAGAAAATTACTTCACCCGTGTTTCTTAGGGATGAAGAATTCATTCCTTCGAAACATCGAGGTAGCGTAATATTTTTTCGAAGTATGCGTCCGTTGATTGGAAGCATATGTCGTTCTCCCTGTGATTCACTAGGCGGTAGGAACCTCACGGTATCTTGCTTCAACCACGAACGGTCCTTCCCGAGTGGGTTAATTTTCCTCATATCTTGCGGTGTGCGAATAGGTCTCTTGAGAACGAGAACTAAGTCACCAACTTTGAAGGTTCTTGGGCGGACCCGGTTGTCATGAGCTTGAACCATCTTAGCTTGATATCAGTTCTAAATTACATTTAGGCTATAGTCTTTTCCCTTCAAGCTTTCTAATTCTTCGAGTCGTAGTCGCGTTTTTCTTGTCGTGATTTATTTGCAATTGCAATTAAGTGAAGGAAGGCTGAACCTCTAAAATGTAGCATAACTGCCTCGGACCCGTACAGGAGCGTAAGGTGTAGCTTGAGTAGGGGTTACGAAGGTTATCCGATAGGCAGCCAAGGCTTCTAACAATTTCTCGTGCCAATTTCTCTTATTATCGTCCAAAGGTTTTCTTTAAAATTTGAACGAGAGTTTTATTAAAAGCCTCGGCGAGGCCGTTTGCTCTTGGGTAGTAAATTGTTGAGTATCGCCGATCGATTCGTGTCTGCGACAAAATTGTTGATTTGTGTGCTTACGGAATGCGGCCCATTATACGAGATGATCACAACGGCACTCCGAAACGGTAGACAACTGGTTCTTGGCCTTAGCACGTGGTGTGCTTTCACTTCTAAGTGGGCTGCACGCCCACTTGGAAAAGTAATGCGTAGCCGCAAGAATGAAACGATGTCCTTTTGAAGATGGTGGTTCTATCGGACCCACTATATCCGTGCCCCAACATTCAAATGGCCACGACGCAATTGTCGGGTGTAGCACATTTGGAGGTTGATGTAGAACCACTCCGTGCACTTGGCATTGGTGACGGCTCTTGGCGATTTTCATGCGGTCGGTCATCATCGAGGGCCGGTAGTACCCTAGTCTTTTAATTTTCATCTTCATCTTTGGACCCGATCGGTGAGCGCCACGAGTCCCGAATGCACCTCTTTAACAATTTCACGGGCCTCGGACCGCTTAGGCACCTTAGCCACATTTGATCAAAAGACCTTACGTATAATGTGTTGTTTATTAATGCGTAAGACGAGTTCTTTTCTTGATCCGATGGGCCGCGACCTATCGTCATGGTAGCTTTCTGTTTGCGGGTAATCATCAATGGCTGTCGCCAATCTTCCGTGTTTTTCGTCACTACTGCAACTGATTCTTTTTCTTTTGCTTGATTTGTGTACTTGTGTCTATGTCGAGTCGTGATAGGACTCGACGTCCGTGAACCGACACTTCCATCGATTCATCTTGCAAACAGGCAAATTCTTTTGCGAGACGGGCTAAAGCATCTGCTAAAGCATTCTCTTTTCTAGGAATTTTGTAGATTGTCACATTTGGAATCTGTTCCAACGAATTTGTATGGCATACTTGGAAGTACTTGTTCGAGTCTTGGTTTAAAAATTCGTATTGTCCGGCGATCCGTTGAATGATTAACCGTGAATCCCGTAGATGTTGATGTCCGTTATCCCCATTTGAATGGTTAATTCCAATCCCGTTATGAGGGCTTCGTATTACGCTCGTTGTTTGTACACGGTTACGTCGAGTGGTAGGAGTATCTTAACATCCCCGCTCCGGTGTTATAAAGATTAGCCCGATTCCCGCCTTACGGGCACTATCACTTGCGATTCTTCGTCTTTGTGTGCTTGAAGATGCTCCGTCGAAATACAATTCCCAACGTCGATCATCGGGGTCTTCTAGGTTCATTATTTGTTCATCCGGCGGATCGTCGTTGAGAGGAGATTCGGCCGGCAAAGGGTGTCTTGCGAGGAAGTCTGCTAAGACTTGTCCCTTTACGGCACGCGAGAGGCACGAAAGTTATATCGAATTGCAATAATATCATTGACCATCCGGCAAGTCTGCCGGAAAGTGTTGGACGAGTCATCGAGTATTGCAATGGATTAAACTTCGAGATCGAGTTGACCTTATGAGAAAGCATGTAATGCCTGAGCTTTTGAGCGGCGAAGATCAGGGCCAAACAATGCTTTTCAATTGCGGGATACCTTACCTCCGTCGGAAGTAAACGACGGCTTAAGTAGTAAAGAGCATTTTCTTTACCCTCATCATTGACTCAGGCTAACGGGGCTCGAGAGAGTCGTCTAAAGCCGCGGTGTAAAGTATCGACGGTCTACACCGAGGCCGGGGCTGCTAAGACGGGAGGTGTCATTAAATATTGTTTAATGTCTTCGAAGGCCTTACGGCATTTCTCTTCCCGAATAAATTTGGCGTCCTTTTTAACTAGTGCCGAGAAAGGCTGACACCTACCTGACAGGTTTGAGATAAAGCGTCGAAGATATGCCAGCTTCCCTTGAAAAGATCGTAGTTGTTTTAAGGTTTTGGGAGGCGGCATTTCTAAGATGGCTTTAATCTTCTCCGGGTCGATTTCAATTCCACGATGTCGGACAATGAATCCTAAGAATTTCCGGAGGTGACGCCGAAGGCGCATTTTAAGGGATTCATCTTAAGGTTAAATTGTCTTAATCGTTCGAAAACAATTCTCAAATCATACAGGTGGTTTTCCTTTACTTTGCTTTTGATGACGACATCGTCCACGTAGCACTCGACTTGATTGTGGATGAGATCATCAAAAATTCTTGTCATTGCTCTTTGGTAGGTTGCTCCTGCGTTCTTCGAGTCCAAATGGCATCACCGTGTAGCAAAATACTCCGATCGGCGTTACGAATGTCGTAAGCTTTTCATCTTACGGAGCCATTTTTATCCGGTTGTATCCCGAAGATCCATCCATGAATGAGAATATTTCATGTGTCGAAGCAATATCGATCATCGATTCTGGAATTGGTAGAGGAATTCATCTTTTGGACATGCCTTGTTTAAATCTCCGAAGTCCGCACAAATTCCGATCCGACCATTCTTCTTTCGGCGGCACTACGTTGGCTAGCCGGGTCGGGTATTGTTCTTCACGGACAAATTTAGCGTCTATTAGCTTTTTAACTTCGGCTATGACTTGTTGTTCGATTTCCAGACGCATTCTTCGGGACCTTGTCCGGCCGAAGAGCAGTAGGATCCACTCTAGCTTATGGACTGCAACCTGCGGGGCTAATCCCGGCATTTCATCGTAGCTCCAAGTAAAACGGTCTTTAAATTCCATTAACAATTTGATTATTTCTCGGAGTCTTCTTTGTTGAGTAAGGAGCTAACAAAGGTAGGTCTAGGCTCTTCGCTAGTACCTAAGTTAACTTCCATTAACTCATCTATTGTGGATTTAATTTCTTCTTCGAATTACGGTGGAGCGTCTCCGATTTGTAAATCTTCGAGTTCATCCGTAGTTTCCATGCGGTTTTCATTGGACTTGCAAGTGACAACCAAGCAAAATTCGAGTATCGTCAGCCGACCTACTCGTGCCGAATCCGAGTCCATACTTTGAATTGGGAGGACGGCGGAGTTATTCCATAACTTTTCAAACTGTTGTGATTGGCGCTTTTGTCCATTGTCGAGGTAAGAAACCACGTTGAATTAAATTTTGAACACGGGGAGAGTACCACTCAAAAGGTAATTCCATTAATTCGATGAAGTGACATCTTCGAATTGTACATTATTTTCGGTTTTGGAGGAAGAAGCACCACGGTAGAATTTGATCGGCTTTGCACGTCGTCACTACGTACCTCTTTGACCTCCATACCCTCGATCTTATTAGAATGGATCGGAGTTAGGGTCATAGTATGTACGTAGTGGTTAATCTTCTCATACATTGATTTGTATTCTTCGTTCTTTTCATCTTCGAGGGAGATCTTGAATTGCGGCTTCTTCTGACTTATTGTCGTTGCTTCTTGTTTGATTTCTTTTTCTTCTTCGAACTATCATCCCGATCAACATTGATGGTTGGTTTCTTACGTCCAATTGTCCTAGTGTCTCTACCACGGCCTCGTCCCCGGCCTCGACCTCGGATGCGAGTTGTGGAGAAACCTTCACCATCTCGCCGGAAGGGAGTGGTGAGTGATCGTTGGACTAGAACTTCGGGTTCTTCGTTGTCTCGAACTTTCTTTGCTTCATTTGTTACGGTATCTCCGGAGAAGATTGTTTTCTTTGGCGGTGCATAATAAGTTGCATCTTCATGGATTCCAATTTCATGTACGGAGAATGGTTGTAAGTCTCCTTTGATGCACTTGTTCCCCTCCATCGTAATATTTGATGCACTCGGTGTAGAGATGATGGTACCATCCTGTTTTCATGTATCCATGGTCGGCCCGGTAAAGCGTTGAACGACGTTTCGAATCGATTATATGAAATTTTGCGGTTGTCTTTGCTAAATCACCGGTCTTCATCGGTAGCGTTATTGACCAGAGGCTCTTTCTCCTTTACGGTTGAATCCTCTTAATAACATTTTGTCGGCCTCGAGCTCGCGAGCATCAATTTCCAAGTATGCTAGTGTTCGAAGACTCATTATATTGATTGATGCTCCTGGATCCACCAATACTGCGGGAGCGTAAACTTCCCAATTGTAAGCGAAATGTACAACGGTCGGTTGTGATCTGCGCGTCCCAAGTAGTAGGTCATTGTACGTGAAGGTGACACCTCGTCGTTCCTTTAACGAGCAAACCTCATCCAAGGAATCTCCGGCCATTTGAGCTAAGCAAATTTCCGGATCAAGTAAGGCCTTGATCGAGCTTCCCTCATCTCCTTTGATAAGATGAGAGCATCGTAAATGCTCGGTTTGGCCGGTAGTTTCCTAAGATGGGCTAGCACGTTGTAGTCCACTTTGTTCTCCTGCGTCTCGGCTTCTTCTCGAATGGGTATTTCTTCTGCCAGGGTTGGTTCTTCTTGAACAACCACCCGCTTTCCTTTGTCTTTTGGACCCATTCTCGGAGGTAGAACTTTTCCACTTCTTGGGTTGACTTCTATAATTTCTTCGAATCTAGTATTGAGTTTGTCGGTGTCTCCTCCCGAATCGGAATGAGCTGGCTCTTCGGATTATCCTCCAAATGCGAAGGCTCTAACTCTATTGTAGCTGGAGCTCCTCGAAACTCACAGATAGATCCGTTGCTTGTTGAACTCTCGTAGCCTTCTTGATGGATGCCTTCTTTGTCATTTTGATCGTCGAGATCATGTATGATTTGAGAATTGTTGTTGGTATCGAAATCGACGCCCGGATTGTCGCTAGTTACGTAATCGTTAGAAACGATCAAAACGTAGCCAACGCCATCACCCTTATCATTATATGATCCCACCGAAGTGAGCGGATAATCATACAAAATCGGAGGTTCGAGGGATTTCTCCCCGAATCGGAAACAACTATCCTAGGATAAGCGGCCCCTAGTGCTAGCCTTAGGAATCTCGGTCCCCTCTTCTTCGTCAATTTTCTTCTTCTCTTCGATTGTCTCCTGTCGAGGTGGTTCTTCTATCGCAAGTGATAGTACCGGCTTAACGGGTCTCGAACTACGAATTGAAGCTCGCACCGAAGCGGTTCGGATGTTGTCTAAAATCTTCTTCGAAGATCTCGTCCGAGCGGTAGTCCATCCATCGTCGGTTGCATAGGGATCTATCGGAATGACGGGATCGGTTGAGATAACATTGACGGAACCTCCTTTACGGGGTTCCTTCATGTACTCCTTCGGGATTGTTATATTTCCTTTCCGAAGGTTGTCGTTGAGCCAACTTTTGAAGGTAATGCGGTCTTCATCTTGTGCCCGAGCATCCGATGGTAGGGGCAAAAGTTGGGATCACCTTTCTTGTTGACTTCCTCCGGTCTTTTGGGCTCGCAGCGTGGAAATCTGGAGTTTTCATTAAGCTACGGAACATCTTTGGTACTGCTTCATTCTTGAACGGATATTCTCTGCTCAGAAGCTCCTTCAATGTACGTTGCGGACGAGACGGTTGTTCATACTGCGGAGACGACTGATAGCTGGACCGGGGTTGCTTGGTAATTTTGTTGTGGTTCTTGCGGCCGTTCGGTGGTATTTGCATCGGTTGTTTGCCTTTGTCAACTGCTCGCAACGACCCCGGATTTCTTTTCGAAAGTCTTCACCGGCTTACGCTTGTCCGTCTTGTCGGCAAAACTTAATTGCTTCGCCTCTTCTTGCAAGCTTCCGGCCTTGCTTAACAACTTCTCAAAAGTCTTA
Organism: Papilionanthe hookeriana x Papilionanthe teres; assembly: GCA_022702705.1. Taxonomy (NCBI): domain Eukaryota; kingdom Viridiplantae; phylum Streptophyta; class Magnoliopsida; order Asparagales; family Orchidaceae; genus Papilionanthe; species Papilionanthe hookeriana x Papilionanthe teres. The sequence continues at coordinate 22,677,316 of CM040436.1, read as the reverse complement.
ATAGTGAATCCCTTGAGGAGAAGTGCTTATCGGGCCGTGAATGCTTTTAAGCAAGATGCCGATTGCATGTTGTTCTTGCGGTTGTGGTTCACACTTCATGCTTAAGTTTCTCCATCGAAGTATGTAATCCACCAAAGTTTCATTCGGCCTTTGTTTCTCTACCACTAAATCACCTATAGTGATGTGGTGCTGAGCTCCGGCAAATCGCTTAATGAAGAGGCTCTCTAGCTACGAGAATGTCTTTACTGGATCCGTTGGGTAATTCCGCATACCGGTCGAAGGCGATTCTCGACGGATCGCTAACGAACTCGTCGGAAGAGTAGCGCATCGCTCCCGCCGGCATTGCAACAACCGGCACGAAAGTGTGCAACATGCTTGTCGGGGGTTCCGGTTCCGTCGAAGGTTTTAAACGAGAGGTGGTACGAAGCCCTTTGGGTATTGGACGGCGTCGAATTCTTCGGGTAAGGTCTACCCGTCCGAATAGATGTCCCGTTCTTCGATTGTGCTAGGGCTTCTCGCACTCGCTGTTCTACCAAGTTCTTGATATCCTTTTCAGGGATCATACTTTGTGTTGTATCCTTTTTCAGCTGGTCATCCCCATTGACGGATGTAATTTCCTTCCCTCCGTCTACGAGGTGAAGGACTTACGGGGTGTCTCTCTATGTGGTTGTACTTGACTTTGGAGAGTGGCTAGAGCTATGGCCATCTCTTCCATCCTCTTCGCCATTTGAGCGATCGTGTCGTCCTTTTCCTCGAAGTCGTCTCTTCATCGGTTCCGGCTCCTCTCTTCTGCGGTCGCGGGAGCACCTTGAGAAGCTGATGAAGCTCGTGTCTCAACCATGTTGATTTCTGCATATTCGTTGTCCATGAATTCTGATGAGTCGATCTCATCTCCGAACTTTTCTTCTCTTTCTTTTGCCGACCGTCGGATGTCGGTTCTCAACTTTTCCATGGCATCTTCTAGCGGAGCTTTCGTGTATCTTTGTGGTTGTCATGCGATGGTTGCCGGGTCCTTTTTCACGAGTCTCCTTCATCGCGAGTAGCACTTTCTTCGATTCCGGCCTCCTGACGAGACTTTCTTTCTCGGCTGCTCGTTTCGGTCTCAATCGCCCGTGAGTGGGACGCCACACCATCCTTCTAGCGGCCGAAGGTCTGCGACCGGATGTTCTATCGGCCGAATCGTTGGAAGGTGGTATCCTCCCTAATCCGTAACCACGATACTACGACGAGGCGGGCTAGCCTTCATTCTCTTGCTTGGCTTTTCTATCATGACGGCGGGTTCTACTCGAGGCCCAAGACGGGATTTGGCCGGCACCCGTCCTATCCTTCGTAGAATTTCCGACACGGGGCGGTTTTCCTTCCTTGCTGGCTTTTCACCAAAGTTTGCGGTCGAGCAAACGGCGTAGTTCTAGTTCTTTTCTTGCGGTTATCGTTGTAGTATGCGGGTCGAGGTAATGTGGCGGCAATATTGCGAACATTCTCCTCATCCTCCGCGGCGGAGAGGGGATGGAACCCGCTTCCTCCCAAAAGTGGTATGTAGTCGAGGCGGTGGTGTATATTCTGACAGCGGTGTATATTCTGGCAGTTCTGGAATTTCCTCCAGGAAAGCAATCTCGGCAGCTCTGGCTTCCCTGGCGATCCTTCTATTTCTATTTCTTCTTTGGGTCTTTGTCAGCGACGGAATCTTCGAACTAGACCCGATTTCGAAGACAGAAGGTCTTACAGGAAGATCCGTACCCTCCACGGTAACGGGTTTACCATAGTTCCGGATTTCTTTCCCCTTTGATTTGGCGAAGTCGGGGTAGGTGCGAAACAACTAGACCGGTGGGGTAGTGAGAACGGTCCTCCGCGGACGAGCGGTACTCCTCCTAGTCGGGACCCTTTGCGGGGAGGAAACTCTTGGGTCGACCTAAGGTTGAACTCGAGCGAGTGGTTCCTCGGCTTCGGATACCTTGTTCGTCGGTGCAAAGAGGGAGACGTCGGTGACCTTGACGTTCGTGTTTTCAAACCCCCGTCCGAATCGGATGACCCCATTGTCGGGCGGTTCATCCTTATAGACGGCGAAGTCCGAGTCCGTTGGTGAAGGAGAAAATCGGTTTCGGGGCTTCCATTTCTGCAAGGTAGATTCTGGTTGTCAGTCCCAAGTTATGCTTCTTTTCTTCAGGACGAAAAGAAAGGAATTAAAAAGAGTCCGAACTCATTCTTTGTTCATGTATTTATAAAAAGAATCATTTGTTAAAAGAATCATTTATTAGAGGGTTTGTTTATTTAGAACGGAACGTTCAAAGGTGTAGAGAAGGTAAGGAAACCGATTCGGAAAGGAAAAGAAAGTCTTAAGCAAGACTTCCCGACTCGAAGGATCACTCCTAAACTAACACCTATTGGGGGTCCACCCCACCTCGTAAATGAGGTAAAAGGATCTCGGAACCTCTCGTTTAGGGGTGTCTAAACAGTGGCTCCTAAATCCGAGAGAATGTTGGCTATACTTGTTCAAGATAGAAATGAACATAGTATTCCAACGGAAAGAGGGGTAGTTTGATCCATTAGGGACATGGATACACTACCGATTTTTGAAAGCAGAATTATTTGATTATAATGGAGAGAGGAATATTCCCCAGCGGAGTCGCCAGAAATCTGTCGGCGAATTTTTAATTTAATTAAAATAAGTAATTTGAAAAGTAGTATTTGATTTTGAAAATAATTTTAAATTTGAAGGTTTTAAGATATGAGATTAAACCGATCTCACATCCCAAATAGTTTATATAAACGAGCACCGCACCACAAACCGTGTACCTATCCCTAAGGATAGACACACCGCTTGATGGTGGGGCTTGATTAAATAAACTAGAAGATTAGTGACATCCGTTTGGTCCGTGAACCAATTTTATAAGCCGACAAGTTTCCTAGCTTAATATGAAAACATTAAACGGGGTTTATATTACACAGGTTCTTTAAAATTCCCTATAAGGGCAAGCCCCTATAGTTAATTACATCTTAAGTGACGGGAATCACCTAAGAAAACTCTCGATAATAATCAATGATTCGCTCTCAAGAATTTCAAAGTTTAAGGTTTTCAAAGATTGAATTTTGGAATTTCGATAGGGAATGGATCAAATTTTTGGAACATTTTGTTTTGTGAATCCAAAGGAAGAAAGGTAGGAGAAATCACTGATTCGAAGTGAACTTCGATAATTTCCCGACTATCCTATCGTTTGGCTTGAATTTAGGAAAGTCCTAATGTTTATTTAGTATTTCAATCTTGCTAATTTTAATTAATTAGGGCTTATATTTGTATGATAAAATCAAACAAATAGCTCTAGAAAATGTGAGGGTTTATGTCGTATCGGACGACTACCTCGGAATCCTAAGACCGGTTAGGGCTTAATTTGCAATGCAAATGCACTAACGAAGAGTTGAGGATTTATGTTGCACTAGGCAAGCTACCTCGAAATCCTATGGCTTTGTTGTTTTAATTCTAAGAAGAGTTTTGCTGAAGTAGATCTGAGTTTTGCTGATGACGATGGCCGTGCTGCCCACCATGCTCCAAGCTCCTTGTTGTTGCAGAGGTTTAGTTTTAGAAATCATAAATCAGGGGATGAGAAAAGTGTTTTGGTTTAGAGAGGTCTTAATTTCCAAGTGTTTTGTATTTTGATTAAAACAAATCTTAAAGTTGATTATAACGACACTGGTTAAGATCCCACGGTTCCATCCTTCCGGCATCATTATTTTTATCGGATTCACTTAGTCCGGATGAATTTGCTAAACTCAGTCGAATGAGTTCCACACTTTCATTTAGACCGTGGGAAATCCCGTTAGCAACACGTAGGTTACATCATCCGAGGTATTCCCGATCATCCAACAGGACGTTTTAATTTAGTTGCAATTGTAGTTTTGTGTTCGTTTGTGATTAAATTTTGAGTTGTTTTATCTTTTGAAATGTTGTGGCGGTGAATTTTATCTTGCAATGACTTTTAACTTAATTTTGGTTTTAGTTTTAGGGACTATCCTAAAGGTGTGGGTTTTCATGCAACAGTTGTTTTATCATGCAAGAAAAGTAAAATGCATTTCGCAATAAAGTAAATTGCAAGAAAGTAAATTGCAATAAAATAAAAGCGTACCTGGAGGGTCTTCCCGTCATCCCAAGCTGCACTTAAAACACAATTATAATATTTAAGCAAGTTCCTAGGTAAAGCTAAGGGAAAGGTTATGGTTTTCTACCAAGTTCCTAATCCTATAGCTAGTCATCTCCTATGACGTCTAGGTTCTTTGTGTTTTGGTTTAAGGACGATTTTCTTCATCAAAGAATAATCAAATTCAATTGTTCTTATAAATATCCTATCATATTGAGGAAGTGCTTAAGAAGAATCTTAAACATCTTTTCAATATTTCTAGGATTGTTTTAAGTCCAAATGAATTTAATTATAAATGAATCGATCATCCAAGGTTTTAAGTCTTGTTAACTTGCTTCGATGAACTAGGACATTTGAATATCACTATGAGTGAAGTGATACTTCATTTAATGTTTTATTTAGGAGTTATAATAATCAAAGCTTTCAAGGGTAAATTAGTATTCAAATGATTTGATTTGAGTTAAAGGGTTTAAATTTGGAATAGTGTTGAGTTGCTTTTATATTTAGTTTAATTTAATTTAATTTGATTTGATGTTTAATTAATTTGATTTAATTTAATTTAATTTAATTATTTAATTTAATTTAATTTAATTTAATTTAATTTAATTATTTAATTTAATTTAATTTTTTAATTTAATTTAATTTAATTATTTAATTTAATTTAATTTAATTATTTAATTTAATTTAATTTTAATTAATTTAATTTAATTGTTTAATTTAATTTAATTTAATTTTAATTAATTTAATTTAATTGTTTAATTTAATTTAATTTAATTATTTAATTTAATTTAATTTAATTTTTAAATTTAATCTTAATTTAATTTATCTTTAATTTACTTTATTTTTAATTTTAATTGAAATTAAGTCTTTTAATATTTTAAATTTGAGTTATCATTTTAATTAAAAATTGAGTATTAGTTGATATAATTAATTTAGGGATTTTTTAAATTAAAGAATAAATCTCTTCCTAATAAAGATCCCTTATTTTAATAATTCCGATTTTATTATTCTTCCAAATTTAATCTATTATTTAATTAAAGTTTAATCATTTTAAAATTATTTAATGGGTTTCTACCCTTTAATTATTTAAATTTCAATCATCCAAATCAGATTAGGATCAAATATTTTACTTGTTGATTTTTTATTAAACCTAAAGTTTTAATTAAGGATTAAAGATTTTAATTACCATTTTACCCTTTAAGCTTAATAATTTCATAACTCACTAAATTGAACTCAAATGAACTTGAAATTTTTATGTGACTTTACTCATATGTCAATAAAGACATGAGAGGAGAAAATGTGATTTTTCTGTATTTAATTTATTTATATAATTATTTTTGGTGGAAAATAGAGATTTTCAAGGAAAATTTGATAACATGACCAAGGGAAAAGTTTCTGTCCTTAAGAAAATTAGGGGACATTCCTAATGACCAGAGAAGCACTTGGACCAATTTTGGTGATTTTTTGAATTATATTATTTTTATTATAATTATTTTGAGTTTTGGAGTGTTAATTAATTTAAAAATAAGATAAATGTTGAAAAATGGATTTTATATTTCTCAAAAATCTCTCTGATATCAAGGAAACCAGAGAAACAAATTTTGCAATTTTCTGATTTTTCTATGATTTATAATAATTATTTTAGTGAAAATGCTAGAAAATACATTTTTTTTTAATTTTAAAATTACCCTAGGGCTTTAAAATTTAATATCTCACTAAATAGACTTAGGAAAAATGTGGGATTTGTTCCTAAGTGATTAAAATTCAAAATGTGACATTTTGGTGAATTTTATTATTTTTGTGATTTTTATTATTTTTTAATTATTAAAAATATTAAAATATTATTAAAAATCAACTTTTTTAGAAAATTGAAATTTTAATTTTCTTGGGTTCCCCTGATATCAGAGAGGCTCCAAAACCAATTTGGTGAATTTTAAAAAAATATTTTAAAAGTTATGAATTTTTAAAGTTTAAAATGGCTAAGTGGCTTAATCAACCCAATTAGTGGGGCTAACCAAGTCCAATTGACTTCAAATTTTTATGGTGGATTCCTCTGATCCTAAAGGTCAGTGGAGAATTGATTTCAAGTCAATTTGATGCCTGGTTAACTCTAATTAATTAAAGACCTATTTTAGGTGTTTAAGCCAATTAGGGTTAATCCGAGTGAATTAACTCAAGTCCTATTTTTCCTAGAGTTCTCTGGTCATAAGGAACATCACCAAATATTTCTAGAATTTATTTCACAACATGCTAATTTTTGGAATTAAAATACTCAAAACAGCAACATGCATTTGAAAAATAAATAACTTTTCACAGAGATGGCCTCGACCTTGGAAAATTCAGGGAATGTTCCCAAGTTCGGAGGCTTCAAAGCCCTATGGTCTCATGCCATGGTGAATTGTATACATGCATGGAGAATTAAATGTATGCAGAGAGTAAATAAATCATAAAAAATAAAATACTTAATTAAATTAAATGATTTCTTTTCCACATTATTCTCCTCTCGTTCACTCGAGCAAGAGGGTATTTTTATTTTATTTTTGTGATTTTTCTACACAGAGATATGAATTTTTGAAGTTTAGGGAATTAAATAAATAGAAAAATACCCTAATTTTCTATTTATCCACGCGGCGCCGCGTCGGCCTCGGCGGCTCCGAAACGCCGCGTGTCGCGCTCCCATTCGACGCCGCCATCCGACTCGGCAGCCGGGCCCCGCGGTTCTCGTACCGTCTCCCGGTCCGACGCAATCCGGCCGTCCGTGCGCGCGTGTATCGAATGGACGGCATCCGTTCATCGTCCCCAAGTGTTCTCACCCGAGAGCGCGTCCACACTAAATCCCTAAGATCTCGCTCGATTCTCGATGGATTTTTATGTTCTTATGCTCTATGGATTCGTCTTGAAGAGACGAACACATCTATACGGCTAACATGCATTGAAACTAAGGCATTTGAAATGGAGAATCTCCAGAAGCTCGGGATGGATAGTTAACTCATACCTTAGCTCAGAGAAGTGTGGCTTCAATCCGAGAGTTGTTGCACCTTCGATTGGGTTCCAGCAAGCTCCGGATGAAGTCTCACGGTCGCAGTGAATTGCTGAGCTATGAAAGTGACCACGGCCGATCACAAAGCTTGGAGGTGCGAGCAACTGGGTGGCTCTGGAGATGGGGCTTTCGGTGGGAAACTTCTCCTCTTGGTCCGAGTGAAGGTGTAGGACCAGTCAATTTGAGGATTGGCTCACCGTGGCAAAGTGTCCTGGTTTTGGGTGGAATTTCGGTTGAGAAATTGGGCTCTGTTGGTGGGGATTAGGGCAAATCGACACCTGGGGATCAACTGCTCTAGGGATGGTGAAGGGTTTGAAACAATTTTGGCAGAGTTTCGGCAAGGTTTTTGCTTGGCTCCCCTTTGGCCGAGAGGGTGAGGGGTTTAAATAGGAGAGGGTGGAAGGCCTCCCAGGGGAGTTAGGGCTTGGGATCAGCTGCTCTGGTGAGGAGAAGATCAGCCATGGTGACCACTAGGGATGGGGCAGCTCAACAAGTGAGAATTTCAATGTTGGCTCACATGTGAGCTCTCGGCCATGGTGTTTTCCGGCGGCCTGGTGGCCGGCCGGCCAGGCATGGGTCACCCTCGAGGTCGGGTGGGTCGGGCGTGAGGTTTGTGCAATCAATTGGCCATGGACATGTGTAAAGGCTTTGATCCAAAGTGGAATGGGGCATGGCTAGATTTGGACCTAAATGGGTCAACCCACCCATTTGGGCTAGGTGCACCACCCAAGGCCTGGTTTAGGTTGAGGAGAAAGTGATTTGGATCGGCTTGATTAGTGGGGTCAAGTCGCAATCCAAGTACAATTAGGCTTAAGCATGGTTTAGTGGAATCATGTAAGTGGTTAACCACCTTTAGGAGTTAAGGAAAGAGCCTCCTCCTTTTGCCCAAAATGGCATGGTGACATGTAAAGAGGCTCTCATGGCTTGCATATGGCTTATGCATGGCTCCATGGCTCCATTTGGCTTGGGAAAAGTAAAGTCAATTTCATGGAAATGGATTTAAGGAAAATTTTGGTATTTAGGGGTGATTTGGCATGAGGCTTGATTTGGAATTATTTGATGATGAATTTAGGACTTAGGGATGATTTTAATTGAAAATATGATGAGGGGAAATGTCATATGGGCCTTGGAAGAATTTTGGGCTTTTTTGAAAGGGTTTTAGATGGGCTTTTAAGATGGATTAGGAAAGTGGGCTCTTGAATTTTAAAATGGATTTTGGGATGAAATTTTGTAAAGAGGTTGGGCCAAATAATTATTGGGTTTAGCTCATGGATGTGTCATGAGTGACTTGAAGCAAATTTGGGGTAGTTTGGACTTGAATTGGGTTGGATTTGAATTCTTTTGGTGAATGGGCCAATGTAGGTCAAATTGGGCTAACTTGGGCCAATATTGGGCTAGGGTTGAAATTGATGTAAAATAAATATTAAGAAATGTTTATGGGAGTGTTTCAAAGAGGTTTTGGCTTTGGTTGGGTTTTAATTTTGAGGTTTGGGCCTATTTGGGTTAGATTTGGGTTTAGGTCAAAATTGGGCTTTTTGATTTTGGATTGAATTTGAGTGGGGTTTGGGTCAAAATCTTGGGCAAATCATGTTAGTGTTTTGTTTATGAGGATGTTAAGGAAGGTTTAGAAAAGATTTGGGGTTAATTGGAGTTGAATTGGGTTAGTTTGGGCTAAGTTTGGGTCATGGGTCCAAATTTGGGCTTTAAGGCCCAAAGTGAAATTGGATCCAAATGTCAATCAAATTGGACTTGGATTTGGTCTAAATTGGTATTGGGAATGTTGAATTGAAGTTTAGAATTGAATTGGACCAAAATTGGGGTCAATTGGGTATGTTTGGTTTGACATTGGGTCCACTTTGGGTTAAAATGGGTCAATTTGGGGGTTTTGACAAAAGTAGGGTAAATTGACAAAATTGGCCCATGGTGTAATTGGACAAAATGAAATTGGGAATATTTGGGATTTTCTGGAATTTTCTGGGAATTTTCTGAATTTTTGGATTTTTAGGCCAAGAAGGGTATTTTGGGTATTTGGAGGGTATTGGGGGTTTTCTTGGAATTTTTGGTATTTTTGGGTATGGATGATCAATTTGAGTGATGTGGAGGTGTTTGGGATTGATTTTGGAAAATTTTAGGTAATTTGGAGATTTTGCAAAAATTTGGGTAATTCGAGGGTTTTGGGTAGGTTTAGTAGGTGTAGGGTCCCGGGGTCAAAAATTGAAAATTTGGGAAATTGAAGATTGGGTGAATTTGGGTGGGGTGAAATCATTTTGGTTGAGCCATGAAGCCATTTCAAGCCCATATGAGCCATGAAAGGACTCATTTGAGGCATTCATTATGTTGTTCCTAACCTCTTACGCGAGGGCTTAGGGGTTAAGGACCATCCATGTGAATCACCTACATGAGTCGGGAGGTTAAGTTGGGTATGGGTGTGGTTTTAGGAAGTGTGTGGAAATGTAGTGTGCAGGTGTAGTGTATGTCGGCCCCTTCATCGGACCGAGCCACCTGAGGCGATCCTAAGGCCAAAGAGTCCTATAGGAACTCATCCTTTAAACTTCCATATTTGATTTCAACCCTCTAGGTGATTAGGGGTCTATAGTCAAGTTTGTGGAGTTTGCAGGGAGTTTAGAAGTGGTTTGAATTTCTAAAAGGCGGGTCCCAATTCTAGTCCTCTAAGATAGTCAAAGGAAAAGCCTAAGGCTAGATCCTAAGCACTAAAAAGAAGAAAAGGAAGACCTCATCAAAAATGAGGTCAACACTTTCATTTAGACCGTGGGAAATCCCGTTAGCAACACGTGGGTTACATCATCCGAGGTATTCCCGATCATTCAACGAGATGTTTTAATTTAGTTGTAATTGTAGTTTTGTGTTTCGTTTGTGATTAAATTTTGAGTTGCTTTATATTTTGAAATGCTGTGGCGGTGATTTTTATCTTGTAATGACTTTTAATTTAGTTTTGGTTTTAATTCAGGGACTATCCTAAAGGTTTTGGTTTTCATGCAACAGTTGTTTATCATGCAATAAAAGTAAAGTGCATTGCGATTAATTAAATTGCGAGAAGGTAAATTGCAATAAAATAAAAGCGTACCTGGAGGGTCTTCCCGTCATCCCAAGCTGCACTTGAAACACCTATCAGAGCATTTAAGTATTCCAACAAGTACCTAGGTAAAGCTAAGGGAAGGGTTTTGGTTGTCTACCAAATTCATAATCTTATAACTAGTCATCTCCTATGACGTCTAGGTTCTTGTATTTTGGTTTAAGGACGATTTTCTTCATCAAAGAACAATTAAGTCCAATTGTTCTTATAAACATCCTATCATATTGAGGAAGTGCTTAAGACGAGTCTTAAACATCTTTTCAATACCTCTAGGATTGTTTTAAGTCCAAGAGAATTTAATTATACAAGTGAATTAATCATCCAGGAGTTTAAGTTTTGTTCTTTTGCTCAGTGAACTAGGACGTTTGAATATCCTACAAGTGAAGTAACACTTTACTTAATACTCCGTTTAGGAGTTATGACAAAAAGAGCTTTTGAGGGCAAATTGATGTTTTAGGGATTTGTGTTTTAATTTAATTTTAATTAATGAATTTAAGTTTGGAATAGTGTTCAAGTTGTTTTAGATTTATTTTGAATTCTTTATGTCTTAAGTGATGTTATGTTTAATTCAATTTTATTTAATTCAATTTAATTTAATTTAATTTAATTTGATTTAATTTTAATTTTAATTTTAATTTTAATTTCGTTTCGATTTTTATTTTAATTTAATTTTTATTATTATTTTTTTATTAAATTTAATTTAATTTAATATGTTTTAATTTAATTTAAATTAATTTAATTTAATTTAATTTAATTTAATTTAATTTAATTTAATTTTAATTTTATTTTAATTTTAATTTAATATTTTATTTTTTATGTTTTAAAGATGATTTAATTTAATTATTAAAGTATTAATTTAATTGAAATTTTGATTTAATTTTGTTTGAATATTTTAATTTTAATTTAATTTAATGATTAAATCTTTTAGTATTTTAAATCTTGAGTTTGGATTATCATTTTAATTGGGAATTAAATATTATTAAAGTGATTAATTTAGGGATTCTTAAATTAAAGAATAAATTTCTTCTAAATAATATCCCTATTTTAATAATTTCAATTTTTATTAATCTTCCAAATTTAATTAATTAATTCATTAAGGTTTATTCTTAAAAATGATTGATGGGTTTCTACCCTTTAATTATTTAAATTTCAATCATCCAAATCAGATTAGGATCAAATACTTTACCCTCTTATTTTATTAAGCCTAAAGTTTTAATTAAGGGTTAAAATTTTAATTACCATTTTGCTCTTCAAGCTTAATAATTTCATAACTCACTAAATTGAGCTTAAATAAATTTGAAATTTTTATGTGGCTTCACTCACATGTCAATTAAGACATTAGAGAAAATGTGATTTTTCTGTATTTAATTTATTTATATAATTATTTTTTGTAGAAAATAGAGATTTCCAAGGAAAATTCAATAAGATGACCAAGGGAATTTTTCTGTTCTTAAGAAAATTATGGGGCACTCCTAATGACCAGAGGACCATTTAGACTAATTTTGGTGATTTTTTGAAATTTATTTTATTTATTATAATTATTTTGAGTTTTGGAGTATTAATTAATTTAAAAATAAAATAAAGGTTAAAAAATGAATTTTATATTTTTCAAAAATCTTTCTGATATCAGAGAAATCAGAAAACCAATTTTTATAATTTTCTGATTTTTTTTATTTATTAGAATTATTTTAGTGAAAAGGTTGAAAAATACATTTTTAATATTAAAAAATACATTAAATCTTTAAAATTCAATATCTTATCCTAGGAACTTAAGAAAAATATTTGGTTTGTTCCTAAGTGTTTAGAATTCAAAATATGACATTTTGGTGATTTTTAATATTTTTGTGATTCTTATTATTTTTTAATTATTAAAAATATTAAAATAATGACAAAAATCAACTTTTTTTTAGAAAATTACAATTTTAATTTTCCTAAGTTCCTCTGATATCATAGAAGCTCCAAAACCATTTTTGTGAATTTTTTAAAAGTATTTTGTGAGTTATGAATTTTTTAAGTTTGATTTCATTCATGGGCTTAATTAACCCATTTGGTAGGGCTAACCAAGTCCAATTGATCTTAAATTTTTATGTGGTGTTCTCCTATCCTCAGAGGACGAGTGGAGAATTGTTTTTAAGTTAATTTGATGAATGATTAACCCTAATTAATTAAAATTCAATTTTGGGTGTTTAGGTCAATTAGGGTTGTTCAAAGTGAATTAGCTCAAAAATTATTTTGGTCATAAGAAACATCACCAAATTTTCCTAGAATTTATTTTTCAACATGCTAATTATTGGAATTAAAACACTCAAAACAGTAACATGAACTTGAAAAATCAACAACTTCTCATAGGGATAGCCTCCGACCTTGGAAAATTCGGGGAATGTTCCCAAGTTCGGAGGCTTCAAAAGCCCTATGGTCTCATGCCATGGTGAATTTCCTATATACATAGAGAATTGAAATAGTGCAGAGAGTAAATAAATCATTAAAAATAAAATACTTAATAAAATTACTTGATTTCTTTTCTACATTATTCTCCTACGTTCACTCGAGCGAGAGGGTATTTTTATTTTATTTTTAGAATTTTTCTACACAAAGTTATGGATTTCCGAAGTTACGGGTATTTAATAAATAAGAAAAATCCCTATTTTCCTACTTATCCACGCGGCGCCACGCCATCCTCGGCAGCTCCGAAAGGCCAGGCGGCGCGCTCTGATTCAGCGCAGCCATCCGACTCAGCGCTCCAGGGGCCCGCGGTTCATGTCCCATTGCTCCGTCCGGCGCGATCCTGGCCGTCCACTAGATACATGCGCGATCCAACGGTTCACAGTCATCGTCTACAACTGGTGTGAACCCGTGAGCGTCAACCTTCTAACCCTAATTTCTCACTCGATTCTCAACGGATTTTTGAGTTCTTATGCTATATGGATTCATTTTGAAGAGACAAACATATCCATACGGTAAACATGCATTGAAATTGACCCAAACTAAATTGAGAATCTCTGGAAGCTCTGGAGGAAGAGTGAGTCCATACCTTTGCTCAGAGAAGTGAAGCTTCGATCTGAGAGTTGTGTCACATTTGATTGGGTCCAAGCAAGCTCCGGATGAAGTCCCTTGGCCCGGTGAATTGTCTGCAGTATGATTTCGACCAAGCCCGATCACAAAGCTTGGAGAGTCGGAAGCAATGGCGAGCCCGGTGAGGGGGCTTTTGTCGGGAAACTTCTCCTCTTGGTCCGGTGAAGGTGTAAGACCAATCAATTTGGAGATTGGCTCACTGTGGTGAAGTGTCCTGGTTTTGGGCTTGAATTTCAACTCTGAAATTGAACTTGCAGAGAGGGAATGGCAGGGGGATTTCAGTGGGGATCAAGTTCTCTATGTGTAGAAAGTGATCTGGGATGATTTTGGCAGGGTTTCAGTAAGTTTTGTTTCAGCACCTCTCATGGTCGAGAGGAGGTGGTGTTTAAATAGGAGAGGTTGGAGGGCCTCCCAGGGGGGTTTAAGGCTTGGGATCAGCTGCTCCATGCAAGAGAAGAACAGTCATGGTGTTCAATTTGGCTGGGACAACTCAGCAAAGTAGAATTGAAAAGTTTGGCTCCTCCCAAGGTCTCGGCCATGGTGTTTTCCGGCGATCCAGGCGGCTGGCTGGCAGGCATGGGTCACCCTTAGGTTCAGGTGGGTCAGGGCTGGAGGTTTATGCAGGCAATTAAGCTTTTCCATGTGTAAAGGGTTTGAATCAAAGTGGAATGGGGTAAGGGTGCATTTTGGGCTCAAATTGGTCAACCCATGATTTTGGGCTTGGTTCACCTCCCCATGACTTGGTTTTGGGCAGGGTGAATCAGTTGGGTCAGCTTCCATGGAGTGGTTAAGTCTCCATCCATGGTGAGGTGGCTAAACTTGGTTTAGTGTGTGACATGGTTATGGTTAAAAAGGCTTAATGAAGGATTAGGAAAGGGGGCCCTCCTTTTGCCATTAATGGCTTGGTCACATGTCAAACCTTCCATGGCTTCATATGGCTTGTAAATGGCTTGCTCATGGCTCCATGTGGCTTGGGACAAAGCTTGGTCATTTACATGAAAAAGGGTTTCATAAATTTTGGTAATTTAGGGGTGATTTGATGGGATTTGGCATATGGCTTGATTTGAAATTATTCCATCATGGATTTAGAACTTAGGAGATGGTTTTATCAAATGGATGATGACAGAGGATTGTCATGTGGGCTTCAAGATGGCTTTTGGGCTTTTTGAAATCATTTTGGATGGGCTTTTAGGAAGGCTTAAGGGAATGAGCCTTTAGGTTTAAGAATGAATTCATGGATGGGAATTTTTTAGAAATTTGGGCCAAATAATTGTTGGGTTTGGCTTAGGGATGTGTCATGAGTGATTTGAAATGAATTTGAGGTGGCTTGGGTTTGAATTGGGTTGAATTTGGGTAGGGTTTGGTAAATGGGCCAATGTAGGTTAAATTGGGCTAATTTGGGCCAATGTTGGGCTAAGGTTGAAATTGATGTAAAATTAATGTTGGGAAATGTTTATGGGAGTGTTTCAAAGAGGTTTCAACTTTGGTTGGGTTTTGGTTTTGGGACTTGGGCTCATTTGGGTTAGGTTTGGGTTTAGGTCAAAATTGGGCTTTTTGGTTTTGGGTCGAATTTGAGTGGGGTTTGGGTGTAAATTTTGGGTAAATCATGTTAGTGTTTTATTTATGGGGATGTTAGGGAAGGTTTAGAAAAGGTTTGGGGTCAATTGAAGTTGATCTGGTTTGGTTTGGGCTAAGTTTGGGTCATGGGTCCAAATTGGGCCTTAAGCTCAAAAGTGAAATTGGATTCTAATGTCAACCAAATTGGACTTGGATTTGGTCTAGATTGATATTGTGGATATTAAATTGAAGTTTAGAATTGAACTGGACCAAAATTGGGGTCAATTGGGTAGGTTTGGTTTGACATTGGGTTCACTTGGGTTAAGAATGGGCTAAATTGGGGGTTTTAGTAAAAGTGGGGTAAATTGAGAAAATTGGCCCATGGTGTCGTTGTACAAAATGAAATTGGAAATATTTGGGATTTTCTGGAATTTTCTGGGAATTTTCTGAATTTTTAGATTTTTTGGCTAAGAGGGGCATTTTGGGTATTTGGAGGGTATTGGGGGGTATTTTTGGAATTTTTGGTATTTTTGGCTATGGATGATCAATTTAAGTGGAGGGAAATGTTTAGGAATGGTTTTGGGGAATTTTGGGTAATTTAGATGATTTTGCAAATTTTGGGTAGTTCCAAGGGCATTTGGTAGGTTTGATGGGTGTAGGGTCCCCGGGGTCAAAAATTGAAATTTTGAAAAAAAAAAAGATTGATCAAATATGAGTGAAATGGAAACACTTTGGTTGAGCCATGAAGTCATATTAAGCCTGTATGAGCCATGAGAGGACTCATTTGAGGCATTCATTTATGTTGTTCTAACCCTTGCCGTGGGGCTTAGGGGTTAAGGTCCATCCATATGAATTACCTACATGAGTCAAGGGGTCAAGTTGGGTATGGGTATGGTTTTAGGATTTGGATTGTGTGTGTGAGAGTGTAGAGTGTGAGTGTAATGAGTGTGTAAGTCAACCCTCACCAGACCAAGCCACCCGGGGTGGTCCTAAGGCCAAAGAGTCCCGTAGAAAACTCATCCTTTAAACCTTATTATTCTCCTGCATTCCTTTGAGCAAGAGAGTATTTTTATTTTATTTTTTTAGGATTTTTCTACGCAAAGTTATGAATTTTGAAGTTAAGGTATTTAATAAATAAGAAAAAATCTTATTTTCTACTTATCCACGCGGCGCACGCGTCCTCGGCAATTTGTGCGGCTTATTTTTTGGGTCGTGTTTTATTTTTGAAGAGAATTCGCTAACGAAAATGCATCGGCGAATTTTTAATTTAATTAAAATAAATAATTTGAAAAGTAGTATTTGATTTTGAAAATAATTTTTAAGTTTGAAGGTTTTAAGATATGAAATTAAGCAGGCCCATCGCATCCCAGATAGTTTAAATAAACGAGCACCGCACCACGAGCCGTGTATCTATCCACTAAGGATGAACACACGCTTGATGGTGGGGCTTGATTAAATAAACTAGAAGATTAGTGACATCCGTTTGGTACGGGCAATTTTATAAAAGTAAACCAGTTTCCTGCTTAATATGAAAGCATTAAACGGGGTTTATATTACACAGGTTCTTTAAAATTCCTTTATGAGGGCAAGCCCCTATAGTTGTACATCTTAAGTGACGGAATCACTGAAAACTCTCGATAATAACTTGATAGTGCATACCAATTTGGTTTAAGGTTTTGAATTGAATTTTGGAATTTCGATAGGGAATGGATCAAATTTTGGAACATTTTGTTTTGTGAATCGAAAGGAAGAGAGGTAGGAGAAATCACTGATTCGAAGTGAACTTCGATAATTTCAGTATCTTATTGTTTGTCTTGAATTTAGGAAAGTCTAATGTTTATTTGATATTTCCAATCTTGCCGATTTTAATTAATTAGGGCTTATATTTGTATGATAAAATCAAGCAGATGCTTTAGAAGATGTGAGGGTTTATTGTCGTATCGGACATTACCTCGGAATCCTAAGACCGGTTAGGGCTTAATTTGCAATACGGAAATGCACAACGAAGAGTTGAGGATTTATGTTGCCTTTAGGCGAAGCTACCTCGAAGTCCTGTGGCTTGGTTGTTTTTAATTCTAGGAAAGTTTTGCGCGAAGTAGACTCGGGTTTTGGCGATGACGATGGTCGTGCGCCCACCATGCTCCGGCTCCTTGTTGTTGCGAGGTTTAGTTTTAGAAGTCATAAATCGGGAGATGAGAGAAGTGTTTGGTTTAGAAAATCTTAATTTCCGAGGTGTTTTTATGTTTTATTTAAAACAAATCTTAAAGTTGATTATAACGGTTAAGATCCCGCGGTTCCATCCTTCGGCATCATTATTTTTATCGGATTCGCTTAGTCGGATAATTCTTAGCTGATGAATAAGTTCCCTGCTCATTTTAGACGTGGGAAATCCCGTTAGCAACACGTAGGTTACATCATCCGAGGTATTCCCGATCATCAATAAGGACGTTTTAATTTAGTTGTAATTGTAGTTTTGTGTTACGTTTGTGATTAAATTTTGAGTTGTTTTTATATTTTTTGAAATGTTGTGGCGGTGAATTTTATCTTTACTTGATGACAACTTAATTTTGGTTTCGATTTTTGAGGTATCCTAAAGGTGTGGGTTTCGATACAGCTGTTGTTTTATCATGCAAGAAAAAGTAAAATGCATTTGCAATAAAGTAAATTGCGAAAGTAAATTTAACGATAAAATAAGCGTGCATTTGGAGGGTCTTCCCGTCATCCCGGAGCTGCACTTAAAACACAATTAGCATATTTAAGCAAGTTCCTAGGTAAAGCTAAAGGGAAAGGTTATGGTTTTACACCAAATTCCTAATCACGTATAGCTAGTCATTTCCTATGGCGTCTAGGTTCTTTGTGTTTTGGTTTTAAGGGCGATTTTCTTCATCGAGAAACGATTAAGTCGATTGTTCTTATAAATATCCTATCGTATTGAGGAAGTCTTGAAGAATCTTAAACATCTTCGATATTTCGAGAGTTGTTTTAGTTCGAATGAATTTAATTATCTGTGAATGGTGTCGTCGAGAATTTGGTTTGTTAAGCTTTTGCTTTCGGTGGCTTGGGGCGTTTGAATATCTTATGGTGAAGTGACACTTCGTTTAATGTTTTATTTAGGAGTTATAATAACTAAAGCTTCGAGGGTAAGTTAGTATTGATGATTTAGTTTAAGTTAAAGAGTTTAAATTTGGAATAGTGTTAGTTGTTTTATATTTAATTTCTTTTATGTCTTAGGTGATGTTATATTTAATTTAGCAATTTAATTGAGTTTTAATTTAGTTTAACATAGTTGATTTAATTTGATTTGGTGTTTAATTAATTTGATTTGATTTAACTTTAATTTAATTATTTAATTTAATTTAATTTAATTTTAATTATTTAATTTAATTTAATTTAATTTTAATTATTTAATTTAATTTAATTTAATTGTTTAATTTAATTTAATTTAATTTTAATTTAATTTAATTTAATTTAATTTAATTGTTTAATTTAATTTAATTTAATTTGTCTTAATTTAATTTAATTATTAAATTTAATTTAATTTAATTTAATTTTAATTGTTTTATTTAATTTAATTTAATTTGATTTAATTTAATTTAATTTAGTTTAATTTAATTTAATTTGTTTTTAATTTAATTTAATTATTTAATTTAATTTAATTTTAATTTAATTTATCTTTAATTTATTTTATTTTTGATTTTAATTGAGATTTGAATTTTAATAATTTAATTAAATCTTTTTTAATATTTTAAATTTGAGTTATCATTTTAATTAAAAATTGAGTATTAGTTGATATAATTAATTTAGGGATTTTTAAATTAGATAAATCTGCTTCCTAATAAAGATCCACTTATTTTTAATAATTCCAGTTTATTATTCTTCAATTTAATCTATTATTTAATTAAAGTTTAATCATTTTAAAATTATTTAATGGGTTTCTACCCTTTTAATTATTTAAATTTCAATACGTAAAATCAGATTAGATCAAATATTTTACTTGTTGACTTTTTATTAAACCTAAAGAGGTTTTAATTAAGGATTAAAGATTAATTACCATTTTACCCTTTAAGCTTAATAATTTCATAACTCACTAGATTGAACCTAGAATGACTTGAAGTTTTTATGTGGCTCACTCATATGTCAATAAAGAACGTGAGGGGAAAATGTGATTTTTCTGTATTTAATTTATTTATATAATTATTTTTGGTGGAAAATAGAGATTTTTGAGGAAAATTTGATAACATGGCCAAGGAAAGTTTCGTAAGCCAGAAAATTAGGGGACATTCTAATGACCAGAAAGGACTTGGACCAATTTTGGTGATTTTGAATTATATTATTTTATTATAATTATTTTGAGTTTTGGAGTGTTAATTAATCTAAAAATAAAATAAATGTTGAAAAATGGATTTATATTTTTCAAAAATCTCTCTGATATCAAGGAAACCAGAGAATCAAATTTTACAATTTTCTGATTTTTCTATGATTTATAATAATTATTTTAGTGAAAATGCTAGAAAATACATTTTTTTTTAATTTTAAAATTACCCTAGGAGCTTTAAAATTTAATATCTCACTAAATAGACTTAGGAAAAATGTGGGATTTGTTCCTAAGTGATTAAAATTCAAAATGTGACATTTTGGTGAATTTTATTATTTTTGTGATTTTTATTATTTTTTAATTATTAAAAATATTAAAATATTATTAAAAATCAACTTTTTAGAAAATTGAAATTTTAATTTCTTAGGTTCCCCCTGATATCAGAGAGGCTCAACCAATTTGGTGAATTTTTAAAGTATTTTAAAAGTTATGAATTTTTAAAGTTTAAGATGGGTAAGTGGGCTTAATCGAAAGTGATTAGTGGGGCTAGCAAATCCAATTGACCTCAAATTTTTATGGTGGATTCCTCTGATCTAAAGGTCAGTGGAGAATTGATTTCAAGTCAATTTGATACCTAGTTAACTCTAATTAATTAAAGACTATTTTGGGTGTTTAAGCGATTAGGGTTAATCGTGAATTAACTCAAGTCACTGTTACTGCAGGGTTCTCTGGTCATAAGGAATATCACCAAATATTTCTAGAATTTATTTCACAACATGCTAATTTTGGAATTAAAATACTCAACTTGACAACATGCATTTGAAAAATAAATAACTTTTAGCGGAGATGGCTATACGACGCTAAGAAGAGTCGGGGAATGTTCCAAGTTCGAGAGGCTTGAAAGCCTATGGTGCATCTTAATTGGGTATGCATGGAGAATTAAATGTATGCGAGTAAATAAATCATAAAAAATAAAATACTTAATTAAATTAAATGATTTGCGCACGGTATTCTCACTCATTCAGCGAGACGAGGGTATTTTTATTTTATTTTTGTGATTTTTCTACACGAAGATATGGATTTTTGAAGTTTAGGGAATTAAATAAATAAGAAAATGCAATTTTCTATTTATCACGCGGCGCGGCGCATCCTCGCGGCTCGAAGGCCGCGCGGCGCGCTCCCATTCGACGCCGCCACTTGAGTCGGCAGCCCGGGCTTGGCGGTTCTCTGCGTGCGGGGTCTCTCTTTGCTCCAGCCGCGATCACGGCCGTCCGTGCGCGCGTGTATCGGATGGGCCCGGCATCAGTTCATCGTCCCAGAGTGTTCTCGCTGAGAGCGGGTCCACCTTTAAATCCTAAGATCTCGCTCGATTCTCGATGGATTTTCATGTTCTTATACTACATGGATTCGTCTTGAAGAGACGAACATCTATACGGCTAACATGCATTGAAACTAAGGCATTTGAAATGGAGAATCTCCGGAAGCTCGGGATGGATAGTTAACTCGTACCTTAGCTCGGAGAAGTGTGGCTTCAATGCGAGAGTTGTTGCACCTTCGATTGGGTCCGTGACTCCGAGATGAAGTCTCACAGTGCGGTGAATTGCCTAGCTATGAAAGTGACCACGGCCGATCACAAAGCTTGGAGGCTGGAGCAAGCCAGGTGGCTTTGGAGATGGGGCTTTCGGTCGAGCTTCTCCTCTTGGTCGGTGAGGTGTAGGACCCGATTCGATTTGAGGATTGGCTCGGTGTGGCAAAGTGTCCTGGTTTGGGTGGAATTTCGGTTAGAAATTGGGCTCTGTTGGTGGGGATTAGGGCAAATTGATGCCAGGGATCCAAGCACTCTAGGATGGTGAAGGGTTTGGAACAATTTTGGCGAGAGTTTGTGAGTTTGTGCTTTTTTCTTCTCATGGCCGAGAGGGTGGAGTTTAAATGAGGGCGGTGGGGGGCCTCTAGGGAGAGTTAGGGCTTGGGATGTTTGCTACGAGTGAGGAGAAGATCGGCCATGGTGACCACTAGGGATGGGGCGGCTCGACGGTAGGAATTTCGATGTTGGCTCACATGTGAGCTCTCGGCCATGGTGTTTCCGGCGGCACAGTGGCCGGCCGGCCAGGCATGGGTCACCCTCGGGGTCAGGTGGGGTCGGGGTTTGGAGGTTTGTCTTGATCGATTGGCCATGGACATGTGTAAAGGCTTTGATCAGTGGAATGGGGCATGGGTTAGATTTGGACCTAAATGGGTCAACCCACCCATTTGGGCTAGGTGCACCACCCAAGGCCTGGTTTAAGTGAGGAGAAAGTGATTTGGATGAAGCTTGATTAGTGGGAGTCAGTGTGATACATCCTGATTAGGCTTAAGCATGGTTTAGTGGAATCATGTAAGTGGTTAACCACCTTTAGGAGTTAAGGAAGAGCCTCCTCCTTTTGCCCAAAATGGCATGGTGACATGTAAAGAGGCTCTCATGGCTTGCATATGGCTTATGCATGGCTCCATGGCTCCATTTGGCTTGGGAAAAGTAAAGTCAATTTAAATGGAAATGGATTTAAGGAAAATTTTGGTATTTAGGGGTGATTTGGCATGAGGCTTGATTTGGAATTATTTGATGATGAATTTAGGACTTAGGGATGATTTTAATTGAAAGTATGATGAGGGGAAATGTCATATGGGCCTTGGAAGAATTTTGGGCTTTTTTTTTTAAAAGGGTTTTTAGATGGGCTTTTTAAGATGGATTAGGAAAGTGGGCTCTTGAATTTTAAAATGGATTTTGGGATGAAATTTTGTAAAGAGGTTGGGCGAATAATTATTGGGTTTAGCTGTGGATGTGTCATGAGTGACTTGAAGCAAATTTGGGGTAGTTTGGACTTGAATTGGGTTGGATTTGAATTCTTTTGGTGAATGGGCCGATGTAGGTCGAGTGGGCTAACTTGGGCCAATGTTGGGCTAGGGTTGAAATTGATGTAAAATAAATATTAAGAAATGTTTATGGGAGTGTTTCAAAGAGGTTTTGGCTTTGGTTGGGTTTTTAATTTTGAGGTTTGGGCCTATTTGGGTTAGATTTGGGTTTAGGTGAGAATTGGGCTTTTTGATTTTGGGTTGAATTTGAGTGGGGTTTGGAGTCGAAATCTTGGGCAAATCATGTTAGTGTTTTGTTTATGAGGATGTTAAGGAAGGTTTAGAAAAGATTTGGGTTAATTGGAGTTGAATTGGGTTGGTTGAAATTTTGAGTTTGGGTCATGGGTCCAAATTTGGGCTTTAAGGAAAGTGAAATTGGATCCAAATGTCAATCAAATTGGACTTGGATTTGGTCTAAATTGGTATTGGGAATGTTGAATTGAAGTTTAGAATTGAATTGGACCAAAATTGGGGTCAATTGGGTATGTTTGGTTTGACATTGGGTCCACTTTGGGTTAAAATGGGTCGATTTGGGGGTTTTGACAAAAGTAGGGTAAATTGACAAAATTGGCCCATGGTGTAATTGGACAAAATGAAATTGGGAATATTTGGGATTTTCTGGAATTTTCTGGGAATTTTCTGAATTTTTGGATTTTTAGGCAAGAAGGGTATTTTGGGTATTTGGAGGGTATTGGGGGGTTTTCTTGGAATTTTTGGTATTTTTGGGTATGGATGATCAATTTGAGTGATGTGGAGGTGTTTGGGATTGATTTTGGAAAATTTTAGGTAATTTGGAGATTTTGCGAAAATTTGGGTAATTCGAGGGTTTTGGGTAGGTTTAGTAGGTGTAGGGTCCGGGGGTCAAAAATTGAAAATTTGGGAAATTGAAGATTGGGTGAATTTGGGTGGGGTGAAATCATTTTGGTTGAGCCATGAAGCCATTTCAAGCCCATATGAGCCATGAAAGGACTCGTTTGAGGCATTCGTTATGTTGTTCTAACCCTCTTGCCGAGGGCTTAGGGGTTAAGGACCATCCATGTGAATCACCTACATGAGTCGGGAGGTCAAGTTGGGTATGGGTGTGGTTTTAGGAAGTGTGTGGAAATGTAGTGTGTAGGTGTAGTGTATGTCGGCCCCTTCATCGGACCGAGGCCGCGGGAGCGATCTAAGGCCGAAGAGTCTATAGGAACTCATCCTTTAAACTTCCACATTTGATTTCGACCCTCCAGGTGATTAGGGGTCTATGGTCGAGTTTGTGGAGTTTGCGGGGAGTTTAGAAGTGGTTTGAATTTCTAAAAGGCGGGTCCCGATTCTAGTCCTCTAAGATAGTCGAAAGGAAAAGCTGAGGCTAGATCCTAAGCACTAAAAGAAGAAGGGAAGACCTCATCGAAAATGAGGTCAACAAATGGACCCCCGATAGGTGTGGTGAGTGACGGAGCACACGCGCGTATTGGTGTTGGCCGAAGCGATCAACAAAACCAGCACGGATGTCCAAGTGACGAACTTAGGACGAAGTAGAAGAGTTCTGCTGGGGAGTGTCGAGTATATCTCCGGAACCGGAGATTCTTGAACTCTCGGCTGGGAAAGGAAAAGGAGGTAAATCCCAAATCACATGATACGAGGGAATTTTGATTTAGATTTTATTTTGTTTCAATTTATGTTTTGATGTGTGAGTTTAAATTTTAGTTTGGAGTTTCAATTTAGATTGAAGTTTTGTCAAAATTAATTTGAAGGGATTTGATTTGAAATGAAAATTGGAATTCTGAGGTTTTAGATGTAACATCTCCAACCTCGAAGGAAAATTGAATTGATTAGATTGAATCGTTGCAATGAGAAGATATCTCAGAGCAAAGTGGTGTTGGATGTAAAATCCTTAACCTCAAGAGTTTGATTTCGATTTGATGTATTTCATTGCGATAGGGAAAAGATCCTAAAGCAATGCGGTCTTGGATGTAAAATCCTCGACCCAAAAGTTGAATTTTGATGTATTTCGGTGCAATAGGAAGAGAATCCTAAAGCGGTGCGGTCTTGGATGTAAAATCCTCGACTCGAAAATTGAATTTTGATGTATTTCGGTGCGATAGGAAGAGAATCCTAAAGCGGTGCGGTCTTGGATGTAAAATCCTCGACCCAAAAGTTTGAATTTTGATGTATTTCGGTGCGATAGGAAGAGAATCCTAAAGCGGTGCGGTCTTGGATGTAAAATCCTCGACCCAAAAGTTTGAATTTTGATGTATTTCGGTGCGATAGGAAAAGGATCCTAAAGCGAGTGCGGTCTTGGATGTAAAATCCTCGACTCGAAAGTTTTGAATTTTGATGTATTTCGGTGCGATAGGAAGAGAATCC
Source organism: Papilionanthe hookeriana x Papilionanthe teres (assembly GCA_022702705.1). Lineage (NCBI taxonomy): Eukaryota > Viridiplantae > Streptophyta > Magnoliopsida > Asparagales > Orchidaceae > Papilionanthe > Papilionanthe hookeriana x Papilionanthe teres. The sequence goes on along the minus strand of CM040436.1, from coordinate 22,652,873 downwards.
TAAAGCGGTGCAGGTCTTGGATGTAAAATCCTCGACCCAAAAGTTTGAATTTGATGTATTTCGGTGCAATAGGGAAGAATCCTAAAGCGGTGCGGTCTTGGATGTAAAATCCTCGACCCAAAAGTTTGAATTTGATGTATTTCGGTGCAATAGGAAAAGGATCCTAAAGCGATGCGAGTCTTGGATGTAAAATCCTCGACCTCGAGAGTTTTGAATTTTGATGTATTTCGGTGCTAATAGGAAGAGAATCCTAAAGCGGTGCGGTCTTGGATGTAAAATCCTCGACTCGAAAGTTTTGAATTTTGATGTATTTCGGTGCTGATAGGAAGAGAATCCTAAAGCGATGCGGTCTTGGATGTAAAATCCTCGACCCAAAAGTTTTGAATTTTGATGTATTTCGGTGCGATAGGAAAAGGATCCTAAAGCGGTGCGGTCTTGGATGTAAAATCCTCGACCCAAAAGTTTGAATTTTGATGTATTTCGGTGCGATAGGAAAAGGATCCTAAAGCGGTGCGGTCTTGGATGTAAAATCCTCGACCTCGAGAGTTTTGAGTTTTGATGTATTTCGGTGCGATAGGAAGAGAATCCTAAAGCAGTGCAGTCTTGGATGTAAAATCCTCGACCCAAAAGTTTGAATTTTGATGTATTTCAGTGCAATAGGAAAAGGATCCTAAAGCAGTGCAGTCTTGGATGTAAAATCCTCGACCCAAAAGTTTTGAGTTTGAATTTGAAAGGATGAGTTTGAACTCGATTGAAATTTGATTTAAGATTTGATTTGAAATTTGAAAGATCAAGTTTGAAACTTGATCGAGATTGGATTTAGATTTGATTGAGGATTTGATTTGGAATTTGTAAAGATGAAATTTGATTTGGAATTTGGAAGGATGGAATTTGATTTTGAAGTTTGGAAGGATGGAATTTGAGATTTGTGTTGATTTCGTTTATCTTTTAATGGTTCAAATTTTATTTTGTTGTTTATTTAATGTTCATGTGAACTTGGTGTTTGTCATTTTTCAGATTTCTTTTTTTTAGAAAGTTTTCTTTTATTCTCTTTTTTCTTTTCCGTTCTTTGTTCAAAGTTCATTTAACTTTAATGGCGTTTCCCAATCAATTTGCACAAAAGAGGTGAAGGCCAAAAACGTGACATGGTCACTTTCATTCCAATCATGTTGAAAATACGTCGTACAACTCGATGCTGGAATATATTTCATACAATCCATGTAGACTCAAAACGGATTGTGTATGATCTTTGTTGGTCCATCAAAAGAGTCGAAAAATCCATGTACGAATAGTGAGGTACATGGTCGATAACATCACCTTCCAAGCCATCCTTGGCAAGGATGCCGAGCTGGATGTACGTTGGAGGTGTGATATTTCTCATGTAACTCACGACTCGTAAGGCCGGAGGTTCTCTAGCTACGGATGCGGTTGGAAATGGTAAGGTATTTTGTCGTCGTCCATCCTCCCGAAAGTAGCGAGATTCGCTCCACTGGCACCCCGGTATGCAATGCTTTGCGATATACGCTCCGTTACCTTGCGGTATCATGACGGAACCCACCGGTAAAGGTATCTTTATCGGCCCTCGGAACTCACCGGGCCTGCTATCCGGAGGTCGGATCCGAACATGATGTTGCACTCATTCGAGAAAGAGAGCTGTGCGAAAGGTCGACGAAGTCGTGGTGATCGATATGTGGGGGTATGCGGTCACCCTGTTTGTAGATGTTGATAATGCGGCTATTGGGTATGCAATCGCTGGCGGTACCCTCCATGTTATCAATCTTTTCACCATTCTCTTGATAACTAATGGCATCGGATCTACTTGCCCATGACGAAGTATCCCTGGTGGGTTTCCCTTCCTGTCTTCGACAAAGTTGTAGCGAGCATCCGCATTGTATTGTGATTCTTCCTTTCCACGGCATCCATCTCAGGGTTCCGAGTATGTGTTTTCCCTCGGGCGGCTGCTCGGCCCATTCTTTTCAAATCCCGGATACAATCCACGATTTGTTGTTGTTCATACTGCGAGAATACGTCGGTGTGTAGCTCGAGGCCTTCTAGTATGTTGATTCTTCTTCCTTTAATTCTCTCGAAGTATTCGAAAGTTTTCTTTTCAACTTTCGCATCCTCTCCGGCTCGTATTCGGAATGATCTGCGGATGGCGAGGCCTTGTGACATATTGTGGGATATATGGTTCAATCCCTTCACGTTCCCCTGCATACCTCGGCTCCTCGGGGATGATGCACGTCGGGACATCCCCGGGGTTGCCTGCGCAACAAGGTCATGCACGCAGTGGTGGTTCTATCCGGTGGCGTGGTAGCCTTCTTCCTTCGATCTTCCGGAGATCTCCACAGTTCTTTCGTTATTCTAGGAGTGGCCTCCTTTCTTCGGGTTCTCGGTGAACCGGTGTCCTTGAAATGTATGTGCTGGCATTAGCGGTGTCTCATCGCGGCTGGTCCGCGGCTAGTTTTGTTAACATTTTACGGATGCGGCGATTCTTATTTCTTCGTTGCGTGGCGGTGAGAGTAGCCCTCCGAACTTCTTGCATCTCTCGCGGGCGCGGCGCCGACAAGCCTCGCCCTCCGCCTTGTAGTGACTACGGACTTCATTTTCTTGTCTTCTTCGGTGTTTGCTTTTCTTTTCTTGTTGTTGGATTGGTGGCTTGGGCCACCCACTTTCATCACTTGTACTGCCGGGTAGTTCTTCTCGGTTAGCGGGACCCAGTCACTTTCCTCGTCTCGTAGGCCTGCCGGTGCGAAATCGAGTCAATCTCGATTATCGCTCCATCTTTCACCCTCTTTTCATCGAGTGCAAGGCTTACGCCATTCTTAAAGTTCAAAACCAACCGCCCGTTCGACATTTCCCTGCGAAAAGACAAGGAAAAGGATCAGGGGCTGTTCTAAGAACAAGAACATTAAGAAAATGTTTATTAAAGATACATTTTTTATTATTCTTATATTTTGAAATTTAACAGGAATGAAGTAGGATAAGATCCGGAAAGAGATCTTGATTTGAAAAAGGAAACAAGGAAAACTTAATTATCATGATTTTATTTATCTTAGCACATTTTATTATTTTTGGGTTCGGACCCAATCACAAGTAATTACTTCACCCGTGTTTCTTAGGGATGAAGAATTCATTCCTTCGAAACATCACGTAGCGTAATATTTTTTCAAGTATCGTCCGTTGATCGGAAGCATATGTCGTTCTCCCTGGCAATTCACTAGCTGGTAGGAACCTCCTGAGTATACTTGCTTGACCACAAACGGTCCTTCCCAAGTGGGTTCAAATTTTCCTCCTATCTTGCGGTGTGCAAGAATAGGTCTCTTAAGAACGAGAACTAAGTCACCAACTTTGAAGGTTCTTGGGCGGACCCGGTTGTCATGGGCTTGAACCATCTTAGCTTGGTATAGTTCTAAATTCATGTTGCGGCAGAGTCTTTTCCCTTCCAAGCTTTCTAATTCTTCGAGTCGTAGTACGGCGTTTTCTTCGTCGTGATCTTGTTTGCGGCTGCAATTACGAGTGAAGGAGTCGAACCTCTAAAGGTAACCTCTGCCTCGGACCCATACACCGAGAGCGTAAGGTGTAGCTTGAGTAGGAGTTCGAAGGTTGTCCGGTGAGCCCATAAGGCTTCTAACAATTTCTCGTGCCAATTTCTCTTATTATCGTCCGAGGTTTTCTTTAAGATTTGAACGAGAGTTTTATTAAAAGCCTCGGCGAGACCGTTTGCTCTTGGGTAGTAAATTGTCGAGTATCGCCGATCGATTCCGTGTCTCACGACAAAATTGTTGATTTGTGTGCTTCGAATGCGACCCATTATACGAGATGATCTGCGCGGCACTCCGAAACGGTAGACAACTTGGTTCTTGAAAAGCTGCGGCACGTGGTGTGCTTTCACTTCTCTAAGTGGAGCTGCACGCCCACTTGGAAAAGTAATGCGTAGCCGCAAGAATAAAGCGATGTCCTTTCGAAGATGGTGGTTCATCGGACCCACTATATACGTGCCCCAACATTCGAACGGCCGCGACGCAATTGTCGGGTGTAGCACATTTGGAGGTTGGTGTAGAACCACTCCGTGCACTTGGCATTGGTGACGGCTCTTGGCGATTTTCATGCGGTCGGTCATCATCGAGGGCCGGTAGTACCCTAGTCTTTTAATTTTCATCTTCATTTTTGGACCCGGCGAGTGAGCGCCACGGAGTCCGAATGCACTTCTTTAACAATTTCACGGGCCTCGGACCCGCTTAGGCACCTTAGCCACATTTGATCAAAAGACCTTCCGTACGATGTGTTGTTTATTAATGCGTAGGACGGAGTTCTTTTCTTGATACGATGGGCTAGCGACCTATCCTCTCGGTAGCTTTCTGTTTGCGGGTAGTCCATCGATGGTCATCGCTCGATCTTCATGTGTTTTACGTCCTTCTTCATGCCGATTCTTTTTCTTTTTCGATTTGTGTATTGTGTACATGTCGAGCTGTGATAGGACTGACGTCCGTGAGCCGACACTTCCATCGATTCATCTTGCAAACGGGCAAATTCTTTTGCGAGACGGGCTAAAGCATCTGCTAAAGCATTCTCTTTTCTAGGAATTTTGTAGATTGTCACATTTGGAATCTGTTCAGCAATTTGTATGGCATCTTGGAAGTATTGTTCGAGTCTTGGTTTAAAAATCCTGTATTGTCCGGCGATCTGTTGAATGATTAACTGTGAATCCCCGTAGATGTTGATGTCTGTTATCCCCATTTGAATGGTTAATTCCAATCCCGTTATGAGGGCTTCGTATTCTGCTTCGTTGTTTGTACACGGTTACGTCGAGTGGTAGGAGTATCTTAACATCCCCGCTCCGGTGTTATAAAGATTAGCCCGATTCCTGCCTTACCGGGCACTATCACTTGCGATTCTTCGTCTTTGTGTGCTCGAAGATGCTCCGTCGAAATACAATTCCCAACGTCGATCATCGGGGTCTTCTAGGCTCATTATTTGTTCATACGGCGGATCGTCATTGAGAGGAGATTCGGCGGCAAAGGGTGTCTTTGCGAGGAAGTCTGCTAAGACTTGTCCCTTTACGGCACGCGAGAGGCACGAAAGTTATATCGAATTGCGATAATATCATTGACCATCCGGCAAGTCCGCCGGAAAGTGTTGGACGAGTCATCGAGTATTGCGATGGATTAAACTTCGAAATCAAGTTGACCTTATGAGAAAGCATGTAGTGCACGAGCTTTTGAGTGGCGAAGATCGGGGCCAAACAATGCTTTTCAATTGCGGGATACCTTACCTCCGTCGGAAGTAAACGACGGCTTAAGTAGTAAGAGCATTTTCTTTACCCTCATCATTGACCCAGGCTAACAGGGCTCCGAGGAGTCGTCTAGAGCCGCGGTGTAAAGTATCGATGGTGCTACCGAGGCTCGGGGCTGCTAAGACGAGGAGGTGTCATTAAATATTGTTTAATGTCTTCGAAGGCCTTCGGCATTTCTCTTCCCAAATAAATTTGGCGTCCTTTTTAACTAGTGCCGAGAAAGGTGACACCTACGACGAGGTTTGAGATAAAGCGTCGAAGATATGCCGGCTTCCCTTGAAAAGATCGTAGTTGTTTTAAGGTCTTGGGAGGCGGCATTTCTAAGATGGCTTTAATCTTCTCGGGTCGATTTCGATTCCACGATGTCGGACAACGAATCCTAAGAATTTCCGGAGGTGACGCCGAAGGCGCATTTTAAGGGATTCATCTTAAGGTTAAATTGTCTTAATCGTTCGAAAACAATTCTCAAATCATACGAGTGGTTTTCCTTTACTTTGCTTTTGATGACGACATCGTCCACGTAGCACTCGACTTGATCGTGGATGAGATCATCAAAAATTCTTGTCATTGCTCTTTGGTAGGTTGCTCTGCGTTCTTCGATCCGAATGGCATCACTTTGTGTAGCAAAATACTCCGATCGGCGTTACGAATGCTTGTAAGCTTTTCATCTTACGGAGCCATTTTTATCCGGTTGTATCCACGAAGATCCATCCATGAATGAGAATATTTCATGTGTCGAAGCAATATCGATCATCGGTTCGGAATTGGTAGAGGGAATTCATCTTTTGGACATGCCTTGTTTAAATCTCCGAAGTCCACACAAATTCGATTTGACCATTCTTCTTTCGGTCGGCACCACGTTGGCTAGCCAAGTCGGGTATTGTTCTTCACGGACAAATTTAGCGTCTATTAGCTTTTTAACTTCGGCTATAACTTGTTGTTCGATTTCTAAACGCATTCTTCGGGACCTTGTCTAGCTCGGAGCAGTAGGATCCACTCCTAGCTTATGGACTGCAACCTGCGGGGCTAATCCTGGCATTTCATCGTAGCTCCAAGCAAAACGAGTCTTTAAATTCCATTAATAACTTGATTATTTCTTCGGAGTCTTCTTTATTGAGTAAGGAGCTAACAAAGGTAGGTCTAGGCTCTTTGCTTAGTACCTAAGTTAACTTCCGTTAACTCATCTATTATGGATTTAATTTCCTCTTCGAATTCGGTGGAGCGTCTCCGATTTGTAAATCTTCGAGTTCGTCCTGTAGTTTCCATGCGGTTTTCATTGGACTTGCGAGTGACAACCAAGCAAAATTCAGTATCGTCAGTCGACCTCTTCGTGCCGAATCCGAGTCCATACTTTGAATTGGGAGGACGGCCGGAGTTATTCCATAACTTTTCAAAATGTTGTGATTGGCCTTTCGTCCATTGTCGAGGTAAGAAACCACGTTGAATTAAATTTTGAACACGGGGAGAGTACCACTCGAAAGGTAATTCCATTAATTCGATGAAGTGACATCTTCGAATTGTACATTATTTTCAGTTTTGGAGGAAGAAGCACCACGGTAGAATTTGATCGGCTTTGCACCGTCACTACGTACCTCTTTGACCTCCATACCCTCGATCTTATTAGAATGGATCGGAGTTAGGGTCATAGTATGTACGTAGTGGTTAATCTTCTCGTATATTGATTTGTATTCTTCGTTCTTTTCATCTTCGAGGGAGATCTTGTATTGCGGCTTCTTTCGACTTATTGTTCGTTGCTTCTTGCTTGATTTCTTTTTCTTCTTCGGAACTATCATCCCAATCAACATTGATGGTTGGTTTCTTACGTCCAATTGTCCTAGTGTCTCTACCACGGCCTCGTCCCGGCCTCGACCTCGGATGCGAGTTGTGGAGAAACCTTCACCATCTCGCCGGAAGGGAGTGGTGAGTGAGCTGTTGGACTAGAACTTCGGGTTCTTCGTTGTCTCGAACTTTCTTTGCTTTATTTGTTACGGTGTCTGCGGAGAAGATTGTTTTCTTTGGCGGTGCATAATAAGCTGCATCTTCATGGATTCCAATTTCATGTACGGAGAATGGTTGTAAGTCTCCTTTGATGCACTTGTTCTCCTCCATCGTAATATTTGATGCAACGATGCGGAGATGATGGTACCATCCTGTTTTCATGTATCCATGGTCGGCCCAAGTAGAGCGTTGAACGACGTTTCCGAATCGATTATATGAAATTTTGCGGTTGTCTTTGCTAAATCACCGGTCTTCATCGGTAGCGTTATTGACCGAGGGCTCTTTCTCCTTTACGGTTGAATCCTCTTAATAACATTTTGTCGGCCTCGAGCTCACGAGCATCAATTTCCAAGTATGCTTTAGTGTTCGAAGACTCATTATATTGATTGATGCTCCTGGATCCACCAATACTGCGGAGAGCGTAAACTTCCCGATTGTAAGCGAAATGTACAACGGTCGGTTGTGATGCTGCGTCCCAAGTAGTAGGTCATTGTACGTGAAGGTGACACCTCGGCTGTTCCTTTAACGAGCAAACCTCATCTAAGGAATCTCCGGCCATTTGAGCTAAGCAAATTTCCGGATCAAGTAAGGCCTTGATCAGAGCTTCTCTCATCTCCTTTGATAAGATGAGAGCATCGTAAATGCTCAGTTTGGCCGGTAGTTTCCTAAGATGGGCTAGCACGTTGTAGTCCACTTTGTTCTCCTGTGTCTCGGCTTCTTCTCGAATGGGTATGTCTTCTGCTGGGGTTGGTCCTTCTTGAACAACCACCTGCTTTCCTTTGTCTTTTGGACCCATTCTTGGAGGTAGAACTTTTCCACTTCTTAGGTTGACTTCTGTAATTTCTTCTGAATCTAGTATTGAGTTTGTCGGTGTCTCCTCACGAATCGGAATGAGCGGCTCTTCCGGATTATCTTCCAAATACGAAGGCTCTAACTCTATTGTAGCTCGGAGCTCCTCGAAACTCACAGATAGATCCGTTGCTTGTTGAACTCTCGTAGCCTCCTTGATGGATGTCTTCTTCGTCATTTTGATCGTCGAGATCATGTATGATTTGAGAATTGTTGTTGGTATCGAAATCGACGCCCGGATTGTCGCTAGTTACGTAATCGTTAGAAACGAGTCAAAACGTAGCCAACGCCATCACCCTTATCATTATATGATCCCACCGAAGTGAGCGAGATAATCATACAAAATCGAGAGGTTCGAGGGATTTCTCCCCGAATCGGAAACAACTATCCTAGGATAAGCGACCCCTAATACAGCCTTAGGAATCTCGGTCCCTCTTCTTCGTCGATTTTCTTCTTCTCTTCGATTGTCTCCTGTCGAGGTGGTTCTTCTATCGCGAGTGATAGTACCGGCTTAACGAGGTCTCGAACTACGAATTGAAGCTCGCACCGAAGCGGTTCGGATGTTGTCTAAAATCTTCTTCGAAGATCTCGTCCGAGCGGTAGTCCATCCATCGTCGGTTGCATAGGGATCTATCGGGATGACGGGATCGGTTGAGATAACATTGACGGAACCTCCTTTACGGGGTTCCTTCATGTACTCCTTCGGGATTGTTATATTTCCTTCCGAAGGTTGTCGTTGAGCCAACTTTTGAAGGTAATGCGGTCTTCATCTTGTGCCCAAGCATCCGATGGTAGGGGCGAAAGTTGGGATCACCTTTCTTGTTGACTTCCTCCGGTCTTTTGGGCTCCGGCAGCTGGAAATCTGGAGTTTTCATTAAGCTACGGAACATCTTTGGTACTTGCTTCATTTTTGAACGGATATTCTGCGCTCGGAAGCTCCTCGATGTACGTTGCGGACGAGACGGTTGTTCATACTTGCGGAGACGACTGATAGGCTGGACCGAGGTTGCTTCGGTAATTTTGTTGTGGTTCTTTGCGGCCGTTACGGTGGTATTTGCATCGGTTGTTTGCCTTTGTCAGCTCTCTGCAACGACCCCGGATTTCTTTTCGAAAGTCTTCACCGGCCTCGCTTGTCCGTCTTGTCGGCAAAACTTAATTGCTTCGCCTCTTCTTGCAAGCTTCCGGCCTTGCTTAACAACTTCTCAAAAGTCTTAATAGTGAATCCCTTGAGGAGAAGTGCTATCGGGCCGTGAATGCTTTTAAGCAAGATGCCGGTCGCATGTTGTTCTTGCGGTTGTGGTTCACACTTCATGCTTAAGTTTCTCCATCGAAGTATGTAATCCACTAGAGTTTCATTCGGCCTTTGTTTCTCTACCACTAAATCACCTATAGTGATGTGGTGTCGAGCTCCGACAAATCGCTTGATGAAGAGGCTCTCTAGCTCGAGAATGTCTTTACGGATCCGTTGGGTAATTCCGCATACCGGTCGAAGGCGATTCCGACGGACTGCTAACGAACTCGTCGGAAGAGTAGCGCATCGCTCCCGCCGGCATTGCAACAAGCGGCACGAAAGTGTGCGACATGCTTGTCGGGGGTTCCCGGTTCCGTCGAAGGTTTTAAACGGAGGTGGTACGAAGCCCTTTGGGTATTGGACGGCGTCGAATTCTCCGGGTAAGGCCTACCCGTCCGAATAGATGTCCCGTTCTTCGATTGTGCTAGGGCTTCTCGCACCTGCTGTTCTACCAAGTTCTTGATATCCTTTTCAGGGATCATACTTTGTGTTGTATCCTTTTTCAGCTGGTCATCCCCATTGACGGATGTAATTTCCTTCCCTCCGTCTACGAGGTGAATGACTTCTGGGGTGTCTCTCTATGTGGTTGTACTTGACTTTGGAGAGTGGCTAGAGCTATGGCCATCTCTTCCATCCTCTTCGCCATTTGAGCGATCGTGTCGTCCTTTTCCTGAAGCTGTCTCTTCATCAGTTCCGGCTCCTCTCTTTCTGCGGCTGCAGGAGCACCTTGAGAAGCGATGAAGCTCGTGTCTCAACCATGTTGATTTCGCATATTCGTTGTCCATGAATTCCGATGAGTCGATCTCATCTCCGAACTTTTCTTCTCTTTCTTTTGCCAACCGTCGGATGTCGGTTCTCAGCTTTTCCATGGCATCTTCTAGCGGAGCTTTCGTGTATCTTTGTGGTTGTCATGCGATGGTTGTCGGGTCCTTTTTCACGAGTCCCCTTCATCGCGGTAGCACTTTCTTCGCATTCCGGCCTCTGGCGAGACTTTCTTTCTCGGGTCATTGTTTCGGTCTCAGTCGCCCCGTAGTGGGACGCCACACCATCCTTTTAGCGACAGAAGGTCTATGACCGGATGGTGCTATCGGCCAAATGTCGGAAGGTGGTATCCTCCCTAGTCCGTAACCACGATACTACGACGGGCGGGCTAGCCTTCATTCTCTTGCTTGGCTTTTCTATCATGACGGCGGGTTCTACTCGGGGCCCAAGACGGGATTTGACCGGCACCCGCCCTATCCTTCGTAGAATTTCCGACACGGAGCGGTTTTCCTTCCTTGCTAGCTTTTCTACCAAAGTTTGCGGTCGAGCAAACGGCGTAGTTCCGGTTCTTTTCTTGCGGCTATCGTTGTAGTATGCGGGTCGTGGTAATGTGGCGGCAATCTTTCGAACATTCTCTTCATCCTCTGCGGCGGAGAGGGGATGGAACCTGCTTCCTCCCAAAAGTGGTATGTAGTCGAGCGGTGGTGTATATTCGGTAGCGGTGTATATTCGGCAACTACGGAATTTCCTCCGGGAAGGCAATCTCGGCGGCTACGGCTTCCCGGCGATCCTTCTATTTCTATTTCTTCTTTGGGTCTTTGTCGGCGAAGGAATCTTCGAACTCGGACCCGATTTCGAAGACGAAGGTCTTACGGGAAGATCCGTACCCTCCACGGTAACGGGTTTATCATAGTTCGGATTCCTTTCCCCTTTGATTTGGCGAAGTCGGGGTAGGTGCGTAAACAACTAGACCGAGTGGGGGTAGTGAGAACGGTCCTCTGCGGACGGACGATACTCCTCCTAGTCGGGACCCTTTGCGGGGAGGAAACTCTTGGGTCGACCTAAGGTTGAACTCGAGCGGTGGTTCCTCGGCTTTAGATACCTTGTTCGTCGGTGCGAAGAGGGAGACGTCGGTGACCTTGACGTTTGTGTTTTCAAATCCTCGTCCAAATCGGATGACCCCATTGTCGGGCGGTTCATCCTTATAGACGGCGAAGTCCGGTCCGTTGGTGAAGGAGAAAATCGGTTTCGGGGCTTCCATTTCTGCGAGGTAGATTCAGGTTGTCGGTCTCGAGTTATGCTTCTTTTCTTCGGGACGAAAAGAAAGGAATTGAAAAGAGTCCGAACTCATTTTTTGTTCATGTATTTATAAGAAGGAATTATTTGTTAAAAGAATCACTTATTAGAGGGTTTGTTTATTCGAACGGAACGTTCAAAGGTGTAGAGAAGGTAAGGAAACCGATTCGAAAGGAAAAGAAAGTCTTAAGCAAGACTTCCCGACTCGAAGGATCACTCCTAAACTAACACCTATTGGGGGTCCACCCCACCTCGAAATGAGGTAAAAGGATCTCGGAACCTCTCCGTTTAGGGGTGTCTAAACAGTGGCTCCTAAATCCGAGAGAATGTTGGCTATACTTGTTCAAGATAGAAATGAACATAGTATTCCAACGGAAAGAAGGGTAGTTTGATCCATTAGGGACATGGATATACTACCGATTTTTGAAAACGAAATTATTTGATTATAATGGAGAGAGGAATTTTCCCCACGTGAGTCGCCGGAAATCCTGTCGGCATATTTTTAGGTCGTGTTTTATTTTGAAGAGGGGTCGCCTAACGTAAATCGTCGGCGAATTTTTAATTTAATTAAAATAAATAATTTGAAAAGTAGTATTTGATTTTGAAAATAATTTTTAAACTTGAAGGTTTTAAGATATGAGATTAAACCGACCTCACATCCCAAATAGTTTATATAAACGAGCACCGCACCACAGACCGTGTATCTATCCCTAAGGATAGACACACTGCTTGATGGTGGGGCTTGATTAAATAAACTAGAAGATTAGTGACATCCGTTTGATCCGCGAACCAATTTTATAAGCCGACAAGTTTCCCCTGCTTAATATGAAAACATTAAACCGGGTTTATATTACCTGGGTTCTTTAAAATTCCCTATAAGGGCAAGCCCCTATAGTTAATTACATCTTAAGTGACGGGAATCACCTAAGAAAACTCTCGATAATAATCAATGATTCTGCTCTCAAGAATTTCAAAGTTTAAGGTTTTCAAAGATTGAATTTTGGAATTTCGATAGGGAATGGATCAAATTTTGGAACATTTTGTTTTGTGAATCCAAAGGAAGAGAGGTAGGAGAAATCACCGATTCGAAGTGAACTTCGATAATTTCCCGACTATCCTATTGTTTGTCTTGAATTTAGGAAAGTCCTAATGTTTATTTGATATTTCAATCTTGCCGATTTCAATTAATTAGGGCTTATATTTGTATGATAAAATCAAACAAATAGCACTAGAAGATGTGAGGGTTTATTGTCGTATCGGACGACTACCTCGGAATCCTAAGACCGGTTAGGGCTTAATTTGCAATGCAAATGCCTAACGAAGAGTCGAGGATTTATGTTGCACTAGTGCAAGCTACCTCGAAGTCCTATGGCTTGGTTGTTTTGATTCTAGGAAAGTTTCTTGAAGTAGACTCGGGTTTTCGCGATGACGATGGTCATGCTTGCCCACCATGCTCCGAGCTCCTTGTTGTTGCGGAGGTTTAGTTTTAGAAATCATAAATCGGGAGTTGAGAAAAGTGTTTTGGTTTAGAGAAAATCTTAATTTCCAAGTGTTTTTTGTGTTTTAATTAAAACAAATCTTAAAGTTGATTATAACGACACCGGTTAAGATCCCACGGTTCCATCCTTCAGGCATCGTTATTTTTATCGGATTCACTTAGTCCAGATGAATTTGCTAAACTCAACTGAATGAGTTCCACACTTTCATTTAGACCGTGGGAAATCCCGTTAGCAACACGTAGGTTACATCATCCGAGGTATTCCCGATCATCCAACGGGACGTTTTAATTTAGTTGCAATTGTAGTTTTGTGTTCTGTTTGTGATTAAATTTTGAGTTGTTTTATCTTTTGAAATGTTGTGGCGGTGAATTTTATCTTGCAATGACTTTTAACTTAATTTTGGTTTCAGTTTTAGGGGCTATCCTAAAGGTGTGGGTTTTCATGCAACTGTTGTTTTATCATGCAAGAAAAGTAAATTGCAAGAAAGTAAATTGCAAGAAAGTAAATTGCAATAAAATAAAAGCGTACCTGGAGGGTCTTCCCGTCATCCCAAGCTGCACTTAAAACACAATTAGAATATTTAAACAAGTTCCTAGGTAAAGCTAGGGGAAAGGTTATGGTTTTCTACCAAATTCCTAATCCTATAGCTAGTCATCTCCTATGACGTCTAGGTTCTTTGGGTTTTGGTTTAAGGACGATTTTCTTCATCAAAGAATAATCAAATTCAATTGTTCTTAAAAATATCCTATCATATTGAGGAAGTGCTTAAGAAGGATCTTAAACATCTTTTCAATATTTCTAGAATTATTTTAAGTCCAAATGAATTTAATTATATAAATGAATCGATCGTCCGAGGTTTTCAAGTCTTGTTAACTTGCTCGATGAACTAGGACATTTGAATATCCTATGAGTAAAGTAACACTCCATTTAATGTTTCATTTAGGAGTTACAATAATCAAAGCTTTCGAGGGTAAATTAGTATTCAAATGACTTGATTTAAATTAAAGAGTTTAAATTTGGAATAGTGTTCAAGTTGTTTTATATTTAATTTCTTTTATGTCTTAGGTGATGTTATATTTAATTTAACTTAATTTAATTGAGTTTTAATTTAGTTTAACATAATTCAATTTAATTTGACTTGGTGTTTAATTAATTTGATTTGATTTAACTTTAATTTAATTATTTAATTTAATTTAATTTAATTTTAATTATTTAATTTAATTTAATTTAATTGTTTAATTTAATTTAATTTAATTTTAATTTAATTTAATTTAATTGTTTGATTTAATTTAATTTAATTTTAATTAATTTAATTTAATTGTTTAATTATTTAATTTAATTTAATTATTTAATTTAATTTAATTTTAATTAATTTAATTTAATTGTTTAATTTAATTTAATTTAATTATTAAATTTAATTTAATCTTAATTTAATTTATCTTTAATTTACTTTATTTTTAATTTTAATTGAAATTAAGTCTTTTAATATTTTAAATTTGAGTTATCATTTTAATTAAAAATTGAGTATTAGTTGACATAATTAATTTAGGGATTTTTTAAATTAAAGAATAAATCTCTTCCTAATAAAGATCCCTTATTTTAATAATTCCAATTTTATTATTCTTCCAAATTTAATCTATTATTTAATTAAAGTTTGATCATTTTAAAATTATTTAATGGGTTTCTACCCTTTAATTATTTAAATTTCAATCATCCAAATCAGATTAGGATCAAATATTTTACTTGTTGATTTTTTATTGAACCTAAAGTTTTAATTAAGGATTAAAGATTTTAATTACCATTTTACCCTTTAAGCTTAATAATTTCATAACTCACTAAATTGAACTCAAATGAACTTGAAATTTTTATGTGACTTTACTCATATGTCAATAAAGACATGAGAGGAGAAAATGTGATTTTTCTGTATTTAATTTATTTATATAATTATTTTTGGTGAAAAATAGAGATTTTCAAGGAAAATTTGATAACATGACCAAGGGAAAAGTTTCTGTCCTTAAGAAAATTAGGGGACATTCCTAATGACCAGAGAAGCACTTGGACCAATTTTGGTGATTTTTTGAATTATATTATTATTTATTATAATTATTTTGAGTTTTGGAGTGTTAATTAATTTAAAAAATAAGATAAATGTTGAAAAATGGATTTTATATTTTTCAAAAATCTCTCTGATATTAAGGAAACCAGAGAAACAAATTTTGCAATTTTCTGATTTTTCTATGATTTATAATAATTATTTTAGTGAAAATGCTAGAAAATACATTTTTTTAATTTTAAAATTACCCTAGGGCTTTAAAATTTAATATCTCACTAAATAGACCTAGGAAAAATGTGGGATTTGTTCCTAAGTGATTAAAATTCAAAATGTGACATTTTGGTGAATTTTATTATTTTTGTGATTTTTATTATTTTTTAATTATTAAAAATATTAAAATATTATTAAAAATCAACTTTTTTAGAAAATTGAAATTTTAATTTTCTTGGGTTCTCCTGATATCAGAGAGGCTCCAAAACCAATTTGGTGAATTTTAAAAAAAAATTTTAAAAGTTATGAATTTTTAAAGTTTAAAATGGCTAAGTGGCTTAATCAACCCAATTAGTGGGGCTAACCAAGTCCAATTGACTTCAAATTTTTATGGTGGATTCCTCTGATCCTAAAGGTCAGTGGAGAATTGATTTCAAGTCAATTTGATGCCTGGTTAACTCTAATTAATTAAAGACCTATTTTAGGTGTTTAAGCCTATTAGGGTTAATCTGAGTGAATTAACTCAAGTCCTATTTTTCCTAGAGTTCTCTGGTCATAAGGAACATCACCAAATATTTCTAGAATTTATTTCACAACATGCTAATTTTTGGAATTAAAATACTCAAAACAGCAACATGCATTTGAAAAATAAATAACTTTTCACAGAGATGGCCTCCGACCTTGGAAAATTCAGGGAATGTTCCCAAGTTCAGAGGCTTCAAAAGCCCTATGGTCTCATGCCATGGTGAATTGTATACATGCATGGAGAATTAAATGTATGCAGAGAGTAAATAAATCATAAAAAATAAAATACTTAATTAAATTAAATGATTTCTTTTCCACATTATTCTCCTCTGTTCACTCGAGCAAGAGGGTATTTTTATTTTATTTTTGTGATTTTTCTACACAAAGATATGGATTTTTGAAGTTTAGGGAATTAAATAAATAAGAAAATACCCTAATTTTCTATTTATCCACGCGGCGCCGCGTCGACCTCGGCGGCTCCGAAACGCCGCGTGTCGCGCTCCCATTCGACGCCGCCATCTGAGTCAGCAGCCCGGGCCCCGCGGTTCTCGTACCGTCTCCCGGTCCGACGCAATCCTGGCCGTCCGTGCGCGCGTGTATCGAATGGACGGCATCCGTTCATCGTCCCCAAGTGTTCTCACCCGAGAGCCGTCCACACTAAATCCCTAAGATCTCACTCGATTCTCAATGGATTTTCATGTTCTTATGCTCACATGGATTCGTCTTGAAGAGACGAACACATCTATACGGCTAACATGCATTGGAACTAAGGCATTTGAAATAGAGAATCTTCAAAAGCTCGGGATGAAGAGTTAGCTCATACCTTGGCTCAGAGAAGTGTGGCTTCAATCTGAGAGTTGTTGCACCTTCGATTGGGTCCCGGCAAGCTCCGGATGAAGTCTCCCGGTCCGGTGAATCGCTCAGCTATGAAAGTGACCACAGCCGATCACAAAGCTTGGAGGCTGGAGCAAGCTGGGTGGCCTCGGAGATGGGGCTTTCGGTGGGAAACTTCTCCTCTTGGGCCGGTGAAGGTGTAGGACCGATCGATTTGAGGATTGGCTCACTCGTGGCAAAGTGTCCTGGTTTTGGGTGGAATTTCGGTTGAGAAATTGGGCTCGTTGGTGGGGATTAGGGCAAATTGACACTGGGGATCAACTGCTCTAAGGATGGTGAAGGGTTTGGAACAATTTTGGCAGAGTTTCGGCAGGGTTTGTGCTTGGCTCCCCTTTGGCTTGGGAAAAGTAAAGTCAATTTCATGGAAATGGATTTAAGGAAAATTTTAGTATTTAGGGGTGATTTGGCATGAGGCTTCATTTGGAATAATTCAATGATGATTTTAGGACTTAGGTAATGGATTTAATTAAATGGATGACAAATGGAGATGTCATGTGGGCTTTAGGGTAGATTTGGGCTTTTGAATTTTGAAGGAAATGGGCTTTTAAGAAGGTTTAAGGGAAGTGGGCTTTTAAGTTTAAGGATGTGTTCATGGATGGGAATTTTTGTAGAAGTTTGGGCCAAATAGTTGTTGGTTTTGGTTTAGGGATGTTTCATGAATAATTTGAAATAGATTTAAGGTGGTTTGGGTTTGAATTGGGTTGAATTTGGGTTTATTTGGTAAATGGGCCAATGTAGGTCGAATTAGGCTAACTTGGGCCAATGTTGGGCTAGGGTTGAAATTGATGTAAAATAAATATTAAGAAATGTTTATGGGAGTGTTTCAAAGAGGTTTTGGCTTTGGTTGGGTTTTAATTTTGGGGTTTGGGCCTATTTGGGTTAGATTTGGGTTTAGGTCGAAATTGGGCTTTTTGATTTTGGGTTGAATTTGAGTGGGGTTTGGGTCAAAATCTTGGGCAAATCATGTTAGTGTTTTGTTTATGAGGATGTTAAGGAAGGTTTAGAAAAGATTTGGGGTTAATTGGAGTTGAATTGGGTTAGTTTGGGCTGAGTTTGGGTCATGGGTCCAAATTTGGGCTTTAAGGCCCAAAGTGAAATTGGATCCAAATGTCAATCAAATTGGACTTGGATTTGGTCTAAATTGGTATTGGGAATGTTGAATTGAAGTTTAGAATTGAATTGGACCAAAATTGGGGTCAATTGGGTATGTTTGGTTTGACATTGGGTCCACTTTGGGTTAAAATGGGTCGATTTGGGGGTTTTGACAAAAGTAGGGTAAATTGACAAAATTGGCCCATGGTGTAATTGGACAAAATGAAATTGGGAATATTTGGGATTTTCTGGAATTTTCTGGGAATTTTCTGAATTTTTGGATTTTTAGGCCAAGAAGGGTATTTTGGGTATTTGGAGGGTATTGGGGGTTTTCTTGGAATTTTTGGTATTTTTGGGTATGGATGATCAATTTGAGTGATGTGGAGGTGTTTGGGATTGATTTTGGAAAATTTTAGGTAATTTGGAGATTTTGCAAAAATTTGGGTAATTCGAGGGTTTTGGGTAGGTTTAGTAGGTGTAGGGTCCGGGGGTCAAAAATTGAAAATTTGGGAAATTGAAGATTGGGTGAATTTGGGTGGGGTGAAATCATTTTGGTTGAGCCATGAAGCCATTTCAAGCCCATATGAGCCATGAAAGGACTCATTTGAGGCATTCATTATGTTGTTCCTAACCCTCTTACCGAGGGCTTAGGGGTTAAGGACCATCCATGTGAATCACCTACATGAGTCGGGAGGTCAAGTTGGGTATGGGTGTGGTTTTAGGAAGTGTGTGGAAATGTAGTGTGTAGGTGTAGTGTATGTCAGCCCTTCATCGGACCGAGGCCACCGAGGGCAGCTCTAAGGCCGAAAGAGTCCTATAGGAACTCATCCTTTAAACTTCCACATTTGATTTCAACCCTCTAGGTGATTA
Source organism: Papilionanthe hookeriana x Papilionanthe teres (assembly GCA_022702705.1). Classification (NCBI taxonomy): domain Eukaryota; kingdom Viridiplantae; phylum Streptophyta; class Magnoliopsida; order Asparagales; family Orchidaceae; genus Papilionanthe; species Papilionanthe hookeriana x Papilionanthe teres. The sequence continues at coordinate 22,634,241 of CM040436.1, read as the reverse complement.
GGGGTCTATGGTCAAGTTTGTGGAGTTTGCGGGGAGTTTAGAAGTGGTTTGAATTTCTAAAAGGCGGGTCCCAATTCTAGTCCTCTAAGATAGTCAAAGGAAAAGCCTAAGGCTAGATCCTAAGCACTAAAAAGAAGAAGGGAAGACCTCATCAAAAATGAGGTCAACAATAGCATTATGATAAATATCACTTATTTAAAAAAAAAAAAACTAAACCAAAATATATTTTGTGACTTGTTCTAAAAAGAAATGAAAATCTCATTAAAATGACTCCATCAAATCTCAACGATACAATCTACATGCACTTAATCACTATGACCACTCGTCTGCTCAAATCATTGCAATCATTATTTGATTTCCAAGAAAATAAATCACGTCACTCAACTTAGCAAAATTAATGCATGCCCAAAACTATCTTAGTGTTGTCATCCATCATCTTCTTCACCATCTTTCATGGACTGCAACATCTCAACCATGGCGGCATGAGACGTCCCTCCATCCATTATCGCATCCCTCGCCTCCTTCCCTACACCCGCCACTTTCCTCCTCAACTCTCTCCCACCTTGAGAATCCATCAACCACCTCACCCTCTCTTCCACCTCCTCGGCCACCACAAATCCATTCTCATCTCCTCTCATCTCAATTGCTACCTTCGCTTCTTCCACAAGAAGCAATTTATTCATCTTTTGCTCTGCATAAAGTGGCCACGCAATCATCGCCACCCCAGCCACCAAGGCCTCCAACACAGAGTTCCACCCACAGTGTGTCACGAACCCACCAATCGCCCCATGCTCCAATAATTCAACTTGTGGAGCCCATGACCTCACTAAAATGCCCCTTTCCCTTGTTCTCTCCTCAAAACCATCAGGCATCAATGTCTTAAGATCTGGCTCTGTCCACGGCATTACACCCCCCTTAACCCCTTCTGACAATGGCGGGCCCCTCACAATCCACAAAAATCTTTGCCCGCTACGCTCAAGCCCGATCGCAATCTCTCTAAGTTGGGCCTCTGGAAAAGCCCCCAAGCTTCCAAAGCTAAGAAACACCACACTCCCACTTGGTCGCTCGTCTAGCCACACCGAGCTCTCTTGACGTGACTCACTAGTTAACCCGCTCCTAGTAATGGGCCCCACACAATAGATCGGAGTCATTTCAAAAACAGAGAAGTATATGCCGTCCGCAACAGCATGAATCACCTGGGGCTCCAAAGCCTCAAAACTGTTGATAATGACACCCTTCGCTAGCTTTGGAACACGGGAGAACGAGGCGACCATCTCTTTACTTGCCTCGTTAGTGCGGTCGAAGAAGAATTCCGGAATGTAAGAAACCGGAATCGGATAAGAGAGGCCCGGAAAGTGGAGTGGGGCATCATCATGCTCGTTGAATTTGGTGTCGGATTGGGAATGGTGGATGGAGATGTAGAGCAAAGCTGAGAGGGTGGAGACATTGATTGGGCAGAAAATGTATGTAGGGAGTTGGAGCTCATCGACGATATTATGCACAATTGGTCCACAAAGGATGTCTATGATAAGGGCACGTATGGATGATGAGGAGTGGAGATAACGAAGAAGGTGGGGCTTGGAAAGTTTGAGAGTTTCTATGTAGTCGTCAAATGGGGTTGGGGAACGGGAGGTTAGGGTGATGGTGGGGAGGTGGTGGAAGGAGATGGAAGGGTGGGAGGCTTTGACGTTGGAGATGTAGGAGTTGATGGGATCATTGTTGAGGAAGGGTTGTTCGAGGAGGACGAGATTGATGGAGAGGCCATGATGAAGAAGGCGCTTTGCTAGTTCGATCATCGGAACTATGTGACCCATTTGACCGAGGGGAAAGAGAACCAATGTGTCTTTCTTCTCCATCTCCACCTCACTCACTCTTTCTATCTAGAGCGGCTCACGTCAACCCAAAGCTTGCCTCCAAATGCTAAGAGTTAATGGGGGTATATATAGATTTACTGCAGTAGATCGGAAAAAATAGAAAAGAAAACTCGATACGTTGAAGCGAAATTGGCCTGCAGATTATTTTCCTAATTCAACTCATTATTAAAGTTTTAAAATATGTTGTTGTAGGAGGCCATTAACTGGTCCGAAGTATGGTATTAAAATATTTTGATATATGAATATTATTAAACAATGGTAAATTGTTGAGTATATTTTTTTTATATAAGACACGAACAAGTTTGTGAAAACATTTCCATATGCATTAAATTATTCATATAAAAAATATAGCTCATTATTATTCTCTACAGAAAATATCACGAGATGAAGAAGCATTAAAAATATATTTAAAAAGATGAACAAACAAATTACAAACTTGTTGTAATACTTAAAGCTTTCTGGCTGGGAATGCATGAAGATCCAACATAATTGCAGAAAAAAGAAAAATAGTAAGACACGCCCTAATATTTTTAGGTGGAAAAATTCTTGAATGGGAAAAATCATAACTTACCCAACCAAAACAATCCACTATAAGATTGTCAGTACATATGTGATCTCTTCTATTGGATTAGAGATGTAATTACAATATTGATAATCACAGATGTATAATAGTTATCAAGATTTAATAGTCATGATTGGGCTACAATAAATGTACAAGAAATGTATATAGTTTTTTATAATAATAAAAATAGTTTGTCTTAAAGCTCATAGTTGATTGTTATAAAAGTAGTAGTTTGTCACAAATACTAGAGTCTGTTGGTGAAATAACATCAATTTGTCATAAAGGTCATAGTTAAAGGTTGTAGCAGCAGTTAGTCACATAGGTCATAGTCAGTTGCATGAGTATAGTTGGATCTTCTAGTAACAGTAGCTAGATAGGTCATACTTCGTCACATAGGCCGTAGTTGAAAGTTGTACTAGCAATTAGTTACATAGACAGTCGTTGGTTGCATAGACCAAGTTTGCTTGTTGTAATAGTGTCAGCTGACCTGAGAGGTCGTTGTAGTTGGTAGTCACAAGAGCTTCAGTTGGCCACAAAGGCCTTATTGGAAAGTTATAAAAAAAATTGGTTGGTCATAAAGGTCTTAATCGAAGTTTGTAATGATAGTGGTTGATCAAATAATTTGTAGTAGAAGGCTTCAATAAAAGCAATTGATCACATACGTAATGACATCAGTTAACCACATAGACCATAGTGGGAAGCTATAGTATAAAGTAGCCACATAAGTTAGTCACTGCAAGGGCATCTGTTGACCAGAGAAGCCACCATAATTGGTAGTTTTAAGAGTGTTGGTTGGCTATAGAAGCTATAGTGGAATGCAGTATAAACAATAATTAGCCACATGTCGCAGCGGGAAGCTACAGTAGTAAGTGACCACATAGGACGTAGCAAGTCGGTGCAAGAGCGTCAGTTGGTCGCAAAGTTGTCAATCATAATATGATTGGTTGCTTTGAAAAAAATTTAATATATATATATATATATATATATATATATATATATATATATATATATATTTCAAAAAATTTTATTGTAGATTTGAAAAATGGGACCAAATAGATCTCATATATTTAATAGTTTAAGTAATCGAGTACAACACTACAACAGATAAATCACCTTGAAAGGTAAGCATATCACTTAACAACATACTTGATTATATAAACTAAATAATTTATGATATATTTTTGGTCTATGAAACCTCTTATGTATGACCGACAAGTTCCCCTACCTAATATTAGGATTAGATATTGTTTATTTTACATGGGTTCTTAGTTCCCTATAAAGGTAAGCCCCAATTGTTAATTACATTTTAAATTATTGAAGACATTTAAGAAAACTCTCGATTAAAATTAGTGGTTTTATCTTCAAGATTTCAAAGTTTAGGTTTTCAAGGTTGGACACAAGGAAGTTAAAAGGGAATGGTTCAAAATAGGAACAATTATTTCACGGGTTCGAAAGATGAAAATGTAGGAGATGTCATGGATTTCGAGGCAAGCCTCAGTAACTTCCCAACTATCCTATTGTTTTTCATTATTACTTTAAAATTATTTATTTAATGATTCAATCCTGCAATTTATTTTATAATTTAGAATTTATATTTGCATGATATCTGATCGTGCAAATAGCCTAGGAAGATAGGTGGATATACGTCGTACCAAATAAAAACCTCGAAATCCTAAAAAGAGTTAGGATATATGATGAACAACATGGTTGTACAAAAGCCTAAAGATAATATGAGAATTTATGTCGTACTAGGCTGACCACCTCGAAATTCTATGGGTTTGTTGTTTTTAAGCTAAAGAAATGTTTAGTCGATGTAGATCTTGTTTGCTCTCTCAAAGTTATTATTCTCTATAGAAAATATCACGAGATGCAGAAGCATTAAAAATATATTTAAAAAGATGAACGAACAAAGTACAAACTTGTTGTAATACTTAAAGCTTTCTGGCTGGGATTGCACGAAGATCCAACACAATTGCAGATAAAAGAAAAATAGTAAGACACGCCCTAATATTTTTAGGTGGAAAAATCCTTTAAAGGGAAAAATCATAACTTACCCAACCAAAATAACTCACTATAAGATTGTAAGTACAGATGTGATCTCTTCTATTGGATTAGAGAAGATGTAATTACAATGTTGATATCACTTGACAACGAGTTTGATTATATAAACTAAATAATTTATGATATATTTTTGGTCTGTGAAACCTCTTATGCATGACCTACAGGTTCCCCTACCTAATATAAGGATTAGATATGATTTATTTTACATGGGTTCTTAGTTCCATATAAAGGTAAGCCCCAATTATTAATTACATTTTAAATGATTGAAGACACTTAAGAAAACTCTCGATTAAGATTAGTTGTTATGTCTTCAAGATTTCAAAGTTTAGGTTTTCTAAGTTGGACACAAGGAAGTCAAAAGGAAATGGTTCAAAGTAGGAACACTTATTTCATGAGTCTGAAAGAGGAAAAGGTAGGAGATGTCACCGATTTCGAGATACACCTCAGTGACTTTCTAACTATCCTATTATTTTTCATTATTACTTTTAAATTTTTTATTTAATGATTCAATTCTGCAATTTATTTTATAATTTAGAACTTATATTTGCATGATATCTGATCGTGCAAATAACCTAGGAAGATAGGAGGATATACGTCGTACTAAATAAAAATCTCAGAATCCTAAAAAGAGTTAGGATTTATGATGAACAATATGGTTGCACAAATGCCTAAAGATAATCTAAGAATTTATGTCGTATTAAGAGGACCACCTCGAAATCCTATAGATTTGTTTTTTTAAGCTAAAGAAATGTTTCGTCGATGTAGACCTTGTTTGCTCTCTCAAAGATATTCTTTTATATATTCTATGTTTTGCTAAAGTCGAACCTTTTCATGTTGAGTCTTGATCGTTCCCTAATGTCGTCCTCCACCTGCTTATATCTTGCTCTGAGTTTCTTCTCGTACTGCATGCAAAGTTTGCTCCAAGCTCCGTAATGTAGCAACTTTTGGTTTAAGGTTTATATTTTGTATTTTCATGTGTAATTATTGTTGGGTCTCAAGACCTGGTATAGCGTACCTCCTAAACAACCAATCTACTGCTCTCTACCCTAAGGTCATTGCAGATTTTATATGTAAATAATGCCTGAATAAATAAAATAGTAAAAGCGCAGTAAAATATAGTAAAACACAGTAAAAATAAAGTAAACGGGCGTACCTATGATTTCTATCTCTGCTGCAAAAGGGTTAGTATCACATGTAAAGCATATAAACATGATAAAAATTAAAGAAAACTAGAATACATTAGTACATGTGTAAAAGGTCAGGTGGCACATATGGAAGATGAGAGTGAGGTATAAAAGTTTTGGTAAGGGGGGGACTTAGAAACAGGACTGAAAGCCTAGTAATTCTTCCCGGAGGAACTCCGTAGGCACGTTGGTAACCATCATGTATGTGAAATCCAATAACGAGTAAAAGGCTACCCACAAAGTACGCAAAGCCCAACCCGATTTGTGTGAATGACATATGAACCAACATTCAAAAGTCCTCAATCTTACAAGCAAAGTATATTTTTAAATCTTTAATTTTGCATACAAAATATGATTTTTCATCGGGAAAATTAGTTATATTGTTTCTATGTATTTCGTAAATTAGATGGTTCATAAATCAGTCACACCCCTAGTTGGAGCTGCCAGCAGCCCGTGAGAACAAAAGGGTAACCCTTTACTAAATGTTAGAGAGCACTGATACTAATTTTTCGCCCGCAGGTTCAGGATATGGAACACTTCACCGCATACCTAAATGGCATTCTCATCATTGCTCTTACTACCTGCACCTTCGTCTTATAGCCCCACTCGATGCACCATACACCGCCTCATTTCGATGCTCCATATATTTCGACATTATGAATGTTCCATATATTGCCTCAGTATTTGCACAATTGCCCTTAAGGAAGTATAAGGGAACGAAGGGGTTTGCACACCTACCACTCAATTCCTATGTACTTAAATATCTCACACCTAAACTCCAATTTATTCATATATGTTGGCTTTCATAAGCATGAAAAGATATATTTTACATTTGAAAATATTGATATTTTGGTTGGGATGTGAAAGATTCAATTGGTATAATTGTAGAAAGTAAAGTTTAGGTATTATGATTATAAAATATATAGGAATTAACTCTTTATGTCAGGATAGCTGGCAAAATATTACATCCGGACGCCGCACGTAGAGCTACGTGAGGCGGCGGATCTCAGCCGCACATCGCGGCAGTTCAAATTTTTTTGAAGTGGGACCGGCTCCCATACATCCTTCATGAGATGTGTGGTTGAGATCCGCCACCGCACGTAGCTCTACGTGCGGCGTCCGGATGTAATATTTTATCCGGGGTAGCTTCCCGGATGTGGGCATCATAAATATGTTATAGCAATTCATAAGAAAATACATGAGCAATCATATGACTGCATAAATTTTATGATTAGTCGCATGTTTCAGAAAACCAACACAAATAATGTTTGGATATTCTCATATTAATCATATATATATATATATATATATATATATATATATATATATATATATATATATATATATATAACTGACATGTTCTTTTTTACTTTATTCTACTACAAGTCAACTTATGCTACTACAAGTCAATATGGCCCATTAACATACCGGTAGTCGGCATCTCAATAGAAAACTCGCATGTCCCTTTTTGCTTTATGCATGAAAGTTGTATTTCATTAATACTGCTATATTTATATGATAAAAATTTGAGTGCAATGTTCATGTGATGTTCTTGTTACTACAAGTCAACAACAAAAATCATGGATTTCCTCTCAAATTAAACTATGACTATAGCTTTTCAAACCTTTGTTGGAAGTGAATGTTGGATAACTGATATATTACGTAGGAGAAAATGATCATCTAAACCAACATTCTTAATTGGTCAACAAATAATAGCTTATTAAAGTGCCAATAGCAAGGAATATATATCACTCTATTTCTATTTATCTTAATTCTTATTTATTTATTTTTGTTTCAAACATTTATACGGCCTGAATCTTTCATATCACCTTAAAAGGAATACTATTATTTTAACTTACAAAAAGTGAAACACACCTTTTTATGCAAAGGATTGGTAGCATGCATGTAAAAGAAAGATCGAGGTCTAGTTGTTTCAGTAAATATAAAAGAAATAAGTAGCATGTATGTAAATCTTTTAAATAAGCCTTCATTAGCTTTCATGTAGCAGAACAAAAGAGAACATCTTAAACAAGGATGAAGAAAGGACATATCTATAGGATAGTCTCAACAGATACAACAATGAGAAGCACCTACTTCTAATCTAGCATGAAACTAATTTTGAGTTAACTTGGAACATAACATGCAATACAAGCTGAAGCTGACAAGTCAATTGTCCGATGAGCATGAATTACAAAATCTCTACATTGACATTTAAGTATTGTAAAACATCCCAATTTACATAGATTGCTGCACAGGAACTCTCAAAACAGACAATGCCATATGCATTTCCAATCAAAGTTTTATCACGGAGACTAATTGTGACAGAAAAACATAGCACCAAAAGTATCTATTCCAGCAATATATATGAGGACAACAGTGAAATCAATTAGGGGCATTTAATTACATACCACATAATTCTTACATATTTACATACATACAACTTAATAGCTTTAATGCGATACGAAAGACTTTGGTGGTATATGTGTAAAAAGTATAGGTACGTTGATAAGTTTAATGCACCAAAGGGTCATATATGTAAAGTATAGGTAAATGCACCTTTAAAAATGAGCATTTACATTCATAACACACAATTCTCATGTATTTATATATCTCAAAACCATACTTTTATATGTTCACACATAATACTCTAAATTTTAACATCACATAAAAAACAACACTTTTATCAAATTTTAAAAGTGAAATACACAATTCTTATGTATATAAATATGAATGTTTAGGTGTAACATACCTAAATACATAAGATTGTGTGCTAGGTATGAAAATTTACCATTAAATTTTAGGTTTTGGATATGGAAAAGCCTAAGAGTTGAGTCCAATGCATGTAACAAAAAAATGCATTATCAAAATTATAAAAACTGAATCGTATTTTTAAAATTTTCCAAAGATAATTAACCTCAAGTAATAAATCTAAAAATTTAAAATTGAAGGAAAAAAAACTTTAAAGAATAGTCGAATTGAGGTTATCTACGATTTCAGTGTAAAAACTAAAGAAATGATAAACCCGAAAAAAATTTGGAATCGAGAGGGTGTCGGTCGACTCTGGAGGAAAGGCGTGCACGTGAGAGAAAATGAAAAATTTAAAACGTTGGTTTGATATATTCAACCTTTTCGACAGCTTTCCGATAGTCCCTGACCATCGATTTTTCTTAAAAATCGATGGGTTCCACTGTCAGTTAAACTCCATGATCGTTGGTTATAAATTAGATGAAAACCCATGATTAGATCAATGACAATTGAATTATAATTTGCTAATAACCTATCGCTTTGGCCGTTGGTTAATATTTCAGGAACGTCAATTATTAATTTGCTAAAATTCGACTGTTATGTTTGTAGGAAAGTCATTGATCATCTTAGTCGTTGAAAAATCATCGCTTATAAAGACAAAAAAAGCCCACACATAATTGGCCCTAAGTTTTGATTTTTAGCTCGAGTTAAATCATAGTTACATTGAAAATATAACTAGTCAGAGAAGGACGGGTGAGTCTACTTTTCAACTAGTAGAATGAGGACAATCGAACAAGTGGTGATGAATGACATATCAGAATATCTTGGAGCAATCAAATACATAGCACTTGAAACATTGCCTTATATAAATCTAGCACCCTCTTTCATCCATTTTTCATATTCTCACTCAAATATCAAAATTCAAGACAAACCCCCAATCCATTTTTTTTTCATTTTATCAAATTATCAACAGTTTAATCTCGATAGTTCAAAAATAGCACATCAGGTGCTAGATTTTGTAAATAACAATGTTTTGTGTGATATGTTTATAATTATCCTTTTTTTTAAGTTCATATGCATTGATTTGATTTGATGTTAACTTCTTTAGTGGGTGTTCTTTTCTCTAATTGGGTTTAAATTCATATGAAAGGAACTTTAAAGTCTTCATCATTTGAATATTTTTCCCTAGGGCATTTAATCATGGATTATTTTCAATTGAAATTTTAGTTCTAAAATGCTAATGGTGGTTCATAAGTTTGTAAAATTTATAAATATTTCAACATAAATCCTAATGTTGAATCCATATCTATGAGAGCCAAAAGGGGAGAGAGAAGGAGAAAGTACGCAGCGACTTGTCCTTCTAGGGCAAACTGGAGTATTCACAGGCTATGTTACGCATTTTATATATTGGAAGTGGCTGTTACATAAAGAAAGGGGAGAGATTTCTCCATATAGAAGGTGGTTGTAGAGAGAAGAGCTAAACAACCCTTAGAACAAGCTATGACCACCTATTTATAAGAGATTGAGGGATGAAGTGTAAAATTACATGATTGCCATACTTTAATAAGAGCATTACAGGTTATTTTTTTTTTTGGGTGTGTTTGTACCTTTCGCTCGGCAAGTCCTTAAGTCGGTCGACTAAGCTGGCTTCGGCCTCTTTTGGTTGGGTCATTGGTCGGTTGTCCCTATGGGAAGACAACTGATTTTAAGTGTGGTAGCCAGCCGACTTTAGGGTGATCGGTCTGCTTTCTTGGTTATTATTCCTTGGTGATCTCTGGATATCTTTACGGAACTGTTTAGAGGGCTTCACATTAATACTTGTGAGATTAGACTTTGACCAGCCTTTGGTGTGGTTACATATCCTTAGTCTGCCCGTGTGCCCCTTTGGTTGACTTATCTTTCGTCGATCGACCGTCCTTCGATTGACTGGTGGTCAGTCAACTAGTGGTCTTCAGTCGGTCATATTCCTAATAATTTGTAGCCTTTCATCTAAGGGGATTCACGTCGTTTTTCTTTTGATATGGTTGTTATATTGTCTAGAGATTTGTGCTAACCATTTTTGGTTGTACATATTAGGATTTGAATCCATTTTAAACCTGTGAGACATGCCAAAATGTCGGAGCGGTAGAAACCATGAGGGAGAGGAAAAGAAAGAAAGATAAGGAAAGTGAAGAAGAGAGTACATAGCGACTTGACCCTCTGGGAAAAACTAGAGTATTCTCAGGCTCTGTGACCCATTTTATATATTAGAAGTGGCTGTTACAAAAGAGAATGGGAGAGAGTTCTCTCTACGGAGGATGGGTCTAGAGGGAAGAGCAAAAAAGCCTTTTATACATGAAGTGGTCCCCCAATTTATAGGATATATAGGGCAAAGTGTAAAATTACATGCTTGGCTATGCTTTAATGATAGTGTTACAGGTTATTATTATCTTTTGGCATGCATGGACCTTTTGTTAGGCAAGTCCTTAGGTCGGTCGACCGAGCTAGTTTAGGTTAGCTTTTGGTTTGGACACCGATCAGCTTTTTCTCCGGGAAGCCGATCGGTTTTAAGTGTTCTAGTTGATCGACCTTAGGTTGCCGAGTAAGTTTGCTTGATTGTTATTCCTTAATGATCTCTAGAGATCTTTGGGAGAGCTATTGAGAGGGACTCACATTGATACTCGTGAGATAGTTGGGTTTATTTGGCCTTTGACCGATCATTGTCGTAGAGTTCTATCCATGGTTAGCCTAATTAGCCCTTTGGTCATCTGACCTTCGGTCGATAGGCTGCTAGTCGGTCGACTAGTAGTTTTCAGCCAATCAGATTCATAACCACTTGTAGTTTCATCTGAGGGAATTCTCATAATTTATCTTTTGATATGATGGTTAGATTATTTCAAGATTTCTGCAAATCATTTTGGGGTGTAAACCTAAAATTCTAAAATTAAAACTCACATGCACTTAATAGAATTATGAACAAAGTGTAACTAGTTTGGACTGCTTTTCTATCTAAACCTTCAAAGAATTTGTGTTTAATTTGATACTAAATTTTTCACAATTAATAAATAAGTAGCTTAAATAAAAATGACATCAATCCAAAGTTTTTATCATTTTCATCACCTATTCTCTGTTATCTATATTTTATGGTCCAAACAAAGCAAATAATATACAAGAAGATTAGATAGCATTATAATAAATATCACTTATTTTTCAAAAAAAATAATAAAAAAAAATAAAAATAAAAATAAAAAACAAGTGAACCAAAATAATTTTTGCGTCTGGTTCTAACAAGAAATAAAAATCTCATCAAGTTGACTCCATCAAATCTCAACAACACAAGCAACATGCACTACAACTCCTCTGTTGAAATCATTGCAATCATTATTTGATTTCAAAAAAAATAAAATCATGTCACTCAACTTAAAAAAATTAATGCACGCCCAAAACTATCTTAATGTTGTCGTCCACCATCTTTTTCACTGCCTCTCATGGACTGCAACATCTCAACCATGCCGACATGAGACGTCCCTCCATCCATTATCGCATCCCTCGCTTTCTTCCCTACACCAGCCACTTTCCTCCTCAGCTCTCTCCCACCTTGTGAATCCATCAACCACCTCACCCTCTCTTCCACCTCCTCGGCCACCACAAACCCAGACTGATCTCCTCTCATCTCAATCCCCAGCTCTGCTTGTTCCACAAGAAACAACTTATTCATCTTTTGTTCTGCATAAAGCGGCCATGCAATCATCGCCACCCCAGCCACCAAGGCCTCCAACACAGAGTTCCACCCACAGTGAGTTACGAATCCACCAACTGCCCCATGCTCCAACAGTTCAACCTGTGGAGCCCATGACCTCACCAAAATGCCCCTTTCTCTGGTTCTCTCCTCAAACCCATCAGGCATTAATGTCTTAAGATCTGGCTCCGTCCACGGCATTACACTCCCCTTAACCCCTCCAGACAATGGTGGGCCCCTCACAATCCACAAAAATCTTTGCCCGCTGCGCTCAAGTCCAATCGCAATTTCTCTAAGTTGGGCCTCCGGAAAGGCCCCCATGCTTCCAAAGCTAAGAAACACCACACTCCCACTTGGCTGCTTATCTAGCCATACAAGGCTTTCATGACGTGGCTCACTAGTTAACCCGCTCCTTGTTATGGGCCCTACACAATAGATCGGGGGCATTTCAAGATCCGAGAAGCATACATCATCCGCAATAGCATGAATCACATGGGGCTCCAAAGCTTCAAAACTGTTGACAATGACACCCTTTGCTAGCTTGGGCAAACGGGCAAATGAGGCGATCATCTCTTTACTCGCCTCGTTAGTACGGTCGAATAAGAAATCTGGAAAGTAAGAAATCGGGATGGGATATGAGAGTCCTGGGAAGTGAAGTGGGACATCACCAAGCTCACCAAGCTCGTAGAATTTGGTGTCAGATTGGGAGTCGAGGATGGGGATGTAAAGCAAAGTTGAGAGGTTGGAGGCATTGATTGGACAAAAAATGTATAAGGGGAGTTGGAGCTCTTCGCCCATATTATACACAATTGGTTCGCAAAAGAAGTCTAGTATAAGTGCCCGAATGGATGATAAGGAGGAATGGAGATAGCGGAGAAGGTGGGGCTTGGAAAGTTTAAGAGTTTCTACGAGGTCGACAAGTGGGGTTGGGGAACGGGAGGTTAGGGTGATGGTGGGGAGGTGGTGGAAGGAGATGGAGGGGTGGGAGGCTTTAACCTTGGAGATGTACGAGTTGATGGGGTCTCTGTTGACGAAGCTTAGTTCGAGGAGGAGGATGTTGATGGAGAGGCCATGGTGAAAAAGGCGCTTTGCTAGTTCGATCATCGGAACTACGTGACCCATTTGACCGAGGGGAAAAAGAACCAATGTGTCTTTCTTCTCCATCTCCGCCAATCTCTCACTTTCTATCTAGAGCGGCTCGCGTCAACTCAAAGCTTGTCTCCAAATGCTAAGAGTTGATGATGGGGTATATATAGACTTACTGCAGTTGATCGGAAAAAACAGAAAAGAAAACTCGATCCGTTGAAACGAAATTGGCCATTATTAAAGTTTTAAAATACGCTGTTGCAGGAGGCCATTAACTGCTCCTTGAAGATTTAAGCCTCAGCACATACGTCACCACCGTTTTTTACCAAACAATATATATGTACAGTCAGTACGTCAAGTCTCAATGGGGACTGACAATAAGCTCAAATATTAGAATTTTGTTGACAGAAGAGGAATCACATGCACATTCATGTAAATTAATATTTTTATAAGAAAGTGAGCTTGATTTGCAATTAAGAAATATCAGCCGATTAATTTACACTATGTCATTATTTGATTGACCCTTCTATAATTAATATAGATCATTGGCCTTTTCTTAACATTTTCTTTATATTAATTATAAAAACAGGAAGTTTTGCGTCCATGCCACCTAAATCATATGTATTTACATATCTAACATTTAATTGCACCTTATAATGCATGGAAAAGTGGAGTTTTGGCTTTTTAAATATTAAAAGAGTGATATTTTTATTTGATATGAAAAATTGGAGTGGCATAATTGTTAAAAGCAAAATTTAGGTGTTATATATCTAAATACATATGAATTGGATGGCAACTTCTTCGCATGATAATTTTCTTATCATTTTATTATGATATATGAATATTATTAAACAATGGTAAATTAATGAGTATATTTTTTATATATAACAAAGTACAAACTTGTTGTAATACTTAAAATTTTCTATCATAGGCTAAAAATTACACATTTAGAACTTTATGGGATGTTCTTCAAAGTTTAATCGAGTGATTCATAACTTTATAATTGATTGTTAATTCATTTTTTTAAGAAATTCGAATATTCAATTTCTTTTTAATCTTTGAAATTATTGTATACTAATATCATTATTTTTTATATTTTTTTAAGTTTTTATTTTTATTTTTATTACGTCTTGATTAGATTCACGACGGCACAATGATAATTTAACGTTTTAGCTAGCATTGTATAATGGTCCAACATAATTGCAGATAAAAAAATAGTAGGACATGCTCTAATTTTTTTTCAGTGGAGAAACCTTTGAAAAGAAAAAAAATCATGGGGCATAAACCTTAATAAAATAATCCACTATAAGATTGTAAGTGCATAGGTCAACTCTTCTCTTGAATTAGAGAATATGGAATTACAAAGTTGATAATGTCATATGCATTATAGTCATCATGATTTAATAGTCATGATTGAGCTACAATAAATGTATATAATTTTTTATAATGATAACAATAGTTGGTCGCAAAGTTTCATTGTTGAGTGTTATAAAAGTAGTAGTTTGTCACAAATATTAGAGTCGGTGGGTGCAATAGCGAAAATTGGTCGTAAATGTCATAGTTGAAGGTTGTAGTAGCAGTTAGACAAGTAGGTCATCGTTGGTAGCATAAGTCTAGTTCGAGGCTGTAATAGCGGTAGCTCAATAGTTCATATTGGTCACATAGGCCGTACATGGAAGTTATAGTTAGGAGTTAGTACATAGGTCGTAGTTGGTTGCATAGACTATGGTAGGTTGTTATAAATAGTGTTAGTTGGCCTAAGAGATCGCTGTAGTTGGTATTTACTAGAGTTCCAGTTGGCCACTGATCACAGAAAAATATGTTAAGAAATTAATGTCTATTTTTGATGAAATTGCACTTTAAAGAAAGGTATTTTCTTTATTTTATTGCAGGAATGAAGATTTATTGGTGATAGAAGCAAAATGCATGAAATGGAGCAAATTTGGATAAAAAAGGAGGAAATTCATGCAAATATAACTACTTCGCCGACGGCGAGATCGAGGCCGCCGACGGCGAGATCGTGAGGAGAAATTTCGAAGGAATTATAACTACCTCGCCGACGGCGAGCCCGAGCCCGCCGACGGCGAGATCGCGCGGTTTGAAGACCTTCTGAAGCCCCGCTGACGGCGAGGTCGTTTCCCGCCGACGGCGAGCTAGTTCAAAATGCTTATACATTGAACCTGGACACTTTTTGAAGAGGTGTTTAAGCACCCCTTGGACCTTTGCCTACCTCTATAAATAGAGGCCGAATTATAGAGTGTGTGTGTCTTTTAAGTCTTCTGTGTGTTCATTTCTAGTGTCTTGAGTGTAAGTTTAAGTGAGTTTAGTGAGTTCATTAGTTTAATTGAGTGCTGTTTAGTTGCTGTACTAGAAGGAAAAGTCAAAGGAACTTCAAGGAGTCTTCTTAGGGAGGAAATTAAGATAAGTATCTTTGTTTATTGTTTTTAACTTTAAATGAAATTCATGCTTTGTTTTATTCCCATGCATTCTGAGCAGTTTTCTTAGTCTTTCTCCTTGTTTATGAAAATTATGCGGATCGATGAAATTAAATAAAAGCATCTAATATAATATAATAAATTGTGATAATTTTTACTTAAAACTTAATTTACTTTCAATCCGACGATTGAGTAGTTAAAATATGTTGAATTATCAACTATAGTAAAAATTACATCCAATATTCAGGGAAGTCAAAAGCCTTGGAAGGCGGGTGCAAATAAATAGGGAAATATTAATTAACAGGCATAGAATTGGATATTTTAGTGTGACAAACTAAAATACTCAATTCGATCCTACTGTTTGAGAGCTGAAGTGTAGATGTTAGCCCTCAGGTAAGGGGAACGTGGGAGCTCTGAAGTGGCAGTCGGTATCCTCCCAGCCTAGCCGCAGATTCAGTAATCAAACATAGGATTAGTCAATGTTCTTTGCACCTGGACCAAAGGGTAAAGAATAGGAATGCTCCTATTTGTCACAATACAATTTAAAAAATTCTATTTAAATTCATCAGTTCACTTAATTTCCTAAATATAAGGAGAAGGATACTTTTTCTGAATTAATTAAATCAACTTATTTCAAGCATTAGTTTACTTTAGTTTATTATAGTTATTTAGAATTTCTGTTCACTTTATTAGTAAGTAATTGCTTTAAATTTAGCTGATAATATTTCTGTTAAAAACTTCCCTGTGGGATCGATAACCAGGACTCCACTAGAGCCCTGTATTACTTGATACGATACGTATACTTGCGTAGAATCCACATTATAAATTAAATCATACAACTATATTTAAAGTGGGATCATGTTTTTGGTGCCGATACTATTAACTTAAATTACATACATATAAAAAGTGGGTCAAGTTTTTGGCGTCGTTGCCGGGGAAGTAAAGAAATTATTTACTAAAGTAACGGACTAATCTAAAATCTATTTTAAAATTGTATGCGAAAATTTGGAAACGAAAATTTAATACCTTACGATTCAGAATTAGAGCGTACTATTAAAAGAATTAGAAAACAAAAAAGAGAAATTATAAATTTAACACAAATGACAAATATACCTGAAAATCAAAATATCAATCAACCAAGACCATTACGAGATTATGTCAACCCTACATTAGATGAAATTCATTTAACTATTCAAAACCCTGATGTAGCTGCTAATTCATTCGAACTTAAACCTGTAATTATCCAAATGGTACAAAACAATCAATTTAGTGGTTCACCTACTGAAGATCTTAATTTACATCTTGCTAGTTTTTTAGAACTATGTGCTACTTTCAAATATGAAGGAGTATCTAACGATCCTATCAGACTTAGACTTTTTTCTTTTTCTTTAAGGGATAAGGTTAAAATGTGGTTAAATTCGTTAGCACCTGGATCTATTAAAACTTGGGGAGAATTATAACAAAAATTTCTATCCAAATATTTTCCACCATCTAAAACTGCTAAGTTTAGAAATGATATAACTACTTTTAGTCAGTTTGATGGAGAGTCAATATATGAATCTTGGGAGAGATTTAAAGAACTTCTTAGGAAATGCCCACATCATGCGTTGCCAGATTGGTTAATTATCCAAACTTTTTATAATGGATTAGTAGGATCTTTAAGATCAATCATCGATGCTGCTGCTGGAGGATCATTAATGTCAAAACCATTTGATGAAGCCTATGCACTAATCGAAGAAATTGCAACAAATAATTTTCAATGGCCGCTGATAGAATGAATCCTAAAAAAATAGCTAGTATTCATGAAAATGATGCAATATCTATATTAGCTTCACAAATTGCTGCTATATCTAAAAAATTAGATCATTTTGGAATGAATTACTCTCCAACTATAACAGAAGAAAATTCATCTGGACAACTTATAGAATCTCAATCTCAATATGAAACAATTAATGCAATTAACAACAGAACTAATAATCCTTATGCAAATTATTATAATCCTGGATGGAAAAATCATCCTAATTTTAATTGGAATAATAATACAACTAATCAACCATGGATGAATAATATGACACAACAATTAGGAAATCCATCTAATCAAGGAAATCCTAATTATAAACCTAATTATCCACCTAGATTTAATAATAATAACCCACAATTTAAAGAAAAGAAATTATCGATAGAAGAATTAATAATAAATATGGGTCAACATTTACAAAATCAAGGAAATCAACTACAAATACAAGGAAATCAATTACAAAATCAAGGGACAGCTATCAAAAATATTGAAAATCAACTTGGACATATTGCTACTGCACTTAATAATAGAATACCTGGAACATTTCCTATTAATGTAGAAATAAATCCTAAAGACAATGGAAATGAACAAATTAAAGCGATACAATAACGAAGTGGAAAAGAATTAGAACCGCGAATTCAGAATGAACTTGAAACTCAAAAAGAGGAAGTGGAAATTGAAAAGGAAAAGAATCAACAAGATCCAAACTTAGAAAATCCTTTAATACCTATGAAAATTTCTGTTGAAAAACCTCCACCATCATTTCCTCAACGACTAATTCAACATAAAAAAGACAAACAATTTGCTAAATTCCTTGAAATTTTGAAGAAATTAACGATAAATATTCCTTTCGTAGAAGCTTTAGAACAGATGCCAAACTATGTAAAATTCATGAAAGATATTTTAAATAAAAAAAGAAAATTTACTGATAATGAAATGGTTGCACTTAGTGAAGAGTGTAGTGCTATTATTCAGAAAAAACTTCCTGAAAAATTAAAAGATCCTGGTAGTTTCACTATACCTTGCGCTATTGGAGAAAAATTCTATGGAAAAGCTTTGTGTGACTTAGGAGCAAGCATCAATCTAATGCCTCTATCAATTTTTAAGAGATTAGGATTGGGAGAAATTTCACCTACTTCGGTAACTCTTCGACTAGGCGATCGTTACGTTACATATCCTAAGGGAGTTATTGAAGATGTATTAGTTAAAGTGGATAAATTTATCTTCCCTATAGATTTTATTGTTCTAGATATGGAAGAAGATAAAAAATTCCTATCATTTTAGGAAGACCATTTTTAGTCACTGGAAAAGCTATGATTGATGTTCAGAAAGGAGAATTAACTATGAGAGTAAATGACCAAAAGGTAACTTTTAATATTGCTAAATCGATGAAATATCTCGCGTCTAGAAAAAGATGATGAGTGTTTTCGAATGGAAGTACTTGATCATTTACAAAAAGAACATTTTAAGGAATATTATGAAGAAAAATTAGAAAAAGAAAATACTGAATTAATTGAAAAATCTGAGATAAATGAAGAATTAGATTATATTCAAGAAAAATTTGAATGTTTGGATAACACAGAAAATACTGAAAAAAATATAGTTGCATCGATTATTAAACCTCCTGTACTTGAGTTAAAAATGTTACCTAATCATTTAAAATATGCTTACTTAGGTAATTCTTCAACTCTACCAGTTATTATTTCATCTGAATTAAATGAATCTCAAGAACAAAAACTTTTAGATACATTAAAAAAATATAAGAAAAATTTTTTGTTGGACTTTAGCAGATATTAAAGGAATTAGTCCTTCAATCTGTATGCACAGAATTATTTTAGATAATGAACATAAACCTAAAGCCGATCCACAAAGGAGATTAAACCCGATAATGAAAGAAGTAGTTAAGAAAGAAATTTTAAAATGGTTAGATAATGGTATTATATATCATATTTCTGACAGTGCTTTGGTAAGCCCAATTCACTGTGTACCTAAAAAAGGAGGGGTGACTGTTAAAACTAATGAAAATAATGAACTTATTCCTATAAGACAAGTTACTGGATGGTGAATATGTATTGATTATAGAAAATTAAATACGGCCACTAGAAAAGATCACTTCCCTTTACCATTTCTAGACACGGATGTTAGATAGATTAACTGGGACATAAATATTTTTGTTTCTTAGATGGATATACCAGGTTATCATCAAATACAAATTGCTCCCGAGGATCGAGATAAAACTACATTTACTAGTCCTTATGGAACTTTCGCTTTTCGAAGAATGCCTTTTGGATTATGTAATGCACCTGCAACATTCCAAAGATGTATGATGTCTATATTTAGTAAATTAAATGTTAATGGAATAGAAATATTTATGGATGATTTCTCTGTATTTGGAATAACATTTGACACATGCCTAAATCATCTTGAAAAAGTATTTGAAGTATGTGAGAAAACTAATTTAGTTCTTAATTGGGAGAAATGTTAATTTATGGTTACAGGCGGCATTGTATTAGGGCATAAAATTTCGGAAAAAGGCATGGAAGTAGACCACTGCAAAAATTCAAGTAATAGCTAAATTACCACCTCCAACTACGGTAAAAGGGGTAAGAAGTTTTCTTGGACATGCTGGATTTTACAGGCGTTACATTAAAGATTTTTCAAAAATAAGTAAACTTCTATGCCAACTTCTTGAAAAGGACAAGAAATTTAAATTTACAACTGAATGTCTAAATGATTTTGAATTATTAAAAGATAAATTAATTACAGCACCTATAATAGTTTCGCTTAACTGGGAGAAACCATTTGAGCTTATGTGTGATGCTAGTGATTATGCTTATAGGAGCGATTCTTGGGCGAAGATATGATAAAATTTTCAAAGTTATATACTATGCTAGTAAAACTCTAAATGATGCTGAAATAAATTATA
This sequence comes from Papilionanthe hookeriana x Papilionanthe teres, assembly GCA_022702705.1. Lineage (NCBI taxonomy): Eukaryota > Viridiplantae > Streptophyta > Magnoliopsida > Asparagales > Orchidaceae > Papilionanthe > Papilionanthe hookeriana x Papilionanthe teres. Next base: position 22,613,852 of record CM040436.1, on the reverse strand, counting down.
CAGTTATTGAAAGAGAATTATTAGCAATTGTATATGCTTTTAATAAATTTCGGCATTATATAATAGGAACTAAATGCATTGTGCATACTGATCATTCTGCTATAAAATATTTAATGCAAAAGAAAGATTCTAAACCAAGACTAATCAGATGGATATTATTAATGCACGAATTTGATTTTGAGATAGTTAACAAAAAGGAACCGATAATCAAATTGCTGATCATTTATTAAGATTAGAAAATCAATTATCGATGCGATAATGAAATTTTAGACGGTTTTCTGATGAACAACTTTATAATATTAATGAGTTAAGAAGAATACCTTGGTATCTTGATATAGTAAATTATATTGTAAGTGACATTTTATCACCTATGTTAACTTTGCAACAACGAGAAAAAAATTCATCTTTTTGGGATGAACCATACTAATATAAGCAATGTAAGGATCTAATTATTAGAAGATGTGTACATATGGTAAGACATTATTTAAAAATGTCATGATTTTGATTTTGGAGGACCTTTGGGACAGATAAAGCTGCATACAAAATTCCTACATCCAGTTCTCTTTGGCCTCTCAACAGTGATAATATATAAATATAAAAACCCATTCAAGCGCAAGAAGTAGAAACATATCAGGAAATAAATGCCTAAGATTTTATATTAGAAGTTGAAATTTTTTATGTTAGAATTAATTTCATGGGACCTTTTATTCCTTCATTTGGAAACTCATATATATTAGTAGTTGTTGATTATGTTTCCAAATGGATTGAACGCCTAGCTTTACCTAGGTGTGATGCTAAAAGTGTTTCAAAATTTAATGAAAAATATTTTTACTAGAATTGGAATGCCGAGAGTGATTATCCTTTGACGGAGGAACTCATTTAAGAAACAATGTATTCACAAACTAGTAGAAAAATATAATATTATGCATAAGATATCAGCGCTTATCATCCACAAACTAGTGGATTAGATGAAGTTTCTAATCGAGGTGTATATATTAGAAAAATGTGTAAACCTAAAAGATTAGGCTGGTCTATAAGACTAGATGCGTATGGGCATACGGGACTGCTTATAAAACTCTAATTGGAATGACTCCCTACAAGCTTATATATGGAAAAATTTGCGAAAACTACCCAGGTTGATTTAGAACGCCAAAACGTATTGGGCGATTAAAGAATTTAATTATAATATGAAAGAAGCTGGTGAAAAGAGATTGTTGCATTAAATGAATTGGAAAATTAAGAAACGAATCGAATGATAATGATGGATTTATAAAGAATGAATAGAATTATGACATGATCGGAAGATTAATCGAGAGGAAATTTTGAATCGAGACGAAGTTTTGCTTTATAATACTAGATTGAAATTATTTCTGGGGAGTGAAATCTCGATGGTTAGGACCTTTCACCATAACAAAATATTTTCATATGGATCTATAGAAATTGAAGATCCGAAAATAGGACATAGATTTAAAGTAAACGGACATAGATTAAAACCATATTTGAAGATAAAAAGACCAAATTTTAAAGAAGTTTTAATGCTTAGTCAACGAACACTACTAAATTAGGTCGGGCTGGCGACGTTAAACCCAAGCGCTTTATGGGAGGCAACCCCCGCCTTAATTAACTTATTTTAAATATCTACAAATTAGTTAGTCTATATTATTAAAACAAAATCTTACTACTCAAATTTTTTATTAGAATCATCACAAAAATTGAACCTATATGATGAGATCGAGGAAAATATTCGGACCGGGCGAAAATGGGCGATTTTTATGAATCCGCCGACAACGAGCCCGAGCCCGGCGACGGCGAGATCGTGCGCCATGACTTGAATCGGTTTATAACTAAGTCGCCGACGGTGTTGGGAACTTCCCGCGCAGAGACGGTGAGCGGTTGAAAATTTGGTTTCTTAAAGATTTTGTGCGGTTGCGGACGGATGCATGCCATTCCTTCGTAAGAAATTATCCCGAATCCGATTTTACACCATTTCTTCCTTAGGAACAACTAGAGACCAATCCTTTCCATCCAAAATGGCTACCAAATTCTTAGAAACCACAAAAGCTGAAGTTTTCGATCGAAAGAAAATTTGTCGGTTCGGAGGCGCGGTGAATCTTGACGAACGATAGAAGAAAAGACTTATTAAAGAAAAGTTTGTGACGAGAGGGAGTAGAGAATTCTACTACAAAAAATCGAAGAAATGATGATCGCACGGCGGCATTGGGAGGTATTACGGTATACGACAATCGTTATAGTAATACCCGGTAGTTAAAGAGTTTTACTCTAATTTATATGCGATCAACAATGGAAATGTGTACGTCGAGAGGAAGATGGGTAACATTTACTCCTTGAGGAGTAAATGAATTGTTTTCTATAGAGAATACCTCACATTTGTCATTATTCCAACTTTGTGCCTTCAAGATACAATATGGACAGAAATCTATAGAATATAAGATGAGCGGATGATTGGGAGTTACGCGAGAAGACGGGTATATCAGGTTTTTAACATCATGCCAACCTGTCTCGAAGCGTTAGCGTTTCTTTATCTCGTCAATTATTACCTACTATGAGTGTAAATAAAGTTTCAAAGGAGGAAATGCGTGTTTTAAACTCTTGTATTCAAATTGGACAACTTCTTGATGTTGGATCAATAATGGTAAAGTACGCGTTGGGATTAATTGTGCATGGGTCGGTTCATGGACTTGGACACCCATCTACTATATTTGCTTTATACGATCGAGTACCAAATTTCTTATGAGGCTTGGGAAAAGTACTTTACCATGGAAACCACTTGGATCCACACGATATGTTTCCCACTTTGGATAACAATGATGAGATTACCATTATTTGAAATAGAGCATCACGGAGAACAATCCTTTAGCGGTAACTGCGATAAGATAATTTCATTACGAAGAAGATTAAAGTTGGAAAAGAATTGAAAAATGTGATGAATTCCATTGACAATATCTACGTATGTTTGATCATATTGATTGGAGAATGAAGGAGCATGATCATGCGGACATCTTGGAGGCCGAGTTTTATTCATCTACTAAAACGAAAGGATGGATTAATGAGGAAGTCTACTATGCAGGGTACACTTTCGAGGGCCTTTCTACAATTTATTTTACTGCGTCGCATCGGAAATATCGAGAAGATGTTAGTTCGGACAACGAAGAGTATGCAAATATTTCTTTGTTTATGTTATGTTTGTATATATATATATATGTATTTGATTTGGAGTTAGATTTTATTATGAGTCGAACTTTGATTTGATCATCTCGAGATTTGATGAGATTTTATGTAAATTGTTATGACTCAGCATTTAGAGTGTTGTGGGGTGGATTGCGATGATGAGTTTTATGGATTTGAACATTTAAGTTAAGTATATGTTAAGTTGTTAGTGTGAAAATTGTAAGTCTCATGAATTTCATTTATAAAGTTATATTGTTTGTGTTGTGTGACTTTTTGTGAGTATAAGTATCTAATCTTCGTATTATTATTAAATTAAGTGATCGGAAGATTGATTAAGGGCAATTAGAGGTTGAAAATGATTGACGAATTTCAAAAATTTAAAAATTTTGGGATCCGTGAAAAGCGGATTTTCCGAAACTTTTACCTTATGAGGAAATTAATTAGCTCGCCGACGGCGAAAAATCTCGGCGGCAGTGAGATCATTATTGAAAAGACCTATATTTGACCGGTCAACCGACACTATTCATCATCCCTTTCCTCAAATTTTTAGAAAAAACTGAGCTTAAGGCTTGAGAGATCTTGGATTTGAGGCAATTTCAACACTTTTTGACACGGTTCATCTTCCCTTGGTAAGAGCTTCACTCCTATGCAAAAAGTTTTGATTTTTCACCATAGTTTCTTCTAAATTTGGAGAATTTTTGAAAAATTCGAAATGTGGAGAAAATACTTGGAAGAATTTCATAAAAATTGATTTAAATGTGGATTTTAGATGTTGTAGGGAAACCTTCTTAGTAATATTTTGGAGTTTAGTTAAAATTTTTGCAAATTTCACGAGATCGAGAAATGGCTCCGATAAAAGCGACGAGATAGATTATGTGGCTTGATTCATTAATGCGAAAGCAAACTCGATATTTTGAAACATACGACGAAAAATGCATTCGAAGATCGAGTTTTCAAAAATCCGGGGAGGGAGAAGTTGAGCGAATCATTAAGGAGCGAGGATGGGAAAATTCGTTTAGTGACCAACGAAGCGGTATGCAGTAGTAAAGGAATTTTATGCAAATTCCTTACAGTGAAAGATGCACGGTTAAGGTTAGAGAGGATTTTTGTAGATTTCAACGGCTTGCTAGAATAAACGCTTATTATGAAGTACGAGAAACCTACACCGGCAGTATGAAACTTTTGGAACATGGAAGGACCCTTTGGAAGAGGTGATCGACTTTCTCATTTGATGGGAAATGAGTTTCGAAGATAAAGCAGCGAGCAGGTAAACTTCCTCTTTCTATGCTAAATGCAACATCTAAAGCACGGCATTATTTATTTGTTCTACTTTGTTACCTACCACCATGGTAAGGGTAACGAGAATGGGCAGTTACGAATTCTGTATTCGGAACGAGAAGAGTATTAATGTGGGAAATGTTATTTATAAAAACATATTAGCATTTCTTCAGAAATAAGTGGAGGAGGACTGAGACATCTGGTCTTGCTCATCTTTTATGGCGAATTATGCAGGGTAGAGGCAAGAGATGATGAGGAATGGATTGAACATATGAAACCCCTTACTCGAGCTAATATAAAAAGAAATATGAATCCCGCGAAGGATGGAGATGCGGGATAAGGGATTATGTACCTTCTTGAGTAGAGATATACCCTGCACTAGTTATGATCCACCTAGGTACACCACTCCTACCCATGAAGATCTGATGAATGAATTAACCACGAGTAGAAAGAGTTTTGAGTTATTTGGAGAAAATATGGAAAGAAGATTTGAGCATATAGACGGATCGGAGGCTTGGAAAGAAGACACGATTATGATAGCGAATATCTCTAGCGACATTCGAGTACGAAATTGCATACTATGAAGGCTGAACGTCGATATGGGAGTGGTGATTTAGATGTTGTCTTTCTGAGTGCCCAGATTATTCACGGAGTACCAACCCTGCTCGGCCTTCTCGGCTTTGGAGATCGGGGAGATGACATAGCTTGGGATTTTGATGCGAGGAAAGATTAAGTCTTTGTTTAGTTTGTTTGGTTTGTTTTAGATTTGTTGATATTTTGGGATCTTTTTATTATTTTGGATGTGATTATTTTGTACTTTTTAGAGACTATGGATGTTGGTATGTTTGCTTATGTTATGATGTTGAATTTTTGTGTGTTAAATTGGTTTGCAAATTTATATATATATATATATAGGATGTTAGTTTAAGTTTTATAAGTTATGAATTTTAATATTGTTTAGATTATTTTAATATGTTTTAAAATAGATTAGTTAATTGTATGTGTTGTAATAGATTAAGGTTTCAATTGTTATGTTTGATACTTATTTTAAAATTTTATCCATACTTTCTTTTAAATATTATATGTGGAAAGAATACTAACGGTATATAGGTTACGTAAGTAATGAAAAAGCACGCAAAAATTTCAAAGAAAAGAAATACCTAAGCCAAAGGTATGATGAATTTTATTATAAACTTTCCCTTTTTCACTATGTAGTATAGATAGAAAAATTTAAGTTTGGGAAAGGTAAAAATACAAATTTAATTATTAAAATTGTTCTTAATTTATTTTAAAAATTATTATTAAATGATTTTCTATAGTAGTTTTCAATTGATAAACATGAGTTACTTTATTTAATTATTATATAAAGTTAAAGAAAATATTTCTAGTAATTCAATTAATTAATGGAATAAGATATTTGGTTAAAAGAAATAAGAATATAGTAAATGTTATTTAAAGTAAGAGAGCTATGTTTTAAAATTTAAAATTCTTAAGTATTTAAGTGAAAAAGAAAGGATAGAAACTCAATGAAGTAAAGGCTATGAAATATATATAAGCAAAGAAATATTTTAAGTTTAAATTTAGGGAGGTAGAATTGAAGTTCAAAATTATTAACGAGTGGTCTAAGTCAGGTAATCCTCACTTGAAAAAGAGAAAGAAAAAAAAGTTGAAAATCGATCAAAAGAAAAAAGAAAAGAAATGAAAAGAAAAATATAAGTGAGGAGAAGCTTGAGGAGATGCCTTATCAAAAATTGGCTTTAATGGATTCAACCTAAAGGGTAAAACTTAATATATTTCTAAACTTATATTTATGGATTAGTATTTACTAAATAGTGTTTTCTTGAGCTTGCGTAAATACAAATATCATAAGAAATTCTTATTTAAATATAGTCATTCCTAAAATAAATAGAAAGCTAGAAATCTTAGACTTGATAACTAAATAATCTTATATCTATAAAATTAAATTTAAATACTCTGAAATATTTATATTTAACCTTAATGTTATTTAAATTTAATTCATATTATCGAGTTGAAAAAATTCTATTATAAAATCATTATTTTATTAGTATTAAAATTACTTGAGGACGAAGTAATAATTAAGTTTGGGGGATTTTGATCACAGAAAAATACATTAAGAAATTCATATCTATTTTTGATGAAATTGCACTTTAAAGAAAGGTATTTTCTTTATTTTATTGCGAATGAAGATTTATAAGTGATGGAAGCAAAAAGCATGAAATGGAGCGAATTGGATCAAAAAGGAGGGAAATTCATGCAAATTGAACTAAGTGTCGCCGACGCGGGCGGGCGGTAGCCAAGCGAGATGCCGTGAGAGAATTCAGAAGGAATTATAACTGCCTCGACGACGCCCGAGCCCGAGCCGGCCAAACCGGCGAGATCGCGCGGTTTGAAGACCTTCTCGGCCATGACGGCGAGGTGCGTTTTCCGCCAGAGCGGCGAACGGTTCAAAATACAAATACTTTAAACTTGGACACTTTTTGAAGAGGTGTTTTAACGCATGGACCTTTGCTTACATGTAAATGGCGTAGAGATTACGGTATCTAGGTGTGTATTTTAGAGAGTCGGGGTATTTTAGCAGGTACGTTGTTAGTCATTAGTGAGTTTTCTTTAGTTTATTTGAGTGCTATTTGGGATTTCTTTGCACTAGAAGGAAAATTCAAAGGAACTTCAAGTCTACTTGAGGAGGAAATTAAGATAAGTATCTTTGTTTATTGTTGTTAACTTTAAAACAAATTCATGCTTTGTTTATTCATGCATTACGAGTAGTTTTCTTAGTCTTTCCTCCTTGTTTATGAAAATTATGCGGATTGATGAAATTAAATAGAAGTCTTTAATATATTAAAATAAATTGTGATAATTTTTTACTTAAAACTTAATTTACTTTCAATGCGATTGAGTTGTTAAAATATGTTGAATTATGATATTTATAGTAAAAAGTACATCAATATTGAAGTCGAAAGCCTTGGAAAGGCGGGTGCAAATAGATAGGGAAATATTAATTATCGGACGTAGAATTGGACATTTTAGTGTGACAGAACTAAAATATTCAATTCGGTCTAATGATTTAGTCGAAGTGTAGATGTTAGCCCTCGGGTGGGGGAACGTGGGAGCTACGAAGTGGCGATTAGTATCCTCCCGGCTGGCAGCAGTTAAGTAATCAAACATAGGATTAGTCGATGTTCTTTGGACCAAAGGGTAAAGAATAGGAATGCTCTGTTGTCACAACACAATTTAAGAATTCTATTTAAATTCATCATTCACTTAATTTTCTAAAAACAAGGAGATGGATACTTTTTCGAATTATTTAAATCAACTTATTTCAAGCATTAGTTTACTTTAGTTCGCTATGATTACTTTTAATTTTCGTTTACTATATTAGTAAGTAATTCCTTTAAATTTAGTGATAACTCGTCTGTTAAAAACTTCCACGTAGAGTCGATAACGAGGACTCAGCTGAGGCACTTGTGTTACTTCGGTGATATGCTTGCGTAGAATCCACATTATACATTAAATCATATATCTATATTTAAAGCGAGATCGAGTTTTTGGTGTCGTTCTTGTAAACATAAATTGCAAACTTATTAAAAGTGGGTCAATTGGGAATTCCTCGGATGATGTAACCACGTGTTGCTAACGAGATTTCCCGGTCTAAATGAAAGTGTGGAACTCATTCAATTGAGTTTGTAAGACTCATTTTGAATTTAAGTGAATCCGATGAAAATAGTGGTACCGCGATGATGGAACCATGGGATCTTAATCGGTTGTTTAATCAACTTTGAATTTGTTTTAATTAAAACATTAAGCCATCTCGATTTTAAACTTCTCTAAACCAAAACACTTCTCTCATCTCTTGATTTCCACCTTCTAAAACCAAGCTACGCAACAAAAGAGCTTGGAACACGGTGACAACATAATATGCCCATCAACAAAACTTGTGACTACTTGAGCAAAACCTTTCTTAAAATTAAATAACAAAGTCATAGGATTTCGAGGTAGTTTGCTTAGTGCAAACATAAATCCTCGACTTTTCGTTAGGCATTTATATTATGTATTATGCAAATTAAGCCCTAACGGAGTCTGAGACTCCGAGGTAGTCTCTTGGTACGACATAAACCTACGCATCTTCGAGGCTATTTGTATGATTATGTCATACTAATATAAGCTACAATTAACTAAAATTGGCCGGGATTGAAACATTAAATATAAACTCTCAATTGAAGCGAACAATAGGATAGTCGGAAAGTCACGAAGTTCTAGCCGGGTACGCCGGCATCCTACTTCTCTTCCTTTGGACTCTCGAAATAAATTGTTCCAAATTTGAGCTAATGCCTTTTGAAATTTAAAAAAATCAATTTGTTTGAAACCACAAACTTTGAAAGTCTTGAGAGCAAAACCCTTGATCATTATCGAGTTTTCTTAAGTGATTCCGATCATTTAAGACATAATTAACTATAGGGCTTGCCCTTATAAGGAACTTTATGAACCCGGAGAGTAATATAAGCCATGCTTAATGCCTTTATATTAAGCGGCTTTTACGCTTATAAAGTGGTTCGCAGAGACCAAACGGATGTCACAAATCTTCTAGTTTATTTAATCGACCCCATCATCGGCGAGTGTGTCTATTCTTTGGGATAAATACACGGTTTTGTGATGCGGCCTTTCCGTTTATATAAGCTTATTCGGGATGTGAGATTAGTTTGATTTCATATCTTAAAATTTTTAAACTTAAAATTATTTTCAAAATCAAATGCTACTTTCTAAATTATATATATTTATTTAAATTAAATTTAAAATCTAAAAAAAATACGGCAATTTTACGGCGACTTCCGTAAGGATTAGTTTCTCTCTCATTTTGGTCGGATGGTTTGGCTTTCATAAATCGGTAGTGAGTCCATGTCCTCTATGGACCAAACTACCATTCTTTCAGTTGGCATACCACATTCATTTCTTTCTTGAATGGGTATAATCTGGCTCTTTTTAGATTTTGGAGCCAGCTGTTTAAACATCACGAGCGGAGAGAGATTCCGAATCACTCAGCACTCCCAAGGCGGGGGTGGAGCCCCAATAGGTGTGTTAGAATAGGAGTGATCTATTGATGTGATTTCAATGTGAATTCAACTCCTCTAAATCTCGGACCGGGTACGATTCTTCATTCCTCGTTGGTTTTAACTTACAACACTAACGGGTGAGCTCAAATTTCACTCTAATAACCTTTGAATAAACCTTAAATAAAATAAAATTTTGCCAAAATTTTGAAACCAAAATAAAACTTCTCAAGACACGACAAATATACAATAATAATAAAAAAGAAACACAAAAAAATTCACATGCTTAAAGGATGCCGGCGCAAAGCAAGTTAACTTGTGTACTTTCGTTGGCCTCAAAGCAAGGGACGTCATTGACTTCCCGGAAATTTTTCAAATGACGGGAGACAATGTCTTCACCCAAGCTGGTCTTTTCTTTCTCCTCTAGAGTGGAGTTTGTCATGTTAAGGAGGAGCGACACGGCAGTCATCAAATTCCAGACAAAGTTGACGGTGTTAAAACTAATTTCGGGAATTTGTACGGTGAAATGATGAAACCGAAATGAGAAAATACGTTGAGCCTATTGTAGAGTTCAACATGAAGTTTGTTGAAGAGCTCCCTATGCCAAAGAAGGTATGGATTGAAAAGACTCTTCTATTGTTGTGAAGTATGTCACTAGAAGCAGGACTTCTGCGAGTGATGCGGTGCTCGTTTATATAAACTATTCGGGATGTGAGATTAATTTGATTTCATATCTTAAAATTTTTAAACTTAAAATTATTTTCAAAATCAAATGCTACTTTCTAAACTATATATATATTTACTTAAATTAAATTTAAAATCAAAAAAAAATAAGGCGACAATTTGGCGACCCCGTTGAGATTTAGTTCCTCTCTCATTTTGGTCGAATGGTTTGGCTTTCATAAATGACTAGTGAGCCCATGTCCCTTGTGGACCAAACTACCATTCTTTCCGTTGGCATACCACATTCATTTCTTTCTTGAATGGGTATAGTCGGCTCTTTTTAGATGCAGGAGCCAACTTGTTTAAGCATCCCTAAACGAGAGGGTCCCGAGAATGCGCCCCTCCCAAAGATGCGAAGTGGAACCCCCAATAGGTGTGTTAGAATAGGAGTGATCTATTGATGTGATTTCAATGTGGTCAACCTCCTCTAAATCTCGGGCCAAGGTCGATTCTTCATTCCTCATTGGGTTTGACTTGCGCTAACGAGGCCAAACTCAAATTTCACTCTAACAACCTTCCAATAAACCATAAATAAAATAAAATTTTGCCAAAATTTCAAACCAAAATAAAACTTCTCAAGACACGGCAAGTATAAAATAATAATAATAAAAAGAAACACAAAAAAATTCACATGCTTAAAGGATGCCCGATTGCAAAACGAAGTTAACTTGAGTACTTTCGTTGAAGTTGCGAAACGAGGACGTCATTGACTTCTAGAAATTCTTCAAATGACGGAGACGATGCCATCACCTGGCTTGGTCTTTCTTTCTCCTACGGGAGTGGAGTTTGTCGTCAATAAGGAGGAAGCTGCCCCGGCTTTGGCAGGTCATCGAGTTTGGACGAGGATTCGATAGGTTGAAACTAAGTTCGGGGAGATTTGTATGTTGAAATGATGAAACCTAAAATGAGAAAGTCCATAAGGCACATTATAGAGTTGACTTGAAGATTGTTGAAGAGCTCCTCTTTCACAAGAAGGAGTGGATTGAAAAAACTCTTCTATTGTTGTGAAGTATGTCACTAGAAGCCTTTGGATTTCTGCGAGAATTTGCTTTGACTTCTATGATTAGAGCCACCGTCACCTCGCCCAACTGTTTTGTTAGACAAAGGAAAAGAAATTTTACATAAGGAAGAGTCGATCGCGCTTCAACCCTACCTATTTCCGGACTCGAAATTGGGTCAAATTCAAAGACCGGACAACTAATGAAAACGCGAAATGGAAGCATAAACGGAAAAGTCTAAAAGTAGACCGAGCGGGGCACGATGCCCACTTTGCCGTTGTGCAACAGTAGATGTCCGTGACCATCTTGGCCGAAACCACAGTCGACACGCGAGTCTAAAGTAACTTTTGAGTAAGGGAATACTCCTTTAAGAATGAAGCGATTGGTAAGATGTTCGTAGTCGATCGAAGGACGGAGTCCGAGTTGCGAGCAGAAACTAGAGGATGTGGACATGAAAGATCACCCGGATGTATTGCCCTTATCATCGGATGATCGGACACAAGATAAAAGACTACTTCACTTTCAAGAAGTAAGCTCGAGAACAAACTTTGGTGAACATAGAAATCCCGAAGGAATATTTCAAAACTGAAAAAGGTTCTGTGAATATGATTTTGGATGTTTAAAACATGGCTTATACAATAACACCGTGCTCGAGAGGATAAGTGATGTTCCTCAAAAGTCCGGGATTGACCTAAAAAATTCTCGAAGGAAATTCGATTGAGTCCGCCATAGAAGCTCCGAGTTGACATTGCACAACTATTTGAAGACCGGAAAGAAGATGCTTCGAAAAGTAAATTACGGCTACCCAGTTACATGGAAGGTGTTTTGCAAAATCCAACGTCATCGAGATGGAGGCCACACCATCCTCGTGCGACGCTCCTTTGCATGCAGAAGAACACCACGGATGATTTTCGAATGGCCATTCAACGAGTGAGATGAGCGCGAGATAGGTCAAATGAAGAAACAAGCTTGGAGGAAATAAAGATCATCATGGCTACAAATCAAGGTAGTCACGGTCGTTACCAATAACAACTTTGGAGGCAAACCAACCGAGAAATTGTTCATGTTACGGACGAAAGAAAAGAATTCACCTCCGACAAACAACCAAAGAAGGATCTAGTTCGGGGACCAATGCGGAGAGTGACATTAGCGGATGGTAGAACAACGAATTGAAAGAAGCCTTTGGTCAATCGGAAATAGAGGAATCGAGTTTCAAAGGGTAGACCTTGCCCGGAGAAGAGTTTGATGCCGTTCGGTACCCAGAGGTTTTGTATCCTTAGTTGTTCAAAACTTTAATGAGCCAGGAAATCCCCGACGGCATGTTACACACTTAGGAGCAGGTCTTTACAACGGGGAAATTGTGGCTTACTTTTGTTACGCGATTTGTGAATGGCCTCATGGAGGCGCATTTAATTGGTATGCGAGTTGCCAAATGGTTCGCTAAGGATATTTACATAAATGGAAAATCTTTTTGTCAAACGGTTCTTTGAGCTCAGCACCACATTACGTCGGTGATCTTGTGGTAGAGAAACGAAGCCGGATAAAACAACAGTGGAGCTCATCTGCGTTGGAGAAATCTCGGCATGAGATGCAAGCCGCGATTGCAAGAGCGACACGCGATTGAAATTCTTCTAAAAGAGCATTCACGGTCCGGTTGGCCTCTTGATCAAGGGATTCACAAAATCAAGACATTCAAGAAGTTACTTAATAAAGGCGGAAGACTTCGAAGAAAGGCTAAATAACTTGGTTTTCTTGGAAAGCCAACAAGCTGAAACCAACGAAGATATTCGAAGGAATGCGAAGCCGGTTTTGTGGTTAACGACGACAATTGCAAGTACGGGCGGGAACAACATCGGTGGACCTTCCAACGTCAGTGAACGCTCGGCAATCTTTTCGTAAAGACTTTATCGTACGAATGAAAGACGAAGTTCAACAATGGTTGCTCAAATAAACAAGGTGTACTATTTTAAGACGAAGCAACAAGAAAGATGTTCCGCAACCTAATCAAGAACCACGAAGTCCGGTTACACGAGCCAAAAAGTAGTTAAATCAACAAGAAAGGACATCTAAGATATTGTTCGTACCGAGGGTTCGTTGGACACACCATAGAAGAGTGTTGTAATTTCAAAAAGCTGGCTCAAGAGAATTTCAAGAATGGGAACGTAATAATCCTGGAAGAATATTTGAAAAGAACCTAAAGGTTCTATCAATATGATTCCGGTCGATTTGTTTGTTCGAACGACTCCTACGTAATTGGCAACAAAGAAGACACTTCTTGACTACCATTGTACTACATCTAGATATAACGGGAAATTTGTCGGATTGATGTTGATCTGTCACATCCCTCCCACTGCTATGAATGAAAATGAACGGAAAAAGTATTTTTGTTGGTACATTCGATATTTGGAAGCTGAAGTTGGATATTTTGATAAGACCGTAACTTCAGAAAGAATGAAATTTATGCCACCAATATATGGGTCCTTGGCAAGAATTAGTGAGTCATAAGTAAATTTTGAAATGAAGCGATTATCTTAGAAATATGAGTAATTGATCGGGATATCAAAGGATCTTTTAATTTTCTTAACCATGTGTTTGGAGTCTGAGACTTTTGGATGAGTTATAATATCTCAGGATTCATGTTAAACCATTTCAAATTTATTAATTAGAGTTTCGACATTCAAAATCTTTAATAGAAATATGTCTTACCCGAGATACGGTAATTCTCGAGAGGAAAACAAAACGAGGCAAAAAAAAAAAAAAAAAAAAAAGAAGGAAAAATTTTTCTCTGTGAAAGATACAAGCTGAGTGAAGGCTTGAGAGTGAAGCGCAAAGGAAATAAAAAATTGAGGGTAATAAAATCTGAAGCATTCCAAAATGTACACAACATGTGTTCCACTAGATATAGTAATCCTCGATAGAAAGAAAAAAAAAGAAAAAAAAGAGAAAAGCTCGAGAAAAAGGAAAGGGACAAAAAAGGATCACACGAGAAGAAGCTTGAAACGAGCATATAATCAAAAATTAGTGTCTTAATCATCACTCGATAATAAAACTTGAAAGACTACCTTAAGAAGTTTCCTCTTATGTTATGCTTTGAAAAGTTTTAAATGATTTCAGTTTTTGGTCGGTGATTAATTGGCTCGGAAATATCTTTAGACGGTGAAAAACATTTCGATCACATGAGCGAAATTTGGAAATTTTCTTGACCATAAATAAAGAATTGAAGTAAAAGGGGCCCGGTTATTAACAATTAATAGAAATTCGAACCTGAAGTCATGTCTTCGATTGCCAATAAATACTTATCCAATGTTAGATCAAGAGCATCAATTTTACCTATGAGATACAACTCTAACATCAATTCGAAGGGCATCGGGGCAACTTCACAAGAACGACCTAGACAATCCTCCTAAATCATGATTGAAGTGGCAAGGCGGCCACAAATGAAGCTACGAAGTTCATGTCCGTTTAGATGTAGTGTACGCAGAAATAACACATCTTCGTAGGTACTTGAAAGGATATAATTCCAATAGTACCGAAGACTAGGTCATTTTCTACAAATGTCTTCGGTCGAGAGGACGATACCTCGGGGAGAACTACGCATCGTGATGTTTCAAAAACAAACTCGTTCTACGAAGCACGGATGTCGCACTTGCTTATGACCGGGTCCAAATCCAAACTAAAAAAGAAATAAAAATAAAAAATGAAAAATCATGAAACATAAATGAATAAAATAAAACTTCACAAGAAAAAAACCAACAATAGGTTCTAACAAATGACGATAAATAAATAAAAAAAAATGAAAACTTAAAAAAAAATCAAATAAGATAACGAAACAAACTTTAAATCAAAACGAAACTATAAATCAAAATGAAATCCGAAATCAAATTGAAATCTAAAATTAAAACGAACTCGAATCATCGAAAAAGAATCTCAATATTAAAAATAAACCTCAAATCTGAATCTCCAAAATACAATACTTTCAAACCTGATCTGATTTGAATCTCGAAATCGAAATCCCGATCAAATTCAAATTCAAAAGCTTTACAAATCTAAAATCCAATCCCTTGATTCTCTCCCTTGTACGAGATAGGAGTAGTCGATTCTATTGACACGGAGCCACGAGGTTTTCGATTTGGTTTTGATGGTGAGGAATCGTATCAATCCAAACCGGTAACTTTTAATCAACTCTTTTAAATGGGATATGTTGCATCCTCATTTCCTCCTAATCCATTTCTTTCCGCCCAAAAAGCTTTTTACAACTTTCATGAAATTCTCGAAAACACCAAAATTCTATACATTTCAAATCGACACTACAAATCTTTGAAATCAATAGCGTAATCAAAAATCAAATTTTAGAGTTGAGGATTTTACATCCTGAATACCACAATGCTTTAGGATTTTCCCCCAATAACGATGGTTCGAAATCAAAATCGAATTTTTAGAGGTTGAGGATTTTACATCCGATACGCGCATTCTTAGGTTCTATCCCGATCGCAATGGTTCAAATCAAAATCAAATTTTAGAGGTTGAGAATTTTATCTTCGATATCGCATTGCTTTAGGTTCTTTCCCTATCGCAATGGTTCAAATCAAAAATCAAATTCTAGAGGTTGAGGATCCCAACATCCGAAACCGCATTGCTAGGATTCCTTCTTATCGCAATGGTTCAAATGCAAAATTATAAATTTTATAGGTTGAGGATCCCAGCATCTGATATCGCATTGCTTTCAATAGCTCTTTGTTAAATTCTAGAGGTTGAGGATCACAAGATGCGAGACCGCATTGCTTTAAGATCATTTCATCACAATGGTTAAAATTGATTATCATTGTAGAACATCGAGTTCTGAGGCTAGAGCTGAACTTCCAATTCTCATTTCAAATTCAAAGTGGAGCCTAGATTTCATTCTCTTCTTGAGGATAGAACCTAAATTCTGATTCTCTTTCAAATTTTCGAGCTAGAGCCTAACTTCAGGCTCTCTTCTTGAGTCTAGAGCCTAAATTCTAGTTCTCTTTCAAATCCCGAGGTTGGAACCTAGGCTCCAATTCTCATTTCAAAATCCAGAATTTCCACGAGATCAATCTTGAAATTAATCACGAATCCAACTTCAATCAAAATCAAAACTCTGATCAAATCAAAATTAAAACTCAAACTTAAAACTTGAAATAAAAAAAATGAAACGAATCTAAAAATCCAATCTATTAAAATCTTGTAGTTTTGAAATTCACCTCCTTTTCCAATGTTGCCAAAGAGCAATGACAAGAATTTTTGATGATCTCATCCACGATCAAGTCGAGTGCTACGTGGACGATGTCGTCATCGAAAGCAAAGTAAAGGAAAACCACTCGTATGATTTGAGAATTGTTTTCGAACGATTAAGACAATTTAACCTTAAGATGAATCCCTTAAAATGCGCCTTCGGCGTCACCTCCGGGAAATTCTTAGGATTCGTTGTCCGACATCGTGGAATTGAAATCGACCGGAGAAGATTAAAGCCATCTTAGAAATGCCGCCTCCCAAGACCTTAAAACAACTACGATCTTTTCGAGGAAGGCTGGCATATCTTCGACGCTTTATCTCAGACACTGTCGGGGTAGGTGTCGGCCTTTCTCGGCACTAGTTAAAAAGGACGCCAAATTTATTTGGGAAGAGAAATGCCGAGAAGGCCTTCGAAGACATTAAACAATATTTAATGACACCTCCTGTCTTAGCGGCCCCAGGTCTCGGGTAGGCCGTGATACTTTACACCGCGGCTCTAGACGACTCCTCGGAGCCTGTTGGCAGGGTCGATGATGAGGGTAAAGAAAATGCTCTTTACTACTTAAGCCGTCGTTTACTTCCGACGGAGGTAAGGTATCCCGCAATTGAAAAGCATTGTTTGGCCACGATCTTCGCCGCTCGAAAGCTCGGGCACTACATGCTTTCTCATAAGGTCGACTTGATTTCGAAGTTTAATCCATTGCTGATACTTGATGACTCGTCCGACACTTTCGGCGGACTTGCCGGATGGTCGATGATATTATTGCAATTCGATATAACTTTCGTGCCTCTGCGTGCGTAGTAAAGGGACAAGTCTTAGCGGACTTCCTCGCGGCACACCCTTTGCGGCCGAATCTCCTCTCGATGACGATCGCAGGATGAACAAATAATGAGCCTAGAAGACCACGATGATCGACGTTGGGAATTGTATTTCGACGGAGCATCTTCGGCACACAAAGACGAAGAATCGCAAGTGATAGTGCCGGTAAGGCGGGAATCGGGCTAATCTTTATAACACGGAGCGGGGGATGTTAAGATACTCCTACCACTTGACGAGACCGTGTACGAACAACGAAGCGGAATACGAAGCCCTCATAACGGGATTGGAATTAACCATTCGAATGGGGATAACGGACATCAACATCTACGGGGATTCACGGTTAATCATTCAACGGATCGCCGGACAATACGGGATTTTTAAACGAAGACTCGAACAATACTTCCGGTATGCCGTACAGTTTGTTGGAACGGATTCCCGAATGTGACGATCTACAAAATTCCTAGAAAAGAGAATGCTTTAGCGGATGCTTTAGCCCGTCTCGCAAAAGAATTTGCCCGTTTGCAAGATGAATCGGTGGAAGTGTCGGTTCACGGACGTCGGGTCCTATCACGGCTCGACATAGACACGATACACGAATCGAAGAAGAAAAAGAATCGGTTGCGGCGGTGACGGAAAACACGAGAAGATTGGCGACGGCCATTGATGAACTACCTACGAACGGGAAAGCTACCGGACGATAGGTCGGCTGGCCATCGGATCGAAAAGAACTACGTCCTACGCATTAATAAACAACACATTGTACGGAAGGTCTTTTGATCGAATGTGGCTAAGGTGCTAAGCGGGTCGAGGCCGTGAAATTGTTAAAGAGGTGCATTCGGGACTACGTAGGCGCTCACCGATCGGGTCCGAAAATGAAGATGAAAATTAAAAGACTAGGGTACTACTGGCCCTCGATGATGGCCAAGCGCATGAAAATCGCCGAAGGCGTCACCGATGCCGAGTGCACGGAGTGGTTCTGCACCGACCTCCGAATGTGCTACACCCAGACAATTGCGTCGTGGCCGTTTGAATGTTGGGGCACGGATATAGTGGGTCCGATAGAACCACCATCTTCGAAAGGACATCGCTTCATTCTTGCGGCTACGGATTACTTTTCCGAGTGGGCGGAAGCGGTTCCGCTTAGAGAAGTGAAAGCACACCACGTCTTGCGGTTTTCGAGAACCAAGTTGTCTGCCGTTTCGGAGTGCCGCGCGGGATCATCTCGGATAATGGGTCGGCATTCGAAGCACACAAATCAACAATTTTGTCGGGAGACACGGAATCGGCTGGCGATACTCGACAATTTACTACCCGAAGCAAACGGTCTCGGCGAGGCTTTTAATAAAACTCTCGTTCGAATCTTAAAGAAAACCTTGGACGATAATAAGAGAAATTGGCACGAGAAATTGTTAGAAGCCTTATGGGCCTACAGGACAACCTTCGAACTCCTACTCGAAGCTACACCTTACGCTGCTGGTGTATGGGTCCGAGGCGAGTGTTACCTTTAGAGGTTCGACTTCCTTCACTCGGAATTGCGATTGCAAACAAGATCACGACGAAGAAAACGCCGGACTACGACTCGAAGAATTAGAAAGCTTGGAAGGAAAAGACTTGCGGCGCAACAGAATTTAGAACTATACCGAGCTAAGATGGTTCGAGCCCGTGACAAGCGAGTCGCCCGAGAACCTTGAAAGTTGGTGACTTAGTTCTCGTTCTTGAGAGACCTATTCTTGCACACCGCGAGATAGGAGGAAAATTTGAACCCACTTGGGAAGGACCGTTTGTGGTTGAAGCGGTATACTCGGGAGGTTCCTACCGGCTAGTGAATTGCCGGGGAGAACGACATATGCTTCCGATCAACGGACGATACTTGAAAAAATATTACGTGACATGATGTTTCGAAGGAATGAATTCTTCATCCCTAAGAAACACGGGTGAAGTAATTACTTGTGATTGGGTCCGAACCCAAAAATAATAAAATGTGCTTAAGATAAATAAAATCATGATAATTAAGTTTTCCTTGTTTCCTTTTTCGAATCAAGATCTCTTTCCGGATCTTATCCTACTTCATTCTGTTAAATTTCAAAATATAAGAATAATAAAAAATGTATCTTTAATAAACATTTTCTTAATGTTCTTGTTCTTAGTACGACCCACGATCCTTTTCCTTGTCTTTTCGCGGGGAAATGTCGAACGGGCGGTTGGTTTTGAACTTTAAGAATGGCGTAAGCCTTGCACTCGATGAAAAGAGGGTGAAAGATGGAGCGATAATCGAGATTGACTCGGATTTCGCACCGGCGGGCCTACGATGCGAGGAAAGTGAGCGGGTCCCGGTTAGCGAGAAGAACTACCGGGCGAGACGGTGATGAAAGTGGGTGGCCCAAGCCACCGATCCAACAACAGAAAAGAAAAGCAAACACGAAGAAGACGAAAATGAAGTCGCGTAGTCACTACGGCGGAGGGCGAGGCTTGTCGGCGCCGCGCCGCGGAGATGCGAGAAGTTCGGAGGGCTACTCTCACGACCGCGCAACGAAGAAATAAGAATCGCCGCATCCAGTAAAATGTTAACAAAACTAGGCTGCGGACCGGCGCGATGAGACGATTGCTAATGCCGGCACATCACATTTCGAGGACACGGTTCACGGGAACACGAAGAAAGGAGGCCGGCTCCTAGAATAACGAAAGAACCGGGGAGATCTCCGAGAAGATCGGAAGGAAGAAGGCTACCACGCCACGGGATAGAACCACCGGTCGTGCATGACCTTGTTGCGAAGCGGCCCGGGGGATGTCCGACGGGCATCATCCACGAGGAGCCGAGGTATGCGGGGGAACGTGAAGGGATTGAACCATATATCCCACAATATGTCACAAGGCCTCGCCATGCACGGATCATTCGGAATACGAGTTGGAGAGGATGCGAAATGTTGAAAAGAAAACTTTCGAATACTTCGAGAGAATTAAAGGAAGAAGAATCGACATCTTAGAAGGCCTCGAGCTACACACAGACGTATTCTCGGAGTATGAACAACGGCAAATCGTGGATTGTATCCGGGATTTGAAAAGAATGGGCCGAGCGAGCCGCACGAGGAAAACACATACTCGGAACCCGGAGATGGATGCCGGGGAAAGGAAGAATCACGATACGATGCGGATCTTGCTTCTGACTTCTGTCGAAGACGAGAAGGAAACCCACGGGGATACTTCGTCATGGGCGAGTAGATCCGATGCCATTAGTTATCAAGAGAATGGTGAAAAGATTGATAACATGGAGGAGTACTTGCCGGCGGTTGCATACCCGATAGCTGCATTATCGACATCTACAAACGGGGTGAGTCGCATACCCCCGCATATTGATCACCACGACTTCGTCGGACCTTTCTGCACGGTCTCTTTCTTGAATGAGTGCAACATCATGTTCGGATCGACCTCCGGATAGCGAGGCCGGGTGAGTTCGAGGGCCGGTAAAGATACCTTTACCGGTGGGTTCGCGTCATGATGCTGCGAGGTAACGGAGCGAGATATCGCAAAGCATTGCATACGGGGGTGCCGGTGGAGCGAATCTCGGTTACTTTCGGGAGGATGGACGACGGCAAAATACCTTACCATTTCCGACCGGATCCGGAGCTAGAGAACCTCGGCCTTACGAGTTGTGAGTTACATGGGAAATATCACACCTCCGACGTACATCCAGTAGGCATCCTTGCCGAGGATGGCTTGGAAGGTGATGTTATTGACCATGTACCTCACTTATTCGGACATGGATTTTTGACGGATGATTCTTTTGATGGATCAACAAAGATCATACACGATCCAGTTTGAGTCTACATGGATTGTATGAAATATATTCCGAGATCGAGTTGTACGACGTATTTTCGACATGATTGGAATGAAAGTGACCATGTCGCGTTTTTGGCCTTCACCTCTTTTGTGCAAATTGATTGGAAACGCCATTAAAGTTAAATGAACTTTGAACAAAGAACGAGAAAAAGAAAAAAAGAGAATAAAAGAAAACTTTCTAAAAAAAGAAATCGAAAAATGACAAACACCGAGTTCACATGAACATTAAATAAACAACAAAATAAAATTTGAACCATTAAAAGATAAACGAAATCAACACAAATCTCGAATTCCATCCTTCAAACTTAAATCAAATTCCATCCTTCCAAATTCCAAATCAAATTTCATCTTTACAAATTCAGAATCGAATCCTCGATCAAATCTAAATCCGATCTCGATCGAGTTTCGAACTTGATCTTCAAATTTCGAATCAAATCTTAAATCGAATTTCGATCGAGTTCGAACTCATCCTTCAAATTCGAACTCGAAACTTTTGGATCGAAGTTTCACATCGAGTTCGACTCGTCCTTCAGAATCCTTTTCTATCTGCATTCGAAATACATCAAATTCAAACTTTTGGGTCAGGATTTTACATCCGAGCCTGCATTGCTTTAGGATTCTCTTCTATGCATCGAAATACATCAAAACTCAAAACTCTTGAGGTCGAGGATTTTACATCCAAGCTGCACTCTTGCTTTAGGATCCTTTTCTATTGCCTTGAAATACATCAAAATTCAAACTTTTGGGTCGAGGATTTTACATCCAAGGCTACTTGCTTTAGGATCCTTTTCTATTGCCTTGAAATACATCAAAATTCAAAACTTTTGGGTCGAGGATTTTACATCCAAGCTGCATATTGCTTAGGATTCTCTTCTATTACCTTTGAAATACATCAAAATTCAAAACTTTTGAGTCGAGGATTTTACATCCAAGACTACTTGCTTCTAGGATTCTCTTCTGTTGCCTTGAAATACATCAAAATTCAAAACTCTTGAGGTCGAGGATTTTACATCAAGACTGCCTTGCTTTAGGATCCTTTTCTGTTGCCTTTGAAATACATCAAATTCAAACTTTTGGGTCGAGGATTTTACATCCAAGACTGCACTTGCTTTAGGATTCTTCTCTATTGCCTTGAAATACATCAAATTCAAACTTTTGGGTCGAGGATTTTACATCCAAGTATGCCTTGCTAGGATTCTCTTCTATTGCCTTTGAAATACATCAAAATTCAAAACTTTTGAGTCGAGGATTTTACATCCAAGACTGTACTTGCTTTAGGATCCTTTTCTATTGCCTTTGAAATACATCGAAATTCAAACTTTTGGGTCGAGGATTTTACATCCGAAGCTGCCTTGCTTTAGGATTCTCTTCTGTTGCCTTGAAATACATCAAAATTCAAACTTTTGGGTCGAGGATTTTACATCCAAGGCTGCTATTGCTTTAGGATTCTCTTCCTATTGCCTTGAAATACATCAAAATTCAACTTTTGAGTCGAGGATTTTACATCCAAGACCGCCTTTGCTAGGATTCTCTTCTGTTGCATCGAAATACATCGAAATTCAACTTTTGGGTCGAGGATTTTACATCCAAGGCGCATTGCTTTAGGATCTTTTCCCTATCGCAATGAAATACATCGAATCGAAATCGAACTCTTGAGGTTAAGGATTTTACATCCAACACCACTTTGCTACGAGATATCTTCTCATTGCAACGATTCAATCTAATCGATTCAATTTTCCTTCGAGGTTGGAGATGTTACATCTAAAACCTCGAAATTCAATTTTCATTTCAAATCGAATCCCTCGAATTAATTTTGACAAAACTTCGATCTAAATTGAAACTCCGAACTAAAATTTAAACTCGCACATCAAAACATAAATTGAAACAAAATAAAATCTAAATCGAAATTCCCTCGGATCATGTGATTTGGGATTTACCTCCTTTTCCTTTCCCCGGCGAGAGTTCGAGAATCTCCGGTTCCGGAGATATACTTGACACTCCCCAGCGAAACTCTTCACTTCGTCCTAAGTTCGTCACTTGGACATACGTGTTGGTTTTGTTGATCGCTTCGGTCGACACCGATACGCGCGGTGTGCTCCGTCGGCTCACCACACTTATTGAGGGTCCATTTGTTGACCTCATTTTTGATGAGGTCTTCCTTCTTCTTTTTAGTGCTTAGGATCTAGCCTTAGGCTTTTCCTTTGACTATCTTAGAGGACTAGAATTGGGACCCGCCTTTTAGAAATTCAAACCACTTCTAAACTCCCTGCAAACTCCATGAAACTTGACCATAGACCCCTAATCACCTAGAGGGTTGAAATCGAAATGTGGAAGTTTAAAGGATGAGTTCTATAGGACTCTTTGGCCTTAGGAGCGCACAGGTGGCCTGGTACGATGAAGGGGCGACATACACTACACCTACACACTACATTTCCACACACTTCCTAAAACCACACCCATACCCAACTTGACCTCCGACTCATGTAGGTGATTCACATGGATGGTCCTTAACCACTAAGCCCTTGGTCAAGAGGGTTAGGAACAACATAATGAATGCCTCAGAATGAGTCCTTTCATGGCTCATATGGGCTTGAAATGGCTTCATGGCTCAACCAAAATGATTTCACCCCACCCAAATTCACCCAATCTTCAATTTCCCAAATTTTCAATTTTTGACCCCGGGACCCTACACTACTAAGCCTACCCAAAACCTTGAATTACCCAATTTTTGCAAAATCTCCAAATTACCTAAAATTTTCCAAAATCAATCCCAAACACCTCCACATCACTCAAATTGATCATCCATACCCAAAAATACCAAAAATTCCAAGAAAACCCCCAATACCCTCGAATACCCAAAATACCCTTCTTGGCCTAAAAATCCAAAAATTCAGAAAATTCCCAGAAAATTCCAGAAAATCCCAAATATTCCCAATTTCATTTTGTCCAATTACACCATGGGCCAATTTTGTCAATTTACCCTACTTTTGTCGAAAACCCCCAAATTGACCCAGTTTTAACCCAAAGTGGACCCGATGTCGAACCAAACATACCCGATTGACCCCAATTTTGGTCCAATTCAATTCTAAACTTCAATTCAACATTCCCAATACCAATTTAGACCAAATCCAAGTCAATTTGATTGACATTTGGATCGATTTCACTTTGGGCCTTAAAGCCCGAATTTGGACCCATGACCCGAACTCAACCCAAACTAACCCAATTCAACTCCAATTAACCCCAAATCTTTTCTAAACCTTCCTTAACATCCTCATAAACAAAACACTAACATGATTTGCCCAAGATTTTGACCCAAACCCCACTCGAATTCAACCCGAAATCAAAAAGCCCGATTTTGACCTAAACCCAAATCTAACCCAGAATAGGCCCAAACCCCAAAATTAAAACCCAACCAAAGCCAAAACCTCTTTGAAACACTCCCATAAACATTTCTTAATATTTATTTTACATCAATTTCAACCCTAGCCCAACATTGGCCCAAGTTAGCCTAATTTGACCTACATTGGCCCATTTACCGAATAAACCCAAATTCAACCCAATTCGAACCCAAACCACCTTAAATCTATTTCAAATTATTCATGAAACATCCCTAAACCAAAACCAACAACTATTTGGCCCAAACTTCTACAAAAATTCCCATCCATGAACACATCCTTAAACTTAAAAGCCAGCTTCCCTTAAACCTTCTTAAAAGCTCATTTCCTTAAAATTCAAAAGCCCAAATCTACCCTAAAGCCCACATGACATCTCCATTTGTCATCCATTTAATTAAATCCATTACCTAAGTCCTAAAATCATCATTGAATTATTCCGAATGAAGCCTCATGCCAAATCACCCCTAAATACTTAAAATTTTCCTTAAATCCATTTCCATGAAATTGACTTTACTTTTCCCGAAGCCAAAGGGGAGCCAAGCACAAACCTGTCGAAACTCGCCAAAATTGTTCCAAACCCTTCACCATCCTTAGAGCGAGTTGATCCCAGGTGTCAATTTGCCCTAATCCCTACCAACGAGCCGATTTCTCAGCCGAAATTCCACCCAAACCGGGACACTTTGCCGCGGTGAGCCGATCCTCAGATTGGCTGGTCCTACACCTTCAACGGCCGAGAGGAGAAGTTTCCCACTCGAAAGCCCCATCTCCAGGCCACCCGGTTGCTCCGGCCTCGAAGCTTTGTGATCGGGCGTGGTCGCTTTCATAGCTAGGCGATTCACCGGACCGGGAGACTTCATCGCGGAGCTTGCTGGGACCCAATCGAAGGTGCGACGACTCTCGGATTGAAGCCGCACTTCTCGCGAGCCAAGGTATGAGCTAACTCTTCATCCCGAGCTTTTGAAGATTCTACGATTTCGAATGCCTTGGTTCCGATGCATGTTAGCCGTATAGATGTGTTCGTCTCTTGAGACGAATCCATAGAGCATAAGAACATGAAAATCCATTGAGAATCGAGTGAGATCTTAGGGATTTAGTGTGGACGGCTCTCGGGTGAGAACACTTGGGGACGATGAACGGATGCGAGTCCATTCGATACACGCGCGCACGGACGGCCGGGATTGCGTCGGACCGGGGAGACGGTACGAGAACCGCGGGGCCCGGGGCTGGCGACTCGGATGGCGGCGTCGAATGGGAGCGCGACACGCGGCGTTTCGGAGGCTGCTTAGGGTTGACGCGGCGCCGCGTGGATAAATAGAAAATTAGGGTATTTTCTTATTTATTTAATTCCCTAAACTTCAAAAATCCATATCTTTGTGTAGAAAAATCACAAAAATAAAATAAAAATACCCTCTTGCTCGGTGAACGAGAGGAGAATAATGTGGAAAAGAAATCATTTAATTTAATTAAGTATTTTATTTTTTATGATTTATTTACTCTCTGCATACATTTAATTCTCCATGCATGTATACAATTCACCATGGCATGAGACCATAGGGCTTTTGAAGCCTCTGAACTTGGGAACATTCCACTGAATTTTCCGAGGTCGAGAGGCCATCTACTGTGAAAAGTTATTTATTTTTCAAATGCATGTTGCTTGTTTTGAGTATTTTAATTCCAAAAATTAGCATGTTGTGAAATAAATTCTAGAAATATTTGGTGATGTTCCTTATGACCGAGAGAACTCTAGGAAAAATAGGACTTGAGTTAATTCACTCAGATTAACCCTAATTGGCTTAAACACCTAAAATAGGTCTTTAATTAATTAGAGTTAACCAGGCATCAAATTGACTTGAAATCAATTCTCCACTGACCTTTAGGATCAGAGGAATCCACCATAAAAATTTGAAGTCAATTGGACTTGGTTAGCCCCACTAATTGGGTTGATTAAGTCGACTTAGCCATTTTAAACTTTAAAAATTCATAACTTTTAAAATTTTTTTTAAAATTCACCAAATTGGTTTTGGAGCCTCTCTGATATCAGGAGAACCCAAGAAAATTAAAATTTCAATTTTCTAAAAAAGTTGATTTTTAATAATATTTTAATATTTTTAATAATTAAAAAATAATAAAAATCACAAAAATAATAAAATTCACCAAAATGTCACATTTTGAATTTTAATCACTTAGGAACAAATCCCACATTTTTCCTAGGTCTATTTAGTGAGATATTAAATTTTAAAGCCCTAGGGTAATTTTAAAATTAAAAAAATGTATTTTCTAGCATTTTCACTAAAATAATTATTATAAATCATAGAAAAATCAGAAAATTGCAAAATTTGTTTCTCTGGTTTTCCTTAATATCAGAGAGATTTTTGAAAAATATAAAATCCATTTTTCAACATTTATCTTATTTTTAAATTAATTAACACTCCAAAACTCAAAATAATTATAATAAATAATAATATAATTCAAAAAATCACCAAAATTGGTCCAAGTGCTTCTCTGGTCATTAGGAATGTCCCCTAATTTTCTTAAGGACAGAAACTTTTCCCTTGGTCATGTTATCAAATTTTCCTTGAAAATCTCTATTTTTCACCAAAAATAATTATATAAATAAATTAAATACAGAAAAATCACATTTTCTCCTCTCATGTCTTTATTGACATATGAGTAAAGTCACATAAAAATTTCAAGTTCATTTGAGTTCAATTTAGTGAGTTATGAAATTATTAAGCTTAAAGGGTAAAATGGTAATTAAAATCTTTAATCCTTAATTAAAACTTTAGGTTCAATAAAAAATCAACAAGTAAAATATTTGATCCTAATCTGATTTGGATGATTGAAATTTAAATAATTAAAGGGTAGAAACCCATTAAATAATTTTAAAATGATCAAACTTTAATTAAATAATAGATTAAATTTGGAAGAATAATAAAATTGGAATTATTAAAATAAGGGATCTTTATTAGGAAGAGATTTATTCTTTAATTTAAAAAATCCCTAAATTAATTATGTCAACTAATACTCAATTTTTAATTAAAATGATAACTCAAATTTAAAATATTAAAAGACTTAATTTCAATTAAAATTAAAAATAAAGTAAATTAAAGATAAATTAAATTAAGATTAAATTAAATTTAATAATTAAATTAAATTAAATTAAACAATTAAATTAAATTAATTAAAATTAAATTAAATTAAATAATTAAATTAAATTAAATAATTAAACAATTAAATTAAATTAATTAAAATTAAATTAAATTAAATCAAACAATTAAATTAAATTAAATTAAAATTAAATTAAATTAAATTAAACAATTAAATTAAATTAAATTAAATAATTAAAATTAAATTAAATTAAATTAAATAATTAAATTAAAGTTAAATCGAAATCAAATTAATTAAACACCAAGTCAAATTAAATTGAATTATGTTAAACTAAATTAAAACTCGATTAAATTAAGTTAAATTAAATATAACATCACCT
Source organism: Papilionanthe hookeriana x Papilionanthe teres (assembly GCA_022702705.1). Classification (NCBI taxonomy): domain Eukaryota; kingdom Viridiplantae; phylum Streptophyta; class Magnoliopsida; order Asparagales; family Orchidaceae; genus Papilionanthe; species Papilionanthe hookeriana x Papilionanthe teres. The sequence goes on along the minus strand of CM040436.1, from coordinate 22,585,806 downwards.
AAGACATAAAAGAAATTAAATATAAAACAACTTGAACACTATTCCAAATTTAAACTCTTTAATTTAAATCGAGTCATTTGAATACTTAATTTACCGTGAAAGCTTTGATTATTGTAACTCACTAAATGAAACATTAAATGGAGTGTTACTTTACTCATAGGATATTCGAATGTCCTAGTTCACCTGAGCGAAGTTAACAAGACTTGAAAACCTCGGACGATCGATTCATTTATATAATTAAATTCATTTGGACTTAAAATAATTCTAGAAATATTGAAAAGATGTTTAAGATCCTTCTTAAGCACTTCCTCAATATGATAGGATATTTTAAGAACGATTGAATTTGATTATTCTTTGATGAAGAAAATCGTCCTTAAACAAAACCCAAAGAACCTAGACGTCATAGGAGATGACTAGCTATAGGATTAGGAATTTGGTAGAAAACCATAACCTTTCCCCTAGCTTTACCTAGGAACTTGTTTAAATATTCTAATTGTGTTTTAAGTGCGGCTTGGGATGACGGGAAGACCCTCAGGGTACGCTTTTATTTTATTGCGATTTACTTTCTTGCAATTTACTTTCTTGCAATTTACTTTCTTGCGATTTACTTTTCTTGCATGATAAAACAACAGTTGCATGAAAACCCACACCTTTAGGATAGCCCCTAAAGCTGAAACCAAAATTAAGTTAAAAGTCATTGCGAGATAAAATTCACCGCCACTAACATTTCAAAAGATAAAACAACTCAAAATTTAATCACAAACAGAACACAAAACTACAATTGCAACTAAATTAAAACGTCCTGTTGGATGATCGGGAATACCTCGGATGATGTAACCTACGTGTTGCTTAACGGGATTTCCCGCGGTGCTAAATGAAAGTGTGGAACTCATTCGGTTGAGTTTAGCAAATTCATCCGGACTAAGTGAATCCGATAAAAATAACGATGCCGGAAGGATGGAACCGTGGGATCTTAGCAGGTGTCGTTATAATCAACTTTAAGATTTGTTTTAATTAAAACACAAAAAACACTTGGAAATTAAGATTTTCTACAAACCAAAACACTTTTCTCAACTCTCGATTTATGATTTCTAAAACTAAACCTCTGCAACAACAAGGAGCTCGGAGCATGGTGGGCGGCATGACCATCGTCATCGGCAAAACTCGAGTCTACTCGGCAAAACTTTCTAGAATCAAAACAACGAAGCCATAGGACTTCGAGGTAGCTTGCACTAGTGCGACATAAATCCTCGACTCTTCGTTAGGCATTTGCATTGCAAATTAAGCCCTAACCGGTCTTAGGATTCCGAGGTAGTCGTCCGATACGACAATAAACCCTCACATCTTCTAAGTGCTATTTGTTTGATTTTATCATACAAATATAAGCCCTAATTAATTGAAATTGGCGAGATTGAAATATCGAATAAACATTAGGACTTTCCTAAATTCAAGACGAAACAATAGGATAGTCGGGAAATTATCGAAGTTCACTTCGAATCGGTGATTTCTCCTACCTCTCTTCCTTTGGATTCACAAAACAAAATGTTCCAAAATTTGATCCATTCCACTATTGAAATTCCAAAATTCGATCTTTGAAAACCTTAAACTTTGAAATTCTTGAGAGCGAGAATCATTGATTATTATCGAGAGTTTTCTTAGGTGATTCCCGTCACTTAAGATGTAATTAACTATAGGGGCTTGCCCTTATAGGGAATTTTAAAGAACCCGAGTAATATAAACCCTGTTTAATGTTTTCATGTTAAGCGGGGGAAACTTGTCGGCTTATAAAATTGGTTCGCGGACCGAAACGGATGTCACTAATCTTCTAGTTTATTTAATCAAGCCCCACCATCAAGCGAGTGTGTCTATCCTTAGGGATAGATACACGGTTTGTGGTGCGGTGCTCGTTTATATAAACTATTTGGGATGTGAGGTCGGTTTAATCTCATATCTTAAAACCTTCGAAGTTTAAAAATTATTTTCAAAATCAAATACTACTTTTCAAATTATTTATTTTAATTAAATTAAAAATTCGCCGACAGATTTCTGTTAGGCGACCCCTCTTCAAAATAAAACACGACCTAAAAATATGCCGACAATTATCTAATCTTCTTGTATATTATTTGCTTCGATTCGAACCGAGAAAAAAAGGATAAAAGAGAAATGGTGATGAAAATGATAAAAATTTTGGATTGAAGTCATTTTTATTTAAGCTACATAGTTAATTGTGAAAAATTCAGCATTGAATTAAACACAAATTCATTGAAAGTTTAGATAGAAAATTTTAAAAAAAATGGTATTATTGAATTTTAAAGCAATCCAAACTAGGTACTCATTGTTCATAATTCTATTAAGTGCATGCGAGTTTTAATCTTAGAATTTTAGGTGACACCTAAAAATGATTTGCATGAATTTTGAGACAATCTAACGTTCATATCAAAAGATAAATGATGAGAATCCCCTCAGATGAAAAACTAAGAGTGCTCATGAATCTGAATGGTTGCAAACCACTACCAGACCATTCAACAGCCTACTAACTAAAGGTCAGATGACTAAAGGGCTAATCAGGCTAACCAAGGATAGACATTCATGACAATGATCGGTCAAAGGTCCAACACCCCAACTATCTCACAAGTATCAACATGAATCCCACTTAATAGCTCCTCCAAAGATCTCCAAAGATCACCAAAGAATAATAATCAAGCAAGACTACTAGCCACTAAGACCGACCAATTTTGGTAGTTTAGATATTGTACTTTATATTTTTTCTTTTTTTTGTTGTTTAAATTTCTATTTTTAGTGCCAGTAAATTCTATATTGTACTTCATAATTCGATCATATTTTTGTAAAAAAGAATCTTCTTCCTCTCCAATTATAATATGATGATTTTTGTGTCATAGATCAGTGATGCAAATGTAGTGTGCCAAATAGAAGCATTCCTATTCTTTACCCTTTTCCAAGCGCATAAAGAACATTGGCTAGTCCTAAGTTTAGTCCTCAAATCCGTGGTTAGGCTGAGAGGATACTGGCTTTCACTCCATAGCTCCCACTTCTCTTCCTCTGAAGGCTAATTCTCACTTTGGTTTCTAAACCCTAGGACCAAATTGAGGATTTCAGCCAGTCACTCTGAAATCTCCAATTCTATGCCCATCAAAGTATATTTCCCTATTTATTTGCACACAACCCCCATGAACTACATCTCTCATTCATTGACATTAAATGTGACCTTCACTTTTGTTGTGGAACTCATAATTCTTTCGGAACATACGTTTCCCAACAAGTTTTAACAATTTAATTAGCCATATCAAAAAGTAAATGAAGTTCGAAGTGAAAAGGTCATCACAAATTCTCCATAATAAAACAACACATCATTTTCATATAACAATATCAACACATCACATGAAAATGAGGAATACAAAGAAATCTACTCAAGACTCATGAGGAAAAGATGACAAAACATGGATTTTATATATAAAAGCAACATCATACAAACAGAGTAAAGAAAAGACAAGTTATCGCAAACTCTTCACCAAGCAAATCTCAAGGAATTCTTTTGACTCCTCTTCTTTCTTCACAACAACACACAATTCTCTCTTTAGATAAGTAAGGAAGAAGAAATCTCTCACTTTCCCTCTCATCCTGCACTCCTTAGAAGAGAATACACAAACTCTAGATTTCCTAAACAAAAATGAAAAGACAATTACTGTTCACTCTCTCTACACTTTAAACTCTCCCCCTCTCTAAATTTTGCTCCAAAGTAATTTAAATTTGGCCATATCTGATTTCTCAAGAGTTTCTTCAAGCAACCCTCCAAAATACGACCAAATACATTGAATCTAGTTTGAATTCGGGATAGGGCACGGTCTGGCGCAGGATTGGGCACCATTCGATGCTATTTTCTACCTTTTGAGTCCAAAGTCTCTGTAAATTGGCGCCGTCTGGCGCTGGTGACAGCGTTGTTCAGCACTAGTTCAATAAAATGCACTTTTGCCCCATTTTGCTCTAAATTTTCTCATTTTCTCTTCATTTTGCTCCAAAGGCCTAAAATCATTATACCTGTATGAAATCATGAAAATACATTTTTTTTAAGTGCAATATCATCAAAAACTAGTATGAAATGGACAGTAAAAAGCTATCAAATTTTCTGTGGATCAAAAAGCCTTTGTTGGATGACGAGGAAGTCATCATGTGGAGATGAACACTTTTGTATCAGTCTTTACACATCTACTGTTACTCTCGATCCCTCCACATAGGTCTTCACCTCAATTCCATCACCCTCACCACACACATTGTCTTACACCCCCTCTCCTCCTACCTTACCAGCACCATCACCTATTACTACAGTTGGTTCTTCTACTTCGACAAAGGATCCTGCTACTACTATTGATCGACATGTGTCAGGCAGCATGAGCCACACTTTCAAGCTAGAGCTTGTTGAAATGCAAAAGTTTTTTTTAAGTGGTACCATTAATATTTTGATTTAATATAAAACTAAATGACATCTTTTTAGATTTTATTTCTCTATGCAGATTATTCATGCTATTCAAAATATCATACGGAGAAAGCACAAAACTCATGATCTATCATGAAAAGAGATCTTGATTGTAGTTTGGGATATATTGTTCAGAGAAATTCGGGTACACATTGGGTATTAATATTCAGTTCTATATATGTATCATTCTAACATATTTAAATTTACTTTACATAAGCAGTTCTTCTGATGCCCTGAGCATGATGCACGCATTCAGTGGAGCTTCCACCATAAATGGAGTCCATCTTCGCGACATGTTTGAGGAGATATGAAGGACACTTCAGCGTCCTCAGTGTGGCAGCGCAGAAAGGGAGGTTGATTGTTTTGGGAATGAAGATTTAATTTAGTTTATATATATATATATATATATATATATATATATATAATTTTAAGAAAATATCATTTTTTAATTTGGAAATATGAGATCAAATCGATCTCATATAAATGATAATTTAAATAATCGAGCGCTTCACTACAAGATATGTATACTATCCCGAAGAATAGATACATTGCTTGGTGGTGAAGCTTGATCAAATAAACTAAAGGATTCATGACATCCATTTGGTCTGTGAACCATTCATGTTAACTGAGAATTTTCCCCATCTAATATGAAGCAATTAGATATGATTTATATTAATCTGGGGTCTTTGAGTTTCCTATAAGGGAAAGTCCTTATAGTTAATTACAACTTAGATAATCGATGTTACCTATAAAAACTCTTGATATATATCAAGAAATATTTATATTCATGACTTCGGAAAAGGTAAGATTCTTCAAGAAAATGTGATGATGGGAAATCCAATAGGTGAGTGGGTCAAATTTTGGAACAATTATTATAGAAATTCAAATAAAGAGAAGACTAGTGGAAAGACATAGATCCAAGAGAGATCTTTGTATTTTTCAAAAATACCCTATTGTTTGGCTTCAATTTGAGATATTTATTTAATGTTTCATCCTACCAATTTTATTGTTTAGGGCTTACATTCACTTGATATAAATCTTTTTAATAGCCTAGAAGATAGGAGGATTTATGTCATACCCGATAACAACCTCGAAACCTAAGTTAAGTTAGGGTTTATATTGCACTACATGATCATGCAAAGGCCTAAAGAGATAAAGTGAGAGTTTATGCTGCACTAGGCAAGCTACCTCAAAGTCCTATGGCTTGTTGTTTATTTCTAAGGAGTTTTACTGTTGAAGATGACCGTGCTGACCACTATGCATGCTCTAAGCTCCACGTCGTAGCAGGTTTAGTTTAAAAAGTATTAATTGAAGAGATAAGAGAGGTGTCATGTTTTGAAAATTTTTGAATTGAGGTGTCTTAATGTATTGTTTAGGGGAATATTAAAGTTGATTATAACGACACCAGTTAGGATCCCACGGTTCCCTCATTCTGGCACCACTATTTTCTTCGGATTCACTTAGTCTAAATGAATTTACTAAACTCAACTTAATGAATTCCATACTTTCATTTAGAAAATGGAAAATCTCATTAGCAGCAGTAGGTTGCGTCCTCTGAGATATTCCCGATCATCCAATTGAGACGTTTTAGTTTATTGTAATTGTAGTTTGTGATTAAGTTTTGAGTTGTCTTATATTTTTAATGTTGTGACAGTGAATTTTATCTTTTTTTTTTTAATTTTAATTTTGTCTTTGGTTTTGTGGTTATCCAAAATGTTTTGGTTTTCACACATGGTGACATTTTTGTTTAACTAGCAAGCTTATAAGTAAGAAAACTACAATAAAGGAAATACAAAAGTAAGGTACTGTAAACTTATAAAAGTGTACTTGGTGAGTATTCTCGTTCCTCCACCTGAAACTTTAGTGTCTTTTGTAATAAGCATTTATAATTTGTTGGAAAGTAAAGCTTATAAATAGGTTCGTCACAAGCGTTCAAAATCTCATGTCATAACTTGGTGAGTCCTATTTGTTCATTTGAGAGATCTTTTCATTTAATAAGTATGATAGGTTCAGTAGTCCTACAAGATGTCTAGAAGACTTGTAAAGAGATCCAGGGAGTACTTAGATATCTCACAATCCTTTTGAGCTTCCTTGAGTTAATTTTTGGGCTTATCATAATTATTAAATAATTTATCTATTTCATACTCTTATGCTTAGTTGATTAATGTTTTGATTATCCCTTTAAGTGAGGTAATTATCATTTGTTATTTCATTTAGGAGTTATGCGGGTGAAAATTTTTTGGGGGCAAAAGTTAATTTATTTATGAAATTTAGCCAATCAATTTCAGAATTGGGCTTGTAGTGTTTCCAAGTATTTGAAGTTTGGTTATGTTCGTTTTTCTTCTTTTAACAAAGTTTAATTAGACATAACTCGCTACTAAGCCCTTAAGATTTAGTGAATATGTTTGTAATTCTTTTCAGGAAAAGTAAGTTATGAGAGTTTAGTCTTTTTTTATCAAAATATTGGATTATTATTCAAAATTTCATTTAGGGGTGTTAAATCAGTGAATTATTAATTCCAAAGTCAACCCTTGTCTTTATGATCATTCAGTTTGATTATCGTCCAAATTAAAATACTTAAGGAAATTATACATTTATTTTTCATGTGACAAATTTGAAGTGGATTTCTACCATTTATTCCCTGATATTTCAATCATTTCATATGTCATTTAGGATCATTATTTACTGATCCACTGAAAATTTGAAAGTTTTTTATTATCTATTTCATACCTATTTTTGATCATATTACACTATAAAGGAAAGTATTTTGTAAGCTTTTTTTATTTTAGGTACAATAAATGGCTTTTAGAGAAAAAGAAGCAAAAATTGTGTAATTTGGAGCAAAAATGAGCAAAAATGCAAATTTTGGCATGACACATTTTGATAAGTCTTTTTTTGCTTAATATATTTTATACTTCTTGCATATTTTTGAATGAGATTACACTTTAAAGAAAGGTTACTTTCTGTTTATTTTACAGGGCTAACTGTTAGGAACGCAACACAACTAAAAAGGGGTGAATCGAAGCTGAAACGGAGCCAAATGAAGCAAAACGGTGAAGCTGCGCAGTACCAGCGCCGAACCGCCCCTAGACCAGCACTGGACCGCACCAGAAGACAGAGAACAATGAAAATTTCATGGAAAATAGTGTCAACGGCACCCAAACAGTGCCGGACCACGCCAAAAGCGGTTATGAGCCATATACATCGAATATAAACACTTTTTGGAAGGTTTCTTCAAACACCTTTTGGGAAATTCTTCCCTACACTATTTTAAAGCAAAATTTGAAGCCAAAAAAAGGTGGTAGATGTTATGAAAAATGTGGGGAATGTTTATACATCTCAGAATAGGGTTAGAAATGTAGATTTCTACCTTTTTGGAGAGATTGGTGGGGATTTTGAGAGAATTTGTAAGGGAATGTTCTAGCATTGTATGGATCAGCGGGAGACTTTATGGGAGAGATTTTTATCTTTCTTTCAAGGAAAAAAAACTAAGTATTTTGTTCTTTATTATCTTATGATTTTGTAAACACTTATTTTGTGGATTGTTTTTTGAAATGAGGTTTTCCGTTGTGTTTTCTTCGTTCTTTGTGATGTCTTTCTTTTACTCTTTATTCTTCTTAGGAAATAGTGGCATGAGAATATTATGTCATTATTTTCCTTTTACTTTTATTTTGTTATGAGTAGGATTCATGTTTAGGATATTGTGATGCATGTTAGAAGTGGTTTTAATTATAAATGTGATTGTTTTACTTGCACTTCATTTGCATTACAAAAAGAGCTCGTTACAGTGTTATAATTCGTTGTAATTGCGTTATGATCCGAGAGGGCGGTATAATTCTCAACAAAGTGAAACCACATTCAAATTCCATGGATGGTGAAGTTCATGGGGGTTGAGTGCAAATAAATAAGTAAATATACTTTGATGGTCGTAGTATTGGGGATTTTAGGGTGACAGACTAAAATTCTCAATTTGGTCCTAGTGTTCGGAAACTAAAGTGAGAGTTAGCCTTCAAGCGAAGGGAAGTGAGAGCTCTGGAGTGAGAGCCAGTATCCTCCTAGCCTAACCACAGATTTGGGGACTAAACCTAGGATTAGCCAATGTTCTTTATACGCTCAGAAGAGGGTAATGAATATGATTGTTCCTAGTTGACACATACAATATTTAATGCATCTCATTCCTTTACATTATCCAATTCATTACTTGAGAATAGTAGTTTTTATTATCTCAAGATTCTTCAAACCAATTTATCCACAAAGGGTTATCTTTAGTATTAATATTTTCCTTTAGGTGTAGTTATTAGTTATTTTAAAATTAAGATTTACGTTTAAGAGTAGTTTTTACATAAAACACCATTTATATCGACCCTCCAATCTAAAGTCTGATAATAGTATACTAGAATTTGACTAAGAACCTCTTTCCTCATTTTCATGTGGGATCGATAAACGAGATTCCATTAGAGCCCTATATTACTTGAAATGATACGTATACTTTCGTTTGAAATTGTAACTTTATAAAATCATTATAAATATATAAATCTGGGTTCATAAATTATTCCATATAAAAAAAGTCGCGTCAAGTTTTTGGCGCCGTTGCCGGGGAAGCTTCGGGTAAGAATTTTAGGAGAATTTTAGTTGAATTAATTAGGCTTAAAATTGGAAAATTTTAGTGTCGTAAAATTATTTTTGTATGAAAAATGTTTTGTTGTATGAAAAAGTATTGTGAAAAAACTGTTTCTGTGAAAAATAAAGTGCTTGTGAAAATTTTTTGTTGTGTTGAATATATTTTTCATTTTATTTGTTTTATTTGTTATTGTATTATTTTTTGAGTTACGTATGCAAAATAAAGGATCTGTAACACTTGTGTCTTATGGTCCCGAGTTAGAAAAATGAAAGAAAATCAAAAAACAGGAAGGACTTGAAAAACTAGAAATAGAAATGGAAAACTTTCAAATAATAACTTGGAAAATCATCATAAACCATTGAGGGATTATATAAATCCTACGATTGATGTAATTCATTCAAGAATACAAAACTCTATAGTAGAAGCTGACTCATTTGAACTAATCTAGCAATTCAGTTTGGGGGAAATCCTTCGGAAGATCCCTATTTATACTTTTCTAGTATTCTAGAACTTTGTGCTACATTTCGTTATAACGGCATGTCAGCCGATGCTGTTAGGCTAAGGCATTTTCCTTTCTCACTAAGGGATAAGGCTAAAATGTGGTTATACTCATTAGCACCTAGTTCTATTAAAAATTGGGAGGAGTTAACTCAGAAATTCTTAGCTAAGTATTTTCCACCTTCAAGGCTACTAAGCTTAGAAACGATATTATCTCATTTTGTCAGTATGAGGAGGAATCAATATACGAAGCCTAGGAAAGATTTAAAGAACTCTTAAAAAAGTGTCCACATCATGCTCTGCCAAATCGGTTAATCATTGAAATTTTTTATAATGGGTTAGAAGGATTTCTTAGGATCATTATTGATGCTGCTGGTGGTGGTTCATTAATGTTAAAATCATTTGATGAAGCATATGCATTAATTGAAGAAATGATTAAAAATGAATTTCAATGGCCCTCTGTAAAGGTGAATCATAAATATGTAGCTAGAGTTCATGATACATATGTGATTGTAATTCTTGCATCTCAGGTTGCTGCAATATCAAGAAAGTTGGACCAATTTGGAATGAACTAGCCTCAATTTACTCCTGTAAGTGAGAAAAGTTCATTAGGGCATATGATTGATTCCAACTTATTATATGAGACTTTATATACCATAGTCAACCCATATTCTAACTTTTACAACCAATGTTGGAAGAACCATCCTAATTTTAACTGGAATCATACTACTGAGGGTGGAAACCAACAATGGGAAAACAATCATGCAAATCCAAATGGAAGTTTGAATAGTCAGGGTAACACATTTTATAGACCTTCATATCCACTAGAATCTAATAATGATCAACAATTTGAGGATAAGAATATGTCCATAGAAGAAGTGGTATTCCAAATGAAAAACCAGTTGCAAAGTCAAAATGTTGCGATTAAAAATATAGAGAATTAACTGGGACAAATTGCTAATTCACTTAGCAATAGACCCTAGGGAACACTTCCTAGCAACACTGAGATCAAACTTGAAGAGAAGAATAATGAACAAGTAGAAGCTATCCAATTAAGATGTGGAAGAGAGATAGAGGAAGTGGTTAGAAAAGAGAAAGAAATTGTGAGAGAAAAGAAAAGAAACAAAAAGATCTGAAGAACATGTTTCTAAGGATATGGAAAAAATTTATATCTCCAACAAAAATCAATTTAGAAAGAACACCACCTCTATTTTCTCAAAGGCTTGGACATCATGAGTTGGATAAACAATTTTCAAAGTTCTTCGAAGTACTTAAGAAATTAACAAGAAATATTCCTTTCACATAAGCTTTAGAACATATGCCATGTTATGCAAAGCTTATGAATAAGATATTAAACAAGAAAACAAAATTTGGGGATTATGAGATAGTTGAACTCAGTGAGGAGTGCAGCGCTATACTTCAGAAAAGTTTTCTAAGAAACTTAAAGATCTTTGTAGCTTTACAATTCCTTGTGCAATTGGAGAAAGAATATGTGCAAAAGCTTTATGTGATTTAGGAGTGAGAGTTAATGTGATGCCTCTATCTATATTTAGAAGGTTAGGTTTAGTCGATATTTCTCCCACTACTGTAACCCTTCAGTTAGCTGATCGATCTATCATTTATCCAAAAGGGGTTATAGAAGACGTTATTGTTAAAGTGGATAAATTTATCTTTTCTATGAACTTTATTGTGTTAGATATGGATGAAGATAAAGAAATTCTAATTATTTTGGGGAGACCTTTCCTTGTTACTTGATAAGCTATGATAGATGTGCAAAAAGGAGAGTTGATTATGAATATTAATGATCAGGAATTCACTTTTGATGTGTTAAAGACTATGAAATATTCAACTAAGAGAAAAGATGATGATTATTTTTGGATGGATGAAATTGATTGTTTAAGTAAAGACCATTTCCAAAAAAAAGTTTTGAAAGTAAGTTAATAGATCATATCGAAATGGACATTCATAATGAGTTGAAAACGTTATCTAAAGAAGACTGCATGTATGTTCATGAAAGGTGTTAAAGGATGGATGCTACCAAAAATTGTGAACTTTAATTCCATCTATTGAGAAATCTCATGAACTTAAAATTTATGTACCCCATACAATTTTAAAGCCTATATATTTTGGGAATTCATCTACACCACCAGTCTTTATATCTTTAGATTTTCTCAATCACAAGAAAAACCTGAATTGAATGATGACAAGATAAAGATATCGAACTAAGATTTGGAAGAGAATTTGAAGATATATTTCAAAAGAAATTTGAGTTGAGAAAAGAGGATAAGGATATTGAAAGACCATTGGAAGAAATTCCTAAGGAATTAGAAAAACCTATTTCCTCAACTAAGATAGATATAGAAAGACCACCTCCATCATTTAATAAATATCAAGGAGAAGAATTAGAAGATAACTTGAAATAGAAGAGTAACATAGAAGAGTTTGATCCCGAATCTGAACTATGTAGACAGAATCTGATCCAAAATTTGGGAGATCTTGAATTATCATATAAAGATTCATTTCTTATAAATTTTAAGGATGATATTAATATGCAAATTCAGAAAATCAATAGAAGAATATTGGATCTAGAAAGAAATATGAGGAACAATGATATAAATCAATCTGAAAAGGAAGAGCTGAATGAAAAATTAAAATTTGAGGATTTTGTAGGAATCCCTAGATCTAAAAAAGATTGGGTGATTGATCGAGGATTAATTAAATAAAGGGACGGAGGGACGTCTCATGCTGCCATCATTGAGATGTTGCAATCCATGGGAGGTGGTGAAGAAGATGGTGGACGTCAACACTAAGATTGTTGTGGGCGTGCATTAATTTTTCTAAGTTATGTGACATGGTTTTTGTTTTTTGGAAATCAAATAATGATTGAAATGCTTTCAGTAGATGAGTGGTCATAGTGATTAAATGGAACTTGGTTTGTTGAGATTTGATGGAGTTAACTTCTAGGAGAGTTTTATTTGTTGTTAGAACCAATCATAACAGTTGTGTTTTTTATTTTGAAAAATAAGTGATGGTTATCCTAATGTTATCTAAAGTTCTTGTATATTATTTGCTTTGATTTGAACCAAAAAGAATAGAATAAAAGAGAAATGGTGATGAAAATGATAAATTTTTTGGATTGATATGATTTTTATTAAAGCTACTTATTTAATTGTGAAAAATTCAGTATTCAATTAAACACAAATTCTTTGAACGTTTAGATAGAAAATGCTAAAAATAATTGATTTTCTTAAATTTAAAAAAACTCAAAACTAGTTACTCTTTATTCATAATTCTATTAAGTGCATGTGAGTTAAAAGAGTTGAACTAGCCACCATCAAGTGTACAAAGAACATTTTCTTGTGGTGGGAGAGCATGAAACTTTTTCTACAATAGAAAGAGAAGAATTAGATCACCATATGATCTAAAGATGAAAATGCAGATGCAACACAATTATCTTCTTCCGCATTATTGATAGGATATGTTCATAAAACTCCACAACCTGCGTCAGAGAGATTTTTCTGTGAAGTACACAATTGAATTTGATCAACTTATGCTGAAATATGAAGGGTGGAACCATAAGAGCACATCATGGTGTGGTATTTTGGGCAACTGAGAATCTATATTAGTAATGTGGTGCAACCGCTATCATATTAGTCTCACTTGATGTGCATACCCAAACTTGGAAAGTAAAGAATCACCCTCGTCATCAAGTGAGCACTACACCCTACAAACAAAGTTTAACCTTAGGATCAGGCAACAAGAGTATAACCAATGGAGCAACCAAGTCCATCCCGCATGAGGAGAAGTCAATTCAGATGGAGAAAACTTGGAGATAACCAACATGAGGAGAAATCCATTTGGGCACATTGCTTTTAATTTTCCGAAGAGGAGCGCTATCTCTTTCACCAAGCAAGGAGCAGTTAACAATACAGACAATGACCACGAGACATTGGAGAATATAAAGATGCAAAGGAGTACCAACTTCCAACCTACGAGAGAGAGAGAGGCTAGTAATTTGATGGGTTCTGTAGTTGGTACTCCTAATCCCATTAGAGAGCAACACTGGCACCACAAATACACATTTCTAATGCGTTGCACAATAAAGAAAAAGATGTACAACCTCATTATTGATGGAGACAATTATAAAAATATAGTATCCAACTGAATAAGCAACAAGTTGAGCTTGGCCATACAAAAGCACACACAACATTATGATCTATCTTTGTTGAAGAAAGTGAGTAATATCAATGTTGACTAGAGATGCCTCATGGAGTTTTCTGTTGGAGATAATTTTCAGGAACAAGCGTGGTGTGATGTGGTATTTATATATATATGTCACGTCCTATTAGGTTGTGCTTAGTAGTATGACTGTTCACATGTCATGATGATTATATGAACACACACTTTCACAAAAAATGAGACGCGTATTGCATTCTTGCTTTGAAAAGTGTATGATGTAATGAGCATTCATAAAGAGTTTGAAGACATCATGCCATGAATTATCTTTTTGCATGTCTTAAGAGGAGCACCAACAGGATTAGAATTGGTTGTCCGAGATGAAAATGAGTTTGAGAATTTGATATCAGACATTGACAAACCCTGCTAAGAGAATTTCAAGATTATCGGACGCATAGTTTACCTTCTTGGTTGTCACTATTAAGGGAGGTCCAACATGTAATCAATTTAAATAGATATGTGAAGTTTTTGAGCTATTTCTAAAAGGTCATATGGATTAAGTTGGATACTAAGTTCCAGTTCAGTTCAGCGGCGCACTCATAGGCAAATGGCCAAATATGATTGCTGAACCTCAAATTTAGAAATCTACTTTGTTATTTTGTGGGAAAAAACATCTGATAGTTGAATCAAAGTTCTTATAGAGTAGAACAAGAAACATCTCCTAGCCGGAATGATCTCATGATGTCGATGGTGGGAATTTCATAATACCGTGAAATATCTGATTTCTGCCCTAAGGAGTATTGTATCATATTACTTTTACAAGTGATGTTCCAGTTGCTTGTTCATGAACTAGTAGTGAATCTACTTGTTGTCTGCACATTGTCATTTTGTGGTTTCCTCCGCTGTTTTCCATCAGGACAGCTGCCAAATGTCGCTTATCCTCTTCCAAACGATATCGACCTCTCATATTCTCCTTCTCTTGCTATCCTACACTGAGCTCCCTGCTAAATCTATTTTCCAAACAACTTTGGGGTGCCCTAAACAGGTGTAAGTAACCCAAAGCACACAATTAGACAACCAACTATATGAACAATTGTGTATTTTTAAAAATACGAAAGGAAGAAATTGTAGCGACTTACGAAACTAAAATGAAAATTCCTAGGGCGAGTTTTTCATTTTGGCTAACGTAGGACCTGAAATTAAATTGTTGCTATTGCAGTAAGAAAACTCGAGACTAGGTGAGTTTGTTCTAGTTCGTATCGTTCAGTAGGACACGGTGACAAGTAGTGGCAACATCGTAAATCAGTGATATTTTTATTTCCCATTAACATACAAATCACCTAAATTATAATTTTTGCTGGAGATATTATAATTGAGGATTTAATTTTCCATTGCGAGATCGCGAGTTCAAGTCTCACATATTGCCCATTTGAGCTCATCTTTCCCAGAGAAAAAAATAACCTTGGTATATTATAAAATGATAATATTATGTAAATAAGCTGCTGTGTCAACTGAAGATTATACACATTTTTAAATATTTAATATAGAATTTATCATGACTGGCATCTCATAAAAATATATAATATAAGGACATAGATAAAATGTTTTAAATCCATAAAAATACAAGTATTGTTTTCCAATCGTTGCAGGACTTTGAATCCTTAAAAATTAATGAATAAAAAATTCATTATAGTATTAAAATATTTTAAAATTTTAGGGAAGTCCACATTTAGACTTGACGTACTGAAATTAATAATATATATAATATTTATATAGTAAAAAACGGTGGTGACGTATGTGCTGAGGCTTAAATTTCCAAAAACAAAATTTCTTCTTAAATATCGAGCGTTAATTTATTTAATTCTATAGCCTTATGAAGTCATTTTCTTAGAAGATTTACATATATAACACTCAATTCTTCTATATTACATGTGTTATATATATATATATATATATATATATATATATATATATATATATATATATATATATATATATATATATATATATACATGGAAATGTATTTCATAGTTTAAAAGTTAAATATAGTGGTATTTTTTGTGGGATTTAAAGGAATTTGGAGGTATACATGTAAAAAATAAAATTTTATGTTAGATATAAAAAGTTAATTATAGTGGTGTTCATACAAAACATTTTATCTTCTTTCGTTGCTCGGTGGAATGTGGCCTTGCTAACTTTGTCTCGATGATCGACTGCACTTGATCGGATAAGTGCCTCATTTTTTTTTGTCGGCGGGCCCTCACTCATCTTACACTTTTTCTAGACCGCTAGATCTCCTCAGGATCCGTGCCGTCACATTTTCAATGAACAATGTATAAGATAAAATCTCATATATATATAAAAATAAAATTTAAATGTTAGATATATCAATAAGTAGACTTGGGTGGTATGCATGTAAATTTTACTTATTTTTTCACTTAAAACGTGCAATTTTTTCCATGGCATATCACAATATTTTAACATCATATTGCGCCTGCACTTCGGACAATTTAATGGCCTCCTGCAACAGCGTATTTTAAAACTTTAATAATGAGTTGAATCAGGAAAATAATCTGCAGGCCAACATTGCTTCAATGGATCGAGTTTTCTTTTCTGTTTTTTACGATCAAAGGCACCAAGTCTATATATACCCCATCAACTCTTAGCATTTGGAGACGAGCTTTGAGTTGACGTGAGCACCTCTAGATAGAAAGAGTGAGAGAGGTGGAGATGGAGAAGAAAGACACGTTGGTTCTCTTTCCCAACGGTCAAATGGGCCACATAGTTCCGATGATCGAACTAGCAAAGCGCCTCCTTCACCATGGCCTCTCCATCAACATCCTCCTCCTCGAACTAACCTTCCTCAACAATGATCCCATTAACTCCTACATCTCCAACGTCAAAGCCTCCCACCCCTCCATCTCCTTCCACCACCTCCCCACCACCACCCTAACCTCCCGTTCCCCAATCCCGCTTGTCGACCTCGTAGAAACTCTCAGACTTTCCAAGCCCCACCTTCTCCGCTATCTCCATTCATCTTTATCATCCATTCGCGCCCTTATCATAGACTTCTTTTGCGGACCAATTACGTATAATATTGTCGAAGAGCTCCAACTCCCCTTATACATTTTTTGTCCAATCAATGCCTCCGGCATCTCAGCTTTGTTTTACATCCCCACACTCCACTCACAATCTGACACCAAATTCAGTGAGCTTGGTGATGTCCCACTCCACTTACCGGGCCTCTCATATCCCATCCCATTTTCTTACTTTCCGTATTTCTTTTTCGACAGCACTAACGAGGCAGGTAAAGAGATGGTCGCCTCATTCGCCCATGTGCCCAAGCTAGCAAAGGGTGTCATTGTGAATAGTTTTGAAGCTTTGGAGCCCCACGTGATTCATGCTATTGAGAACGATGTATGCTTGTCGAGTCTTGAAATGCCCCCAATCTATTGTGTAGGGCCCATAACAAGGAGCGGGTTAACTAGTGGGCCACGTCATGAGAGCCTAGTGTGGCTAGACAAACAACCAAGTGGGAGTGTGGTGTTTCTTAGCTTTGGAAGCTTTGGGGCATTTTCGGAGGCCCAACTTAAAGAGATTGCTATCGGGCTTGAGCGTAGCAGGCAAAGATTTTTGTGGATTGTGAGGGGCCCACCATTGTTTGGAGGGATTAAGGGGAGTGTAATTCCGTGGACGGAGCCAGATCTTAAGACATTGATGCCTGATGGGTTTGAGGAGAGAACCAGAGAAAGGGGCATTTTGGTGAGGTCATGGGCTCCACAGGTTGAACTGTTGGAGCATGGGGCAGTTGGTGGGTTCGTAACTCACTGTGGGTGGAACTCTGTGTTGGAGGCCTTGGTGGCTGGGGTGGCGATGATTGCGTGGCCCCTTTATGCGGAGCAAAAGATGAATAAGTTGTTTCTTGTGGAACAAGCAGGACTGGCGATTGAGATGAGAGGAGATCAGAATGGGTTTGTGGTGGCCGAGGAGGTGGAAGAGAGGGTTAGGTGGCTGATGGATTCACAAGGTGGGAGAGAGCTGAGGAAGAAAGTGGCGGGTGTAGGGAAGGAGGCGAGGGATGCGATAATGGATGGAGGGACGTCTCATGCCGCCATGGTTGAGATGTTGCAGTCCATGACAGGCGGTGAAGAAGATGGTGGACGACAACACTAAGATAGTTGTGGGAGTGCATTAATTTTGCTAAGTTGAGTGACGTGATTTTATTTTCTTAAAATTAAATAATGATTGCAATGATTTAACCGGACAAGTGGTTATAGTGATTATGTAGCTTGTGTTGTTGAGATTTGATGGAGTCAATTTGATGAGATTGTTATTTGTTGTTAGAATCAGTCACAAAAATTATTTTGGTTTAGTTGTTTCTTTTTTTGTTGAAAAATATGTGATATTTATCATAATGCTATCTAATCTTCTTGTGTATTATTTGCTTTGATTTGAACCCGAAAAAAAGAGATAAAAGAGAAACAGTGATAAAAATGATAAAAATTTTGGATTGATGTCATTTTTATTTAAGCTAGTTATTTATTAATTGTGAAAAATTCAGTATCAAATTAAACAAAAATTCTTTGAAGGTTTAGATAGAAAATGTTTAAAAAATGTTATTATTGAATTTTAAAGCATTCCAAACTAGTTACGCTTTGTTCATAATTTTATTAAGTGCATGTGAGTTTTGATTTTAGAATTTTAGGTTTACACCCCAAAATGATTTGCACAAATCTCGAAATAATCTAACCGTCATATCAAAAGATAAATGATGAGGATCCCCTCACATTAAGAACTACAAGTGCTTATGAATCTGATTGGCTGACAACCACTAGCTGACCGACCAACAACCTACTGATAAGCCTGGGACGATGGAGCTAGTGACATCTTTACTGGGTTATGCAAAATCTAACCAACTAAAATAAAAAAATTCAAGAAATAAAATTGACATTATTTCTTTTAAATCTGACACTCATTTCTTTTGCAGGTTGAAGGCAAATTCTGCTTTAGAATTACTTTAAATGTTATTAGGTGTGCTAACTCTATTTTGCAGGGCAACATTCTGAAGACATGACAAATGACAATAAAAAAAATTTAAAGCAACACCAAAACAATGACAAAACAGAACAAACCAAAATATAAACGACATGACACTAAAATGACAAAATTAAAACAAAACAAAACCTAAACTTTTAGAATAGCCACAAAACCTAAACTTTTAGGATAATCACCAGATAAATGACAAACTACAATACAAAACAACAACAAATGATAAACAACAAAACAAAAACAAAATCGACATAATAAATGACATTGACAAAAATCAAACTCTTAGGGTAGTATAACATATTACCCCTAGGATTGAACGTTGAAGTTTCTTTCCTTGTTATTGAAACTTCCTAGAAAATAAGTTTTAACATTAATCATAAGTTTTCTTAGATAATTTTAATTGTCTAAGATGTAATTAACTATAGGAGCTTGCCCCTACAGGAGATTTAAGAACTCATGATAGGTATCACACCTAGCAATCTCTGGTTATCAAAATTTCTTATGTGATCGTCCTTATATAAAATTTCTAGAATAAGACATTCTAGAATCTCCTTCTATAGGTATTATTACCGACATTTCTTATTATACTATTTTCTATTTTATTAGCCCATACTTTCTTCAAACTTTTTATTATCTAAGGATCCTTTACATGATCCAAAAGAATTAAGATTTCTTGAAGATTAGGGCAATATTATAGATAAACAGAGTAACAACTCCAAAACAATGACATCGATATCGACACTGAAAAAATCTTTGACACGGCTCCGGATGCCGACATCGTGCAATATAAACCCTAAACTCATATTAGGATTCCGAGATTGTCATCAGATATGACATAAATCTTTCTATCTTCTAGGCTATTCACATGATTGATATCAAATGAATGTATGTCCTAAATAATAAAATTGGTAGGATGAACAACAAATAATCATCTCCAATTTAAGCCAAATAATAGGATAGTTTTGGAAATCATCAGGATTCTTCTAGGAGTTGTGTTTTACCCTAATTTTCTCTTCCTTTGGATTCGTATAATAATTGTTCCAAAATTGAGTCACTCACCTATTGGATTTCCTATTACCACATTATCTTGAAAATCCTACCTTTTGGAAGTCATGAAAATAATATTTCCTGATCTAAATCGAGCATTTCTTAAGTGACTTTGGTTATTTAAGATGTAATTAACTATAGAGACTTCTCCTTATTTAAGACCTCAGATTAATATAAACATTATCTAGTTTCTTCATACTAGGTAAAGGACGGTCAATATTGATGGTTCACAGACCAAACATATGTCATGGATTTTTTAGTTTATTTGATCAAGCCACACCGAAAAGCAATGTATCCATTCTTCGGGATAGATACATGGCTTGTGGTGTAATGCTTGATTATTTAAACTATCACATATATGAGATCAATTTGATTTTATATTTTAAAATAAAAAATAATATTTTACAGATTTTCTAAATTTTCTATATATATACATAAATTAAATCAAGACCATGAAACTTTAGCAACCGATAGCCAGCAGACAGAGAAGGTCGCTCCTAAGCCTGAAGACCTCGCGCTTAAGCGCTGTAGAGTTATTTTAGAAATTTAAAGAATTTTGCACGAATTTTGAAGGGGTGTTTGAAGCAACTCTTGGTGAAAACCTGAATTACAGTTAATGGACACGAAACTTCAATGAAATGACTCTTGAAAAGAGGCAATTCTTAGATGATTCATTGAATGTGGACACGTTTTGAAGAGACACCAAAGCGTCTTTTGGAAAACTTAAAAAAAAGACTTGAATTGAAGATAGAGGGGGGAGAGTGAGAAAAAATTTAGAGTATTTTAGAGACAAGAAAGTAAGGAGTTGTAGGATTTTTACTTAGGGTTTCTACTCACTTATCTCATTCTTAGTGAAGAAGAAGGTGGTTAGATAGTTATAAGTAAGAATCCATTATTTTTTAGTGAAATTGAGAGATCTTAACCCTCTAGAGTTGGGCGACCAGACCTAGAGAGGATTATAAGAGAAAGGAAGAAATTCAAAGGAACTTCAAGAGTTTGGTGGAGAGAAATTTGGGATAAGTTTTTATCTTTGTGACTACATTTGGTTTTAATTTAGATTTCTTGTATTTTTACATGATTTCTACTTTTGATCTCAATTGTTTTTTTTTTTGTGAATTCTCGAGGAATTCTGAGTAGTTCTCTTTATTTTTTTTCTTAACATGATAAGTAATTATGTGTTGGAAGGAAGTTGTGTTAAGTATAGATCTTTAATGTTGGAATAAGTTGTGATGATTAAAACATTGTATTTCATTTACTTCTTGATTTAACCAATTAAGATGTTAATATTTGTTGTGATAACATTTAAGATCCATAATAGTATTATCTCAGTCAACGTATGGTAAGAATCACATGAGACTATATTGATGAGAATGTAATTCATATGGTTGAGTGCAAATAAACATGGATAGAAAATTTGAAGGGTGTAGAGTGATCCCCTGATATTTATACTTACAAATATGATATGAAAATTGGCAACGACACCAAAAACTTAGTACTGTCCGGTAAATGCAACGGCGCCAAAAACTTGACTCCGCTGGATAAATGCGCTGATGATTTAAGATATAAAAATTATGATTTTATAATATGAGATACTACGCAAGTATATGTATCGTTTATCAAGTAATATAAGGACTTTCGATTAAGCCTCGAGATATCGAACCACAGGGAAAAAGTTGAAAATCTTTAAAGGAATTTAGAAAATTATCTTTTTACTTTCTTTAATTGTTTTTGAAATAGTATGTCTTGATTTTGAAAAGTTTTAGAAAGTTGATTTGTCTTTTGAAATTTTCTTATTAAAATGCTAAGCAATGAAAGTAAAGGTTTCAAGAACTAATAACACTGGATGTAAAAATACTATTAACTAAAATATCTTTTTCTTTCCTTTCATGAATTAGTAATAATTCTTAAAGTATTGTTGTGAAAGTATTTAAATTTTGTTGTGACAGATAGAAGAAAATGTGTTCTTTTCCCTTACTTAGTTCTATAAAGAACATATGTTAATTTGAAATTTATATTATTTTGAACATGGTTAGGCAGGGAAGATACCAATCTCTCACTCTAGAGTTCCCTCGATTCCCACCACACTGGGAGCTAACTTCTCATTACAAAACTCGAAACTTGAAGCAAAATTAGGGGGTTTTAGCTTTGTTACTCTAAAATCCTCATAATTTTACTCTCTACTATAAAAATATTTTCTAATATTACATTCACTTATAGGACTACGAGTTCTCACCCATATAATTGCATGTGATTCACTACTAACTTTAATGAGATAATACCGCATTGGATCTTACATAATCTCAAGAAATTTTACAACTTAACGAGCCGAATTAAGAAGTAAACAAAGTTCTCAGAATCAATCTTCACAACTTCTTCCAACTTTTAAACACTGTTACTTTCCACAACAATTCTCTTTAAATTAACTACTTCTCCATTTTAAGAATGAAAAAGATAAAGTAAACTACTCAGAATGCAATGAGATATATAAAAACACATTGATTTGAAATTAAAAATGATAAAAAAATAATAAACGAAAGCAAGTATTGATAAACAAAATAAATGTAAACACTTATCTGAAAATCCTTTCCATGAAGACTAAGGAAGTTCCTGCGAAACTTTGACTCTTCGCTAAATTACTCCTCAGAGCAAGTCTCCAAACTTCGATGACTCAGAATACAGACTTTAGACTTCAATAAAAACTAAACTAAAAGAAAGAAAAGAAGTGGGAGAAGAACTCTTAATTCCGACCATTTTCTCCTTTCCACTCTCTACTCCTACTCTAAATAAAAACTTAAAATGCAGTGGAAGAATCTCCTAATTTCCTCTCTTTGAAATACAGTGAAGAGCCTCTTCAATTCTTCACTTCTAAGACTCTCTTTAAATAGTGAACCAAAAGGTGCCTTGGTGTCTCTTCAAAATGTGTCCAGATTCGATGTATCTACCAAGGAACGCACCCCTTCATTCAAATTTGCCGCCCAAAGGAAGTTATGGACGTTACCACCAAGAGTTGCATCCATTCTCTTTTGAATTTGGCGCCAAATCTAATTAAAGTTCGATTTCGCCAGTGCCAAATTTTTGATTTTTCATTTTTTTGCTCCAAATTTGATCCAATTTTGCTCCTTTCATCATGACCATCTATTTTCATCATACCTGCAAGAAAAACACAAAATACCTTCCATTAAAGTGCAATATCATTAAAAATAGTATAAAAATGTGCATAAAAATACTATATATTTTAGGTGTATCAAAATTCCCCAAACTTAAAATGTCACTTGTCCTCAAGTGACAGTTAATCTCATAAAACATTTTAGCATGCAAATTATGTAATGAGTTTCTTAGGAAGATAACAAAATTTTGTTCTAGAAATGGAATAGTCCAATTTAGAAAAATTTCAGAAATTAAAACCAACTTAAAGTTTAGAAAGTTCTTAAGTAAAAGAAAATAATAAATATAAGTCTCTATCTATTTCAGAAATATTTGTAGATTTTTCAAAGTATAGGATTCAAACATTTATTTTTCTCACTTAAAAATCTTTATTTGAAAAATAATTTTACTTACTATATTACAACTTTAAGCTTTAGATTTTCTCTGATCTTATATCTTAACAATTTTTATTAGACCCTTAAATCCTCAAGCTTCTCCTCCCTTTTCATATACTATTTTTCACTTTTTCTCTTCTCTTCTCTCTCTCTTTTTTTGTATATAAGGTAAGGATTACTATATCTGGATAGGCCTTTATTGATTTTGAATTCCACCCTTCCATTTAAAATAAACGTCAGATATGCACCTTTCACTTAAAAATCATAATAATAGTATTTGAAAATTACTCTTCAATAAAATAAATTTAAGCTTTGAAGAATAAAAGTCAAGTCTTCTATTTATCCAAAAATACAAAATTTCTTACTAAAGATAGTTTCACTTTATTTAACACCTCTTCATTAAGAAAATTTTAACTTTAAGTTTTTTATGATTACTATAAATTTTAACTAAATTCTTTTATTCATTTCTATATTCAAAATTTTATTCCCCTAATATAACTTCATGTACATAATTGTTCTCAATCAAAATAAGATTTATGTTAAGTATTCTTGAGAATCAAATAATATTTTAGGTTTTTAAAAATCTTTGTTTTTAAAAATCACCCCAAACTTTAAATTTTTAATTAAGATAAAACATTTAAGCATAAGAAATGATACAGGGGTGAAAAATAGAAAACTGACATAACATGCTTGCAGGAATTTTTAATATCCTAATATGCAAGTATAGCAATTTAAATAACAGGAGTAACATGAAATCAAATTTAGTTTTTCAAAACATTTTTTTATAATAAGAAAAGTAAAAATTTCAGAAGACTTCTACAGTGGTGGAGGTTTTCAAAGCAAATACACACCAACTAAAATAACACACTAATATAGATAACATATGATAGTAGAATTTGAAGAATTTTAAACATGTTGTTTTCCTAAGTAGAAGTTCTTAATAGTGGTTTATAATCTCCTAATAGTTTTTGAATTAAAGTACACACTATTAAAAACTCTGACATAACATACACATAAAAAACATTTACAATTACACACTACCACACAACAACATATAAATCCATAATAAAACAACAACAATACATGAATATGCATAACAGATAAATAGTACAACTACAATCTGCATACTATCAAGGTTTACATCACAATACAATCATCAAACAAAATACTAGATGAAGCATACAAAAACACAACACAACAACACAATAACTAAAACAAACACACATACAACTACTCTTCATCCTCGTCATCATCATCATCTTGCTCGTTCCAATCTCTGGATGACACATAAGGTATATAGAATGGATGAGGTGACATCTCAGCACTCTGATCTCCTCTAATTATTCTATCCAAGTATTACTGATAATTCTCCTCATATTCATCATGTTTTACAATATATCTCTCAACATTATCCAGCTTACCATCCATAGCTCTCACATGCTCTCTAGTAAGATTCACTTTTTTCAAAATATTTCTTAATAAACCAGTCTGTGAATCAGTAGATGACGAAACACGTGAAGTAGAAGCACGAGAAGTAGAAGCAACAAAAGCAGAAACAGTAGAAGCCCTAACAAATCCTCCTCTCCAACCAAACTCTGAATGTACAGTGTAAGCACCAACATTTACACTAGTAATTGGTCTCAATGGCTGAAGTACCTCTTCACAGGTTTCAAATTTCACTCCAGATCTTTCACAAAGTGAATGAATCAAGGAAGGAAATCCCATACCTGCGATCGTGGTTGATCTAGCACGGTTCGAAAGCATAATCATAAATTATCCCTCCGATATCGATCGGCTTCACATGCTGAATACAATGGTTCAACACCGCTCTTTCTCTCGTCACTTCACTAGTGTGACTTGAAGGTAACAACTTAGATGAGATAAAATAATGCCATGCCTTAGAAATGACATTCAATTTGGAAGCATGAAAGTTCACTATTCTATCATTTGTAATTTTCCTTAATCCTCTTCCATCAGTCAGAAACTCCATAATCTCATCTAATTCTCCTTTCGAAGGATGATAAAATAAAAACAGAACATGTCAGGAGGTAGTCCATAAAAGTTATTGATTGCACCTGAAGAAAAGTTTACTTCATGCCTCCTAACCATCACCTGATTTTCCTCTGCGACGAGTAAATTTGTATAAAATTCTCTTACCACGAAACAACGACAACGGCGGAGAAGCAACGATAGTTCGCCGGTTTCTTCTTGCAATCATATCTTCAATCACCTCTCCTGGCTTACTAAACACTCGCTTAGGAATCAACTTACGTGATTGCAATGCATCGACGTATCGTTCCTTAGCCCTCAAACTAACAAATTTGTCAGAATCAAACTTCAACTTATCTCGTGCGCGCTTTGACTTTGGAGCCATCTCTAAAAATTTACGAAAAATTCACCATAAATTCCAAAATCAAACTAAACTTGCTAAATTATCTTCCAAAAGATATTTTCACTAAATCCAAGCAATTTATCAAGCTTTTCCTCAAATTTTCACCATGAATAGTGATTTTGAGATTTTCCATAATGTACTCAAAATACATGGTGAAAATAAAAATTTTTTTACTTTGGAGTAGTGCTCTTACCTCAAGGAATCCAAATCTAACAATTTTTGTTGAGATCGGCACTTAAATGATCCATAATATGATACCCTAGGCTCCTTTTTCGCGGCAAAGAAAAGGTTGAAGACAATGGGGCGGTTGAAAATGACAATTTTGAGGTTTTTAACTTTCCGGAATCAATTTTTGCGAACTGGCGCCTAAGCGCGAAC
Organism: Papilionanthe hookeriana x Papilionanthe teres; assembly: GCA_022702705.1. Lineage (NCBI taxonomy): Eukaryota > Viridiplantae > Streptophyta > Magnoliopsida > Asparagales > Orchidaceae > Papilionanthe > Papilionanthe hookeriana x Papilionanthe teres. Next base: position 22,559,614 of record CM040436.1, on the reverse strand, counting down.
TACGTCGCTTGGCCGTGAAATCTGGCGTGTAAGCGCCGGCATTCTGGCGCTTAGCCGCCAGTACCCAAATTTTTAAAATTAAGGTATAAGCATTAAATCACTTTGTTAATTACCCTTAATTAGTCCACAATAATTAATTCTCCACCATAAGTCTTCTAATACTCAAAATCAAAGTTTAATGACTATTGATTCCATACAAATTTCACAAAACACAAACTTATATTCAAAACAAACATAACATTTAATACAACACTAGAATTTCTATCCAAACATAAAGGATAAAATTCTCAAAATACAAGAAACTATAATATTAAACTGATAAGTATACATCTCTAAGATGTTCCCATCACATCATCAGGCATATTTAAAAACGCTAAACACATCAAACATGAACTCACAAGAACACTAACATAACACATTAAGACACTAAACAGATACAAACAAAACCCATTTAATTCCACTCTCCATTAGGCGAAATATAACCAGGACCATTATTATTCTCATTTGACCCTTCAGGAATGTAGATTTGATAGAACGGGCGATCATTGTTCATTCTTATATCATCTTCTTCAATCCATTTATTTTTCACAAACATCGCTTTATCTATTTCTTCCACATACCTCGAATGATTGAATTGCATCTTGAGTTGCCATCCCATGTGATCCAGATGTAAGGTAATATCATTGATTTTTGCTTCCATTGAAGTCACCCAGGCTTCAATTTTTGCAATCATCTCTGCTATACCTTAAATACTAACAGCCAGATATCCATTAAATAACTCCTTAACACTATCACTAATGAACTTACTTTTATCGAAATATTGCTTCTTCTTCATCTCGTTCTCCCAGTAAGACATGGTGCTTTTCAAAATTTTCTTCTTAGACTTCAGAAATGAAATTTGGACATAGGGTAAGTGTTTCTATCAAGTCTAGTCCTTTTTATAGACTTGGGAGATGCTAGAATATTCCCCTAGACGTTTAGAATCTTCTAAATAACTCCCATAACTTCTCCCCCATGATCTAGGCTTCTAGATCCACATTTTTCACGTTTTTTATAACTGTGGCGCCTAAGCGCCAACTAGTCGGCGCTTTGCCGCCAGTGCACAATTTAGCACAGGTCAGCTAAGTGTCCAAATTCTCATTTTGACTTCACTAAATCATCAATTAAGGTTGAATAAACTCTACTTAAGTTTAAAAACTCCAAATTACTACCACTAAAAACATAAAAACAAACCAAACAAAGCAAACAAAACACACAAAACAAACATAAAGCAAAGCACACCGATAAATATGGGTTATCTCCTACAAAGCGCTTGTTTTAACGTCTTCAGCCTGACATACCCAAAACTCATTCTGAGTGACCCAACATTAAATTCTCATTAGATTTAGATTTATTGATTGAAAAATATGGTTTAAGTCTATGTCCGTTAACTTTAAATACTTTTTCAGTCTTAGAATCTTGAATATCTACAGCTCCATAAGAATAAACTTTTATCACAATGAATGGACCCATCCACATGGACTTAAGTTTTCCAGAAAATATTCTCAATCTAGCATTATACAACAAAACTTGTTGTCCTGGTACAAGATTTTTGGTAAGAATCTTCCGATCATGCCATAATTTCATCTTTTCCTTATAAATCTTAGCAATTTCATAAGATTCATTCCTTATTTCTTCAAGCTCATTCAATTGCAATAATCTCTTTTCAGCAGCATCTCTCAAATTATAATTGAACTTTTTAATAACCTGATAAGTTTTATGCTCGAGTTCAAAAGGTAAATGACAAGTTTTTCCAAAAATCGGCTATATGGGGACATTCCTATAGATGTTACGTAAGCGATCCTATAGGCCCACAAAGCATAATCCAGTTTAATTGACCAATCCTTTCTATTTGGATTAACGGTTTTTTTCAATATTCTTTTAATTTCACGATTGGATAATTCAATCAAACCACTTGTACGCGGATGATAAGCGATAGCGATGCGATAATTAATATGATATTTCTTTGCTAACTTCCCAATAATCGCATTTCTAAAATGACTTCCCCCATCAGTTATGATTACCCTTGGTATTCCAAATCTGCAAAATATATTCTTTTCTAAAAACTTTGCAACACTTTGAGCATCACATCGAGGTAAAGCAATAACTTCAATCCATTTGGAAACATAATCTACTGCTATCAAAATATACACATTTCTGAATGATGGTGTAAATGGTCCCATAAAATCTAATCCCCAAATATCAAATATTCTAACTTCCAACATATAATTGAGGGACATCTCATCTCTTCTAGAAATATTGCCTACACGCTGACATCTATCACAATTTTTAATATAATCATTCACATCCTTAAAAATTGTAGGCCAATAAAATCCTGATTGTAATATTTTATATGCGGTTTTATCACTTCCAAAATGTCCCCATAATCAGAATCATGATATTTTTGAATAATTTCATAAGTCTCTTCCAAAGGTACACATCTTCGAATTATAAGATCCTTTCCTTATTTATATAAAAATGGGTCATCCCAAAAATAAGTCTTAGCATTAGACAGAAATTTCTTTTTTTCATGAAATGTCAAACCATAGGGTATAATATTACTAAAAATAAAGTTTACTATGTCTGCATACCACGAAACATTCATTTCTTTAACAGCGAACGATTTTTCATCAGGAAAATGTTCATTAATTTCTTCAATATCACAGAGAGATTTTTCAATTTCAAGCCTGGACAAATGATCAGCAATTTCATTATCAGAACCCTTCCTATCTACTATTTCAAAATCAAATTCTTGCAAAAGAAGAATCCATCTTATCAGTCTCGGTTTTACATCATTTTTCTTCATTAAGTATTTAATAGCAGAATGATCAGTATGCACAATACATTTAGTTCCAATTAAATATGATCGAAATTTATCAAAAGCAAATACTATAACCAATAACTCTTTCTCAGTAGTAGTATAATTAATTTGAGTTTCATTAAGAGTTTTACTAGCCTAATAAATTACTTTAAAAATTTTATCATATTTCTGACCCAAAACAGCACCAATAGCATAATCACTAGCATCACACATTAATTCAAAAGGTTTTCCCAATTTGGTGAAATTATTACGAGTGCGATGATTAATTTTTCTTTTAATGTTTCAAAGGCTTTACGACGAGTTATCATCGAAATTAAAAATTGAATCATTTTCCGATAAACGGCATAAAGGTTTTGTAATTTTTGAAATGTCTTTAATGTAACGCACCGTAGAATCCAGCATGTCCTAAAAAACTTCTAATTCCCCTTACATTGGTTGGGCAAGGTAAATTAGATATAACTTGAATTTTTGCAGGATCTACCTCAAAACCTTTTTCTGAAATCCGATGTCCCAAAACTATTCCTCCTGCAACCATAAATTAGCATTTTTCTCAATTAAGGACCAAATTAGTTTCTTCAAAGTGTTTTAGAACTTTAGATAGATGTTCTAAATATGATTCAAACGAAATTCCAAACACTGAAAAGTCATTCATAAAAATTGCAATCCCTTTTTCAATTAAATCACAAAAAATAGCCATCATACATCTCTGAAATGTAGCAGGGGCATTCCATAAACCAAAGGGCATTCTTCTAAAAGCAAACGAACCATAAGGACTGGTAAACATAGTTTTCTCTTGATGCTCGGGAGCAATTTGAATTTGGTGGTAACCGAGTATATCCATCCGAGAAAATAAAAGTATTTATGCCCAGTCAGTCATCCGACATTTGATCTAGAAAAGGGAGTGGAAAATGATCTTTCCTTGTGGCAAGGTTTAATTTTCTATAATCAAAGCATATTCGCCACCCTGTAACTTGTCTTGTTGGTATCATTTCATTCTTTTCATTAACAGTCACGATTACTCCTCCTTTCTTAGGAACACAGTGAATAGGACTAACCCATGCACTATCTGAAATAGGGTAGATAATTCCAGCATCCAACCACTTTAAAATTTCTTTCTTAACAACTTCTTTTATAATAGGATTTAATCTCCTTTAGGGATTGATCGCTGAAAAATTTATTAAGAAATTCATACCTATTTTTGATGAAATTGCACTTTAAAGAAGGGTATTTTCTTTATTTTATTGCAGGAATGAAGAATTTAGGTGATAAAAGCAAAAATCATAAAAAGGAGCGAATTTGGAGCAAAATCATGCAATTTGTGCTGAGCCCACCGACGACGAGGTTACGAGAAGAAAATTCTGAAGAATTTATAACTGTCTCGCTGACAGCGAGCCCGAGCCCGCTGACAACGAGCTAGAACGGTTTGAAGATCTTCTAGAAGCCTCGCCGATAGCGAGGTAGTTCGTCGCCAACGGCGAGCTAGTTCAAATGGTGCAGATACATTGAACCTGGACACTTTTTGAAGGGATGCTTACACACCTCTTGGTCCTTTGCTCACCTCTATATATAGAAGCCGAAATTAAGTCTTTAGTGTGTTATTTTGTGTGTTATTTTGTGTGTTCTAAGTGTGTTAAGTCGAGTTTTGTATCTTAGTGTGTGTCTTAGAGAGTTCTTGAGTGAGTTAGTGAGTTTTTAGTGAGTTTTGCTTCGTACTTGGAAGGAAGAGTCGAAGAGGCTATGAGGAGTACGCTTGGAGAAAAATTAAGATAAGTATTTGTATTTATTGTTTTTAACTTTAAATGAAATCCATGCTTAGTTTAGTTTCCATGCATTACGAGTAGTTTATTTAGTTTTTCTCCCTGTTTATGAAATTAAGTGACTTGATGAAATTAAAATAGAGATACTTTTATATATTAATAAATTGTGATAATTTTTTACTTAAAACTTAATTTACTTTTCAAACTGGCCATTTGATTTGTTAAAATATATTGATTATCAACTATAGTAAAAATTACATCTGATATTCGGGGAATTCAAAAGCCTTAGAAGGAGGGTGCAAATAAATAGGTAAATAATATCACTGGGCGTAGAATTGAGCATTTTAGTGTGAAAGACTAAAATATTCAATTCGGTCCTATTGTTTGAGAGCTGAAGTGTAGATGTTAGCTCTCGGGCGATGGGAACGTGGGAGCTACGAAGTGGCGATCGGTATCCTCCCAGCCTAGCCGCATATTCAGTAATCAAACATAGGATTAGTCAATATTCTTTACACCTGGACCAAAGGGTAAAGAATAAAAATGCTCCTATTTGTCACAATACCTTGAAATTATCTATTTAAATTCATCAATCACTTAAATTTCTAAACAAGGGGAAAGATACTTTTTCTGAATAATTAAAACTTATTTAGCATTAGTTTTATTTCATGCACTTTCAATTCGTATTAATTTTCTACTTAGTTAATTTATCTAATTAAAATACTTAGTTTACTTAATTGCGCTTAAATTCAGAATTTCAAATTTTCGTATATTATTATTATTATTATTATTATTATTATTTTAAAATTAGTTATTATTTAATTTTCTCTTTCCCTGTGGGATCGATAACCAGGACTCCACTAGAGCCCTGTATTACTTGATACGATACGTATACTTGCGTAGCATCCACAACATAAACAATTACAATTCTATACATATAATATAGTGGGGTCAAGTTTTTGGCTTCGTTGCAATCAAATTAAAATATCATAATATAAATTTGTGGGTCAAGTTTTTGGCGCCGTTGCCGGGGAAAGTAAGAAAAATTTTTACTAAAGTAACGGACTATTTTAAAATAATCATGATAAATAAAATTAATATCTATTCTAAAATTGTATGCGCAAATTTGGAAACGAAAATTTAATACCTTACGATTCTGAATTAGAGCGTACAATTAAAAGAATTAGAAAACAAAAGAAACAAATTATAAATTTAACACAAATGGCGAATATTCACGAAATTCAAAATATGAACCAACAAAGACCATTAAGAGATTATGCCGACCCTACATCGGATGAAATTCATTTAACTATTCAAAACCACGATGTAGTCTGCTAATTCATTTGAACTTAAACACTGCAATTATCCGAATGGTAGAAAACAATCAATTTAGTGGTTCACCTACGAAGATCCTAACTTACATCTTGCTAGTTTTCTAGAACTTTGTGCTACTTTTAAATATCGAGAGTATACGACGATCTTTATAAGACTTAGACTTTTTCCTTTTTCATTAAGGGATAAGGCTAAAATGTGGTTGAATTCGTTAGCTCTTGGATCTATTAAAACTTGGGGAGAATTATCACAAAAATTTCTATCCAAATATTTTCCACCATCTAAAGCTTGCTAAATTTAGAAATGATATAACTTCTTTTTGTCGAGATAGATGGAGAATCAATATATGAATCTTGGGAGAGATTTAAGGAACTTCTTAGGAAATGCCCACATCATGCGCTACCAGATTGGTGATTATTCAAACCTTTTATAATGGATTAGTAGGATCTTTAAGATCAATGATCGATGCTTCTTCTTGGAGGTTCATTAATGTCTAAACCATTTGATGAAGCTTACGCACTAATCGAAGAAATGGCAACAAATAATTTCCAATGGCACTAGCTGATAGAGTAAATCCGAAAAAGATAGCCAGCATTCATGAAAACGATGCAATATCTATGTTAGCTTCTCAAATTGCTGCTATATCTAAGAAATTAGATCATTTTGGAATCAACTACTCTCCTACTTTTGAAGAAAACTCATCTGGACAAATCATAGAATCTCAATCTAATTATGAAACTTTAAATGCTATTAATAATAGAACTAATAACCCTTATTCAAACTATTATAATCCTGGTTGGAAAACTCATCCAAATTTTAATTGGAATAACACATCTAATCAACGATGGATGAATCAACCTAATCAAGCAAATCCAAGCTATAAACCTAATTACCCACTTGGATTTCATAACAATAACCCTCGATTCGAAGATAAGAAATTATCTATGGATGAATTAATTTTGAATATGGGTCATCAACTACAAAATCAAGGAAATCGACTACAAATTCAAGGAAATCAATTACAAATTCAAGGAACATCTATTAAAAATATCGAAACTCGACTTGGACATATTGCTTCTTGCGCTAAATAATAGAATACTGGAACTTTTCCTAGTAATGTGGAAGTAAATCCTAAAGATCAAGGAAAAGAACAAATTAAAGCAATACAACTAAGGAGTGGAAAAGAATTAGAACCTCAAATTCAAAAAGAACTTAAAAGCCGAAAAGAGGAAGTGGAAATTGAAAAGGAAACAATTCAACAAGATTCGAACTTGGAACATCCTTTAATACCTATGAAAATTTACTGTTGAAACACCTCCACCACCATTTCCTCAACGACTAGCTCAACATAAAAAGATAAACAATTTGTTAAATTCCATGAAAAACTAAAGAAATTAACTATCAATATACCTTTTGTCGAAGCTTTAGATCAGATGTCAAATTATGTAAAATTTATGAAAGATATTTTTAATAAGAAAAGAAAATTCACTGATAATGAAACAGTCGCACTTAGTGAAGAGTGTAGTCTTATTATTCGAAGAAGCTTCTGAAAAATTGAAAGATCTCGGTAGTTTCACTATACCACTGCGCTATAGGAGAAAAATTTTATGGAAAGCTTTGTGTGACTTAGGAGCGAAGCATCAATCTAATGCCTCTATCGATTTTTAAGAGATTGGGATTAGGAAAAATTACATCTACTTCGGTAACTCTTGATTAGGCTGATCGTTCGGTTACTATCCTAAGGGAGTTATTGAAGATGTGTTAGTAAAGGTGGATAAATTTATCTTCCGAGTAGATTTTATTGTTTTAGATATGGAGGAAGATAAAGAAATTTCTATCATTTTAGGAAGACCATTTTTAGCTACTGGAAAAGCTATGATTGATGTTCAGAAAGGAGAATTAATTTTCAGAGTAAATGACCGAAAAGTTACCTTTAATATTGCAAAATCAATGAAATATCCTGCACTAGAAAAAGATGATGAATGTTTTCGGATGGAAATACTTGAACATTTACAACAAGAACATTTTAAGGAATATTACGAAGATAAATTAGAAAAAGAAAATAATGAATTAATTGAAGATAATAATGAAGAACTAGATTATATTCAGGAAAGATTTGAATTTTTGGATAATACTGAAAACAACGACGAGAATATAGTTACTATCGATTATTAAACCTCCTGAACTTGAGCTAAAAATATTACACGATCATTTGAAATATGCTTATTTAGGTAATTCTTCAACTTTACCGGTTATTATTTCATACGCATTAAACGAATCTCAAGAACAAAAACTTTTAGAAACTTTAAAAAAATATAAGAAAACTTTTGGTTGAACTTTAGCGAGATATTAAAGGAATTAATCCTTGATATCTGTATGCATAGAATTATTTTAGATGATGAACATAAACCTAAAGCGAGATCCCAAAGCAGATTAAACCCGATAATTAAAGAAGTAGTTAAGAAAGAAATTTTAAAATGGTTAGATAATGGTATTATATATCCTATTTCGACGGTGCTTGGGTAAGCCCGATTCATTGTGTTCCTAAGAAGGGAGGAGTGACCAGTCATCGTCAATGAAAATAACGATCTTATTCCTATAAGACAAGTTCTTGGTTGGCGTATATGTATTGATTATAGGAAATTAAATACCGCCACCGGGAAAGATCACTTCCCTTTACCATTTCTAGACCGGATGTTAGATAGATTAGCTGGACATAAGTATTTTTGTTTTCTAGATGGATACACCGGTTATCATCGAATACAAATTGCTCACGAGGATCAAGAGAAAACTACATTGACTAGTCCTTATGGAACTTTCGCTTTTCGAAGAATGCACTTTTGGATTATGTAATGCACCAGCAACATTCCAGAGATGTATGATGTCTATATTTAGTAAGTTAATTGACAAAGGAATAGAAGTATTTATGGATGATTTCTCTGTATTTGGAACATCATTTGACACATGCTTAACTCATCTTGAAAAAGTATTAGAAGTATGTGAGAAAACAAATTTAGTTCTAAATTGTGAGAAATGTCGATTTATGGTTGCGGGCGGCATTGTATTAGGGCATAAAATTTCGGAAAAAGGCATGGAAGTGGACCCTGCAAAAATTCGAGTTATAGCTAAATTACCACCTCCAACTACGGTAAAAGGGGTAAGAAGTTTTCTTGGACATCTTAGATTCTACGGACGCTATATAAAAGATTTTTCAAAATTACTTAAATCTACATACCGACTTCTCGAAAAGGACGAGAAATTTGAATTTACAATCGAATGCCTGAATGATTTTGAACTCTTAAAAGAAAAATTAATTACGGCACTTATAATAGTTTCACCTAACTAGGAGAAACCATTTGAGCTTATGTGTGATGCTTAGTGATTATCGTTGTAGGAGCGATTCTTGGGCGAAGATATGAAAAGATTTTTAAAGTTATATACTTATGCTTAGTAAAACTCTAAATGATCTTTGAAATAAATTATACGATTCTGAAAGAGAATTATTAGCGGTAGTATATGGTTTTAATAAATTTAGACCTTATACGATTGGAACAAAATGTATCGTGCATACTGATCATTCTAGCTATCAAATATTTAATGCAAAAGAAGGATTCCGAACCAAGATTAATTAGATGGATGCTATTAATGCAAGAATTCGATTTTGAGATCGTTAATAAGAAAGGAGCTGATAATCAAATTGCGGATCATTTATCGAAAAGAAAATCATGAATTATCGATATTGAAAATGATATTATAGACGATTTTCTGTTGAACAACTATATAATATCGATGAGTGGAAAATACCATGGTATCTTGATATAGTAAACTATATAGTTAGTAATATTTTACCACTCTATGCTAACTTTGCAACAACGAGAAAAAATTCATCCATGATACGAAAACTTATTTTTGGGATGAACCATATTTATATAAGCAATGTAAGGATTTAATTATTAGAAGATGTGTACCTTATGAAGAAAGCTGAACCAATTATTCAAAAATGTCATGATTCGATTTTGGAGGACATTTTGGGATCGATAAAGCTGCTTATAAGATTCTACAATATGGATTTTACTTGGCCTACTCTATTTAGAGATGTATACGGATATATTAAAACTTGCGATAAAAGCGAAAGAGTAGGAAATATATCTAGAAGAAACGAAATGCCTCTAAACTTTATATTAGAAGTTGAAATTTTTGATGTTTGGGGATTAGATTTTATGGGACCTTTTATTCCTTCATTTGGAAACTCATATATATTAGTAGTTGTTGATTATGTTTCCAAATGGATTGAGGCACAAGCTTTACCTAGGTGTGATGCGAAGAGTGTTTGAAAATTTCGATGAAAAATATTTTTACTAGATTTGGAATGCCAAGAGTGATTATCAGCGACGGAGGAACTCATTTTAGAAATAAATACATTCACAAACTAGTAGAAAAATACAATATTACTCATAAGATATCCACTTGCTTATCATCCACGAGACTAGCGGATTAGGCTGAAGTATCTAATCGTGAGATTAAACGTATTTTAGAAAAATACAGTAAACCCAAATAGGTTAGATTGATCTATTAGATTAGACAATCGCATTATGGGCTTATATGATCTGCTTATAAAACTCGATTGGAATGACTCCTTACGGGCTTATATATGGAAAAACATGCCACTTACCAGTTGAATTAGAACATAAAGCATATTGGGCGATTAAAGAATTTAATTATAATATGAAGGAAGCTGGTGAGAAAAGATTGTTGCAATTAAATGAATTGGAAGAATTAAGAAATGAATCTTATGATAATGATCAGATTTATCAAGAAAAGATGAAATTATGGCATGATCGGAAGATTAATCAGAGAAATTTTGAACCACGACAGGAAGTTTTGCTATATAATACTAGATTGAAATTATTTCTGGAAAATTGAAGTCTCGATGGTTAGGACCTTTCACCATAACTCAAATATTTTCATACGGAACTATAAAAATCGAAGATCCAAAAACTGGACATAAATTAAAAGTTAATGGACATAGATTAAAACCATATTTTGAAGGTATAAGACCTAACTATAAAGAGGTTTTAATGCTTAGTCGACCTGATTAATAATTGAATATAGGTCGGGCTGACGACGTTAAACCAAGTGCTTTATGGGAGGCAACCCATATTAGTTATCTATTTTTATTGTATCTTAATAGTTAGTTTATATTATTGAAACTTTATGATGAGAAAAGAAATTATTCGATTTAGAGCGAAATTGGACATTATTTTGAAATCTCGCCGACGGTGAGGTCGATACTCGCCGACAACAAGGTTCGCACCTAATTTAATTCACTTTATTTATAAGCTCACTGACAGCGAGAAACGAGCCCGCCAACAGCGAGAACCTGAAAGGTAGTTTTTATAACTAAGTCGCCGACGGCGAGAAACCTCCGGCCGACAGCGAGGAAGTTATAAAAATGAGTTATATATACTTTAAATGCTGATCTGGACGGTTTCAACACCAATTCCTTTGTGAAAACCCATTCTTAAACCATTCTAAGTCTGCCTTCTTCACTAGAATTTATTCCATTCACCATAATGGCCTCCAAATTCTTAGATTCTTCTAAATCTGGAGTGTTTAACCGGAGGAAATTTGTGAGTTCGGAAGCGCAGTGGATCTTCAACAAGGTTTTGGTAAAGAAAAGAGTTATCAAGGAACGGGGATTTGTCAATCGAGGATTAGAGAATTCCACTACGAAGATAGAAGAAATGATCGCACAGCGGCACTGGGAGGTATTTTGTTACACGACGTCTATTGTTGTTATTCCAGTTGTGAAAGAGTTCTACTCTAACATACATGCGATCAACAATGGGAATATCTACGTCCGAGGAAGATGGGTGACGTTTACTTCATCAAGAGTAAATGAGTTATTCTCTATAGAAAACACCCCGGTATGTCACTATTCAAATTTTGTGCCTTCTCGATATAATATGAATGAGATATTTCGATATCTGACTGATGAAACGGAAGATTGGAAAATGCGTGAAGACGGGTATGTTAGTTTATCTGCATCACTTTTGAATCCTGTCTCGAAGCACTGGCACTTTTTCATCTCATCTAAATTGTTACCTACTATGAGGGTAAACAAGGTCTCGAAAGAATGCACTATATTGAATTATTGTATTCAAATTGGATTGCCTATTGATGTGGGATCAATAATTGTTAAGTCTGTATTGGGGTTAATCGTGCATGGGTCAGTTCACGGACTAGGACACCCATCTACTATTTTTGCATTATGCAGTCAGTATCAGGTTTCTTATGAAGCTTGGGAAAATGTTCTGTTACCTTGGAAGCTGCTTGATCCTACAGATATGTTCCCTACTTTAGACTATAATGAAGACATTACATTTATCTCTGATAGAGCTTCACAGAATAATCCTATAGCAAGGCCTATTTCAGATAAAAAGGAGTTACTTATGAAGAAAATTAATGGAATGGAGAAAGAACTACAGGATGTGAGAGATTTAATCGACAATATATCTAATTTATTTGATCACATTGACTGGAGGATGAAGGAACACTTCGATCATACTGGACACTTGGAAGCTAGCTTTCTTCATTTATTGAGACGAAGGGTTGGATCACCGAAGAATGCAGCCGGAAATTCCCTTCAGGCCTTTCTATAACTTATTTGTGCATCATCGTCATATAGGAAATATCAGAGAAGATGTAGATTCTGACCTTGAAGAGTAGTAGTAAAGATTTCCATGGTATGTTTGTGTTTATGTTATTTGATTTGATTTAGATTTTATTATGTGTGGAGTGATGATTTGAATATCTCGAAACCTAATTGAGATATGCGTCATAGTTTTGTATCGGCATTTAGTGTGTCGTGGATTGGCTTGCGATGCTGATTAGTAGTAAGGATTGAAGTTTGAAGTTTGATTATAGAGTTTTAAATTATGTTAGTTTGTATGTCTCATGGATTTCAATATTAAAGTTAATTTGTTGTGTTGTGTGAATTAGTTTGTGTTTAGGTAGCTAATCTTCATATTAAAATTAATAAATAATATGATCGGAAATATAATATAAGAAAAATCAAGGACGAAAATGAGTGACGAAATTTCAAAAAAATTTTAAAAATTTTTTAGAATCTCGCCGACGGCGAGAAAAATCTCGCCGACAGAGAGATCGATCTCGCTGACAGCGAAAAATTTCTCGCCGACAGCGGATTTTTCCCGAAAGTTTTTGGTTCTGAAAAATATTAGCTCGCCGAAGGCGAGATAAATCTCCCTGACAGCGAGGTCACGAAAAACACTTTAATTGACAGGTCAAAAACACTATTCATCATCCCCAACATCCAATTTTCGCAAAAACTGACCTAGGGTTTGAGAGATCTTGGATTTAAAGCGATTTCATCACTCAAAAACACGGGATTTCATCTTCTCTTGGTAAGAGCTTCACTCCTATGCAAAAATTTTTGATTTTCACCATGTATTTTCACCACATTGCAAATTTTGGGAAAAATCAAAATGTGAAAAAAATATTCGGTGGAAATCCATGGAATTTGATTTAAATTGCTAACAAATGTTGTAGGAAGCCTTCTTAGGATTATTTTTAAGTTTAGTGAAAATTTTCATGATTTTCACAGATCGATTGAATGGCTCCACGACAAAAACGTCGAGTAGAGTTCGACGAAAACCGATTCATCAATGCACGAGCACAGGCAAAATATTTTGAAAATATACAAGGAAGAAAGTGCATTGTGGATCGGGTATTCAAAAATCCGGGAGGAGAAGTAGAGCGGATTATAAAGGAACGAGGTCGGGAAAATTTACGTTATGTTCGGTATAGAGCGATTCGTAGAAGTGGTGAAAGAATTTTATGTCAATTTGACTGCCGTTGAAGATGCACCGGTAAAGGTACGAGGGTTTTTTGTAGATTTTAATGCTGCAAGAATTAACGCGTTCTATGAAGTTCATGACTCGCACTTTAGCGAGTATGAAACTTTTGGAACGATGGAAGGACCACTGGAGGAAGTCATTAACTTTCTCACTGATGGGACCGGAGTATGGAAAATTAAGCAGCAGGAAAAAATGAATTTTCCTCTTTCCAAATTAAATGCAGTCTCCAAGGCCTGACATTACTTTATTTGTTCTACTCTGTTACCCACATATCACCATAGTGAGGTAACACGAGATAGAGCAATTCTGAATTTCTGCATTCAGAATAACAGAAGCATCAACATCGGGAGAGTTATTTATCAGAACATCCTTGCCACTCCTCGAAATGAGAGTGGAGCTGGATTGGGCCACTCTGGATTGATTTTTGCACTCTGCCAACTCTCTGGAGTTGAGGCTAGAGATGATAAAGAATGGGTGGAACCTATGAAACCACTTACAACTGCTAACATTAAGAAGTATGAGTCCCATGAAGGGTGGAGATCAGGAGTAAGAAGTTATTTTACTCAATCAAGTAGAGATATACCCTCTACTAGTTATGGACCTCCTGAGCCTACCACCCTTACCCTACAAGATCTGATGAATGAATTGACTCTGCATAGGAGGAGTTTTGAGCAGTTTTGAGAGACCATGGGGAGAAGGTTTGATCATTTTGATCAAAGGATTGATAATCTGGAGAGGAGGCATGCTTATGATAGTGAATACCTCTAGTGACATTCAGAATACGAGATTGCATATATGAAGCTGAACGTCGTTATAGGAGTGGAGATTTAGATGTTGTCTTTCCAGAATGCCCCAGGTACACTCAGTATCACCTTGCTCAGTCTTCTCAGCAGCCTACAAATCAAGGAGGGGATGATTTAGTTTGGGACTTTGATGCTGAAGATTAGGACTTTATGTATTTTATTTGTTTGATGTAAGTTATTGTGGAAACTTTATATGTTTGTAATATTCAGTACTTTATATTTTGAGACATTGGATGTTAGTTAGATTAATCTGCTTGGATTGTTATAGTAGTTAGTTTTTGTTTTTGTGTTAGTTAATTGCATTTGTTTTTATGTTAAATAGGATGTTAGTTTTTCTTTAATATGTTTTTATTTTATTTTGTATTGTTTTAAGTTTTCAAAATTGTTAATCTGTTAGTTCAATTGTTTTTAATATGTAGTAATTCATATGTGTAGTGTAGAGTTATTTTAATTGTTGTGTTTAATACTTATCTTAGATTTTATCCCTGCATTTTCTTTAAATTGTTATATATGGAGAATACTAACGAGTACGGGTTCAATGAAAAATGAAAAAGCACGCAAAAATTTCAAAAGAAAAAAAGAAATACCTAAACTTCAAAGGTATGATTTATTTACTTTCCCTTTTTCATTATCTAGAATAGATATAAAAATTTAAGTTTGGGGGAGAGTAAAATACAAATTTAGTTATTAACTTGTTCTCGATTTCTATTTTCAAATTATTATAAAAATGATTTTTTATAGCAAATTTTTCAATTTGATTTAATATGAATTATTTTATTTAATTATTATAAAAGGTTAAATGAAATATTTCTAGTACTTTAATTAATTAAATAGAATAAAATATTTGGTTAAAGGGAATAAGAATATAGTAAACTATTTTTAGTAAGGAAAACTATATTCTAAAATTAAAATTCTTAAGTATTCAAGTGAAAAAGAAAAGATTGAAAATCAATGAAGTAAAAACTATAAAGTATATATAAGCTAAGAAATATTCCTAAGTTTCAAATTTAGGAAGATGAAAATGAAGTTCAAAATTATTAACAGGCTCTCCATATACAGTAATCCTCATTAGAAAAAAAAAAGAAAAAGAAAAAAAATGAATGAGGAGAAGCTTGAGGAGATGCCTTATCAAAAATTGGCTTCATTTGATTTAACCTAAAGGGAAAAACTTAGATATTTCCAAACTTATGTTTATGGATTAGAATTTTACCTAATATTATTTTCTTGAATTTTTTATCATATGAATATCTTAAGTAGTTATTCTTTTAAATATAGTCATTCCTAAAATAAATAGTAAACTAGAAATCTTAGACTACGATGACTAAATAATTTATTTCTATAAGATTAATTAAATTACATGAATTATTTTTTTAACTTTATTATGATATTAATTAATCTAATTCATAGTTATTTAAATTGAAAAATCTTATTATAAACTCATTATTTTTATGTAGTACTAAAATTACTTGAGGACAAGTAATAAGTAAGTTTGGGGGATTTTGATCGTCTGAAAAATTTATTAAGAAATTCATACCTATTTTTGATGAAATTGCACTTTAAAGAAGGGTATTTTCTTTATTCTATTGTAGGAATGAAGAATTTAGGTGATAAAAGCAAAAATCATAAAAAGGAGCGAATTTGGAGCAAAATCATGCAATTTGTGCTGAGTCGCCGACGGCGAGATCGAGCCCGCCGACGGCGAGGTTACGAGAAGAAAATTCAGAAGAATTTATAACTCGTCTCGGCGACGACGAGCCCGAGCCTGCCGACAGCGAGCTAGAGCGGTTTGAAGATCTACTAGAAGCCTCGCCGACAGCGAGGTAGTTCGTCGCCGACGGCGAGCTAGTTCAAATGGTGCAGATACATTGAACCTGGACACTTTTTGAAGGGATGCTTACACACCTCTTGGTCCTTTGCTCATCTCTATATATATAAGTCGAAATTAAGTCTTTAGTGTGTTATTTTGTGTGTTCTAAGTGTGTTAAGTCGAGTTTTGTGTCTTAGTGTGTGTCTTAGAGAGTTCTTGAGTGAGTTAGTGAGTTTTTAGTGAGTTTTCTCTGTACTGGAAGGAAGAGTCAAAGGAAGCTGCGAGAGTCCGCTTTGAGAAAAATTAAGATAAGTATTTGTATTTATTGTTTTTAACTTTAAATGAAATCCATGCTTAGTTTAGTTTCCATGCATTCTGAGTAGTTTATTTAGTCTTTCTCCCTGTATGAAATTAAGTGACTTGATGAAATTAAAATAGAGATACTTTTATATATTAATAAATTGTGATAATTTTTACTTAAAACTTAATTTACTTTTCAAACTGGCCATTTGATTTGTTAAAATATGTTGATTATCAACAATAGTAAAAATTACATCTGATATTCGGGAAATTCAAAAGCCTTGGAAGGAGGGTGCAAATAAATAGGGAAATAATATCACTGGGCGTAGAATTGAGCATTTTAGTGTGACAGACTAAAATATTCAATTCGGTCCTATTGTTTGAGAGCTGAAGTGTAGATGTTAGCCCTCAGGCGAGGGGAACGTGGGAGCTACGAAGTGGCGATCGGTATCCTCCCGACCTAGCCACGGATTCGGTAATCAAACATAGGATTAGTCGATATTCTTTACACCGGACTAAAGGGTAAAGAATAGGAATGCTCCTATTTGTCACAATACCTTGAAATTATCTATTTAAATTCATCAATCACTTAAATTTCTAAACAAGGGAAAGATACTTTTTCTGAATAATTAAAACTTATTTAGCATTAGTTTTATTTCCCGCACTTTCAATTCGTATTAATTTTCTACTTAGTTAATTTATCTAATTAAAATACTTAGTTTACTTAATTGCGCTTAAATTCAGAATTCCAAATTTTCGTATATTATTATTATTATTATTATTATTATTTTAAAATTAGTCGTTATTTAATTTTCTCTTTCCTCGTGGGATCGATAACCGGGACTCCACTAGAGCCCGTATTACTTGATACGATACGTATACTTGCGTAGCATCCACAACATAAACAATTACAATTCTATACATATAATATAGTGGGGTCAAGTTTTTGGCTTCGTTGCAATCAAATTAAAATATCATAATATAAATTTGTGGGTCGGGGATCAGCCCGCGGTTTGTAATTATCTTCCATAAGAATTTTGTGCATATAAATTGAAGGATTAATTCCTTTAATATCAGTAATTGTCCATCCAAAGGCTTTCTTGTACTTCTTCAAAATTTCAAGTAAACTCTCTTCTTCTTTTTTAGTTAATTGAGAGGAAATTATGACAGGCAAGGTTGAGGATTCACCTAGAAAAGCATACTTAAAATTTTCAGGAAGCATTTTTAGCTCAAGTTCAGGAGGTTTTTCAATTGATGGACCATAAGATTTATCTTTCTCAGTCATATCCAACAATTCAAAATTTTTATGAACATACTTTAAATCTTCCTTTTAAAAATCTTCAGAATCAAATAACTCTTCTTCTTGCTTATATTCAAATTCATCTCTTTCATCATTCTCTTCATAAGTTGATTTGAAATGAGATTCACTTAAATAATCAATAACATCCATCCTATAACACTCATCTTCTTTACCTCTTGTAAGATATTTCATCAATTTTGAAATATTAAATGTAACAATCTGTTCATTAACCCTCATCGTTAATTCCCCTTTTTTCACATCTATCATGACTCTGCCTGTAGCTAGAAGAGGTCTCCCCAAAATTATGAGTATCTCTTTATCTTCCTCCATATCTAACACAATAAAATCCACCGGAAAAATAAATTGATCCACTTTTACCAAAACATCTTCTATAACTCCTTTAGGATATGTGATCGAATGATCTGCAAATTGCAGAGTTACAGTAGTTGGGGTTATTTCTCCTAGTCCTAGTCTTTTGAATATTGATAGAGGCATAAGGTTAATGCTTGCACCCAAATCACATAAAGCTTTTTCACAAAATCTTTCTCCGATTGCACATGAAATTGTGAAACTACCAGGATCTTTAAGTTTTTCAGGAAGCTTTTTCTGAATTATCGCACTGCACTTTTCACTAAGTGCAACATTCTCATTTTCTTTAGCATCTCTAGTAAGAGTAAAGAATAATATTACTTCTACTTGACATAACACAATTTAAATACTTCCACAACAAAATTCTTATACTTGTTATTGATTCATGATAAGGAAAAAAAACATTTTAGTTATATTATTTTCATCTTACAAAAATCTCTTTAAATTTAGTTAGTTTTTACTTTTTTTTTGCAATGATCAAAATTACCAAACAAAATCGAACTTTTATTCCTACAATATTATCTATAGTTTAAGTAATAATCTTTTTCAAAGTTGAGTTTGTTATCTAATTTCTACTTAAGATTTTGAATTTCTCCTTGTGGGATCGATATTTCAGGGCTTAATCAGAAAGTTCTATATTACTTGATAATGATATGTATACTTGCGTAAAATTCCTATATTTATAACAGTTTCATTTTTTCTTGCCTCAGAATCAAGTTTCTGGCACCGTTGTAAAGAAAGTAATTTAAATAAAGAGAAATGAAAATATAATCACATAAATATAAAAGTATATAAAAGAAATCGGGATCAAGTTTTTAAAATTTTCTTTTTCTCCCAGGCAATGGTGCCAAAAAAACTTGATCCCGATTTCTTTTATATACTATTATATGTATGTGATTATATTTTCAATTATCTTTATTTAAATTTCTTTCTTGCCTCGGCATTAAGTTTTTGGCACAGTTGTAAAGTAATAAATTTAAATAAAAAGAATTGAAAACATACTCACATACATATAAATGTATATAAAAGAAATCGGGATCACTATTCTTACATAAACAATTAATTCCTATATATTTTATAATTAGAATACCTAAACTTTACTTTCTACATTTATACCAATTTAGTCTTTCACATCCCAACCAAAATATCAATATTTCAAATGTGGAATATGTCTTTTCATGCTTTTGTAAGTCGACATATATGTATAGATTGGAGTTTAGGTGTGAGATATATAAGTACATAGGAATTGACTGGTAGATGTGCAAACCCCTTCATTCCCTTATTCTTCCCTTAACTAAAATTGTGCATATACTGAGGCAATATATGGAACATTTGTAATGTGGCAATATTTGGAGCATCGAATGAGGTGGTATATGGAGCACCAAACAGAGCTATAAGACGAAGGTGCAGGTATGTAAGAGCGATGATGAGAATGACATTTAGGTATGTGGTGAAGTGTTCCATATCCTAAACTTGAGGGTAAAGGATTGGCATCAATATTCTCTAATACTTAGTAAATGTTTACCCTTTTGTTCTCACGGGCTGCTGACAGCTCCAACTAAGGGTTTGACTAACTTATGAACTAATTTTCTTGATGAAAAGTCATATTTGTATGACAAAATGAAAGATTTACAAATATATTTGTGCCTGTAAGATTAAGGACTTTTGATTGTTGGTTCATATGTTAGTCACATAGGCTGGGTTGGGCTTTGGGTACTTTGTGGTGAGTTTTTACCCATTGTTTGATCTCAATTACATGATGGTTACTGACGTGCCTACGGAATTCCTCTGGGAAGAATTCCTAAGGCTTTAGTCCTGGTTCTGAGCCCCCTACCAAAACTTTTATACCTCGCTTGATCTTCCATATGTGCCATCTGACTTTTTACACATGTGATAATGTATTATGGTTTTCTTTAATTTTTTTATCATGTTTATATGCTTTACATGTGATATTAACCCTTATGCAGCGGTGGCAGAAATCCCAGGTACACCCTTTTATTTTATTTTTATTGCGTTTTACTGTATTTTACTGTGCTTTTACTATTTTTTTATTAAGACATTATTTACTTATAAAACCTGCAAAGCCCTTAGAGTAGAATGCAGTAGACTAGTTGGTTAGGAGGTACACTATATCAGGCCTTGAGGCCCAACAATAATTACACATTGAAATACAAAACATAAACCCTAAACCTGAAGCCGCTACGTTATGGAGCTTGGAGCATACTTTGTCGGCAGTACGAGGAGAAGCTCGAAGTAAGATGTAAACAGGTGGAGGATGACTTCAGAGAACAATGAAGACTCAACACGAAGCGGTTCCACTTCTGAAAAAACATAGAATGTACAATAGAATATCTTTGAGAAAGTTAACAAAATTTATAAATTTATTTATCTTAAAAAGCAACAAACCCATAGGACATCGAGATGGTCCACCCAGTACGACATAAATCCTCAAATTATCTAGGCTTTTGTACAACCATGTTGTTCATCATAAATCTTAACTCTTTTTAAGATTCTGAGGTTGTCGTTCGGTACGACATATATCCTCCTATCTTCCTAGGCTATTTGCACAATCAGATATCATGTGATTGTAAGTCCTAAATTCTAAAAGAAAATGCAGGATTGAAACATTAAATAAAAAATTTCAAAGAAATAAAGACAAATAATAGGATAGTTGGGAAGTCACTGAGGCTTGCCTTAAAATTCATGACATGCCCTACTTTTTCGCTCATTCGGACTCCTAAAATAACTATTCCTATTTTGAGCCACTCCCTTTTCACTTCGTTGTATCGAATCTTGGAAAATTAAACTTTGAAATCTTGAAGATAAAACCACTAATCTTAATTGTGATTTTGTAAGTGTCTTCAATCATTTAAAATGTACTTAACTATAGGGGCTTGCCTTTATATTGAACTAGGAGCCCAGGTATAATAAACCCTATATAATCCTTATATTAGGTTGGGAAACTTGTCGATGTCCCGACCGCAATTACGCAAGTAAATAGCTTATAAAATTATGAATAAATATGACTCCAAATTAGATTAAGTGGCTAATGTACGATATTTTAAAGATTAAAGATTTTATAAATAAATATAAATCGCACACTAGGGGTACTACGCAAGTATACGTATCGTATCAAGTAATATAGAGCTTTCTAATTAAGCCCCAGATATCGATCCCACGGGGAAGGTTAAGTGCAAATAATCAAGAAAAGAAAGATGAAAATCAGTTTATAAACTAATCAATTAACACGTATGAATATGCAATTTATTAACGTAGCAGTAGGAAATAAAACATTACTTTAAATTCTTTAACACAATACACAAAGATTCTTTCCTCATACAAAATATTTAATGATTAGTAAACATCTAAATTAGTTTGAGAACTTAGAATGTGGTATTATGACGAATAGGTGCATAAACATTCTTTACCCTTTGGTCCAATATATAAAGAATATTGGCTAATTTTAGAAGATTGGATCAGGATGTATTGTTAGTAGTAAGGGACGGAATTCTAGGCTCTCACTTCTAGTTTCCCCCCCAAGGGTGCCTATGGTCGGGCCTACTAGTGACCCGTCACCTCCTCTTAAACCAAATTGATAGAATTTAGTCTGTCACTAAAAACATATTCAATTCTACACCCTTCAAAGATTATCTCCCTATATATTCGCACCTCCCCATTTAAGGATTTCCTTTCCAAAGGAAATGTGATACTTACAAGTTAAGAACTCTTAGCCCACGGTCAGGTCTTAAGAACTCTTCACAGGTTTTAACATTACAAGTGATCAAGTTGTAGTGTAAATGAAAATCAGGTAAAGTAACCTCACAAGTTATTGATGAAAAAAATAAGTTCTCAAAACTAAATTAAATCCTTATCTAAATCATTTCATATTCGTAGGGAGAAAGACAAGAAGACTACTCAGAAAACGTAGGTTTCACACCACAAACCATATTTATATAATTCAAATTCAAAGTACAAACTTAAGAACTAAATTATAAATACTTATCTGAAATGATATCCAAGCAATCCTTTGAAGTTTCTCTGACTCCGACTGACTTTTACAAGACTCTAACTCCAGCAATTACATTATAAACACTCTGAACTCTCACTAAAGAAAAGTAAATAACTCTAAACACTCTTTAACTAAATGAAATGACACACATCTTTCACTCTTATAACACTTACACACTACAAACGACCACACATTGCTGTAGAATCGTTCTCTATTTATAGAGCTTCGAAAATGACCAGGGGTTACTTCAGGCACCTCTTCAAAATTTGTCCAAATTCTTTGAATATTCTGGAAGGTAACTGTGGCGCTTTGGCGCAAGATCTGGCGCCTAGGCGCCAATCTTCTGCATGAATGGAAGCGTCCCTTCAGGTTTTGAGTCGCACCTCTTTGTTGAATAACTGATTCCCTGTGTCTAAATTCATTGTATCTTGTTTATGACATATGAGAATTTATTTAGAGGCTTCTAGATTGCTTCTTAGTCATCAATAACCGTCACAAAACCATCTAAGAATTCTCTAGATTTCTCTGCTGAGTCTGGCGCCTGCGCCCCAGAGTTAGCCCTTTTTTTAGTCTTTTCTTCAATTGACTCATTTTTGCTCCTTTTACTTCTTTTTTGATTCTTTTTCTTCATAAACTTATTTTCTTGTACCTGCAACAAAAAAATATAAGAAATACATTTCATTAAAGCATAATATCCTTAAAATATTAGTTAAAAATGATATAAAAATAGGTAATTTTAAGGGTGATCAGTCGGTCATACGTAAGAGGTTTCATAGACCAAAAATATATCATAAATTACTTTTTTATATAATCAAGCCCATTGTTAAATGATATGCTTACATTTCAATGTGATATATCTGTTGTAGTAGTGTGTACGGTTACTTAAATTATTAAATATATGAGGTCTATTCGGTCTAATTTTTCAAAGTTAAAATATAATTTTTCAAAATCAAAATTATATATATATATATATATATATATATATATATTAAATTAATTATTTTCAAACCAACCAATCAAATTATGATCGACACATTTGCGACGAACTGACGCTCTTACAGCGACTCGCTGTGGCCTATGTGGTCACTTACTACTGTAGTTTCCAGCTGCGACATATGTGGCTAACTATTGTTAATACTACATTCTACCACAGCCTCTATAGCCAACCAACACTCTTAAAAGTACTAATTATGGCAGCTTCTATGGCCAACTAATGCCCTTGCAGTGACCAACTTATGTGGCTAGTTAATATTACAGCTTCCCACTACGGTCTATGTAGTTAACTGTTGTCATTAGATATGCGATCAATTACTTTTATTGCAACATTTTACTACGACCTATTTGATCAACCACTATCATTACAACCTTCGACTATGACCTCTATGACCAACTAATGCTCTTACAACCTTCCACTACAGCCTTTGTGGTTGACCCACTTTTTACATGTATGTAATTTAAGTTAATAGTATCGGCACAAAAAACTTGATCCCGCTTTAAATATAGTTGTATGATTTAATTTATAATGTGGATTCTACGCAAGTATACGTATCGTATCAAGTAATACAGGGCTCTAGTGGAGTCCTGGTTATCGATCCCACAGGGAAGTTTTTAACAGAAATATTATCAGCTAAATTTAAAGCAATTACTTACTAATAAAGTGAACATAAATTCTAAATAACTATAATAAACTAAAGTAAACTAATGCTTGAAATAAGTTGATTTAATTAATTCAGAAAAAGTATCATTCTCCTTGTTTTTAGAAAATTAACTGAACTGATGAATTTAAATAGAATTTTTTAAATTGTATTGTGACAAATAGGAGCATTTCTATTCTTTACCCTTTGGTCCAGGTGCAAAGAACATTGACTAATCGTATGTTTGATTACTGAATCTGCGGCTAGGCTGGGAGGATACCGGCTGCCACTTTAGTGCTCCCACGTTCCCCTCATCTGAGGGCTAAAATCTACACTTCCGCTCTCATACAGTAGGATCGAATTGAGTATTTTAGTCTGTCACACTAAAATATCCAATTCTACGACCGTTAATTAATATTTCTCTATTTATTTGCACCCGCCTTCCAAGGCTTTTGACTTCCCTGAATATTGGATGTAATTTTTATTATAGTTGATAATTCAACATATTTTAACTACTCAATTGGTCAGATTGAAAGTAAATTAAGTTTTAAGTAAAAATTATCACAATTTATTATACTATATTAGATGCTTTTATTTAATTTCATCGATCCGCATAATTTTCATAAACAAGGAGAAAGACTAAGAAAACTACTCAGAATGCATGGGAATAAAACAAAGCATGGATTTCATTTAAAGTTAAAAACAATAAAAAAAGATACTTATCTTAATTTCCTCCTCAATGAGACTCCTTTAAGTTCCTTTGACTTTTCCTTCTAGTACAACAACTAAACAACACTCAATTAAACTAATGAACTCAATAAACTCACTTAAACTTACACTCAAGACACTAGAAATGAACACACAGAAGACTTAAAAGACACACACAATCTCTAGAATTCGGCCTCTATTTATAGAGGTAGGCAAAGGTCCAAGGGGTGCTTAAACACCTCTTCAAAAAGTGTCCAGGTTCAATGTATAAGCATTTTGAACTAGCTCGCCGTCGGCGGGAAACGACCTCGCCGTCAGCGGGGCTTCTAGAAGGTCTTCAAACCGCGCGATCTCGCTGTCGGCGAGCTCGGGCTCGCTGTCGGCGAGGTAGTTATAATTCCTTCAGAAATTTCTCCTCACGATCTCGCCGTCGGCGGCCTCGATCTCGCCGTCGGCGAAGTAGTTATATTTGCATGAATTTCCTCCTTTTTGATCCAAATTTGCTCCATTTCATGCATTTTACTTCTATCACCAATAAATCTTCATTCCTGCAATAAAATAAAGAAAATAGCTTTCTTTAAAGTGCAATTTCATCAAAAATAGGCATGAATTTCTTAACATATTTTTCTGTGATCAAAATCCCCCAAACTTAATTATTGCTTATCCTCAAGTAATTTTAATACTAAAAAAAGATAATGATTTCTATAATATAATTTTTCAATTCAAATAATATATGAATTAATTTTAAATAATATTATAATAAAGTTAAATAGAAATATTTCTAAGTAATTTATATTAATTTTATAGAGATAAGATTACTTAGTTATCAGGTCTAAGATTTTTAGGTTCTATTTATTTCAGGAATGACTATATTTAAAATAGTAAATTACTTAAGATATTTAGATAATAGAAATTCAAGAAAACACTATTTAGTAAAATATTAATCCATAAATATAAGTTTAGAAATATAATTAAGTTTTACCCTTTAGGTTGAATCCATTGAAGCCAATTTTTGATAAGGCATCTCCTCAAGCTTCTCCTCACTTTTACATATATATATATATATATATATATATATATATATATATATATATATATATATTCTTTTCTTTTTCTTTTTCTTTTTCTTTTCTTTTTCTTTTCTTTTTCTTTTCAAGTGAGGATTACTGTATCTAGATAGCATGTTAATAATTTTTAACTTCAACTTCTCTTCCTAAATTTGAAACTTAAAATATTTCTTTGCTTATATATATTTCATAACTTTTACTTCATTGAGTTTCTATCCTTTCTTTTTCATCTATATACTTAAGAATTTCCAATTTTAGAATATAGTTTCCCT
Organism: Papilionanthe hookeriana x Papilionanthe teres; assembly: GCA_022702705.1. Lineage (NCBI taxonomy): Eukaryota > Viridiplantae > Streptophyta > Magnoliopsida > Asparagales > Orchidaceae > Papilionanthe > Papilionanthe hookeriana x Papilionanthe teres. The sequence continues at coordinate 22,533,519 of CM040436.1, read as the reverse complement.
TACTTTAAATAGTTTACTATATTCTTATTCCTTTAAACCAAATATCTCATTCTATTAATTAATTGAATTACTAGAATTATTTTCTTTAACTTTATATAACAATTAAATAAAGCAACTCATATTTATTGAATTTGAAAATTACTATAGAAAATCATTTAAAAATAATTTTTGAAAATAGATATTGAGAACAATTTTAATAATTAAATTTATATTTTTACCTGTTGACCTCATTTTTGATGAGGTCTTCTCTTCCATTTCTAGTGTTTAGGATCTAGCCTTAGGCTTTTCCTTTGACTATCTTAGAGGACAAGAATTGGGACCCATCCCTTAGAAATTTGAACCACTTCTTGCCTCCCTGCAAACCCCACAAGCTTGATTGTAGACCCCTAATCACCTAGAGGGTTGAAATCAAATGTGAAGGTTTAAAGGATGAGTTTTCTATAGGACTCTTTGGCCTTAGGACCACTCAGGGTGGCTTGGTCTAGTGAGGGTTGACTTACACACTCACTACACTCACACTCTACACTCTCACACACACAATCCAAATCCTAAAATCATACCCATACCCAACTTGACCACTTGACTCATGTAGGTAATTCATATGTATGGACCTTAACCCCTAAGCCCCTGGCTAAGAGGGTTAGGAACAACATAGTGAATGCCTTAAATGAGTCCTCTCATGGCTCATATAGGCTTAATATGACTTCATGGCTCAACCAAACTGTTTCCATTTCACTCATATTTGATCAATCTTCTTTTTTCAAAATTTCAATTTTTGACCCCGGGGACCCTACACCCATCAAACCTACCAAATGCCCTTGGAACTACCCAAAATTTGCAAAATCACCTAAATTACCCAAAATTCCCCAAAACCATTCCTTAACATTTCCCTCCACTCAAATTGATCATCCATAGCCAAAAATACCAAAAATTCCAAAAATACCCCCACAATACCCTCCAAATACCCAAAATGCCCCTCTTAGCCAAAAAATCCAAAAATTCAGAAAATTCCTAGAAAATTGTAGAAAATCCCAAATATTTCCAATTTCATTTTGTCTAGCTACACCATGGTCCAATTTTGTCAATTTACCCCACTTTTACCAAAACCCCCAATTTAGCCCATTTTTAACCCAAGTGAACCCAATGTCAAACCAAACCTACCCAATTGACCCCAATTTTGGTCCAATTCAATTCTAAACTTCAATTTAATATCCACAATATCAATCTAGACCAAATCCAAGTCCAATTAGGTTGACATTAGAATCCAATTTCACTTTTGAGCTGAAGGCCCAATTTGGACCCATGACCCAAACTTAGCCCAAACCAAACCAATTCAACTTCAATTGACCCCAAACCTTTTCTAAACCTTCCCTAACATCCCCATAAACAAAACACTAACATAATTTGCCTAAAATTTACACCCAAACCCCACTCAAATTCAACCCAAAACCAAAAAGCCCAATTTTAACCTAAACCCAAACATAACCTAAATGAGCCCAAGTCCCAAAACCAAAACCCAACAAAAGTTGAAACCTCTTTGAAACACTCCCATAAATATTTCCCAATATTAATTTTACATCAATTTCAACCTTAGCCCAACATTGGCCCAAATTAGCCCAATTTGACCTACATTGGCCCATTTACCAAACCCTACCCAAATTCAACCCAATTCAAACCCAAACCACCTCAAATTCATTTCAAATCACTCATGACACATCCCTAAACCAAACCCAATAATTATTTGGCCCAAAATTCTACAAAATTCCCATCCATGAATTCATTCTTAAACCTAAAGGCTCATTCTCTTAAGCCTTCCTAAAAGCCCATCCAAAATGATTTCAAAAAGCCCAAAATCCATCTTGAAGCCCACATGCCAATCCTCTATCATCATCCATTTGATAAAACCATCTCCTAAGTTCTAAATCCATGATGGAATAATTCCAAATCAAGCCATATGCCAAATCCCATCAAATCACCGCTAAATTACCAAAATTTCTAAAACCCTTTTTCATGTAAATGACCAAGCTTTGTCCCAAGCCACATGGAGCCATGAGCAAGCCATTTACAAGCCATATGAAGCCATGGAAGGTTTGACATGTGACCAAGCCATTAATGGCAAAAGGAGGGCCCCCTTTCCTAATCCTTCATTAAGCCTTTTTAACCATAACCATGTCACACACTAAACCAAGTTTAGCCACCTCACCAAGGATGGAGACTTCACCACTCCATGGCAGCTGACCCAACAGATTCACCCAGCCCAAAACCAGGTCATGGGGAGGTGAACCAAGCCCAAAATCATGGGTTGACCAATTTGAGCCCAAAATGCACCCTTACCCCATTCCACTTTGATTCAAACCCTTTACACATGGCAAAGCTTAATTGCCTGCACAAACCTCCAGCCCTGACCCACCTGAACCTGAGGGTGACCCATGCCTGCCGGCCAGCCGCCTGGATCGCCGGAAAACACCATGGGCGAGACCTTGGGAGGAGCCAAACTTTTCGATTCCGCTTGCCGAGTTGTCCCAGCCCAATTGAACACCATGGATGTTCTTCTCTTGCATGGAGCAGCTGATCCCAAGCCTTAAACCCCCCTGGGAGGCCCTCCACCCTCTCCTATTTAAACACCACCTCCTCTCGGCCATGAGAGGTGCTGAAACAAAACTTACTGAAGCCCTGCCATAATCATCCCAGATCACTCTCTACACATAGAGAACTTGATCCCCACTGAAATCCCCCTGTCATTCCCTCTCTGTGAGTTCAATTTCAGAGTTGAAATTCAAGCCCAAAACCATGAAACTTCACCACAGTGAGTCAATCTCCAAATTGATTGGTCTTACACCTTCACCAGACCAAGAGGAGAAGTTTCCCAGCAAAAGCCCCCTCACCAGGCCAGCCATTGCTTCCAGCCTCCAAGCTTTGTGATCCGGCTTGGTCGAAATCATACCTAGACAATTCACCAGGCCAAGGGACTTCATCCGGAGCTTGCTCGGACCCAATCGAACGTGACACAACTCTCGGATCGAAGCTTCACTTCTGCGAGCAAAGGTATGGACTCACTCTTCCTCCCGAGCTTCCAGAGATTCTCAATTTAGTTTGGGTCAATTTCAATGCATGTTTACCGTATGGATGTGTTCGTCTCTTCAAAATGAATCCATAGAGCATAAGAACTCAAAAATCCGATGAGAATCGAGTGAGAAATTAGGGTTAGAAGGTTGGCGGTCACGGGTTTACACCAGTCGTAGACGATGACTAGGAACCGTTGGATCGCGTGTGTATCGAGTGGACGGTCAGGATCGCGCCGGACGGAGCAATGGGACATGAACCGTGGGCCCCTGGAGCGCTGAGTCGGATGGCGACGCCGAATCAGAGCGCGCCGCGTGGCCTTTCGGAGCTGCCGAGGATGGCGTGGCGCCGCATGGATAAGTAGGAATATAGGGATTTTTCTTATTTATTAAATACCCAGAACTTCAAAAATCCATAACTTTGTGTAGAAAAATCTTAAAAATAAAATAAAAATACCCTCTTGCTCAGTGAACAGAGGAGAATAATGTGGAAAAGAAATCAAGTAATTTCATTAAGTTTTTTATTGTTAATGATTTATTTACTCTCTGCACTATTTCAATTCTCCATATATATAGGAAATTCACCATGGCATGAGACCATAGTGCTTTTGAAGCCTCTGAACTTGGGAACATTCCCTGAATTTTCCAAGGTCAGAGGCCATCCCTATGAGAAGTTATTGATTTTTCAAGTTCATGTTACTGTTTTGAGTGTTTTAATTCCAATAATTAGCATGTTGAAAAATAAATTCTAGGAAAATTTGGTGATGTTTCTTATGACCAGAGGGACCGAGGAAAAATAATTTTTGAGCTAATTCACTTTGAACAACCCTAATTGACCTAAACACCCAAAATTCAACTTTAATTAATTAGGGTTAACCATTCATCAAATTAACTTAAAAACAATTCTCCACTATCCTCTAGGGATAGGAGAATACCACATAAAAATTTAAGATCAATTGGACTTGGTTAGCCCCACCAAATGGGTTAATTAAGCCCCATGAATGAAATCAAACTTTAAAAATTCATAACTCACAAAATACTTTTCAAAAATTCACAAAAATGGTTTTGGAGCTTCTCTGATATCAGAGGAACTTAGGAAAATTAAAAGTGTAATTTTCTAAAAAAAGTTGATTTTTGTCATTATTTTAATATTTTTAATAATTAAAAAATAATAAAAATCACAAAAATATTAAAAATCACCAAAATGTCATATTTTGAATTCTAAACACTTAGGAACAAACCAAATATTTTTCTTAAGTTCCTAGGATAAGATATTGAATTTTAAAGGTTTAATGTATTTTTTAATATTAAAAATGTATTTTTCAACCTTTTCACTAAAATAATTCTAATAAATAAAAAAAATTAGAAAATTATAAAAATTGGTTTTCTGGTTTCTCTGATATCAGAAAGATTTTTGAAAAATATAAAATTCATTTTTCAACTTTTATTTTATTTTTAAATTAATTAATACTCCAAAACTCAAAATAATTATAAAAAATAAAATCAAATTCAAAAAATCACTAAAATTAGTCTAAATGGTCCTCTAGTCATTAGGAGTGCCCCATAATTTTCTTAAGAACAGAAAAATTCCCTTGGTCATCTTATTAAATTTTCCTTGGAAATCTCTATTTTCTACAAAAAATACTTACATAAATAAATTAAATACAGAAAAATCACATTTTCTCCTCTAATGTCTTAATTGACATGTGAGTAAAGCCACATAAAAATTTCAAATTTATTTAAGCTCAATTTAGTGAGTTATGGAATTATTAAGCTTGAAGAGCAAAATGATAATTAAAATTTTAACCCTTAATTAAAACTTTAGGCTTAATAAAATAAGAGAGTAAAGTATTTGATCCTAATCTGATTTGGATGATTGAAATTTAAATAATTAAAGAGTAGAAACCCATCAATCATTTTTAAGAATAAACCTTAATCAATTAATTAATTAAATTTGGAAGATTAATAAAAATTGAAATTATTAAAATAGGGATATTATTTAGAAGACATTTATTCTTTAATTTAAGAATCCCTAAATTAATCACTTCAATAATATTTAATTCCCAATTAAAATGATAATCCAAACTCAAGATTTAAAATACTACAAGATTTAATCATTAAATTAAATAAAAATTAAAATATTCAAAATAAATTAAATCAAAATTTCAATTAAATTAATACTTTAATAATTAAATTAAATCATCTTTAAAACATAAAAAATAAAATATTAAATTAAAACTAAAATAAAATTAAATTTAAATTAAATTAAATTAAATAAAAAATAATAAAAAAAAATTAAATTAAAATAAAAATCTAAACTAAATTAAAATTAAAATTAAAATTAAAATTAAATCAAATTAAATTAAATTAAATTAAATAAAATTAAATAAAATTGAATTAAACATAACATCACTTAAGAGATAAAGAATTCAAAATAAATCTAAAACAACTTGAACACTATTCCAAACTTAAATTCATTAATTAAAATAAAATTAAAACACAAATCCCTAAAACATCAATTTGTCCTCAAAAGCTCTTTTTGTTATAACTCCTAAATGGAGTATTAAGTAAAGTGTTACTTCACTTGTAGGATATTCAAACGTCCTAGTTCACTGAGCAAAAGAACAAAACTTAAACTCCTGGATGATTAATTCACTTGTATTATTAAATTCTCTTGGACTTAAAACAATCCTAGAGGTATTGAAAAGATGTTTAAGACTCGTATTAAGCACTTCCTCAATATGATAGGATGTTTATAAGAACAATTGGACTTAATTGTTCTTTGATGAAGAAAATCGTCCTTAAACCAAAATACAAGAACCTAGACGTCATAGGAGATGACTAGTTATAGGATTAGGAATTTGGTAGACAACCAAAACCCTTCCCTTAGCCTTACCTAGGTACTTGTTGGAATACTTAAATGCGCTGATACGTGTTTCAAGTGCAGCTTAGGATGACGGGAATACCCTCCAAGTACGCTTTTATTTTATTGCAATTTACCTTCTCGCAATTTAATTAATCGCAATGCACTTTACTTTTCTTTCATGATAAACAACTGTTGCATGAAAACCAAAACCTTTAGGATAGTCCCTGAACTGAAACCAAAACTAAATTAAAAGTCATTACAAGATAAAAATTACCGCCACAACATTTCAAAATATAAAGCAACTCAAAATTTAATCACAAACAGAACACAAAACTACAATTACAACTAAATTAAAACGTCTCGTTGAATGATCGGGAATACCTCAGATGATGTAACCCACATGTTGCTAACGGGATTTCCCACTGTCTAAATGAAAGTGTGGAACTCATTTAGTTGAGTTTAGAAAATTCATCTGGACTAAGTGAATTCAATGAAAATAACAGTGCATGGATGACGGAACCGTGGGATCTTAATCGGTTCTGTTATAATCAACTTTAAGATTTGTTTTAATTAAAATATTAAAAACACTTGGATTTTAAGATTTCTAAACCAAAACACTTCTCTCATCTCCTGATTTATGACTTCTAAAACTAAACCTCTGCAACAACAAGGTGCTCGGAGCATGGTGGGCAGCACGGCCATTGTCATCAACAAAACAACTCTACATCAGCTAAACATTCCTAGAATTAAATAACCAAGCCGTAGGATTTCGAGGTAGTTTGCTTAGTGCAACATAAATCCTCAACTCTTCGTCAGGCGTTTGTATAATCATGTTATGCAAATTAAGTCCTAACCAGTCTTAGGACTCCGAGGTAGTCTTTCAATACGACATAAACCCTCACATCTTTAAGGCTATTTGTATGATTATATCATACGAATATAAGTCCTAATTAAATAAAATTGGAAAGATCGAAATACAAAGATAATATTAGGATTTTCTCAAATCTAAGCCAAACAATAGGATAGTTTGGGAAGTTGCCAAGATTCTTCTTGGATCCTCAGCTTCTCCTACTTCTCTTCCATTGGACTCCTGAAAATAATTGTTCCAAATTTTGAGTCATTCCCTATTGAAATTTCCAAAAATCCAATTATTTGAAAACCTTAAACTTTGAAATTCTTGAGAGCAAAAACACTGATCATTATCGAGAGTTTTCTTAAATGATTCATTTCATTTAAGATGTAATTAACTATAGGGGCTTTCCCTTATAGGGAACTTTAAGAACCTGAGTAATATAAACCTCGCTTAATTCATTTATATTAAGCAGGGGAATTTTTCGGCTTATAAAATAGGTTCGCAGACTAAACAGATGTCACAAATCTTTTAGTTTATTTAACCGAGCCCCATCATCAAGCAGTGTGTCTATTCTTCGGGATAGATACACGGTTTGCGACACGGTGCTCGTTTATATAAACTATCTGGGATGTGAGATCGGTTTGATTTCATATCTTAGAATTATTTTCAAAAAAATCAAATACTACTTTCTAAACCATATAAACATATTTAAATTTAATTTAAAAAATCTAGAATTCGCTGACAATTTCTGTTAGGCGAGCTCCTTTTAAAATACAAAACACACAACCTAAAAATATGCCGACATTACCTTCCCCCAAACTTAAATTTTTCTATCTATACTACATAGTGAAAAAGGGAAAGTACATAAATAAAATTCATCATACCTTTGAGCTCTAGGTATTTCTTTTCTTCAAAATTTTTGTAGGCATTTTCATTACTTACAGAACCTGTACTGTTAGTATTCTTCCATATATAATATTTAAAAAGAAAGTGCAGGGATGGAAATTTTTAAAATAAGTATCAAACATAACAAAGAAAATTTAATCTATTACTACACATACATTTAAAATTTAAACACTACATTAAAGAAAAACTAACATCCTATATATATAAAAATTTGCAACTAATTTAACAAATAAAAAAATCTAATATCATAGCTCAAGCAAACAAACAACATATCAAATCCAAAGTCCACAAAAAGTACTAAAATATTACACACAGAAATAATAAAGTTTGCAAAACAACAAATCTAAACAAATCAAACAAACTAAACAAACAAAGATTCTAATCTTCTACATTAAAATCCCAAGCTATGTCGTCACCCTGATCTCCAGGCTGAGAAGGCTGAGCAGGCTGGTACTGTGAATAACGGGGGCACTCAGGAAAGACAACATCTAAATCACCACTCCTATAACGACGCTCAGCTTCATAGTATGCAATCTCGTACTCTGAATGCCGCTGGAGATATTCGCTATCATAATCGTGTCTTCTCTCCAAGCCTCCGATCCTTTGATCTATATGCTCAAATCTTCTCTCCATATTTTCTCCAAATAACTCAAAACTCTTTCTACTTAGGGTTAACTCATTCATCATATCTTGAAGGGTAGGAGTGGTATACTGAGGGGGTGGTTCATAACTTGTAGAGGGTATATCTCTACTTGAAGAAGGTACATAATCCCTTGTCCCAGATCTCCATCATTCATGGGATTCATATTTCTTTATATTAGCCTGAGTAAGGGGTTTCATAGGCTCTATCCATTCTTCATCATCTCTTGCCTCTACCCCAGATAATTGGCAAAGTGCGTTGATAAGACAAAGATGTCCTAGTCCTCCTCCACTTTCATTTCTAGCAGTGGCTAATATATTCTTGTATATAACATTTCCCACATTAATACTCTTCTGGTTCTGAATACAGAAATTCAGAACTGCTCTATCTCTTGTTACCTCACTATGATGGTAGGTAGGTAACAAAGTAGAACAAATAAAATAATGTCAGGCTTTAGATGTTGCATTTAGCATAGAAAGAGGGAAGTTTACCCGTTCCCACTGCTTTAACTTCCAGACTCCTTTCCCATCAATGAGAAAGTCAATCACCTCTTCTAATGGTCCTTCCATAGTTCCAAAAGTTTCATATTCGCTCCAGGTGTCTTGAACTTCATAATATGCATTTATTCTAGCAGCGCTGAAATCTACGAAAAATCCTCTAACTCTAACCGGGGCATCTTCAGCCTGTGTTAAATTTGTATAGAATTCCTTCACAACTTCTACAGCTGCTCTGTTGGTAATGTAGCAAAAGTTTTCCCATCCTCGCTTCTTTATAACTCGCTCTACTTCTCCTCCTGGATTCCTGAAAACTCGATCTTGTATGCACTTTCTTGCTTGTATGTTTTGAAAATATCGTGTTTGTGCTCTAGCATTAATGAATCGAGTTTTGTCAAAATCTAATCGTCGTTTTTGTCGCGGAGCCATTTCTCGATCTGTAAAATTCACAAAAATTTTAACTAAACTCCAAAATATTACTAAGAAGGCTTCCTACAACAACTAAAATCCTTTTAAATCGATTTCTATGAAATTCTTCCAAGTATTTTCTTCACATTTCAAAATTTTTTGAAACATCCCAATGTAGAAGAAATTCATGGTGAAAATAAAAAATTTTTGCATAGGAGTGAAGCTCTTACCAAGGGAAGTTGAAATCCAGTGTCAAAAAGTCTTGAAATCGCTTCAAATCCGAGATCTCTCAAGCCCTAGGTCGGTTTTTTCGAAAATTTGAGGAAAGCGATGATGAATAGTGTCGGTTGACTGGTCAAATATAGGTTTTTTCGTGTTCTCGATGTCAGCGAGGTTTTTCTCACCGTTGGCGAGCTAATTAATTCCATAAGGCAAAAGTTTCGGGAAAAATCCGCCGTCGGCGAGCTCGGTCTCGCTGTCGGCGAGGTTCCAAAAATTTTCAATTTTTGAAATTCGTCAATCATTTTCATTCTCAAATTGCCTTTAATCAATCTTCTGATCACTTAATTTAAATATTAATAAGAAGATTAGGTATTTAAACTCACAAAAAGTCACACAAAACAAACAACATAACTTCATAAATGAAATCTATGAAACTTACATATTTCACACTAACAACTTCACACACACTTAATTTAATTATTCAAATCCATATACTCAGCATCGCAATCCACACCACAACACTCAAAATGCTGAGACATAACAATTTACATAAATCTCATCAAATCTAAAGTTCGAATCATAATAAAACTTAAACACCTAAAATCAAACACACAGATATACAAATATAACATAAACAATATAAATCCTTCCTACTCTTCAGTATCTGAACTAATATCTTCTCTGATATTTCCAATGCGACGCAGGTGCACAAATAAATTGTAGAAAGGCCTGAAAGGGAATTTTGCAGTAGATTCTTCATTAATCCATCCTTTCTGTCTTAGTAGATGAATAAAACTGGCCGCCAGATGTCCAATATGATCAAAGTGCTCCTTCATTCTCCAATCAATATGATCAAACATATCAGAGATATTATCAATAGAACTCATCACATTTTGCAATTCTTTCTCCAATCCTTTAATCTTCTTCAGAATGAAATTAGTCTTATCAGTAATAGGTCTTGCTAAAGGATTATTCTGTGATGCTCTGTCAGAAATAACGGTGATCTCATCATTATTATCCAAAGTGGGAAACATATCAGTAGGATCCAGGGGTTTCCATGGTAAAGTACTTTTCCCAAGCCTCATAAGAAACTTGGTACCGATCGCATAAAGCAAATATAGTAGATGGGTGTCCAAGTCCATGCACCGACCCATGCACAACTAATCCCAATGCAGAGTTTACTATTATTGATCCAACATCGATAGGTAATCCAATTTGAATACAGTAGTTTAAAATAGCGCATTCCTTTGAAACTTTATTTACTCTCATGGTAGGTAATAATTTTGATGATATAAAGAAATGCCAGTGCTTCGAGACAGGGTTTAGAAGTGATGCAGAAAAACTAACATACCCGTCTTCTCGTAACTCCCAATCATCCGGTTCATCGGTCAGATATCTATAGATCTCGTTCATATTTTATCTTGAAGGCACAAAGTTGGAATAGTGACAAACAGAGGTATTCTCTATAGAAAACAATTCATTTACCTTTGCAGAGTAAATGTTACCCATCTTCCTCTAACGTACACATTTCTATTGTTGATCGCATGTAAATTAGAGTAAAACTCTTTGACTACTGGTATAACTACAGTGGAAGTTGTAGAACAAAATACCTCCCAATGCCACTGTGCAATCATTTCTTCGATTTTTGTAGTAGCATTCTTTACTCCTCTATTGACGAATCCTCTTTCTTTGATAAGTCTTTTCTTCATCAAGCCTTTGTTGAAGATTCGTTGTGCCTCCGAACTAACGAATTTTCTCCGGTTGAAAACTTCAATTTTTGTGGTTTCTAGGAATTTGGAAGCCATTTTGGATGGAATGGATTGTTCTCTAATTGTTCCTTAGGAAGAAAATGGTGTAAAATCGGATTTGGAACAATTTCTTACAAAGGAATGTCTTAGATCCGTCCAAAACCGCACGAAAAATCTTTAAGAAACAAAATTTTTAACTGCCTCGCCGTCGGCGGGAAGTTCCTCACCGTCGGCGACTTAGTTATAAAACTGACTGAAGTAATGGCCACGATCTAGCCGTCAGCGAGCTCGGGCTCGCTGTCGGCGAGATTCGCAAAAATCTCCCGTTTTCGCTCTGGTCCGAATATTTTCTGATCTCATCCAATAGGTTTAATTTTTGTGATGATTCTAATAAAAATTATGAGTAGTAAGATTTGTTTTAAAAGACTCACTAATATGTACATATTAAAAATAAAAGACTTCTATGGGTTGCCTCCCATAAAGCGCTTGGTTTAACGTCGTCAGCCCGACCTAATTTAGTTAGTGTTCAGGTTGACTAAGCATTAAAACCTCTTTAAAATTTGGTCTTCTGTTTTTAAAATATGGTTTTAATCTATGTCCATTTACTTTAAATCTGTGTCCTGTTTTTGGATCTTCAATTTCTATAGTTCCATATGAAAATATTTGAGTTATGGTGAAAGGTCCTAACCATCGAGATTTCAATTTCCCAGGAAATAATTTCAATCTAGTATTATAAAGCAAAACTTCTTGTCCTGGTTCAAAATTTCTCTGATTAATCTTCCTATCATGCCATAATTTCATTCTTTCCTTATAAATCCTGTCATTATCATATGATTCATTTCTTAATTCTTCCAATTCATTTAATTGCAACAATTTCTTCTCACCAGCTTCTTTCATATTATAATTAAATTCTTTAATCGCCCAATATGCTTTATGTTCTAGTTCAACTGGTAAGTGGCAAGTTTTTCCATATATAAGCTCGTAAGGAGTCATTCCAATCGGCGTTTTATAAGCGATCATGTATGCCTATAATGCGATATCTAATCTTATAGACCGGTCGATCTATTAGGATTTGACGTACTTTTCTAATATACGCTTAATCTCTCGATTAGAAACTTCAGCTAATCCACTTGTTTGTGGATGATAAGCAGTTGATATCTTATGCATATAATTATATTTTTCTACTAGTTTGTGAATATATTTGTTTCTAAAATGAGTTCCTCCGTCGGTGGCATTCCAAATCTAGTCAAAATATTTTTCATTAAGAATTTTGAAACACTTTTAGCATCACACCTAGGTAAAGCTTGTGCTTCAATCCATTTGGAAACATAGTCAACAGCTACTAATATATATGAGTTTCCAAATGAAGGAATAAAAGGTCCCATGAAATCTAATCCCCAAGCATCAAAAATTTCAACTTCTAATATAAAATTCAGAGGCATTTCATTTTTCCTTGATATGTTTCCTACTCTTTGGCATTTATCGCAAGTTTTAATATATCTATATACATCTCTAAATAGAGTAGGCCAGTAAAATCCAGATTGTAGAATTTTATATGCAGTTTTATTTGTCCCAAAACATCCTCCAAAATCAGAATCATGACATTTTTGAATAATTGGTTCAATTTCCTCATAAGGCACACATCTTCTAATAATTAGATCCTTGCATTGCTTATATAAGTATGGTTCATCCCAAAAATATGATTTAGTATCATTAATGAATTTTTTCTGTTGTTGCAAAGTTAACATATGTGGTAAAATATTACTTACAATATAATTTATTATATCAGCATACCAAGGTATTTTCAACTCATTAATATTATAAAGTTGTTCATCATGAAAACTGTCTAAAATTTCATTATCAATATTAGATAATTCATGATTTTCTAATCTTGATAAATGATCAGCTATTTGATTATCAGTTTCCTTTTTGTTAACTTTCTCAAAATCAAATTCTTGTATTAATAATATCCATCTGATTAGTCTTGGTTTAGAATCTTTCTTTTGCATTAAATATTTTATAGCAGAATGATCAGTATGCACAATGCATTTAGTTCCAATTATATAATGCCGAAATTTATTAAAAGCATATACAATCGCTAATAATTCTCTTTCGATAATCGTATAATTTATTTCAGTATCATTTAGAGTTTTACTAGCATAGTATATAACTTTAAAAATTTTATCATATCTTTGCCCAAGAACTTCTCCTATAGCATAATCACTAGCATCACACATAAGCTCAAATGGTTTCTCCCAGTTAGGCGAAACTATTATAGGTACTGTAATTAATTTATCTTTTAATAATTCAAAATCATTTAGACATTCAGTTGTAAATTTAAATTTCTTGTCCTTTTCAAGAAGTTGGCATAGAGGTTTAGTTATTTTTGAAAAATCTTTAATGTAACGCCTGTAAAATCCAGCATGTCCAAGAAAACTTCTTACCCCTTTTATCGTAGTTGGAGGTGGTAATTTAGCTATTACTTGAATTTTTGCAGGGTCTACTTCCATGCCTTTTTCCGAAATTTTATGCCCTAATACAATGTCGCTTGTAACCATAAATTGACATTTCTCCCAATTAAGAACTAAATTAGTTTTCTCACATACTTCAAATACTTTTTCAAGATGATTTAGGCATGTGTCAAATGTTGTTCCAAATACAGAGAAATCATCCATAAATACTTCTATTCCATTATCAATTAATTTACTAAATATAGACATCATACGGCTTTGGAATGTTGCGGGTGCATTACATAATCCAAAAGGCATTCTTCGAAAAGCGAAAGTTCCATAAGGACTAGTAAATGTAGTTTTATCTTGATCCTCGGGAGCAATTTGTATTTGATGATAACTGGTATATCCATCTAAGAAACAAAAATATTTATGTCCGGCTAATCTATCTATCATATGGTCTAGAAATGGTAAAGGGAAGTGATCTTTTCTAGTGGCTGCATTTAATTTTCTATAATCAATACATATTTGCCATCCAGTAACTTGTCTTATAGGAATAAGTTCATTATTTTCATTAGTTTTGACAGTCACCCCTCCTTTTTTAGGTACACAGTGAATTGGGCTTACCCAAACACTGTCAGAAATAGGATATATAATACCATTATCTAACCATTTTAAAATTTCTTTCTTAACTACTTCTTTCATTATCGGGTTTAATCTCCTTTGTGATCGGCTTTAGATTTATGTTCATTTTCTAAAATAATTCTGTGCATACAGATTAAAGGACTAATTCCTTTAATATCTGCTAAAGTCCAACCAAAAATTTTCTTATATTTTTTTAATGTATCTAAAAGTTTTTGTTCTTGAGATTCATTTAATTCAGATGAAATAATAACTGGTAGAGTTGAAGAATTACCTAAGTAAGCATATTTTAAATGATTAGGTAACATTTTTAACTCAAGTTCAGGAGGTTTAATAATCGATGGAACTATATCTTTTTCAGTATTTTCTGTGTTATCCAAAAATTCAAATTTTTCTTGAATATAATCTAATTCTTCATTTATCTCAGATTTTTCAATTAATTCAGTATTTTCTTTTTCTAATTTTTCTTCATAATATTCCTTAAAATATTCTTTTTGTAAATGATCAAGTACTTCCATTTGAAAACACTCATCATCTTTTTCTAGCGCAGGATATTTCATTGATTTAGCAATATTAAAAGTTACTTTTTGGTCATTTACTCTCATAGTTAATTCTTCTTTCGAATATCAATCATAGCTTTTCCAGTGGCTAAAAATGGTCTTCCTAAAATGATAGGAATTTCTTTATCTTCTTCCATATCTAGAACAATAAAATCTACGGGGAAGATAAATTTATCCACTTTAACTAATACATCTTCAATAACTCCCTTAGGATATGTAACAGAACGGTCAGCTAGCTGAAGAGTTACTGAAGTAGGTGAAATTTCTCCCAATTCTAATCTCTTAAAAATTGATAGAGGCATTAGATTGATGCTTACTCCTAAGTCACACAAAGCTTTTCCATAGAATTTTTCTCCAAAGCGCGAGGTATAGTGAAACTACCGGGATCTTTTAATTTTTCGGGAAGTTTTTTCGAATAATAGCACTACACTCTTCACTAAGTGCAACCATTTCATTATCAGTAAATTTTCTTTTTTTATTTAAAATATCTTTCATGAATTTTACATAGTTTGCCATCTGTTCTAAAGCCTCTTGGAGCTCCAGCTTATAGTCATATGATAGAGTTTCCTTCCTTTGACCTTAGGGCTACCGAGGTCCCCGTGGATATTGCAATTCTTGGATTGCTGACCGGGGATCTCAGGATGTGTTGGGTCGGCTACCTTCACGTTTGGGTAGACTTAGGGTCCTACTACTTTGGATGACGGGTCTGTGGTACCCTGACTTGGCTACCTCTACCCCTTTAGGATTACTGCTTCCTTCCTTTGACTACCCCTGTTGAGCCCTTTCGCTCCTTGACTTCGTTGATATCATTTTGACGGCCCGATGCCAATGAGCTGCCGCCCGTTTGGGATACGACGATTGGTCCTCTGCCCTTATGGCCCGGACGTGCTTTGACGTGTTGGGATACCCCCGTCAAGATGATTTAGGTTATTCTGTAGGTTTCGTATGCTGATGAGCCGCTACCCCATATGGGATGTGAGAGACTCACTCTCTGCCTGATGGCTTAGCGAGAGCTTTGAAGCGTCGAGACTTTCCCACACGGAATAATCTCCCTTTGATTGCCTATACCCCATGTCTATGATAATATAAAGCAAAACTCCTTTTATCGAGAGTATTCTTGGGTATCCCCAAGATGTAATTAACTAGTAGCAATACGTTCCTCTGGGAGTGCTCTTGACCCCGAACATGTACATACACTTGACTCTCCGGTTATGGGTAGTCTACGTAGATACTTCTTTCGCGGATATTGGTTCAAGGTGCCTTTGCCCGATCTTGTTTGGGCGGACATGCTTGACTTATCCTTGTGAGGTTTATCGCACGTAGACTCTCCATGTTTTTCTTTTCTCTTATTTGTCACTTTGTCGTATGTCCCTTCTTAATCGATTCCTCTCCTCTTCGAATCACTTATTTGATTCGAGAGGGAGATTTATTCGAATAGGGGAAGTATACGACGACTGACAAGCTGGCGACTCCTTTTAAAATAAAAAAAGAGAGAAAAAGAACGGCGAAAACAAAACTGGCGACTCCGCTGGGGATGAGTCTCTCTCTCCATACTTGGAGTTTTCGCTTATGAGTCTTGCGGATCCCAGCGTATTCACAAAACTCGCGACTCCGCTGGGGAGGAGTCTCTCTCTCCATACTTGGAGTTTCGCTCATATTATCGTGACCTGGTTCTCTTCCTTCGAGTCACAGTTGAGCCGTTGGTGAGACCTTGGTTTTCAGTCCATGTATCGGTTGCTAGGGGTAGCAACTTGATGCATTCTGTCCCTTCTCTCACCCTCGACATTTCGGTTGCAGCATTATCGCATGCATCGATGTCGTTGTAGTTTTGTGATTGGTTTCTTGACCTTTCCTTATTTTTTATCATTGTCCCTTTTTGCCCCGCTACGCGGAAGAGTAGAAAGATGGATATGATCGTTGCCGCCAGGGAGAACTCTTTCCCCTCTCCTCAAGCGTTTCTGTGCTCCTGAGGGTGTCATAACCTTCAGTTCTTTCGAGCACCCCTGTGGGGTTACCTTACGTAATCCTACGCCCTTTGAGACATTTTGCTCTGTGCCCTCCCCCTTAAAAGGAGAGACGTGCACATTGAGTCTTTCATACGCCATTTGAGGCATTTTCTCTATGCCCTCCCCCTTAAAAGGGGAGACGTGCATATTGAGTTGTTCTTACGCTCTCTCAGACGTTTTGCTCTATGCCCTCCCTTTTAAAAGGGGAGACATGCATATTGAGTTGTTCCTGCTCTATCTGAGGCGTTTTCCTCCGGGTCCTCCCCCTTTAAAGGGGAGTCGTACACATTTAGCTGTCTTTGCTGTGGTGGCTCGCGTCGCGTTCGCTTCTTTTGCAAAAACAGGATGACGCTCGATAGCGATGCGCCGCCGCACCTGACGGTCTTTACTAGACTTGTCCCTCCGTGTTCTCACGTGTCTCCTTGCCATAGGCAGGTGAGTTTTATTTTAGCAGTAGGTTTGTCACTACTGTCGTCGTTGTGACATTTTTCCCGACTCTCTTTCTGTTCCAGTTTTCCCTGAGGATCTACCTGTCCCTCGATTAGGCAGGAAGGCCATGAGGACTAGGAATAGATTGCTGCAAATTTAGCAGCATTGCTTGTATCAGGTTTCTATACCTATTTTGACTCCCGTTTAGGAGGTGCCTTTGGCCCCCGTTTTGAGTCATTTTCGTTATTGTCCCCGTTGAACGGACCACGTCCTCGTTGAACATTTGCTACATGCACTCCTTTGAAAAGGAGTTGTGCATGTAGTACTACTTTCGTCGTAGCAACCCGCATTGGTGTTACTTTTCCCTTAAGGAAAGGACTAGTGCCAGATGGCGATACGCTATAATGCTATTTCCTACTAACTAGCCTCTATTTTAGTCCTTCCATATATTTAGGATTTCCATCCTCACGGATGTTGCATTATGTAAGAGTGCTAGAGTTACCTGCTACGGTATTGTCCTCTGGCGGTGTGGTATTTCCCCGTCGTGATTTATTTTGGTTCCGGCCCAAGATTTATACTTAAATCTTGAAGGTTGAGAATCACATTTCTCGTCCTCCGACGTTGTCGACCATGTCGACATCATGGCTTGTTTTGGTTCTGGCACGGGATGGTGCTAAATCCCATCGGCTGAGAATCACCTCTTCATCTTCTGGCGATGTGGACCATGTCCCCGCCATGACTTGTTTCCGTTTCAGCACAGGATAACACCCAAATTCCATTAGCTGAAAATCATCTTCTCTTCTCTATCTGGTTATGTAGAACTACACTCCAGTCGGGTTAGCTTGGGATTCTTCCCTCCTCAGGATGTAAGTCATTCTCACCTTGCAGTCTGTACTGCTGTTGTTACCACGAGTTCTCTAGCTTGGAAGATCGTAGGAGCATCTTCCTCTTTAAGGGGAAATGTTTTTGCTGGTTTGACGATTGTCCCAGCCCCAGTTGTTCTGGTTTCTCTGAGGTCTCGCCTGTCCCTACATTAGGCAAGGGCGTCCAGATGAATAGGAACGGATCTGTCTGCAACCATAGTGGCCGATTCGGCCACGGTTCTCTTTACCTCGTTGAGACTCTAGTTTCCTCTTTGAGAGGGCGGGGTCCTATTTCTAGAGATGAGTTCCTTGCTTAGATCTCTGAAATATCTAAGCATGTTGTGTAAGAACTCCTCTACTTACCATACTCCCATGATTCTCATAGTAGGAGACCGAGATATACCTCTCAGTCCATTACGAGATTTGGATGTTTGCCATCTGTTGTGCAGGCCATGAGACCCGCCGAGGAGTTGCATGGAACCCTTGGCGTGGTATTTAGTGCCACTTGCCAGATGTTGTGCCAGGTATCACTGATGATCATGTTGGAGTGGCTTTTTCCCATATTTGATGTGCTAACTCTTTCCTGAAATCACGAGGAAAATTTTGTGGCTTCCTCTTCATCGCGCTAGATGAATTTGTCCTATGTTGATAAAGGGAGATCCGGGGCATACCCCGTCGATTCCCTTCTTATTTGAGGACATAAGTTGATCGTCGTACTTCGGCGAATACTCATTGGGTTAGGCAAATTCTTGCCACCATGTCTCTTGATATCCTGACGCTGCATGTAGAATGACTTTCTACATTTGACGGCGAGGGGTTTACTCGCCTTTGCTTTGAAGAGTGCTTTATTCGACCTCTTTCATTTATTAAGCAAGGCTATAGTTGAAGTTTTATACTTCGATTGGGGGACACCCCAAAAAAATAGTTTGTTGATAACATGTTGTATTGACTAGTCCATTTTGCTAGCCTTAGTCGATCCATGTTTAGCTGTGATGCACATCTCCTAGGCTATTTGAGAGTGCCTCATTCAGTTTGAGCTATGTTTGCCTTTTGGCTAAGCTCTTGATGAGAGCATTTCTTTGCTAAGACCAACTTATATGTCTAAGCATTTGATTTAGTCAGTCTACTTTGAACCTGACTAGGATTTGGTGCCTCACGTATCTAGGACCTTATTGACTTTTTAGTCTGTTCTTTGTGAGAAAGCATCACTGTGAGATGGATTCATCTCCTATATCCAACCTCATGGATATTTTGTTTGACTTGGTTGATTCTTATCACCATATTAATATTCATGTTGAACTGATTAAAACACTTTGTCATGATAAATCAGTCCATGACTCATCGGGATACCTCGATATCCGACACTACCGGTTAGACCTCGCTGCTTATCTAACAGAGATATACCTTGACCAAGAGGCAGTGGCGTCTTATCCCTGTACCTCTTGATATTTCGGCTCCATTTACAGAGGCCGTTGAGACGCTTCTGAAAGGAACCGTGCTCCTTAGTTGATCTTATCTTGGATTTTCCTTCGATGTTCCTTGAGGTTGAATCTATGATAGATCCTGAGGATGGGTTTAAGCCAGACCATGTATGCACCTTCTTAGGATTTGTTGATCTTCATGGTTCGGGGATTTGAATTATGTCTTGATGACCGAATCCCTTACTTTAATGAACTTTCACCTAAGTCCTGAGAACACCTCAGAGTGACTAGATGGGTGTCATTGAGATGTGAGTAGTTTCAGAGACTATTTAGATCTATTACTTTTCCATTCAGCTAGACCGATGGAAGCTTGACAAGTAATGTACCATAAAATTCTAAGAATCTTTCTTCAGGAGATTTTTGAGTCAGAGTAAATTACTTTATAACAGAAAGAAGCTCACCAGATATAGTAATTCTCAGGAGAGATAAAAAAAGTGTGAAAGGCTTCAAAATAAAAAAAAAGAAAAAAGATTGAAGAAAAAAAAATGATCAACACTCCTGAGAAGAAGCTTGAGGTGAGTGGGAAATCAAAAATTCAATATAAAGAACTTTTTGATTTCAAAATTCTCCTGGTAAGATCCTTAGAATATTAAGGTTCAAAGAATTGTTTAAGTGACATTGGGATGACTGATAAATTAGTAATTGATTTAAAGACATCTCCAAAATGAAAACATTTTCTTTACACCCGGATACGAACAACGAGGCCTATCTAGGCTAAGGGTGAAAATAATTAAAGGATAGGGACTAGGGAAGAGTACTTAAGGAAAATCCCACTCGGTCTCGAATTTTGCAAATCTCATATTTTGCATTGTATATCTGGTCATGAGTCTAGGATGCTTACTTGAGAGCTCCACTTACCAGATTGAGTTGGCATGTCACGCCAAATCGTTCCCCATAACGACTTATGTTGGGAATAAAAAAATAATATTATTTAATGCCAATAAAAAATATATAAATGGCATGGAAGGCTCTCAATAGCTTTGTGGGCATGTTGTACGACATACCGTACACCCACATTATATCACGCTTGATGCGTTGACCCTCTGGGTCCGGCAGTCCTTCCTTGGAAGTTGACTCTCTGTTTGTGTGTGGACTTTTCACCCACCACCCTTATGCACTATGTGTCAACCCTCTGGGTCCGGTGACCCTTTCTTCGGAAGAAAGACTTGCCATCTTATGGGCTTTTTACCCACCTTCTTGTACACTTTATGTGTTGACCTTCGGGTTCCTATCAGTCCTTCCTTCGGAAGTTGACTAGCCTTCTTTGTGGGTATGTTGTACGACACTGTACACCCACCCATTCATTTGCTTCATTGCAAGTAAGAGAGGTCTTGTGCATTTCTTAAAACTGATTGCTGAATTGCTAAACAGATAAAGTGGAAGTCTTACGAGCGGCTTATACCAGTGCAACCGATAATCGGTGTAAGAGAAGCCAAGTACTTCTCCTATCTTTTCTCTTTGGCTCCTCGCTTTGAGTGGGTTCGAGCAAGTGTGTCCCACCCATCATAAATGAGTGTGGTAGATACATTTGTCCCTCTCGTCACGGTGAGAGTGGAAGATACCCTCTTTTGGAGGATTTGAGTCTAGCTTTATGATTAAGCGAGTTATGGTTATCATACCTTGCTAAGCTAACATTCACAATATCTCGATTGACAGTCAATTTCGATTGATATTTGTCTTATGCAGGAAAGCCATGACCTTTCCTAGCATTCTTGTTCGGCTACCCATTCTACATAGGGTCCGAACTGAGCACATTTTTACGGATATGCTTGGGCCCACTCACTTCAGATGAGTGTGGTGTATTCCCTCTTAAGGGATATGTTTTGGTCTTCCGGCTAAATATCATTTGGTTGGTTCGCTCTATTTTGCCCAAGCTTTCTCAGATGTCTCGACTGACTGAGGTCAAGTTCGATTGATACCTCTCTTGTGTGGGAAAGCCATGCTTCTTTCCTCGACACCTCTATTCGGTTGACCACCCCGTGTGGGTCCGAATTAGAGTCTCCCACTCATTTCAAATGATTGTAGCATTTTCCCTCTTAAAAGGATGTTTTTGGGTTAGCATGAGAGCCATATACCATTATGGTTGGAATATTATACTTTGACCAACCATTCTTAGATACTGCGGTAATTCCCAAGCGGAATTCTTTATACCAAAATCTCTGATAGTATTATCGCATATAAGGTTGGTATGTTCTAACCATCCACCCTCTTTGATATGCCTGACTCGGTCAATTTTCATTGCCTTGTTGGAAGCGGCATGTTGTATCGATTTTAGACTTCGTTTATAGTCTATCCGATCCATGTCCCTAGTCAGTTGCATTTTTGATGCATGACATTTAACCCGATATTTTCCCCGGCATGAATTGCCTTAGCCAGTACTTACAGGAAATATCTGTTGAGCTCTCCTCAGCGACAACTACTTCGCTAGTTTTGAGGGCCACCTTAGCGAGACTTATTTCACTAGTGCTTGCTTAAAGCACTCTACATTTGGACTTGTGAATCCACCTCGATGATATTTCGATTGGCTTGGTTAGTTTGGTCCGCCTCATTGAATGACATGTTGTATCAGTCGCTCAGTTGATCCATGTCTACACCGGGATATTTGATACCTCCCCAGCATAATTACTTTACTAAATGGGAGAATCCCCTGCGAGATTTGTCTCGCTAGTGCTTACATAAAAGCACTTTATTGGTTAGACCATTTTAGTTACCTAACCCCGTTAATTCTTTCGATTATTTGGTTAGTTCTGTCAACCACATCGAGTAACATGTTGCATCGGATTTATCGCTGATCTATGTTTGGCCGGAGCGCTCTATGCATCCAGCATATACTTCGAGCATGATACCTTAGGGTATTTTAGCCATATGGTCGCTCATTTGATGCATAGGTAGGATACCCCTGTCCTATTTGATATTTTTGACTACTTTGGTTGGTTCTATCCACCACGTCGAGTCACATGTCATATCAATTTTAACACCGATCCATGTTCTTTCGGAGCGTTTTGACATCCGACTATACTTTGAGCATGTTGCCTCAGGCTGTTGCGCCATATGACTGCTCGTTTGATGTGTAGGTAAGATGCATAACTCTTGTCCTTTCTGATGCTTGGCCAGAATACATTCCTTCTGTGCCATTTGATATGTGAAGTAGGGTACATACCTCCTACTTTACTTGATGTGTAGTCAGGATACATACTTCATGGACTACCTCGATCGGGATATATACCTTTCTGATCATTTGATGTTCCGATCAACGGCACTATTGCCTTCTGTTGACCTCATTTTTGATGAGGTCTTCTCTTCTTCTTTTTAGTGCTTAGGATCTAGCCTTAGGCTTTTCCTTTGACTATCTTAGAGGACTAGAATTGGGACCCACCTTTTAGAAATTCAAACCACTTCTTAACTCCCTGCAAACTCTACAAACTTGACCGTAGACCCCTAATCACCTAGAGGGTTGAAATCAAATGTGGAAGTTTAAAGGATGAGTTCCTATGGGACTCTTTGGCCTTAGGATCGCCTACAGGTGGCTCGGTGCAGTGAAGGGGCCGGCTTACACACACACTACATTTATACACTACACCTACACACTACACTTCCACATATCCCCTAAAACCATACCCATACCTAACTTGACCTCCTGACTCATGTAGGTGATTCACATGGATGGTCCTTAACCCCTAAGCCCTAAGCTAAGAGGGTTAGGAACAACATAGTGAATGCCTCAAATGAGTCCCTTCATGGCTCATGTGGGCTTGAAATGGCTTCATGGCTCAACCAAAATGACTTCTTTCCACTTACATCCACCCAATCTTCAATTTTCCAAATTTTCAATTTTTGACCCCCGGGACCCTACACCCGCTTAGCCTACCCAAAACCCCCGAAATTACCCAAATTTCTCAAAAATTTCCAAATTACCCAAAATTCTCCAAAATCAATCCCAAACATTTCCACATCACTTAAATTGATCATCCATACCCAAAAATACCAAAAATTCCAAAAATACCTCTCAATACCCACCAAATACCCAAAATACCCTTCTTGACCCAAAAATCAAAAAATTCAGAAAATTCCCAGAAAATTCCAGAAAATCCCAACTATTCCCAATTTCATTTTTTCCAACTACACCATGGGCCAATTTTGTCAATTCACCCTACTTTTGTCAAAACCCCCAATTTGACCCATTTTAACCCAAAGTAAACCCAATGTCAAACCAAACCTACCCAATTGACCCCAATTTTGGTCCAATTCAATTCTAAACTTCAATTCGACATTCCCAATACCAATCTAGACCAAATCTAAGTTCAATTTGGTTGACATTTGGGTCCAATTTCACTTTTGGCCTTAAAGCCCGATTTGGACCCATAACTCAAACCTAACCCAGAATGAGCCCGAACCCCAAAATCAAAGCCCAACCAAAGTCAAGACCTCTTTGAAACACTCCCATAAACATTTCTCAACATTGATTTTATATCAATTTCAACCCTAGCCCAACATTAGCCCAACTTGGCCCACTTGGACCTACATAGGCCCACTTACCAAATAAATCCAAATTCAAACCAATTCGACTTCAAATCACATCAAATTGATTCCAAGCCCTTCATAGAACATCCCTAAATCAATTATGACATTTATTTGACAAAGTTCTTCACAAAATTTTTTTATCCAAATGCTCATCCTAAAATCAAAAGCCCATTTCCCTTAAACTTTCCTAAAAGCCCACTCCCTTCAAATTCAAAAGCCCAAATTCATCCAAAGCCCACATGACACTTCCTTTCATCATCCATTTAATCAAAATTGTCCCTAAGTTCCAAAATCATCAATCAAATAATTCCAAATCAAGCCACATGCCAAATCACCCCAAAATATCCAAAGTTCTTAAAACCCATTTTTATGAAATTGACCCAACCTTTTCCCAAGCCAAATGGAGCCATGCACAAGCCATATGCAAGCCATGAGAGCCTCTTTACATGTCACCATGCCATTTTGGGCAAAAGGAGGAGACTCTTTCCTTAATTCCTAAAGGTGATTAACCACTCCCATGATTCCCCTTAACCATGCTTATGCCTAATTGTGCTTGGATGGTGACTTGACCCTACTTGATTATGCTCGAGCCAAATCACTTTTCCCTCGACCAAAACCAGGCCTTGGGTGGTGCACCTAGCCCAAATGGGTGGGTTGACCCATTTAGGTTCAAATTTAGCCATGCCCCCATTCCATCTAAATCAAACCCTTTACACATGGCCAATGCTTAATTGATTGCACTAAGCCCGACCACGACCTCCC
This sequence comes from Papilionanthe hookeriana x Papilionanthe teres, assembly GCA_022702705.1. Lineage (NCBI taxonomy): Eukaryota > Viridiplantae > Streptophyta > Magnoliopsida > Asparagales > Orchidaceae > Papilionanthe > Papilionanthe hookeriana x Papilionanthe teres. The sequence goes on along the minus strand of CM040436.1, from coordinate 22,508,606 downwards.
CGACCAAGATGGTGACCAATGCCGGCCGGCCGGCCACCGAGCCGCCGGAAAACACCATGGCCGAGAGCTCACATGTGAGCCAACATTGAAATTCTCACTTGCTGAGCCGCTCCATGCCTAGTGGTCACCATGGTCGTTCTTCTCCTCACCGAGCAAGCTCGATCCCATGCCCTAACTCCCCCAGGAGGCCCCCAGACCAGCTCTATTTAAACTCCACCCCTCTCGGCCATGAGAAGAGCTAAGCACAAAACCTTGCCAAAACTCGCCAAAATTGTTCCGGACCCTTCTCCACTCTTAGAGCACTTGATCCCCAGAGTGAAATCCCCTCGCCATTTCTCCTCTCGTAAGCTCAATTTCGTAGTCGAAATTCCACCCAAAACCAGGACACTTCTCCACAGGTGAGCCAATTCTCAAATTGATTGGTTCTACACCTTCACCAGACCAAGGGAAGGTGTCCACCAGCAAAAGCCCCATCTCCAGGCCACCCAGTTGCTCCAGCCTCCAAGCTTTGTGATCGGGCTTGGTCGAAATCACATCCAGACAATTCACCAGACCAGGAGACTTCATCTGGAGCTTGCTGGGATCCAATCGAAGGTGCAACAACTCTCAGATTGAAGCCACACTTCTCTCGAGCAAAGGTATGAGCTAATTCTTCATCCCGAGCTTCGGAGATTCTCTATTTCAAATGCCTTAGTTTCAATGCATGTTAACCGTATAGATGTGTTCGTCTCTTCAAGACGAATCCATAGAGTATAAGAACATAAAAATCCATTGAGAATCGAGTGAGATCTTAGGGATTTAGTGTGGACGGCTCTCGGGTGAGAACACTTGGGGACGATGAACGGATGTCGTCCATTCAATACACGCGCGGACGAACGGCTCGGAGGTGTCGGACCGAGGAAACGGTGCGAGAACCGCGGGGCCCGGCTGCCGACTCGAGTGGCGGCGTCGAATGGGAGCGCGCCGCGTGGCCTTCGGAGCTGCCGAGGATGCGCCGGCGCCGCGTGGATAAATAGAAAATTAGGGTATTTTCTTATTTATTTAATTCCCTAAACTTCAAAAATTCATATCTCTGTGTAGAAAAATCATAAAAATAAAATAAAAATACACTCTTGCTCGATGAACGGAGGAGAATAATGTGGAAAAGAAATCATTTAATTTCATCAAGTATTTTATTTTTTATAATTTATTTACTGTCTGCATTATTTTAATTCTCCATGCATGTATACAATTCACCATGGCATGAGACCATAGGGCTTTTGAAGCCTCTGAATTTGGGAACATTCCCTGAATTTTCCAAAGTCGAAGGCCATCCCTATGAAGAGTTATTGATTTTTCAAGTTCATGTTACTGTTTTGAATATTTTAATTCCAATAAATAGCATGTTGTGAAATAAATTCTAGGAAAATTTAGTGATGTTTCTTATGACCAGAGAACCCTAGGAAAAATAGGTTTTGACTTAGTTCATTTAAAACAACCCTAATTGGCTTAAACACCCAAAATAGGTCTTTAATTAATTAGAGTTAACCATGCATCAAATTGACTTGAAATAAATTCTCCACTGACCTTTAGGATCAGAGGAATCCACCATAAAAATTTGAGGTCAATTGGACTTGGTTAGCCCCACTAATTGGGTTGATTAAGCCACTTAGCCATTTTAGACTTTAAAAATTCATAACTTTTAAAATACCTTTCAAAAATTCACCAAATTGGTTTTGGAGCCTCTCTGATATCAGGGGAATCTAAGAAAATTAAAATTTCAATTTTCTAAAAAAGTTGATTTTTAATAATATTTTAATATTTTTAATAATTAAAAAATAATAAAAATCACAAACATAATAAAATTCACCAAAATGTCACATTTTGAATTTTAGTCACTTAGGAACAAATCCCACATTTTTCTTAGGTCTATTTAGTGAGATATAAAATTTTAAAGCTTTAAGGTAATTTTAAAATTAAAAAATGTATTTTCTAGCATTTTCACTAAAATAATTATAATAAATCATAGAAAAATCAGAAAATTTCAAAATTTGCTTCTCTGATTTCCTTGATATCAGAGAGATTTTTGAAAAATATAAAATTCAATTTTCAACATTTATTTTATTTTTAAATTAATTAACACTCCAAAATTTAAAATAATTATAATAAAAATAATATAATTCAAAAAATCACCAAAATTAATCCAAGTGGTCCTCTGGTCATTAGGAATGTCCCCTAATTTTCTTAAGGACAGAAACTTTCCCTTGGTCATGTTATCAAATTTTCCTTGAAAATCTCTATTTTCTACCAAAAATAATTATATAAATAAATTAAATACAGAAAAATCACATTTTCTCCTCTCATGTCTTTATTGACATATGAGTGAAGTCACATAAAAATTTCAAGTTCATTTGAGTTCAATTTAGTGAGTTATGAAATTATTAAGCTTAAAGGGTAAAATGGTAATTAAATTTTAATCCTTAATTAAAACTTTAGGTTTAATAAAAATTTAACAAGTTAAATATTTGATCCTAATCTGATTTGGACGATTGAAATTTAAATGATTAAAGGGTAGAAACCCATTAAGCAATTTTAAAATAATTAAACCTTAATTAAATAATTGATTAAATTTGGAAGAATAATAAAATTGGAATTATTAAAATAGGGATATTATTAGGAAGAGATTTATTCTTTAATTTAAAAATCCCTAAATTAATTATCTCATTAATATTCAATCCTTAATTAAAATGATAACTCAAATATAAAATATTAAAAGACTTAATCATTAAACTAAAATTAAATTATTAAACTCTTTTAAAAAAATTCAATTAAAATTAAAAAATAAAATAAAATTAAAATTAAATTAAATAAATTAAAATTAAATTAAAATTAAATTAAATTAAATAAATTAAATTAAATTAAATTAAATTAAATTAAATTAAATTAAATCAAATTAAATAAAATTAAATTAAATTAAATAAAAAATCAAATTAAATTAAAATTAAATCAAATCAAATTGATTAAACATCAAATCAAATTAAATTAAATTAAATTGAATTAAATTAAATTAAAACTCAATTAAATTAAATTAAATTAAATTAAGTTGAATTAAAATATAACATCGCCAAAGACATAAAGAATTCAAAATAAATCTAAAATAACTTGAACACTATTCCAAACTTAAACCCATTAATGGAAATTAAACTAAATCACAAATCATTTGAACACTAATTTACCCTTGAAAGCTTTGGTTATTATAACTCCTAAACAGAACATTAAATGAAATGTTACTTCACTTATAGGATATTCAAATGTCCTAGTTCATCTGAAGCAAGATAACAACAAAACTTGAATTCTGGACGATTAATTCATTTGTATAATTAAATTCATTTGGACTTAAAACAATCCTAGAAATATTGAAAAGATGTTTAAGATTCTTCTTAAGCACTTCCTCAATATGATAGGACATTTATAAGAACAATTGAATTTAATTATTCTTTGATGAAGAAAATTGTCTTCAAACAAAAACACAAAGAACCTAGACGTCATAGGAAATGACTAGTTATAGGATTAGGAATTTGGTAGAAAACCATAACCCTTACCTTAGCTTTACCTAGGAACTTGCTTAAATATTCTAATTATGTTTTAAGTGCAACTTGGAATGACGGGAAGACCCTCCAGGTACGCTTTTATTTCATTGCAATTTACTTTCTTGCAATTTACATTATTGCAATTTATTCAACCGCAATGCACTTACTTTTCTTGCATGGTAAACAACTGTTGCATGAAAACCCACACCTTTAGGATAGTCCCTAAAACTGAAACCAAAACTAAGTTAAAAGTCATTGCAAGATAAAATTCACCGCCACAACATTTCAAAATATAAAACAACTCAAAATTTAATCACAAACAGAACACAAAACTACAATTACAACTAAATTAAAACATCCTCGTTGGATGATCGGAAATACCTCGGATGATGTAACCTACGTGTTGCTAACGGGATTTCCCACGGTCTAAATGAAAGTGTGGAACTCATTCGGTTGAGTTTAGCAAATTCATCCGGACTAAGTGAATCCGATAAAAATAATGATGCCGGAAGGATGGAACCGTGGGATCTTAACCGGTGTCGTTATAATCAACTTTAAGATTTGTTTTAATTAAAACATAAGAAACACTTGGAAATTAAGACTTCTCTAAACCAAAACACTTTTCTCATCCCCTGATTTATGACTTCTAAAACTAAACCTCTGCAACAATAAGGAGCTCGGAGCATGGTGGGCAGCACGGCCATCGTCATCAGCAAAACTTTCTTAGAATTAAACAACAAAGTCATAGGACTTCGAGGTAGTTTGCTTAGTGCAACATAAACCCTCAACCTTTGTTAGGCATTTGCATGATCGGGTCATGTAAATTAAGCCCTAACCGGCTTTAGGATTCCGAGGTAGTCGTTCGATACGACATAAACCCTCACATCTTCTAGGCTATTTGTATGATTCTATCATATAAATATAAGTCCTAATTAACTAAAACTGGCAAGATCAAAACATTAAACAAACAATAGGACTTTCCTAAATCCAAGCCAAACAATAGGATAGTCGGGAAATTACCGAAGTTCGCTTCGAGTCTGTAATTTCTCCTACCTTTCTTCCTTTGGATTCCCAAAACAAAAATGTTCTGAATTTGATCCATTCCCTATTGAAATTCCAAATTTCAATCCCTTGAAAAATCTTAAACTTTGAAATCCTTGAGAGCGAATTATTGATTATTATCGAGAGTTTTCTTAGGTGATTCCCATCACTTGAGATGTAATTAACTATAGGGGCTTGCCCTTATAGAGAATTTTAAAGAACCCAGGTAATATAAACCCTGTTTAATGTTTTCATATTAAGCAGGGGAAACTTGTCGGCTTATAAAATTTGTTCGCAGACCAAACGGATGTCACAAATCTTCTAGTTTATTTAATCGAGCCCCACCATCGACGGTGTGTACTATCCTTAGGGATAGATACACGGTTTGTGGTGCGGTGCTCGTTTATATAAACTATTTGGGATGTGAGATCGGTTTAATCTCATATCTTAAAACCTTCAAATTTAAAATTATTTTCAAAATCAAATACTACTTTTCAAATTATTTATTTTAATTAAATTAAAAATTCGCCGACAGATTTCTGTTAGGCGACCCCTCTTCAAAATAAAACACGACCTAAAAATATGCCGACACCTTCACTTGGCCGACCCTTGATGATAAGACCTTATTATGAGGCACGTCGGGTTTCATAGCCATTTGGCTTTGAGGTCTCTCGAACCGCATGCCCATTTCGGCTGGTTCTCTTATGAGAGATTTTTCGGCTTCACATAGCCATATACCCTGATGTTTCTCGAGCCATGTGACACTTTAGTCGGCTTCCATATGAGAACATCCTTCTTCGGACACTGTTGGCTTTCTAGCCATGTTTCTTGAACCACATGACGCTTTAGTCGGCTCTGTACAAGGACATCTCATCCTTTGACATTTTGGCTCCGTAGTCGCTTGTTATGACATTTCTCGAGCCATATGACGCTCTAGTCAGCTCTTATTAGAATATATTGTCATATCCAGCTCATTAGCCTTTCGATACTTCTCGAACCACATGTCCCTTTTGGGCCGGTTCATTTACAAGAGTATCTCATCTCCGGGCACTTTCGGCTTTCTAGCCATGTTCCTTGAGCCATATGACACTTTAGTCGGCTTTGTTATGAGTATACCCTGTCTTTTGACAACCTTACCTTTGTGGTCGTTTGATACGACACCTCTCGAGCTATATGACGTTCTAGTCAGCTCTTTTATGAGGACATATTGTCGTATCAGGCTCATTAGCCTTTCGATACTTCTCAGACCCTATGTCCCTTTTGGGCCGGTTCATTTATGAGAGTATCTCTTCTTCATACATTCCTTGGGTCATGCCTCTAAGGCCTCTGAAGCACCCCTAGGTTATGCCTTTAAGGCCTCTGAACATATTTTTGTCGTTATGCCTTTATGGCCACTGAACCACTGTGTTGGTTCATGCCTTCGCGGCCTCTGAACCACCCCTCTCTTTTTTCTTTTGGGTCAACCATACTTTATACTCATTGGTTTGATCGCCACCTCTGATCAGGATATGTTGTGCTTTATAACCGCCTGATTAAAGTGTTGGGTGTTTCGTCTCAAGGAGATCAATAGACTCGCAATCGGGGTTTTTTTCAGAGGAAACATAACAGGAGACTTGGTCACACGAGATGATTGAGCCTTCTCCCCTACCGTTTCGAATGTGGTCAAGTACGGGATTTTCATCGATTCTGTTGTTCCGAATGAGGTCAAACAGATCGATATTGCCGTTTCGAATGAGGTCAGGCAAAACCCCAGCCAAACATGTCCATTTTATCTGGCCTGGCTAGGTCCTTCTCTCCTACCGTTTTGAATGTGGTCAGGTACATGATTTTCATTTATTCTGTTGTTTTGAATGAGTTCAGACAGATCGACATTGCCGTTTCGAATGAGGTCAGGCAAATCTCTTCTCAGTCATACCATGTCCAGTTTATCTAGCCTGGCTGAGCTCTTCGGTGGACAGTTAGCTTCGACTACTGACCACCACCCCCAACCATACCACCCCGGATTTTCCGGCTCGGTTGGGATTCTTTGTGGTTATGCCTCTACGGCCTCTGAACCACCCCCTAGGTTATGCCTCTACGGCCTCTGAACCTATTTTTGTGGTTATGCCTTTACGGCTTCTGAACCACCCCTTTTAGGTTATGCTTTTACGGCCTCTGAACCTATTTTTGGTGATTGACCAGTCACGACAGGTTAGCCACACCCTCGACCATACCAAGCCCAGTTTATCTGGTCTGGTCGAGCTTTCCTTTACTCTTTTCTTGGGATGTCACATCGACTACCAAGAGATGCTCTCTTTTAAAGATGCTTCCAACAAGTGCACTGTGCCTCAGCGGTACACCACACTTGTTGGGGGTCCTTTGTTGGCATCGTTTTTTTTATATATTACATGCATGGGATGTCCATTCGAGCATACCAGGGCCGACAGGTGTTACTCTACGCGTCGAGCGGGAAATTGGCTCAAATTGGCCCATCGACAGGTGAGCTTGTTCGGATGCCCTTGACGATGAAACGGACCACACAAGTGTGTCCGGGACATCGATATTACCTAGGAAGAACATTTATTTTGCTACGGCTTTGCGGGCGGGGTAAAAATTGTGCAAATTATTGTTTTTAGCCCGATCTTCAGAGAGTTACTCGAACGACTCCGGATGACGAAACAGATCATATGATTGTGTCCGGGACGTCGATTTTACCTACGGAGGATGTTCATTTTGCTACGACATCGCGAGTGGGCTTAAAATATGCGAATTATTCCTTTTTGACCCATTTGATCAAAAGGTGGCTCGAGCGGTCCCGAACGACCCCGGATGGCAAAACGGACTGCACCATTGCGTCCGGAACGTCGATTTTAGCCGAGAGGGACATTCGCTTCGCTGTTAGGACGTGTACATGCCGAAAATTCACGGAGGATAAATATAATAATAATATTATTATTATTATTATTATTATATAATATATATAATATTATATATTATCTTATATATAAAAAAAACTCACGCATCCTAACCTCTCCCCCTCTCTACCAGATTGTATCGCAAACCCTTGCAGCCGCCAACCCCATTTTTCGCGAAACCTAGCCGCCGCCTCCTCCTTCGTAGATTTTGCCACCGAACCATGGATGGCGATGCCGCCTGCGAGCTCACCGGCATCCACTTCCTCCACGACGGCGCTCCTTCCCCCATTTGTTGCGAAACAGCCCAGCCGCCGCGCGACCGAACCCTAGCTTCGGCCTCCTCGCGTCCGGCGCCGGAGCACCTCCTTGCCGGCGAAGTTCGACGCCGCCGACTCTCCTCTAGCCAGCGCTGTCTCTCCAGCCGCCGGCCAAGCCGAGCCTCGCCACCTCTTGGCCAAAGATCACACCACCTTCCCTCTTTGCCGGACGTTCGCACCTCCCGTCGGTCGTCCAGATCTCCCCTCCGACCTGCGCCGCCTCCTGCAGCAGCCGATGGAAGTCTCCTACTTCCTCTTCCAAGTGTCGAACCGGACCGTCGGCTCTTTTCACTCTTCTTGGCCTGCCGATTTTTGGCTTCCTTTGCTCGCCGGACCTATTCCCCGCCGACTTTTGCCTCGCCGTCATCGCATTTACGCCGAAGAAAAATCAGCGAGGAGAGCGTCGAATTTTGAGCTCTCCTCCGCATTTTCTTCGCTCTTGGTGTGCGCCGTCGGCGAGCTAACCCCTCTTTCACCGTCGTCGAGCGACCCCTTCTCGAAGGTATATGCGACATCTCATATTTTTATTATGCTCGAATTATTTATTTTGATACATCTCATTGCGTCTTATTTTCCTCGTTGCATGATTCATTGTGAGGTACGCGTGTCGGCACGTGGATCGACACCGGCGGTTCACCGGTAAACGTGGGCTCTCCTTCAGCATAAAGAGAACGCGTCTTCAACCTTCGCGGCGGTGAGATTTTCCTATCCCTTAGCCAGCCCTAGGTTTAGTCTGGTCTAGGCACGTGGGTTCGATCGCCCACGTGGGGTGGAGGTGCCGGACGACATGTGTCGACCGGTCGAGCCGCCTATGTGATGGATCGTTGATTTACCTAGAGTGAGCTATAGGTTAGGAATCTTGTGTGTTGGCCAATTCCATTTCGTAGCCTAGCGATTCCCTGTTCTGAGCTTTAGATCTTAATCCTGCTGGGTTGGAATCCCAATTTCCCACGGTTTTGGCGCTCCTAATCTCCCCTGGAGGGATTAGTTGAGTTCGATCTTAGAGGACGGGAAAAGCTTTGTAGCTAGTCCGTCCTATAAGATCGGGGTGTCGTAGAGCGGAAAAAGCTTTGTAGCTAGTCCCCCCTAGGAACGGTGGCGAGTTTCCCCCACGAGAAATCGGAGGGGGAAGCCCTCCACGTAGCCACGCCAAAGCTGGAGGCGGCGATGCCGCAGATCCAAGTGCGTCAACCCTAGGTACCTATGTGAGGTCGTTAGGACGAGTTCGACGTGTCGTCGACCGTTTGGGTTTCATCACATGTGCATGGATCATCTTGTTGCATTTTTGCATGTGGTAATTTGTAGCATTGTATGCATGTTCGCATGAGCACTTCGGGTTGATCGAGTGCATCTCGGACCGATCCCCGATCCTCGATTGGGTTCGATCGACTGTCCCAAGTCGATCACCTATCCTTTAGGGTCGGATTGGTTACCCCGAAATAATCCACCCATTTCTTTGGTCTGACAAGCCACCACGGTCCAGTCGACCGATCACTCATGTTTGTATGCTTTTTCATTTTATTGCATGTTTTCTGGCATGTGCATGTTGGTCTAGTTGCATGTTGCACCTTATTCTGTTTTTTTTGCATTTGCATTTGCAATTGCATTTGCACCGCACTTTTATGATTCTCCCTAGTGAGAATTATTCCACCTCCGAGTCACTGCCTCCTCGGCATACTCATTTGCTCGGGCCGCCGCCGCTACGGCATGCCCACCTCCGGCCGTCGCCATTACGGCATGCCCACCTTCGGGTCACTGCCTCCTTGGCATACCCATCCTTTGGGCCGCTGCCGCTACGGCATGCCCGCTCTTTCTGAGTCACTGCTTTCACGGTATACTCACCCTCACCACTTTGGTGCATCCTCTTTGCATGTAGAATCTTTGCATTTTGCATGATGTGTGTGCTTGCCCTTTTGGGTGCCCGTTGTGATTGTTTTGTACTTCGGTCGAGCAGTCACAATGTGGGCTTCTTGCATGACTGTTTGCTTACCCATTCCTCGATGGCTTGTCCTACTTGTTAGGAGAGTGACCCCGTGTCGGTCGCGATGCCTTAACGAGCATTGCTTGCTGGGTTGATCCCAAAGAGCAATGCTAGTTAAGTCATCGGGATCGGCACAAGTATGATTGTGCTAAGGATCCATTGGATCTAACTTGTGTCACCCCTCTTCGTGACGCCCTTTAGATCCTTCGGATCTTTAGGTCGGGGCCGGTATGGCGACCCCGTCAAAGTCATACTATACCCAGACTTACCCTGCACTTAGGCACTAGGTTTGTGCACTTTCGTTAGATGGTGTGTTAGGCTAGGACTTAGGTTGCTAGGTAGTCTTTTTGATGCCTGGCTATTGTTCTCTGATGGATTGGTTGCCACTAGCCGAGCATATTTCTTCCGCACTTTGCTCGTGATGTGATTGCATGCTTCATATGTATGGTAGTGTGTTAGGGCGCTTTTCTGCAGGGAGCCATGCTTATTTATACACACACACATGTACCGCTATGGGGGGGCAAGTGATGATTTCTGACATTTTTGTTTACAGGTGCTATTAGCCCCCCCATTTATAAAGCATGGCTCATTATACGTCATTTGCATGTGAGCTTTCCCGCTAACTCTTGTTTTCATGCAGGATTGAGTCTTTTTATTTTCTTTTGTACTTTTAGAGTCTAAGAGAGTCCTGTAGCAGAAATAAGATACGGGCACGGGTTCCGAGGCGTTTTGCGCAGGAACCACATGGAGGGGACTAGGAGCAGATGCTCGTGCCCCGTATCTTAATTCTGCATTTTCATATTGATGTATAGAATTAGGACCGGGCATGTATATGCGGAGTCCGGCCGCATTTTTCTTTTTCTGGATTATGTTGTCGGTCCAGCGGCATTTTGGCCTCTTTTATTTTATTATGGAGTGTTTTCTTCCTTGCTTTTATTACATATTCGCATGTCTGCATGTGTTTTCCTTGTTTCTTTCTGTGATTTGGGATTTCGCGATATCATTTAGGCTCTTTAAGGACCCTAAAATTGTAAACTTTATATGTTAAAAATCCTAATAAAATATTCAAGATAAATGAATTTTAGGATTAAAATATTCAAGATTTTAAAATATGCACTTTTACTTTCTTGCATGGCCTTCGGGCCGGATTTTAAATGGGTTGCATTGCATGGCTATCACCCAAGTCATACTAATAGGGCCTCTACATTATTTAAGGACCGCTCTAGATAACTGCTTTCATATTTGCATGTCCCGAGGAGGAGTCCCCGTGCTTCTCCAATCTGACTGGCCCAGCATACCTTTATAGGTGGTTGTCTAGTGCGCCTGGGGTGTTAGAAGGCTCCCCGACCCGGACGTGGTGTAAGTCCTTTTGTTTGGAGCGTTTGCGGCTTTGTAGCTGAACCTCCCTTTCTCTTCTTTCCTGAGGCATCCTTGCCACTTTGGCAGGTGTGAGACCCACCTCTTGGAGCTCCAGCTTATAGTCATATGATAGAGTTTCCTTCCTTTGACCTTAGGGCTACCGAGGTCCCCGTGGATATTGCAATTCTCGGATTGCTGACCGGGGATCTCAGGATGTGTTGGGTCGACTACCTTCACGTTCGAGTAGACTTAGGGTCCTACTGCTTTGGATGACGAGTCTGTGGTACCCCGACTCGGCTACCTCTACCCCTTTAGGATTACTCCTTCCTTCCTTTGACTACCCCTGTTGAGCCCTTTCGCTCCTCGACTTCGTTGATATCATTTTGACGGCCCGATGCCAATGAGCCGCCGCCCGTTTGGGATACAACGATTTGTCCTCCGCCCTTATGGCCCGGACGTGCTTTGACGTGTTGGGATACCCCCGTCAAGATGATTTAGCTTATTCCCGTGGGTTTCGTATGCTTAATGAGCCGCTACCCCATTTGGGATGTGAGAGACTCACTCTGCGCCGATGGCTTAGCGAGAGCTTTGAAGCGTCGAGACTTTCCCACACGGAATAATCTCCTTTGATCGCCTATACCCCGAGTCTATGATAATATAAAGCGAAACACTTTTTATCGAAAGTATTTTTGGGTATCCCCAATATATAATTAACCGGTAGGAATAAGTTCCTGCGGGAGTGCTCTTGACCCCAGAACGGTACATACACTTGACTCTCCGGTTATGGGTAGTCTACGTAGATACTTCTGTCACGGATATTGGTTCAAGGTGCCTCTGCCAGATCTTGTTTGGGCGGACATGCTTGACTTATCCTTGTGAGGGTTATCGCACGTAGACTCTCCATGTTTTTCTTTTCTCTTGTTTGTCACTTTGTCGTATGTCCCTTCTTAATCGGTTCCTCTCCTCTTCGAATCACTTATTTGATTCGAGAGGGAGATTTATTCAAATAGGGAAAGTATACGACGACTGACAAGCTGGCGACTCCTTTTAAAATAAAAAAAGAGAGAAAAAGAACGGCGAAAACAGGGAGGATACCGGCTGCCACTTCAGAGCTCCCACGTTCCCCTCACCTGAGGGCTAACATTAACACTTCAGCTCTCAAACAGTAGGATCGAATTGAGTATTTTAGTCTGTCACACTAAAATATCCAATTCTACGTCTGTTAATTAATATTTCCCTATTTATTTGCACCCGCCTTCCAAGGCTTTTGACTTCCCTGAATATTGGATGTAATTTTTATTATAGTTGATAATTCAACATATTTTAACTACTCAATCGTCGGATTGAAAGTAAATTAAGTTTTAAGTAAAAATTATCACAATTTATTATACTATATTAGATGCTTTTATTTAATTTCATCGATCCGCATAATTTTCATAAACAATGAGAAAGACTAAGAAAACTACTCAGAATGCATGTGAATAAAACAAAGCATGGATTTCATTTAAAGTTAAAAATAATAAACAAAGATACTTATCTTAATTTCCTCCCCAAGCAGACTCCTTGAAGCTCCTTTGACTTTTCCTTCTAGTACAGCAACTAAACAACACTCAATTAAACTAATGAACTCAATAAACTCACTTAAACTTACACTCAAGACACTAGAAATGAACACACAGAAGACTTAAAAGACACACACAATCTCTAGAATTCGGCCTCTATTTATAGAGGTAGGCAAAGGTCCAAGGGGTGCTTAAACACCTCTTCAAAAAGTGTCCAGGTTCAATGTATAAGCATTTTGAACTAGCTCGCCGTCGGCGGGAAACGACCTCGCCGTCAGCGGGGCTTCTAGAAGGTCTTCAAACCGCGCGATCTCGCTGTCGGCGGGCTCGGGCTCGCTGTCGACGAGGTAGTTATAATTCCTTCAGAAATTTCTCCTCACGATCTCGCCGTCGGCGGCCTCGATCTCGTCGTCGGCGAAGTAGTTATATTTGCATGAATTTCCTCCTTTTTGATCCAAATTTGCTCCATTTCATGCATTTTGCTTCTATCACCAATAAATCTTCATTCCTGCAATAAAATAAAGAAAATATTTTTCTTTAAAGTGCAATTTCATCAAAAATAGGCATGAATTTCTTAACATATTTTTCTGTGATCAGTGGCCAACTGGAACTCTAGTAACTACCAACTACAGCGATCTCTTAGGCCAACTAACATTATTTATAACAACCTACCATAGTCTATGCAACCAACTACGACCTATGTAGTAACTGCTAACTATAACTTCCATGTACGACCTATGTGACCAATATGACCTATTGACCTACCGCTATTACAGCCTCGAACTAGACTTATGCTACCAACGATGACCTACTTGTCTAACTGCTACTACAACCTTCAACTATGACATTTACGACCAATTTTCGCTATTGCACCCACCGACTCTAATATTTGTGACAAACTACTACTTTTATTACAATCAACAATGAGCTTTGCGACCAACTATTGTTATCATTATAAAAAATTATATACATTTATTGTAGCTCAATCATGACTATTAAATCATGATGACTATAATGCATATGACATTATCAACTTTGTAATTCCATATTCTCTAATTCAAGAGAAGAGTTGACCTATGCACTTACAATCTTATAGTGGAGTTCTGGAATATCGATCCCACAGGGAGGCTTCAATTTTATGGCGTAGCACAGAAATCACTTATTGAATCACAACACAATTGCAAGTAAGTTTAATTCTTAAAATAAAGAAAAACTATTGTAGTTACTATTTCTACCTAAATATGTTCTAAACTCTAGCAAGTTAAATTTACAAAAGAATAAATTTATAATAAAGTTCAGTTGCAAGAAAGAATCTTCCTCCTTTCCAATCATAATGTGATGATTATTGTGACATAGATCAGTGATGCAAATGTATTATGCCAAATAGGAGCATTCCTATTCTTTACCCATATTTCAGTGTATAAAGAACCTTGACTAATCCTAAGTTTAGTCCCCAAATTTATGGTTGGGCTGGGAGGATACTGGCTCTCACTCTATAGCTCCCACTTCCCTTCACCTGAAGGCTAACTCTCGCTTCAGTTTCCAAACATTAAAACCAAATTAAGGATTCCAGCCTGTCACTCTGAAATCTCTAATTCTACACCCATCAAAGTATATTTCCCTATTTATGTGCAGTCAATCCCCATGAACTACATCTCTCATTCATGGACATTGAATGTAACATTCACTTGTTGTGGAACTCATAATCCTTTCCCAACAAGTATGTTTCCCAACAAGTTTTAACAATTCAATTGGCCAGATCAAAAAGTAAATGAAGTTCGAAGTGACAAGATCATCACAAATTCTCCATAATAAATCGGTACATCATTTTCATATCACAACATCAACACGTCAAATTTTTTTTTTTTTGTTACATGCATAGGACTCAACTCTTAGGCTTTTCCATATCCAAAACATAAATTTTAATGGTAAATTTTCATACCTAGCACACAATTCTTATGTATTTAGGTATGTTACACCTAAACATTCATATTTATTTCACTTTTTAAAACTTGATAAAAGTTTTGTTTTAATGTGATGATAAAATTTACATTATTATTTGTGAATATATAAAAGTAAAGTTTTGAGATATGTAAATGCATAAGAATTGTGTGTTATGAATGTAAATGCTCATTTTTAAAGGCAAATTTACATACATATCACAAAATTATCAAAGATTTTTGTACCTCACACTTAAACTTTTAAATTTGCATAAATGACCTTTTGGTGCATTAAACTTATCAATGTACCTATACTTTTTACACATATACCACCAAAATTTTTCGTATCACATTAAAGCTATTAGGTTGTATGTATGTAAATACTTAAGAATTATGTGGTATGTAATTAAATGCCCCTAATTTATTTCACTGTTGTCCTCATATATTTTGTTAGAATAGATACTTTTTGTACTATGTTTTCCTGTCACAATTGGTCTCTGTGATAAAACTTTGATTGGAAATGCATATGGCATTGCCTGTTTTGAGAGTTCTTGTGCAGCAATCTATGTAAATTGGGATGTTTTACAATACTTAAATGTCAATGTAGAGATTTTGTAATTCATGCTCATAGCACAATTGACTTGTCAGCTTCACCTTGTATTGCATGTTATGTTCTAAGTTAACTCAAAATTAGTTTCTTGCTAGAATAGAAGTAGATGCTTCTCATTGTTGTATCTGTTGAGACCATCCTACGGAGATGTTCTTTCTTCATCTTTGTTCAAGATGTTCTTTTTTTTCTGCTACGTGAAAGCTAATGAAGGCTTATTTAGAAGATTTACATACATGCAACTTAATTTTTTTATATTTACTGCAACAATTAGACCTCAATTTTTCTTTTGCATTCTTGCTACCAATCCTTTGCATATAAAGGTGTGTTTCACTTTTTGTAAGTTAAGATAATGGTATTCCTTTTGAGGCGATATGAAAGATTCAGGCCGTATAAATGTTTGAAACAAAAATAAATAAATAAATAAGAATTCAAATAAATAGAAATAGAGTGATATATATTCCTTGCTATTGGCACTGTAATAAGCTTCTATTTGTTGAACAATTAAGAATGTTAGTTTAGATGTTCATTTTCCCCTAAGTAATATATCTGTTATCCAACATTCACTTCGAACAAAAGTTTGATAAGCTATAGTCATGTTTACTTTGAGAAGAAATCCATGATTATTGTTGTTGACTTGTAACAAAAACATCACATGAACATTGCACTCAAATCTTTATCATATAAATATAGAGTATTAATGAAATGCAACTTTCATGCATAAAGCAAAAGGGGACATGTGAGTTTTCTGTTGAGATACCGACTACCAGTATGTTAATGGGCCATATTGTTGTTTTGCTCTTCAGTTTATATATATATATATATATATATATATATATATATATATATATATATATTCATATATTCCCAATTCATATGTATTTACATATAGAACACCTAAATTTTAGATATGTAAATACATATGAATAAGGTGGTATGGACTCAAAACTTCCTGTTTTTATAATTAATATAAAGAATGTTAAGAAAAGGCCAATGAACTATATTAATTATCGAAGGGTCAATCAAATAATGATATAGTGTAAATTAATCGGCTGATATTTCTTCTTTGCAAATAAAGTTCACTTTCTGTATACAAAATTTTAATATTTGAGCATATGGGAAGTCCGCGTAGAGACTTGACGCACTGAACTTAATATATATAAATATAGTGAAATAAGGTGGTGACGTATGTGCTGAGGCTCAAATTTTCAAAAACACAATTTCTTAAATATAGAGTACTAATTTATCATTGACTTTAGCCTTGTCAATTGTCTCGGACGACTGCACTCGGTCGGATAAATATGTCTTTCATTCCCTCATCTCACTCTTCTCCTCTAAACCGCCAAATCTTCTCAGTATTAACGCCGACACATTTTCGATGAACAATGTATGAGATAAAATATTATATATATAAAAATAAAATTTAAATGGTACATATTAAATATAAATTACCTTGACTTGGGTGGCATGTTTGTAAATCTTAATTATTTTTTCGCGGAAAACGTGCAATTTTTTCCATGGCATATCACAATATGTTAATAACATATTGAATTAGGAAAAGTTAATGGCCTCCTGCAACAGCATATTTTAAAACTTTAATAATGAGTTGTATTAGGAAAATAATCTGCAGGCCAATTTCGCTTCAACGGATCGAGTTTCCTTTTCTATTTTTTCCGATCAACTGCAGTTAAGTCTATATATACCCCCATCAACTCTTAGCATTTGGAGGCAAGCTTTGAGTTGATGTGAGCCGCTCTAGATAGAAAGAGTGAGTGAGGTGGAGATGGAGAAGAAAGACACATTGGTTCTCTTTCCCCTCGGTCAAATGGGTCACATAGTTCCGATGATCGAACTAGCAAAGCGCCTTCTTCATCATGGCCTCTCCATCAATCTCGTCCTCCTCGAACAACCCTTCCTCAACAATGATCCCATCAACTCCTACATCTCCAACGTCAAAGCCTCCCACCCCTCCATCTCCTTCCACCACCTCCCCACCATCACCCTAACCTCCCGTTCCCCAACCCCATTTGACGACTACCTAGAAACTCTCAAACTTTCCAAGCCCCACCTTCTTCGTTATCTCCACTCCTCCTTATCATCCATACGTGCCCTTATCATAGACTTCCTTTGTGGACCAATTGTGCATAATATCGTCGATGAGCTCCAACTCCCTACATACATTTTCAGCCCAATCAATGTCTCCACCCTCTCAGCTTTGCTCTACATCTCCATGCACCATTCCCAATCCGACACCAAATTCAACGAGCATGATGATGCCCCACTCCACTTTCCGGGCCTCTCTTATCCGATTCCGGTTTCTTACATTCCGGAATTCTTCTTCGACCGCACTAACGAGGCAAGTAAAGAGATGGTCGCCTCGTTCGCCCGTGTGCCAAAGCTAGCGAAGGGTGTCATTATCAACAGTTTTGAGGCTTTGGAGCCCCAAGTGATTCATGTTGTTGCGGACGGCATATACTTCTCTATTTTTGAAATGACTCCGATCTATTGTGTGGGGCCCATTACTGGGAGCGGGTTAACTAGTGAGTCACGTCATGAGAGCCTGGTGTGGCTAGACGAGCAGCCAAGTGGGAGTGTGGTGTTTCTTAGCTTTGGAAGCTTGGGGGCTTTTCCAGAGGCCCAACTTAGAGAGATTGCGATCGGGCTTGAGCGTAGCGGGCAAAGATTTTTGTGGATTGTGAGGGGCCCGCCATTGTCAGAAGGGGTTAAGGGGGGTGTAATGCCGTGGACAGAGCCAGATCTTAAGACATTGATGCCTGATGGTTTTGAGGAGAGAACAAGGGAAAGGGGCATTTTAGTGAGGTCATGGGCTCCACAAGTTGAATTGCTGGAGCATGGGGCGATTGGTGGGTTCGTGACACATTGTGGGTGGAACTCTGTGTTGGAGGCCTTGGTGGCTGGGGTGGCGATGATTGCGTGGCCACTTTATGCAGAGCAAAAGATGAATAAATTGCTTCTTGTGGACGAAGCGAAGGTAGCAATTGAGATGAGAGGAGATGAGAATGGATTTGTGGTGGCCGAGGAGGTGGAAGAGAGGGTGAGGTGGTTGATGGATTCTCAAGGTGGGAGAGAGTTGAGGAGGAAAGTGGCGGGCGTAGGGAAGGAGGCGAGGGATGCGATAATGGATGGAGGGACGTCTCATGCCACCATGGTTGAGATGTTGCAGTCCATGAAAGATGGTGAAGAAGATGATGGAGGACAACACTAAGATAGTTTTGGGCATGCATTAATTTTGCTAAGTTGAGTGACGTGATTTATTTTCTTGGAAATCAAATAATGATTGCAATGATTTGAGCAGACGAGTGGTCATAGTGATTAAGTGCATGTAGATTGTATCGTTAAGATTTGATGGAGTCATTTTAATGAGATTTTCATTTCTTTTTAGAACCAGTCACAAAATATATTTTGGTTTAGTTTTTTTTTTTTTTAAATAAGTGATATTTATCATAATGCTATCTAATCTTCTTGTATATTATTTGCTTCGATTCGAACCAGAAAAAAAAGGATAAAAGAGAAATGGTGATGAAAATGATAAAAATTTTGGATTGAAGTCATTTTTATTTAAGCTGCATAGTTAATTGTGAAAAATTCAGCATTGAATTAAACACAAATTCATTGAAAGTTTAGATAGAAAATATTAAAAAAAATGGTATTATTGAATTTCAAAGCAATCCAAACTAGTTACTCATTGTTCATAATTCTATTAAGTGCATGCAAGTTTTAATCTTAGAATTTTAGGTGACACCTAAAAATGATTTGCATGAATTTTGAGGGAAAAAAAAGAAACAAAAAGATCTGAAGAACATGTTTCCAAGGATATGGAAAAATTTATATCTCCAACTAAAATCAATTTAGAAAGACCACCACCTCCATTTTCTCAAAGGCTTAGACATCATGAGTTGGATAAAGAATTTTCAAAATTCTTGGAAGTACTTAAGAAATTAACAATAAATATTCCTTTCACATAAGCTTTAGAACAGATGTCAAGTTATGCAAAGCTTATGAAGGAGATATTAAACAAGAAAACAAAATTTGGGGATTATGAGATAGTTGAACTCAATGAGGAGTGCAGCGCTATA
Source organism: Papilionanthe hookeriana x Papilionanthe teres (assembly GCA_022702705.1). Lineage (NCBI taxonomy): Eukaryota > Viridiplantae > Streptophyta > Magnoliopsida > Asparagales > Orchidaceae > Papilionanthe > Papilionanthe hookeriana x Papilionanthe teres. The sequence goes on along the minus strand of CM040436.1, from coordinate 22,489,239 downwards.
CTTCAGAAAAGTTTTCTAAGAAACTTAAAGATCTTTGTAGTTTTACAATTCCTTGTGCAATTGGAGAAAGAATATGTGCAAAAGCTTTATGTGATATAGGAGCAAGCGTTAATGTGATGTCTCTATTTATATTTAGAAGGTTAGGTTTAGTCGATTTTTCTCCCACTACTGTAACCCTTCAGTTAGCTGGTCGATCTATCATTTATCCAAAAGAGGTTATAGAAGACGTTCTTGTTAAAGTGGATAAATTTATCTTTCCTATGAATTTTATTGTGTTAGATATGGATGAAGATAAAGAAATTCTAATTATTTTGGGGAGACATTTCCTTGTTACTTGACAAGCTATGATAGACGTGCAAAAAGGAGAGTTGATTATGAATATTAATAATCAGGAATTCATTTTTGATGTGTTAAAGACTATGAAATATCCAACTAAGAGAAAAGATGATTATTTTTGCATGGATGAAATTGATTGTTTAAGTAAAGACCATTTCCAAAAAAAAGTTTTGAAAGTAAGTTAATAGATCATATTAAAATGGACATTCATAATGAATTAAAAACGTTATCTAAAAAAGATTATATGTATGTTCAGGAAATGTGTTAAATGATGGATGCTACCAAAAATTTTGAACTTTTAATTCCATCTGTTGAAAAATCTCATGAACTTAAGATTTATGTACCACATATAATTTTAAAGCCTATATATTTTGGGAATTCATCTACACCACCAGTCTTTATATCTTTAGATTTGTCTCAATCACAAGAAAAACCTGAATTGAATGATGAACTAGATAAAGATTTCGAACTAAGACTTGGAAGAGAATTTGAAGATATAATTCAAAAGAAATTCGAGTTGAGAAAAGAGGATAAGGATATTGAAAGACCATTGGAAGAAATTCCTAAGGAATTAGAAAAACCTATTTCCTCAACTAAGATTGATATAGAAATACCACCTCCATCATTTAATAATTATCAAGGAGAAGAATTGGAAGATAACTTGAAATAGAAGAGTAACATAGAAGAGTTTGATCCAGAATCTAAATTAAGTAGACAGAATCTGATCCAAAATTTGGGAGATCTTGAATTATCATATAAAGATTCATTTCTTATAAATTTCAAGGATGATATTAATATGCAAATTCAGAAAATCAATAGAAGAATACTGGATCTAGAAAGAAATATGAGGAATAATGATATAAATCAATATTTAAAGGAAGAGCTGAATGAAATATTAAAAATTAAGGATTTTGTAGGAATCCCTGGATCTAAAAAAGAATGGGCGATTGATCAAGGATTACTTAAATGAAATTTTAATCCAAGAGGAATCATTTGTCAGGCTAGCGGCATTAAACCAAGTGCTTTATGGAAGGCAACGCATAGTTATCAGTGTGGTTTGATTTAGTATGCTTGAGAATCATGATTGTTAGTGTTGTATTGTGCTTAATTTTGAGTGGATTGACTTGATCTTTATGTGTCATTATAGATTGATAAGTTTGATATTTGTTGGTGAATGTTTGGATTTTTAGTGGTTTGATTGGATCTTTGTGTGTCATGAGGGAGGTGATTCCTTAACTTGTTATTGTGAATAGATGACCCACTTTTAATATGTTTGCAATTTATGTTTATAGCAACGGCATCAAAAACTTAATTCCGCTTTAATATATATATATATATATATATATATTTAATTATATGATCGAATATTTAATGTGGATTCTACGCAAGTATACGTATCGTATGAAGTAATACGAGGCTCTAGTGGATTCTCGGTTATCGATCCCACGAGAAAGTTTTTAACAGATTTGTTATCGCCTAAATTTAAAGGAATTACTTACTAATATAAGTAAACGTAAATTTAAAGTAACTAAAGCAAACTAAAGTAAACTAATGCTTCGAAATAAAGTTGATTTAAATAATTCAGAAAAAGTATCATTCTCCTTGTTTTTAGAAAATTAAGTGAATGATGAATCTAAATAGAATTCTTAAATTGTATTGTGACAAATAGGAGCATTCTTATTCTTTACCCTTTGGTCCAGGTGCAAAGAACATTAACTAATCCTATGTTTGATTATCGAATCCGCGGCTAGAGTGGGAGGATACCGGTCGCCACTTCAAAGCTCCCACGTTCCCCTCACTCGAGGGCTAACATCTACACTTCGACTCTCAAACAATAGGACCAAATTGAATATTTTAGTCCGTCACACTAAAATGTCCAATTCTACGTCCGATAATTAATATTTCCCTATTTATTTGCACCCTCCTTCCAAGGTTTTTGACTTCCCCGAATATCGAATATAATTTTTACTATAGTTGATAATTCAACATATTTTAACAACTCGATCGACTCGTATTGAAAGTAAATTAAGTTTTAAGTAAAAATTATCACAATTTATTTTAATATATTAGATACTTCTATTTAATTTCATAAATTCACATAATTTTCATAAACAAGGAGAAAAACTAAGAAAACTACTCAGAATGCATGGGAATAAAATAAAGCATGGATTTCATTTAAAGTTAACAACAACAATAAATAAAGATACTTATCTTAATTTCCTCCCTAGCGAACTCCTCAAGCTTCTTTGACTTTTCCTTCTAAGTACAACAAACGTCTAAATAAGACTCAAATAAACTAAAGAAACTCACTAATGATAAACAACAGACACACTTAAGACACCAAAAAGAGACTCAGACTATCTAAAATAGACACACCTAGACACTAGAATTCGGCCTCTATTTATAGAGGTAGGCAAAGGTCCAAGGGGTGCTTAAACACCTCTTCAAAAAGTGTCCAGGTTCAAAGTATTTGTATTTTGAACTATCTCGCCGTCGGCGGGAAACGACCTCGCCGTCAGCGGGGCTTCTAGAAGGTCTTCAAACAGCGCTATTTAGCTGTCGGCGGGATCGGGCTCGCTATCGGTGAGGAAGTTATAAATCCTTCAGAAATTTTCTTAATAATCTCGCCATCGGCGGCCTAGATCTCGCCATCGGCGACTTAGTTCAATTTGCATAAATTTCATCCTTTTTGATCCAAATTCGCTCCATTTCATGCTTTTTGCTTTAATCACTTATAAATTTTCATTCCTGCAGTAAAATAAAGAAAATACCTTTCTTTAAAGTGCAATTTCATCAAAAAATAGATAAGAATTTCTTAATGAATTTTTCTGTGATCAATAGACTTGTATGTTCTCTTGTAGTAATTAGATTGACGAGCCCACTATGACTCGGGTCTTACTCTGACTTGAGTTTTATATAAGATATCATGAATTTGAGTAGTGATTGATCCATCTTAATTTTGTTGCTTTCTTTCTCTAACTTTGCTTTCATTTAGTAGAAGTCACGAACCTATTTGATGAATAACATTATAATGATCTTACACTACAATTTATGACTATTAGAGGTGCTTAATTTAAGGGATTATATGATGCCTGAAATTGGTGTCCGGAAGCCAATATATCAGGGATAATCTTATCTTTGGGATTATAATATATTAAATCATTTAAAAAGTACCTAATTTATTAAAGTAGTGATTCCGTTAGAAATTGGAGGTAAGTAATGAGATATGATGAGTTAATGAAAGAATTGACCTCATTTATTATGTGTGTTTGTGTTTGTGTTATAATTTTATATAAGACTTGAAGAACATTTTATTAATCCCATGCTGATACATGTTGTGCTAGTTAAACTTTTATTTAGTAAATTTCATTCTGACATGCTTAGTTTAGATTTACTTTGTACTGCATATTATTATGTTATGATTAATACTTGTAGATAATTTTGATAGACATTTGTGGTAGATAGAATTTCTAAACTATTTTTTTTTCTGCTTATATTTTATGTACTGAATGCTATATATGTTAAAAATTAAGTTTGGGGGTAGGAAGAAAAATAAAATTTTAAAGTGAGAATACTTCCTTTCAGTGTAATTTTGTTGCAAGCATGTTTTAGGCTAGATTTACTTTCTCCTACAGTCATTATATCTTGATTATACATGTATATGAATTTGATAGGATGTTATAGTAGCAAGTAGATTCAACCTTTACTTTTTCTTCCTGCTGCATTTTATGGAATTAATTGTAAATTATTTTAAATTTTAAGTTTGGGGAAGGGAAAGAATTAACTATGAATTGTTTCCATTTAAAAATATTTTCAAAATTATTAACATGATTTCCTGTGATAGAGCTCAATTTCACATAAATGTATTTTGATTTTATTTGAGTACTTTAGTGAACTTGAATGAAAGGTTTTGGTAGTGAAAAGTAGTTTTGTAGGCTAATATATTTGATATAAGAGAATATAACTATAGTCAACTATTCAAAGTAAGAAAAACTGTATGTTTGAAATATTAAGAATATTAAAAATTTATGTGAAAGGAAAGGATTGAGACTCTATGATAAATCAATAATAAGCTAAAGAAATGCCTATAAGGTAAAGGATTATGGTAAGTTCCAAATTTAGGGTGAGAAGGGTGAAGTTCAAAATTATTAAAGGTTATCCAGATATAGTAATCCTCACATAAAAAAAGAAAAGAAAAAAAAGAAGTGAAGAAAAAGAAAAAAATTACAAGAAGAAAAACGAAAGAAAAAGCGAGGAGAAGGTTGAGGAGATGTCTAATCAAAAACTGGCTTCACTTGGATCTACCTAAAGGGGAGAACTTAATTACTTTTTTGAACTTATATGTATGGATTAACATCTTTACTAGTAGCATTCTCATAAACTTCTTTTCATGTAATCCTTTTAAGTGCCTTAATAGGATAATCTACATTCATTTTTGAAATGAATAAAAGGCTAGAACTCTTAGACTTGATGACTAGATAGCCTTACACCTGCAGAACTTACTTGAATTATTTAAAGATCTTTCTGAAAATTTTACTACTGTATTTATCTAAGTCAAAATCATGGCATTCTATAAAGAAAGTTCATTGCAGTGGATCATTATTTTATGTATTAACTAAATAACTTAAGGACAAGTAATAGTTAAGTTTGGGGGGTTTTGATCCACTGAAAATTTGATAGCTTTTTATTGTTTATTTCATATATATTTTTGATGATATTGCACTATAAAGGAATGTATTTTGTTAGTTTTTTTATTTTAGGTACAAGAAATGGCTTTTGGAGAAAGAGAAGAAAAAATGGTGCAATTTGGAGCAAAAACGAGCAACAATGCAAATTTTGGCCTGACACATTTTGATAAGTCTTTCTTTACTTAATCTCTTTTACACTTTTTACATATTTTTGAATGAGATTACACTTTAAAGAAAGGTTATTTTATGTTTATTTTGTAGGGCTATTTGTTAGGGACGCAACGTAACTGAAACGGGGCGAATCAGAGCTGAAACGGAGCCAGACGAAGCAAAACGATGGAGTTGCGCAGTACCAATGCCGAACCGCGCCGGACCGCTCCAAAAGACAGAGAACAATGAAAATTTCATGGAAAATAGCGTCGAATGGGGTCCAAACAGCGCCAGACTGCGCCAGACTGCGCCAGAAGCGGTTATGGGCCATATACATCTAATCTGGATGCTTTTTGGAAGGTTTCTTCAAGCACCTCTTGGGAAATTCGTCCCTGCATTATTTTAAAGCGAATTTGAAGCCAAAAAAGGTGGTAGTGTTAGAAAAACGTGGGGAATGCTTAGAGATCTTAGAATAGGAGTAGAAATGTAGATTTCTACGTTTTTGGAGAGATTGGTGAGAGGATTTTGAGATAATTTGTAAGGGAATGTTCCAGCATTGCATGGATTAGTGGGATACTTTATGGGAGAGATTTCATCTTTCTTTCAAAGAAAAAAGCTAAGTATTGTGTTCTTCATTATCTGATGATTTTGTAAAAACTTATTTTGTGGATTTACTTTGAAAAGATGTTTTCCGTTGTGTTTTATTCATGCTTTATGATGTTTTTCTTTTACTCTTTCTTCTTCTTAAGAAATAGTGACATGAGAAGATTATGTCATTATTTTCCTTCTACTTTTATTTTGCAATGAGTAGGATTCATGTTTAAGATATTGTGATGCATGTTAGAAGTGGTTTTAATTATAAATGTGATGGTTTTACTTGCACTTCATTTACATTACAAAAAGAGCTCGTTGTAGTGTTAAAATTAGTTGTAATTGCGCTATGAGCCGAGCAGGCTGTGTAATTCTAAACAAAGTGAAACCACATTCAAATTCCATGGATGGTGAAGTTCATGGGGGTTGAGTGTAAATAAATAGAGAAATAAACTTTGATGGGCGTAAAATTGGAAACTAAAGCGAGAGTTAGCCTTCAGGCAAAGGGAAGTAGGAGCTCTGGAGTGAGATCCAGTATCCTCCCAGCTTAACCACAGATTTGGGGACTAAACCTAGGATTAGCCAATGTTCTTTATGTGCTCGGAAGAGGGTAAATAATAGGATTGTTCCTAGTTGGCACATATAATATTTAATGCATCTCATTCCTTTACATTGTCCAATTCATTACTTGAGAATAGTAGTTTTTATTATCTCAAAACTCTCCAAACTAATTTATCCAGAAATGGTTATCTTTAGTATTAATATTTTCCTTTAGGAGTTGTTCTTAGTTATTTTAAAATTAAAATTTACCTTTAAGAGTAGTTTCTAGATAAAACACCACTTATATCGATCCTCCAATCTAAAGTCTTATAATAGTAAACTAGAATTTGACTAAGAACCTCTTTCCTCACTTCCTTGTGTGATCGATAAACGAGACTCCATTAGAGTCATGTATTACTTGATACGATACTTAAACTTGAGTTTGAAATTGTGACTTTATAAAATCATTATAAATATATAAATCTGGATTCATAAATTCTTGCATATAAAAAGTCGCATCAGTTACCCATTTTACCTTTTGATTAAGCCTAAATATTAATTAAAGCTAATATCTTAAAATTTTAACTTTGCCCCTAGGATTATATCACTTCATAATTCATCAAATTTAACTCAAATTAATTTAGATTTTTTATGATACCTTATTGATGGGTTAATTAAAACATCAAAGGAGAAAATATGATTTTTCATATTTTAATTTAATTTATATGTTTATTTTAATGCAAAGTATGGATTTTCAATGAAATTTCAATAACTTGACCAAATCAGAATCTCTATCCTTGAAATTTTTACTGGAGGTAGACCTAGACTAGTGGACTACTTAGACCAAACGTCATGATTTTTTTAGCTTTAATTTAATTATTATAATTATTTTAATTTCTAGAGTCTAAATTTATTATAAAATATTTTAATGGTTGAAAATTAAGTTTTATATTTTTCATAAATCTCTCTAAGGTCAGGGGAACCAGAGAAACAAATTTCATATTTTTTCTTATTTAATTTTAATTTTTAGAATTATTTTAGTGAAAACTTAAAGAAATTCATTTTTTAGCCTTTTAAAAAAAACTAATTTAAGCTTTTGAAAATTAATATCTTGACTTAGGGAGTTGGGAAAATTATTTGGATGGTTCCTAAATGATCAGGAGACTAAATGTGATAATTTAGTGATTTTTGATATTTTAGTGATTTTTATTATTTTTTTAATTATTTTAATTCTTTTAAAATTCAATTTTAAGCTTAAAAATAAAATGTCTGTTTTAATTACAATTTTTGTTTTAATTCCACTGGTCATCAGGAACTCCCAAAATCATTTTGAAAATTTTTTGAGTTGTATTTTAATTATTAAAAATTATTTTAATGTCAAATATGTCATTTAACTTAGGAAATTTAATTAGGTGGTTAAATCAACTCCAAATGGCTTAAAAGTTTTTATGGGGGTTCCTCTGACCTTAAACACAATGGAGAATGATTTTTAAGTTATTTCCATTCATAATTAATTCTATTTATTTTTCTTTAAGTTTAATGAGTTGATTAAAGTTAGGGTTATTTTTAATGGGTTAAATCAAATTGGTATTTTTCCAATGGTCCTCTAGTCACAGGGAACCTACCAAAATATTTTTGGAATTTTCTAAGTAATATGGTAATTTTTATTATTTTTTATGCCAAAACATGCATGAGAACTTGAAAAATAGAGATCTCCCTATGGAGGTCTCCTCTGATCTTGGAAAAATCAGGGGAGATCCCCCATGATAGACGCTACAAACAACCTAAATGATATGCCATGGTGAAATGTTTAAATGCATGGAGAATCAAAAGACCTAAAATAGTATTTAATTAATTAAAAATAAAAAAACACATAAAATTAACTTCAAACCATTTCCACACTGTTCTTCTATGTTCACTGAGCAAGAAGGTATTTTTCTTTTATTTTTTGTGATTTTTCTACACCAACTTATGTATTTTTGAAGTTAGACTGAATTAGTTAAATAATTAAATACCCTATTTTTCTCTTTATCCACGTTGGCCCCAACTCATCCTACGGTGGATCGAAGCTCCCACGCGTCGTCCTCTGGTTGGCCAACGTGGTTTGGGCGACAACGCATTCACAGATAATCTCCTCGTCCGACGCCATCAGAGCCTTCCATTCACGATACGCATGAACCAACGACCCCAGAGGTTCATCCCCAACTGGTGTGAACCCAAGACTATCCACACTAAAACCCTAATTTCTAGAGCTACACTCCACCAATCACTTCGGGTTTGATCCTATGGACTCTTCTAAGCATGGAGAACATATCCATACGGTAAACATGTCATGAAATTAACCTAATACAAATGGAGAATCAACTGAAGCTTGGGAGAGGGAGCAGAGTTTATACCTTGGTCTGAGAGGGGAAGCCTCAATCAGATGTGCTCTGCAAGTTCGTTTGGGTCCAAGGAGGCTGCGAATGAAGTCTCTGGTCGTGGTGAATTTCCTAGGTATGAAATCAGTCAGAACCGATCTAGAGGTTTAATCGAACGCTACCCTAGGGTGGCTCTGTGAAGGGGATTTTGTGGGGGTTCTTTTTCGTTTGTTATGAGGATGGTGTGGGGTAAATCAATTTAAAGTTTTGTGTACTATGGTGGAGTGTAGGGAAGTGTCCTGTTTTTCGGCAGGAATTGAGCTCTGAAATTGAGCTCGGGCAGGAGAAATCAGAGCAAGGAGGTGGCTGGTCTGAGCTCTAGAGATCCTAAGGAGGCTCTTGGGAGATTTTGGTAAATTTTCCTTAAGTTTTTTCAGCACTCTCCCCTTTGCCCATGAAGGGTGGCTTTTATAGCCATGGCCAATGGGTGGAGCTTGTGGTGCCAATGTGGGTGTTTTAGGTTGCTTAGGGAGAGGGCTGAGCAGTGCAATTGATCAATGAGGGGATGTGGTGTGACTTTTTTAATTTGCCAAAATTAATGAACTCAGATTTAGATATATATATTGATTTAGTTTTATAATGAGTCACACAACTAAACACAAATATACGTATCACTCAAGTAATACAGGGCTCTAGTGGAGTCCTGAAATATCGATCCCACAGGGAGGCTTCAATTTTATGGCGTAGCACAGAAATCACTTATCGAATCACAACACAATTGCAAGTAAGTTTAATTCTTAAAATAAAGACAAACTATTGTAGTTACTATTTCTACCTAAATATGTTCTAAACTCTAGCAAGTTAAATTAACAAAAGAATAAATTTATAATAAAGTTCAGTTGCAAGAAAGAATCTTCCTCCTTTCCAATCATAATGTAATGATTATTGTCACATAGATCAGTGATGCAAATGTATTATGCCAAATAGGAGCATTTCTATTCTTTAACCATATTTCAGTGTATAAAGAACCTTGACTAATCCTAATTTTAGTCCCCACATTCATGGTTAGGCTGGGAGGATACTGGCTCTTACTCTATAGCTCCCACTTCCCTTCACCTGAAGGCTAACTCTCGCTTCAGTTTCCAAACATTAAAACTAAATTAAGGATTCCAGCCTGTCACTCTGAAATCTCTAATTCTACACCCATCAAAGTATATTTCCCTATTTATGTGCACTCAATCCCCATGAACTACATCTCTCATTCATGGACATTGAATGTAACCTTCACTTGTTGTGGAACTCATAATCCTTTCCCAACAAGTATGTTTCCCAACAAGTTTTAACAATTCAATTGGCCAGATCAAAAAGTAAATGAAGTTCGAAGTGACAAGGTCATCACAAATTCTCCATAATAAATCGGCACATCATTTTCATATCACAACATCAACACGTCAAATTTTTTTTTTGTTACATGCATAGGACTCAACTCTTAGGCTTTTCCATATCCAAAACATAAATTTTAATGGTAAATTTTCATACCTAGCACACAATTCTTATGTATTTAGGTATGTTACACCTAAACATTCATATTTATTTCACTTTTTAAAACTTGATAAAAGTGTTGTTTTAATGTGATGATAAAATTTACAGTATTATTTGTGAATATATAAAAGTAAAGTTTTGAGATATGTAAATGCATAAGAATTGTGTGTTATGAATGTAAATGCTCATTTTTAAAGGCAAATTTACATACATATCACAAAATTATCAAAGATTTTTGTACCTCACACTTAAACTTTTAAATTTGCATAAATGACCTTTTGGTGCATTAAACATATCAATGTACCTATACTTTTTACACATATACCACCAAAATTTTTCGTATCACATTAAAGCTATTAGGTTGTATGTATGTAAATACTTAAGAATTATGTGGTATGTAATTAAATGCCCCTAATTTATTTCACTGTTGTCCTCATATATTTTGTTAGAATAGATACTTTTTGTACTATGTTTTCCTGTCACAATTGGTCTCTGTGATAAAACTTTGATTGGAAATGCATATGGCATTGCCTGTTTTGAGAGTTCTTGTGCAAGAATCTATGTAAATTGGGATGTTTTACAATACTTAAAATGTCAATGTAGAGATTTTATAATTCATGCTCATAGCACAATTGACTTGTCAGCTTCAGCTTGTATTGCATGTTATGTTCTAAGTTAACTCAAAATTAGTTTCTTGCTAGAATAGAAGTAGATGCTTCTCATTGTTGTATCTGTTGAGACCATCCTACAGAGATGTCCTTTCTTCATCTTTGTTCAAGATGTTCTTTTATGTTCTGCTACGTGAAAGCTAATGAAGGCTTATTTAGAAGATTTACATACATGCAACTTAATTCTTTTATATTTACTGCAACAACTAGACCTCAATTTTTCTTTTGCATTCTTGCTACCAATCCTTTGCATATAAAGGTGTGTTTCACTTTTTGTAAGTTAAGATAATGGTATTCCTTTTGAGGCGATATGAAAGATTCAGGCCGTATAAATGTTTGAAACAAAAATAAATAAATAAATAAGAATTCAAATAAATAGAAATAGAGTGATATATATTCCTTGCTATTGGCACTGTAATAAGCTACTATTTGTTGAACAATTAAGAATGTTAGTTTAGATGATCATTTTCCCCTAAGTAATATATTTGTTATCCAACATTCACTTCCAACAAAAGTTTGATAAGCTATAGTCATAGTTTACTTTGAGAAGAAATCCATGATTATTGTTGTTGACATGTAACAAAAACATCACATGAACATTGCACTCAAATCTTTATCATATAAATATAGAATATTAATGAAATGCAACTTTTATGCATAAAGCAAAAGGGGACATGTGAGTTTTTTATTGAGATGCCGACTACTGGTATGTTATTGACTTTTAGTAGCAAGAACATCACCTGAACATTGCACTCAAATCTTTATCACATAAATATAGCACTATTAATGAAATGCAACTTTCATGCATAAAGTAAAAGGGGACATGTGAGTTTTCTGTTGAGATACCGACTACCGGTATGTTAATGGGCCATATTGTTGTTTTGCTCTTCAGTTTATATATATATATATATATATATATATATATATATATATATATATATATATATATATATATATATATATATATATATATATATATATATATATGTATGTATGTATGTATGTATGTATGTAAATATGATTCATATGAGAAAATCCAAACATTATTTGTGTTGGTTTATGCGAATAATTCATTCCTCTTGTTTTAATAAAAAGCTTGGAGACTCGAACTAACCATAAAATTTATGTAGTCATATGATTGCTCATGCATTTTCTTATGAATTGCTATAACATATTTATGATGCCAACATTCGGGAAGCTATTCCTACATAAAGAGTTATTTCCTATATATTTATAATCAGAATACTAAAAATTTACTTTCTACATTATACCAATTGAATCTTTCACATCTGAACCAAAATATCTATATTTTCAAATGTAGAATATATCTTGTTATGCTTATGAAAGCCGACATATATGGATAGATTTGAGTTTAGGTGTGAGATATATAAGTACATAGAAATTGAGTGGTAGGTGTGCAAACCCCTTCATTCCCTTGTACTTCCCTTAAGGGCAATTGTGAAAATACTGAGGCAATGTATGGAACATTCGTAATGTGTCAATATATGGAGCATCGAAACTAGGCGGTATATGGTGCATCGAGTGGGGCTATAAGACGAAGGTGCACGTATGTAAGAGCGATGATGAGAATGCCATTTAAGTATGTGGTGAAGTGTTGCATATCCTGAACCTGCAGGCAAAAAATTAGCATCACTGCTCTCTAACATTTAGTAAAGGGTTACCCTTTTGTTATCACGGGCTGTTGGCAGCTCCACCTAGGGGTGTGACTGACTTATGAACCATCTAATTTACGAAATACACAAAGAAAATATAACTAATTTTCCCGATGAAAAATCATATTTTGTATGAAAAAATTAAAGATATAAAAATATACTTGTGCCTATAAGATTGAGGACTTTTGAATGTTGGTTCATACGTCAGTCACAATAATCAGGTTAGGTTTTGGGTACTTTGTGGGTAGTCTTTTAGCCACGTGCATATGGATTTCCTCCGAGAAGAAGTACTAGGGCTTCAGCCCTGGTTCTGAGTTCCCCCCTTACCAAAACTTTTACACCTCGCTCCGATCTTCCATATGTGCCACTTGACTTTTTACACATGTGCTAATGTATTCTAGTTTTGTTTAATTTTTTATCATGTTTATATGCTTTACATGTGATACTAACCCTTTTGTAGCAGTGAAAGAAATCTCAGGTACGCCCGTTTACTTTATTTTTATTGTGTTTTACTGTATTTTACTGCGCTTTTACGATTTTATTTATTCAGGCATTATTTACTTATAAAACCTGCAATGCCCTTAGGGTAGAGAACAGTAGAATGGTTGTTTAGGAGGTACACTATACCAGGTCTTGAGACCCAACAATAATTATACATGTGACCCACAAATTTATATTATGATATTTTAATGTGATTGCAACGAAGCCAAAAACTTGACCCCGCTATATTATATGTATATAATTGTAATTGTTTATGTTGTGGATGCTACGCAAGTATACGTATCGTATCAAGTAATACGAGGCTACTAGTGGAGTCACTGGTTATCGATCCTGCAGGGAAAGAGAAAATTAATAACGACTAATTTTAAAATAATAATAATAATAATATTAATAATAATAATATACGAAAATTTGGAATTCCGAATTTAAGCGCAATAAAGTAAACTAAGTATTTTAATTAGATAAATTAACTAAGTAGAAAATTAATACGAATTGAAAGTGCGGGAAATAAAACTAATTGTTAAATAAGTCTTAACTATTCGGAAAAAGTATCTTTCCCCTTGTTTAGAAATTTAAGTGATTGATGAATTTAAATAGATAATTTTAAGGTATTGTGACAAATAGGAGCATTCCTATTCTTTACCCTTTAGTCTAGGTGTAAAGAATATTGACTAATCACTATGTTTGATTACCGAATCTGCAGCTAAGTCGGGAGGATACCGACTGCCACTTGAGCTCCCACGTTCCCCTCGCTAAGGGCTAACATCTACACTTCGGCTCTCGAACAATAGGACCAAATTGAATATTTTAGTACGTCGCACTAAAATGCTCGATTCTACGCCAGTGATATTATTTTCCTATTTATTTGCACCTTCCTTCAAGGCTTTTGAATTCCCCGAATATCGAATGTAATTTTTACTATAGTTGATAATCAACATATTTTAACAAATCAAATGGTCGGTTTGAAAGTAAATTAAGTTTTAAGTAAAAGTTATCACAATTTATTAATATATAAAAGTATCTCTATTTTAATTTCATCAAGTCACTTAATTTCATAAACGAGGAGAAAGACTAAATAAACTACTCGAGAATGCATGGAAACTAAACTAAGCATGGATTTCATTTAAAGTTAAAAACAATAAATACAAATACTTATCTCGATTTATCTCCAACCGGACTCCTCGCGAGTTCATTTGACTCTTCCTTCCGATGCGACAAAACTCACTAAAAACTCACTAACTCACTAAATACTCACTTATAACACTCAAGGACTCTCTAAGATACACACTAAGACATGAAACTGCACACCAAACTGGACTTTAAAGACTTAATTTCGGCTTCTATATATAGAGGTGAGCAAAGGACCAAGAGGTGCGTAAGCATCCCTTCAAAAGGTGTCCAGGTTCAATGTATCAGAGCCATTTGAACTAGCTCGCCGTCGGCGACGAACTACCTCGCTGTCGGCGAGGCTTCTAGAAGATCTTCAAACCGCTCTAGCTCGTTGTCGGCGGGATCGGGCTCGCTGTCAGCGAGACAGTTATGAATTCTTCATAATTTTCTTCTCGTAACCTCGCCGTTGGTGGGCTCGATCTCGCCGTCGGCGACTCAGCACAAATTGCATTATTTTCTTCCTTTTTGCTCCAAATCCGCTTCTTTTTATGATTTTTGCTTTTATCACCTAAATTCTTCATTCCTGCAATAAAATAAAGAAAATACCCTTCTTTAAAGTGCAATTTCATCAAAAATAGGTATGAATTTCTTAATAAATTTTTCAGTGATCAACATGAAAATACAAAACATAAACCCTAAACCGAAAGTTGCTACGTTACAGAGCTTGGAACAAACTTTGGGGGATGTACGAGAAGAAGCTCAGAGCAAGATGTAAGCAGGTGGAGGACAACATTAGGGAACGATCAAGGCTCAACATGAAAAGGTTCGACTTCAGCCAAACATATAATGTATAAAAGAATATCTTTGAGAGAGAGCAAACAAGATCAACATCGACTAAACATTTCTTTAGCTTAAAAAAAACCCATAAAATTTCGAGGTGGTCCGTCTAGTATGAGATAAATTCTAAGATTATCTTTAGGCTTTTCTACAACCATTTTGTTCATCATAAATCCTAATTTTTTTTAGGATTCGAAGATTTTTGTTTGGTACAACGTATATCCTCCTATATTTCTAGGTTATTTGCACGATCATATATCAGGCAAATATAAGTTTTAAATTATAAAATAAATTGCAGGATTGAATCATTAAATAAAAAATTTCAAAGTAATAACGAAAAACAATAGGATAGCTAGGAAGTCACTGAGGTCTGCCTCGAAATCTGTGACATCTCCTAGCTTTTTCTCTTTCGGACTCGTGAAATAAGTGTTCCTATTTTGAACCATTCCCTTTTGACTCCCTTGTGTCCAACTTTGAAAACCTAAGCTTTAAAATCTTGAAGACAAAACCACTAATCTTAATCGAGAGTTTTCTTAAGTGACTTCAATTATTTAAGCTGTAATTAACAATTGGGCTTACCTTTATAGGGAACTAAGAACCCATGTAAAATAAACCATATCTAATCCTTATATTGGTAAGGGAACTTGTCGATCATACAGAAGAGGTTTCACATACCAAAAAGATATCATAAATTATTTAGTTTATATAATCAAACCCGTTCTCAAGTGATATGCTTACTTTTCAAGTTGATGTATATGGTGTAGTGTTGTACTCGATTACTTAAACTATTAAATATATGAGATATATTTGGTCTCAATTTTAAAATCTAAGATAAAAATTTTTAAAATCAAATATATATATATATATATATATATATATATATATATATATTAAATTAAATTATTTTCAAAGCGGCCAATCATACTATGACTGACACCTTTGCGACCAACAGACGCTCTTGCAGCGACTCACTACGTCCTATGTGTTCACTTACTACTGTAGCTTCCCGCTGCGACATATGTGGCTAATTATTGTTTATACTGCATTCCACTACAGCTTCTATAGCCAACCAACACTCTTAAAACTACAAATTATGGTAGTTTCTCTGGTCAAAAGATGCCCTTGCAGTGACCAACTTATGTGGTTACATAATACTATAGCTTTTCACTATGGTCTATGTGGTTAACTACTGTCATTACACATGTGATCAATTGCTTTTGTTGAAGCCTTCTACTACGAATTATTTGATCAACCACTATCATTACAAACTTCGACTAAGACCTTTATGACCAACCTATTTTTTTATGACTTTACATTATGGTCTTTGTGGCCAACTAAAGCTCTTGTGACTAGCAACTACAATGACCTCTCAGGTCAGTTGATGCTATTACTACAAGCAAACTTGGTATATGCAGCCAATTATTGCCTATGTAACTAACTGCTAGTATAACTTTCAACTACGGCCTATGTGACCAAGTATGACCTATCTAGCTACTGTTACTACAAGGTTTAACTAGACTTATGCGACTGACTATGACCTATATGACTAACTGCTGCTATCTTCAACTATGGCCTTTATGACCAATTGATGTTATTTCACCCACAGACTATAGTATTTGTGACAAACTACTACTTTTAAAACAACCAATTATGAGCTTTGAAACAAACTATATTTATTATTATAAAAAACAATCAATTATAAAGTTATAAATAAAATTTCTAAATGAGTAATTTTTAGCATATGGTAGAAATTTATAAGTAATCTTTTTAAATATTTTTTAATGTTTCTTCATCTCGTGATATTTTCTGTAGAGAATAATAATGAGCTATTGACTTGTTCGTGCCCACGACTCATGTCGTATATATAAAAAATATACTCATTAATTTACCATTGTTTAATAATATTCATATATCATTATAAAAGAAGTTGCCACCCAATTCATATGTATTTACATATAGAACACCTAAATTTTACTTTTTAACATTTATGCCCCTCGAATTTTTCATACCAAATAAAAACATCACCCTTTTAGTTTTTAAAAAGCCAAATACTACACTTTTTCATGCATTATAATGTGCAATTTGTACGTAAAAATTTTAAGTTCAAATGTTAGATATGTAAATACATATGAATTAGGTGGCATGGATGCAAAAATTCCTGTTTTTATAATTAATATAAAGAAAATGTTAAGAAAAGGCCAATGATCTATATTAATTATCGAAGGGTCAATCAAATAATGACATGGTGTAAATTAATCGGCTGATATTTCTTATGTGAAAATCAAGTTCACTCTTCTGTCCCCAAAATTTTAATATTTGATCATATGGGAAGTCAATGTTGAGCCTTGACGTACTGAACTTAATATATATATATATATATATATATATATATATATATATATATATATATATATATATATATATATATATATATATATAATATTTATATAGTAAAAAACGGTGGTGACGTATGTGCTGAGGCTCAAATTTTCAAAAACACAATTTCTTGAATATAGAGCACTTATTTACTTTATGAAGTCATTTTTTTAGAAGATTTACATATATACATACCTAGTTTAAACTTTAATTTTTACATATAATTGCATGAAAATTATATTTCATCAATTAAAATTTAATTATAGTTCGGGGTGTAAAAGAGCCGAACACGAGCGAGCTCAGGCTCAGCTCATGTCCGGCTCGTTTATATTTTGAGCTCAAAAAGTGTGTTCTTGTTTGGCTGTTTGCTTAGCGAGTCAAACAAGAGCTGGTCTCAAACAAAGAGTCGTTTTGACAACCCTAATCACATAACTATAAGATGTTAAGGGTTGGGGGAAGATTTAAAAATTATTGTTTATATTAAAACATCATTTGAATCTAATTTAATAATTTTTATTCTATTTTCTTAATTAATACTTTTAATTGATTATAAATCTTTATAGCCTTATAGTTAATTAAACTTTCTAAAATACTACTTATCAATATATATATATATATATATATATATATATATATATATATATATATATATATATATATATATATATATATAATTGATGAATAGTATTTCGAGTTAAAATGAGCCAAACACAAACGAACAAATATTTGTTCGTGTTTGACTCGTTAACTTAGCGAACGACCCGAACATGAGCTTCTTAAAGAGCTGAACACGAGAGTGAGCCGTCTTTGACAGCCCTAATTATAGTGTTATTTATGTGGGATATAAGAATTGGGAGGTTTTACATGTAAAAAATAATTTTTTTTTTGTTAAATATGTGAATAGATAGAAATTTGGTGGTCTTAAAATGCCCTTTTTTTTTAATTATTTAGTTTCAATTTAATATTCGTGATAGAATATTTATGGTATTAAATATATTTTTATGTTTATATCCTCATATTGATAGATTGTTTATCATTGTCTATCCAAATGCCGAAAGAGTGATTATTCTTAGTGCTTCATTCCTTTCACTAGAAAAACAATAATGCAGGGCTACCACAACGGTTAGTCGATCTCTTTTGAAGCCAATCATATCGAACAACTCCCACTCGGCTGTTCTAATTTGGTTCTCGTCCCTTGATATTAGGCGCGGAGACTTTAGGACGCCCCCAATATGATTGAAGAAGTTGAGGGATTGGATGTTCCCATGGGGTTGGCTTTTTCGTGGTGGCTGACCTGAATGTCTCTTTTTCTTATTTCTGATGGAACAGTTTGGACTTAGAACATTCAATCTTCTTTCGTTGCTCGGTTGACTTTGGCCTTGCCAATTGTCTCGGACGACTGCACTCGGTCGGATAAATATGTCTTATATTCTTCTGTCAGTAGGCCCTCCCTCATCTTACTCTTCTCCTCTGGACCGCTAAATCTCCTCAAGATTAGCGCCGACACATTTTTGTTGAACAATGTATAAGATAAAATATCGTATATATATAAAAATAAAATTTAAATGTTAAGAGTAATTACCTTGACTTGGGTGGTATGTATGTAAATCTTAATTATTTTTTTGCGGAAAACGTGCAATTTTTTCCATGGCATATCACAATATTTTAATACCATATTGCGCCTGCACTACGGACAAGTTAATGGCCTCCTGCAACAGCATATTTTAAAACTTTAATAATGAGTTGAATTAGGAAAATAATCTGCAGGCCAATTTCGCTTCAACGGATCTAGTTTCCTTTTCTATTTTTCCTGATCAACTGCAGTTAAGTCTATATATACCCCATCAACGCTTAGCATTTGGAGAAAAGCTTTGAGTTGACGTGAGCCGCTCTAGATAGAAAGAGTGAGTGAGGTGGATATGGAGAAGAAAGACACATTGGATCTCTTTCCCCTCGGTCAAATGGGTCACATAGTTCCGATGATTGAACTAGCAAAGCGCCTTCTTCATCATGGCCTCTCCATCAATCTCGTCCTCCTCGAACAACCCTTCCTCAACAATGATCCCATCAACTCCTACATCTCCAACGTCAAAGCCTCCCACCCCTCCATCTCCTTCCACCACCTCCCCACCATCACCCTAACCTCCCGTTCCCCAACCCCATTTGACGACTACCTAGAAACTCTCAAACTTTCCAAGCCCCACCTTCTTCGTTATCTCCACTCCTTATCATCCATACGTGCCCTTATCATAGACTTCCTTTGTGGACCAATTGTGTATAATATCGTCGATGAGCCCCAACTCCCTACATACATTTTTTGCCAAATCAATGTCTCCACCCTCGCAGCTTTGCTCTACATCTCCACCCTCCACTCCCAATCTGACACCAAATTCAATGAGCATGGTGATGCCCCACTCCAATTTCCGGGCCTCTCTTATCCCATTCCGGTTTCTTACATTCCGGAATTCTTTCGATCGCACTAACGAGGCAAGTAAAGAGATGGTCGCCTCATTCGCCCATGTGCCGAAGCTAGCGAAGGGTGTCATTGTCAACAGTTTTGAGGCTTTGGAGCCCCAGGTGATTCATGCTGTTGCGGACGGCATATACTTCTCTGTTTTTGAAATGACTCTGATCTATTGTGTGGGGCCCATTACAGGGAGCGGGTTAACTAGTGAGTCACGTCATGAGAGCCTGGTGTGGCTAGACGAGCAGCCAAGTGGGAGTGTGGTGTTTCTTAGCTTTGGAAGCTTGGGGGCTTTTCCAGAGGCCCAACTTAGAGAGATTGTGATCGAGCTTGAGCGTAGCGGTCAAAGATTTTTGTGGATTGTGAGGGGCCCGCCATTGTCAGAAGGGGTTAAGGGGGAGTGTAATGCCGTGGACAGAGTCAGATCTTAAGACATTGATGCCTGATGGTTTTGAGGAGAGAACAAGGGAAAGGGGCATTTTAGTGAGGTCATGGGCTCCACAAGTTGAATTGTTGGAGCATGGGGCGATTGGTGGGTTCGTGACACACTGTGGGTGGAACTCTGTGTTGAAGGCCTTGGAAACTGGGGTGGCGATGATTGCGTGGCCACTTTATGCAGAGCAAAAGATGAATAAATTGCATCTTGTGGAAGAAGCGGAGCTAGCAATTGAGATGAGAGGAGATGAGAATGGGTTTGTGGTGGCCGAGGAGGTGGAAGAGAGGGTGAGGTGGTTGATGGATTCTCAAGGTGGGAGAGAGTTGAGGAGGAAAGTGGCGGGTGTAGGGAAGGAGGCGAGGGATGCGATAATGGATGGAGGGACGTCTCATGCCGCCATGGTTGAGATGTTGCAGTCCATGAAAGATGGTGAAGAAGATGATGGACGACAACACTAAGATAGTTTTGGGCATGCATTAATTTTGCTAAGTTGAGTGACGTGATTTTATTTTCTTGGAAATAAAATAATGATCGCAATGATTTGAGCAGACGAGTGGTACGAGTGGTCATAGTGATTAAGTGCATCTAGATTGTATCGTTGAGATTTGATGGAGTCAATTTAATGAGATTTTCATTTCTTTTTAGAACCAGTCACAAAATATATTTTGGTTTAGTTTCTTTTAAATAAGTGATATTTATCATAATGCTTATCTAATCTTCTTGTATATTATTTGCTTCGATTTGAACCAGAAAAAACAGGATAAAAGAGAAATGGTGATGAAAATGATAAAAATTTTGGATTGAAGTCATTTTTATTTAAGCTACATAGTTAATTGTGAAAAATTCAGTATTTAATTAAACACAAATTCAATGAAAGTTTAGATAGAAAATATTAAAAAAAATGGTATTATTGAATTTTAAAGCAATCCAAACTAGTTACTCATTGTTCATAATTCTATTAAGTGCATGCGAGTTTTAATCTTAGAATTTTAGGTGACACCTAAAAATGATTTGCTTGAATTTTGAGACAATCTAACGTTCATATCAAAAGATAAATGATGAGAATCCCCTCAGATGAAAAACTACGAGTGCTCATGAATCTGAATGGTTGCAAACCACTACCAGACCATTCAACAGCCTACTAACTAAAGGTCAGATGGCTAAAGGGCTAATCAAGCTAACCAAGGATAAACATTCATGACAATGATCGGTCAAAGGTCCAACACCCCAACTATCTCACAAGTATCAACGTGAATCCCACTTAATAGCTCTTTCAAAGATCTCCAAAGATCACCAAGGAATAATACTCAAGCAAGCCTACTAGCCACACTAAGACCGACTAATTTTGGTAGTTTATATATTGTACTTTATATTTTTTTCTTTTTTTGTGTTGTTTAAATTTCTATTTTTAGTGCCAGTAAATTCTATATTGTACTTCATAATTCGATCATATTTTTGTAAAAAAGAATCTTCATCCTCTCCAATTATAATATGATGATTTTTGTGACATAGATCAGTGATGCAAATGTAGTGTGCCAAATAGGAGCATTCTTATTTTTTACCCTTTTCCAAGCGCATAAAGAACATTGGCTAATCCTAAGTTTAGTCCTCAAATCTGTGGTTAGGCTGGGAGGATACTGGCTTTCACTCCAGAGCTCTCACTTCCCTTCCCCTGAAGGCTAATTCTCACTTTGGTTTCTAAACCCTAGGACCAAATTAAGGATTTCAGCCTGTCACTCTGAAATCTCCAATTCTATACCCATCAAAGTATATTTCCCTATTTATTTGCTCTCAACCCCCATGAACTACATCTCTCATTCATGGACATTGAATGTGACCTTCCCAACAAGTTTTAACAATTTAATTAGCCATATCAAAAAGTAAATGAAGTTCGAAGTGAAAAGGTTATCACAAATTCTCCATAATAAAACAGCACATCATTTTCATATCACAATATCAACACATCACATGAAAATGAGGAATACAAAGAAATCTACTCAAGACTCAAGAGTAAAAGATGACAAAACATGGATTTTATATATAAAAACAACATCATACAAACAGAGTAAAGAAAAGACAAGTAATCGCAAACTCTTCACCAAGCAAATCTCAAGGAATTCCTTTGACTCCTCTTCTTTCTTCATAACAACACACAATTCTCTCTTTAGATAAGTAAGGAAGAAGAAATCTCTCACTTTCCCTCTCATCCTGCACTCCTTAGAAGAGAATACACAAACTCTAGATTTCCTAAACAAAAATGAAAAGACACTTGCTGTTCACTCTCTCTACACTCTAAACTCTCCCCCCCCTCTCTAAATTTTGCTCCAAAGTAATTTAAATTTGGCCATAACTGATTTCTCAAGAGTTTCTTCAAACAACCCTCCAAAATATGGCCAAATACATTGAATCTAGTTTGAATTCGGGATAGGGCACGGTCTGGCGCAGGATTGGGCGTCATTCGATGCTATTTTCTACCTTTTGAGTCCAAAGTCTCTGTAAATTGGCGCGGTCTGGCGCTGGTGACAGCGTTGTTCAGTGCTAGTTCAATAAAATGCACTTTTGCCCCATTTTGCTCTAAATTTGCTCATTTTCTCTTCCTTTTGCTCCAAAGGCCTAAAATCATTATACATGTATGAAATCATGAAAATACATTTTTTTAAGTGCAATATCATCAAAAACTAGTATGAAATGGACAGTAAAAATCTATCAAATTTTTTGTGGATCAAAAAGCCTTTGTTGGATGACGAGGAAGTCATCATGTGGAGATGAACACTTTTGTATCAGTCCTTACACATCTACTGTTGCTCTCGATCCCTCCACATTGGTCTTCACCTCAATTCCATCACCCTCACCACACACATTGTCTTACACCCCCTCTCCTCCTACCTTACTAGCACCATCACCTATTACTACAGTTGGTTCTTCTACTTCGGCAAAGGATCCTGCTACTACTATTGATCTACATGTGTCAGGCAGCATGAGCCACACTTTCAAGCTAGAGCTTGTTGAAATACATAAGTTTTTTTTTAAGTGGTACCATTAATATTTTGATTTAATATAAAACTAAATGACATCTTTTTAGATTTTATTTCTCTATGCAGATTATTCATGCTATTCAAAATATCATACGGAGAAAGTACAAAACTCATGATCTATCATGAAAAGAGATCTTGATGGTAGTTTGGGATATATTGTTTAGAGAAATTCAGGTATACATTAGGTATTAATATTCAGTTCTATATATGTATCATTCTAACATATTTAAATTTACTTTACAGAAGCAGTTCTTCTGATGCCCTGAGCATGATACACGCATTTGGAGGAGCTTCCACCATAAATGGGGACCATCTTCGTGACATGTTTGAGGAGATATGAAGAACACTTCAGCGTCCGCAGATGTGTCGGCACGAAAGGGAGGTTGATTGGTTTGTGAAGGAAGATTTAATTTAGTTATATATATATATATATATATATATATATATATATATATATATATATATATATAATTTTAAGAAAATATCATTTTTTTAATTTGAAAATATGAGATAATCAAATCGATCTCATATAAACGATAATTTAAATAATCAAGCGTTTCACTACAAGATATGTATCTATCCCGAAGAATAGATACATTGCTTGGTGGTGAAGCTTGATCAAATAAACTAAAGGATTCATGACATCCATTTGGTCTGTGAACCATTCATGTTAACTGGGAATTTTCCCCATCTAATATGAAGCAATTAGATAGGATTTATATTAATCTGGAGTCTTTGAGTTTCCTATAAGGGCAGGTCCTTATAGTTAATTACAACTTAGATAAGCGATGTTACCTACAAAAACTCTTGATATATATCAAGAACTATTTATATTCATGACTTCCAAAAAGGTAAGATTCTTCAAGAAAATGTGATGATGGGAAATCCAATAGGTGAGTGGGTCAAATTTTGGAACAATTATTATAGAAATTCAAATGAAGAGAAGACTAGTGGAAAGACATAGATCCAAGAGAGATCTTTGTATTTATCAAAAATACCCTATTTTTTGGCTTATATTTGAGATATTTATTTAATGTTTCATCCTACCAATTTTATTGTTTAGGGCTTACATTAACTTGATATAAATCTTTTGAATAGCCTAGAAGATAGGAGGATTTATGTCATACCCGATAACCCGATAACAACCTCAAAACCAAAGATGAGTTAGGGCTTATATTGCACTACATGATCATGCAAAGGCCTAAAGAGATAAAGTGAGAGTTTATGCTGCACTAGGCAAGCTACCTCAAAGTCCTATGGCTTGTTGTTTATTTCTAAGGAGTTTTGTTGTTGAAGATGACCGTGTTGCCCACTATGCATGCTCTAAGCTCCACGTCGTAGCAGGTTTAGTTTAAAAAGTATCAATTGAAGAGAAAAGAGAGGTGTCATGTTTTGAAAATTTTTGAATTGAGGTGTCTTAATGTATTGTTTAGGGGAATATTAAAGTTGATTATAGCGACACCGGTTAGGATCCCACGGTTCCCACATTTTGGCACCACTATTTTCTTCGGATTCACTTAGTCTAAATGAATCTACTAAACTCAACTTAATGAATTCCATACTTTCATTTAGAAAATGGAAAATCTCATTAGCAGCAGTAGGTTGCATTTTCTGAAATATTCTCGATCATCCAATAGAGACGTTTTAGTTTGTTGTAATTGTAATTTGTGATTAAGTTTTGAGTTGTCTTATATTTTGAATGTTGTGACGGTGAATTTTATCTTGTTTTTTTTTATTTTAATTTTGTCTCTGGTTTTGTGGTTATCCAAAATGTTCTGGTTTTCACACAAGGTGACATTTTTGTTTAACTAGCAAGCTTATAAGTAAGAAAACTACAATAAAGGAAATACAAAAGTAAGGTACTGTAAACTTATAAAAGTGTACTTGGTGTGTATTCTCGTTCCTCCACCTGAAACTTTAGTGTCTTCTGTAATAAGCATTTATAATTTGTTGGAAAGTAAAGCTTATAGATAGGTTCGTCACAAGCTTTCAAAATATCATGTCATAACTTGGTGAGTCCTATTTGTTCATTTGAGAGATCTTTTCATTTAATAAGTAAGATAGGTTCAGTAGTCCTACAAGGTGTCCAGAAGACGTGTAAAGAGATCCAGGGAGTACTTAGATATCTCACAATCCTTTTGAGCTTCCTTGAGTTAATTTTTGGGCTTATCATAATTATTAAATAATTTATCTATTTCATACTCTTATGCTTTGTTGATTAATGTTTTGATTATCCCTTTAAGTGAGGTAATTATCATTTGTTATATCATTTAGGAGTTATGCGGGTGAAAATTTTTTGGGGGCAAAAGTTAATTATTTAGGAAATTTAGCCAATCAATTTCAGAATTGGGCTTGTAGTGTTTCCGAGTATTTGAAGTTTGGTTATGTTCGTTTTTCTTCTTTTAACAAAGTTTAATTAGACATAACTCGCTACTAAGCCCTTAAGATTTAGTGAATATGTTTGTAATTCTTTTCAGGAAAAGTAAGTTATGAGAGTTTAGTCTTTTTTTATCAAAATATTGGATTATTATTCAAAATGTCATTTAGGGGTGTTAAATCAGTGAATTATTAATTCCAAAGTCAACCCTTGTCTTTATGATCATTTAGTTTGATTATCGTCCAAATTAAAATACTTAAGGAAATTATACATTTATTTTTTATGTGACAAATTTGAAGTGGATTTCTACCATTTATTCCCTGATGTTTCAATCATTTCATATGTCATTTAGAATCATTATTTACTGATCCACTGAAAATTTGATAGCTATTTACTGTCTATTTCATATCTATTTTTGATGATATTTCACTATAAAGGAAGGTATTTTGTAAGTTTTTTTGATTTTAGGTACAATAAATGGCTTTTAGAGAAAAAGAAGCAAAAATAGTGTAATTTGGAGCAAAAATGCGTAAAAATGTAAATTTTGGCATGACACATTTTGATAAGTCTTTTTTTGCTTAATATATTTTATACTTCTTACATATTTTTGAATGAGATTACACTTTAAAGAAAAGTTACTTTCTGTTTATTTTATAGGGCTATCTGTTAGGAATGCAACGCAACTAAAAAGAGGTGAATCGAAGCAGAAACGGAGCCAAACGAAGCAAAACGGTGAAGCTGCGCAGTACCAGCGCCGAACTGCGCCTAGACCAGCACCGGACCGTGCCAGAAGACAGAGAACAATGAAAATTTCATGTAAAATAGCGTCAACGGCACCCAAACAGCGTCGGACCACGCCAAAAGTAGTTATGGGCCATATACATCGAATCTAGACACTTTTTGGAAGGTTTCTTCAAACACCTTTTGGGAAATTCTTCCCTACACTATTTTAAAGCAAATTTGAAGCCAAAAAAAGGTGGTAGATGTTAGGAAAAATGTGGGGAATGTTTATAAATCTCA
The DNA here is from genome assembly GCA_022702705.1 of Papilionanthe hookeriana x Papilionanthe teres. Classification (NCBI taxonomy): domain Eukaryota; kingdom Viridiplantae; phylum Streptophyta; class Magnoliopsida; order Asparagales; family Orchidaceae; genus Papilionanthe; species Papilionanthe hookeriana x Papilionanthe teres. The sequence goes on along the minus strand of CM040436.1, from coordinate 22,462,535 downwards.
GAATAGGGGTAGAAATGTAGATTTCTACCTTTTTGGAGAGATTGGTGAGGGGATTTTGAGAGAATTTGTAAGGGAATGTTCTAGCATTGCATGGATCAGCGGGAGACTTTATGGGAGAGATTTTCATCTTTCTTTCAAGGAAAAAAAAACTAAGTATTGTGTTCTTTATTATCTTATGAGTTTGTAAACACTTATTTTGTGGATTTTTTTTTGAAATGAGGTTTTCCGTTGTGTTTTCTTCGTTCTTTGTGATGTCTTTCTTTTACTCTTTCTTCTTCTTAGGAAATAGTGGCATGAGAATATTATGTCATTATTTTCCTTTTACTTTTATTTTGCTATGAGTAGGATTCATGTTTAGGATATTGTGATGTATGTTAGAAGTGGTTTTAATTATAAATGTAATGGTTTTACTTGCACTTCATTTACATTACAAAAAGAGCTCGTTACAGTGTTATAATTCGTTGTAGTTGCGTTATGATCCGAGAGGGCGGTATAATTCTCGACAAAGTAAAACCACATTCAAATTCCATGGATGGTGATGTTCATGGGGGTTGAGTGCAAATAAATAAGTAAATATACTTTGATGGTCGTAGAATTGGAGATTTTAGGGTGACAGACTAAAATTCTGAATTTGGTCCTAGTGTTCGGAAACTAAAGCGAGAGTTAGCCTTCAGACGAAAGGAAGTGGGAGCTGCGAGTGAGAGCCAGTATCCTCCTAGCCTAACCACAGATTTGGGGACTAAACCTAGGATTAGCCAATGTTCTTTATACGCTCGGAAGAGGGTAATGAATATGATTGTTCCTAGTTGGCACATACAATATTTAATGCATCTCATTCTTTTACATTCTCCAATTCATTACTTGAGAATAGTAGTTTTTATTATCTCAAAATTCTTCAAACCAATTTATCCTCAAAGGGTTATCTTTAGTATTAATATTTTCCATTAGGTGTAGTTATTAGTTATTTTAAAATTAAGATTTACCTTTAAGAGTAGTTTCTACATAAAACACCACTTATATCGACCCTCCAATCTAAAGTCTAATAATAGTATACTAGAATTTGATTAAGAACCTCTTTTCTCATTTCCCTGTGGGATTGATAAACGAGATTCCATTAGAGCCCTGTATTACTTGATACGATACGTATACTTTCGTTTGAAATTGTAACTTTATAAAATCATTATAAACATATAAATCTGGATTCATAAATTCTTCCATATAAAAAAGTCGCGTCAAGTTTTTGGCGCCGTTGCCGGGGAAGCTTCGGGTAAGAATTTTAGGAGAATTTTAGTTGAATTAATTAGGCTTAAAATTGGAAAACTTTAGTGTCCTAAAATTATTTTTGTGTGAAAAATGTTTTTTTGTATGAAAAAATGTTGTGAAAAAACTGTTTGTGTGAAAAATAAAGTGTTTTTGAAAATTTTTTGTTGTGTTGAATATATTTTTCATTTTATTTATTTTATTGTTATTGTATTGTTTTTTGAGTTACGTATGCAAAATAAAGGATCTGTAAAACCTGTGTCTTATGGTCCTGAGTTAGAAAAATGGAAGAAAATCAAAAAAATAGGAAGGACTTGAAAAACTAGAAATGGAAATGGAATACTTTCAAATAATAACTTGGAAAATCATCATAAACCATTGAGGGATTATATAAATCCTACGATTGATGTAATTCATTCAAGAATACAAAACTCTATCGTAGAAGCTGACTCATTTGAACTAATCTAGCGATTTAGTTTGGGGGAACTCCTTCGGAAGATCCCAATTTATACTTATCTAGTATTCTAGAACTTTGTGCTACATTTCGTTATAACGGCATGTCAGACGATGTTGTTAGGCTAAGACATTTTCCTTTCTCACTAAGGAATAAGGCTAAAATGTGGTTATACTCATTAGCACCTAGTTCTATTAAAATTGGGAGGAGTTAACTCAGAAATTTTTAGCTAAGTATTTTCCACCTTCAAGGACTACTAAGCGTAGAAACGATATTATCTCATTTTGTCAGTATGAGGAGGAATCAATATACGAAGCCTGGGAAAGATTTAAAGAACTCGTAAGAAAGTGTCCACATCATGCTCTGCCAAATTGGATAATCATTGAAACTTTTTATAATGGGTTAGAAGGATTTCTTAGGATCATTATTGATGCTCTGTGGTGGTGGTTCATTAATATTAAAATCATTTGATGAAGCATATGCATTAATTGAAGAAATGATCACAAATGAATTTCAATGGCCCTCTGTAAAGGTAAATCATAAATATGTAGCTAGTGTTCATGATACATATGTGATTGTAATTCTTGCATCTCAAGTTGTTGTAATATCAAGAAAGTTGGACCAATTTGGAATGAACTAGCCTCAATTTACTCCTGTAAGTGAGGAAAGTTCATTAGGGCATATGATTGATTCCAACTTATTATATGAGACTTTATATACCATAATCAACCCATATTCTAACTTTTAAAACCAATGTTAGAAGAACCATCCTAATTGGTCCAACTGAGATCAAAATGTTGCGATTAAAAATATAGAGAATCAACTGGGACAAATTGCTAATTCACTTAGCAATAGACCCTAGGGAACACTTCCTAACAACACTGAGATCAAACTTGAAGAGAAGAATAATGAATAAGTAGAAGCTGTCCAATTAAGATGTGGAAGAGAGATAGATGAAGTGGTTAGAAAAGAGAAAGAAATTGTGAGAGAAAAAAAAAGAAACAAAAAGATCTAAAGAACATGTTTCTAAGGATATGGAAAAATTTATATCTCCAACTAAAATCAATTTAGAAAGACCACCACCTCCATTTTCTCAAAGGCTTAGACATCATGAGTTGGATAAACAATTTTCAAAGTTCTTGGAAGTACTTAAGAAGTTAACAATAAAGATTCCTTTCACATAAGCTTTAGAATATATGCCATGTTATGCAAAGCTTATGAAGAAGATATTAAACAAGAAAACAAAATTTGGGGATTATGAGATAGTTGAACTCAATGAGGAGTGCAGCGCTATACTTCAGAAAAGTTTTCTAAGGAACTTAAAGATATTTGTAGCTTTACCATTCCTTGTGCAATTGGAGAAAGAATATGTGCAAAAGCTTTATGTGATTTAGGAGCGAGCGTTAATGTGATGTCTCTATCTATATTTAGAAGGTTGGGTTTAGTGAATATTTCTCCCACTACTGTAACCCTTCAGTTAGCTGATCGATCTATCATTTATCCAAAAGGAGTTATAGAAGACGTTATTGTGAAAGTGGATAAATTTATCTTTTCTATGAACTTTATTGTGTTAGATATGGATGAAGATAAAGAAATTCTAATTATTTTGGGGAGATCTTTCCTTGTTACTTGACAAGCTATGATAGATGTGCAAAAAGGAGAGTTGATTATAAATATTAATGATCAGGAATTCACTTTTGATGTGTTAAAGACTATGAAATATCCAACTAAGAGAAAAGATGATGATTATTTTTGGATGGATGAAATTTATTGTTTAAGTAAAGACCATTTCCAAAAAAAAAGTTTTGAAAGTAAGTTAATATATCATATCGAAATGGACATTCATAATGAGTTGAAAACTTTATCTAAAGAAGACTACATGTAGGTTTATGAAAGGTGTTAAAGGATGGATGCTACCAAAAATTGTGAACTTTAATTCCATCTATTGAAAAATCTGAGAGCTTAAAATTTATGTACCCCATAAAATTTTAAAGCCTATATATATTGGGAATTCATATACACCACCAGTCTTTATATCTTTAGATTTGTCTCAATCACAAAAAAAACCTGAATTGAATGATGAACAAGATAAAGATATCGAACTAAGATTTGGAAGAGAATTTGAAGATATATTTCAAAAAAAAATTGAGTTGAGAAAAGAGGATAAAAATTTGGAAAGACCATTGGAAGAAATTCCTAAGGAATTAGAAAAACCTATTTCCTCAACTAAGATAGATATAGAAAGACCACCTCCATAATTTAAAAATTATCAAGGAGAAGAATTAGAAGATAACTTGAAATAGAAGAGTAACATAGAAGAGTTTGATCCAGAATCTGAACTACGTAGACAGAATCTGATCCAAAATTTGGGAGATCTTGAATTATTATATAAAGATTCATTTCTTATAAATTTTAAGGATGATATTAATGTGCAAATTCAGAAAATCAAAAGAAGAATATTGGATCTAGAAAGAAATATGTGGAACAATGATATAAATCAATCTGAAAAGGAAGAGCTGAATGAAAAATTAAAATTTGAGGATTTTGTAGGAATTCCTGGATCTAAAAAAGATTGGACGATTGAACGGGGATTACTTAAATGAAATTTTAATCCAAGAGGAATCATTTGTCAGGCTAGCGACGTTAAACCAAGTACTTTATGGAAGGCAAACCATAGTTATCAGTGTGGTTTGATTTAGTATGCTTGAGATTCATGATTGTTAGTGTTGTATTGTGTTTGATTTTGAGTGGATTGACTTGATCTTTATGTGTCATTATAGATTGATAAGTTTGATTGTTGGTGGTGAATGTTTGGATTTTTAGTGGTTTGATTTGATCTTTGTGTGTCATGAGGGAGGTGATTTCTTAACTTCTTATTGTGGATAGACTTGTATGTTCTCTTGTAGTAATTGGATTGACGAGCCCACTATGACTCGAGTCTTACTCTGACTTGAGTTTTATATAAGATATCATGAATTTGAGTAGTGATAGATCAATCTTAATTCTATTACTTCCTTTCTCTAACTTTGCATTCATTTAGTCGGAGTTGCGAACCTATTTGATGAATAACATTATAATGATCTTACACTACAATTTATAATTATTAGAGGTGCTTAATTAAAGGGATTATATGATGCCTGAAATTGGTGTTCGGAAGCCAATATATCAGGGATAATCTTATCTTTGGGATTATAATATATTAAATCATTTAAAAAGAACCTAATTTATTAGCGTAGTGATTTCGTTAGAAATTGGAGGTAAGTAATGAGATATGATGAGTTAATGAAAGAATTGACCTGATTTATTATGTGTGTTTGTGTTTGTGTTATAATTTTATATAAGACTTGAAGAACATTTTAATAATCTCATGCTGATACCTGTTGTGCTAGTTAAACTTTTATTTAGTAAATTTCATTCTGACATGCTTAGTTTAGATTTACTTTCTACTGCATATTATTATGTTCTGATTAATACTTGTAGATGATTTTGATAGACATTTGTGGTAGATAGAATTTCTAAAATTTTTTTCTTTCTGCTTATATTTTATGTACTGAATGTTATATATGTTAAAAATTAAGTTTGGGGGTAGGAAGAAAAATAAAATTTTAAAGTGAGAATACTTCCTTTTAGTGTAATTTTATTGCAAGCATGTTTTAGACTAGATTTACTTTCTCCTGCAGTCATTCTATCATGATTATACATGTATATGAATTTGATAGGATGTTATAGTAGCAAGTAGATTCAACCTTTACTTTTTCTTCCTGCTGCATTTTATGGAATTAATTGTAAAATACTTTAAAATTTAAGTTTGGGGAAGGGAAAAAATTAACTCTGAATTATTTTCATTTAAAAATATTTTCAAAATTATTAACTTGATTTCCGGTGATAGAGCTCAATTTCAGATAAATGTATTTTGATTTTATTTGAGTACTTTAGTGAACTTGAATGAAAGTTTTTGGTAGTGAAAAGTAGTTTTGTAGACTAATATATTTGATATAAGAGAATATAACTATAGTCAACTATTCAAAGTAAGAATAACTGTATGTTTTAAATATTAAGAATATTAAAAATTTATATGAAAAGAAAGGATTGAGACTCTATGATGAATCAATAATAAGGTAAAGAAATGCCTATAAGGTAAAGGATTATGGTAAGTTCCAAATTTAGGGTGAGAAGAGTAAAGCTCAAAATTATTAAGGTTATCCAGATATAGTAATCCTCACATAAAAAAAAAGAAAAAAAAAGAAGTGAAAAAAAAGAAAAAAATTAAAAGAAGAAAAACAAAAGAAAAAGTGAGGAGAAGCTTAAGGAGATGCCTAATTAAAAACTGGCTTCACCTGGATCTACCTAAAGGGGAGAATTTAATTACTTTTCTGAACTTATATGTATGAATTAACATCTTTACTAGTAGTATTCTCATAAACTTTATTTCATGTAATCCTTTTAAGTGCCTTAATAGGATAATCTACATTCATTTTTGAAATGAAAAAAAGGCTAGAACTCTTAGACTTGATGACTAGATAGCCTTACACCTACAGAATTTACTTGAATTATTCAAAGATCTTTCTGAAAATTTTACTACTGTATTTATCTAAGTCAAAATCATGGTATTCTATAAAGAAAGTTCATTGCAGTGGATCATTATTTTATGTATTAACTAAATTACTTAAGGATAAGTAATAGTTAAGTTTTGAGGATTTTGATCCACTAAAAATTTGATAGCCTTTCACTGTCTATTTCATATATATTTTTGATGATATTACACTATAAAGGAATGTATTTTGTAAGTTTTTTTATTTTAGGTACAAGAAATGGCTTTTGGAGAAAAAGAAGAAAAATGGTGCAATTTGGAGAAAAAATGAGCAAAAACGCAAATTTTGGCCTGACACATTTTGATAAGTCTTTCTTTACTTAATCTCTTTTACACTTTTTACATATTTTTGAATGAGATTACACATTAAAGAAAGGTTTTTTTATGTTTATTTTGTTGGGCTATTTGTTAGGAACGCAACGTAACTGAAATGAGGCGAATCGGAGCTGAAACGGAGCCAAACGAAGTAAAACGGCGGAGCTGCGCAGTACCAATGCCGAACCGTGTCAGACCGCGCCAAAAGACAGAAAAAGATGAAAATTTCATGGAAAATAGCGCCGAACGACGTCCAAACAGCGTCGGACTGCGCCAGAAGTAGTTATGGGCCATATACATCTAATCTGGACGCTTTTTGGAAGGTTTCTTCAAGCACCTCTTGGGAAATTCGTCCCTGCACTATTTTAAAGTGAATTTGAAGCCAAAAAAGTGGTAGATGTTAGAAAAATGTGGGGAATGCTTAGAGATCTTAAAATAGGAGTAGAAATATAGATTTCTACCTTTTTGGAGAGATTGGTGAGGGGATTTTGAGAGAATTTGTAAGGGAATGTTCCAGCATTGCATGGATCAGCAGGATTCTTTATGGGAGAGATTTTCATCTATCATTCAAGGAAAAAAGCTAAGTATTGTGTTCTTCATTATCTGATGATTTTTTAAACACTTATTTTGTGGATTTGCTTTGAAAAGAGGTTTTCCGTTGTGTTTTATTCATGTTTTATGATGTTTTTCTTTTACTCTTTCTTCTTCTTAGGAAATAGTGGCATGAGAAAATTATGTCATTATTTTCCTTTTACTTTTATTTTGCAACGAGTATGATTCATGTTTAAGATATTGTGATGCATGTTAGAAGTGGTTTTAATTATAAATGTGATGGTTTTACTTGCACTTCAATTACATTAGAAAAAGAGCTTATAGTATTAAAATTTGTTGTAATTGCACTATGATCCGAGAGGGCTGTGTAATTCTCGATAAAGTGAAACCACATTCAAATTCCGTGGATGGTGAAGTTCATGAGGGTTGAGTGCAAATAAATGGAGAAATAAACTTTGATGGGCGTAGAATTGGGAATTTTAAGGGGACAGACTAAAAATCCTCAATTTGGTCCTAGTGTTTGGAAACTAAAGCGAGAGTTAGCTTTCAGGCAAAAGGAAGTGGGAGCTCTGGAGTGAGATCCACTATCCTCCTAGCTTAACCATAGATTTGGGGACTAAACCTAGGATTAGCCAATGTTCTTTATGTGCTCGGAAGAGGGTAAATAATAGGATTGTTCCTAGTTGGCACATATAATATTTAATGCATCTCATTCCTTTATATTATCCAATTCATTACTTGAGAATAGTAATTTTTATTATCTCAAAACTCTCCAAACTAATTTATCCAGAAAGGGTTATCTTTAGTATTAATATTTTCCTTTAGGAGTTGTTCTTAGTTATTTTAAAATTAAAATTTACCTTTAAGAGTAGTTTCTAGATAAAACACCACTTATATCGAGCCTCCAATCTAAAGTCTTATAATAGTAAACTAGAATTTGACTAAGAACCTCTTTCCTCACTTCCCTGTGTGATCGATAAACGAGACTCCATTAGAGCCCTGTATTACTTGATACGATACTTATACTTGCGTTTGAAATTTTGACTTTATAAAATCATTATAAATATATAAATCTGGATTCATAAATTCTTGCATATAAAAAAGTTGCATCAGTTACCCATTTTACCTTTTGATTAAGCCTAAATATTAATTAAAGCTAATATCTTAAAATTATAACTTTGCTCCTAGGGCTATATCACTTCATAATTCATCAAATTTAACTAAAACTAATTTAAATTTTTTATGATACCTTATTGATGGGTTAATTAAAACATCAAAGGAGAAAATATGATTTTTTATATTTTTATTTAATTTATATATTTATTTTAATGCAAAATAAGGATTTTCAACGAAAATTCAATAACTTGACCAAATCGAATCTCTATCCTCGAAATTTTTACTAGAGGTAGACCTAGACTAGTGGACTACTTGGACCAAACGTCATAATTTTTTTAGCTTTAATTTAATTATTATAATTATTTTAATTTCTGGAGTCTTAATTTATTATAAAATAATTTAATGGTTGAAAATTAAGTTTTACATTTTTCATAAATCTCTTTAAGGTTAGGGGAACCAGAGAAATAAATTTCATCTTTTTTTCTAATTTTTATTTTAATTTTTAGAATTATTTTAATGAAAAATTAAAGAAATTCATTTTTTAGCATTTTAAAAAAATTAATTTAAGCTTTTGAAAATTAATATCTTGACTTAGGGACTTGGGAAAATTATTTGGATGGTTCCTAAATGATCAGGAGACTAAATGTGATAATTTAGTGATTTTTGATATTGTAGTGATTTTTACTATTTTTTTAATTATTTTAATTCTTTTAAAATTCAATTTTAAGCTTAAAAATGAAATGTTTGTTTTAATTACAATTTTTGTTTTAATTCCACTGGTCATGAGGAATTCCCAAAATCATTTTCAAATTTTTTTTAATTGTATTTTAATTATTAAAAATTATTTTAATGTCAAATATGTCAATTAACTTAGCAAATTCAATTAGGTGGTTAAATCAACTCCAAATAACTTAAAAGTTTTTATGGGGGTTCCTCTGACCCAAACCACAATGGAGAATGATTTTTAAGTTATTTCCATTCATAATTAATTCTATTTATTTTTCCTTAAGTTTAATGAGTTGGTTAAAGTTAGGGTTATTTTTAATGGGTTAAATCAAATTGGTATTTTTCCAATTGTCCTCTAGTAGCAGGGAACCTAACAAAATATTTTTAGAATTTTCTAAGAAATATGGTAATTTTATAATTTTTTATGTCAAAACATGCATGAGAACTTGAAAAATAGAGATATCCCTATGGAGGTCTCCTCTGATCTTGGAAAAATCAGGGGAGATCCCCCATGATAGACGCTACAAACAACCTAAATGATATGCCATGGTGAAATGTTTAAATGCATGGAGAATCAAAAGACCTAAAACAGTATTTAATTAATTAAAACTAAAAAAACACATAAAATTAACTTCAAACCATTTCCACACTGTTCTTCTATGTTCACTGAGAAAGAAGGTATTTTTCTTTTATTTTTGTGATTTTTCTACACCAAGTTATGTATTTTTAAAGTTAGACTAATTTAGTTAAATAATTAAATAACCTATTTTTCTCTTTATCAACGTTGGCCCCAACTCATCCTATGGTGGATCGAAGCTCCCACGTGTCGTCCTTTGGTTGGCCAACGTGGTTCGGGGCGACGGTGCATTCACATATAATCTCCTCGTCCGACGCCATCAGAGCCTTCCATTCACGATACGCATGAACCAACGACCCCAGAGGTTCATCCCCAACTGGTGTGAACCCAAGACTATCCACACTAAAACCCTAATTTCCCGAGCTACACTCCACCAAATCACTTCGGGTTTGATCCTATGGACTCTTCTAAGCATGGAGAACATATCCATACGGTAAACATGTCATGAAATTAACCTAATGCAAATGGAGAATCAACTGAAGCTTGGGAGAGGGAGAAGAGTTTATACCTTGGTCTGAGAGGGGAAACCTCAATCAGATGTGCTCTGCATGTTCGTATGGGTCCAAGGAGCCTGCGAATGAAGTCTCTTGTCGTGGTGAATTTCCTAGGTATGAAATCGGTCAGAACCGATTTGGAGGTCTAATCGAACTCTACCCTAGGGTGGCTCTGTGAAGGGGCTTTTGTGGGGGTTCTTTTTCGTTTGTTATAAGGATGGTGTGGGCTAAATCAATTTAAAGTTTTGTGTACTGTGGTGGAGTGTAGGGAAGTGTCCTGTTTTTCGGCAGGAATTGAGCTCTGAAATTGAGCTCGGGCAGGAGAAATCAGAGCAGGGGGGTGACTGGTCTGAGCTCTAAAGATCCTAAGGAGGCTCTTGGGAGATTTTGGTAAAGTTTCCTTAAGTTTTTCAGCACTCTCCCCTTTGGCCATGAAGGGTGGCTTTTATAACCATGGCCAATGGGTGGAGCTTGGGGTGCCGATGTGGGTGTTTTAGGTTGCTTGTGGAGAGGGCTGAGCAGATGCGATTGATCAATGAGGAGATGTAGTGTGACTTTTTTAATTTGTCAAAATTAATGAACTCGGATATATATATATATATATATATATATATATATTGATTTAGTTTTATAATGAGTCACACAACTAAACGTAAATATATGTATCACTCAAGTAATACAGGGCTCTAGTGGAGTCCTAGAATATCGATCCCACAGGGCGGCTTCAATTTTATGGCGTAACACAGAAATCACTTATCGAATCACAGCACAATTGCAAGTAAGTTTAATTCTTAAAATAAAGACAAACTATTGTAGTTACTATTTCTACCTAAATATTTTTTAAACTCTAGCAAGTTAAATTAACAAAAGACTAAATTTATAATAAAGTTCAGTTGCAAGAAAGAATCTTCCTCTTTCCAATCATAATGTGATGATTATTGTGACATAGATCAGTGATGCAAATGTATTGCGTCAAATAGGAGCATTCCTATTATTTACCCATATTTCAGTGTATAAAGAACCTTGGCTAATCCTAAGTTTAGTCCCCAAATTCATGGTTAGGCTGGGAGGATACTAGCTCTCACTCTAGAGCTCCCACTTCCCTTTACCTGAAGGCTAACTCTCGCTTCAGTTTCCAAACATTAGAACCAAATTAAAGATTTCAGTTTGTCACTCTGAAATCTCTAATTCTACGCCTATCAAAGTATATTTCCCTATTTATTTGCACTCAATCCCCATGAACTACATCTCTCATTCATGGACATTGAATGTGACATTCACTTGTTGTGGAACTCATAATCCTTTCGGAAAGTATGTTTCCCAAAAAATTTTAACAATTCAATTGGTCAGATCAAAAAGTAAATGAAGTTCGAAGTGACAATGTCATCACAAATTCTCTATAATAAATCGGCACATCATTTTCATATCACAACATCAACACGTCATTTTTTTTTTGTAACATGCATAGGACTCAACTTTTAGGCTTTTCCATATCCAAAACGTAAATTTTAATGGTAATTTTTCTTACCTAGCACACAATTCTTATGTATTTAGGTATGTTGCACCTAAACATTCATATTTATTTCACTTTTAAAACTTGATAAAAGTGTTGTTTTAATGTGATGATAAAATTTACAGTATTATTTGTGAATATATAAAAGTAAAGTTTTGAGATATGTAAATGCATAAGAATTGTGTGTTATGAATGTAAATGCTCATTTTTAAAGGCAAATTTACATACATATCACAAAATTATCAAAGATTTTTGTACCTCACACCTAAACTTTTAAATTTGCATATACAACCTTTTGGTGCATTAAACATATCAATGTACCTATACTTTTTACACATATACCACCAAAATCTTTCGTATCACATTAAAGCTATTAGGTTGTATGTATGTAAATACATAAGAATTATGTGGTATGTAATTAAATGCCCCTAATTTATTTCACTGTTGTCCTCATATTTTTTGTTAGAATAGATACTTTTGGTTCTATGTTTTCCTGTCACAATTGGTCTGTGATAAAACTTTGATTGGAAATGCATATGGCATTGCCTGTTTTGAGAGTTCTTGTGCAGCAATCTATGTAAATTGGGATGTTTTACAATACTTAAATGTCAATGTAGAGATTTTGTAATTCATTCTCATAGCACAATTGACTTGTCAGCTTCAACTTGTATTGCATGTTATGTTCCAAGTTAACTCAAAATTAGTTTCTTGCTAGAATAGAAGTAGATGCTTCTCATTATTGTATCTGTTGAGACCATCCTACAGAGATGTCCTTTCTTCATCTTTGTTCAAGATGTTCTTTTTTGTTCTGCTACATGAAAGGCAATGAAGGCTAATTTAGAAGATTTACATACATGCCACTTAATTCTTTTATATTTACTGCAACAACTAGACCTCGATTTTTCTTTTACATTCTTGCTACCAATCCTTTGCATAAAAAGGTGAGTTTCACTTTTTTAAGTTAAACTAATGGTATTCCTTTTGAACATTGCAATCAAATCTTTATCACATAAATATAGCAGTATTAATGAAATGCAACTTTCATGCATAAAGAAAAATGGGACATGTGAGTTTTCTGTTGAGATGCCGACTACCGGTATGTTAATGGGCCATATTGACTTGTAGTAGCAAGAACATCACCAAATCTTATCACATAAATATAGCAATATTAATGAAATGCAACTTCCATGCATAAAGTAAAAAGAGACATGTCAATTTTATATTGAGATACCGACTACCAGTATATATATATTTTATTATCAGAATACGTAAATTTTACTTCCTACATTTATACCAATTGAATTTTTCACATCCCAACCAAAATATCAATATTTTCAAATGTGGAATATATTTTTTTATGCTTATGAAAGCCGACATATATGGATAGATTGGAGTTTAGGTGTGAGATATATAAATATATAGGAATTGAGTGGTAGGTGTGCAAAACCCTTCATTCCCTTGTACTTCCCTTAAGGGAAATTGTGCAAATACTTAGGCAATATATTGAAAATTCGTAATGTGGCAATATATGGAGCATCGAAATGTGGCGGTATATGGTGCATCGAGTGGGGCTATAAGACGAAGGTGCATGTATGTAAGAGCGATGATGAGAATGTCATTTAGGTATGCGGTGAAGTGTTGCATATCCTGAACCTGGGGGCGAAAATTTAGCATCACTGCTCTAACATTTAGTAAAGAGTTACTATTTTGTTCTCACGGGCTGCTGGCAGCTCTAGCTAGGGGTGTGATTGACTTATGAACCATCTAAGTTACGAAAGACATAAAAACAATATAACTAATTTTCCCAATGAAAAATCATATTTTGTATGATGAAATGAAAGATTTAAAAATCTACTTGTGCCTGTAAGATTGAAGACTTTTGAATGTTGGTTCATACGTCAGTCACACAAATCAGGTTGGGCTTTGAGTACTAGTCGTTTACCCATTATTGGATCTCACATACATGATGGTTAACGACGTGCCTACGGTTCTGAGTTCCCTCCTTACCAAAACTTTTATACCTCACTCTGATCTTCCATATGTGCCACCTAACTTTTTACACATGTGCTAATGTATTCTAGTTTTTTTTAATTTTTTATCATGCTTATATGCTTTACATGTGATACTAACCCTTTTGCAGCGGTAATAGAAATCCTAGGTACTCCCGTTTACTTTATTTTTATTGGGTTTTACTGTATTTTACTACGCTTTTACTATTTTATTTATTCAGGCATTATTTAGTTATAAAACCTGCAAAGCCCTTAGGGTAGAGAGCAGTTGATTGGTTGTTTAGGAGTATGCTATACCAGGTCTTGAGACCCAACAATAATTACACATGGAAATACAAAACATAAACCCTAAACCTAAAGCTGCTGAATTACGGAGCTTGGAGAGAACTTTGCGGGCAGTACGAGAAGATGCTCAGAGCAAGATGTAAGCATGTGGGGACGACATTAGGGAACAATCAAGACTCAACACGAAAAGGTTTGACTTTAGTAAAACATAGAATGTACAAAAGAATATCTTTGAGAGAGCAAATAAGATCTACACCGACTGAACATTTCTTTAGCTTAAAAAATAACAAACCCATAGGATTTCGAGGTGGTTCACTTAGTACGACATAAATTCTCAAATTATCTTTAGGCTTTTGTACAATCGTGTTGTTCATCATTAATTCTAACTCTTGTTAGGATTTCGAGGTTTTTGTTTGGTACGACGTATATCCTCCTATCTTCCTGGCTATTTGCACGATCAGATATCATGCAAATATAAGTTCTAAATTATAAAATAAATTGCAGGATTGAATCATTAAATAAAAAATTTCAAAGTAACAATGAAAAACAATAGGATAATTGGAAAGTCACTGAGGCCTGCCTTAAAATTCGTGACATCTCCTACATTTTCATATTTTGGACTCGTGAAATAAGTGTTCCTATTTTGAACCATTCCCTTTTGACTTCCTTGTATCCAACCTTGAAAACCTAAACTTTGAAATCTGGAAGACAAAATCGCTAATCTTAATCGAGAGTTTTATTAAGTGTCTTCAATCATTTAAAATGTAATTAATAATTGGGGCTTACTTTTATAGAGAACTAAGAACCCATATAAAATAAATCATATATAATCTTTATATTATGTAGGGGAACTTGTCGTTCATACATAAGAGGTTTCACAGACCAAAATATATCATAAATTATTTAGTTTATATAATCAAGCCCGTTGTCAAGTGATATGCTTACCTTTCGAGGTGATGTATCTGTTGTAGTGTTGTACTCGATTACTTAAACTATTAAAAATATGAGATCTATTCGGTCTTATTTTTCAAATCTAAGATGAAATTTTTTGAAATCAAATTTATATATATATTAAATTAAATTATTTTCAAAGCAACCAATCATATTCTGACTCACACCTTTGCGACCAACTGACGCTCTTGTAGCGACTTGTTACGTCCTATGTGGTCACTTACTACTGTAGCTTCCCGCTGCGACAAGTGTGGCTATTTATTGTTTATATTGCATTCCACCATAGCTTCTATAGCCAACCAACACTCTTAAAACTACCAATTATTGTGTCTTCTCTGGTCAACAGAAGCCCTTGCAGTGACCAACTTATATGGCTACTTTATACTATAACTTCCCACTATGGTCTATGTGGTTAATTGTTGTCATTACATATGTGATCAATTGCTTTTATTGAAGCCTTCTACTACGAATTATTTAATCAACCACTATCATTACAAACTTCGACTAAGACCTTTATGACCAACCAATTGTTTTGTAACTTTCCATTATGGCCTTTGTGGCCAACTAAAGCTCTTGTGACTACCAACTACATCGACCTCTTAGGCCAGCTGACGCTATTACAACAAGCAAACTTGGTTTATGCAACCAACTACTGCCTATGTAACTAACTACTAGTATAACTTTCAACTACGGCCTATGTGACCAAGTATGATCTATTTAGCTACTGTTACTATAAGGTCCAACTAGACTTATACGACTGACTATGACCTATGTGACTAACTGCTGCTACAACCTTCAACTATGACCTTTATGACACCAATTGATGTTATTTCACCCACAGACTCTAGTATTAGTAACAAACTACTACTTTTATAAAAATCAACTATGAGCTTTGAGACAAACTATTTTTATAATTATAAAAAATTATATACATTTCTTGTACACTTATTGTAGCCCAATCATGACTATTAAATTATGGTAACTATTATACATATGTGATTATCAACATTGTAATTACATCTTCTCTAATTCAATAGAAAAGATCAAATCTATACTTACAATCTTATAGTGGATTATTTTGGTTGGGTAAGTCATGATTTTTCCCTTTTAAGAATTTTTCCACTTAAAAATATTAGGGTGTCTTACTATTTTTCTTTTATCTACAGTTGTGAATAAAAGATTTTTCCCTTTCAGAATATTAAACTATCACTTTATCGTCGTCAATCTTCCCAACACATAATTAAAATAAAAATACTTTAAAAATATAAAAACTGATGATATTAGTAGAGAATAATTTCAAAGATTAAATAAATTAAAGATTCAAATTTCTTAAAAAAATGAATTAACAATCAATTATAAATATAACTCACTCAATTAAACTTTAAAAAACATCCCATAAAGTTCCTAAATGAGTAATTTTTAGCATATGGTAGAAAATTTTAGTAATCTTTCTAAATATTTTTTTAACGCTTCTTCACCTCTTGATATTTTATGTAGAGAATAATAATGAGCTATATTTTTTATATGAATAATTTAGTACATATGAAAATGTTTTCACTGACTTGTCTGCGTCATATTTTTTACAATTATTTTTTATTGTTATATTTATGTCATGTGCGCTCTCATGTT
The DNA here is from genome assembly GCA_022702705.1 of Papilionanthe hookeriana x Papilionanthe teres. Lineage (NCBI taxonomy): Eukaryota > Viridiplantae > Streptophyta > Magnoliopsida > Asparagales > Orchidaceae > Papilionanthe > Papilionanthe hookeriana x Papilionanthe teres. The sequence continues at coordinate 22,446,003 of CM040436.1, read as the reverse complement.
CGTGCCCGCGACTCATGTAAGTACATATGTTTTAGGTGGTATGGACGCAAAACTTCCTGTTTTTATAATTAATATAAAGAATGTTAAGAAAAGGCCAATTATCTAATTATATATATATATATATATATATATATATATATAATATTTATATAGTAAAAAACGGTGGTGACGTATGTGCTGAGGCTCAAATTTTCAAAAACGCTTTGTTAAATATAGAGCACTTATTTACTTTATGAAGTCATTTTTTTAGAAGATTTACATGTATACGTCTCAATTCTTATGTATTTACATACCAGTTTAAACTTTAATTTTTACATATATGCATGAAAATTATACTTCGTCATTCAAAATTTAATTATAGACTAGTGGTACTACACGTAAAAAATAAAATTTTTGTGTTAAATATGTGAATAGATAGAAATTTGGTGGTGTTAAAATACCCTTTTTTTAAAAAAAATTATTTAGTTTCAATTTAATATTGGTGATAGAATATTTGTTGTATTAAATATATTTTTTATGTTTATATCTTCATTTTGATAGATTGTTTATCATTCTCTATCCAAATGCTGACAGAGTGATGATTCTTAGAGCTTCATTCCTTTCACCAGAAAAACAATAATGCAGGCATACCACAACGGTTAGTCGATCTCTTTTGAAGGCCATCTTATCGAATAACACCCACTCAGTATGATTGAAGAAGCTGAGGGATTGGATCTTCCCTTGGCGTTGGCTTTTTCGTGGTGGTTGACCTGAATGTCTCTTTTCCTCATTTCTGATGGAATGGTTTGCACTTCGAACATTCAATCTTCTTTCGTTGCTCGGTTGACTTTGACTATGCCAATTGTCTCGGACAACAACACTCAGTCGGATAAGTATGTCTTATATTATTCTGTCAGTAGGCCCTTCCTCATCTTACTCTTCTCCACTGGACCGCTAAATCTACTTAAGATTAGCGCCGACACATTTCCGTTGAACAATGTATGAGATAAAATATGGTATATATATATATATATATATATATATATATATATATATATATATATATATATATATATATATATATATATATATATATATATATATAATTTAAATGTTAGATGTGTAATTTCCTTGACTTGGGTGGTATGTATGTAAATCTTAATTATTTTTTCGCGTGCAATTTTTTCAATGGCATATCAATATTTTAATACCATATTGCGCCTGCACTTTGGACCAGTTAATGGCCTCCTGCAACGCATATTTAAAAACTTTAAATAATGAGTTGAATTAGGAAAATAATCTGCAGGCCAATTTCGCTTCAACGGATCGAGTTTTCTTTTCTATTTTTTCCGATCAACTGCAGAAAAACTATAATATACCCCATCAACTCTTAGCATTTGGACGCAAGCTTTGAGTTGACGTGAGCCCCTCTAGATAGAAAGAGTGAGAGAGAGGTGGAGATGGAGAAGAAAGACACGTTGGTTCTCTTTCCCCTCGGTCAAATGAGTCACATAGTTCTGATGATCGAACTAGCAAAGCGCCTTCTTCACCATGGCCTCTCCATCAACCTCGTCCTCCTTGAACTACCCTTCCTCAATAATGATCCCATCAATTCCTACATCTCCAACGTCAAAGCTTCCCACCCCTCCATCTCCTTCCACCACCTCCCCACCATCACCCTAACCTCCCGTTCCCCAAACCTACTTGACGACCTCCTAGAAACTCTCAAACTTTCCAAGCCCCACCTTCTTCGCTATCTCCACTCGTCCTTATCATCCATTCGTGCCCTTATCGTAGACTTCCTTTGCGGACCAATTGCACCGACTTCCCGCATACATTTTTTGTCCAATCAATGTCTCCACATTCTCAAATTTGCTCCACATCTCCACCCTCCACTCCCAATCTGACGCAAAATTCAAAGAGCTTGCTGATGCCCCACTCCACTTTCCAGGCCTCTCATATCCCATCCCGGCTTCTTACTTTCCGGAATTCTTATTCGACCGCACTAACGAGGCCAGTAAAGAGATGGTTGCCTCGATCGCCCGTGTGCCCAAGCTAGCGAAGGGTGTCATTGTCAACAGTTTTGAGGCTTTGGAGCCCGAGGTGATTCATGCTGTTGCAAATGACATATACTTCTCGGGTCTTGAAAAGACTCCGATCTATTGTGTAGGGCCCATAACAAAGAGCGGGTTAACTAGTGAGCCACGCCATGAGAGCCTGGTGTGGCTAGATGAGCAGCCAAGTGGGAGTGTAGTGTTTCTTAGCTTTGGAAGCTTGGGGGCTTTTTCAGAGGCCCAACTTAGAGATATTGCGATCGGGCTTGAGCGTAGCGGGCAAAGATTTTTGTGGATTGTGAGGGGCCCGCCATTGTCAGAAGGGACTAAAAGTGATGTAATGTCGTGGACAGAGCCAGATCTTAATACACTGATGCCTAATGAGTTTGAGGAGAGAACAAGGGAAAGGGGCATTTTGGTGAGGTCATGGGCTCCACAAGTTCAATTGTTAGAGCATGGGGCGATTGGTGGGTTCGTGACTCATTGTGGGTGGAATTCTGTGTTGGAGGCCTTGGTGGCTGGGGTGGCGATGATTGTGTGGCCACTTTATGCAGAGCAAAAGATGAATAAATTGTTTCTTGTGGAAGATGCGGAGCTCGCGATCGAGATGAGAGGAGATGAGAATGGGTTTGTGGTGGCCAAGGAGGTGGAAGAGAGGGTGAGGTGGTTGATGGATTCACAAGGTGGGAGAGAGCTGAGGAAAGTGGCAGGTGTAAGGAAGAAAGCGAGGGATGCGATAATGGATGGAGGGACGTCTCATGCTGCTATGGTTGAGATGTTGCAATCTATGAGAGGTGGTGAAGAAGATGGTGGACGACAACACTAAGATAGTTGTGGGCATGCATTAATTTTGCTAAGTTGAGTGACATGATTTTTGTTTTTTGGAAATCAAATAATGATTGAATTGATTTCAGTAGACATGTGGTCATAATGATTAAGTGCATGTAACTTGTGTTGCTGAGATTTGATGGAGTCAACTTGATAAGATTTTTATCTGTTGTTAGAACAAGTCACAAATATTATTTCGGTTCAATTTTGTTTTTTTATTTTGAAAATTAAGTGATGGTTATTTTAATGCTATTTAATCTTTTGTGTACTATTTGCTTTGATTTGAATCAGAAAGAACAGAATAAAAGAGAAATGGTGATGAAAATGATAAAAATGTTGGGTTGGTGTCATTTTTATTTAAGCTACTTACTTAATTGTGAAAAATTCAGTATTAAATTAAACACAAATTCATTGAAATTTTAGATAGAAAATATTAAAAAAAATGGTATTATTGAATTTTAAAACAATCCAAACTAGTTACTCTTTGTTCATAATTCTATTAAGTGCATGCGAGTTTTAATTTTAGAATTTTAGGTGACACCCAAAAATGATCTGCATAAATTTTGAGACAATCTAACGTTTATATTAAAAGATAAATGAAGAGAATCCCCTCAGATGAAAAACTAAGAGTGCTCATGAATCTGATAAGTTGATAACCACTAGCAGACCGATCAACAGCCTACTGACCAAAGGTCAGATGACTAAAGGGCTAATCAGGCTAACCAAGGATAGACATTCATGACAATGATCGGTCAAAGGTCCAACTCCCCAACTATTTCACAAATATCAACGTGAATCCCTCTTAATAGCTCCCTCAAAGATCTCCAGAGATCACCAAGGAATATTAATCAAGTAAACCTACTGGCCACCCTAAGACCGACCAATTCTAGTAGTTTGTATATTGCACTTTATAGTTTTTATTTTTTTTGTCGTTTAAATTTCTATTTTTAGTTCCAGTAAATTCTATATTGTACTTTATAATTCGATCATATTTTTGTTTAATATTGTGTGCACTATTTTTTTTTACTTTCTTATTGCAGATGGTTTCTGGAGGCCATGATGATCTCCCTCCATGCGAGAGACGTCGTCATGGTCATTCTCGGAGGAAACCCTTCGTTGGATGACGTGGAAGTCATCATGTGGAGATGAACACTTTTGTACCAGTCTTTACACATATACTGTTGCTATCGATCCCTGCACATTGGCCTTCACCTCAATGACATCAACCTCACCACACACCTTTTATTACACCCCCCCTCTCCTCCTACCTTACCAGTACCATCGCTTATTGCTATTGTTGGTTCTTCTACTTCGGCAAAGGATTATGCTACTATTATTGATCGAGATGTGTCTGGCAGCATGAGCCACACTTTCAACCTAGAACTTGTTGACATACATAAGTTTTTTTTTTTTTAAGTGGTACCATTAATATTTTGATTTAATATAAAACTAAATGACTTCTAATTAGATTTTATTTCTCTATGCAGGTTATTCATGCTATTCATGTTATTCAGGTCAAAGATAATCGACGTTTTGAAGGGTTAATTTTTGCATTAAATCTTACTGTAAAATAAATTTTTACTAATTATTTTCTTACTTTAACGGTCTATAGAGTCCACTGCTGCCGACCTATATATATAATCATAAGCGACAGTCAGACCATACGTGGGTTGGTAATAAATTTCAGGTGATAAACATAAGTGACAAAAGTAATTATTATACAATTCAAACTATTCTTGAACTGAATTTTGTCCCTAATTATCTTTTATAATTTTTATTAGGAAACATTGAAGTTACTGAAGTAAATGTAGATTTAGTACACAGGAGGATTCACTATCACAACTCGTTATCAATCTGATGAAGAGCTGTGAAGAAAGGCTGCTGGAAATAAGAAGAAAGGAATGGTCTATGTATTAGTTTCGCAAGCACAAGTGTACGATGCTCGTCACTCCTCTAGTGCATTCCCGATGAGAATGAGGTTCATATAGAGGTTAGTACATTTAATGCTGATATAGAGACCCGATTTACTATTTAGCTCACCGAGATGAAGGGTCTGTTTGGGGCAGCTGAATGGTAGTCAACTTATTCAGATAAGCTGCTTATTCATATAAGCTGCTGATAAGCAGCTGATTCGAATAAGCTGTCTGTTTGTTTGGTTTGAGCGTTTTGAAAACGGTGATTAGAATTGTTTATGGATAAATGACTCTTATGCCTGAAATGAATAAGGTTTGTGTAATTTGTTTGGTTTCACGGTTTGAAAACTGCTTAAGTGCAGTTGTTTGTAGACAAATAACAATTTATGTTACTTTTTTCTTAAAAAATTTTATTAAGTATAAAATCTTATTTAAAAATTAACGACAAATATTTTTAAATAAAAAATTTTTCATTTAAATATTTACTTATATACAATGCAATTCTTATGTAAATCTTGTGTACCTCACTCTCACTAACTTAATCCCTTTCGAATGTACAATATCTTCTGTCTACTATCAAATATCATTTGTCGATATGCCATTAGTTCTTAAGCTCGCTTTAAATTTCGATCACAATCATCAATTTTTTTTACTGTATTAAAAAAAATATTCAAATTTATAATTTTGTAAATCATTCAAGTTAAATATAAGCCGAGAAGAAGCTTTAAAAATGAATAAAAATATTTGATTTGCGCGAAACATGAAGCTTTAATTCACAGGACACATTGACTATGAGCCGTTTTTTTACTAATAAATATTCGAACAAGTCGAAAATGACAAGCATTGGTATCGCTTAAGAATTATTCACATATACACCACTCAAACATTTTTCATTTTAAAACCAGATCAAACATATTAATGAAAGATTTTCAAAATACAACAGTACATTTACATAACTAACAGACATCCAAATAAAATACAAGTACAATACGAAACCTAAATACAAAATACATAGAGACCACACCTAATAGTGAGTTTCACGAAACCTAAATAAAAAGAAGAAGTAGCAGGTTAAAATTATAAGGAGAAAAATGACAGCATTCATTTTATGATGTAAGAGCATGTCACGATGGTTGTTCTTTGGTTCTGACACCACGAAGCTGTGAGTAAACTTGTACGTGATGGAAGCGATCGAACTAGAAGCAATGTCTTGAACTTGTGATACCATGGATCCCCGAGCAACGGTGTTCGGTCGAGATAATGTAGTTACGAGATGTATTATCGAACCACCGAAGAATTTGCAATCTTCAATCCTTGTCCCCACCGAGGACATCCGTAGAAGCTGTCGCCCGTAGCTATGTTCCTGACGTGACATGAGTATTATGGACGGCAAGCCGCATCGACATAGTACTCGTTCGGACTTTCTTGCGACACTGTAGCTCATTTTCCTGCAAATATATAATTACAGAATAAAAAATTAACCTAATTATAGATAACCACAAGAGAATGCATAAAATATTCACAAATCGATTAAAAAGAAATTCAATGAATTACTTCAATGAATTGCTTCACATCAATTCAAGGTTTTCATTGAAGCATTGGCTATGTTTCCCTTCCTAAAAAAATGCATTAGTAATAGCCAAAACATGCGGGATTGATCAATCTTAACACTTTTTTAATTGTTATGGAATCAAGAAAGAAAAAAAATCGAGTTCTTAAACAAAATTGCTTGCAAGAAATAATAGAATGTTGCAACATATTGATGTTTTAAATGCAAGGGTAAACCAAGTCGAAGGTGCCAAAATTATCAAGGTTGAGACAAAGCAAGCAATGCGGGAGATCTAGCAAATCCTTCAATCCACTCTAATCTTCCCTGAGCTTCACATGAATCACTTTCAGCCATTGAAGCTATTATTAGGAAAACAAACAAAGACCCAATGGATTTATTCCAGGCTATACAAAAAATCAAAAGTAGGTAACCTCAAACCTGGGGCCATCCAAGCTGCTGCTATATCAGTTAGGGAAAAGGTAGCAACTCACTCAATGCCATTCAAGTGTGATTTTAAATGTTTTGAGAGGGCAACTCACCCAATGCCTTTCACCACATACTCCAAATGATCTTTTGTACTGCAAACTATATTGTATACACAAATCATTCCTTTTTTCATTCTAATAATGATCTAATGCATTGCGCGTCTCGGGCTAATACTTCCAAAAAATATAGCTGTGAATTTTAATAAACTGTTCCATAACCAAGGGGTGTTCTTGGCTTTAGTGCAGAAAAGATGCTCAAATTTGGTTGTTTATTCGAATTTAACGAAGAGCACAGGTATTCAATGTTTCTATTTTTACTTGTATTAAATCAAATTCAAGAAGTATAAAAGTCATTCATCCTGACCCAATATTTCTCCTCCATCACTGTATTAGTTTTGAGTTCAGAGGTTTTGTTTTGTCAGCGTCTGTTGTAAATTTTTGGGTTCATTATTCAGATATGTATACATGCATACAGCTTTTTGTGAAGTCAGAAATTTGCTGAAAATTTCATTACGAAATTTTAACATTACACCAACATATAAGTAAAACCAAATAATCAGAAAAGAGACAACAAATTACGTGGTTCGGTCGAAATGACCTACATCCACGGGAAAGAGCAGCAAAGTTTTTTATTACTTCAATACAAAGTGATTTACAATTATTACATGAAGTTCTAACCACTTGCCGCTGCAATTCACAGCACTCAAACACCCTTAAGATACAATTATTACAAATTCCTTTTCCAAGTAGAGTAAAAACCGCACAATTGCGGTAATTGAAGACAAAGTACACTTTAAAACCATTTCCACCTTGCCAATAAATCCATTCACAAGCATGCGATAGGCAGTAAAAACATTCCAAGCAAGCGATAAAACCATTCCGAGCAATCGGTAAAACCATTTCCGACTTCCCAATAAGTGAACATGTAGCGAGTTATACTAGGCGGTAAATATGTAGCGAGATGATATGTAGCAATAACAATATATATATATATATAAAGCATTGCATACCATTAAATATGCGAGTAGTAAATATGAAGCACTTTTAAATCCAAATTATAAGTAGAAGAAAGCTAGTTATAACCGTAGGGTATCAATGGAGAGAAATTAACTTCATGGAGATAAATTCTGAACAGTGAAGGAAACGGTCCTCTTCAAAACAGCGGTTGTCTTAGAAAACATAAGGCCATCCATAGTGTTTTAAAGACAGGTACAACTGATTTTAAAGCCAATCCATGAAATCACACCACCCAATTCCTATGCATTTACGTATTTTATTCATGAAGGAGGATCTCGTCCTCGCGGTCGGAATCATGAAGCGGATCGAATAATTTCGAAACAAGTTATTTTAGTAACAATGAAGCAGCATTTCCTTATCGGAAATCATGATGCAGAATAAAAGAGAAGAGAGAAACTAATAAGGCTGGCACATCAAATTTAAGATCATTTAAAGCTGAAGTTTCAGAATAAAAGAGCAGCTATTCCCTATCATTATTTTTCTTCACCAATATGCACCATCCAACAAGTGAAGATGCTTCAAGTCTGTCTTTGAATGTCCATATGGAACCCCAAGAATTCGAAAAAGCCGAAACATCCATCGTTCTCGAAATTAGAAAAACTGGAACATGATAAGATCTAGAAACATTAAACAGTAAGGCTACCCACTTGTAATTTTCATGATCAACATAACAAAGAACACAGCATATGTTAACCATATTTCCTTTCGAAAAAAGAGCACTTCCAAAAATTTCCAAGCAAATAAAGCAAATATGTTGGAATGCCCTTTAAACCAAATGTATTTACTCCAATTGGAAAGGGACCAACTACTATATTATCAATTAAAATCTTTAATTTTGATAAGATCATGTAGACTTATCCATTGAAAAAACAGCATTACCAAAATTTTCACATAAAGACCAGCCTGCAAGCCAATGATCAAAGAAGAACATCAGATTACTATTTAATAGTAATCTCAAAATTAATAGCTCTTCCAGTTTCACACAAGTTGACACAGATTTTACCAATAAGGAGAAATCTTACTTCTACTCCTATATCATAAGGCACCATAGTGTTCAATACACCATGAAGCAAGAAGAGAAGAGAAGTTGTAATGCCTTAGAATGATTTTTGACTTGCACATAAGATCGATAAAACCCAAATTTGAATGCATCCGCATCTGTACATGTTGGAGGACTTGATATTCCAAATTTGGATTTTCAACTTCTCTTCTCTTCTTGCTTCATAACAGCGGTTGCCTTAGAAAACATAAGGCCATCCAGGCTGCTTTAAAGACAGGGAACAAGCGATATTATCCGGCTTATCAATTTAAATTAACTTCATGCAACTTCGGTGGATTATAAATTTGCATAGTGTACACCCAAATGGTTATATAATTTCCACTACTAAAGAGTACATCTGCAATTCTCTATCGTTATCCATACTCTTTTATCCATGCCATTCAAACATTTGCATAATTATACCAATAAAAGCCCCAAGTAGCAAACTTTTATCTTAAAATTCGCAAATAGCTAAAGAACACGTTAAATGGCCCATAAATAGATTTTACAAAAAGTAAACAATGGCTGTATGAAACCAAGCATGATCCCATACACAAGCTTCCACAGCATGTATAGCTGAATATCACATCCCAGACTCTACCAGGTGCATCAGGTAAACAATGGCTGTATGAAACCAAGCATGATCCCATACACAAGCTTCCACAGCATGTATAGCTGAAGTTAACTTTGATTTCTATATCATTGTTAATTGTTAAATTGTTAAATTATAAAGGAATTTAAATTGTTAAATAATAATAAAAAGTTAAGAAAACCTTTCTGTACAGAGAAGCCTTACAAAGCAATTTTCATACATAGAAGCCTTATAAGCAAAGTTCGATTACGCCTACCAAATGCCAAGGAAACCGGAGCAGCCATCATAAAGAAAAAACAAACTAATCGGCAAGGCGTAGCCAATCCAATCAGCAAGGCAACATAAAATGTGCCATGAATTAGAAATAATTATAGCATAGGTACCTTCTCGGCCTATTTAAACATGTCTCAAACCATATATCAAATGCAACCTAAAGCCAACTTCAGCAAACTCCAAGACAATAATTACATCAGCACACTTCAAGGAACTCAATTTATCCATATTTTCCCCTCAAAAGGTAACGTCAACATGTTTAGGAAGGTCTCAATTAAAGCTTATTAAAGAGTTCAATCCACATATTCTATATAATTCAAAGTTAACTTCAGCAAGATTAGAAGAATTTTTTAATATTATATAACTATAACAAAAAAAGGTTATAAAGAATTGCTACAGTAATTAGTAATGATAACAAAAATATCAAGCAAAATGATCAATTGTATATTCAAAATAAGAGTAAATCATCAAGGATTCTAAACTTCTTCAACTTCAAGCTGTGACAGAACAACATATTCATATCCAAAGAAGATGCAATATCAGCTCAAGCAGGTAGCATTCCTAACAATCCTCACTAGACAAAGGTTCAGGTATCTTTCCTAACAAAATGAAGATGCATATGAGTACATTTGAGTTGGATTCCTAACAATCCAGAACAGTCAAATAATTCAGCTGCATGCTTTTGGGGACGTTGTCTTGGAAGCTTTCAATCAATCAAGAAAACCTCACAACAAGATTTTGCAAATAGCAAGAAAACATTTGAGTTGGATTGGATGCCCATCACTCCTTTTAAAGCAGGTCATTTACCAATAGCAAAAAAAAACAGTTCAGACGCCCTAAGAAAGGATTTATGACATAATTTCTAAAGCAGGTCATTTACAATATTACCAGGTTCAGCTATACAAAATTTCTCTCTAGAGCACCATATTCCAAAAGGTATGCATGTTCCATCTTTCCAAAACCATGACCTAGCAACAAGATGTCAATGCAAAACTTGACCAAGAATAATTGATGCTACCAAGGAACAAATTAAGAAATAAACACTCACATCCGAGAATAAAATCAAAGAGAAGATAAACACTCAAAATAGTGATTCTCTAAACTAAATTCGAATAGTCGATTTGTCATTCAACAGTGAGTATAGATGCTACTACACGTTGAGAATGAAAGACATCAAGGAAAACAAGAACAATCAAACAACACAATAATTTTGACCTCCTATTGTTGATTTAAGAAATACCAACCTGATGAAGAAGTTCCCCATTTCTCTATAAATGACACATTGACTCAACGTTTGGAAGCAAAGGTGATCCAAAGCTGCTTCATCGCCATTGCTAGACAGAAACGGATATCTTTGAAACACCATAAACAGAATCAAGACCAATTTTAAAGTTAAACAATCACAGAGAGGGGAGAGTGACCAAATATGCTGGAATGCCCTCTAAACCAAATGTATTTACTCCAATTGGAAAGGGACTAGCTACTATATTATTGGGAATGCCCTCTAAACCGAAAGTTGACACAGATTTTACCAATAAGGAGAAATCTTACTTCTACTCCTATATCATAAGGCACTATAGTGTTCAATACACCATGAAGCAAGAAGAGAAGAGAAGTTGTAATGCCTTAGAAGAGAAGAGAAGTTTTCAAGAGTTGCAATTTACCGACAAAAGAAAACAGTTAGATTGAACTCCACAAAAAATTAACCCCCTCAATAGCAAAGAAACGTTAAGCCAACCAGCAAGCAAAGGATCAGCAATAAAGCCCAACCCCTCCATTGGACAATTGAACAAGAGTTTAACTGCAAAAGGTAAAGGCATTAAAAGCCATATTTCCAACAGCATTCCTTTCCACTGCCTCAGGTTAAAGGCTAAACTGATCGAAGCAGATATTATGCCAAATTTCCAACAGCATTCCTTTCCACTGCCTCAGGTTAAAGGCTAAACTGATCGAAGCAGATATTACTTTATTTTAGCATGAGCATAAGAAGGCTAAACTTCTGAAATAATCAAAAAGGTAAAGGCATTAAAAGCCGAATTTCCAATAGTATTCCTTTCCACTGCCTCAGGATAAAGGTTAAACCAGCATTTATAACCAACTTGATTGTATCATTTATGTCTGGTTTTTAGAATCCTACACATGTATGCCAAAACCAGACATTGGCTTGCAGATGTTGGCTCAAGCTGGATTCATTCATCTCACAAGATAGGAAAAGATTTCACACTTACCTCGAGTCAGTCTGCTATTGGCTTAACACCATGTTCAAATTCTTTGATATTTAAGCAAGTATGCCATAATTTGGTCAATTTCTTCTGCCCATTTTAAGCCAGCTCAAAAGTTATACAGTTATTATAATTAAACCTGCATAATAAGAATTTTCATTATAAAATTTTAATCACAAATTCAAAATTTGAAACAAATTATACATCTTGATTATTCAGAAACAAATTTAACGAAACATGCAAGCAACTTATGTAATACAAATTATCGGCATTTACATACGTACCACATAATTCTTATGTATTCACATATGTAATATCTAAATGTGGTACATATATGCAAGCAACTTATCTTTTACTCTGATAGCAAATAGGAACACTTCCTACCTATTTATATTACATTTTTTATCCATTATAGAGCAATTGAAAGCTCAACATTACACAGGCAGTAATCAGAAAGTATTGAAATATAAAGTGGGTGACATATTTTGATAATCTTTTCAATAAACAAAAAGAAGATCAATTTTTAGGTTAAATTCGAAGGTTCATTCAACTATTGAAATATAAAGTGGTATTATATTTCACATACTTAAGATATTGAAACAAAATCAATACAAAGTCACATAAAATCAGTTCGGGAGTCGCATATCGCATCCGTGATACGCTCCCTCAAATCAGACATCTCTGATGCACCTTCCGCATCCTGTGTAACAAATTCTTCATATTGTATGACGTCCTCTAGAGTAGAATCCCCAAGATGAGAATCGTATTCATCAGAGGGGATATGACTCTCGTCAGCGTCAGCCATGTTGAAATCTGTATTGTACCGAGAGGGATGTCGTCTAATGAAATTGTGAAGCGCCATCGTAGCAATTACGATGTGTGTACGCTTTTGATATGGGTACGGAGGCATATCGCGCAGGATGACCCATTTGTTCTTCCAAACGCCGAATGTTCTTTCGATCACACCGCGCAAAGAAGAGTGCCGCTTGTTGAACATTTCTTTTCTGCCCCGGGCGACGCCACTAGAACGGTCAAAATCCGGGATGTGGTATTTGGTATCTGGGTATGGCTTTAAATACCCTCTGCATAGGGTATCCGGCATCGACCAAATAGTATTTCCCTGTTATGATAGTTATTGTTATGCACTGATAAGCACATATAAGTAAGACTATTAAAAATCATATCTTGCACGGAGGCGGTTGAGGAAAACCCAGCGATCTATTTGTAGTGGCGTACGAGAAAATTCAACTGTCATGTGCACTCCCTTCCCAGCCCGCCATAACATACGTGAAACACATGTTGAAGTCACATACCGCCATGACATTTTGAGTTGGTGAACCACTTCGACCAATGAAAGCCACCTTATCCTTACTGGCTACTCGAGCATGTACGTGAGTACCATCAATTGCACCTATGCAGTTCTGTTCTGCATATGTTAGAAGAATTTTTTTTATGTACGTAAAGAAAATAAAAATTACCTTGAAATAAGACATGTAACTGGGATCATTTAAAATTTGAGCTGGGGTATGAGCAAATGATGGATCATCCGGCTCGACGATTTTAGTAGCTAGACTAGCAAGTGCTCCTATGCCTTTGGAGAAATAGCGTCGATAGTCTCGGATGAATGCTGAAACCTCTCCATGGCTGCTCTAACTGATTCATTCTGTGACAAAATATATAAGGTTATGGCCAGTACCTCTCTTCGTGATGTTCTTGAAGAACCTTGAAGTCCATGGTTTAGAGATAACTCGTGAAGTAGATCTAAAAATATCGGGACAGACATTCTAAATATGTTGCTGAAATGAATTGGATGTCCGAAAGCATCTCACCAACCCATTTGTCCCCGACATAGGTGGAGGTCATACGGGGTAAACGAAGGCTGCTTGATCGATAATACTCCGACAATATTATGGCAATAGTTGCGACCAATGCCATTCTCTTACGACGTTCGTGTTGTGTATTCATGCTTAGAACAAGGAAAAAATTAGATAAATCGAACCGACTACAATTAAAACAAAACTTCGAATGCATAAAACGCTACTAATTAGCTTTTGAGTTCAGTCATGAAGAAGTACGATTATCAAGAAAACATAAGTTCAAATAACAGCTGCGTACACAACATTAAAGAGTGCAATACAGAAGACAAGAAAAACATAAATAAGCTCAGTCATCCCTAATAACACGCAGATATTCGACGCGCATATCTGGTTCCATCGCCATGAATATCTGTCTGCGTGTTGGATCCTCCAGTTTTTTCATACAAATTGCATAGAATTGTCACGTCCGCAACCACCTCGGGGATAGAAGACAAAATTCGAATACTTTCTACGATAACGCGAGTCGAGGAGGCAGTGGTGGTGGTGCTCCAAAAGCGTCGATGAGACGGTCGAGCTTATCCAACGGAATACTGTCCTTTTCTTTCTTCTTTCTCCCCTGCTCGGGCCTCTTCGGCTGTGAGCTTGACTCACCCATCTCCATCTGGTTGACACTATGTATTTCATCGTCAACATACACTGGAGCTGGTGCGGAATCCTCTGGAATTCCAGTAAACCCTGTCTGACTAGGGCTGACTGCATAATTCCCCTACCCACCACCCCTCTAAACATTATGTCCAATTTTTCTTCCAACTCTGGTTCAATTCCGTTCTGTTTGAATTTTTTCAATGCTGGCACTTGCACATATCGAACGTTGAGATTGGGGTTTAGGGACATAATAACCTAATCAAAAAATATTATAATCGATGAGAAATGGAGTAACAATTTTGCAAACGAGAAAATCTCACCTCGATTTTCTCGGCTCACCAAGCATACGAAGCATTGATTGTCCGTTTAGCGGGATCCCGTGCCAGCCCGTATATCCATGCTTCGACTCCTTCCACAATTTCCAATCTTTCTTCAATTGATCCCATTTGTTTTTAAATTGTACTTTTTCGTAATCTCTACCTGTTTGCTCTTTGAACTTCTGAGCTATGTTCAGCCAACCTTCCTTACTGAAATGGGTGGATGGCCTATTACCGGCGCCAATCTCATTGATGCAAATGCTGCAGAAAATGTTCGTACCCTCCTTATCCCATATTGCTGAGGTACCGGCCTCATTTTTCCTAACCATTGCTAATAAAACACTGCAAGAGCTGCACAAGTACAAGCATGAATTCCATTTTGCATACATAACATCCAATAGTTACCTTCGATCCAAAACTTAGAAAAACACATATTATATTATGGACGACGGTTTATTTTAGCGAATAAATACTAACTTCATATGCTTAATGCTCACCCAAAGCAAAAATATGGGAAAATATCATAATATCAAATTACTACATAAGCATCAAAATCTAATAAAATGATAAAGCTAAAAATGATCAACGCCTTCAATAGGAAAGGAAAAGCAATCGATCCACTTATTAATGATTCTAAGAAAATCCGGATAATGATGGCTATAAGATGATGTGAACCGATGAATGAGATGGAATTAGGGCTCGCTGCACCAAATCAAATGCAAAATAATTACATAATTAATGTCCAAAAATCCAATCTAAATTCTAAGGACTCCTGATTTCTTGTAGTTACAAAACATGTTTTTGGAAAAGATGGTTTTGTTTTCACATCTTTTGTACGAGAACAATAAAATTATGGTGTTTGAGGAAGATTGAAGGTAAAGTTTAAAACTATTATTGATTTCTTCTAACCACGTGCAACCAAATATTGTAATCAAATAAATTTATAACTAATTTAAAACAATGCAAGAGCTGCACAGTACAAGCATGAATTTTTTTTGTTTCTTCTTTTGGTGGTGAAGAAAACAAAGCAATACAACGGAAATCAGTAAATCCAAAACCTAGATCCAAAACTCGTTCCCTCGATTGGCTGCAGAAATGGAAACAAATTTCTCCAGAAGAATATGAGTGACAGGAAGGAGTACTGCGGAAGAAATTTACCTTCGATCTCCTACTGTGGAAGAAAGATCAGTGAAATACGGTGGATCTCGGGTTAGGAGTACAACAGAGGCAAGAACTCGCGATCTAGCCGAACAGGGAATGAGATCTGCTGTCGTGCACAACGATCTCGCCGATTCTCCGAGCAGATAGATGGTGCTCACCAGTGATTGCTAGAGGGGAGGGGGACGCGCACGAGCAGCAGAAGGGCACCCTTGGAAAATAAACTCGAAACCGCGCGATAAGCTAAACACCTCCTGCTTCCGACTCCAGATGATAAAATTATTAAGCGCGGTATGGGCGGTGGGATTAAGCAGGTCGTAACGTGTTATTCAAACATGGCTGCGACTTAATCAAAACGCAACTGCCCTCAATAAGCTGCCCCAAACGCCTCCGAAGTTTGAATTGGAGGCTAAAATGAAAATGGATGCATTGTGGCATCAAGCAAACCTGACAGAGAAACAACCAGTAGATGAGAATGATGAGGAGGAAGAGGATGAGGGAATGGTAGAGTAAGTATTTATATTTGCTTTATGAGACATTCAAACATGTTATTTTCATGTACATTCATTCGTTCAATGCATTGCAATTATTTCGTCATTTAATCTGTGAGTTCATTCATGTGATTTTAGTTTAATTATGTGATAAGAAATTATATTTGTATTTGTGTTAAGATTGCAGGTTTAAAAATTGTAGTGAAAGAAAGGCTGACGTCTCTTAGATTACCGACAAGCGAAAAAGCTATGCCATATTCACTATCTGAATTACCTACGTTCTTTAACAATCGATAATAGCCTGAATTACTGCAGTGAGTGGCTATGATTATATTTAGTTTTATAAAAAAAATTTTGTGTTATTTTGTACTGAAGAGAATCATATTTAATAATATAAACAATTAGAGTAAACAAATCATGTAAAAATTTATTTCAAAAGTAAGAGTTAATTAATGATAGAACTAAAATAATAATTGGAAATAATTAAAATTAAATAAAATGTCAAATAAAAAATAAAATGTATAAACTTAGAAGAAGTACATAAATTTAAAATGCCAGAATAGCGATTAATAGTGAAAGATTTGCTATTATGGCAAGGGTCCTTCAAGTGATCAACTAGAACCTACCATGAAAAATTATGACAAAAGATATTTTGAAGAATCAAATCTAACAAATATTTACTATCTATTTAAGCATAATGACAAGATAATTTGGCATGAAGTGTGACAACAAAAGAGATAATTTATAATATATACTTGCACGATAATTACTGTCTAGTGATAAACTAAAGTAGAATTGTAATAGTAAAAGAGTATCATATATTCAAATATCAATAGTAGAATTAAAATTATAATCATCAGTATAAGTCATTGTAACTCATTAGTCATTTATCTCTACCTCATAATATTTAAACATACATGTGCTATATTTCTTTATTTCGAAGTGTTGAAGAAAATTGACTCTCTCTCTCTCTCTCTCTAGAGAGAGAGAGAATTTTCTTTAACACTTTGAAATAAGGAAATATAGAGATCAATGCTATGGAAATCTAAATATTGAACAAGCATTAGGGTAAGACTTATTTCTGACATAAAATTGTTGTAGTAACAAGCATATTTTACACATCTATAGTAAATAATTGTTAGTGTTATTATAGTCATTATGTCTAATGTAAATTACATATTAAGCATGAATTTTAGAAATTAAAAAGATATCAGCAAAAGCAAATTAATATCTTTTATTAAAGGACATGTGCTAATTTTTTGTTGGTGTGAAATCATTTTAGAGTGACTATATATATACATGATTGATATGATATTAGTTCATCATGAGCTTAGGTAAAACTTAAAAGTCTTCCTTGGTAAACTATTATAGAGTATGAATGGATTATTTTTCTATGTTTGTCTTTTACTTATAAGGGAATGTATTCATAATTTGTATGTAATGATGGTTCAATGGAACATTCAATCATTTTATCAACATACACCGTTATATAGAGGATCAAATCTATGAATTAGGCTTAAAAAAGCACATTATGTATTTGAAATTAAGAGTTTGCATTGGAAGAAATGAATTCCTTTTGTAAACATTTTGAAGGCATAAATATTTCTTTTAGGGTGTAATTCTTGTTTGCTCCAACCTTTGTGATGAGAAGGGCCCAATTTGAAAAGTTGGGCTCCTTAACATGCTTAGAGAATATGGTTTGTTGGGAGCTTACATTGCTTGCTGGTTTTTTGTTCAACTTTAAAAGTGAGAGTTTTCGTTTTTAAAATAGTTGCATGTCTTCCAAATTATATTCAGTCTTTCAATAGTGGGCAGTATGGATTCAACTTACTTCTTTTCTCTGCGCAATAATCTCAGCCTTTATGTTTCGTTGTTTAGGTTATTTAACAAAGCATATATGAATGTGTTTAACTTAATAACCTTAAGCACACTTTATAAATTTTTTTATTTTAAAACATCATGTATGTCTTTCAAGGCAACTTATTATTTCAAGCAATCTTATGATATAGAGCATTTTCAAAATAGTTGCATGTCATCCAAAATATGTTCAATACTTCAATCTATCTTATCTTTTAGTTTATGCAACATTATGTATTATTTAGAGCACATACAGACGCACTTGCATGTTGTACTTAGACGTACTTCGGTGTGATTACACATTACACATTCATGACTTTGTGTGCATGTGTATAGTGTGTTTGCACAATTATTTATGTATCTACATTATACACTTGCACTCTTTATTATGCATAATTATGAAAACAACTTTTATCAAATTTATTTTAAATATGTTTATTTTTCTTTTCAATCATTCCATACTCACTTTATTCTTGTGTAATAGGCACAAATTTTAATGTCTTTTAAGTACTGGAATTTTATATTGTAAAAAAAAATAAGATTTTTCATTAAGACATTACAACTATAAATGGTAGCTATGAATGGCCAAATAAAAATGTAAAAGTTAACTAATTCTTAGGAAAACACCAATTAAATTCAAATGTGTCATTAAATATATGGGATTCATTAGATACATTTATATGATAAAACTTGATTATAAGAACTTTCTAGTTGACACTCTCAATCTTATAATGAAATATAAAAAATATTTATAAAGATCTCATGGGCTTGTTGAGTAGGAAATAAGAATAATAATATTCATACTGCTAATATAGAGTCACTACAGGAAAATTGTGGATTAGTATCAGAATTAATGTTGGATATAATTTCGATGCAAAATAGTGTATATTATGTGTCACACTGTTTCAAACATAAATGAGTCAACGAAGACAAGTAGGGTTGATGCGTCGACGCTAAGTAGACGCATTAGCGTCGTGAATAAGCAGCACTAATTTCACCTATAAGCGTTGGAATTAGCCTCCAGGGTAAGACATTCACTCCTTTCTTCCTCATCGTTGCTCCTCCGCATCTCAACCCATTTTTCGACGTCTCCGGCTCATTCTCACTGCTCGATCTTCGTCCAATGTGAGAAAACTTCATGTACGCCTCCAAGCATTGGTTTTACATAAGCTTTGAAGTTTTTTTCATAGATTTGTATAGGTGCAAGATTTGAATTTTGGATTTCTTTGTGAACTATGCAATGCATATGATTTTGATGGTTTTACATAAGATTTAAGTGTTATGTGCCAAAATATAAAAATTTAGGTGTGAGATATGTAGATATATAAGAGTTTTGTGCTATGTATGGAAATGCCCCAAAAAAATTTTGATGTATTTGAATGCTATGTGCTTAATTATAAAACTTTAAGTGTGAGATATGTAAATACATAAGAACTTTGTGCTATGTATGTAAATGCCCTGAAAAATTTTTAATTTGAAGATTTTAGTTCTATCTATCTAAATATGAAAGTTTTTGTGGGTGAAATGTAAATACATAAGAATTTTGTGCTATGTATGTCGATGCCTCAAATAAATGTGTTAGTCATGTTTAGCTTAGACCTTGCGTTTATGTTGTGTTAGTGCTAATTTTTATATGATATTAAAAATTTCGGAGTTAAGTGTCTAAATATAAAAACTTAGGTGCGAGATATGTAAATATAAAAGAATTGGGTGACAAGTTTGTAACTGCCCCAAAATAGTAAAAATTTCAGTCATACGTGTATGTTTAACTGTGAGATATGTAAATACATAAGAATTTTGTCCTATGTATGTGAATATCCGAAATAAGTTTGTGTTAGTGTTGCTTAGACGGTTGTGTGGTTTTCTTTTTTTTTAGGAGTCTTGTAAGGGTTGTTTGGCAATGGATTTAAGTAGGATGCAGTAACGTTGTACTAATCTATCAAGTTACATTTATGATGCAAATGAATATTCAAAATATGAGATCATGGATGTATAAGAGATTATATCCAGGAAGAACTTACTGACGAGTTTTTTGCTGGTGTTGATGATTTCGTGTAGGCAGCATCGCAACTCCTTGTTTTTCTTTTAGAATGTAGGTTTTGATGCCCCTATGCGAAATACAAGAATTAAGCATACCCGATGCCTTCCGAAATGAAGTTAGGTTTATACCGTAGGGGATTTAAACCTGATTATTAGTATTGGACCTCACATGGTGAATTTAAACCATATATTCGGTATGGTCATATTGGAGCCTCATCAAGTTATACATCTCCAACTGTTCGTGATTCTGACATGTATGAGGAAATAATTTTTGATGCCAGCAGGGCTCATTTGTGCGAAGTGTGCCTCATGCCAGCAAGAATCAAGAACCAAATAATGAGGTGCAACAATTTTTTGAATTATTAAATGTTGCACAACAATCTTTGTGGGACAGATGCACTTCACATACAAAGTTATCGGTTGACCTGAGAATGCCGAGTATCAAATCTGATTTCAAAATGCCCGGGGAATGCTTCAATCAGGAAGCAATATTATTAAAGAAGACAAACCCTGCAAATAATTTAGTTCCATAAAATTTTTATAGAACTAAAAAGTTAGTCTTGAAGCCAGGACTCATATCTGCTAAGATAGATTGTTGCGTCAACAATTGTATGTTATATTACAAAGAAGATGCACAAGAAACAAAATACAGATTTTGCAATGCTGACAGATTCAAACCAAAGGAGAGAAAGAGTACAATAAAAAAGATATTCCTTACAAATGTCTCTTCTATTTTTTCTCATTCCACAGCTTCAACAGTTGTTTGTGCACAGCTCCTCACATAACATGACATAATACCTGATCTGTTGGTAATAATGTAATGAATCATTCTTTAGCTGGTGAAGCTTGGAAACATTCGATCATATTTATCCTGATTTTGCAACAAAACAACGCAACGTTAGACTTCGCTTATATGCAGCTGAGTTCACATCTTACAGTCACACTGCAGCTCCTTATTCATGTTGGTCAGTTATTATCACGCCATATAATTTGCCCCATGACATGTGTATGACTGTGTCATTTTTATTTATATTATTAATCATACCAGATCTTCATAGCTCAAATGTTAGAATTGACATGTACTTACAACCTCTTACAGTTGAGCTAAATGTAGAAACCGGCTTGTTGAGTTATGTTATTGCAAAAAAGTCAAAACTTTCACCATAGAACTGCTCTTTTGTGGATGATCAGTGATTTCCTGATTTACGGGATGCTATTTGGTTGGAGCTCAGCTGGGAAATTGATTTATTCTTACTGTATGGATATGTCCAAAGCATTCACTTTGAAGCATTGAAGAAAAAACTCATGGTGTGATTATCATAAAAGGTTCATAACACATGGTCACCAATCTTAGAAGAATAAAGATGCATTATTCAGAAATAGAGTTGAAAGATAAACTCCACTGCAAGGATTAGTGAAATTGATATATTGCAGATGATCAGTGAAGTACTAAAGATCACTGAGAAATTGAAACTAGCCTCGAGTCATCTTTCATATCTTGGCATTACACTGAACTGGATAAAGCATTATATTTTTTAGAATCTTCCATACTGGAAGACCAATCTGATTAGGCATAATCTGTATATTATGCATATGAGAAGAATTATTTGATAATATATTTAACAGTGTTCTGAATATTAAGTGAAAAATAAAGCAAAATGTCAAAGCAAGATTGGAATTGAAAGAGTATTGCAAGAAGAGGGGGTTAGAACTACAAGAGACAAATGTAAATAAATAATAAAGCCCAAAACTACATATTGTCTCATATTAGATCAATGATAAATAATATTTGAGTGGTTACATTCTTTGAAGTTTTCAAGTGGATGTGCTTCTAACCTAAGCTGATGTGTTGATTTCAGGATGAGAAAAATATTTGATATGAAGAGTCACGATTGTCATATTTTCATTCAATGCATATTACATATTACATTCAATGTCCTGCCAGAGCCGGTACTTGGTCAATTGATTGAAATTAATTCATTCTTCAGCAAGTTGTGGGCAGGCACTTTGAATGTTGGTACTCTGAAAAATTTTGATGCGAGTATTCCATTATTGTTATGTAAGCTCGGACGGATATTTCCTCTCAATTTTTTTTACTCAATAAAATATCTACACATACATATGTGTTGTGAGATTATATTAAGGGGTCCAGTGCAATACATGTGAATATATCCTTTTGAGAGGTATGACCTTAATTGTAGAGTGAACTACTATTATTTTTTCTAAAATGACTCAACTGCACAGATTTCTGAATAAAATAAAAGAGACTGTTAAGAATAAAGCATGATCCGAGAGATTGATATGCGAGACATACCTATTACAGAAGATAATTAATTTTTGTTCTTATTACTTCGATCAAGGACAACATATGCATGATACTGTCTATGAGATTACTTCGCAAGTAGAATTGCTTCGTATTCCATATATCAGTGAACAATTGGGTAGGCATGGTATGCACTACCTCAACGACAGAGACTCTAGGAAGGAAATTTTAACATTTAGATATTGACAATTTTGATGATGAAAATTAGAATTAGCATGGGCATTTAGCTCTTCCTCTCTTTTACTTGTTGGATGATTAGTATCTTAGAAATCAACAAGAAAACAAGTGAAGAAACCATAGCATTGAATTAAGCCGAAAGAATGGCATTTGTTTATGCTAAGGAAGAGACTTCAGGAATATATTTATAAACCTTGAAATACAAATAAAAAAGACGTATTTTTACCATTTTGGCTTTGCTCGAAAGGCTAGAAAATATGTGTTATTTCCAGCTCTAATTTTGGACTCAGCAACAAGCAGTGGCAGTATTATAAATAGTTGATTTTAGTTAGGTCTATTTGATAATTTTTTTAATTAAAATATTCAAACATCTATTTAGTATTTCTTTACTCGAAAAATATAAACATGTCTTTGATCTTAAAATTTGCCGGTTGCTAGGTTGCCATTTACGAAAAATTATTGCCGCTGGAGGCCGTTGAAATACATCTTTTTATGTTTTTTATTGTTAGAGTGGGGCCCACTCTAATTTTTTCATATCCGGCACCACCCAAATTTACCACTCATTTTTATATCTATTTACATATCTAACCCCTAAACTTTAATTTTTACATATATACCACTATATCCATATATGAAAGATGCATTTCACCTTTTAAAATTAAAATAATGATATTTTTAATATGATAGAAAAGATTTGATGGTATAAATGTAAAAAAAAATAAAATTTAGGTGTCGGAACGTAAATACATAAGAATTGGGTGGTATATGTGTAAATATCCCTTTTCTATTCTTTTCTTTAGTTAAAAATAAATAAATAAATAAAATTTAACACGGTTTAATGTTTTTGTCTACATTATATTATATATATAAAAAATCTGATGCAAGTTCCCATCCACCATCATAATTTTATATATTTATTTATTTACTAGAAAGTAATAAATTATTTATCGGAAGGACTATCAACATAGTGTAATATAATCGCCTAAAAATTCTCATTAGCAAATCATATTTTACATATTTAACTATATTCTTATAAATAAATTTATTTAATGAATTTGCAGGTCATGTATTTAATATATAACTTTCATTTTTTTTTTCTTACTTATTCCTCAGTTCACAAGATTTAAACATTGGATTATGGAAAGTCCACGTAAAATTTGACGAAATAAACTTTTTATATATAATATTTAGAGCAAAATCAGGGGCGACGTATGTGCTTACGCTCTCTTTGCATCAAAATTTGTGCTTGTACGTCTCCAAAACATGAATCATTATCAGCAATTAATTGTTGCCCTGTGAAGAAGTTGATAGAAAGTTTCGTCTCCGATTAAGGGCCTGTTTGGTTCGGTCTGCATCTGTTCGGCTTACAGTCTGTGGTCGATTCATCTAGAATTGCATTCTGCTTCTTGCGAAGACATTTCTTGGGAAGTTAGTTCGTCTGTTTAGTTGCATTGCTGATGGGAAAAGCAATTAGTAGGCAGTTTTTCGTAAAAATGACCGATTCTGCCCTCGTTTATTAAAAGCTGTTTGAAATTTTCGATTTATTTATATGATATACAGATTTTGCAAATACAAGTTTTTTTTTAAAATTTAATGTTTTAAATATTGAAAGTAATAAAAATAAATTATATTTTAAAATGTTTAACGAAAAAATTTTATATTAGGAGCCCGATTCTATTTTAAAATGTTATACTATTAAAAAAATTTATATTATGAGCCCGATTCTATTTTATAGTGTGAAATATTTTAAAATGTTTAACGAAAAAATATATTTTAATAACTACAAATATATTAGTAACACTTTTAAAATATTTATGAGAAATTTCATATTATGAGCCCGATTCTATTAATATATTTATATCTATTAACGATTACCTTTAAAAATATATATATTTTCATATATAGATATATATTATGTTATTCAATACCTATATAATTGAAGTTATCTCATATGCATATATTTAAATATATACATATTTAAATCTAAAAACTATCATACCTTTAAAATTAATCATATATATATATTTTTTTAAAGTACTAAAATGTGTTTTTAAAAATATTTTTCACAAATTACTAAAAATATTTTCACACTTGCAAATGATTTGAAACAAATAACATGAAAATAACAATTTCATATCCCAAAAAGTCATAAAGACCTGCAGATGTACATCGTGTCCTCTCAAGCACGTGCTAATAACGATACGATGAAAAAGAAGCTGCAGGACAATTAAGCAACAACTAACACGATAATAATGTTCACTTGATTTTGAGTTCCCGTAACTCCCGTGTGACACAATCTTGCAGTGAAGCGGTCCACTCCCACAGCATTGGGCTCTCGATAATCCGGTAGGTCGTCCGCCCATCGGAAGAAACCGCATTGTTGTGAAATGTTTTGAGGGCAGCGATAAAACTTTCGGCGAAAGCTATGCGGTTGTCGTGATGTTAAAAGAGATCTTTTATCTCCTTCTCCCATGTTGCAGGTTGAGCAATTTCCTTTCCCTTATTGGCCATGTTATAGTAAGCTAGAGCACATATAGAGAATAAATATATTGAAATTTATAACTGGGCTAACATTTGAAACTACGTCGACACGGAATACATTCAATTTTAAACTCTAACCACATCCAAGCTAAACATAAAACTTTAACGAAAACATTGAAGAAAATATAAAAGAACACGTATTATTTTACGTGGTTCGGTCAATAGGACCTACATCCACGGGGAAGAAGGATGTCAATTTTATTAGATGATGAAAGAGGTAGGTACAAAGCTTTCATTCTTACAAGATTTCACCTCCAACATAGGACTTCATGTATATAACACCACTATAAGAACAAAACCGAGACAGCTTCACCCCAAAAAAGCAGCTCAAACATAACATGACTTTCCATACAACTACAAACCGTGGGTTTGGCTGCTAGGCAGGAGCAAAACAGATTTGGCAACAACCTTTAAACAAAGAAAGGCCCCCAATCATGATTAGGCCTCCAGGAACAAGAAAAAAGTAAAACAGAGCCAGATTAGGACCCCACCCGAGACAGCATATGTCTAGGATCAAGCCCAGCACCAATCTATCAATGAAAATCGCAAGCCCCAAACTGCCATGGGGACAGCTGCTGCTAGGCAGCAGTGAACAAAGGAGCAGAAAAACTTTCCATTGCGCATATATTAGACAGCATAAAAAAGCTCCCACACAGGCATCAAACCAAGCATATAAACTTTCCATCTAAACACATTATTTCCATCTAAAAACATTAAACCGAGCATATAAAACACATTATTTCCATCTAAACAGCTAAAACCAAGGAGCACCCAACATATAAACTGATAAAAGTAATCCCATTGCGCATATATTTCATGGGCAATGATCTCAAGTCAAAATCAAACTAATTCCATTGAGCATATATTAGAGATACATGTGATTGCATGAATAATTCATTTATAGCATTATAATCAATGCTAATATTTGATTTGGAAAATAAGAAATGATATAGGTAATCCCATTGCGCATTCATTTCATAACCAATGATCTCAAGTCAAAATCAAACTAATCCCAATCTGTTTTAGGGAATACAATCATAACTGGAAGCATAATATCATTCTCGGGAGGTTGATTAAACATATTTCTGATGCACATGGAAATCATGACAACTAACATTTTCAACAAATAATTTTAGCCTGATTTGAACCTGTTAGAACTGATCCAAAGGAGGCAGTTCATATGATTAATAAGAAATTTCAAGACAGTAATTGCTGCTGGCAAGCTTGGGAAGTCATTTCTATGCAGGTGGAACTGATTCTCCTAGTGAACCATACATGATCTCAAACAATTAAAGTGATTTCTATGCAGTTGAGCATGGCATATTGAACAACACTAATAGTGAAGGCATGGAGCAGCTATAAAAACCGCAAGCAATATTTATGTCATGGTGAATTAAGGTGATGCCCAACTTAAAAACCGCAAAACTTCACTAATGAAGATCAAGCTTTAAGAATAAACCATTCAAAAATAATTTAGGTGATGCCCAACTCTTCCAAATTATTTTGTCATTGTAGCCATTTCATATTTAGTGAAGATCAAGCCTTAAGAACAAACCATTCTAGTTATTTCATATTACCTAATTTGAACAGATCAAGCCTTCAGAACAAACCAGAAAACCGCAAACAATAACTGTGCAGTGTAAGAAGCATAAGGTAGATGGAGAACAAGGGTCAGCTGGAATTTCATTCCAGAAAAACGCAAAGAACAATAAAGTCCAACACTCCCTAAAATCTCATGCCATTTCACAGATCCAGACGAAGCGTAAGCATAGAAACAGAGAAAAGCTGTCGAGAAAGCGGGAGGTATAGAGAAGGGAGATTACGATGAAACACTCAAAATACCTCAGATCTGCAAGTAGATCGGCAAAAATGGCTCGGTTTTTACCTGAGATCGGCCGATTCGAGTGGATAGGGAAGAAGAAAAGGCAACAGATAAGCCGGAGATATCGGCGGTGCGGAAGGGAGAAGGAAGGCGGCGCGCGGGGTAGGGATGAGAAATACCGCGTGAGGAAGGCTGCGCCGCGGGTTTGTGCCGCCGCCCGCGTCCTCTCCGCTTCGTCTCCGCTTCAGCCGCGCCGCTCTATCCAAACGAACGAAAATCGGCCGAAGCCCCCGCGACGCCCCGCGACTCCCCGCGAAGCGCTAAACAAACGGGGCCTAAGAGTCTGTTTGGTGCAGTTGGAGCTTTTCGAGCTTTGCGATTGCACGTGTCTACCCGGAAGACTTCTTGCGGAGAAGCTGATTTTCGTTTGGTTGCGACACGTATGAAAATAATCATGGACGGTTTTTACGTAAAAATAATTATTTTGCCCAATTTGATAAAACTGTGTAAAACATAATATTTAGGTAATTTCTTTACTAAACAAATTACTTCTTAAATAATAAATTTACATTAATTAATAATTAAATAGTAATTACTATTTAATTACTATTTAAATCCCTATCACTGAAGCCTTCGCACGATCGATCCCATCTGTTGCCCGTCTGTTTCCTTCCCAGCGAGCCGTGATCCCGTCGTTGTCTTCCTAGCGAGCCGCGATCCCGTCGTTGCCTTCCCAATCGCGGCTGCTCCGCTACTACGAAGCAAAAGGTATGCTTTGAGTCGCCGCCGCTTGCGATGAGCCGCGATCCCGTCGACAACCACGGCGAGCTGCTCTGATACCATTAGCGGCGAAGGAGTAGCGGTGCGGGAGTCGTCAGAAGCGGTGAAGGATGTGACGAAGGAGAATGCTCTCGGCTTCACGAGGCGGGGCAGAAGTGGAAACATCTCCCTTAACGCAATCTTGGAAGCGAGCTGCGGGGTAGAAGGAGCTGCCAGCTTTTCGCCAAATTCGCAGCCCGTGGCGAGCGGGACGCCGAAACAAACGGGAAAATGGCTCACGGATTCGCGGCGCTGTGCCGCGCCGCACCGAAAAAGCTGGTTTCAAACATGCCCTAAGTGTGCGTTTTGGGGCAGTTTATCCGTAATGGTAGCATTTTGAAAACGCTATCTTACTGTTTAGAAACTACATTTACTCAGCTTATTAGAAACACAGTTTTTTTTACACTAAACGCAGAATGCATGTCGAACATCGTGGTCCGCATTTCCAAATAAGTGGTTTATCTGGATAAACAAAAGCTGCCCCAAACACACCCTAAATAGCTTAAGTTCGAAAGAATATTTTACTGTAAAGTAAGATATTTGTGGGACAAAATTTTGTCCCAGAGTATAAATTGATGACATGTGAATACCCAATTCTAGACTCTCCTTACAAGTTGGTTTAAGGTCAATAGTAAATGAAAAGATAAATGATAAAATTGTTAAAGAAATTGCATTGTTTAGCTCAATATAGCTAATTATGTATCCAATTAGTCTATCATGCAATTATATTATGTAATAGAACTCAGGACAAGTAGCTTGGTTGAGGTCGAGTCGCATTAATTAATGAGTCTTTCTGCAAAATGGTTCGACGAGTTCTAATAATTAGAACTCATCGGTCGGCTTTGGCGAGTACTTTTAGATGAGTGGCTAAGTTCTTTTGATGTGTTGGTTTAGTACTCTAGTATTGAAAATCAATTAAACCTAAATCTTGAGAAAATTGACTAATTAACATCTTCATATAATTCTAGACCTTCAATGATTTTCTGAATTGGTTCTTGACCAACAGTTTGTTGAATTTGTGTTAAAGTTACATAAATGTCATTCTTCGAATTATTTGAAAATTTTCAAATTTATTTGTATTGTTTGAATTGTTAAAATGATGATAAATTTTTAAAATATGATAATTTTTTTTATATAATTATTTTAAATTATTTTTGTTTGGTTAACCGAGCAAAAAAAAAAATTGCTCGTGTTTATCTCGTTTGCTTATCGAACGAATTGAACACCAACTCTTTAGTGATTCGAACATGAACTGTTTACGAACAACGAGTTTTTTTTACAGCTATATATGGGTTGGAAGAGCAGCCAGTGTTTTTTTTTTTTTTTTTTTTTTTTTTTTTTTTTTTTTTGCGGTTTGAAGGGAGGAGGGAGGTGCTGTGAGGAATATTATGGGGTGAGGAAGATTCTACGGGTAGAGGAGGAGGGAGACGGTGGAATGCTTGGCTTGGAGGAGAGATGGAGGAGAGAAGGTTCTCAGGGGTTAGAGGTGGGAGAAGGAGTGGAGTGAAAAGAAAAATCGAAAAATAAAAAGCCAATCTTCAGCTTTTTTTAAAACGTGGATTATATATATTTTTTCTCTTATTTTATTTTATTTGGTCATACCCTCTTAGTTGGTTTGACATTTTTTTAATTTATTTTGTAATGAGGGCTTGGGAGGCTCAATTGGAGGTAGCATGTGGAGGTTTGATTTTGTTTGGGGGAACTGTTCTAGGTTGTTTTTGGGTTGGCATGGAAATGCATTTTATCTTGTCTTTTTTTTTTTTTTTTTTTTTTTTTTTTTTTTTTTTTTTTTTTTTGGTCTTCATATGACATGAGGGTATGGTGGATTTGGCTTTGAGCTTAACCATGAAGACATGTCACAGTCACGAGGATTCGGGTTTAGCTTGGGTTTGGGTGTGACATAAGAATGGTCACCACTTTTTGGCAAATGGAAAAATGTGAAAAATCTTAGGGTAAAAGTGGTTTGGTGGTTTGCATGAAGCTTTGACATGGCTTGGTGGCTTGCTTGGAGCTTTTGCATGATTTGGTGGTTTGCATGACTTATCATGAGAAAGGATTTAGTGATTTTTTGGATTTTTTATGCCATTTTTAATGAGCCTATTTTGGGATTATTTTGATAATGAAACTTTATACCTTAGGCTTAATTGATTTTGATGTGGTGAATGGGCTAAAATTTATGTCATGAGAGCCTTCATTTTATTTATATGTGACTTTGTTTTTGATTAGTGGATTTGGGGGGCCTTTGGCTTTTGACTTTATTCATGTTGATATTTGGAATTAATATTGGGCTTGAATTTTTTTAATGTGTTGGAATTTAATTTAAAATTTGTTTTTTTTTTTTATTTAATGGTGGGATGTGTGTGAGTTGTGAGTGTACGTGATGTGAATTGGGGTGTAAATGTGTGTGATGTATGTGTATGTGGTGTTTTTAAGAAAAATTGAAATCTCTAAGTCTAAGTGTCTCCTTAGGGGTTCCTCAATCATTATGGGAACTCATCTTGAGTTTTTATGCGTCGGTCACAATCGATTGAACCAACAGTTGAGGATTCAAGGCCATACATATGAGACTACAATGAGTCAAGAAGTAATTTGAATTTTCTAGTGGCGTGAGTCCCAATACTAGTCCACTAGGAGAGTCGATAAGAAAGTCGTATGACAATATCCTATACTCTAGAGAGGGAGACAGACCTTACTAAAAATGAGGACAACATTGCTCATTTGGGTTGGAATGTTGAAGAAGTTCATCGATGTTGGAATGCACACTCAGTGACATGGGAAGGTCGTAGTAGAAGAACTCGCGGACCGACCAGTGCGGGTGAATGAAATCCACCTGGCTAAAATCATCCCATCTTCGACGAAGGTGGAGGGTTGCTCTAACCATCTAGCTTAAAAAGGCTCGGGTTGAGGGTGGTTTGTTCCGTCACCACCTATACTCATACTCACCTCCCATTTATTTTTCACAGATACAAATCTATCCCCAAAGGGAAACCTACACAATGAGACGATCGTTGTTATGACACTCATAAACAACTATCAAGTGGGGAGCATTCTTGTTGACACCAGCAGTTTAATTAATATTTTGTTTAAAAGGGTGATCAACAAAATGAGACTCAAGGCCGACCAATTGGCAACACCGAACGATCCGCTGTTCGGATTCTCAGGTAAGTGAATTCAGGGTGATCACCCTAGCCATCTCGTGGGGAGAGCGAGAAAAACAGTTCACCAATATAGAGATTTTTCTAGAGGTGGAATCCCCTCTGACATACAATGTCATGTTCGACCTTCCACTATTGAGCAACTATCGGGCATGCCATGTGGCCGTGAAATTTGTTGGGGACGGAGAGATAATCAAGGTTGGAGCAACCTAGAACAATCCAAGAGTTATTACATGCGAGCAGTCACCAACATCGACTGCGAGCCTTTAAACATTCAATACAAAGGGAAGGAGGCCTCGAGACCAGTGAGGTCATCCTTCACTGCATGCCGCGGATGAAGGAGAACCTCTTAAGGTTTTTTTTATCAGTGAAAGTTTTGATGCAAGACACAGGTTCTTGCTGATCAATACCCTTTGCCGTCGTTAGGACGTGTTTGCCTGGGCAGCCGCAAAGATGTCCAGAGTCCCAATTGATGATGCCTTTCATCGGCTCATTATCAACACGTTTTCACAACCGATGCAACAAAAGCTTTGATCAATCACGAGAGTCCTTGGTTATCCAATAGTTGTGGAAGTCTAGAAGTTGAAGGAGGCTGGCTATAACGGGAAGTCCAATATCCGACTTGGCAGTTGAACGTATTAATTGTCTAAAAGTGCAATGACAAATGAAGGATGTGAGTCGACTTCTTAACGCCTTCTCCAACTATTACCAGATAAGAATATATCTTACTGATGTAGAGAAGTTGTCTTTCATTACCACGCAAGGATTTTTTTTGTTTTAATGTAATGCCCTTTGAGCTGAAGAATGTTAAGGTGACCTATCAGCGCTGTATAATCAAAAAGGAAAAAAATATTGAAATCTATGAGGATGAAGTCCTTGTAAAAAGCAAGTCAACTGAAACAGCACAAAGAAGACTTAAATGAAACCTTCAAAACTCTTATAAAATTTGACATGAGACTAAATCTTTCAAAATGCACCTTCGGAGTGTTGACCGACACGTTCTTGGGTTTCATTTTGACTCTCGAAGGACTAAGGCCCAATCCGGAAAAAGTTTAAGCAATCCTAGATATGCCAACCTCCCCCCCCCCCACCCTCAATGCACCGAAGAAGTACAAAAACTAACCTGCCAAATTGTGAGCCTAGGTCATTTTATTTTAAAATAAAGTGGCAAATGTGTAGGGGTACTTATGAAAAACCAACATTTCGATTGGACTTCTGAATGTGAGGAAGTAATCAAAGGTTTGAAGGATTCCTTAGCATCACTCCCATTGCTCCAAAGTTTGAAACCAGCGAAGGAACTATCACTATACCTCAAAGTCAAGCGAGAAGCTGTAAGGTCGGTTTTGCTAAGAGAAGTGGCGGGAAAACAATTCTCAGTCTATTACACAAGTCGAGTACTCCACGGAGCCAAAATCTGCTAATCAATTATGGAGAAGCTAATCTTTCCTTTGATTATTTATGCTTTCATTCTACAACCATATTTCCAGGTGTATCTGATTCGAGT
Organism: Papilionanthe hookeriana x Papilionanthe teres; assembly: GCA_022702705.1. Lineage (NCBI taxonomy): Eukaryota > Viridiplantae > Streptophyta > Magnoliopsida > Asparagales > Orchidaceae > Papilionanthe > Papilionanthe hookeriana x Papilionanthe teres. The sequence goes on along the minus strand of CM040436.1, from coordinate 22,413,386 downwards.
CATCACGGAATCACCTGCTAAAGTTCGTGCTCACATAACTAGAACACTCGGGTCGACTGCTAAAGTGAGTGGAGGAGCTCGGTGAATATGGCATAACTTTTATCTCTCAAATTTCCATCAAAGCCCAAGAAATTGTAGACTTTCTGGTGAGTTTTTCCACGAGAAGATTTTTCAAACAATAAGAAGTTGATCCTGTACATCAGCGGAGCCTCTAAATAGACGATCAGCAGTCTGTGGCTTTCCATGAGCAGCCCAACTGAGGAACACTTCTACCGATCGATTTTGGTAGGGTTTGAAGTCACAAATAATCATGCGGAGTAGGAGGCCTTGATCGAAGGGCTTTTCCCTTTACAGGAGATACTAGTGAGTCAGACTTTTTGCTGACCGTAAGTCAGGTATGTGGAGAATTTGAGACTAGGGAGGAACTGATGGCAAAATACCTTTCTAAGGTGAAGCAAGAGATCGGGAGATTCAAAAACTTCTACATTGAGCATGTAGAATGAAAGGAGAACCACCTTGCTAAAATCTTGTCCAAATACATCAATTTGGGCAGGATACCACATAGGCTAACCCGACTAGCAATCGAGGAGCAGAAAGTGATGGAAATCTCACTCAAAGGAATGAAGAGTTGGATGGATCCGTACATCTTCTATCTGGAAAATGAAAAAGTGTCAGAAGACATTGAAGATCCAAGGCATTTCAAAATCAAGGTTGCATTATATTTGATGATCAAAGGAAAGCTCTTTAGATGATCAATTAATTTGGTATACCCGAGATGTTTGCTAAAGTGAATTACAAAATGTCCTTCAGAATGTCCACTCCGAAGACTGCGGCAGTCACTCTGGGGGAAAATTATTGGTCTATTGGGTGAAATGGCAGGGGTACTTCTGGCCTACCTTTTTCAAAAGTTGCAGAGGAATTTTCAAGGACATGCAGTAAATGTCAAAAATATGCGACCCTACATCATCAACCGACCCGGTAACTCCATCTGATCGCTAGCCTTTGGCTTTTAACCATTTGGGAATTAGACATTCTTGGTCATTTCCTCCATTGAAGGGTCAACAAAAAATTATATTGGTGGCAATCAATTATTTTTCAAAATGGATCAAAGCGAAGCCGCTCGCTCAAATCGACATAGCAGCAGTGCAAAATTTTATTTGGACGGATCTTATCTGTAGGCATGAGATGTCGCTAATTCGGTCCATCACCCCATATGAATGAGCAGGTCGAAGTAGTTAATAAAATCATCCTAAAGCTACTAAAGGAAAAGTTTGAAGGAGCCAGGGAAAGCTGGGGTGATTTCTTGCCATCGGTACTTTGAGCTATTTGAACGACATCGTCATCGAGGACCGGAAAAACCTCGTTCATGTCGACTCATTAGATGGAAGCAGTGCTACTCGTTGAATATGACCACCGCAGCCAAAGGATTACAGCCTTTTTGTTCCCTAAGGAGGATTTGGTCGAATGGCAACAATCTAACATCAAGGGGGCATTGTTAGCCCTTGACCTAGTGGAGGAGATGCATACCATTTCGACACTTCAATAGGAAAAAGTGAAGAGACGAACTGCTCACTATTCAATAGACATGTATAAGAAAAGACCTTCATTGCGGGAGACTTGATTCTTAAGAAGGTCGATCTTGTCTCTCGTGGATTAAGGATTGGCTAGCTAGGCCAGACTTTGAGCGGCCCATAGATGATCAACCAATGAGTCTCACCTAACACTTACAAGCTGAAGACATGTCGGGAAGGAGCTCCCTCAAACTTGGAGCAGAGGCAATTTAAAGAAATTTTTTCCTGAAGAGATTTCCTTATGTACCTGTATAAGGGAGTGTCACTACCAATTTGTAAATTTAATCAAAGTAGTAAAAATCATAAGTTAACTAATTTGCTTGAATGATGCTCAGCTCTCTCCAACACCCAGAAACTTGGTTAGAACGATCAGGTGATAGAGGTTAATTTTTAAAGCTCAAAAAACACATTAGAAAATAATGTTTATCGGTCGACGAGATCGAGTCTGTTAAGTAAGAGGCAAAAAAAAGGAAAAGAGTACAAAAAGGCCAACCACTCAACATTACACAGATACAACATTATAAAATTATAAGTTTTATTTATCTAGGTCGAAAGGTACAATAACTTAGATAATGATAAGCATAAAAGGTACATTTGTATTTGAACTTTCTAATAGCAGGTTCGAAGCTCTATGTTGAAACTCAATAGATGATGCCTTTCCAAGACTCCAGCTTTGCACCCACTACGCTCGAAACAAGGACAAAGCAAGGTGGAAAAAAGTACTGCCTCGTCTCAACCGGAATGCCCTCGACTCTCGACCTCATTTGCCCACACCTTCTGGGTCCTCTTCAGACTCAAGAGAGAAATCATGGGAGAGTGGGAGAAGAGGGAGCCGCTCGACTAGTGAGCACTCGCTTCATGTACCCATTTCCACCCACATCTCAGATTTCTTCCTCGCATCAGAAGGAACAAAGGATGGTTGGAAAACAAGTACTTGCTACTAGAAGACTTATGGCCTTTCTGGAAGCCATGATGTTGTGGGAAAAACACTTTCTTTCCTTAATCTTGGTAAGAGAACAAACCGCAAATCACAACAAAGAAGATGCAAACACAAGAGCACAAACAAACAAGAGGATTTACGTGGTTCGGTCTTTTTGACCTACGTCCACGGAGGGAATCGAAATAATCCACTAAGACAAGAAACAAGAGTACTTAGCTTTACATAGATGAGCCCTCATCTTCCATGGCCTCCCTTCACATCCAAGGCCTCCAAGATGCTCTCCTCACCCTTAACAAGCTAGCCTCACACTCTCGAGTTCTTTTTCACTCTTACAAAACCCACACTAAGGCCTCTCCTCATCTCATCTATTTATAGTAGATTAGATTACATTATAATATTCTATAAATAGATGAGGTGTAACCTTCAAGGATCGCATGGCTTCCACATGTCCACCCTTTAGAGTCCTCCATCGCATGGTCTCCACGTGTCCTTTCACATGTCCTCCTTCCACCGCATGGCCTCCACATGTCCTTCCACATGTCCTCTTCTAGTGGTCTTCCATGAAAAGTCAACAATGGAGGCTTAAAGTAAGTAGAAATTTACAAGAGTGTCACTTACCTTAGTAACTAATCGGGGGTCAAAACAACAAATCTCCACTCGACCCTCAATTATGCTCGGAGTAGTGATTCCTCCACGTGGCCCCCGAGGGGCCCTCGCCCGTGGAAAATTCACTAAGTTCGTACAAGTTGTCCGAACTTAGCATGGCGCGCTCGGTGAGCATATCGACAGGTTCTCTTCGCTGGTATCTTCTCTACCACTATCGAGCCTTTAGCGACGACGTCCCTTACGAAATGAAGCTTCACATCTATGTGCTTGGATCTTTCATGAAATACCCGATTCCCGGTTAGGTGGATGGTGCTTTGGTTGTCGCAAAACACAGCTATCACCTTTTCGATGTATCCCAAGCTCTTCGCCCATGCCCTTTAGCCACATAGCTCTTCGATCGCTTCACCACGCCGATGTATTCACTCGTTGTCGAGAGGGCCACAACCGACGGGAGGTTAGACTTCCAATCGACTGCAGCATCGAAGACAATGAAGATGAATCCGCCGCTGACTTCCCGGTGTCAATGCTTCCGCGTAATCGAATTTACGTAACCGACTACTTTTTCTTCTTTGTCTTCCCCGCCTTTTCAAGAGTAGCCCCAAATCGCTGGTGCCTCTTAAGTATCTCGTGATCCATTTTAGTGCTTCCCAGAGGAGCCTCGTCCCGGGCTCGCCATGAACCTCGTTTACAATACCGACGGCGTAGCTAAATCTGTCCTGCTACAAACCATACCATACATGATGCTACCAACCCCACCGGAGTAGGGACACCCTCCATGTACCTTTTCTCCTCTTCGCCTCGGTGCTTCGAGAGTTCGATAGTCCGAAGTGTCGTCAATCAGATGTTGCAACCCGCTTAGCCTCGCGCATGTTGAACCTTGTTAGAACCTTCCGAATATACGACTTTCGAGACAAGAATAAGCTACCCTTTTTCTTGTCTCCGGTAATCTCCATACCTAGGATCTTTGTAGCCGGTCCTAGGTCCTTCATGTCAAATTCGAATCGAGCATACCTTCGATCTTCCGGACTTCCTCCTCGCTCCCGTCGGCTACTAACATATCATCCACATAAAGGAGCAAGTACGTACCGATTTCACCGTCTTGCCACTTCATGTACACACAACTTGTCGTAGCCGCTTCGACAAAACCGATCTTTAGCATGAAATCATCAAATCGTTTGTACCATTGTCTTGGGCTTTGTTTCAGTCCCATACAATGCCTTCTTCAAGAAGCAAACTTTCGTCCTTTGTCTCGTGTGTGTTGTACCCATCCGGCTCGGTCCATGTAGATGGTTTCTTCAAGCTCTCCATGCAGGAACGCAGCCTTAACATCTAGCCGTTCTAATTCCAAGTCGAATCGAACCGCTAGTGCTAAGACTATCCTAATCGAGCAATGCTTCACCACGGCGAGAAGATTTCGTCGAAGTCAATTCCTTCAACTCGTGTGAATCCCTTTGCAACGAGTCCGGCTTTGTACCCGATCCTCTCGCATTCGGCATGCCTTCCTTCTTCTTAAAGGTCCACTCGCAACCGACTACGCGTTTGTTCGTTGGTCGATCCACAAGTTCCCGTGCTTTGTTCTTCATCGAGAAGTCATTTCCTCATCCATTGCCTCTTCCCACTCGTGTCTTTCCTCGCTCTTCGTGGCTTCCTCGTAGCCGCTCGGTTCCGCTTCTTCTATCACTTCAAGAACATCTCGCAGCAAAGGAGATCATATCCGCATGGCCGTATCTCTCCGGCGGTCTCGATAGCTTCTCCTTCGTTCGTCCCTTACCAAGTCCGTAGCCGTCGGATCTCCTTTCCGGTTCAGCCACTTGCTCGGTCTTCTCGCCGCTTCATCTCGATCATTCATAGCTTTTCCTTCGATCGCCAAAGTTTGTCGCAGCCTCCACCTCAATCGACGAATCCTCCTTAGCTGGCACCGTCCCCGGTAACGTAGCTTGCGTGATTCCCCATTTCGGACTCATCGAATGTCACATCCCTACCGATGATGCATTTTTGTCGATCTAGGCACCAAAGTTTGTAACCTTTGGTTCCGTGGGTATCCGATGAAGATGCACTTCAAAGCCCTCGCTTCCAGCCTTATCCCGTCTAACGCGAGCGTATGCAATACATCCAAAGACTTTAAGATTATCATAGTTACCCGGTTTTCCGTACCACATCTCCAAAGGAGTCTTCATATCAACGGCCGTCGATGGACATCTCGTTGATAAGGTACAGTGCGGCCGACACGCCTTCGCCCCGTAAACTTTTGCGTACCCGCATTTAACAAGCATGCACCGCACTCTCTCTAGGAGAGTCCCGTTCATCCTCTCGCCCAGCCGTTCGTCGAGGAGTGTTCCGGACCGTCTTGTGCCTCGTGATGCCATTCCTCCCGCACGCCTCCTCAACCGCTCCGAACAGAGCTCCAATCCATCGTCGGCTCTCAAGTGCTTCGACTTTGCTCCCATCTTGTTTTCTGCGAGAGTTAACTAGGCCCTCGAATCGTTGAAAGCTTCATCTTTTGTTTTAGGATAAAGACTCATACCTTCCCGTGTAGTCATCGATGATGGACATGAAGTACCTTCCTCCTCCATGAGTCCGAGTTCTAGTCGGGCCCCATAGATCACCGTGTACATAATCAAGAGTTTTTCGATGTATGTATTCCAGCCGGAGAACTTCACCCGGTGGCCTTCCCCGACACGCATTGTTCTGCTGCACCCGGTTCATCGACCCGATCTCCGCATACAGCTGCTTCCCGCTGACAATCCTCGTAAGCCCCTTTCACTTGCATGCCCCGACCTCATGTGCCATAGTCCGGATCTGCCGGTTCGATCAACCGCATTCGAGAAGTTCCCGATCACAGCTTCTTCCAATTGAGTGAGTATAACCCATTCTTTCGACTCCTTTCACGACTATGAGAGAGCCCTTAGCTACTCCGATACGCCTATTCTCTCGCCTCGAATGAGTATCCATTCGACTCAAAGATCCCTAAAGAAATCAAATTTCTTTTAAGTTCTCGGACGTACTCGACATGCCGCAGCATCCGTTCGACCTCCATCGAACATCTTTATTCCGATCGTCCCGCCGCCGATCACCTTACAAGCTTTATCGTCTCCAAGTAGAACGGATCCACCATTTGCGCGCCGTAGTGTCTCGAACCGCCTTTCGCGAGGACACATGTGGAAGGAGCACCCCGAGTCAAGGATCCACTCCTCGCTAGATTCGCATTCTCGCGATCACCGCAGCTTCGACCGAATCATAACCGTCCGAGACTATGCTCGCTTTCCGTAATCTTTAAGCTTCTCCCGAAAGCCTTTCTTTCTATCCGGACAGTCCTTCTTAAAATGACCTTCCTCGTGGCAATGGCAAAGACTTGTAGGATCTCTTGAAGACCGACCTCTAACATTTCTTCTCGGACTCTTGATCCGCTCTCGATCACTTTTATAATCTTTGTTGTCTCGATCTTCCTCTAACCATCGACCGTCTCCGCCGGTTTCCTCCTTCATGTCGTGCTTCTTCCGAAGTTCTTTGGCTCGATCAATGATCGAACCTCTTCCGCAGTAATCGTCTGCGCGCCTTCCATGGAGCATCGCATCCTCGAACCGCTCGTAGCTCTAGAATGAGAGTTTAGCAACAAGCAGCCGCCTCGTCCTCGTCATCCATCTCGACGTCGATGTTCTCAAGATCATCTATGATCTTGTCGAACTCCGTCTATCCGCTCCGAGACTAATTTGTCTTCGTGCATTTTGAAAGAGCATGAGGCGCCGTTTCGGAAATGAGCTTATTAGCCGTGACTCGGTCGGGTAGTACCTCGAGCTCGGCCCAAAGCGCTCGAGCCGTTGTCTCCTCGACACCTCCTCGAACCTTGTCGCCCAAGCTCAAGATTATCAAACTATGAGCTTTCTCCAAAGATGCCGATCTTCTCTTTCTCTCTCATGTCTGCCGGCAGCTGCCGCCGACCCTCGCAAGCGCTTCCGCAACACCCCGCTCGAACCAGCAGGGCTCTCATCTTTACTCTCCACAAAGCCGAAGTCGTTCTTTCCCGTGAATTTCTCGATGTCGAATTTGGTGGAACCCATCGTCTCCGCCAAACACCTCTTCTTGCCGCGATTTCGGGTGCGATTCCTCCGACCAAGATGTGTCGAAATTTTCCCACAGACGGCGCCAATCGTTGTGGGAAAACACTTTCTTTCCTTAATCTTGGTAAGAGAACAAACCGCAAATCACAACAAATAAGATGCAAACACAAGAAGCACAAGCAAACAAGAGGATTTACGTGGTTCGGTCTTTTCGACCTACGTCCACGTGAGGGAATCGAAATAATCCACTAAGACAAGAAACAAGAAAGTACTTCAGTCTTACATAGATGAGCCCTCATCTTCCATGGCCTCCCTTCACATCCAAGGCCTCCAAGATGCTCTCCTCACCCTTAACAAGCTAGCCCTACACTCCTCGAGTTCTTTTTCACTCTTACAAAACCCACACTAAGGCTCTCCTCATCTCATCTATTTATAGTAGATTAGATTACATTATAATATTCTATAAATGGATGATGTGTAACCTTCAAGGATCGCATGGCTTCCACATGTCCACCCTTTAGAGTCCTCCATCGCATGGTCTCCACGTGTCCTTTCACATGTCCTCCTTCCACCGCATGGCCTCCACATGTCCTTCCACATGTCCTCTTCTAGGGTCTTCCATGAAAAGTCAACAATGGAGGCTTAAAGTAAGTAGAAATTTACAAGAGTGTCACTTACTTTAGTAACTAATTGGGGGTCAAAACAACACATGATAAAACAAATGTATTGCATTCATGCTCAACACCTCCTTAGCTCAGGATCTAATACACCCATTCGCAGAGAAGACGTCCAACAGAGTCGAAAGCTCCGATCTGAGTCGTGTTCGACACTTAACTTGAAGGAAGTCCCCTCCTTCGACAAACGAATAAAAAAAATAAAAACTAAAATCGAGCGCAGGTAGGGCCCATCACTCCTGTTGACGGATGGTCTTCTCCGCATTCGATACCTCGTAAAGCTAACCAGATTCTCATCGCTCTGTCTAACAAATTTCCTTTGATTAGGAGCCCTTTTCCCCTTTTTTTATAGGGAAGGAAGTAGGCAGCTAAAACAGTGGTCACCTGATAAAAGCCTCCAAATAAGCTCATTATGACAAGACAGCTCGACACCTGCTAGCTTGACAATTGTAGAAAGGCTCGACAGTTAGGTTCCCAAAAAAGAAAGGATAAAAGGAATCTATGCCACATTTAATGCGGAGATGAGGTAGCGAAGCTGAAGTGGTCTGTCAACATTTCTCAATGCTCAAGAACTCTATCTAACTGACGGCATCTCAAGAAATAGTTGACTACTAATTCTAGAATTTGCAAAACACAAATAAGCCGAATAAAAAAATAAAAAATAAAATAAAATAAGATACAATTAAAATAATGATAAAATAATCATATGTCTATAAATGCGTAAGCCAATTATGTTGGGTTGGTTGGCTACTTGCCCCACCTTCGCATCACAATCGAGAAGGTTAGGTATTTGGAGATGGTTACCACTCACTAGCAAAAAGATCCGCGAAGGAGTGCGGAGCAAAGCATCCCGAGAGCAAGCTTGCAAGAGTGGCCCTGAGAGGTGATGACAAGATCCACACTTAACAAAAGACAATGGCCAAATTGACTGAACAAGGCAGGGGTTTGCGATGTCTTGGGTCGGGTGCAAACCAATCAGCCGACATATTTTAACTGATTGTTATGTGAAGTGGTTAGGATTATGGTTCGACCCCCAATCGATGACTAAAATTGAATGAATTCTCAAAAAATTAAGGGACGTCTAACGAGTGCATGATAAACAAAGTTCGGGGCTTAGCTATAAAGATAACCATGGCATATTCTAGCGACAAGATCTGCAACAAATCACAAAGGGCACTTTCGATATGAGTCTCTCCGGAGGCGACAACCGAACCGAAAGGGATTCACAAAATATCTTGGCTGGCCAACTAATACGACAAACGGACTCACAAGATGAGCACATGATCAATCGAATCACAAACAAATCGGATAAGAAAAATAACTAACAAATCTTTCTCATATATTCAAAAAAAGGTACACATGTCTTTCTTATGAAAAAAAAGAGAAAAGTCTTCATGTAGCAGGACCCTAGAGGGTGGCTGGTCCTTGTTCACTGCCCGACCCATCCTCCTCTTCAGAAGCTTCTTCCAACATGTCTAGAATTATAGCAAAGAACTCTTCAGGTTCAGAAAATTTAGAGTCGACCAGACCATGGTGGACAAATCGTTGGATGGCATAATCTATCCCAATCCTAAGTTGGCGCGTCAAGTAGTTCTTATACTCCTTAGAAACAGATGAATCGATCATCTCCTTTAGCTTAGCAATCTCCTTCTCCAATGTTGTTATTGTACCGCTGGATAGCCTTCTTAGAATTCTCAAGCTTTAGCTTCAGAAGGTCATGATCATCGCGAACTCTCTTGAGATCTGTCCCCAATGAAGCAACCTTTTTCTCAGCCACATCCAGTGCTTCTTCCAACTAGTTAATCGTCAGCCCTAGAAAATGGTCACTCTGTGCAGCCATCAACTGCTACAGGTCCACATTCTAGACGAGTTCCCGGCAGCAAAAGTATCCCAAGGTACGACCGAGCTCCTCATACTACGAAATCTCAGCAAAGCTGGGGGCGTGCTCTTGTTATCATCCATCCGCAGGTACAAGTCTAAAGACTGCTTCAGTAGACTGAACTGCTTTTTGAACCTGAGCCAGATCCTCCCAGCACCCCTGTGCATGGGCTCCCATTCGAAGGCCTCCTTGCTCCTTTTAAAGAAGGGGGATGTATGATGTCTATTTCCTCCATTCTATCCTTCCTTCTCCCTAGGGGGAAGCGCTGCCTCATCGTCGGAAGATGAAGTCCACTCCTCGATGAAGAACTAGGTGAGGTAATGGAAGCGACCTAGTTAATCGCGGTCCTCTCGGACAGGGCAATGAAAGAAGGATCCATAACTTATGAATCTGGAGGAACAGCGACAGTCAATGGCACACCAGTTTTTGAGGAAGGGGGAGCTGTGACCACAGTTTCATCTACGGATGTTCTCCCATCACCTTCCCCTACATCAAAAAAATGAAAAGCATATTTTTTAGTAATGGCGATAACCTTGTTAGCCACTATATCTTCAATAACAATGGTGGGTTCAGACACAGAAGTAAGGTATCTCGAGGCCACACTATAAGGAAGCTAGTCCTCATTTTCTATGGAATTAACTGGCCCTGGAAGACACCACTGCTTCTGGTGCTTGGCGGTCAGCTTCTCCTTCATCATCTTGGACCTGATTGCCTCCTCAATATCTAGGAGGTGCCATTGTTCCTCCGCATCTTTCCCCTTAGCACACAGGTAACCGTAACCTTAGCGGTGTACTGTGAAACTCAGAGACCATGATCGGTCGGTATCACCTTGTCGACATTCCTACTTGATGAAAGAGACTTCAATCCATCCACCAGTCACTTAAATGGCTTGGTCCAGACCCCCCAGTCACCAGAACAAGTGTCAACGAGAAACTTCTTCTTCCAATCCCTTATCTTATTCTCCACTGATAATAGTTTGAGTTCCTTGCCCCTAAAAAATATGGTGAATCCCTCCTTATAAAACTAGAATGAGAAAAATATGCTTAAACAGGTTGATCAACCATGAAATATGTTACCGATGACAATATAGGACGAAATTCATTATTGCGGCTATGGAGTTCGACAACACTTAAGCCAGGATGACCTCGCATTCCAGAGCTCATCGCACAGAGTCAAACAGAAGCTATACTCTAATTGGTCTTGATACAAGACCAGATCCTTACCCAAGTCATCTGTCACCCGCACCAACCGAAGCATCCTCCAGTGGTCGATGCAGTCATGAAAAACATACTTCCTCTGCAACTCCTCTATTTTTCATCCATCAAGAAAGTAGGATTGACACCACCCTTATCAAAGCCAAAGAAGGTGAAGAAGTATTTGGGAGCCATCACAGAGAGCTAAAGGCAATCAAAAGATGGAAGGAGAAGCAATTTTGAAGGCACAGAGAAAGAAACCAGAATGCATAAAGTAAAAAGAAACAACTCTCTGGCCAATTTATAGGTCAAACATGTAAAATAATATGTCACATAATGATAAGTGTCATACCAAACATCCTTTCAAATTTATTAAAAGCATTTTTTTATTACAATTAAGATTATTATAAATCTTAAATAAAGTGCTTTGTGAACCTATCCTTCTAAGCCTCAGTCAAGACATACCCCCTCTGCAACAATTGAATGACCATCTCTCCACCTAACCACACCTGGTCCACCCGGTAGGCCTTGCGAAAGAAGTTTCTCAGACTGGCCAACTCGCAAACCACTCCTAGCTTGCTCAGCTCCTCAGCCAGCCCGCTTAACAGAATGATGATCTCTGCTCGCAGGGCTGCAACCATCGAGTTTGTGGTTGTCAAGTGGATTGGGTAACTCTCGCACGGGATCTACAACTGAACCTTCGACTGCTTCCTCCAAAGAACTAACCAACACCACCAAAAGTCTGGTCCTGTTCGATAGCAGCTCCATAGTTATGGGAGAAGGCAGTTGTTGCTATGCTCGCTCCTGTTGAGAGCTGGCAATGGACAAATGGTCGGGTGACTGGTGCCCCTACGAAGGGATTGATGGTAGAAGTGCAACGAACTCGACCTGCAGGCTAGCCACAACAGCGAGGGGCGGACACTACCACATCCTTCAAAGGCCCACCATCTCTGCGACCCTTAGACCCGAACGATTCATTTACTTGGGGAAAAAAAATCAAAAATTGTTAAAAGTTACCAATGACTGAAGAAAGCTTTACCTACCCATAAATCTATCTATCAAAGAAAGGACATTTAAAAGCTTTTCTTTCTCTCGAGACGAGGTAAATCCGCCTCCCGATAGTGGCGGCTAAGGAAAGGAGATGAATCCCTCTCCCTTCAACTCCCTTCCGATCTGCTCAAAAACTACCTCAAGAAAGACTTGTTGGCCCTCGAAAATCGAGTTCACATCAGACCTGGACGCCAGAGTTTCCTGGCAAAGCTTTTTCGGCGACCATTCCTCAGCGCCATCATACAAGTCAATTACATTGACCGGATCAAGTTTGGGCCTTGACCATTTATCTTTCTTCACGGTCTTCCTCTTCTTTACAGGGTCATCTGCCTTGATGTCTGCCTTGGCCAGAGTTCTGAAATTCACGTTGACCGGATTCATACCATCAACCATGATGTACCTCAACTATCTAGAAAACTGGCGGCTAAGGATGAAATGCCAAGTCTATGAATTTATTCATATAGTACACTAGGCACAGAACCCACGTGGAAGTAAATTATTCAATCAATTCTTGATTTTCATGCCACTGATTATTTAATAATTTTTGTGTCCTTATCGTACTTATCACTATCAAGGAGCATGAAACTCATGAAACTAATATGTGCAAACCAGTATTGTCGACACAAATCTCAAAGCAACCGAACAACTAAAGATAATGACACAACGATCGAAACATTAAATTCAAGAGACATGATCTGAACTGACCATCTGGAAGATCAAATAAACTGACCAAGTCCACCTTCGACGAATTTGGTCGGTGGGTGCCGAAGCTCCCTAAAGGCCGACGAACTCAGCTGACCGATCGACCGCTCATACCTCGACATAAATGACGTCCATGAGACCCGATGCTTCGGTCAACCAATCCAGAACATGTTGATCAGCTGATTACCGCCATATCCTAATTCAATTTGCAATTAAATCAACAGATTGATTGCAGTAAGGGTGATTTCCATAATTGCTCTCTCATTTCGGTAATTGGGGGCTATTTCCATAACCACACTCTCCCTTATCTGAGTGTACAAGAAGGCTTGTTATAAATTGGAGGCTTGGTGATAGATAAAAGGACCCCAGGTCTAAGAACTTTTCTCCGTCTCTCTGCTGAGAATTTCCTAATGTCTTTCCTCTCTCTCTCTCTCAACTCCTGCTCTCGCCTCTATCTCTTGAGGCATGTATTTCTAAACTACAATTCTAAATTTAAATATTATAAAAATTTCTTCTCCTTAACAATCAAGTTAAATACTTCTTTATCAATATATTTCTCTTAAGTATTAAAAATAAGAGAAACGGGAAATTTTATTATTTATTCATAAGCTATAAAAATATTATATACTCAATGATCAACAATAGCTCATCAATCCAGACACAAACTTAAAGTTGCCTCCAAATCATGCTAATAAGTGGCAGAACCCAAAAGTTAAGAGTGGTAATATAAATGAAAATCAAGAGGTGGCTAGTATTTAAGTTTAACATTATCATCTTCTCAACTTTCATTTTTTAAATTAAAATGATTATAAGTATGATTATTAAATTAAATTACTATTAAAAATTTAAATTTTAAGATCCAAATTCTTAAAGAAAATTATATAAGATTAATAATTTTAATGATGAATTTCTCCTTTAGTCAGGTCCTAATTCCACCATTTCCTCTAGTGATGTTGATTATATTAACAAAGAAAATACATCTATACAACCATCACCTTTTTCAATTATTTGCCTGTCTCCTTTTCTTGCTTATTTTGTGGAGAAAAAGGGCCTTTTTCCATGGCATGTGCATAATTTCTTGACGTCACAATATGGAAATCCAGGCAGCAATATTTCCAGCAAGTTAAACCCCTCCTGCAACCGTGTATTAAAAAATATTAATAATGTATTGAATGAAGCAAATCTACTCTCCACTACACGCCAATTTTCGTTCAATTTATCAAGTTTTCTATTATATTTTCAGGTCCATCGCACAGTATATATACCCCATTAACTCTAGTATAAGGACATAGAGACGGGGTTGAAGTTGAAGTGAGGAGATCTAAATAGAAAGTGTGAGAGAGGAAGAGATGGAGAAGGCTGACACGTTGGTTCTTTTCCCCCTCAGTCAGATGGGTCACTTGGTTCCAATGATCGAACTAGCAAAACGCCTCCTTCACCACGGACTCACTATCCGTGTCCTCCTACTCGAACTAACCTTCCTCAACAATGATCCCATCAATTCCTACATCTCTGACGTCAAAGCCTCCCACCCTTCCATCTCCTTCCATCACCTCCACACCATCACCCTACCCTCCCCTTCTTCAAACCCTCTAGTCAACATGGTTGAAACGCTTCGCCTTTCCAACCCTCACATCCTCCGCTACCTCCGCTCTACCTCACCATCCACTTGCGCCCTTATCCTAGACTTTTTCAGTGGACCTGTCTATGATGTTGCCGCAAAACTCCAATTTCCGACATACATCTTTTGCACTGTTAGTGCCTCCACCCTCTCCACTTTACTCTACATTCCCACCCTCCACTCTCAATCTGACACCAACTTTAAAGACCTCCACGATACTCCACTCGACTTCCCTTGCCTCACATATCCCATCCCAGCTTCCAACATTCCTAACTTCTTACTCAATCACGTTGATGAGGTGAGTAAAGTGATGCTCGCTTCGTTCATGCGCCTGCCCACACTAGCAAAGGGCATCCTCATCAACAGCTTTCAAGCATTGGAACCACGGGTTCTGTGTGCTCTTGCAGACGGCCTATGTGTTCCTAATCGTGAAATAGCTCCAATCTATTCTGTAGGGCCCATAACTGGCAGCAAGTCGACTATAGGACCACGTCACGAGAGCCTTGCATGGCTAGATAAGCAACCGAGTGGGAGTGTGGTGTTGCTTAGCTTTGGGAGCTTGGGGACCTTTTCAGAGGCCCAACTCAGGGAGATTGCTATTGGGCTTGAGCGCAGCAGACAGAGGTTTTTGTGGGTTGTAAGGGGTCCGCCGTTGCCGGGAAGGCACCAAAAGGATTTAATGTCGTGGACAGAGCCTGATCTTAAGGCACTAATGCCAGATGGGTTTGAGGAACGAATAAGGGAAAGTGGGCTTTTGGTGAGGTCATGGGCTCCTCAGGTTGAATTGTTGGAGCATGAGGCAGTTGGGGGGTTCGTGACTCATTGTGGGTGGAACTCGACGTTGGAGGCCATTGTAGCTGGGATACCGATGATTGCGTGGCCACTCTATGCAGAGCAGAAGTTGACTAAATTATTTCTTGTGAAAGAGGTGGAGTTAGCAGTCGATATACAAGGAGATGAGAATGGGTTTGTGGTGGCTGAGGAGGTTGAAGAAAGGGTGAGGTGGCTGATGGATACTAATGGTGGGAGTGAGTTGAGGAGGAAAGTGGCAGATGTAGGGAAGAAGGCGAGGGATGCAGTTAGGGATGGTGGGACATCTCATGTCGCCATTATGAAGATGTTGCGCTCCATGAGAGGTGATGAAGAAGATGGTGTCCAACAACACTGAGATAGCTATGGGCATGCCTTAGTATTGCTAAATTGAGTGACATGATTCTGTTTCTTGAAAGATAGTCGTTGATTAGTATTTTGAAGAATAAGAGAACATTACTCATATGTCATTAAATATTTTTCTTAATGTTTGTTTAGTTTGATTTGATCTATAAACAAAAAATTTAAAAAAAAGTGAAATAATGCTGAAAAAGAAAAATATTTTTGGATTAATTTTAGTTTTTATTAAATTTTTAAAATTTCTACATTAAATTAAATGCATAAATTATTTTTTTTCAAAACTTTAAAAAATATTAAAAATAAATAAATGGGGTTCTCGAAGTTTAGGAAGCTAAACTAATTAATCTATAATCATATTTTAATATGTGTTTATGAGTTTTTATTTTAGATTTATACAATTAATATTTAATTATTTTTAAATTTAATTAATTTTGGGGCTGCTATTCCTGTTTTTGAATTAGAATTTCAAATGAAAGTAATCTATGCTTCAAAGCCCTCCGGAAAAATTCAGAGATGTAAAGGGAAGTTTAAAGTTCCTTTCATACATACCGCGAAAGATTTAATTTAAATAAAATATAAGTAACAATCAATATAAAATAAATTTATTTTTTATTGTTAATTTTAATATAATTTAATAAAATTATAAATTTATGACATTCTTTAGCTAACCAAATTTGTAAATATAAATCAGATATAATTATCAGCTGAAAATTATTATATTTTTCTTATACTAATGAAATTTAAATGATCCTCTTATTAATTGAGAGACTTAGGGGCAGCTGTAATTTATTGAATGATTTCCTGATAAGTTGATCAAAAATAATCTGCTGTTAAACTAGATGCGGTAGCCATTACAAATTTTTATTTTTTTTGAAAAGTCGGACAGCAGTTAGAAAGCTGTCACCACACCTATATGAGTGCGGTGTGAAAATGTTATTTTCAGTGTTTTGGAAATGCATATAGTCAGAACGCAGTTTATCCAAACACCTCTGATACATTTTCAAAACATCGTCGCACCATATAAGCTACCCCAAACGGGCCCCTTAGGCTTTTTACTGCTTCGTAGTAGAGAACAATGACTAAATGCTCACGCTTGTTTGGTGCGCGGCGTTGGTTCAAGTTGTGATGAACTCAGTGACATATCTTCGCCATTTCAAAACATCGGATGTTCTTGGCTTCTTGCCTGCCACCCAACACTCCATTGTTAATAAAAATTGAAATGTCCAAAATAATCTTAAATTGATTACAATCTGGCTGGCCTTCAAGTTCCTCGATGCCGGCCATGATGGCCAAATCAGCCACGACGATCTCCATGCTGGCGGCGACTCACGGTTACAGACAGTGTGTCGAAGTGAGTGGTGGGAGAGCTGAGAGGTAGGAGAGGGAGAGGAGGCAGGTGGCTTCTATGGCTGTTCTCTTCAATTATTAAGAGCAAAAATAATTGAAGGAAGAATTGGAAATCAAGGAAGAATGGGAAAACGGGTTGGACTAGAATTGGAAATCAAGTGAAGACAAGAAAATGAATTTAAAGGCAATTAAGATGACTATAGCTAATAAAAAATTTAGCATTGCTGCGTGTGGGAAGATTCGTGGTAATAGATTACACGAAGATCTAACATACACACGGATAATATAAATAATAGGAAGGGGCAGCATTAATTTTTACGTGGAAAAAAATTAGAATGGAAAACAAACAATGGGGCTTAGCCCAGTCAAGATGATTTATTATGAGTTCGCGAGTACAAATATGAACTTATTCCACAACTGAGAAAATGTTATTAGGTTTCTCCAAGTACAATGTTTGTATGCAGACTAGATAGAAGCAGTTGTTATTGGTTGTTATTAATGGAGAAGCAGGATATGCCATTGTAGGGTGCGTTACTCTGTGAGATGGTTTTCTACTTTACAAAGTGCTTTGTTACTTCTCAATGTATGTCGTCACTCTACAATGTGTTTCGTTATTTCACACGGTGCTTTGTAATCTTTTAAGGTCCACCAATAGAGATAAGCAAAGGTGGTCAAAGTGATTCACGACCGTCGATGGGCGGTAGTCGATGGTAGTTGGCAGATTCGACAAGTTTTCAATCCAGAATACCTCTGGAAATTAACTCCTCTTCCCTCTCCAGATCCAAATCTATCCCTGTGACTACTTCATAAAAGGAGTAGGAATCTATTTATAATTTTTAGGAGTGGCATTCTTTGTAAATATGCATGAATCTGGACCACTCCATTGGACGACCCAGAGTGATTTCCTAAATCGGGTGCCATTTTTTGGACATTTAAGTGCCTTAGTAACATCAAAATTGAGTGCTCATAGGCTCGTTAGATGCTTCTCATCAAGACGCTCAATTGGACTATATTTTTTTTTTTTCAAATTTGGGGCACATTTGACCTTTTAATTAACCACTAAAGCCTCCAAAAAATATTTTAGCGGTTTGGGTGGGCTTGATTTGACTCATATTGGATCAATTTTAGTGTTGTTGGGTTTGCCTCGTTGATCCAGTTAGTTTGATTATATGTTTCTTAAAATTAGAGTTCTTCATGATTTTAAATTTGAATAGAAATATTTATTGCTAAAAAAATAACTCGAGAATTTGTCAAGCACCTCGAGATTAATGCCAAATGATGAAAGTTGTTGATAATTCTTCAGTTTCGACTCTGTATTAATCATATATAAATTATTAAAATAATTGAAATAGCCTAAAATTATTTAAAAAAAAAAAAAGTTAACTTATGGAAAAGTTGGTGTTCAGAGGCTGTGACAATCGGCGGCTGAGGACAGTTGGCAGAGGCTACATCTGGTGGCAGTGGGAGAGCGGAAGGCATGAGTCAAATAAGTGACGGTCTGGTTTGTTCTGTTCAGGAGGACGTGAGCCAATAGAGCTGGGTATGTAGAAGGCAGCTTCGTCGGGTCGAAATGATTTTAGTAACAAATCGTAGGGACTAACAAAGTGGATCGTGACTGACCGGGCAACTCGAGCCAATACTCTGTGCATTCTTTATGTGGATCGTACAGTTTGCGCATGTCACAAATTGGATTGCATGGGATTGTGAGGGCTGGTGGGATTTTGGCAGTTTGGACTTTAATTTCTCCGTTTTTTTTAATTTTTGAGACATTTTTCACCTTTTCGTGCTTATAAATAGACGCAAAAAAAAAAAAATGAAGAGAATGCACACCACCTATTTTGAGGCTAAAGTGTCACTTGGAGACCCGTGGCATGTTATTGCGCCTTCTTACATGCTAGAGTTATGCAACCCCCAAAGTTTATTTGGTCAGTTGTTACATTTTCTTCATGTTGGTGTAGCACAACCCTAGGAGTTATTTTGGCTAGTTGTTGAGCTTTCTTCGCACTGGTGATGCACAACCCCTAGAGTTTTTTTGTGCTACTTGTGCTTCTTTCTACATTGATGTAACCTAACCCTTGAAAATTGATTGGCCAATTATTGTGCCCCTTTTGCTCTAAAGTTACACAATCATCGAAGTTCCTTTTTTTGTTGTTATCACACTTATGGGATGAGAGTTTTGGTTCTTCAAGATATCGATGTATGGGGATTCTAATCATTCTAAAAATCAAAGATAGTACTACTGGAGAGGTGATGTCGATCTTTGTGGAGGATGGCATGATATTATTTTGGAAGAAATTTCAATTCCAGAATGGCGTAGAGCTGAAATTGCTGACGTCAACTGATTGATCAAACTCTTCTCCTCTAGAATGCATTGTCTTTTAGGAGGCAACTTTACGAGCTAGCCCACGATTTACAGCAACAACCGAGTTGATGGACATTTTGAAAGGTGTCGGAGTCAGCTTGTAATAGCTCACTTGTTGGGAAACAACAATCATCATCGAGCTGATCTCGATCTTCAGAAAACATAAGTCTGAGTTCTGATTGGTCGTGTATCTTTCAAGAGAAATGCATTGGATCTTCGTACAAAGGAGACCATAACACACTTATCTGTAGAATTTTTCGTAGTGTGGATTGCCTGGGGATTTCACGATAAGTGGAAGAAACCACAATGATTGTTATCTTTCTCGAAATCATCAAAGATAAAATATAACATATGTTCGTATTTCAAATCTTAAAGATTTGTAGTTCAAGGTTTGGCACATCAAGAACTTTATAAGCAATAAATCTTTATCTTTGATGATTCTGGAGATATGAAAGTTTGGCCTTAGAATCTCAATTTAGAAAATAGGTGTTATTTCTAGCTCATAATTTGGACTCAGCCGCCGGCAGTGGCAATATTGCAAATAGGTGATTTTTTATATCACTTTCGATAAATTTTAATCAAAATATTCAAACATCTATACAATATTTATTTATTCAAGAAATATAAACATGTCTTTGATCTTAAAATTTGCTTTTAGCTAGGTTGCCATTTTTTGGAACATTTACATACATACCACTCATTCTTATATCTATTTACATATCTAAACCCTAAAATTTTTATTTTTACATATATGCCACCATATCCATATATGAAAGGATGCATTTTTAAAATTAAAATAATGATACTCTTAATATGATATTAACTATTTGATGGTAATAAGTGTTGAAAAAAAAAAATAGGTGTAGGAATGTAAATACATAAGATTTGGGTGGTATATGTGTAAATGTCCCATTCTTTATTATAAAAAAATAAATTTAACACGGTTCAATGTCTTTTTGTTTTATTTATTTATTTACTAGAAAGAATATTAAAAAGATCGAAATTCTTCTCAACCAACAGAGTGTGATAATAATCGCCAAAAAAATCCTTATTAACAAATAATAATTGAATTGGCAGGTCATGCACATCATCCCTCTGTTCACAAATTTTAAACATTAGATTATGTGGTCCAGGTAACATTTGACGAAATAAACTTTTTTTATATAATATTTATAGCAAAATCAGTGGTGACCTATGTGCTGACGCCCTCTTCGCAGCGATATGATATCTGTCACCCATACGAGCGCTTATTCCATCACACAACATAAATTTACGTCTGGAATCCAGTGAACACTTCCACATAGTAAGTGGACCTCACAGGGTTCAATGCATGGAATGACAACTTACTTCATTAGGAAGCATTTAAGGTGAGCTCATGTCTGATTATTTGCTTTAAAACCAGTCCATGGAGTTAATTTGGCAGTTCTGCGGCGTTTCGGTTGGTTTCTGGAGACCTGCGGATCTTAACCAAGAGGAATTTCTTCATTGGGCACAAAGGCGTGAATAGTGGCACAAACGTGAAGTTCCCTCAGTTTGATGCAAGTCGTTCGAATAGATCTATGTGCTTAGGCACCGAGGACGGGCGCTCGAGTGCCTACATGCCTAAACAACTCTTAAATTGGCCCAAAGGTGCCTAGAAAGAAGCGGGCACAAAGGCGCCCAATGTGGGTGCTTGAGTTCCCATAGAGCATCTAACACCTCCTTAGGATGGGCCAACCTGATGCTTGGGCTCTTAGGTGCCCATTTTTGCGCTTGAGCGCTCGAGCTCTCAAAGGAGGGCTTGCCTTCATCTGTACCTCTGTGGTGCACGTAGCTTCGTGTGTATGGCTTTTTATGGATCCCTAGACTATTGGAAACTATTCAAGAGTGAAATAGGCTCTCTAAAATTGGTTTGAACACCAAGGATGGGTCACATCAAGTAGAAATCAATGTCTGAGGCTAAATACGACCCAAGCAGCCCAAACCCCTAAATTTCACCTCGGGTGTCCGTTAAAGGGTTTTGATTGATTGGAAGCTATAGAAAATCACACATGACTCAAATATGACTCCAAAAGTCAAAATGAACATTTTAGAGGCATCAATATGAGCATTTTGGTGCCAACGAGGGTCCCGGACCCCCGCACAGGTATATAGGCTCGAAAATCTAATTTATTTCAAAAATGTGTGTGGGGGAGTTTGATGGCTTCGCTTGGCCACAGGAGGCTCCAAATATACAGGATATGGCCTCTAAACACTAAAATAGACATTAAATATGTCCCGTGTCAGAATCATCATTACCCGACAGTGAGCTCTCCCACGTAGGGCAGAATAGGCACCGGTCCTGGACTCGTGCTCGAAGCACGTACCAGGAGGTCCGAGCGGATGTCTTGGACAATGATAGACTAAACACAGCCCCATATCATTCAAGTGGCACCCCACACATATGACATGAAAAGTGATGCCAATAAGCCCCTTAAAATTTTTTGACGTATTTGTACTTTTGAGGGATATAGCCTTCTGAAGCTTCTAGTGTACCAAGGCCTTTTGAGGGTTATAGTCTTATAAGATTGTTATGTACATGTACCTTCTAAAGTTTATAACCATCTGAGATTTTTAATATATATGTACCTTCAGAGGCTTATAGTTTTCTGAGGTTTTTGATGTACTTATACATTCTGAGGCTTATAGTCTTCTGAGAATTTTGAGTGGACAATCATCAACCATTTTCTCTCATTGAGTCTTTCTACTGAGGACCATGTTCACTATTAGCTTCCTATCAAGACCACCTCATTGGTGTGCCTTCCAAGGATATGAGTGGAGACATTGTCTGCCACTTGCCCTCAAGAGGAATTTCTAGTAAGAATTGTGTCTACTACTTCTTTCTCATTAAGACTGCCTCAAGGGTGTGTCTTCCAGGGGTATAAGTAGAGACCTTGTTTGCTACTTTCCCTCAAGGGGTCTTTCTAATGAGGATTGTGTCAACTACTAGCTTCTCATTGATATTGTGTCAGGGTGTGTCTTCCAAAAGTATAAGTGGAGACAATATCTGCCACTTTCGCTCAAGTAGTCTTATAATATCATGCATAAGAAAATTTACAAATAATAAGAAAAGATCATTGATAAAATGATAACTAAACAACAGTTTTTTTATTAAGAGTGACGAAGTAGAAATTTTTGTTGGAGATAAAATATGAAACGTGCAAATTGGGATGAAAGTAATAAATCTTTTACCAAGATAAGATAGATTGTACTTGTACTTCCATTTGATAATTATGAAAACCTTCTTTTAATTTTCCTTACCTTATTCCTGTAAGTAATGACCTAGATGGCCTTGACATATGAGACATTCAATTTCTTCTTTTAAGTGAAATATATTTCTATTGAATGTTTTTTTGCAAGTTGAAAATGACAATACTGAGACTGATCTTAACTGTTTGGATTTTTTATTGGCTCTAGCCAAATAAGGTAGTCGCAATTTTGAATCTCTATTAAAATATTAACCATGGTTGTGTTCAATTATGTACAACAGAATGCCTTAGTTTGATAGCATTTTCCATCTGTTGACTTTGTTTGCTTCCTTCTATGGGAGATTTGTGCAACTTCTCTAGGAGTGCTACTTGTGTTTCCTAGAAAATTATTCAAATTTTCTTTGAAGTACGTGGATGGCATCATCAGTGGTGATTTGAGTTTCAACGTGATGGATGTGGTCAGTATAGGAGTGAACTATCTTCTACATTAAAGATGAATTAAAGGGTCCTGGGAAGAGTCCCCCAACAAAACTCACTTTAGTAATTCTCGATCCGCTCCTAAAATCTTATGAGCTTCAATAGAATATCTTTTTAAGTATTTGTTAAGTGATTCTCCCTCATCTAACAAACTCCTAAAAGATGAGATGTCTTTGACAATTCTTCTGTTAAATATAAATTGTTTCACAAAGCGTTTAGCAAGTTCATTAAAGGTGTGGATAGTCCTTTTTAGAAGAGATTAGAACCAAGTATGAGTCTGGTCCTTTTGAATGACATGAAAAATTTGACAATGAAGCATGTCAGAAACACACTAGATGAGCATGATGATTTGATAATGGTCAATGTGTTCATGAGTCAGATGCCCCCTATCATAAAAGTAAATGTTTGAGAGCTTGAAGCTTAATAGGATGGGGTGTTAGAGGATTTCCTTAGCCAATGGTTAAGATTCATAAAAACAATGACGAGCTGGACATTGATCCATATCTCCAAGAGAACTCCTCTCAAATCAAACATCGTAGCTCATCATGGATTATACTATTAGAAGCAGCTACAAGATGTGGTTGGGCCAAGATTCCCTTGAGCATTAAAGGATTATTAATTGGTTTAGCTGCATGGGATGGATAAGTGAAACTAGTAGTATCGAGGAGGTTGGCATCATGGCATGGCAGAGGAAATGTCACATCTTAACGGGGAGAGGGCTCGGTATAAGTATCTCAAGCGAGATTTTTTATGTTAGTTGTTGACCTATGGTAAGTATGCTTCATCTGGGTATGGGGGCATTAGCTACTAAGCCCACATAAGAGCTAAAGAAACTCATTCATGAGTCCTACATCCTGAGCACTCGATCTTCCATAAAGGGGGTTAAGGTGCCCAAGCCAGCATGATAATATCTTCCAGGGTGTGAAAAGGTAGATGATTGAGGTCCCTAGCTTCGTGACTGTCGTTGAATGATAGGTGTTGAAGATGGATGCTCTATTAATATGAGTATTGTGTTTGGTTATCATTTAGTAGGTTTTATAAGTCCTTTTATAGGGCATTATTGTTTTGTACGTACGGTGTCAAAATGTTGCATGTTAAACGATTTGCAGCTTTAGAGTAATGTTTAATGTCTTTGAGTTGTACGAAGATTCAACGCAAATAGATAATAAATAACAGGAAGAGACACCAAATATTCTTATGTGGAAAACCATGGTAAAGGAAAAAAGTCAAGATGCCTAGCCAAGTCAAAATGGTAGACGATGATTTGGTGAGTACAAATATGAAACCTTAATCCATAACCGCAAAAGGGTTGCATGGTGTCTACATGTACCATGTTCACGCGCGACACGATCAGGAGAAGTTGTTATTAGATGTTATTGTGGAGATGCAGGGTACGCCGTTGTACGGTATTTAGGATACTGCATTACTCAATTGGGTACTTCGTTAATCCAAAACGTGCGTCGTTACTTTGTAAAATGCTTTGTTACTTTGGATGGTGTTTCGTTACTCAGTAATGTACGTCATCATTCCTTAATATGCCTCGTTACTCCACACAAAGCTTAATTAATCCACAAGGTCCACTAATGGCAACAAGCAGAGGAGTGGCCGGCAGGTGTTAGTTGATGGTGGTCGAGTGCTTTGTCTGGTCTTCAGTCCCAAACAACTCTAGAAATTGGCTCATTCTTTTCCTCCTCTAGATCCAAGTGTAGCTCTAGGCCCCCTTCAAGAAGGAAGTAGGGCTCTTTTTATAGATTTTGAGAGTGGCATTATCTATAAATAATACATGAATCTGGACCACCCCATCAAACGGCCCATAGTGATTCTCTTGATCGGGTGACATTTTGTGGATATTTAAGTGTTAAATTACCTAACAATTAAATAATATTCAATTGGTTGGATTCGTCTCATCAAGATGCTCGATTTGACTATATACTTGTCAAATTTTAAGTCTAGCTGACCTTCCAATTAACCATCCAAAGATTTCAAAAATTATTTAACAGCTTGATCTGTGCTTGATTTGAGTCATATTAGATCAAAGTTGGTGTCACTGGGTTCGTCTCGTTAAGCCTTTCAGTTTGATTGTAAGTTTGTTAAAATTAAATTTCTAGACAATTTTAATTTAAATTGAAACATTTATTGCTAAAGTTCTATCGATATTTGTGCCAAACACCTCAAGATTAGTGTCAAATGATGAAATTTTTTGATGATGCATCAAACATCAAATTGAATCAACGCATCTGAAATTACAAAAAGAAAAACATACACACACTCTATATCTCTTTATTGTATTGTGCATTATCACTTGACTCAACTTTCTTCTTCCTGGCTTTTAGGTAAAGTGTTAAATTTTCTCATAGTTGAAAAGAGGTTGGCTCACCTATTCAAGGATAAGGTGAACTCCCTCTTCTCAGGGAATGCTAAGTAGGGCTGTCAAAAAAGCTTGTTGTTCGCGAACAGTTCGTGTTCGATTCGCCAAAGTGTTCGTGTTTGATTCGTTCGATAAGCAAACGAGACGAACACAAACAATTTTCTTCGTTCGGTTTGTTAAACGAACCAAACACGAACATTGATGTGTTCGTTCGTGTTCTGTTCGTTCGTGTTCGAAATATAATTATATACTCCAAAAATTTATAATATTTTAAAAATTAAATCCTCTAAATTATAATGTACAGTAAATTATTAATAATAATATATTTATATAATATTAATATAAATATTATATATTTATATAATATAAAGTATATAGTTAATATAATATATTATATATATTATTTATAAATTTTAATAACTTAAAACAAATGTGAAAGCCTTCGTAAAAGGCTTATTTCCGAAGGCGGAAGCCCTAACCTCTCGTTTCACCATTTCTTTCCTCTCGAAAGCACGCCGCTCTCTCGGTCTCTCCCGTCTCCTCTCCTCTCAAACTTTCGGCTGCTCCTTCTCTCAAAATAGCGAAAAACTTCTCTCGGTGCCTTCTCAAACTTCCGGCTCTCTCTTGTCTCCTCTCCTCTCGAAAGAACTTATCTCGGTGAGAGCTTAGGGTTGATTGTCTGTGTTCGTTCTCTAATCTCTACCGAGTCCGTCTTCTTCGAGCATTTTTTCTATAATATTTTCGGGTATGCCTCTTAGCTTAAATTTTCAGAAATTTTTTTAGGTTTATTTAAATTTTTTCGAGTGAAACCTAGGTTTTAAAGTTTTGGGATCCGCTTTTTTTTTTGAGTGAAACCTAGGTATGCCTCTTATCTTCTTATTGACTGTAGATCTGCTTTTTTTGTGAGCACTGGAACCTTGGCCTATTATGCACTTGTGTTGTAATGCATACAGGCTTAAGCATTTATATTGTGGGTGAACGATCAAAGTCTTTCTTAGCCATATGAATTTTTCGACACTTCATGGCTTAAAGGGAGATTGAGAGTGCATCTGAGTATGATTTATGTTTTGATTTGTTTGGAGTTTAAGAAGCTAAGCAAATTGTTCAGAGTTCTATTTTCCTATATTGTCTTCTCTTTTCCTATATGGAAACTTGTCTTCCGAATGTAAATATCGAGTCGTAGGGGTTGTCGATTCTAAGCGATATCTATATAGAATTTATGTCGTCGCATGTTGTCAAACTACAAAAAAAAGCATTGGCAAATCTTGAATTAAGTACAGGAAAAACTTATGCGATCTACAATGTTGTTATTATTATTTCGTATTCTTTATCGCTTTCAATGCTATGATGGTAATGAATTACTGAGTATGCTGGAAAATTAATGTATTCCTTTTGTGGGAAAGAAAATGATTTTAATGCCAATGTTTGATGTATGCTTTCACCATTACTTCTCTGTAGTAGACTTTTTATTGGAGGAACTTCTTATGTTTGCTAAAGTACACATGCTTTATACTGAGTTTACACAATAATTAACCATTTTTAATATTTTCAAAGATCGAAAGATAGACATGTGGGGATGGAGTGATGATTAGATTCTCTTTTGGAGAGAACAACAAAAACATAGTGTTGATTCAACGGGCCAACCGATTACACTACATAATGTGATGATTTTTTGAGCTCTCTTTATACTTTCCTAACATGTTTGCATTGAGTTTACCTTGGTGCTTTTGGTCATTCTGATACTAGAGATGTTTGGATGTTCCACTAGGGGATTCTTTTGGATCCCCCCACTTGCATGCATTTGTGAGTTGTTCAAAGATGATGTTAAATTATGGCTTGATATTTACACTTTATTAGGCCCTTTAAAAGTTTTATTTTATATGCATTATAACAGTAAAGTTGTAGAAGCTTGGAGTGGCAATGTTTTGGATGGCTCAAATAATAAAACATATTAGAGCAATGACTAGATTAGCTTCATTCATACTATCTATTTTGATCGAGACAAAATAGATTATGTCGAGGTGAAACAAGAACAGTGGTGATTTTATTTCTAAATATATTCCGCAAAAAATTCATGCTTTTTTCTACTTTTGGTTTATGGTTAAGTGAAAGTTCACATCTTGAGTTTTAAATTCATGTTGTTTACTACTTTTTGGCTTCTGACAATGCTTCTAGTTTCTTGTTAAGGATGGATGTGGCTTTAATGCTAGATTTTTACAAGTTATATTATATTTTTTGTATAGATATTTACAATGTCAAATGTTGAACATTCTCAATCACGTATCGAATGAAGAACAATCGCTACTTGCAACCCAAGAGGGAATTGATAGTTCTCAACCCGTTGATCCGACTTTAGGAAGCACTAGTACTCGAAATGCAAGATAAGAAAGGCGAGAATAGAAAATCATCGCGTGTGGGAGTATTTCATAGATATTAAATCAATTTCGAGGGGTTGAAGTATCGTTTGTTCAATGCATTTGTTGTGGGGTGAAAATCCTCGGACCAAAGTCGAGTACAACTTCACAACTTCTAGGCACGTTAAGGAATGTGCTAAGATAAAAGCAAAAAGTCAACAAATTGACTTTTCGGATAAGAGACAAAAGTTACTAAACTTCGCCTTCGAAGTTCAGAGTGATTCAGATATTACTATTTTTTATGATCCTAAAAGTTATGATCAACAGCTTGTTAGAGAGGTGATTGTGAAAATAATAATTGTACATGAATATCCATTCATGATGGTTGAACATACTTGGTTCAATATATTGTTGAAAATGTTGAATCCTAACTTTCAAAGTGTTTCAAGAAACACTATTAAAAATGATTGCATGAAAGTATATGAGTTCGAGAAAGAAAAGCTTAAAACTTGTTTCAAAGATGTTCACATGGTTTCATTAATCTCAGATTGTTGGACCTCCAATCGATTTATTGGATATATGTGCTCGATCGCCCATTACATTGATGAAACATGGAAGTTAAAGAAGGTTATTATCAACTTTATTGAGTTAGAGCCTCCACATACGGGCACTTACATTTGTGATGCTATTTGTGAGTGTTTGTTGGAGTGGCAGATTCAGGATAGAATCTCTACAATAACTTTAGATAATGTGAGTAATAATGATGTGGCAGCTTCTTCTTTAAAAGCGAATTTTCAATCACGCGCAAAGCTGCACTTCGGTGGTCTTTTTTTTCATGTAAGATGTTGTGCACATATCATCAATATAATGGTGCAACATGGTCTAAAGGAGATTCATGAAATCATCCAAAACATTAGAGAGTCGATGAAATATCCGAAAAAATCCCTCGCGAGGTTGCATAAATTTGTAGAAGTGGCTAAACAATTAGGAATTGCAACTACAAGATCACTGTCTATTGATGTTTCCACTAGATGGAACTCAACCTTCAATATGTTGGAGTCTACATTTATTTATCGGAATGTTTTTCATCACTATGCAATTAGGGATACAAACTACAAATGGTGATTCAGAATGGGTTAAATATGAGAAAATCAGAAAGTTTCTTTCGGTTTTCAGTAATGTTACAAAAATAATCTCTGGCACTTCATATACTACTTCTAATATTTTTTTAACTACAGTTATGCATGTTAAAAAGGTTTTGATTGAGGAGTCATCGTCAGAAGATGATTACATGAGACATATGGCTATGAGTATGCAACTCAAATTCAACAAATATTGGGGGGAATGTAATCTTTTAATGTCTATTGCAACGATTTCGGATCCTAGATTGAAACTTAAATTTATTAACTACACATTCCCAAAGATATACTCACATGATGAGATTGAACAAAATCTTAAAACTGTTCAAGATGTGTTGTGGGAAATATATGCTTAATTATGTTCTCGATTGCAATGTTTCAAATGAGGGTTCTTCATCTACATGCGAACCTATGAGTTCCTCGAGTCAATTTGATGCAATGTTTGGGTTTCGAAGATTTTGTTGTAGCTTCCGGATCTCGTGAACCTTCAAAACCCGATTTACAAGTATACCTTGAGGAGGGATTATTTGTGTGCTCGAGTGAAAATTTTGATGTGCTTGATTGGTGGAAAATGAATACACCGAAGTACCTCGGCTTTCAATTATGGCTCGAGATATTTTATCAATACCTATAACCACGGTTGCCTCGGAATCCGCTTTTAGTGTCGGCGGTAGGTTTTAGATGATTACGAAGTAGTTTATCTACTAAACCGTTAATGCATTGATATGTGCATCTAGTTGGCTTCGATCTACTCAAACAAATGCAAAGACACCTATGGTAATCTTTTCATTTTAGTATATTTCATTTATTCTCAATGCAAGATATCAATATTTCATTTCATTGTTTCATTTCAGACAAGAGATTCTTGACATGAGAAGCTTAATATTCAACTACCACACTTATGAAGGCAACTTAGCCAAGTCTACTCCATACAATACCTTTATTTCTAAGACTTTATACTCCATACAAAGCTTTCACAACTTATTGAATTCGGAAAATTTGTATTCGGGAAAGTACGAGGTAAAACGAGTTAAAAATGTTGTGTAAAACGATTAAAAATGCGGGGTTATTTGTACTCCGGAATATGCTTCGAATCGCTATTGATTTCGGAAAATTTGTAGTCCGGAAAGTGCGGGGTAAAACAGATTAAAAATGCTTCGGGTAAAACAGATTAAAAATGCAGGGTTATTTGTACTCTGGAATATGCTTTCACTGCTTATTAAATTCTGGAAAATTTGTATTCTGGAAAATGCAGGGTGAAACAGTTAAAAATGCAGGGTTATTTGTATTCTTTTGATTGTGGCTTTACCTTTGATTGTGGCTTGCTAACAAAATACTCCAAGGGAGGTGCTGTTTAGAGGCTTTTCTTTTTTTTCTTGGATTCTGCTAACAATAAGCAGGGTGTTTTTATTTTCAGAGAATGGTGCTGTAATGGAAGAATGGTGCAAAGGTAATGCAAATAATAATTGAATATATATATAATGTTATGGTTAATTTGGAGGTTAATGAATAGCAGTTTTGGCTGTTTTGGCTGGGTATTACAATTTTAATTCTAGCTGCATTGGTGTTTCTTTCTGCTGCTTTGGAGAACCCATAACACCTCCAGTTCAAGTGAACTACACTAAACTTCTTATCAATGACCAGTTTGTTTTACGGGCTTATGACTTCTGAGAGAGCTTCAGCAACTCCTAAAATTGGTGAGATGGTTGTTTCTCTATCTCACCTCCCTGATTTGAGTTTGGTTGCACTTTTTTAGAGGATTGGGAGAGGTGCAGCAACTCCCAAAATTGGTGAGATGGTTGTTTACCCCTCTTCCTTCCCTGGTTTGGTGAGACTGAATGTCTAACAATGATATATATCAAAGTTTGGGTATTAGATATGTAAATATATATAATTTTTGTGATATGTATGGAAAATTTAGACTTTTGAGGGCCTGAACTTGCTTTAATTGGTACGTTTCCCTATCTTCTCTCTCTGGTTTTAGGAATTATGATGCAGTTTTGGAGGAGAATGATCTTGTGAGATGTAATAATAGCTTATGGACTTTTCATACTTGTTGATTTCTCTATATACTGATGCACATATTGCATTGAGGCTTGTAAGGCTAGCTGATCAGGTTGTGGAATTTGAGTTTAAAATATGGGTAGCTTAAACTTGATGCTTGAGCTCGACTTATGGTGTTGTGATTGTGAAGCTCAATGTGTTGCAACTTTTACTCCTTATAATGGCAGAATTTGGATAAAGTGGAACTCTAGCAGCACTTGAGATGTAAGAATTATGATGCAGCTTGCCCACTGTAAAATGATGGATGCAGCACTCTAGCAGCTTCATTGTTTAAGAACTCTAGCAGCACTTTACATACTGCAGCTTCATTGTTTAATGCTTATATTTATAGCAGAATCTGGATAAAATGGTTTTTGATGGATGCATCATGCAACTTCATTGTTGGATACTTGGATCCTTCAGCTGGTACTCTATGCTCTTACAATGATATTTTTTATTCTTGTATAGTTGTATTAGTTGTTTCAGAGCTAAAGATGATCATCTGCGTCATTTTTCCACTGCATGTTTCAGAGCTGAGTTGAGCAAACACTTGTTTTTCCACTGCAGTTTTCTATGTGTTTGTTTATTTGACAAAAAATCAACTTCTGGCAGGTAATGTCACACGATTTTCTGCTTTGTAAATTATTATAGGTATTTCAAATGAAATATTTGGATTTACTTGTCTTTTTTTTAATTCTTTACTTCAATTTGTTTATCTGTATTATATTCTTGTTCTTATTTTCAGAGAATGGTGCTGTAAATTGTAATGTAAGCAGTCTTTGTTTTGATTTACGTATAATTTGTTTGGTAAATCGGTGGGACTTCCTCGAGATATCCGAAAGCTTTTACAGTGTAAAATTATGGAAAAAATAAGGCAATTCGTATGAGGGACCTCAGTGACTTGATTTTTCTTGTATTAAGAAGCATTGAGTCCGTACGATTTTTTTCTTCATGTCTTATGATAATTTTGGCAAAAATTTTTTGGTGCCATGTTATGAAAATCGAGCATTTTTTTTCTTCATGTATTAAGAAATGATTTCATAATAGACTATCGAAAGCGAATTTTGCCAAAATTAAGAAAAGCTTAGCAAAATCTAAGCTTGTTGATCCTTAACCATTATATTTTTCTTCATGTCATGAGAAATGATTTTCATAACAGCACCAGAAGCAATGACTTTGTTGATATGATGCACAAGGGAAATGTTGGTTTTGGCAAAGCTCAAATAAAATTTAAGCTTTAGTCCGAGGATGCACTCGAAGATTGGTTAAGGTAAATAACACCTTACATTATAGTCATGAAAGTTTTTTTCAGGTATACGTTTTTGATACTTAACCATTATTCATAACTATATAGGAGTTCTATACTTCCTGTCGTAAAGAATGCTACATCCACACCTTTAATCTCAAAATTGGTAGGTAAATGTAATTTTGTTCTTAACTAGTTTTATCATTGATTCATCTTTTATGATTTTTAGATTTTTATGTTTTATTTGGCTATATGATAACTATGTTAATTTTTAATTTGCATTATTGGATATGATAGATTTGATATTATTTCAATCTTATTGTTTTAACGGTTTTTTTATTAAAAGGAATTGGTTAGCTTATGTTTTGATAGGGTTGAATGAGAAATTAAAAGGTTAAATCGTCCTCTCATCTTCTTTATATCGATTTGCAGATTTGATTGAGAAGCACATTGATGAAATAGTTGCACTTGAGACTTGGAGCAATGGCGAAGAACTACTAGAAGATCAAAATTACTAAATTTGTTTTTGTATAGCTTTTGTAGGACTTGAAAGGATTACTATTATGAAAGTTTTGTGAAAGCGATTAATTTCTCTTTTTTTCTTTTTTTTTTTGTAAATTTTCATTTTTTTCCATCTTTATTCATATGATTTAGATAAAATCAAAATTTTCTATTGCATTATGGTGTCAATCAATTTACTAGCAATATTTTTTTTTTTCAAAAGTCGTGCCTTTTTAGCTCAGATAAAGAAATACGTAATAAAATATAAGCACAATAAAGAAAGTTCATAAACAATATAAATAATTTCGAACAATTCGAACAATTCGAACAATTCGAACAGGGCAAAAAATTCGAACAATTCGAACATTCGAACAACTCGAACATTCGAACAACTCGAACATTTCGAACAACTCGAACATTTCGAACATTTCGAACTAATTCGAACCGAATACGAACAGTAAGTTCACGAACAATTTCGAACACGAACCGAACACGAACAAATATAATTTAAAACGAACCGAACACGAACACCTGTTATGTTCGTTCGTGTTCGGTTCGTTTACACCCCTAATGCTAAGGCATGGCCATTATCAACATAACTTTGATTGAACTCACCTTCAAAATTATCTTCAATAAGTGAATTTTATTTCTAAGTTAATAAATTTTGATCCTTATTCAAGCCATACATTAGTCTTCGTTTTTTGATCTTTATTCAAGCCATACATTAGTCTTCGTTTTTTTTCTTTATTCAAGTAAAAAAAAATTAATTCATCTGACGTACAAGTACATGTTGTCGTCCATCATAAATATATGTATATCTATATTAAATTGAATCAGTATTTGGCAGAAGCTCAAACATCGATTTCTTATGCGTTGCAACCCTATGATGAAGGTCTGACATCATGTATATATATATTCGATAACCGCGCCACGGGAGATCGAACCCGTGACCTTAAGAGACTTACAAAGAACCCCTCCAACCAACAGGCCACAACTTATGACACATCTTACACACACACACACACACAGATATATATATATATATATATATATATATATATATATATATATATATATATATATATATATATATGTAGCTTTTATTTTATAATTTATTGTTTTTTTCTAAATTAAACCAATTCAAATCATATTTAAACACAATTTAAACCGTAAGACTTCCTAAACCAATGTTCTAAGTTGTTTGAACCTACTCAAATTATATTTGAATATTATTTGACTAAACTATGAAAATAATTAAATATATCAATATTATCATAAGAATACAATATTTATCGTGTTATATCTATTATAATCACTTAAAGATTAGAAATCAATGTATTCAAACAAGCTCCGAATCTTATTCAAACCTTGGAAGATCCTTTTAAAAACACATCTAAATCTTGTTTAAATTCTATCCGAGCCTATCTTCAAAAAATAATAATAATAATAATAAATAAACTATCTTTAAGAAGTAAAATACACGAATTTATACATAGGTGATGTGGCATGTATTTAAATATTTAAATTTAGGCGTTGGATATGTAAATGCATAGGAATTGAGTGGTATGCATGTAAATCTGCCTAGTTTAAATGAGATGTTACAGGACATAAATAGGTTACTTTCTTCTCCATACAGGTCTTGCCACTTGAGAAAGTATGGTGCAGAATCAGAGCAGATAATCCCAAATGAGGGAAAATAAAAGAGGAATTATCAGGTGAATAACCAGAATTCAGAAAAAGCTGCTATGCAAGGTTACAACCTACTATAAGGAGTCTGACCAGTTGAGCAATTTACCATGGAATTATAAGCAAATTCTACCTTAGTACTTCATCACACCTCTAGAGTTGCTCTCCTTGCTAAACATCGAATCATATTACCAAGAGTTCTATTAGTAACTTCAGTTTGGTCATTGGTTTGCAGATGATAAGGTGAGATTAACTTAGATCGGTTTGAAATTGCTTCCACAATTCACGCCAAAAGTTAACTTACAAATTTGACATCTCAATAGGAGGTCAAGCTTCTAGGTACGCCGTTCAACCTAATAATGTCCTCAAAGAAAATTCAAGCTACAACAATGGCATCAAAGGTCTTCTGACATGCCGCGAAGTGCGTCATTTTAGAAAAATGATCCACGACAACCATGACAAAATCAACTCTTATGCTTAGTCTTAGGTAAACTCAACATAAAATCAATGCTTTGATCTTCCCTAATGGATTGTGGAATAGGTAGAGGGCTATATAGGCCTTATTTTGGACAAACATTTGAAATTATAATGATGCTTGTAATGATGACAATTTGTGCATGTAATGATGACAAAGTTTTATCTCGTCCATGAAGCCATAATTGACTATATTTGAAGGGATGAGTTCAAACATAATTGGTATCCTTCACATACCCTTGTTGTATTGAATAATCAGCTATAAATTGGTGAGCTTTACAGCGTTTACATGGCTCAGCAAAGACAGAGTCAACATCATACAGTTACTTGATTGATTCCATACCAAATGTAGTTGTTTGAAGAGAAATTAAGATGCTAGCCCTCTGACTCAACGCATCAACCACGCTATTGGATGTTCCAGACTTATTTCTATAAACATGCTACCCATCTTATATGCATTCAGTTCAGAATCCTTCGAGTTCGCAGAAAGTGCAGTGACTTGTGATCTCTAAATAACACAAATTCCTTGTGACGAAGATAGGATTCCCAATGTGTTAAAGCTCTTACCACAGCATACAATTCTTGTCTATAAGTTCACCACTTTTGACGAGAATATAATAAATTTTTGTTGAGATACTCAATAAGTTTATTGTCTTGAGAGAGAACTTGGATTCCAATTGCTTAAGCATCAATCTCGAAACAGCTTGCAGAAATCTGGGACACATAGTACAAGAGCTGAACAAAGTTTCCTTAAATTGAATCAAAACTCCTGTGTTAAGTTGGCCCCCCAAGTAAAGATTTTTTGTTTTAGAGCATTTGTAATTGGCCCATAATTTCACTGAACCACTTCATAAAGCGACAGTAAAAATTAGGCAGTCCGTGAAAGCTTCCCAATCTCTATAATAATTGTAGGGATTGTCCAAGATTTAATGACTTCTATTTTCTAAGAATCAATGTGAACTTCTAACTTCGTTGTAGTAAACAACGCAGCATTGATCTGAAAATGGTTTGAGCATCGTTGACAAGTATTGGGTGCACTACAGAGCCCAACTGGCATCACACACCATTCCTATAGATCTCCTTTAGTTTTGAAGGTGCGTCTCCCGACAAATGTGGATCTGATGGTATCCATATTTTAAGTATAATTTTGCACCAAATAATCAGCCTATAAGGCTTTCAAATTGTAGCATCGAGAATCGGTTTTTCACTGTGATTCTGTTAATACGAAGGCTATCCACATACAAACACAATCCTCCATCTTCTTTTGGTGCAAGCAATGCCAGTACCACACACACGGACATAAGCTAGGATGAATGTATTCCTTGTTTAAAAAATCATCAATAATTTGCTGCAATATTGTTTCTTCTTTTGGTCCTAAATGGTAATAAGGCAAGTTGGGCAACACAGCACCTGGCAATAATCAGTAATTTCCTGCAAAATACATTGCTTTGGCCATCATACCAAACACCAGCATCATATTGTCATGATCTTCCTGACATATGACATACATCTAAGTTGACGCATCAATATAAAAGGGGATCTGACAATTCATTCACAGTCACTATAATGTTCTTGGTGCAATTATTATCAATAATTCCTGCATCTAGTGCAAAATATACCAAGTCTCTCTAATGTAGTTACACACTTGGGGTCTAATAAGATTTTTTTCCAAAATCACCTTCATCACCAGCAACGCCCTCACACTCTTTAGTTGAAGGCAACGAAAGGGGGCTGGGGCATTCAACCAATTGTTTTTCTCACAAACGAGCTTTATGCCAATTAGGACATTCATTCGATCGGTGGCCTTACTGTAAACAACAAAAACACTTCCAAGGTGCCAAATTTATAGTATAAGCTGTCTTTGGAGTAATTAGACTTAGCCAGAACCTTCCCATCAGCAATGGAAGGGCCTGCAGGCTGTTGAACTTGAAGTGTGCTCAATTTCTCATTGGGATTATTACTTTTCGACAAGTCAATGGATTAGTCTCCACTAAATCATCTCAAAGTATTAGTTTTGGGAGTTTACGCTAATTAAATTTCAACTTACAGGTGAAGTTAATAGCTTGAGAAAATGACCAAATAGCATTGATTTCTAGCTTGTTTGAATGGAATATCTAAGGCCTCCAATGTATCTAGCCACCAGATACCAATCTAATTTAGTAGGTTGTTGTGAGAACTTGAGTAATAAAACTCTACAGTATATACATTGATTGTTCGGCTTCCCCAAGAACATTTTTATATATGAGATAGAGCATCTGCTCGTAATCAAAAGCTAAAAAATGCCACGGAATTGTTGAGTCATCCTCCACCAACACCTAATGCAATTTCCAGTTCACATTTCCAAATTTAGTTAAGTTAAACCCACTAAGCATCAGCTCCTTTGAACTTACAAGCTACATATTTAACTTGTTCTTCAACGGGAATATTCATGTATCCAAAAAAAAAAAAAACTTGAATGATTGTTCCGATCTAAATTATCTTTCATATGAAAATGTCCGTATAAAAAGGACATATTCATTTTACCTTGAGAATTTTCACAGTTCCATCTCTTATTAGAACAAAATAAGTGACGATAATCCCAAGCAATCAGAATCAGGTATTAGTGTCCACCGTGGGTTGTTACTATATTCACTGGGTATAGGTATTAGTGCCAATCTCTTATTAGAACAAAATAAGTGATGATAATCCCAAGCAATCAGAATCAGGTATTAGTGTCCACCATTGGGTGTTACTATATTCACTTGATACAGGGTTATTGGAACTGCCTGTTAGCTGTGGCCTTTGGGTAAGCCATAGTTCTCGAGCCAGCACAAGATTTTCTCTCAGAACATGTTCAATAGCCATGCTTACTGATGTTATTACCGGTGGATAATTGTCTTTGTTCCAAATACTACACAGCTCCACCCTCATCTCACACACAAACTTTCAAAACTCAGTGATAAGGTAATCTAATCGTCATTCGAAATTGGATTTGAGATCATGCATACCTTCCAACTGGGATCGTACTCGCCAATGGGTTTCTTACTACCACCAGCCTTTCAGCTTTAATACCAAATTGGCGCAGTGGCAGAGCAAAAACTAGGGAAAACAGAGAAAGGATTTATCAAGCAAATAATCAGAATTCTGAAATAAAAAAAAAGCTATGAACAATTACAACATACTATTTCACCACTACTAACAGGGTAAAGATGTCTTTAGACACAGGAATAACTAACATAACTGAAGTAGTCATCACACATAAGCAACAACTAAGGTAAAATAAGGCATAACTAAAATTACTAAAGTAGTCATCACACATAAGCAAGAACTTAGGTGAAATAAGGGATAACAGTAAAGGTACTTGAAATGGCTGTAATAAGGAGAACGCTGCATCAGATTGAAGAAATTATCTGCAGTCCATGAAGAAGACAAATAAGTCCAACTTCAACAAACCCCAAAGTCTCCAAAAGGACTCCATCTTCCTGAAGCCTCAATTTCCTTCAATTCTTTTTCTTGGTTGAGTCTTTCTCGCATCTTTCTTAACTTTCGAGATCTATTTCTCCTCTGTGTTCTAGTCAGTCGAGCAGTCTTGGACGAGGAGCCCATTTTGAAAACATATGGATTCCAAGATGATTCAGATTCAACTCCCTTCTTTTCAGCATCAATAACTACCGGTTCTTCAGTTTTAGACGACTCTTCAGTTCTAGATTGCAACTCAATTTCGATGATTGGCCTCATGGCGGCTACGACCTCGTCGTTAACAACGGTCAAGGCAGCACCATTGCAAGTTATGCTAACATTGTTAATTCCCTCGCCAAGTTTAATAAGGGCGCCGTCAACAAAATCGGCTTCATCTAGGGCAAAGTGGAGGCCAGTTCCGATCGATATGAACAGCTTTTTGGACATCTTTCTGAAATCGTGATTACAAATATAATATCAGTACTCAATCAAACTTAAATACTTGAGTGATACAAACCTAAACGAAAAGGGTATTTAATCCATCAGCCTATCCCATTGATATCAGCAAGAAAGAATCAGTGGACAGATTCGTTCTAAAGACAAGAATAACTTCGCACAGTATTCTTCTGAGATGAGCTCAAGCGAATAGTATACCGAAGAGGAGCGTTTTCGACCGCTGTACCGTGCGAATCAGAAACGGTAGTTGGAAAGGGGCGGCACTGCAGCAGCGAACAAAAAGAAGTGGGGATGTGCGCCTGCGTTGAGTTGGGTGTTTACCGGCGGCTGCTTCAGGAGAATCACTTTGGAGGAAGGACGGCGGCGTGCTGCTAGAGTGTGCGAAAGAAAAACCAGAGAGGGGAGGGTTTCGGGGCACGCTTGGGAAATTTTAAGAAGCTTCTTTTTATTTGATTCCAAGACCTACGATGGACGGCTGAGATTCGAGGCGGGAACGGGGCGTACAGAATTAGAATTTGGCCTCAACGTCAAAAAGAACCTTTTACTGTGCGAGGGAGAAAATATTATGTCTGGATGTGCGAGAAAATACTGTGTTAGGATTTGCGAGAAAATATTATGTTAGGATATGCGAGAAAACATTGTTTCTGGATATTGTACATCCGAATGCCCAACTAACGTCCATCTCATCACCGTACACTTCACGGGGACTCCATGGTGGTCGATGGTTGGCCGTCCGAACGTACGTACATCGGACGCAATATTTTTCCCGTGGGAGGGGGATACTTGGCAAAGAGTTATGCATGCATGCTTGCATAAGTGGCCGGCATGGGAAAGCAGCCCGGACCACCAAAAATCACAATGTCCCCCAAGCTTAGCCGTGGGGGCCAACTGAAATCTGAGCAAATCGCAGTTTTAGAACGGGTGTTTCAGGGTCGCGACGCGAGCATGCCCATTGCATGCGGTCGGGCACTGGTGCGTCTGACATAGGACGCGGGAGCACTGTAGTCTATGTTTGCTATTATGGACCCATTTCGGGTCTGACGCAGGCGCGCGATGCCTAAAGAAGGCATGAGCGGGACCATTATTGTCGCAGGCGCGTTGTGTTCCATGTT
This sequence comes from Papilionanthe hookeriana x Papilionanthe teres, assembly GCA_022702705.1. NCBI lineage: Eukaryota > Viridiplantae > Streptophyta > Magnoliopsida > Asparagales > Orchidaceae > Papilionanthe > Papilionanthe hookeriana x Papilionanthe teres. The sequence goes on along the minus strand of CM040436.1, from coordinate 22,373,692 downwards.
TGCCGACGTGGACACAACATGATTCTGGTGAGGGTGCACTCGACCTAAAGAAGGCGCAACCCTAGCACGGGTCTGGCATGGGTTTGCACCGCCTATGAAGTTTCGGGCGCGCCAGGACATCGGCACAAGTGCACCCTGCCCAATGAAGGCTTGGGCGTGCCAGAACTTCGGTGTGGGTGCGCTAGGGCCAAAATATGCATGTTGAATTAAGATGTGCTTCAAGGCACTCGACTGGATGTCTATAACCCATGGGGTACTCCATAAAGAGTGGAATATCTTCCCATAGATTCGACATCCAAAAATGGTGCCAACACCGAGGGTGCTGAGTTAGAGGCACAAGAAGGCCCCAACAAAAGAAGCACTGGACGAACCCGCCCGGATAAATGTTGTCCGCATTGTTGGGATAGCCCTTGCTATTTTTGAGAAATAGAGTCCTCCTGGCAAGCCACACATAAAAGGTCAAAAGAAGATAAAGTTATGTAATGTAGTGTCCATGCAGAGGAGGGGAAGCTGCCCACCATCATCTTCACCAATGATGATTTGCCCCTTAAAGGAAACCCCTACAATGACGCCATCATTGTAACGACATAATAAGCAACTTCCAGGTTAGTAGTTTTCTTATCGACGCTTGCAGTTCGGTGAACATCCTGTTTAAGTCAGTGTTTGATAAGCTCAATCTTAGGGCTGACCAGCTGGTAGCACGGCCCTATATGGCTTTTTGAGAGAAGGGAAGGAAGCCTTGGGCGTAATGCTAATTGTTGTTACATGGGCTGGGGGGTGCAAGAAGCAGCTCATCGAGATTGAGGACTTCCTGGTAGTAGACTCGTCTCCCACCTACAATGTCATCTATGGACACTCATTGTTGAACCATTTCAATGTCGTGGTATCCATGCATCACTTCGCGAACAACTTCCCAAAAAATGGAGAAGTGTGCACTGTCCGATGAGATTTGGAGCAGTTTCGAGTCTGCATCCTCCGGACAGTAGAAATTAGAGAGCATATAGCAGGAATTGCTCGACCTACAGAAGTGGAGGGAAGGTGGTCTCGAGACCAGAAAGACAACACTAGAGATTCTCGTTGCCAATAGTGAGCTCGGTAAATTTATTTAGCAAACTTTGATGCAGAGCACAGGTAGCTATAGATACAGATGCATCGAGACAATCGTGAAGTCTTCTCTTGCTCCACATAAGAGATGCCAAGAATACCAGTCAACGTCACCTATCATTGCTTGAATGTGAGTATCTCTATTCAACCAATAAACCAGAAGACCGGGAACTCAACGACAACACTATTTGGACCCACCAGAAAAGAAGTACTTATGCGGAAAGAAGCAAGCAACATCCATGAAGTGCAGTACCCCACACGGATCTCAATTAATTTCATGGTTCAGAAGGCCAAAAAAAAAGCGTTGGATGTGTGTAGATGACACGCCTAAAAATAATTGATTTTTCATATATTTTTTATGCTTAATTTTAATGATATTGCACTTTAAAGTAATGTATTTTGTTTGTTTTTTGGTTTTAGGTACAAGAAATGGTTTTTGGAGAAAAACAAGCAAAATGGTGCAATTTGAAGCAAAAACGAGCAAGAAAGCAAATTTTGGCTTGACACATTTTGATAAGTCTTTCTATGCTTAATCTCTTTTACACTTATTACATTTTTTTGAATGCGATTATACCTTAAAGAAAAGTTGTTTTCAAGCTTATTTTGTAGGTGAAGATGTTAGGAACACAACGCAACTGAAACAAGGCGAAACAGAGCTAAAATGGAGCCAAACGGAGCGAAACAGTGGAGCTATGGAGTCTAGGAAATTCGTAGGTTATTGTCATTAGGAAGTTTCCAAAACTGCTAAACTTAGAAATGATATTACCTCATTTACTCAGTATGAAGGTGAGTCAATATAAGCTTGGGAAAGATTTAAAGAACTCATTAGGAAGTTTCCACATCATGTTTTGTCAGACTGATTGATTGTTCAAGCATTTTACAATGGGTTAGTATGATCCCTTAGATCTATTTTTGACGCTACTACGAGTGGTTCATTAATGTAAAAACTATTTGATGAAGCATGTGAATTAATAAAAGAGACGACTATGAACAACTTTCAATGGCCCTCTGAAGATCCTTAGAAAGTAGCCAGTGTTCATGATACTGATGCAATTTCTATTTTGACATCTTAAGTTGCTATGATATCTAGGAAGTTGGACCAATTTGGAATGAATTTAACTCAAACACCTCATGTGAGTGAAAAAACCCTTGGGACAATTGATTGATTCTCGACTATCATATGAAACTTTAAATGCAATTAATAATAAACCCAATAACCCATATTTTAACTATTATAACCTAGGTTAGAAAACCACCCTAATTTTAACTGGAATAATAATTATGGAGGTGGAAATCAACAATGGGGGAACAATCAACCGAACCCATTGGGAAGCTAGAATAACTATGGTAGTACTAACTATAGACCTTCTTATCCTCCTGACTTTACCAACCGGTTCGCGAAAATCGGTTTACAGGTTTTAAAAGCCCAAAAAATCACAATTTTTTTCACCTCCATCTTCTTCTTCCTTCGGTGTTCGTGACTTAGGGAGTTAGTGTATCTCCACTATTGCTATTTTGAGCCGATTCAAGCCAAATTTGCTAGATTTGATCTTCTTAAGGTAAGAGCACTACTCCTATGTAAAAATTTTTATTTTCACCATGTATTTGAGGAGAATTGTGGAGAAATATAAAATTTACTATTCATGGTGAAAATTTAAGAAAAATCTTTAGAAATTAAATGGATTTACTAGTTTAAGCTTTTAGAAGTTGAGTTTAGTGAATTTGAGTTAAATGTGGAATTTATGGTAATTTTTATGCAAATTTTAGAAATGATACCAAAGAGGAGCAAGGCAAGATGCACTTTCGATTCAGATAAGTTCATAAGTTTGAAAGCTCAAGATCGTTACGTGCAACCTTTACAATCACATAAGGAGCAAGGTTTTGATAAGCCAGGCGGAGTGATAGAAGATATGATCGTTAGACGCCTTTGGGTCAAATTTTGTTGCTTCTCGGTAGTTGCAGTTATTTCTGTTGTACGAGAGTTCTATGCAAATCTCCCGGAGTCAAAAGAAAACTTTGTGTTGGTACGAGGACAGTTGGTACATTTTACGTTGTAGGTAATAATCGAGTTTTATCTGTTGCCGTCGAATACATTTTTTTCTATTCAAATTATAATCCTACAGAGGAAGAATTGGATGAAATTATTTCTGCTTTGACTAATGGAAGAGGATTATGGAAAATAACTAATGAAAGAAGAGTTAACTTCCCTGCTTCAAAGTTGAATGCCACCTCTAAGGCCTAGCATTATTTCATATCATCCAATTTGATTCATACCAATCATCTAAGTGAAGTCATGAGAGAAAGAGCTACTTTGAATTATTGCATTTAGTAGGGGAAGGCAATCGATGTTGGAAAAATTATTTATGATTGTATTTGAGTAATGTCATATTTGCCACTACTACAGGTATGAGATTTACTTCCCTTATATATTCATTATGTGAGCGGGCTCGTGTAGAATATGAAAATTAGGAAGAGCTTTTTCAGCCTCTTAAGCCCATCACTAGTGTGAATGTGAAGACCTATGATGAGCATTCCCGTTTTGGCTGAAGAGGAGGATTCTCTAGAGCTTCAAGTGCTTCTTCTACTTCTATTTCTTCTACATCTCCTGCTTCAACTTCACAAGCATCTTCAGGTCAGTTTTTTGATTCACAGACCGAGCTTTTAAATAAAATGAAAGATAACATCAATTATACTGGGGACCGAGTTCATGCTATAGAAGGAAATGCATATTTATATTGGGGATTATCTGCAGAGATATAGTGAGTATGAGAAGAATTATCACAGTTATATGGATAAATTGATCAAAGGAGATTATAGCGCTGTGTTACATCTACATTATACTCCATATGAGCCTACATGTACCTAAATAAAGGAGATGAGGATTAGGATTTATAGTTTGTATGTGTTGTGGATTGTTATGTTTCGTTGTATGTTGGACTTTGTAATCTGTTTGATGTTGTGAACTTTTTAGTATGGTTGTTATGTGGACTTTATTGATGTAATAGTTAGTAAGGTACTTTAGTTTATTTTTATGTTATTGTTTATGTTATGTGATGTGACTGTTAAAGTGATTTTGTGGTAGTAAATGTGTTAGAAATTTCGTAGTGCATTTGATTTGTTAGTGTAGAACTTATTCCAGAAATTATTATGAAGGTTTAGAACACTATTAAAATCCACTATTTAATTTTATGCTTTAACATTCTCAATTTACTACCATATATATTATTGTTGTGGATTTTTATTTAAGTTTGTGTGAATTTACTTTTGTTACCTCCACTACTTTAGACGTTTTTTGAATTTATATAAAACGAGAAGTTAAAATTTAATCCAGTTGTTTTTACTCCAGTTTTTAATTGTTATAAAATTTCCTGCAAGCATGATACTTATAAAATTTATGATATAAAATTTCCTGCAAGCATGATACTTATAGTTTTCTTTTCTTACCCAATTATCTTTTTATTATGCTTAAATGTTTTGTCATAAAAAAATAAATTTTTTTTTTGGGGGGGGGGAATGAAAAAAAATTTTCAAAAACTTAAATCTTATTTGTTCTCAAATGTACTAAAATAAAATTTGATTTTAATTGTAAAATAATTATGTGTATGAAGTTATACTAGAGAAGTAAAATTTTGAATATAGAAATGAGTAAGAGAATTTAGTTGAAATCTATAGTAAGGATGAAAACTTTAAAGTTAAAAATTTTTTAGTAAAGAATGATAAATATTTTGTAACTATCTTTAGTAGGGAAAGTTGTATTTTTGTAAAAATATAAGAAAGATTTAACTTTTATTTTTAATACTTAAGTTTGTTTTATTGAAAATAATTTTCAAAACTTTTATTATATTTTTAAGAAAAAATATATATATCTACCATATACTTTAGGAAATGAAGAGTGAAATTCAAAATTATTAAAGGTTTATCTAAATATAGTAATCATTGTTTATATATAAAAAACAAGAAAAAAAAAAGAAAAAAAAATATGTGAAATAAGAATGAGAAGCTTGAAGATTTAAGGGTTTAATCAAAAATTAATTCCACACCTATTCTTTTTAAAGTATAAGATTTGAGAAGAGCCTGAGGCTTATGAATATAATATAGTTAGTATAATTATTTTTCAGTAAAGATTTTTAAGTAAAGAAAATAAAATGCCTAAAACCTATATTTTGAAAAATCTACAAGTATTTCTGAATAAGATAGGAACTCATATTTTTCATTGACCTTTATTTAAGAGATTTCTAAACTTTAAATTGGTCTCATTTACTAAAATTTTTTCTAAATTGAACTACTAGTTTTTTGGAATAAAATTTTAGAAACTTCTAAAGAAGCTCATCCACATAATTTGATTGTATAATTTTTATATGATTAAAGTGTCACATAAGGAGTAACATTTCAAGTTTTGTGATTTTGATACACCTAAAATATATAGTATTTTTATACATAATTTTATAACTATTTTTGATGATATTGCACTTTCATTAAAATTATTTTGTGTATTTTTCTTGCAAGTATGATTAAATGAATGATTGTGATGAAATGAGTGAAATAGTATCAAAATTGGAGAAAAAATGAAGAAATGTGTAAAATTAATCTATAGCGGCTAAGCGTTTGGACCTGCATTTACGCGCCAGAGCTTCTCAGCTATGCGCCCAGACCTGGATCTTACACGCCTGAAGCCTCGTAGCTATGCGCTGAGACCTCGCGCTTACGCACGGCAGTTACTAAAGATGAGTTATTTAAATTTTGGCGCCATTTTGAAGGGATTTTTGAAGCATCTTTTGGTATAAACATGAGTAACTTCTTATTGACACCAAAATTAAATTAAATTACTCTTGAATGGATGCATCTCTTAGAAGATTCGTTGAATCTGGACACAATTTGAAGTGTTATGAAGACACCTGTTGAAAAGTTATAAAAAAAGGACTTGAAGATAAAAAAAAGGTTGTTGTTGGAGAGTGTGGTTTATGTTTATTGTGTAGGAGAGCTATTTTAGTAACACACTACTCCACTTCACTATTTCTACTTACTTTATTATAGATTGTATTAGGATTAGAAGTAAAAATTGAAGTCCTTAGAGTTGGGCACCAACCTACAGGGATATTATAAGGAAAAACAAAATTTTTAAATAAACTTCAAGAGTTTGGTGGAAAGGATTTTCAGATAAGACTTTATCTTTGTTATTACATTTAGTTTTTAATTAAGACTTCTTGTATTTTCACTATGATTTCTACTTTTAATTCAAGTTGTGATTGTATTTTCTTCATGAATTTTAAGTAGTTTTCTTTATCTTTTTTCTTAAAATGATGAAGTAATAAAGTTTTGGATGATGTGTGATGAAGTATAGGAAATCAATGTTAGAAGAAGTTGTGATGCTTTAAAACCTTGCACTTCATTTACTTTTTAATTTTGCCAATTAAAATATTAAAATTTGTTGTGAGAACATGTAAGAAACGGTACGGTATAAGAAGAGAGAAAAATTTTTAAAAATTATAATATATGACAGTTATAAACATGAAAAAGTATATAGGTATAAACAATAAAAATAGGTGTGTGATCTTTGATATTTATGCTTACGTTTTATATATGAATTTATACTTCTTTTTTAATGATTTCTCTTTCTTTACAATGACTCAAAAAGCTTGATGTCAATGCAAATAAGAGATTTAATTAATATTATAAAATGAGATTCTACGCAAATATACGTATCGTTATCAAGTAATATAGGACTTTCTGATTAAGCCCCGAGATATCGAACCCACAGGAAAAGATGTTAAATAATTTTAGCAAAGAAAACAGAAAAATATTTTTTACTTTTTTTAAAAAAGATCTTACTCAAAATAAAGATGATATTCTAGGAAAGAAAGTTCGATTCTTTTTGGTAAATTTTATAATTTGTAATAAAGGTAAGCAACTACTTTAATAGGGGTGTGTCGGTCGCCATACGACTAGAATGCGGTTTAATTTAGTGTAATGTATAGTATTTAGAAAGTATGTATTTTAATTTGAAGAAAATGGGGTCAAACTGATCCCATTGATTCCTACATTTTAAATAATTGAGTTGACTACGAGTAGCGTACCACCCCAAAAAGTAATACTCTACTTGATAATAAGCTCAATTAAATAAATTATAGAAATAAATGACTTTCGTTTGATCTGCAAGTTTGCATGATGACCGACAGATTCCCCTATTCGATATGAGAATCAAATAAGGTTTATTTTAATTCTGGGTTCTTTTAGTTCCCTATAAAGGCAAGCCCCTATAGTTAATTACATCTTAAGTGAACGGATCACTTAAGAAAACTATCGATAAAAATCAGGAATATTTTATTTTCATGAATTCAAAATGAAGGGTTTTCAACGAACATGATTATGAAATTTCCAATAGGGATTAGTTCAAAGGTGAAAGATTTTATTTTAAGAATCAAGGGAAGAGTAGTAGGAGAGATTAAAGATAAAAAAATAGGCTCTTAGTAATCCCCCAAATTATCCTAATGTTTGGCTCAATTTCAGAGAAATGTTATTTCATATTTCAATCTTGCCAATTTTATTTATTTAGGACTTATATTTGTAGGACATAATCATTCAAATAGCCTGAAAAGATATGAGGGTTTATGTCGTACTGAACGACAACCTCGGAAACCTATGACGAGTTTGGTCTTATATTGCACGAGATGCAAAGGCCTAAAGAGATAAAGTGAGGGTTTATGTTGCAATAGACAGACTACCTCGAGATCTTATGACTTTGTTATTTATTTCTAGGAGAGAAGATTGTTGTTGTAGAGTTGTTCACTTCCCCATCGTGCTGCCCACTATATATGCTTCAAGCTCCTCGTTGCAGCAGGTTTAGTTTTAGAAATGTCAAATTGCAGAGATGAGAGAAGTTTCATGGTACAGAGTTCAAGTTTTCTAGTGTGTCAAGTTTAATGTCTTATGTCTTATTAAGGGAAATGTTAAAGTTGATTAAGCGATATCAGTTAGGATCTCACGGTTCCCTCATTCCAGCACCACTATTTTCATCGGATTCACTCAGTCCAAATGAATTTGCTAAACTCAACCGAATGAGTTCCACACCTTCATTTAGACAGTGAGAAATCTCGTTAGCAACACGTAGGTTACATCATCCCGATCATCCAACGAGACGATTTAATTTAGTTGTAATTGTAGTTTTATTGTTTTGTTTGTGATTAAATTTTGAGTTGTCTTATATTTTGAATGTTGTGACTGTGAATTTGATTTTGTTTTCGTTTTGTTTCCACAGCTATCCTAAAGTTTCAATTTTGATATGCAAGAAGAAGTAAAGCATTTAATAAATAAAGCAATGTGAATTGCAATAAATAAATATATATCTGACAGTCTTCGAGTACATCTGTTGAAACGTTAGCATCGAAAGTAGATATATACACATATGTACATGTTTTCATTGTTATTTACTATTTATTTATTTATTATTATTAATTTTTTAATATTGCATGTGTAAGTGTGTGTGTGTATATATATATATGTATATATATTATATATATTCATTATTAATATTTTATTAATGTGTGTGTATGTATGTTGTTATGATTATTCAAATTTTGTGTATTTATCATTGTTACTATTTACTTTTATTTATGTATGATATTAATATTATTATCATTTAATTATATTTATATATAGTTAATAATATTATTTGTTATCATTATATATTTTATCATTTATTATTTACGTCATGATTAATTATTATATGTTATTATTGTGATCTGTATATTATTCTTTTTTTTGTTATAAATCGTAATTTATGTTTTATTATTGTTATATATATTATTAGTAACATCAATTTTTTATATTCTCATATATTATTAACAATTATTATTATTATTATTATTATTACATTTATTTATGTGTTATCAGTTTATTTGTTTATTCATTATTATCATTATTATTTATTTATTTATTATTATTATTATTATTATTATTATTATTATTATTATTATTATTATTATTATTATGATATCATTATTATGATTTATTTATACATACGTTTATATATATATATATATATATATATATATATATATATATATATATTCACTGTGGAAATTAGGTGGTGCACATGTTAATTTTTTTTTGTTATATATATATATATACACACACGCGCATACATATATTACTTTATTTTTATTTTTACTTTTTATACCGTAGGTATTGAGTGGCATGTGTGTAGATTTTTTTTTTTATTTTTGTTTTTGCTGTAATGTAAAAGAATTTAGTGGTATTTATGTAAATCTCCCTCTCTCCTTTGCGTGTAAATAGGAAGAAATTGAGTGGTATGTATGTAAATTAAGAAATGCAAATACATAGAAATTGGGTTGTACGGTTTTATTATTATTATTATTTTTTTATTTTTTCTGTACGTGAGGGAGAAGAAGGAGAAGAGGAGGAATACCGTCCCAAGCTTTGGTGGAGGAAGGAAGGCCAGAGGGAGGTCGGCTCGCCGGAGAAGGCTTGGCGGAGGGAAGCTCACCGGATGGAGGCTGGTTCAGAGCGAAGTTCGCCGGAGGAGGGAGATGAAGAAAGGAGAGAAAATGGGGCTGTTGTTGAGGTGGGGTGGTGATGGGAAAAAAATTTGCGTCCGGACACCGGACGCAGAGCTGTGTCCGGAGTCTGTGAGAGCACACCCCATGTACACCTCATGTACACCCAACCTGCAGAGGAGTTACATGGGTGATACATGGGTGTTACATGGGGTGTATCTCCGTTGTCCGGACGCAGAGCTGCGTCCGGACACCGGACGCAAATTTTTCTCTGGTGATGGAGGGAGGTTGAGGGAGTCGAGAGAGACGTGGGGGTGCTCAGATGTGAAAGATTTTTATTTTTATTTTTTTGTTGTGAGCTTGAGAGAGAGATAGAGGGAGAGAGCACGTGAGAAAAGAAAAATATGGGGGAGAGAGTGGCAGAAGCTTGAGTAGAGGATAGCATAGAGAGAGAGAGAGAGAGAGAAGTTTAATTTTTTTTTTACAATCACATGCGTGATATATCTCATGCTTGACTTACATCCCATGCGTGACTTAGGATATATATATATATATATATATATATATATATATATATATATATATATATATATATATATATATATATGCATGCGTGAGATTAATGAGATGGGATAGCTTTTATTATTTGTTTTATATAATAATAATATTATTATTAGTATTGTTATTATTATAACTATCAATCGCGTATTTTTCGTCTGATCATGGCATCGTGATAAAATGAACATCCTCTTAAAAAGAAATCGACGTTCCTATGCACTCGCGTGTTCCGTTTCGTCATTTGAGGTCATCGGGACAACCTCGTCGACGGTCGAGTAAAAAATGCGTCAAATAGAATATTCGGCTCGTGATCGATCGTTTTTGAAAATTAATTTTAATTTCGATTAATTATTAAACAAATAAAAGACTAAGCGACATGAATTTTAGTGTTTAAACGTGTTGACTGTCCAAATTGCGAGATTTGTGCGTGCAGTGGTGCGAATTGTGCACAAGACAATCCTAAAGCTTAATGGTCCTATGGGGACTCTTTCTGAGTTCTGTTGTGTTAGTTTTAACCTTCTAAATGTTAAAGGTCAAAATAAACATACATGCAGAACTTCAAAAAGAGTAAAGAGGCGGTTTAAACTTCTAAAATCAGGCGGGTCTCGTTTCTAAGGTTCTAGGATAGTCAAAGGAAGAAGTCTGATGGCTAGATCCTAACCACTAAAGAAAAGACCCAAAACCCTCACCCAAAAGTGAGGTCAACTGGGTGTAAACGAACTGAACACGAACGAACAAAGCTAGTGTTCTTGTTCTAAATGTTCTAACACATCACTATTTGTGTTTGGTTCGTTTAGCAAACCGAACAAAAAAAATTGTTCGTGTTCGTCTCGTTTGCTTATCGAATTAATCGAACACGAACTTCCTAGCGAACCGAACACGAACTGTTCGCGAAGAACGAGCTTTTTTGACAGCCCTAACTTTGATAGCATATTTCCTCATAATGAAGCAAATTGATCAGGTATTCCATACACATCAAGTAATCCATACTCACTCAAAATGAAGCAAACCGAATAAGACGTTTAGGGTTTTGTTTAAGGTTTTATTTTAATATATAGTATAATATATTAATTATAATATTATAATATTCATATTAATATAATTAGTACTATAATATTATTATTGTTATTAAGAATTTATCATATATTATAATTTATAGAAGTTTAATTATTTTTAAAATATTATAAATTATATATATATATATATATATATATATATATATATATATATATATATATATATATATATAATTATTTTAAATTATTTTATATTTCGAATAATAATGAACCAAACACGAACAAACACATTATTGTTCGTGTTTGGTTCGTTTAACAAACCAAATGAATAAAATTTGTTTGTGTTCGTCTCGTTTGCTTATCGAGCGAATCGAACACAAACTTCTTGGCAAACCGAACACGAACTGTTCGCGAACAACGAGCTTTTTTGACAACCCTATTCATACTTACTTTGTACTAAAATGTTTTGAACTGTTTAAAAATTCAAGTTTAGGAGAGGGATAAAAACATTTAAAAACTAAATTTTATTTGTCTTCAATAAATCATATTTAAAAATTATTTTAACATGACTTGTGGTATACAGTATTAACTATAAAGAACTATATTTTTAATTCTATGTATGTTATCATAGACTTAAGCTAAATATTTTTTATCTCTCTCTTGGATCAACGTACCACTGATTATCTCCAACATTTGCACATTCAGATCTTGGATTTAGTGGGCTAGGAACTCTTGGATACGCTCCATATTACTGTCGATCTTCCTGTTGTGGGGTTCTTCTCATTGGGTTGCTTCTCTTTTTATTTTTGTTATAATTTAAACTCACTACATCTTTTAAGATTTTGAATCTAACATTGTCTGTAAGTCTTGCCCAAAGAATAGAGGGCGTGAGAAGAGTACAGAGGTTGAGACGGAGTAGTTTCAATATTGGGTCCACAATGCCCAATGAACCATAAGAATTAATTCAGCCCTTTTACAATAAATACTTCACCTATTTATAGTGTATCTGTAATAACAAATAAAAAAACATTTCTACCCCTTATTCAAATGGGGTCTGCAACAATTTGTACTTGATTCATCATCCTCTAATCATCTTTTGTCTTAATTGGTTTTGCTTGATCAGCTTTACCTAGTCAACTCTACGTAGTCAGCTATCCTCAGAAGATTCGTCTTTGGCGAGATAATTGACTTCAATATGGTGTGGTCCTACCGAAAGATACTTGTGATTTTGGCTCTTGCATCAAGCCAACTCACGCGTCGAGTAAATTTTTGCATCATATCAGCATCCCCCTCTCTGGGTTAAACGTTGAAGGGTCGAACATCCTTATAATGAATCCTTGGATGGGTCTATCAATAGTGATTTGGTCCTCCTTTTGGCTCGATCAGCATGGTTCAATCGTCTCAACGTCTCTCACGAGTGACGAGCCCCCTTTAGAGAGTCTCCTTTTATCGTACTTCCTTTTTCTATGTTGTTGGATTCCTGTGAGATCACCATTGATGCCTTTTCGAAGAACAAGATCAAATGCCAATTTTTCTAGAAACACTATATTCGAAAAACTTCACCAAAAGAAATCATTCAAACCAATCAAACCAAATAGCTCATTAAAACAACATATTATCCATTTGAATACTTAAATAACACTATTAAACACCAAAGCCAAAGAAAGACAACAGCAATATTTATTCTTTGATAAATTAGTCTCCTAGGAAAGCCATTATGACAATAAACAAAATATACATGACACTACCAAATAAGATTATACACTGAAAGTGTATTAATTCTCAAGATGATTAACATCCAAATGAATCCCTTCATCGAACCCATGGATCAGCACCATTGATTTCAAAAAGAGCAATGATCAGCACCATTGATTTCAAGGAGCTCTAGCTTGTTCCATATAGTGGTGGAACAAAGCTGTGGTTCTGAAGCGTTTGCTCAAAGATATAGCCAACCCTCAACAATACATCCTGCTCAAAGTGCACGATTATTAGGTAAATAGCAGCTTAGCACAAAATATTAGGCCCGTTTGGCATCACTTTTATTCTATTTTTATTTTTTTCATTTATATTTGAAAATATATTTGATTAATAAATTTTTCTATCTTTTATTTATTTTGAAAGATTTACATACATACCACTCAATTCTTATGTATTTGCGTATCTAACACAAACATAAACTTATAAGTACAGACCACCTTACCTATATGAGAAAAATGTGTATTTCACTCTTTAAAAGTTAAAAGACTTGTATTTTTGATGTCATATGAAAGATTTGGGGGGCATAAATATAAAAAGGTAAAGTTTAGGTGTTAGATATGTAAATACATAAGACTTGTGTGGTATGTAGGTAAATGTCTTTTAATTTTTGTTGTTAAAAACAAATTAACTTGAAAGCACCTAAAAATATTTTGAGTATTTAAAAAAAAAAAATCATCTCAATCAAATATCAAAATTCATGGTAAAAGCCCGACCCATACAATAGTTTGATCATAACACGTGTAAATACATCAGTTCGGTAGTTCAAGAAAATCAGGTGGGTGGTTAATTTATAAATATCAATGTTTCGGATGATCTGTCTGTAATTATTCCTAATTAAAAATGTAATTATAATCTTCCTTACCTCACAAAAGGCTGAAGCAATTATCTGAAGTCCGACAGGAAGACCAATTGGTCCACCTTCTACAAAGCCGCACGGCACAACAAGGGCTGGGAGGCCAGCCAAGTTGACATTAACCTGCCAAAAAGTAAATAGAAAATAAGAGAAAAAAAATGAAAAAAAGTTGATAGTTATGCAATATCAAAGATTAATCTATGGCAAAATGAAATTTTCACAAAATATAAAATTTCTCAATTGTTTCATGAAACTATGATAGCAAAGAATCATCAATATTAGTTTTATCTCAACCCATAACAAAGAATATGAACATAGATTACTGCCCGATTCCCATCCATTTCCCATGTCTAACACGTGAACCTTACCTTTTACATTTATACCACCAAAATTTTTAATATCATATAAAAAAAACCAATTATTTTAACTTTTAAAAAGTGAAATACACCTTTTCATGTATCGGTAAGGTGCCATACATGTAAAAATTGAAGTTTAGGTCTTAGATATGCACATATACGGGAATTAAGTGGTAATGTAGTATGCATATAGGGCCCTTTGGGGTAACTTATTTGGTGTGGTGGCGTTTTGAAAACGCACCAGGTCTATTTGGGTAAGCTGCATTTTGGTAGCTTATGTATTTTCAAAACGCTGAAAATAACATTTTCACACCGCACTTTTCTAGGTGCGGTGGCAGCTTTCTGGCAGTGGTCTGACTTTTCCAAATAAATTAAAATTTGTAATAGCCACCGTATCTAACTTATCAGTAAATTATTTTTAATCAGCTTATCAACAGATTATTCAATGAGTTGCAGGTGCCCCCAAACACTTAATAAATCTTCCTAAATTCTAAGATTGGAAAATACTATCCTATAAATTCAAATCTTGTGGTCAGTTGAAAGAATGAAATTAATAGGAACTCGCTTTCTACATACCGAGTGATGATTTAACAAATGCAAAAAAAAGTAAAAGGTTGAATGATCATTTGAAGCGTAAATGATGAGAAGAATTCAATTCAATAAAATTATCTTCCATGTACCTTCTTAAAAACTATATTATAGGGGCATTTACATAAATGCCCTATTCCCATGTATTTATTTACATATCCAACAACTAAATTTCGCTTTTACATTGATACCGCCCAAATCTTTCATATCACATTAAAAATACCACCATTTTAAACTTCTAAAATGTGAAATTCAGCTTTTTATGCATGGGTATGGTGATATGCATGTAAAAATTGAAGATTAGGTGCTAGATATGTAAATACATAAGAATTGAATGCTATCTTTTGTAAATCTTCCCAAATTATAATCAACAAAAGAAAAACCATTTGAATTGAAGAGTTGAGCCACATACAGTCATGATATCACCTGCATACATTGCTAGAGGATTGTTGGCCTTTTCACCTGGAAAAAGGATAACAATGGTTTCCATAAGAGCCTAGTCATCAGAGCTTGTATACTGCAATTGGTATGAAAAAGGAATGGAAAATTTACATTCATACAGCACAATTTTAATGTATTTACATATCTAACACCCTAAAATTTTATATTTACACTTATAATAACGTAGTATTTATAAACCTATGCATGAAAAAAAAATGTCACGTTTAAAAGTAGTGATGGTGGTATTTTGATGTGATGTTAAGGATTTGAGTAATATGCATGTAAATATGAATGTTTAGGTGTTAGATATGTAAATATATGGGAACTGTGTGGTATGTATGTAAGTTTCCGCAAAAGGAATACCTATCTTATAAGCAGCTGATGGAGCAGCAGGTGAAATAAGAATATCATTGTCATTCATTGCATCCTTGAAGCACTTTTGAATCAATGTTCTCACCTGCAGGACTGCAAATCAGATTTGTTTTGATACTTAATTCCCTCAAAAGTGCCTCCGTCGTCACACTCATACAAACAACACTAAATCAATCCAACCTGCTGCGCTTTTTTATAGTATGCGTCATAATAACCCGCGGAGAGTGCGTATGTTCCCATTAAGATTCTCATTTTGACCTAAATAAACAATTACATAGATGACCCTCAAAGTTAAAATTTGCAAATCATGTCAAGGGTATTAAAAAAAAAGATCAAAATTCTCACACCTCATCACCAAAACCAATTGATCTAGAGCTACCATAAAGAGATCTCAGTTCTTCATTTCCAACCTGGTTTCCATACCTGAGATAAGGAAATAAACAAGAAAGTAATGAAATGTTGATAAAGACGACAAGCAGCTGCTCATAATGAATAAAGAGCCATTTACACAATTCTCATGTATTTGCATATCTCAGGCCTAAACATTCATATTTACACACATAGCACTCAAATCTTTAATGTCACATAAAAAATAGCACTATTACCGCTTTTTAAAAAGCAAAATATACCTTTTCATGCATAGGACTCTAAAGCACCAAAGTGCTCTGTTGGTAAATATGAAAGTTTAGGCGTGAGATATGTAAATACATACGAATTATGTCCTCAAGATGTAAAGTTCCCATGAATAAAAAGAAGCTGGTTTTATTAGAGAATATTAGAATAATGATATGAGAAACTATCACCTTACACCATCATAGCGTGATAAATTAGAAGATGCCTCTGATAAAGCCAATATGTAGTAAGCAGGCAGGCCAAGAGAAAACGAAGGCAATGATATCTGCAATTGATCACAATAACATTTAATAATCTAAAAGACGTGATCTATAAAATAAAAATATGAAGATACATACTACTCAATTCTTGTGTATTTGCACATCTAACACCTAAACTTCAATTTTTTACTAATATGCCAACTTACTTAAGCATGAAAGGCGTATTTGACCTTTGATGTGATATGAAGAATCAGCGAAAAAAAGTCGTGCCTCAACCAATATGAGGTGCATGCTCGCCCAAGCTGCCCAAGGCGTCCGTCTTGAAGCATTTTTATTCAGAATTACGCTGAGGCAAACCTCAAGACACGCCTCAGATTGCGAAATTTTAAACAGTGGGTGGTATAAATACAAAAAGAAAAGTTTAGGTGAGATTTAAATGCATGGGAATTGAGTAGCATGCATGTAATGCCCCATTAAAATATACTTGTATTATTGCTTCTAACCAATTAAAAGATGAACAAGAGTTGCAAGACGCAAAACCTCATTTACAACACATCCTAAATGCTCCAGATGTGAAGCAGCAGCTTGTACTACTGAAGAAACTCCTGCATCAACTCCTTCTCCAATAGTTTCGCGAATCAGTCCAACCCTTAATCCTTTTAAAGGTTTTGAATCAAAATTATTTAGTGAGGCCAACTCACTTGCGAAGTCTGGCACATCCTGAAAAGCAGGGGGAAAGCTACAGATATGGGTCAGCAATTCTTGTTCTGAGATAATAATAAAGGGAAATTTACATAAGTACCCCGTAATTCTTATCTACTTACATATCTAAAAACTAAGGTTTGATATTTACAATTATAACACCTCGCTGTCATAAACTCCAGTTCACTTTTTAAAAGGTAGTAATCATGGTATTTTTTATGTGATATTAAAAATTTGAGTGGTGTTCACAGAAATATGAATGTTAAGGTATTAGATATGTAAATGCAAAAGAACTATGTGGTATGTATGCAAATGCCCCAATAATAAAATGATTTCAAATAGTATAATCATAACTGACAAAGTCATCATAAATTAAATTTTGTGACGAGATGATTGCATAACAAAACCCCTAACAATAACAAAAATAAAAAAAAAAAGAAAGAACCTAAGGCAAATGATAGCCGTATGTAAAAAAAAAGTGATCAACTGCAATTTTCACTTTATTTAAATGTAAATCAATTCTTTGAGCTATAAAAAAAAGGAAGAAAGGAAGTTAACCAAAAATAACAGCCCTATATATTGTCCTCCTTTATTCTAAATTGTCTTTTTGGTTACCTCAAAGTAGCTAATGCGTGAATGCCGGTAGAGAACAACAAAAAATGTTGATGGACTACATTTGGAGGCTTCAAAGTATCTATCATTTTCATTTAATGTAGAAACATAAAACAAAAATATTTCATAAACCAATGGTAGAGACAGGCCAATAATTACAAGAAAAAAATCAACAAAGCAAATGTATATCCTTACTCGCTTGCTGCTAGTAGAATCCAATCTGTCGTGACCAGAAATCACATTAAGAAGAATCGAAACATCAGCAACCGAAGAACCGAAACACCCAATAACGTCCAATGATGATGCATAAGCCATGAGCCCAAACCGAGAAACACGACTATATGTTGGTTTCATTCCAACAACACCACAGAAAGATGCCGGCTGCCTAACACTACCACCTGTGTCACTTCCCAAAGAAACGACACACTGCCTGGCGGAAACAGCGGCAGCTGAACCTCCCGATGACCCTCCGGGAACACGTGACAGATCCCAAGGATTTGCAGTGACCTATATATACATCACCTTAATAGGATTGCATTATGTTCAAAATTTCTCAAGAATGTAAAAAGAGGCATTTACATACATACCACCCAATTCCTAAGTATTTACATATCTAACACCTAATGTTTACATTTTAAACTACCCAAATCTTTCATATCACATAAAAAATAGGTGATATACATAGGTAAGGTGATATGTATGTAAAAATTAAAGTTTAGGCGTTAGATACGTAAATACATAATAATTGAGTGGTATGTATTTAAGCCTTCCATATAAAAAATGTTCGACAAATTGAAAACATAATGATCAAAAAATTCAAAGATAGCAAACTATAAGACACCTTTAGCATATTTCTAATATTGCTCTTGACATTGAGAGGGTGTTTGGCTGCAAGTAGGATTTAACGTTAGTAAATTTAGAAAATCCTTTAAATCAACCCTATCCATGGATTTAGTAAATCTGGACTTAAGTCAAAATTTGGGATCCTAGATTTAAAAATTCATAAATCCATGGAACTTCTGTATTTTAGCATTTGGATTGATTTAGTAAATTCGATGACAAATCCTATTAAATGGCACTACAAACAACCCCTGAAAAAATTGCCAATATTCTCATGTTTCGCAATTACCCCATTGGAGAAATTTCTTGTTTTGGAACCCCTCACATAGTTGTATTTAGTTTTTACTGAGTGTTTATTTGAACACCATGTTTAGAGTTAAACAATACGATTCTAACCAACAAGGTGTCTAAGAATAATAAAACAATTTGATAGAAAATATGGGTTCCATAAAATATCATGTCGGTTCTTTTTTTTTTTTTGTTCTCCAACATCCTACAGTTTCACCAAAGAATTAACACACAGCCAAAAAATAACATGAAGACAAATAAAAGCATCTTTTTCTGGTAAACCTTGATTGAATTGCGCTAGAAAAATTTATAATTGGAGAGAAGTTGATCCCTACTTCATTGATTCTCTATATAATCACAAAGAAACCTATACTATAAGCAACATAAGAGAACAATAAAAGAAAATGGACTAAAAAGTATATCTTGACAATGAATAATGAGAATTCCTATCAATATTTGATTTTGTACATACATGGCATCACTCATCCCAAAAACTCAACATGGAATAGAATATGCCAATTTGATTTGTATCCTTCTAATCGTCATTGAGGATAAAATTTGGTGGAAAGATCAATTGACTACTCTAACAATAGACAAGAAGTGAACATTAAAACAAGCAATATCATCATTGGTGAAGTACCAGGTAATCTCGATGTATTTGTTATTGATTGAGATTTGTGTTTCTACATCTGATTTAAACAATGTTAAAAAATGACAAGATTCATCCTTTAGTTTACTAAATTATTTGGATTGGCTCGTAGCATGGATGGATTGGGTTAGGATTCATTTCCATAAATTCAAATATTTTGTGTGTCATATCTAATTTCCATCACTATACCAATCCTCTTCTTTATTCGGGCCAATTTGAATTCAACTATTTATATCTTCGAGTTCAACGAGATAGAAATTCCCTTTAGACTATTTCACAAGGGCTGTTGTTCCTCGTCACCACCCAATTCATATGTATTGACATATGAAAGACATCTACTTTGATTTTTACATTCATGCCATCCAAATCTTTAATATCTCATAAAAAATAGTAACTATCACTACACACTTTTTCATGCATAGGTACAGTGGCATATATGTAAGAGTTGAAGTTTAGGTGTTAGATATGTAAATAAATAAGAATTGAGTGATATGCATATGAAATTCATCAGAGTGAAGACCTGAAATCCAGAACCCTCAGTGCTGCTCCCCATTCCAAACTCATCCAAGTTCGTCTTCCCCACGACAATGGCACCGGCCTCCCTAAGCCTCCTCACCGCAGTGGCATCGAACGCTGGCCTATAACCCTTCAGAATCTTCGACCCGCCCGTAGAAGGCATATCGACTGTGCAGATGTTATCTTTCACACCAATGGGAACACCCGCCAGTGGGGGCAGCTGCCTCCCAGCTGCGACCATTCGGTCCACCTCTTCTGCCTCTTTCATTGCAGACTCTGACACATAAAGAAAGCTCCGGATTTTCGGCTCCACCTTATGGAGGCGCTCTAGGTATTCACCAGCGATTTCAGAGGCCGTTCTCCGTCCGGAGAGGAGAGAATCTCGGATGGAAAGGATCTCCGAGGAGATGAGATTGCTGTGAGGAGAGGAGACGGCGGCTGAGGGGGTAGTCGCGCCATGGAGTAGTTGACGTGGGGTTCTCAATGGTGAGAAGGGAAGAGGGAGGCGATGAGCAGGGATGATGAGGCGAGGGTTCTGTATTAGGAAAGACATGCCCTGGGTTTATCTTGCGGGATGAAGCTGCGGTTGGGGTTTTGCTGCTAACTGCGAAGCTCGTTGTTTAGGGTTCAGGTTCGTTTTTAAGAAAAAATTACGAACAAATTGTATAATTTTTTATAAGATTTAAAATTATATATATATATATATATATATATATATATATATATATATATATATATATATATATATATATAACATTGATAGGTTGAATTGACTGAGGAATGGACTCTTTTCAGCTTACAGTGCTTATTTGAATCCTCCCATCACAGGTGGATTCGAACTCCGACTCGAGTAATTCTATACCAAATACCGCAACCAACGAGCCTAATGCCGCACACACACACACACGTCGCATACCTTCACTCGTCATGGCGTGGCCATCAGTGTCCTCATACGAAGTGGCTTGATCCCACAGCGACGCCGTGACTCTCGAATTATGTACATATCAGTGCGACACTCATCATGAAACTAAAATGCACATGAGAAATCGATATTTGACAGATTTCCTTATATATATATATATAACTTTTTTATAGGACAGTATTATATATTAAGGGAAATTACATTCGGAAGACGAGAAGGATTATTATTTACAAATTAAACATTTACATGATTTGTAAACTATTAAATCGGCGCTTTATTGTAAATATAAATATAATAATATGCAACACTATTGTAAAAATGATATGTGTACTCTGCGGCTAATATTTTTCACCTACCCGCCCGCGGAGTCTCCAAAGTCCCTCAACAAGATCAGAAAAAAGCGGCGTCGGATGATCAAGCGAGGGATTTGATATGTAACACATCAACTCCATTGCTCGATGTGCTTCCCTCTCTCTTCAGTTTCTCTGACTGTCGGCCTTTCTGTGAGCTCTGCGAGATTCTGCACTCCGATCCAATCTCTTTCATTTTGGGATGGCCGCAGCAACTGGGATCATCTTCCCGCCGGCTCCGTTTGTCCGGCGAATACATACGACTCATTTCAGAAGGACGGAGGGAAATGTGCGGCTGCTGCAGGTCCGGTGCGGCGCTGCTGTCGGCGGTGGTTTAGATGATCACGTCGTTGGAGCTGCATCTTCGTCGAAGCGTCGGATACACAGGTATGTGTTTTTTTTCTTCGTTGGGGAAAATTGGGAGCCTTAGCTCAAATAATATTATTGAAGAATAATGGAGAAGATACGTTGGTTTGCGCTGGGCATCAAAAGTAGCAACCAAAGTTATGAAAACAAGTATCAAATAACATCGCAATTTAGTAGTAAATAGTAGCACAGCGATGAAGAAAGGATTTCAGTTTGATTCCGTTGTATTAGATGGTGATAGTTTGAGTGAATAAAAGAATGTGTTGTGCATCCGGGAAACCCTAGTGCAAGCCGCCAGTCAACAGCTCTTCATCATCCAAAATTTGGCAATGGAGCTGCAATTTAGAAGAGAGGTGAGATTGTCGGATATGACATTATGAATAGATCGCCCATAATCCTAATCATCTCCAAGCAATAATTTTCTAAAACTACAAGAGAAAAGGTGACCGAGGTATTGGCTTTGTTGTTTATGCTGTTCTTTTGGAGAGAAAGTATGGAATCGGAACTAAAACTGTTGTTTACTATGACATAAAGAAAACGACATGGGTGCTAACAAAGATTGTTTTTGGTCAAGATAGTGATTTTGGGTGGATATATTATCTAATTTTGCCGCTTTTGATTGTTTCAACTGGTAACGTTTGGGTGTATCAGAAAAATTTTTAGAGAGGGTGCAGTGATGCCTGATATAGAGAACTCTTATACAAGGAGGAGATTGGTGAGATTCTTTTGAGAATGCAACATGGTTTGAGACGAGTTTTACTTTAATATGCTAGTAGTGGCCCTTACCCATCAGGCAAATTTTTTTAGTTGAAAAGTTATCAGTTAATAGTATAGTATGCTTAATTCAAGTCCTTCGTGTTTTAGTCTAATGACAACTACTTCATAAAGGACATATTTATTTTTTGTTTTATCTTTTAGCAAGACATTAGAAGCTTAATGAGGACTGCATTTGACTTGAAAATAGGTATGCAATATGGTTGTTGATTAAATATAGTTGTTGACTAATTAAAAGTGTATGTCACAAATTTGAATTACAAAAGATAAGTAATCTCGATGTTTAGTGCTGAAAATTATAAAAGTTTTGCAAGTACTTTGCCTAGTTGAGTCGATTGATGCAAAATGCTCTACATTACTACTGAAGGGTGTGACTAATATTTTTGACATTCTACAAGAAATGTGAGAATCCATATAAAATTATGAAGCGATTGGGATTCACACCTCAAAATTGAGGTTAATCATATTAAAATTCAGAGGAAGATTTGCATGCATGCCGCTCAATTCTTACCTATTTACATATCTAACACCAAAAATTTGATTTTTACATAAATATGCCACCTTATACATGCATGAATAAGTGTTAATTACTTTAAAATTAAAGTTAATTTAGTGTTATTTTTATGTTATATGAAGTCTTTGGGTGGTATAAATGTAAAAGTTAAATTTTTGGTGTTAGAAATATAAATACATAAGAATTGGGTGATGTTTATGGAAATGCCCCAATTTATTATGATCTTAGTCACACTCACAAGTCAATAACCAAACTTTGTAAAAGGCATAAGGATAGAAATCGCCAAGCAACAGATCCAAACCTCACTCCGGCATAAGGAGATTTATCCCCTAGAAGTCATTGTTAAGATTTACAAATGAATAATTCATATCTAATAACACAGATAATTGAGAGAAAAACTCATTTTATTTCACCATAACGTTTAATGATTTTTGCACTTCAAAGGTCTTATTTTAGGCTTGTGAAGGAGGAAAAAATAAATATTTTTTCACAATTCTCCAATATTTTGCCTAAAATTAGAAGTTTCAATTTAACACAGTTGGATTCCGTCAAAGATAGTAAGTTCGTAATCTCTATTTAGTGAAATTCCATTTTTACAAAATTAAGCAATTCCTTGTTCCAAATTTCAGAGCCTACAAACGTGTGAATATTAGGATTCTTAGTTAGGGTTATAAATGAAACAAGTTGTGTTGAGTAGTATATTGTTTCAGCTTGATTATTTATTTTCTTAAAGCACAGGGCAAGCCTAAACATGACACCTGTTTCAAAATCTTATTCAAGTTGGTTTATCAATTTTATGAAGTTTAAGATGTAATCAAGCTTTTAATTATGCCTGAATAACTATTGTAGGTTGCTATTGATTTAATGAATAATAAAAAATATTTATAATCAAAATCACAAGAGCTTATTATATCTTCAACTAGGCATATAATATCAAAATCGTGTATGCTCCCTCTATAGTTTTTTTTCCTTGCATTTTAGAAGTTATCTTTATTTTGGGCTCAATTCATAGAGCTTGGCCTAGATCTAAAACACTGTGGAATTCATATATAAAACTAACATGAAAGGACATTTTTATCGTTATCTACCATACTATTTAATAGATAAGAAGAGATAAAATACTGAAGTCTACAGACTGAGGATTTTCAACAAAATCCCTTTATAAACTTCTGCAAATCCCTTAGAACTTTGCCACTTGCAGATTAGTCCCTAGGTCTATTGCATTTATTATAATATATGGAGATGGAAACAATAAGGCCGATGTGCTTATATTTTAGCAAACTTTACTACTTTCTACTTTAGAACCCAATGAGCTTGCTTTTTTTAGCACAGAGATTGCTTTTTACAGTTTTAAACTTATAATTACATTGCTTTAGAAATTATTTTGTCTGCATTATTTTGTCCAAAGCCATCTTTGAGGAGAATGTAAATATGGATATACAAGGAAAATGTTTGGTCATTTATACAAACATCCATGCTAACCTCAAGCCAGTCCAACAATTTACCCCGCGATCAAGACTTGCACATCAGCGCTTGACATAGCTTAAGAATTGTCACTTTGAGGAGAATAGCCCATGGGTATATGTGTATAAATAAAGGAGGATTTCACGGATAACTAAAGGAGAAGCATATTTATTTTCAAAAATTTGTCAGATATAAGTTTCTACATAAGATTGTTAGGGTTGTTAGCAATTGGCAAAATGCTGCCACTTGGCACAAAATGAGTGGAACTATTATTTGGAACTGTTCTAGTAACTTAATCATTGTCTTGATTTGCATAAAAATGGACACTAAATGTCATGATTTTCTTACAAATCATTTTTATTCTCTCATGTGTGTTTTTCTAGTCTTCTGTATGCGATGCTTATGTTATTTATATCAAGAAATGCTTAGTTAAAACATAGTCTTTAATGGCAAAGCGGACAAAATGGTTTCACTTTCTAAATTTGAGAAAATATTTGGCAGACTTGTTGGCATGGGGTCTAAACTTGTTGGATGTGGTTCAGCAGTGCCGAAACATTTGATTTCTAATGATGATCTTGCACGACTTGTTGAAACCTCAGATGAGTGGATTTCTGTTCGCACAGGGATTCGTAACCGACGGGTTCTTACTGGTAAAGATTTAACTATTTTATTCTTTCATGATGGCATTACAATTTTATGGATTTTAATGTTGAAGATATTGTTTTATGCTAAATAATGTATTCAAACTTTCTTCCATTGATGACCTAACAATTTCTTGAGTCACCTTAATACTGGACTTACATCATTCTGTGGTTATTGTTGGAGTTTTACAACTTGTGAAATCGGTTGGCTTTCAGAACTGGATTTTCTTGCATCTTTGGCTGAGTTTGTAACTTATAATTCTGGTAGGCACATCCAAAAGTGGGATTTATATTTATGTCACATAAAATTGATGCAATTGAGTGTTTTTTTTTTTATTATTGGAGATCCAAGGAGGCTTTGTGTCTACTAAAAGGGTCTCAAGGAAAAAATAATTAAACATTTTTGAATAAATTTGTGTTTTGCAATTATTTTTAGTCATCCGTTGGATTAAGAAGAAAATTAAAGATTTTTGAGAGAGGTTATGTTCTTACAGAAGCCAGAGTTTCGATTCTTCTTGATTTGATGACTTTCTTCCTTTTATTTTATTTATGTTCTAAAAAATCTTATTACATGTAATTGATTTAAGTCAAGTTTGATACAATTTGAATTGTTATCTTACTAGTTTCATAAGCTTCCACATTATAATTATGAAATTATAGTGTCTCTTGCAGAAACTCTTTTTCTTTTGTTTTTTTTTTTTGTAACTCTGATTTTTTTTTAATCTCCGTTTCCTATTTCTGCTAGAAAAATTTATTAGTCTTTTGGGAAACTTCTTATTTAGTATGTCTCTTTGAGGTACTATTTTTTAGTTTAACGTATTAGACAACATTACAGGAGACGAAACATTAAATGGATTGGCTCTGGAAGCAGCAAACGGGGCCCTTCAAATGGCTGGTGTTGTGGCTCACGATGTTGATCTCATAATAATGTGCACATCAACTCCAGATGATCTCTTTGGTGGTGGTTGTCAGGTATGCTGAGCAGATATTCCTTTTTTGAGCTATAACATGGAGGATATATTCAACTAAATCAAATGAGATTACTAAAGTAAAAGTTCTTACATGTCCAAATCAGCTTCTTAAAATTTTTTTTCTGAATTTTGTGACTAATAACTTAATCAACTGATGCACATTGTCTGAATACTTTAATGATTATAACCCCAAGTTATCACAATCAAGTCTTCCATTTGTCTAATTTTCTATTGCTCTTTCACCTTTGTACCTTCATCATCAGTTTCATGCTTGTGCTTTTGGTGTGCTCTGTGTGTAAGAGCCTATGTTGCTAGAGCTTGGTACTCATTGGTAAGAATTGAAACAATCATCGGACTAGCTTTTTTTGGTTTTTACGAAGTCATGCAAATGTGGCTGCATCTATAAATAATTATGACATATTTGATAAAATGTTTTATTGGCCTTTCAATTGGGGCTTGGTGTTAATTGCATAAGGTGATTGTCTTGAGATATAACATACACATCAAAGCTTTAAAATCACAAGAGATCTCTTCAACAATATCAAATTATACTAATAAGAAGTAAATTCGAATTCTTTGTCTTCAGCTGTTCAACAGTGAACGCCCAACCTTCAGAAGTAATAACCAAAATTGCTAAAGATCCTTAATGTCCAAATCACAAAGCTTACAATTTCCATAATCCAAGTTTGTTGCAAGGGCCAACTGAGAATAACTGCAATGAAAACAGTAAGAAAAAAGAAAAATGAATACCGCAATCCTTGATATAGTATCCCATCTGAAACAACACAACAGGTGCAAGGTTAATATATCATGAAACACTGGCCAATCCTTATACAATCCATGCCAAGCAACAGCATAGACATTTCAAGATACAAGGAGCTGAACTGTGCTATAGTGCAGACTTTGGGGCTGCCACATGCAGCAGCCCCTCCAATTCGAGGCTGTAAAGAAACTGGGAATAAGAAGTGTTAGGTTAAATTAAAAATTGTGACA
Source organism: Papilionanthe hookeriana x Papilionanthe teres (assembly GCA_022702705.1). NCBI lineage: Eukaryota > Viridiplantae > Streptophyta > Magnoliopsida > Asparagales > Orchidaceae > Papilionanthe > Papilionanthe hookeriana x Papilionanthe teres. Next base: position 22,346,698 of record CM040436.1, on the reverse strand, counting down.
GTAATCTAACCCATTAAGGTATTACAGGATTATCAGGTGGTCGATGTTTAATGTGATCAAACCATTTAAGACGAATCTTTTTAATCTTATCCGCCACTAAAGCTACAATAACCCTATCACAGATATGTTCATTTCTCATTTTGTCTCTTAAATGTCAAACTGCTCATCCTCTTAAGCATTCTTATCTTAACAGAACTTAACTTTATTCTCTCTTTTAAAGGCCAACATTTTGCGCCATAGAGCATTGTAGGTCTCACTGCCAACTTATAAAATTTTCCTTTCAGCCTAAGCTGTACTTTTCTATCACACAATAGGCCTGCTGCATTTATTTACTTCAACCAACCAACTATAATTTTACTAATAACATCCCCATCTATATCACCATCACTTTGAACAATAGACCCGAGATATCTAAATTCACACCTTTAATGATTTGATCACCCATAGTTATAGAAATTGCCTTCCATGTACTCAGTTTTAGATCTACTCAAACGAAGGCTTCTAGACTCCAATGTAGAGCTCTATAATTCATATTTTTCCTGAACTATATCTTTAGCCTTATCCACTAGAAGGATATCGTCAACGAATATATCCCTTCTCATTGCCACTATCTTTATAGACTTTTTACATTAAAACATAGGACATATAACAATTGTAATATACGTCAAAACTTAGAATATTGATTTGCTGTCATAACACTCACATTTTACGCTTCCGACGAGTATGTCCTTTCAAATTTCCATCATTTATGTGTTACTGTATTTAACTTACACGGAAGCACATACTTAGTTAAGCATGCATGCTTGCACATATTCTGATGGACTTAAAATAGCCCTTTTTCATGTCTAATAAGTGTTAAGATACTGGGATTTGTGCTATATAATTTTGAACTCTGGAAACATAACTCACCGGTCATAAAAAAAATGTTTTCAATATATACTTCCAACTTGAAGATCTGAACTGTTGTGTTCGATATGGTAAATATTTCTCCTGAAGTAATTTGTGCTTGATCTGTCCTGGTTCAGATTCAGAGTGATTTAGGATGCAGAAATGCTTGGGCTTTTGATATTACAGCTGCTTGCAGTGGTTTTATTGTCGGATTAGTCACTGCCACTCGTTTTATTAAAGGTAGTAATTATATATTTTTTGCAAAATGAGATTTTTTTTTCTTTTGCTTTTTGAGATGAATGGTTGCTCCAATTATAGGTGGGGGTTACCAGAATATTCTTGTAATTGGAGCAGATGCTCTTTCACGTTATGTGGACTGGACAGATAGAGGTACATGCATTCTTTTTGGTGATGCTGCTGGTGCAGTGCTTGTGCAGGTATTTGTCTTTATATCTGCAAACACATTAAAATTTTTGCTGCTTCAAATTTTTGGTCTATCATTTACCTGTCAAATTCTTTCCTGGGATTGTAATTTGCTTGAATTAATCATTTACTACTATATCTTAGTTAAATTAATTATGCTTTATGAATTTGATTGTTGGGCGATAAAAAAAGAGTCACTGATAATTAAGAGGAAATGAGAATGCAATAAATTTGTGGCAAATCGGGGAAGGTTGAATTGACGACTGATTATATTAAAGAATTGGTCGGAGTGTAGTAATCACATGAATTGAAGATAAGATAACACATATTTGATCGTTTTGGTCAAGCACAATAAGAGCTAGGAAACGCTCATATTAGAGAGGTAAAATTTAATTTTAGACAAAAGATTAGGAAGAAAAAATAATAGACATGACTTGTATGTGCAAAAAAAGTTCAAAAATATTTGTATATAATAGGATTGACATCGATTGCTATACTCCAAAGGAATGAATATAAAATGAGTATTTATAATATCTATGCCAAGATAATTATAATATCTTGGAGAAGGCCGATGATTATTAGTTCTAGTTTTATATTAGCATTAGTGAAGTTCGACTGCTTTCATGTTAACTTTTAGAGTTGACTACTCAACTTTATCTAGCGAGTAGCTTCGGACTATCACTATTTCTTATAGCTAATACATGATACATACATGTCAGTCAACTCTTTGAAAACTTAAATTTAATTTAATATAAAAGGTATATTATTTTTGTATTTTGAAAATAATGGTGTTTTAATTTTGGAAAATGACTCAGAATGGATCTCATTCGTTTAATAGTTCGGATAATTGTGCCCAATACCACGAATAATACACCTTCCCGAAAAATAAGTGCATACCTTGCGATGGACCCAATCATGCAAACTAAGAGATTTGTGACATCAGTTTGGCCTGCGAATATTTTATGTGACCGACAAATTTCCCTTATCTAATACAAAAATTAAATAGAGTTTATTTTACATGGGTTCCAAATTTTCTATATAGTCAAGTCTCTATAGTTAACTACATCTCAAATGATCGATTTCACTTGAGAAAACTCTCGACAATGATCCGATGTACTAGTCTTCAAGAATTCAAGGTTTAAGTTTTCATGATAGGACGTGAAAAAACAAGTGTGAGTGGCCCAAGTAGGAACAATCATTTTAGAAGTACAAAGGAAGGAAATGGTAGGAGATGTCACAGGTCATGAGGAAAATCCTCAGTGACTTCGCAAACTATCCTACTGTGTGGTTGTGTTTTGGAGACGATATTATTTAAGTGTTAAATTCTATCAATTTTATTATTTGGGACTGAAACTTGCATGATACTCGATTATGCAAATAGCCCACGAAGATAGGAGGATTTACGTCGTATTGAATGACAACCTCGGAACCTAAGCGAGTTAAGACTTATGCTGTACAACATGGTTGCACAGGGGCCTAAAGAGGGTGTAAGTATTTACGTCGCGCTGGACGAGCTACCTCGAAGTCCTATGAGTTGTTATGCTATGAATGTTTAGCTGATGTAGACTTGTTTCATCTCTCGAAGATGTCCTTCTGCAAGTCCCCGTCGCTCTGCCTACGTCGTATGCTCCAAGCTCCTTGTTGAAGTAGCAGTCCGACTGTCTAAGGTTGAAAAGATTTTACCGGGTATGTTTCAATGTTTTGGGTTTTATTGTTGTTGTTGTTTTGATTTTGCATGAAAAGTATATACAGGTAAAGAACTACTGTAAAGTAAATAAAGAAACTGCAGTACACAAAACAAAATGTGTACCTGAGATTCTGTTACCGCTGCATGATTAGTTCATAAAATATAATATAATTTGTAGGGAGTGTAAATAAATTGCAAAAAACAAAAGAAAACAGGAATTCTATTGTGAAAAACCACAAAACGAGCCGTAACAAAAAAAAACACGTACAACCAAAGCAAAACCCGTGGACACATATGAAAGACCAAGACTAGGTATAAGACATCAATAAAGGTGGGGGCTCAGAGCTGGACTGTGCTTTCCGACCTTGAACAAGAGCTACAACCCGACAATTTATGGAGGGTAGTCCTTAACCTCGATCCAAATGTGACTAACCGTGGATCTTCATAAATTTTCATAAAAATTCTTTGATTTTCATGCAAAAGCTGTTGTTTAAATTTTTATGTATAGTACTTTTCAACAGGCAAAAAAGATTTTGTTTTATTTTGTAAATATTTTGTAAAGTAATGTAGTTCACAAGCTAGTCACTCTAATCAAACTTGGACTACTGACACCTAAGAGCGTCGAGGGAAACAAACCCACCAAGAGTCCGTGAATAGTATCATCAGTCATTTCCTCTCCCTTATTAAAGATCCTTGAGGTAGGAGATGTTATTTTAAAAATTCTCACAGCATATCCCTCGTTTAGCACATATTAACATTTTTATCATCGCCCTCGCCACCAGGACCTCCAACTTATACTAGTTTGGTGATCTATATGTGGCATTAATAAATATCCCTAATTGTCAAGAGAATTTGGGTGTAATGTTCAAGCTCAAATCTCGGTGCATTGGAGTTCACCGTAGGCTAAGTCATGGCGGGAATTTCATAGTTGATTAAATTAAGGAAATCACGAACCACATCTTGGTGTATCATCATGTTTAGTGTTTTAATCAATTTGTGAATTAGAGTCAAATGCATAGTTTCATCACTCATCCAAAAATTAGGTAGATAAACTACCACCTAGGGAGTGCTCATAAAATTTTGGAAGCCAACACTTTACCCTATAATTAAAGTTATTTAAGGTGTTTTCTCTCAATTAAGTTTTTTTTTCAACTAATCATCAAATATCTTTTAAATGTTTTTCAAATAATTAAATCAGAAATTCTCATTTTGACTTAACCATTTAACAGGGGAAATAAAACAAAAGAAAGGGGAAGACCGACCCACTTTCAAAACTAGCAAAAACAAGGGGGAAACAAGTAGTGAATCAGCCTCAAAACGTTTAAATAACAATCGATTGAAACCCAAAAATAGGGTGAATTATTCCATCCGGAGCACATACGCAGCGCTGAGTGCAGATTTTAAGGGTATCAGGTGGGTATTGGATGGGTATTGGGATTTTAAGGGTACTGGGTGGGTACTGGATGAGTATTGGGTATAGGGTATTGGCTATTAGGTGGGTATTGGATGGGTATTAGGAGGGTATTGGATGGATACTAGGGAGCTGCGTGCGGACTGCGTACGTGCTCCGTATGGAATAATGACTCCAAAAATAGTGGGCAAAAGAGCTCCCTAAAACCAACTCTAAATCGCGTGTAAATCAACACTTAAAGGCTACATAAACCTCTCCAAAATCAGTGCATAAAACAATCACAAAATAATAACTTTAATGTCAGTGCATGGATTGCCTCAAATCGACTCACCAAATACCCCAAAACAGTGTTAAAATAGTGTACGGATTGCCTCAAATCAGCCCACTAAAAATGCCCCAAAGTGGTGTCAAAGCAGTGCCAAAAATGGTGCTTTTAATATTTCCAAAACAGTCTATAAAAAAAAAACCTCAAGATGATGCTTTTGATGTCTCCAAAATAAGGAATAAAATTGCCCCAAAAAAGTAGGCAAGCTACTCAAAATCAGCACTTTTGGCTCTCCAAATGACATGATTTTCTTCTCAAATTAAACTCATACAATCTCATATATTTCCATAAGTCACAACTAAAATTTTTGAAGCATGGATACAAGGATATTAAAAAATGTTTCATTAAGAGTTTTTCTAAGTATGGCTCAAGTTTATGTAGCCCAAAGACATGAGATTCATCTAATCCTACACAATTGAAATCAAAATCTAAATTTATCTAATCCTACATGAAAGCAACCACAAGACCATTTAAATTTTTAAATTACCGTAAATACATAAAAATGAATTTTCGATACCTGCAAGGCCATAACAACATTACAAATACATTCTACAACATATTGTTGCCAATTAGCATCACCAGAAAAGCTTCCCTTAATATTGCTTCAATCAATTCGCAAGCAAGTCACAAATTTAACTGTAATGGCCTCAGTTTCAAAAATATACATAACAACAAATAGACAACTCAAATAAAATTTATCGCATTAAATATCCAACCCTAAAGGGAGCAGTCTACATCTCATAACACAGTTCACCGTTCAACATTGGCCAACAAAGAGAAGGAATCAACCCATTAACCAACTTCGTAAACGAGAGAGGGAGACAACAGAAGCTGAATAATATCTAAAAAAATAAATTATCGGCAATCGAGACACAAAAACAAAAATAAAGAGATATGGAACACAAATTGGACATAAATAAAATCCAGAGAAAATATAAATTTGTGTTTGGGATCTGTCGGCCTCTTTAAAGTTGCGTCTCTTTTTTTTAGGTTTAGATTTAATTTAATGGATATATGTATATTAGTTTTGAAAATAAGATTTTTAAATTTTAAAATATGAGAATGAGAAAGGACGGATCTCATTCGTTTAAGCAAGCTGGATGAACGAGCGTAATATCGCGAATAACGCATCCGTTCCTACAGAACAGTACACCCTACTCGACAATATCGCTCGATCAAATAAACGACAAAATTCATGACATCCGTTCCTGCTCGCGAACCTTTATGTGGACCGACAAATTCCTCTATTTAATACAAAAGAACCGAATAGTGTTTATATTATCTCGATCTTTAAAACTCCTTATGTGCAAGTCCCTATGATTAATCACTCCTCAAATGACAGTTCACCGAGAGACTCTCGATTTAGATTCTTGGCTTCTATCTTCACGAAGTCAAGAGATAGGATTTTCAACGAAATTTGAGAAGAGGAATCCAATAGCGTGAAAGATGAATGTGAATAGATTATTTCTGAGTCAAAGAAAGAGTGTAGTGGATGTCACGGATTCGAGAGAACCTCGAGTGACATCCCGGTTATCCTATGGTCGTGCTTAAGTTTTAGAAAGAGATTTATTTTAATTTCAATCCCGCAAATTAATTATAGTGGACTACGCTTCAGTGAATGTCTCGATTACGCAAACTAACTGAAAGACGTAGCGCTTACGTCGTATCGACGACAACCTCGGAACCTGCAAGCTGAGTTAGTGTGCATTATATCAGACAGTGAGGGTGCGCAACGGCCTAAAAGAAAATGCGAGGTTTATGTCATACGGACGTGACTATCCTCGAAATCCTGACGCCATATTTGCTCTAAAGAACGGGTCTTCATTGATGTCGACACGTGCTTCATTGCGAAGACGATGGTCAAGCTTCCACCACGCCCAAGCTCCACCGCTCAGAAGAAGATCGCGATTCGAGTTTAAGCTTTAAGTCAAAGCTAACACGCAAATCATTTATTATTTTTATCAGCGAGTGAGAGTGCACAGAATCGCGATACGAGTAGCAGAAAGAACCAGCAGCATAAGAACACGTTATAACAAGTCTAAACAAGAGACACGTCACGCTAAACGAGAGTATACCTACGCACTATGAGGAATATGCCATAACGGTAAAACATCTGTTGATAAGAGAAAGTATAAAGAATATAAACGTGCTAAGCGAGAGAAAGTATAAAGGTTGTAAAACACGCCAAGCAAGATATATGTACTTCAAAGAAAATGTTCTGTGACCTAACATGAGATACGCTACTGAAAGTAGAACACGCAGCTAGTGATAACAAGAAGGAAAGTAAAGATCGTGGTCACGAGAGTAGCATCGTATACTTTCGTTATCCTCGCCGCTATGTTACACTGTTTATCGCTATTTTTATATTTTTCTATTTCTCGCAGCTAGATTTATTACATGACTAAAAGAAAGAGAGTGAAGTTAGAAGTCGAAAACAACCTAACTAAACACGAGATTTACAGGCAGACAAAGAAAGAAAGTCCGAAAACTCAACAAGAAAAACGGGCGGAAAACTGCGAGAGAGCGATGAAAATCACGGTAAGAAAACCAAGAAAGTTTTGAAAGAAGAAAAGAAACGTCCGTAAAAACTCCGAGAAAAACCACAAACGAGAACAAAACAAAACCGTAAAAACCGCAAAAAGACCGCAGAAACCCACGACGTGCCCGCTAAACTCACTAAGAAATCAGTAAGAAAGTCGTAGTAGCATCTGGAAAGAAAGACCCGTGAAGACGCGTGCTTCGACTCGGAGCCGTGCGAATGTCCGGACTTGAGCGTCGACTACTAGACCGACTTTCACGCGAAGGCGCAATTCTAATCCGACTCGAATAAACCAACCGTGACCTTTATAAATTTTCACACATTTCATTTTTTTGTGTTTATGCATGCAGAGATGTAGAGTAAGAGGCCGCGTGAAGAATGTTATGCGTAATTTCGTATTTTTCAAACATACGTATTTTTTCGTTTTAAAACATTTCACTCACCTGCCGACTATCCTACAGTGACTGTGCCTACGAACATTGGGATCGTCTTAAAGCAGTAGAACCCCATGGATCGTCGAACGGCTCCGCGATTTCGTTCTACTCTCTACAGAGTCTCCGAGTCGTGCGGCCCCATTCTACGATTCTCGTAATTTTTCTCGTCTATAGCCTCATCCACGTCCCCACCGCACTTACAACTCAGCTGATGGCCCCATATATAACCCAAGGGGTTATATACGCACACCTACATGTCCCCCGCAGCGCGCGTCTGAGCCAAGAACGAGCGCGAAACTAGTGACTGGAGGTCAAGAAAGGATGGATGAAAGCGGCTCACTTAACACAATCTCGAAAAGATGCAGTCAATTTCCAATAATCGAAAACACGTGATCACCCCTGACTCCCGACCGACCTCACATGTTCTAGAAAGCCGACTCCAAAGGCACCACGACGCTTCTCGAAGAGGACGATGACTGGACCCTGCGTAACACACCCTTTTCCTCAAACGATACCGTAAAAGCACGACAAACATGACATAAAGATACCGACCAAGCCTCGTACTCTAAATCACCGCGGGAGGAGCCAGACTCAACCGCAGAAAATAATCTCCGAAAGTTCGACACAAAAGCTTCGACACAAATGCTAAAAACGTGGTCACAAATGCCGCAGTATACAAACCCAACAACTATCAAATTTAAACCCCTCAAACATCGAATACAAGTTCGTCAAAAATTAAAATGCAGTCCCAAAGTAAAGGGAAACCCGAGCCCACCAAAAGGGGCAAACCGAGAGCATCAGAAGGAGCAAAACCGAGAGCAGCAAGGGGGGCAAAACTAGCCCATTCAAAGGGCAAAACCGAGAGGTAACAAACCACAAAACGCAGCCCAACAAGGGGGAAACCGAGAGGCAACAAGCCACAAAGACGTAAGCTCCAAATATGGGCAAACCGAGAGGCAACAAGCCACAACAAAGTGTTTCTCAAGTATAAAGAGGGCCTCTAACATGCATTTCAAACTTCCAAGTCATACAAATAACATGGGTAAAGAGAAGCACCAACATAAAAGAGGAGCACTAACATTTACAAAGCATGCATATGAGGCTCAAGCCTTCCAAATCATCATATTTTCCTTATCCATTTTTGGTTTCAAAATAGCTTCTCAAACATTTCAGCATTCTATAAAGTAGTAGGCCTAAACATTTCAAATCTTGGATAATGAAGCCATCACATTTTAAGCATATGTGTAATCATAAGTGAAAGAGGAGCAACATAGTTGCGAAGTCTACACATTGAAGCTAAAGCCCTCCAAATGAAACATGTCAAGCTTAAAGAATTATTAGCAAAGGGGGTTGTAACAATTGTAAAAGCATCCCACAATTTTAACATGCATTTTCTTAAGGCCTTCGTAAATATACTTTAGTAGAATAAAAAGAGGGAGCAAGTAAGGAGGAGAATGCCACTTCCAAAGCTACCAAACTACAAGCTACACATGCCATAATGGATCTTCAAATGCATTCAACATGCTTTAACCAAAATAGAGGGAAAGGGGAACAAGTAAGTAGCTAAAAACCTTAAGGCTTCCATCAAACATGCAAACATGAAAGACCACCATTCACCCCATTCCTCTATAGCTAAGGAGAAAGGGGAGTAACCTGCACATGTAAACTTCACACCAAACATATGTCAAACATGAAAGAATATGGGCAAGGCAAGTTGATGATTCCAAACCAAAGAAGCTAAGCTTAGGAAAAGCCTAGTCAAAGCAAACCCAACACATTCCAAAGATGAAATCTCAATATATTTCAAATGAAAATAAACATAGAACCCTCTTGAAGCAACTCAAGCTTCCCTCAACATGCTTTCCCTTTTTTTTTATCAAAGAAGAAGTAGGAGCAAAAAGAGCAAGCTCCACATGCATATAACTACATAAACCATTCCATATTCTTCATCAAGCTATCATGAATAAAGGAAATAGATGAGCCATAAAGATGCTATTTTAACCACGAAACCGTGTCCAACTAAGAAAAGGCAAGTGTAGATAGCCTCAAATATAGAAATTAGAGCTAAAGGAGCTCATACCTCAGTTGAGAGCTCAAGCAAAACCCACACCACAATCTCAACAACAAGAAACAAACGAGCACAACCTATGCTCAAAACCGAGCAAACTAAGCTCCACGGCTTCTGTGGAGCAAGACAACAAAGACTCTTCACCTCACTCACACACAAGTTCAAGAAGAACCGTGAGCAGCAGGGAAGAAGAGAGGAAGGAGAGAAAAGGGAGCCTTCAAAACCAGGATATTCCAACCTCAAGAACTCCCCAATGTGGGGCTTAAATAGCCAGAGAAACAGAAAAGAGGGCAAGCCAAGCTCACCCAAAGCCATCGTCACTCACCTGGAGTCAACAGCTACAAAGGGACGGGTCGCACCTGTCACTCGTAACCCACGCACGCAGGAGATGATCGAGAGAAGGAGGAAGAGGCACTGGGAAGTAGAGAAGAACTTCCCCAATCTGTGCTAAGGAGATCGGCTCAACCGAGGCCAATGCTCGAAGAGGAAAGCCCCGCATCGAGAAGGAGGAGCTCTGCGCAGCGTCCCGCAACGTCACCTCCCATGGCGTGAAGAGGAGAAGGCTTCGTACGACGGGACGAGACTAAGCGTAGGAGAAGAAGCCCGCCGAATCCAAGCTAGGGTAGCAGGAGCATACCCGCGGGAAAGAAATGGCGAATGACGCCAAAGTGCGAAAGCGGGGAGAGATAGGAGGCGGGTGCGCGAGTTAGGGATATAGGATTTTAAGATTTTTTTTTTAAATAAATTAAAACTCATTTTATTAAGTTTCGTCGAATTTCGCGTCGCGAACTCGTGCTCGAAAACGTAGCAAGCTATATGTCTTTCCCGTGCAGGTCCTGACGTCCCGGACGCAACGGCAGCGCTCGTTTCGCGATCCGAGGTAGCGCTCGCGAGAACCTCGTCAACGGCCGAGTCGAGCAAGGCGTCAAATTCGATCTCGCCAAAATTCCGACTCTGACCCGCATCCGTCATGAGTAATTCAAGACGCCGAGGCCGTGTTCGACGGGACCTGTGCTCTCAGAGCTGCAAAGTGCACGAGGCTATCCTAAGGCCCAGCTTGTCCTATAGACCAACTTGAGTCCTAACGCTAATTCCAACCTACCCGCCGTGCCAGCAGGTCGTGAATTCCGTCCGGACTCCAAAAGAGTGTCAAGCGGTTCGAGCATACTAAAACGTATGGTGAGACTATCGCTAAGAATCTAAGATCGGCTTGGGAAGCTCCTAAAGCCTAACCCTAAATCTTGTGAGAGAAGCTAAACCTCAACAAAAGTGAGGTCAACAGGATCTTGAAAGAACTCATAGGAAAGTGAATGATCAGGTTGGAGAAGCGGAGTGTGCACAACTGACTTATTGTTTCGATTGTCCAAATTGTCCTCTGCAGGGATGTCGACTGGGAGAGGAAGACGAGGGCTTCGAGCTATTCGGCGGGAGGAGGGGCTATGTATCGCGAGGAAGAAATGAGCGCGAGGTAGGCGAATGGCTAGGTGCAGAGGAGAAGTGAGGGCTTCGGTGCAGGGAGGAGGCTGACAGGTAGGTCTCGGTAGAACTTTTGGCGAGTGTCAGCTTGGTCGCGCGAGAGAGGGGAACAGGAGAGTGGGGTTTCGGTCTTTTGCGCAGAGAGGAAGCGAAGTCAAGCGCGGTTTCGGTGCAGGGGTTCTGTCGAGAGCAAGAGAGGAAGAGAGGAGGTGGGGAGATGGCGCCGAGCGGGAGTGCGGGCGAGGGTCTCGGTGCCGAGAGAGGAGGAGGCAAGCGGGACTTCCTCTGCGCGAATAGTAGGGAGGGGGAATCGAGCAGTCGATAGAGAGGGAGCGGGTCGGGCGAGGGAGGCGAGGCCTTTTGAGTGAGCGAGGGAGAGAGAAGGTTGGGGAGATTGCTTCAGTGCTGAAGGGGAAACGCTGGTGGCGGTCGAGTGGGAGGGACGAAGGCTCCTGGGCGAGTGTGAGAAGTGAGGGAGCTCGAGATCTTCACTTGAGGAAAAGGGGAGGCCAAATGAGGAGAGCAGACTTCGGTGCTGAGTGGAGAAACAAAATTCTTTGTCGTGAGAGGAAGGAGTCGAATGACGGGAAGGTGGAGCCTAGCCTAATCCTATAGTTGCACTTTGAAAGTGTTCGTTATAGGGCGCAGGAGATTAATTGGTTTCCATTTGTGGAGGCACTTTAATTATAAAAACATAACTCCTAATTATATTCAATTAAGACGAGATTAAATGATTTGTTTAAAATTTGAAAGTTTGAAATTAAAAATTGTTTAGCTTGTGTTCAGCCCATGTTAAGCCTGAATTGAACCGGGGCTGAGCCAGAACCGCAACCCCTAATTAAATATTCATGTGTATCGATTTTTGTGTCGTTTATGCGCACGCGGAACAACAACAATATGTGTGTCTTTCCTAGCTAAAGTTGACGTTCCGCACGCGCCGACGTGGTCCATCTCGTCATCCGGGTTTGTACGTACAAGTTCGCCGATGGTCGGGTGAATAATGTGTCAAATTTAATTTTTCTTCAAATTTTGTGTTCATGACGGATCATTTTGAAAATTGATTTTAGTTTAATTGTCAGTGCAACATGTGTGTCTGTGACGTGAATTGCTAAGTTTGCGCTCATCGAATGTATGAACTACAGTGTTTGCATAGCCGAGCCACGAAGAGTTCACCTAAGGCCTTCTCATCCTATGGACACTCATTTCTCGGTCCTCTACACGCCGGTCTCTACTCCCTGTAATCGAAAGCTGAGCGTCGCACCACTCATGCGAGCGCCTTTCACAAAACTGCCGTTGAGCTGCGTTCACCGTCCACGTAAGTGCGGTTCCAATACTACTTTCTAGACGGTCAATAAACGAATCTTAAGGCTAAGCTTGCAGCTTCCGCAAGAAAAAAACCGAAGACCTTACTACAAATGAGATCAACAATACATACGTACATACATAAATACATACGTACATACATTTATGTGTGTGTGCGCGCGCCCCCCCTTGCATATATATATTGTTGCGGAACATTCTTACTGCCCCAATTGCTTCCATATCATACTCATCAATTAGCCAACGATGAATGAACGAATGTTTAATTAATCAAGTTTGCAATTGAAATTTAAGATGGGAGTGCTTCTATAATGTTTTCATATATTTCGCTAGTTGGAGTCTACAGTTGGTATCACCTATCAAAATAAATCATGTAATACGTTGTAGAATAAACCTTTCATATATATTTATATGTGTGTGCGCGCTCGCGTGCGCATATAGAAATTATTGCGGAATATTCTTACTGCTCAACTGTTTCCATATCATTCCCATCAATCAGCCAACGATGAATGAACGAAAGTATAATTAATCAAGTTTGCTATTGATATTTAACATGGAGTGCTTCTATCGTGTTTTCATATATTTCGCTAGTTGGAGCCATCTTTAGTTGGAATCCCCTATCAAATAAATCATGTAAAACGTTTTAGAATAAACCTCATAATAAGCTGCTTCTTTTCTCTCGGTTATAACTTACTCGCAATCTTATTCACTTGCAATCTTATTCTCGGTAACTGGATAATGCTGATGAGGGTGATGATCCAAGCTGATTTAGTGGATACTTGGAGATAACCCGAGTAGAAATAAATGTCCTTTTCCTATCATGATGTTCATAATTATATTTTTTTTTGCAACGCTTTTTTAGAACTCTCAGCAATTATGAAAATAATGAAGCCTTTTTGACAAGTAGTTCATGCTTGTATCCAAATAGAGCTTCCTATCTCCTAATACGTAGATTGCTTCTGCTTCCTTACCCTCATCTTTGCAGGCCTGCAGCGCTGATGAAGATGGAATACTTGGGTTTGACTTGCATAGTGATGGCCATGGACAAAGGTATTTATTTTAGTTTTCCAAGCTTCCTGAATACAGGTTTAAACTTCCCACCTGATGCCCTGTATAACTTCAATTTTCAGATATTTAAATGCCACAACTCAGGACAGTGAAACAGAGAACAACTTAAGCACAAATGGTGCAGCAATATTTCTCCCAAGGAAAGCAACCTATTCATGCATACAAATGAATGGCAAGGAGGTTTTCCGCTTTGCTGTTCGTTGTGTGCCTCGGTCCATTGAGACTGCGCTTGAGGAAGCTGGTTTCACTTTTTCTAGTATTGACTGGCTTCTACTTCATCAGGTTTGCTTTCATCCTGATCATTTTTATATTTTTGCTGAGATAATTTTGAGTAGAATTCTGGTAGGCTATCTTTATCAATTTGTAAGCTAACCTGAAGTAGATGATTCACAATTCACTGCTGACACTCCAATAGTGTAACATCTGTCGGCCGCTTTAGAGAGCGAGCTGCGAGCGATGCGCTTTTGAGATTTTAATTTAATGTATATGTATGTATGTATTGATTTTTGAAAATAGAATTTTAAGTTTTAAAATATGAGAATGAGAAAGGACGGATCTCATTCGTTAAGTAGTTTGGATGAACGAGCGTAATATCGCGAGTAACGCATCTATTCCGAAGAATCGTACACCCTACTCGACAATATCGCTCGATCAAATAAACCACAAAATTCACGACATCCGTTCTGTCATGCGAACCTTTATGTGGACCGACAAATTCCCTATTTAATACAAAAGGATTAAATAGTGCTTATATTATCCTGCCTTTAAAACTCCCTATGGAGCAGCTCTATGCTTAATTACCCCTCAAACGACCGGAGTCACTCGAGAGAACCTCGATTTAGATCGCGGTTTCTATCTTCACGAATTCAAAAGTAGAGGCTTTCAACGAAATTCGAGAAGTAGGAGATCCAATAAAGGAAAGACACAAGCATGAATAATTATTTCTGAGTCAAAGAAGAGGCTGCAGTGATGTCACGTGATCTCGAGAGAACTCGATGACGTCCCGTGACTATCCTACGGTTAGGCTTTAAATTTTGGAAAGGGATTTATTTTAATTTCAATCCCGCAAATTAATTATAGTGATTACGTTCGCATAACGTCCCGATTATGCAAACTACCCGAAAGATAGAGGGCTTACGTCGTATCGACGACAACCTCGAAACCTAAGCGAGTTAGGTGCTTATATCGCACGAGAGGCGTGCGTAAAGGCCTAAAAGAACAAGGTGAGGTTTATGTCGCACTAGGCGGACTATCTTGAAATCCTATGACTCGTTATTTAAGCTAAAGATGGTTCACTGATGTCGACACAGCATTTTGCACGACGATGGCCGTGTCGTCCACCGTGCTCCAAGCTCCACGTCAGTAAGCAGTGAACCGGCATTTAGATTTAAAGTCTTAAGTTAAAGCTGAGCATGCAAGTCGTTTATTATTATTATCAAAGTGAGTGTGTGTAATCAGCGGACATAGTAGTAAAACGAAAGCAAGAACAGAGAGTATGCTACAGCTAATGCAGAAGAACACGCTAAACAAGTATAAACACTGCTGAGAAAGTAGAGAAAGTATAAGACACGCCGTTAAAGATACGTATCGAAAGCATGACAGACAACAGTAGAGATGTACGAAAAGAAACATGCTAAAGTATATGTATCGAAAATAACAAATGTGACTAAGCAGGAAAGATGCGAAAGTAAACCATGCCAAGCATGATAATAACGAAGTGAAAGTAAAGATCATATGCGAAGATCAGTATGCTTTGCTTATCCTCGTACAATGTTACTCGTTTATCATTATTTTATCTTTTTATTTCCTGCAAGCAGTTTGTCAGCGCTGAAAAGAGCAAGAAAGTATAGAAGAAGTGAAAACAACCTAGCTAAATGACAGTACTACTACAGTACAAAGAAAGAAAGTCCGAAAACTCAACAAGAGAAAACGAAGGAAAACGCCGAGAAAGCGATGAAAATCGCAGAAGAAAACCAAGAAATCGAGAAAGAAAGAAAAGAAACGTCCGTAGAAAACTCCGAGAAAAGTCCACGAACGAAAACAAAACAAAGTCATAGAAAACCGCAAAAAACACCGCGAGAAACCCACAGACGACCCGCTAAACTCACGGCGAACCATAAGAAAGCCATAGCCTCTCGGAAAGAAAGACCCGTAAGCACGGCAGTGTTTCTGACTCGCAGCCGTGCTAATGTCCGACTCGAGTGCCGACTACTGCACCGACTTTCTGCAGAAGGCGTCCTAATCCGACTCGAATAACCAACCGTGACCTTTTATAAATTTTCACACATTTCATTTTTGTTCGCATGCAAGAAACAGTCGTAGTAAGTAGGCCGTGTAAGAATGGAGGTAATTTCGTATTTTTCAAACATATGTATTTTTTGTTTTAAAACATTTCAATCCACACAGTCGACTACCCTAATGAGACTAGGTCTACGAACATTAGACCGTCGCGTAGAGAAACCCCAGCGATCGGCCGAACGGCTCCGTGATTCCTCGCTCTACTTCTAGCGCAGTCTCCGAGTCGTGCGCTCCATTCTACGACTCTCGTAATTTTTCTCGTTTTCATAGCCTCATCAACGTCCCCACCGCACTTACAACATTGCTGATGGCCCCATATATAACCCAAGGAGGTTATATATGCACACCTACACGTCCCCCGTAGTGTGTGCTTCGAGCGCAAGAACAAGCGCGAAAACTAGCGACGAGAGGTCAAGGAAAGGAGGACGGAAAGCGGCTCACTTAACACAATTTCGAAAAGAAGTGAGTCGATTTCCAATAATCAGAAAACACGTAAGTCACCCTGGACTCCCGACCGACCTCACATGTCCTGTAAAAAGGGCCTAAAGGCACCTCGACACTCTCGGAGAGGATAAGAACTAGACTCCTAGGAACGCACCCCTTTTCCCAAACAAATATCGTAAAATCAAGAAAATAAAAAAAGAGAAAGCCATCGTCCGGTCCTGCAGCTCAGACCACTAAACCAGAGTGCTACCACAAAACTCCAAGACCTCGCTATTTTTAAATTCAAAATCCAATTTTCATTTCATGCCACAAAATCGGGCCTTAAGCAAGTACTGAAATAAAGGCCCACACATCAACATCAATTTATCAAGTGATTGCTATAACTCATGCTCACATGCTTTTCTTAATCAGGCCTCAATATTTAACCTTCAAGCATTAATTGAAGCAAATAAGAGATGTTCTTAAATTCTTCCAAACCAATTTCATAAGTAAATGTAGCAAGAGGCAAAAATAACATCACCATATCCATCACCTCACACACCAAGGCTCTCGACCAAGACAAGAGCAAGGAGAGGCCCACGGCCAAGGTCACAAGAAAGGAGGCAACAAGAAGTAGAGCCTCCGCCCAATTTCGAGTTACCATAAAGAAGCTCACTGACAAGCCTTAAGAAGCCATTCACATCAATTCCAACTCACCACAAACACACAGGATCAAATTCGCTAGCGACCAAGCCATTCGACCTTCTATGGCCCGTGAGAGACACAAACCCGAAACCCCTACAAACTCCAAACAAGGGTGCAGCCGAGCCATCCCGGGGCTCCCCGAATTCAAGCCCAAACATATCCAGAATTGAGTCCAGCACAAAACTTCAAGAAGCTCTCGCCACACCCAAAGCAAGTCTCAAACCCGAGTCGATATAGCCAAAAACACAAACTCAACTCCAAGGCCTAGATGAATACCTACCATAAGAACCAAACCAACCATAGCAAGCCAAACCCGAGCCACTACCCGTCAGTAAGAATCACCTAACCACAAGCCAAAACGGCCCTCACACCAACTAGACTAGCTCAAGAGAACCCCAGAGACCAGGAAAAGAAAACCGAGCAGCAGCAGGGGTCGAAACAGCCCCAAAACCAAGAGAAAAAACAGGGCTCAAACTAGCCTAAAATTTGAATCAAAACAGTCCCAACATAGGGGCAAAACCGAGAGACAACAGGAGCCAAACAAAACCGAGCCAAAGTAGGGCTCAAACAATCCAAAATCGAGAAAACCGCAAAGACAGGGAAATCAGCCCGGTCATGGGCAAAACCGAGAGACAGCAGGAGCCAAAATCAAGGAACAAAGCCAACCAAAACAGCCCCCAAGTCCTTTTAAAATGAAACGAAATGTGCTTTCAAGTAGGACTATAACGAGCCAAGATGTGGCTTAAAATTTAGCTAAACATAAAGCTTGCATAAGCATTTCCATACATCCAACATATCCAAGTATAGAGCCTCAATATATTTCAAATGAAAGTAAGTGTAAGGCTCCTTTAGATCAATTTAAACTCTTCCATAACATGCCTTTGTAATAAAGAAGAAGTAGAAGGAGCAAGAAGCAAGCTCCACATGCATATAAAACTAAATAAACCATTCCATGCTCCACATCAAGCTAACATGAGTAAATGAAAGAGAGGAGCCATAACATGCCATATTAACCATGAAACCATGTCTAACTAAGAAAAGCAGTGTGTAGATAACCTTCAAGGTAAAAGCTAGGGCTAGAGGAGCTCATACCTCAATGGAAAGCTTAAGCAAATCAACACCTCAACTCAACAACAATGAACAAACCAGCACGACCTGTGCTCCAAAACCGAGCAGCCGAGTCTCGAGAACCTCAGGGAGCAGAGCCAACAGCACCCCTACCTCACTCAAACTAAGCTCAGGAAGAACCGTGAGTAGCAGAGAAGAAGAAGAAGGAGGAGGAGGAGAGAAAAGCAATGGCAGCACACTCAAAACCAGCCAACCAAAACAACCAACCCTAGACCACTCCTCAAAATGAGGCTTATATAGCCGGCCTAAAGAAGAAGAAGAAGCCACGGACTTACCTGGGAGTCTCGGCAAGAGTAGAAGAGAGACGGGAGGAGGTGGCGACAAAAGTCGCTGAAAAGGGGGCGACAGGGAGCGAGAGTGGCGGCAGAGAAGGCCGAGCGCCGCCACGCGGCAGAGGGCCGGGGAAGTGGCGAGGACAAGCAGGGACCCGTGGTCGAAACCGCGCGAGAGGAGCCGGGCGAGGGCTCGGCCGAAGAAGATGGCACCCGGCTCGGATCGAGAAAGAGAGGCGAGGCCTCATGTGTGAGGCACGAGTGAGGGAAATAGGATTTTAGGGTTTTAATAGGATTTTAAAAGAAAAATAAAATTTATTTTAATAAAATAACGACAAATTTCGCGTCGCGAACCCGCGCTCGAAAATATAACAAGTCATACGTCCTTTCCTAAGAAATTCGACGTTCCGGACGCAACGGCGCAGCTCCGTTTCGCGATCCGAGGCCGTTCGAGAACCTCATCACCGGCCGAGTCGAAAGTGCGTCAAATCCGATCTCGCCGAAATTCGACCTCGATGGCGCTCGTTCCGGCATTCCGACCTCGACCTCGATCCGTCGAGAATAATTTGAAGACGTCGAGGCCGCGGCTCGAGGAATTCGTGCTCCGTAGTGCGTAAAACGCGCACGAGGCTATCCTAAGGTCCAGCTGGTCCTATAGGACTCAACTCGGAGTCCTAACGCTAATTCCAACTTACCCGCCGTGAGCTGAGGTCGGAACTCCGTCCGGGACTCCAAAAGAGTGTCGAAGTGGTTTCAAGCATTCTAAAGCGAGGTGAGTCCAGTGCTAGGAATCTAAGATCGTCAGGGAAGCTCCTAAAACTAGAACCCTAAATCCTAGGAAGAAAGCTAAACCTCGACAAAAACGAGGTCAACATCTTATTATTATTAATCGTCATTCTATTAACAGATTGTCTGCTTTTGCTTTTGCCTTCTTCTTCCACATTGGATTCATCTAGTGAACAATTAGAGGCAAGCATATATTGCATGTGCTCGTGTTCAACTGTTGTCACTGAGGTACACTCTAAAGTCAACAACAACGCCAGCAAGCCTTTATCCCACTAAGTGAGGGACACTCTAAAGTGATCTGACATATTTAGCTCACAATCTTTTACAATAAAATAAACTTTATGCCATTGACTCTTCGAAACTTTAACAGATTTTTTGGCAATTTAAGTGAGCCCATATCTTTTTGCTTTATTTATGGATGGTCTTACTAGGCATTTACAAGAGGATGTACCTTGGTATATGCTTTTTGCTGATGATATCCTCCTCGTGGATAAGATGAGAGAAAAAAGCCCTGAAAAACTTGAATTATGGAGGTCTACATTGGAGTCTAAAGTTCTTCGTTTGAGTAGAACTAAAACTAAATACATGGAATGTAATTATAGTAATAGTAGCTCTAGTGACAAAAGTGTAATTTTGGGTGATCAAATTATTAAAAGGTGTGAACGATTTAGATGTCTCGTGTCCATTGTTCAAAGCGATGGTGATATAGATGGGGATGTTAATAGTAGAATTTAGGTTGGTTGGTTGAAGTGGAGGAATGCGTCCGACCTATTGTGTGATAGAAAAGTACCTCTTAAACTGAAAGGAAAATTTTATAAGATGGTGGTGAGACCTGCAATGCTCTATGGTGCTGAATGTTGGCCTTCATAAGAGAAGCATAATGCTAAGTTGAGTGTTGCTGAGATGAGAATGATTAGGTGGATGAGTGGCTTTACACTTAGAGACAAAATGCGAAATGAATATATCCGTCATATGGTTGGCGTTGCACCAGTGACGAATAAAATTAGAGAGAGTCACCTTAGATGGTTTGTTCACATTAAACAACGACCACTTGATGATCCGATTTGGAGTGTAGATGTTTTAGATATAACTTATGTTAAGAAAGGCAGAGGTGGACCTAGGAAAATTTAGGTTTATTGCATAAAAAATGATCTTAATTTATTAGAATTAAATGAAAATTTGACACTAAATAGTACGCAACGGAGAAAATAGGATTCATGCAGCGGACCCCGCTTAGTGGGATTAAGGCTTTGTTGTTGTTATTGTTGTTGTTGTTGTAAAGTGAGCTTATAAGCCTATGATGACAGTGCAAGCGACAAAATGAACAGGATCCCTCGGAGTCTATACCAATATATGTACTTCTGTTAAGCATACATGTCGCATGGAAGAACAAACTCTAATGCTATTTAGGTATAAGTTAAAACTAAGAGTGTGAAATGAAGCAAATGAATGAGTCAGGTTTGAGAATACAACAACAATAACAACAAAGCCTTAATCCCACTAAGTGGGGTCGGCTACATGAATCCTTTTTCTCCATTGCGTCCTATTTAGTGTCAAATTTTCGTTTAATTCTAATAAATTAAGATCATTTTTTATGCAATAAGCCCAAGTTTTCCTAGGTCTCACTCGCCTTTCTTAACATAAGATGTATTTAAAACATCTACTCTCCTAATCGGATCATCGTGTGGTCGACGTCTAATGCGACCAAACCATCTAAGGCGACTCTCTCTAATTTTATCCGTCACCGGTGCAACTCCAACCCTTTTACGGATATATTCATTTCGCATTTTGTCTCTAAGTGTAAAGCCACTCATCCACCTAATCATTCTCATCTCGCAACACTTAACTTAACATTATGCTTCTCTTTTAAAGGCCAACATTCAAGACCATGTAGTATCGAAGGTCTCACCACCATCTTATAAAATTTTCCTTTCGCCTAAGCGGTACTTTTCTATCACACAATAAAGCCGGACGCATTCCTCCACTTCAACCAACCAACCCGAATTCTACTATTAACATCCCCATCTATATCACCATCGCTTTCGAACAATGGACCCGAGATATCTAAATCGTTCACACCTTTTAATAATTTGATCACCCAAAGTTACACCGCTCGTCACTAGACCTACTATTACTAAAATTACATTCCATGTATTCCGCTTTAGTTCTACTCAAACGAAGACCTTTAGACTCCAATGTAGACCTCCATAATTCAAGTTTTTCCCGGACTTTTTCTCTTGTCTTATCCACAAGGAGGATATCATCGCAAAAAAGCATACACCAAGGTACATCCTCTTGTAAATGCCCAAGAAGACCATCCATAAATAAAGCAAAAAGATATGGGCTTAAAGCCGATCCTCGATGTAAACCAACGAAATAGTAAAATACTTGGTCAATCCTCCTTCAGCTCGAACACATGTAACAAACTTCTAAGATACATATCTTTAATGACTTGAATATAAGTCATATCAACACCTTTCTTCTCAAGGACTCTCCAAAGAACATCTCTAGGAACCTTATCGTAAGCTTTTTCTAAATCAATAAAAATCAAATGTAGATCCTCCTTATTATCTCTCGTACTTCTCCATCAAATCTCTCAATAAATATATAACTTCCATGGTAGACTCGCCCGCATAAATCCAAATTGATTATGAGAAATCTTCGTAATACGTCTTAACCTATGTTCAATTACCCTCTCCCATAATTTTAAAGTATGACACATCAATTTAATTCCTCTATAATTTGCACACTCTCGTGCATCTCCTTTATTCTTAAAAATGGGGACCAAAATGCTCTTTCTCCACTCCTCGGCATCCTTTTAGTTTTTAAAATAATATTAAAAAGTTTAGTAAGTTCTGAAACCCCCAAATCACCTAAACATTTCCACACTTCAATCGGATATCATCGTGTCCTACGTACTTTCCCCTTGCTTTTCTTTAAAGCCTCATCAACTTCTTTTTTACTAATGCGACGTAAAAATGAAAAGTTTTATTATTATTAACGATATTAAGATCACTAAGCGTCAATCGTATTTTCAAGCATCATCATTAAAAAGCTTTATCAAAATAACTAACCCACCTATGTTGAATATCTTTTTCTAAGAAAAACACTTTTCGATTTTCATCTTTAATACATTTTACTTCGAGTTAAATCTTTACATTTCTTTTCTCTTTGCTTTGCGCTATTTATACATATATTTTTCACCTTCCTTAAGATCTAACACGTTATAAAGATCACTAAAAGCTGAATTTTTAGCGTCACAGATTATTCTTTACACTTTCATGCGGCCGTTTTATATTTTTCCCAGCTCTCTACGCTTTTACATTTAAACCAATTTTTATAAGACAACTTCTTATATTTTATCTTTTCGTACATTATTATTCCACCACCAACTATTTTTATTTATGTAAACTTTTCTTTCGATTCTCCAAGACATCTTTAACCTACTCGTTTAATAAGATTAGCTTAATTTTTCCCACATAACATTCGCGTCTTCACGAACATCCCAAATATTTAAATCTCGAATTTTACTCATAAAAATAATTTTATTTCATGTCTTTTATGCGTCCCCATCTTATTCTACGACGTCGAATCCTAAGCATTCTTTATTTTACAACTCTTCATCTTAAAATCTAACTAATAATCGATGCTGGACTTAATCGCTCACTTCGAATAACCTTACAATCCTTACAATCTCGACGATCTCTTCTTCTCATGCTAAAATAATCAATTTCGTGTTTTATTAGCATCCATTCTTATAAGTAATAAGACGCTCATCTCTTTCTTGAATAAAGATAAGTAATAATCATATCATACGCATAAAGAAAATCTAAAATCGGCTTACCTTCTTCATTAATCGCTCCATAACCGTAGACTACTACGAATATTTCTGAAATCTTCTACCACTCTACCGATACGTCCATTTAAATCTCCTCCAATAAAAATTTTTTCTTCAAGCGAGATTGAGTCAGATGTTTTCTAGATCATTCCGAATTTATCTTGTAGTACCTATATCTAAACCAACTTGATGAGCATAAAGACTTATAATATTAAAAATCTTAAGATCAATAATAATCTTAAGTCTGCTATAATTCTATCTCCAACTCTATTAATTTTGACAACATTATCTTTCAAACTCTTATCTATAATTACACCTACACCATTTCTAAGTACGACTCTTACTGAATCACCATAGTTTAAAACCTAAGTTATCAATCTCCTAGCTTTTTCTCCAACCCATTTAGTTTCTCGAATACATAGGATATTTATCTTTCTATGGATCATAATATCAACCAATTCCATTAGTTTACCATTGAGAGTACCTATATTCCAGTGATCCTATCCTAATACTAAGATCACATGACTAACTTCTTTACCCGCATCC
This sequence comes from Papilionanthe hookeriana x Papilionanthe teres, assembly GCA_022702705.1. NCBI lineage: Eukaryota > Viridiplantae > Streptophyta > Magnoliopsida > Asparagales > Orchidaceae > Papilionanthe > Papilionanthe hookeriana x Papilionanthe teres. The sequence goes on along the minus strand of CM040436.1, from coordinate 22,323,063 downwards.
GTCCGTAATGTGGAACCCTGCTTACTTCGACACTACACCCGGCGCGCCAGTAACGCCTCAGCACACTTTCCACTCGTATTCAGCTATACAGTGCGCGTCGCTTCTGTGGACGCCCCAAGCACTTACACAATGATCGAAAGGATTCATGTCATGATTTTTTTTTCGACAAGTTTTACGCTGGCTGTCGACTACCTAACACAACCCTCCACTTTTCACATCCGGGCTTGGGACCGGCAACGGCAGTGTTGAGTCAGGTTTGAGAATAAGCATAAAATTTTTGTTTGTGTTTGACTTATTTAATTATTGAGCCTAACATGAATTGAAGCAAACTGGTTTAGTATTCCACTTCATCATTTTTGTAGAATTTATGCTATCCTAGGGAATCTCTAATAGGAAATTCATGAAATTAGAGATTAATAGTTAGCTAAAAATCACTTGTAGTAGGACAACCAATGGATTGGTGAGCTGACAGTAATGATCTCATGGATCAATAAGGTAGTAATGTAGGGAATAAGGAAGGAGAGAGTTGAAGGTGGAGCTAGTAGCAACCATACAATGGTGGAAGAGCTGGCATAGATTCCCCTTGAAGCCATTTGATTCATAAATAATGTATACTCTTTTTGACTTTGTTTATCTCATGTTGAGCGTTATTTTTGAGAACCTTTCAAAAGCACCATATGTGATGTGCATCTCATAGATTGCCTTTTATAGCTTACATATTTTTTCTTCTGTATTTGAGTCAAACCTTAGGAGTGCCGTGCGAATGTATTCTTTGCGTTGAATTGTTGTATTTTCTAGTTGTTGTCACTGCAATGATTAAATAAATTAAATAGTATTCATTTTAGTAATTTGAGCAAATGTTTCAAGGTAATTAATTCTATATATTTGAGTGCACCATTGGTTACTAGTTTAGATTTATACATTTCTAGTGAATCATTATATTATTTCGCCATACAAACATATTTACATCACTAATTTTATCATTTTTCATATTTTATTTATTTTAAAATACTTTCATTCCTTCATAGCGTTACTTTATATTTTCTTGTTCAAATTCTCAAAGATTGTCTTATTGCTAGAAATAGTATGCATGTGATGGGAAAGTTCACCGATTTCAAATCATAAATCGAGGAAAAATAAATATTTTCATCTATAGTCCAAACAATTCAATAAGAATACAAAGATCAACACCTACAATTTGAGAATTAGGCGATCTCTCCCGATTTCTACAATTCAAGAGGTAGAAAATCTTTTACAAACCCGAAATCTAAAATACAAGACTCAATCTCATGCATAACCTTAGCCCTAAATATATTAGTCATATTTATAATAAACAATAATAAATGATAAATGACTAAATTGCACTTAGGTTAGACACCAGCGTAACAATACACCCACTCAACCACCCCCTCCTCTCCCCCCCTAAAAAAAAAAAAGAAAAAAAAGAAAAAAAAAGAAAAAAAAGAAAAAAAAAGAAAAAAACTTGTTCTCAAGGTGGGAAAAGGTGAGTGTTCCTCCACCACTGTCATCATTGTTTCTTCATCTTCTGCCTCCTTCTCACTCACTTTGAAAACCTTTAATGTTTGATCCTTGCAATGATGTCCTGGGGTAATCTTCTCGTCACACTGAAAATATAATCCTTAGCTTGCTTCTCCCGAATTTGTCTCTATAAGATGCTTGAGTATCACTCGTAGTCGTGATTCGTGATTCTTGTTCTGTGAAGCCTCACATTGAACTTCAACTATTTGAGCTTTTAGTATTGTCTTAGTTGTAACATTGCGGTGTTACGCTCTACTTGTGCTGCTTTTATTAGCTCATTCCATTGTATTTTATCTTCGACCCATTGTGTTATTTCTATAGTTTATCTCAATCCTCGCGGTCTCAACAGACGAAATGATGCTCAAATTTCAGGCTTTACGCCTTTCATGAAGTTGCCTTCTAACAATTCATTCGACATCTCTCTTAAACGACTAGATAGCATCTCAAAATTTTCTCTTTACCGTATGGCACTCTTCCTGAACCAATGAAAAAAATTGCTTGTGTAATTTCACGTCTCAAGTGGTTTTGAAATGCTCTAACAATCGATCCTTGAACTCTTCACAGGCTATAGTTGGCTGATGTTGTTCACTAATGATACCACGCTCTAGCATTCCTTTCCAAACATAAGGTAGCCACCATCAGTTTCTCTTCCTCTGTCAACCCATTAGCAACAAAGTATCTCTTCACATGATAGACCCTACCGTCAGCTTCATCTCTTTAAAGATCGACATTTTCAGTTTCCTTATGTGCGAGTCTCCTCCCTAATTCTCTTGCTTGAAGTTCATTTTCCCCATGATGTGGGGGTGGGTTTTCCTTTTTCGACCTATATTGATTTCCCTTTTTTATAAGTTTAGTGCGCCCCATAATAAGCTAGCCCATCCCCATAAGTTCCATACTTGTCTTTTGTCATATCTAAAATATCTACTCTCTTAACCGGATCATCAGATGTGTTGACCTCATTTTTATGAGGTCTTGTTCTTTCTCTCTTTAGATCTCAGGTTCTAGCATTTGTGATTTTTCTCGATGCACTCTCTTAGAGACTCAGCTGGCCGGTACCGTCCTCTTAGAAATTCAAGCCAATTCATGTTTCACTTGCGATGTCTCGCGTGCGAAGTCTTAAACCATCACCATTTGATCGAGTGGTTGTGTTGACGGACCATCGTCATTTGGTCGAGCTAGTTAGGGACCACTCATGCGAGACTCGAAGAGAATTCCTAATAAGATCCAAAACCTTAGGGCACCCTTTGATTTTCGTACGTTCGTGCACGCAAATCGATGAATTTGTCTGAAAGACTCCGGATGGCGTAAATGATCATCGGCAAGTGCGTCCGAACATCGATTTTAGTTTTAACGACACCCATATTGATTGGGTTCGTCGCACGGAAAATAATGCACAAATTATTATTTAAATTTGACACGATTTTCGAAACATATTCAAACGACCTCGGATGACGAAATCGACTGCGCCGTTGCATTCAGAGCGTCGACTTTGCCTAGGGGAGACGTCCATTTTGTGATAATTTCATGCACGTGCGAAAAGTGTACAAGTCGGGACATTTAAATATTAAAATATTGAAAATATAATAATAAAAAAAAGGCTCCTTATTTTCTCCTAAATCCCCAGATTAATTTCACGCTCACGCATCCCCTGCTCGGCCCGATCGCAGCTCTGGCTCGCCTCTCTTCTTCCCGAGCCCGAACCCTTGCCTCCTCTCTCGCGATCGACCGCGCCTGTTCGCGAGCCATGGTAGGTGGTCGAGCCCGACGCCTCGCCCTCCTCGATCCCTGCTCGACCGAGCTGCCCCGTGGCCGATCCTTCGGGTTCTCTGAGCCGTATTATCTCCTCCCCGTCACTTGATTCGGCCGCATGAGAGGCCGGTAGGTGAGTTTCCCTCCCCCTCTTTCACTATAAAAACCCTAGTTAGGGTTAGGTTGGAGGTTGTTGAAAAATTTTCTGGCAAGGGGAGGTGCTGCCCGTTTCTTTTGTGATCTCTTGGCTGGTTCGTTCTTCCTTCTCTCGTTCTTTTTGGCGTGAGTTGGTCAGAGTCTTGGCTGTTAGAATTTCTGGCTTATTGTTGTGGATTTAGTTGAGCAAGTAAGTCTTTCTCCTCCTAATTTCTTTCAAAATCTTTTATTTAGTCAAGGATTCATGAGAAAGGAATACCTACAGACACTATGATGTACAATGAAGTTTTTTCAGCTCTTAGTAAATTGAAACAATTATCATATATTCAAATTATGTACGAAACAATGAAGGATAGTGGGCCTTCCCCTGGCATTTTTACCTACAATTTTCATCTTTCAAGTTTTGGCAAAGTTGGGCTGGTTGAGAAAGCTATGGAGCATTTTTCTTGCAAAAATCTGAAATGCTTAAGGTTTTATTTTGCGAAACCTGAAACTATTAGGTGGTACTTTTGCAAAAATCTGAAATGTTTGATGGCATTATTTTATGAAATCTGAAACTATGGGATGCTATTTTTGTGAAATCTGAAATATTTGGAGCATTTTTCTTGCAAAAATCTGAAATGCTTAAGGTTTTATTTTGCAAAACCTGAAACTATTAGGTGGTACTTTTGCAAAAATCTGAAATGTTTGATGGCATTCTTTTACGAAATCTGAAACTGTGGGATGCTATATTTGTGAAATCCGAAACATTTGGAGCATTTTTCTTGCAAAAATCCGAAATGCTTAAGGTTTTATTTTGCAAAACCTGAAACTATGAGGTGGTACTTTTGCAAAAATCTGAAATGTTTGATGGCATTCTTTTACGAAATCTGAAACTATGGGATGGCATATTTGTGAAAACTTAAACTTTGAAAATCTTGAAGACAAAACCACTGATCTTAATCGAGAGTTTTCTTAGGTGACTTCGGTCATTTAGGATGTAATTAACTATAGGGTCGCTCTATAGTAAGCCAAGAACCTGCAGAAATAATCCCTATATAATCCTTATATTAGGTAGGGAATTTGTCGTGCCTCACAAAGGTTTCACGGATCAACAGATGTCACAAAACTCTTTAGCTTAGGTGCGTTAGCTCTACTATCAAGTGATATGTTTATCCTTCGTGATAGTAGTATTGCTTTGAGGTGATTGCGCTCAACCATTTAAACTATCATATATGTGAGACCCGTTTGGTCTCATCTATTTTCAAAAATCAAAATATTATTTTCTTAAAATTACTTACATATACACTAAATCTATTTTCAAATCTAAAAAATTATTTTTAAAAATTTCTGCGTCCGACTGGATGTTCGACATTTAATGTGACTAAACTATCTATGATAACTCTCTCTAATTTTGTCTGCCACTGGAGCTACGCCAACCTTATCACATATATATTTATTTTACATTTTGTCTTCATGTGTCTTGACACTCATCCACCTAAGCATTCTCATTTCAGCAACACTTAACTTTGTTTTATGCTTCTCACCGATATTTTGCGCTATAGGGCATTGCGGGTCTCACTACTATCTTATAAAATTTTCCTTTTAGTCTAAGCGCTACTTTTTATCACACAATAGGCCTAAAACATTCACCACTTCAACCAACCAACTTGAATTTTACTAATAACATCCCCATCTATATCACTATCACTTTAAACAATAGACCCAATATATCTAAAGCGTTCACACTTTTTGATTATTTGATCACCCATAGGTACAACTCTGCTACTAGAGCTACTACTACTAAAGTTACATTCCATGTGTTCAGTTTTAGTTCTACTAAAACGAAGGCCTTAGACTCCAATGTAGACCTCCATAATTCAAATTTTTTTGTAACTCTTTCTCTAGTCTTATCCACAAAAATAATATTATCAGCAAAAAGCATACACCAAGGTACATCCTCCTGTAAATTCCCAGTAAGAGCATCCGTAACTAATACAAAAAGTTAAGAGCAACTCTTCTAATCCACAGTTTAAATTAAGTGTGTACCATTTATGAATAAAATGATTGTTGATTCAACAAAGAGAGGGAAGGATGAGTGTCGGCCGCTTTTGGGAGCGCTGCTTTGAGTTTTTTTTTTTAATTTAGTATATATATATGTATTGATTTTTGAAAATAACATTTTAAGTTTTAAAATACGAGAGTGAGAAAGGACGAATCTCATTCGTTTCGGTAGTTGGATGAACGAGCGTAATATCGCGAGTAACGCATCTATTCCGAAGAATGTACACCCTACTCGATAATATCGCTCGATCAAATAAACCACAAAATTCATGACATTCGTTCTGTGCCGCGAACCTTTATGTGGATCGATAAATTCCCTATTTAATACGAAAGAATTAAATAGGGTTTATATTATCTCGGTCTTTAAAACTCCCTATGTAGCGATGCCCCTATAGCTTAATTACCCATCGGATGACCGAAATCACCCGAGAGAACTCTCGATTTAGATCTCGGTGTTTCTATCTTCACGAAGTCGAGCAGTAGGTTTTCCAACGAAATTTCGAGAGAGAGAATCCAATAGGTGAAGGGCGCGAGGAGGAATAGTTATTTCGGAGTCAAAGGAAAGCAGGTAGGGGATGTCACGGATCTCGAGGAGGACCTCGAGGACGTCCTGGATTATCCTAAGGCTGGGTTTTAAATTTTGGAAAGAGATTTTATTTCGATTTCAATCTCGCAAATTTAATTATAGGGATTACGTTCGCATAACGCCCAGCTATGCAAACTACCCGAAAGACAGGAGGGCTTACGTCGTATGCGGCGACAACCTCGTAAACCTGCAGCATTAGTGGCTTATATCGCACGAAGAGGTGTGCAAAGGCCTAAAAGAGAAAGTGAGGGTTTGATGTCGCACGGGGCGACTACCTCGAAACCTAAGGCTCATTGCTTAAACTAAGGAATGGGTTTCATTGATGCCGACACAGTGTTTATCAATGAAGATGGCCGTGTCGCCCACCGTGCTCCAAGCTCCACGTCAGTAGCGAGGATCGCAGCTTAAGTTTATGATTTAAGCTCGAGTGAACATGTAAGTCATTTATTTATTTATATCGCAACAAATGAGTGTGTGCAACAAGGCAGCATAAGTAGAAAAGAAAGCAAGAAACGTGAGTACGCTAGGCTATGCGGAAGTAACATGCTATAACAGGGCAGATATCGAAAGTAAGCAAGCTATACTAGCAGGAAAGAGTGCGAAGAAAGTAAAGCATGCTAAGCAGGTAAGAAGTACTGGAAATGTAAAACATGCCAAGCAGGTATAAACTGAAAGTAAGCAAACTAAGCTAGCAGGAGTGCATACTAAAAGTAGAGCAGGTACGACAGTAAAAGAAAAGAGGTAGAGACTGTGTCGTAGGAGTACCGTATGTCCTGCTTATCCTCGTGCGCATTGCTACTTATTTATTGTTATTATTATTTTTTTATTTCTACTGCAGTGACTTGTCGCATCTAAAAGAGCAAGGAGTAGAAGTAGTAAGTCGAAAACAACCTAGCTAAACAGGAGTGCATAGTAAGTACAAAGAAAGTAAAGTCCGAAAACTCAACAAGAAAAACGAAGGAAAACGCCGAGAAAGCGAGAAAAATCGCAGAAGAAAAAGAAACAAAGTAAAACCGTAGGAAACCACGAGAAAATACCGAAAGAAACCTACAAGTAAAGCTTACAAGTGTCCCGTAAGCACGGTGGTGTTTCGGACTCGTAGCCGTGCTAATATCCGGACTTGAGCGTCGACTACTATCCCAACTTTCGCAGTAGAGCTAACTCTAATCCGACTCGGATAACAACCACGGACTTTTTTTATAAGTTTTCACACATTTCATTTTTTTGTTTTCATGCAAGCAAAAGTTCGTGAGAGTAAGTAGACGTGTAGCATGTGTAGGTAATTTTGTATTTTCAAACATATGTATTTTTGTTTTAAAGTATTTCAACCATAGTGTCGACTACCTAATAGGACTGAGACTACGAACTTTAGGATCGTCTGCAGTAGAAACCCCAAGGACGGCCGACTAGTTCCGTGACTCTCGCTCTACTCTCTGCTGCAGTCTCCGAGACAGCGGCCCCATTCTACGCGCTCTCGTAATTTTTCTCGTTTTGCAACCGCATCACCGTCCCCACCGCACTTACAGACTGTTGATGGCCCATATATAACCCAAGGAGGTTATATATGCACACCTACATGTCCCCCGTATGTGTGTGCGGTTAAGCCAACAAACGAGTGAAAACTGGGATCGAGGGGTCAAGGAAAAGGAGAGAAAAGACAAGTAAATCACCCCGACTCCCGACCGACCTCACATGTCCTATGAAAGGACTAAAGCGCACCCCGACACTCTCTGAGAGGGTGAAGCCTCGACCCCCAAGAACACACTCCCGTTTCCCAAATTCCGGTAAAATCATGAATAAAAAAAATAAAACGAAAATAAGACAAAATAAAAGAAAAGAATCGTCGCCTAGTGCTTGGACTCGGGTCACTAAACTAGGAGGGTCATCACAAAACTCTGAGCGCTAGCCCCTTTTCACTTTCTTTCTTTCTTTCTTCTTTTTTTTTATTTCAATTTCATAGAACTCGAGGCCTATACAAGTGTGGAACAAGCGCCTACCAATTCCGATATCAATTTATCACATGATCGCTACAATTCCAACTTTGCATAACTTCATCAATTTCAACATTTAACTCCCAAACATTAAAGCAAATAAGAGATGCTCTTAAATTCTTCCAAACCAACTTCATAAGCAAGTGTAGCAAGAGGCGAGAATAACATTACCACATCCACCAAGGCTCTCGGCCAAGACAAGAGCAAGGAGAGGTCCACGGCCAAGGTCACATCAAAGGAGGCAACAAGAAGTAGAGCCCCCGCCCAAATGCCAAATTTCCATAAAGAAGCTCACTGCTAGAGCCTAGGGAGCCAACTACATCAAGCCTAGCTCACCACAAATGCTCAAGATTAAACTCACTAAGTAGCTCGAGCCATTCGACCTCAAATACAACCTCAATAAACTTCAATAAATACAAAGCTAGACTCATACCCGAGCATCCTACAAGGCTTAAAGAAATAGCCCAATTCTCAAGCTAGAACAACCCCCAAAATCAGGTCGACTCAAGGAGCTCCAGGGACCAAAACCTAGGCAAGAAGTAGGACACAAAACAGACCTCACAATCCGGAAAAATCCGCAGGACTCATTCCAAAGAATTTCAAAAGAATCAAAATCCGGCCATGACAAGGCTACAACGAGCCCAACCTTAAATCATAACAACCCTCAACATGCGGCTAAAGCTAGAAGAAGCTAAAAGAGCCAACCCGAGCCATAACCAAATTAGGGGAACAAGTCCAACTTCTGATCAAACAGAGAAAGAAAACCAAACAACAAAATCAACAAGGAGCCGAGCCATATAAGGCTAAAACCAAATCCTAAATCGAGCATAAAATCGAGAGTATAGCAGAGTTTCGACCACAACCGAACCAAAATGGGGCTCAAAGCGAATTTAAAATCCGTAAAACCGCAAAATAAAGCAAATCAGCCCCATCCATATGGGCAAACCGAGAAACAACAGTGAGCCAAAACCGAGAAACAAAACCCCCAAAACAAATCTCTCCCAAAGCTCCCTTTTAATATGAAATAAAATTTATTTTCAATCGTGCTCACCATGAGCCAAAATAAGACTTAGAATATAGCTAAGCATTGAGCTTAAACAAGCATTTCCATTCATCCAACATATCAAAGATAAGCCTTCAACATATTTCAAACGAAAGTAGACATAAGGGTTCTCCAAATCAACTTAAAGTCTCCCTAACATGCTTTCTTTTCTTTTTTTTTTTTAAAAAACAAAGAAGAAGTAGGTGAGTAAAAAAGCAAGCTCCACGTGCATATAGATTAAGCAAACCACTCTATGCTTCACATTAGATTAGACAAGTATGCAAAATAAGTAAAGAAGAGCAAGAAGCAACCCCATGCTATTTTGAATGTATAACCACGTCCAACTCAAGCATAGCAATCTGAACTAAAAGTCCATACCTCAGTGTATGTCCAAGCAAAACACACCAAGAGATCCAACAGCAGGGACCGAACGGCGCAAACCAGGCTAAAATCGAGCAGCCAAGTCCCAAGAAATTCAGGGAGTCAAGCCAACAACACTCTACCTCACTCAAGCTAAAACTCAGGAGGATCCGTGAGCAACAGAGAAGAAGAAGAGTGAAGAGAGGGGAAGGAGAGAAGCGAAGAAGAAGCACCCTCGTAACCAGACCACCCACAAGCAACAACCAACCCTGTACTTCCCTCAAGATGAGGCTTATATAGCCGACCTCAAGAAGAAGGAGGAGAAGAAGCCACTTACCCGGACGTCGGCTAGAGGAAAAGAGGCGGAGAGAGTGGCGACAAAGTCGCCGGAAAAGGCCGACCGTAGAGGCAGGGGAAGGCCGAAAGGGGCTCCGTCATGAGCAGGTCGCCGGGGAAGTGGCGAGAAGGTACAGGGGACCAAGGTCGGAGCCTCGCGCAGGAGCCGCAGAAACGGATCGGGACCGGAGAAAAAGGAAAAAGGCGAGGTCCACGCGGGTAAGGGAAGAGAGGGGAGAAAATTAGGGTTTAAAATAGGATTTTAAATAGAAAATTAGATTTTATTTAATAGAAAAAGAAAAAGGACGACAAATTTTGACGTCGCGAGTCCGCGCTCCAAACACGACAAGTTATACGTCTTTTCCTAAGAAATTCGACGTCCCGGACGCAACTGGCGCAGTCCGTTTCGCGATCCGGGGTCGTTCGAGAACCTCGTCATCGGCCGAGTCGAAAGTGCGTCAAATTCGATTTCGTCGAAATTCGACCTCGATGGCGCTCGTTCCGGCATTCCGACTTCCGATCTCGATCCGTCGCGAGAATTCGAAGACGTCGAGGCCGGGCTCGAGGAACTAGTGCTCGGCAGTGCAGAAGTGCGCACAAGGCTACCCTAAGGCCCAGCTGGTCCCATAGAACTCGACTCGAGTCCTAACGCTAATTCCAACCTACCACTCGTGAGCAAGAGGTCGGAATTCCGTCCGGATTCCAAAAGAGTGTCGAAGTGGTTTCAAGCATTCTAAGACGAGGTGGGTCCAAAGGTTAGGAATCTAAGATCGTCTGGGAAGCTCCTAAAGCTAGAACCCTAAATCCTGAGAGGAAAACTAAACCTCGACAAAAGCTGAGGTCAACAAATGGACCCCATAGTGTGTGGTGCGCCGGACGAGACATCCGCGCGTATTGGCGCTGACCGAAGAAGATCAACAAACCAACACAGAGCTCGTCTAAGTAAAATACTTAGGACGAGACGCGAGAACGAATAAGAAAGAGAGAGTAGTTCACCGGGAGAAAGAGGGGGAACTCTCAATTAAGAGAGCCGCGACTTTAATTTTCGATTTCAATTTCAAACATAGATTTGATCTCGATTCCAGAGTAAAACTCGAGTTTTTAGAAAAGTAAAGAGACTGGATTGAGATGGAAAGCGCAAGGACTCACATCCAACTCAAAGACCGAACAACAAAAACATGACTAGAATTATTATGACGGGAAAGGATCCCAAAGTAATGCGGAATCAGATGCCTTGATTCAATCGAAGGGCTTACCCCTCAACCTCTAAAACAGATAGGAGAACATTGCAGAGCAATGCAGATCGATGCTGGGATCCTCAACCTCTAAAATTTCGAAGTGATCACGTACGACGGTATCGGATGCCGGGATCCTCAACCTCTAAAATTGACGGAGACCATCGCAGAACGAATGCGGTATCGGACGTCGGATCCTCAACCTCTAAAATCGACGTGAGACCATCGTTGAAGAATGCGGTATCGGATGCCGGATCCTCAACCTCTAAAATTTCGAATGAGATCATCGTCGAAAGAACGCAGTACGGATGCCGAGATCCTCAACCTCTAAAATCGACGGAGACCATCGCGAGCAATGCGGATCGGATGTTGGATCCTCGACCTCTAAAATTTCGAAGAGATCGCGAGCATGCAGATCGGATGCTGAGATCCTCAACCTCTAAAATCGACGAGACCATCTTGAGCAATGCGGTATCGGATGTCGGATCCTCAACCTCTAAAATTTCAAAGGAGACCATCGTTGAGCAATGCGAGATCGGATGCTGGGATCCTCAACCTCTAAAATCGACGGAGACCATCGTTGAGCAATGCGAGATCGGATGCCGGGATCCTCAACCTCTAAAATTGACGAGACCATTGTTAGCAATGCGGTATCGATCGCGATCCTCAACCTCTAAAATTGACGGCAGCCATACGAGAATGCGGTATCGGATCCGGGATCCTCAACCTCTAAAATCGACGGAGACCATTGCTGAGCATGCGGATCGGATCCGCGATCCTCAACCTCTAAAATCGACGGAGATCATTGCGAAGCAATGCGGATCGGATGCCGGGATCCTCAACCTCTAAAATCGACGGAGACCATCGTTGAGCAATGCGGTATCGGATGTCGTGATCCTCAACCTCTAAAATTTCGACGGAGACCATTGCTGAGCAATGCGGTATCGGATGCTGGGATCCTCAACCTCTAAAATTTCGACGGAGACCATTGCTAAGCAATGCGGTATCGGATGCTGAGATCCTCAACCTCTAAAATTGACGGAGACCATTGCTGAGCAATGCGGTATCGGAGGCTGTGATCCTCAACCTCTAAAATCGACGGCCATCGCTGAGCAACGCAGATCTGATGTCGATCCTCAACCCTGAAATCGACGAGACCATCGCCGAGTAACGCGGATCGGATGCCGATCCTCAACCTCTAAAATTGACGGAGACCATCGCCGAGCAACGCAGATCGGATGCCGGATCCTCAACCTCTAAAATTGACGGAGATCATCGCCGAGCTAACGCGAGATCGGATGCCGCGATCCTCAACCTCTAAAATCGACGGAGATCATCGCAGCAATGCAGATCGGATGCCGTGATCCTCAACCTCTAAAATCGACGGAGACCATTGCCGAAGTAATGCGGATCTGATGCCGGATCCTCAACCTCTAAAATTGACGGAGACCATCGCGAGCAGCAGACGATGCGATCCTCAACCTCTAAAATCGACGGAGATCATCGTAAGAATGCCAGACGGACGGATCTCAACCTCTAAGACGGAGACCATCTCGAGCGATGCGGTATCGGATGCCGTGATCCTCAACCTCTAAAATCGACGGAGACCATCGCCGAAGCAATGCGAGATCGGACGCCGGATCCTCAACCTCTAAAATTTCGAAGGAGACCATCGTCGAAGCAACGCGAGATCTGATGCGGATCCTCAACCTCTAAAATCGACGCGAGACCATCGCGAGCAACGCGGATCGATGCCGTGATCCTCAACCTCTAAAATCGACGGAGATCATCGCCAAGCAACGCGGATCGGACGCGGATCCTCAACCTCTAAAATCGACGAGACCATCGTTGAGCAACGCCAGATCGGATGCCGTGATCCTCAACCTCTAAAATCGACGGAGACCATCGTCGAGCAATGCGGATCGGATGCCGGATCCTCAACCTCTAAAATTTCGAAGGAGACCATCGTCGAGCAATGCGGTATCGGATGCCGGGATCCTCAACCTCTAAAATTTCGAAGGAGACCATCAGCAAAGAATGCGGTATCGGATCGCCGGGATCCTCCACCTCTAAAACGGACTCAAGAGGAATATGAGGGTGTTTCATATCCCACACGAAGAGTCGATCGAAAAGGATCTTGTTTGGGAAAGGATGTGATTCCACACCAACAGTAACCAATCGAAACTCACGGCCGTGTGTCAATAGGATCACCGATCCTTTCTCAAACAAGTGAGAGAATCAAGGATAACAATCACAGCTCTCAGATCGAAGAAAATCGTATTCGAATTTGAAATTTGAATCTGGAGGAATTCGTGCAACTCCGCAGAAGCGCGAAGTTCACTAAAAGCTCCGTGTAGAGGTTTCGAAAATTCACAAGGTGCAGAGTTTTATTCGGCGTCGACATTTATTCCTGGATTTGGACCCGCTTAAGACAAGTGCAACGATCGATGCTTCGTAGAACAAGACGGCTTTAAAACATCACAATGCGCAACATTTCTTGAGGTATCGTCCACCGACTCGAAGGTGCGCGTAGAGAATAACTCCCTTTAAGGTGCTATCGGAATCACATTCTTTCAAGTACCTATAAAGCGTGTTTTATCTCTACTGATGTCATCGCCGAAGAAGACAAAACTTCGTAGCTTCGTTTGTAGAGAATCACCATTCGATCCGTTGCAGATTCTCAGTAAAGCGTTGTCGAAGTTCGATTCTGAGAAGTATTTCCGGCGTTTTCGAGTCGAAGTTCGGAGTCAGTATTCGAGAAATCTTTCTAACATTCTTCGAGTCGAAGCTTCGAAGTCGAAGTTCGTTTGGCGCTGAAAGACACGACTTCAGGATCAAATTTCCATTAATTGCTAATAACGTCGTCGTTTCTTTAATTTTTTCTTTCTGGGCCTAAGGAAGTCCCAAAATTTCTGTTCATGTGATCAAAAATATTTTTCACTGTCCAAAGATATTTCTGAGTCAATTAATGACCGACCAAAAGGCATACAATCACTTCGACTCTTTTCAAAGATAATATCGAGGAAACTTCTTAAAGTTGCCTTCCAAGTTTCATTAATCGGAAGACTAAGACACCAATTTTCGATTATATGCTTGCCTCAAGCTTCTTCTCGTGAAGCATTCTTTTTTTTTTATCGAGCTTTTCGCTCCTTTTTTTATCGGTGATTACTATATCTAGTAAGCATGTATTAAAGATTTTGAACGTCCTGATTGTGACACCAATTTTTATCATAGTGCTCATCTCAGTCTTCTCCTCGTGAACATTTTTTTTTTTTTTTTCGCTCCTTGTTTTCCGAGAACTCATCGTATCCTCAGAGACATATTTCGTTAACGATTTTGAACGTCAAAAACTCCCCCAACTAATAATTCGAAACGTCCCTTAACGCGAATCCCTGAATATTATAACTTATTCGAAAGTCCTGACTCAAACTACACATGCGAGAAATTAAAAGGCTCGTGATATCCCGAGTCAATTACTCGTATTTCAAGACACTCGCTTCATTTCGAGATCCACTTAGACCCAACTCGAATTCCTTAAAGTAAACAACTCGATTATTGAAGCATTAATTTCATTCTTCCCCGAAGTCGAGTCTTAACGAAATATCCAATTTTCGAGCTTTCCAAATATCGAGCAATTCTCGACAAAACAAACTCCTTTTCTTCATCGCGTTAGAAAAACGTACATGCACCATCACCGATCATACTAAGCAACAAAAGTAGGACTATAAGTAACCAAAAAGTGTCATGTCCGTTGTCATGCGTAGAATCAATCAAGCAAACACATCGCCCGAAATCATATCGATGGAACTTATTTCAAGTTCCTTTCAAATATTCATCGGGATCGTTACGCTTCCATTTCGAGTTCTCCTCGAGCCATCTTCAAGTCGCAAGATTCATCTATGAGTATGTCCAACAAACCCGTGGTATGGACAATATCTCTGATGTCCTTTCTCGTCGACCTCCTCCTGGTCTCTTTGCTACGGCAACTCGAACTCGAGATTCTTAATCGACCGCGGAACATCTTCCTCGTCGCTTCATCTTTAAAAGAGTGATATCCCGCTCGATCGATCAACCGTGGTCGGAACTTCGCCTCTCATCCGTCCGGTAAGACGCCCGCCGAACCGATCGCCGTGCATTCCGACGAGGACGTCGGAAGGCCCGCCGAGGTTGTTCGGCCCGTATTTGCAACCGTGCCGCTTTCTCCCGTTAACCACCGCAACTCGTTCCGCATTTCCTTTCATATGTCTTGTTCGTCCCGAACTTCTCGCATTCTCATATGAATCCATATGCTTCGATTTCTTCTCGTAGATCGCTAGCTCTCGTCGAGTAACTTCTCGAAAGACTCGATGGTGAGTCCCTTAAGCATGAGAGCTATCGGCCCATGGATGCTTTCGAGTAGTGATCTCAATCGCATGATGTTCCCAGTAGTCGAGGCTCGCACTTCATACTAAGCGTTTCTCCACCGTAGGATGTACTCCACCAAAGTTTCATCCTGGCTTCGCTTCTCTTCCACAAGATCGCCTATAGTGACGTGGTGTCGAACCCCGCAAAACGCTCGACAAAAAGATTCTCCATTTCCGCGAAAGTCTTCACCGAACCGTTCGATAAGTCCGCGTACCCGCCGAAGGCGATTCCCGAAAGATCGCTTACAAACCGTCGGAGCAAGAAGACGCATCACTACCCCCGCGCGTGCAAGAATCTTGCTCGAAAGTGTGCAACGTGCCGTCGAGGTTTCCGGCCCGTCGAAAGTCCCGAACAAAGGTGGTACGAAACCCTCGGGTATGGGACGACATCGAACTCCTCCGGCAAGGTCTACCTTTTGAAATCGACGCGTCCCCTTTCAATCGGGCTAAGACTTCTTTTACCTCGCCGTTCGACCAACTCGCTTAATGTCCTTTTCCGGCACCATATTCGAGTCGAATCTTTCTTCGGTCGCACATCTCGGCTTGCGTAAGTCGACTTCTCTTCTTTCGTCTGTAGAATACGACCAATCTCCTCGCCGGTTCATCTCCTGGAGATGCCACTTGCCGTGAGTGCGATCTGCCTCCTCGCCGCCCTCATGGCGACCGTCATTTCTTCGATCTCGCTTCTCGAGGCGGTTAATAATTTCATCTTTTCGTCGGACGGCCCTTCGCCACTCATCCGCTGCGTCCTCCTCACGAAGAGGAGTGTCGCTTGCGGCTAACATGTCTCGGGTCTCGATGACGTTGATTTCTGTGAATTCGTCCTCCCTGTAGCTCGTTAGGTTGTAATCTTCATCTTCAAAGTCCTTTTTCCGAACTTCGCATAGCCGTGCAATGTCACCGAAGCTTTTCCATACGGACTCAATCGACTTTCCTTCGATAGCCTTTAAGATCGGCTGGAAGTCTTCGAGAAACATCATTTATTTTCTCGAGCATCGGCTGTCGTGCGTGAGGCTAATCGAATCACACAAAATCATATTTATGTAACCCTTTTCGTGTTCTTTTAAATACTCATTCGGATCGTTAAGTTTCCGCTTCGAAATTCTTCTCAAGCCAATCCTCGAAGTCGAGCAGCTTTCTACAGTGTGGCCGAGCAACCGGTGGTATGGACAAGATCGAGGATGATCTTTCTTGCCGCCTCCTCTCGCTTCTTCGCTCCGTAGTCCGAATTCGACCTCTTTATCAAGTAACGGAACATCCGCGACACCGACTCCTCTTCGAACGAGTACACCTCGCTTAATCGTCGATTCATCGTCGGACCCCGTCTCCCATCTATCCGGTATGGTCTCAACCGGAACGACCGCTCATCGACCGTCGCGGCCGTCGTCGCGGCCGATCGATCTTCGAACCTCCGGTTGCGTTTCCATTCCCGCGTCTTTGTCATCCGCACGGACTTCGAATCGACTCAATCTCGAACTTAGGAGACGGTAGAACACAAGCCTCGACTGACTCTTCCTCATGTAGAATACCCTTTCCTTTGGTTAGCGGAGCGACTGGTACAACAGCAGTGAATCCGACAGTAGGAGCAGAAACAGTCTCAGGAGTAGTCCCAACAAAGATTCGAGTTCTTTTCAATCCATTCCTTCTTCGGCATGGGAGTTTCTCAACGTCTTCAAGTCGAACATTACAATAAGTTTAACTGACTTCGCTCATTTCAGGTTTCATCATCTCAATAACCACATCTCCGAACTTAGCTTCAACATCGTCGAACCTCGCCCAAACTTCGATGACCGATACCAGCAGCTTCATCTCTATCGACGGTGAACTCTACTCCGGAGGCAAAAGAAAAGATCAACTTCGGCGAAGACATCGCTCCCGGCATTTGAAGAATTTCGTAAGTCGAAACGTCCCGTCGTCTCAGCTTCAACGAAAGTACTAAGCTACCGCACTCGTACCGCAAACTCGGCAATTCCCTCATTCTCGTTTCGGTGTTTCCACCTTATTTTATCTTTATTATTCATTTAATTTCAGTGATTTAAACGTAAGGTACAAGAGCAGAGATTTGGTTTAATTTGCCGATAAGAAATCAAACCCGGAAACACGGAGCGAAAGAGAAATTCAGGACCTGGCCCCGAGCCGAACTCGCAACGCGACTTCGAGCACAACACACCTATCGGGGTCCGACCCCACAAAATCAAAAGAAAACCCTAAGGATTCCCGAACCACGCTCGTTTAAAGATGATTAAACAGACGGCTTCGAATCCGAGAGATTGACCGTGTTTCGCCTAAGAAAGAAATGAGCAAAACAAGCCAATCCGAAGAACGACAATCCGGACTATGAGGACATGGACACATCGTCGATGTGCGAAGATAGAAACCTTCGATTTAATGGAGAGTAGAGTTAATCCTCACGTGAGTCGCCGTAAGTTGCTCGCCGCTTTGAGAGCGTTGTTCGAGCTTTTATTTAATTTAGTATATATATGTATTGATTTTCGAAAATAACATTTTAAGCTTTTAAAATATGAGAATGAGAAAGGACGAATCTCATTCGTTTGATAGCTAATGAACGAGCGTAATATCGCGAGTAACGCATCTATTCCAGATACGTACACCCTACTCGACAATATCGCTCGATCAAATAAACCACAAAATTCATGACATCCGTTCTGGCCTCGCGAACCTTTATGTGGATCGACAAATTCCCCTATTTAATACGAAAGAATTAAATAGCGCTTATATTATCTCAGTGCCTTTAAAACTCCCTATGTAGGCAAGCCCCCATAGCTAATTACCCCTCGGATGACCGAAATCACCCGAGAGAACTCTCGATTTAGATCTCGTGTTTCTATCTTCACGAAGTCAAGTGCGTAGGTTTTCCAACGAAATTCGAGAGTAGGAATCCAATAGTGAAGTGGCAGCAAGGAGTAATCGTTATTTCTGAGTCAAACGAAAGCATGCAGAGGATGTCACGGATCTCGAGGAGACTTCGATGACGTCCCGTACTATCCTAAGGCTCGGTTTTAAATTTTGAAAGAGATTTTATTTCGATTTCAATCCCGCAAATTTAATTATAGTGATTACGTCAGATAACGCCCGACTACGCAAACTACTCCGAAAGACAGGAGGTTACGTCGTATAAGGCGACAACCTCTGAAACCTAAGCAGATTAGGCTTATATCGCACGAAGAGGCGTGCAAAGCGCCTAAAAGAGAAGCGTGAGGTTTATGTCGCACGTGGCGGACTACCTCGAAACCTAAGCGCTCATTGTTTAAACCAAGTGAATTGGCTCATTGATGTCGACACAGTGCTGCATTGAGAAGATGGTCAGTGTCGCCCACCGTGCTCCAAGCTCCACGTCAGAAGAGGAACCGCAGCTTAAGTTTAGGATTTAAGTTGCAACGAATACGCAAGTCATTTATTTATTTTTATCACAATAAATGAGTGGTGCAAGCAATGGCATAAGTGGTAAAAAGAAAGAAGAAACGTAGAGACGCTAGCTTACGCTAGTGAAGAACATGCTATAACAGGCAGATATCTGAAAGAAGTGAGCCTATACTCAACAGTGAAAGAGACGCGAAGAAAAGAAAGATGCTAAGCTATGCAGTAAGACTGAAACGTAAAACACGCCAAGCAAGTATAAACCGAAAGTAAGCAACTAAGCTCAAGAGAGTGCGATACTAAAAGTAGAGCAGATGACGACAAGAAAAGAAGAGCAGAGATCGTGTCGCAGAGAGTACCAGTATGTCCCGCCTTATCCTCGATGCGTCGCTACTTATTTATCGTTATTATTATTTTTTTTTATTTCCCGCTACAGACTGACAAGATTAAAAGAGCAGAGGAGTAAGTAAGCAACTGAAAACAACCTACGAACTAAACAAGGTATAGCAGAAAGTACAAAAGAAAGCAAAGTCTCGAAAACTCAACAAGAAAAACGAAGGAAAACGCCGAGAAAGCGATGAAAAATCGTCAGGAAAAAGAGAAACAAAGTAAAACCGTAGAAAACCACGAGAAAATACCGAAAGAAACCTACAAGTAAAGCTCTACAAAGCTGTCCCGTAAGCACGGCGGATGTTTCTGACTCGTAGCCGTGCTAATATCCCGACTTGAAGTGCCGACTACTATCCCAACTTTCGTCAGAAGTAAGTCCTAATCCGACTCGAATAACCAATCCATGGACTTTTTTTATAAGTTTTCACACATTTCATTTTTTTTTGTTTTCATGCAAGCAAAAGCTAGTAGTGTAGAGCTGCAGATAGATGTTTGATGTAATTTTGTATTTTCAAACATATGTATTTTTGTTTTAAAGTATTTCAACCACAGTGTCGACTACCTAATGGTGACTAAGACTACGAACTTTAGATCGTCGGCAGTTAGAACCCCATGACGGCCGAATCGCTCCGTGACTCTCGCTCTACTCTCATGTAGTCTTCGAGATGCGCGGCCCCATTCTACTTCGCTCTCGTAATTTTTCTCGTTTTGCAACCGCATCACCGTCCACACCGCACTTACAAATTGCTTGATTGCCCATGTATAACCCAAGGAGGTTATATATGCACACCTACATGTCCCTCAGTATGTAGTGTGAGTGTTAAGCCAAGAAACAAGCGTGAAAACTAGTGACGAGGGTCAGGCAAAAGCGAGAGAAAGACAAGTAAATCACCCCGGACTCCCGACCGACCTCACATGTCCTATGAAAAGGACTAAAGCGCACCCCGACACTCTCTGAGAGGTGAAGCCTGTACCCCCAAGAACACACTCCCCGTTTCCCAAATTCCAGTAAAATCATGAATAAAAAAAATAAAACGAAAATAAGACAAAATAAAAGAAAAGAATTGTCGCTCGAGTCTTGGACCTAGTCACTAAACTATGAGGTCATCACAAAACTCCAAGTGCCTAGCCCCTTTTCACTTTCTTTCTTTCTTTCTTTTTTTTTATTTCAATTTCATGAACTCGAGGCCCTATACAAGTGTGAACAAGCGCCTACCAATTCCGATATCAATTTATCACATGATCTGCTACAATTCCAACTTCGCATAACTTCATCAATTTCAACATTTAACTCCCAAACATTAAAGCAAATAAGAGATGCTCTTAAATTCTTCCAAACCAACTTCATAAGCAAGTGTAGCAAGAGGCGAGAATAACATTACCACATCCACCAAGGCTCTCGGCCAAGACAAGAGCAAGGAGAGGTCCACGGCCAAGGTCACAAGAAAGGAGGCAACAAGAAGTGAGCCCCCGCCCAAATGCCAAATTTCCATAAAGAAGCTCACGGCTAGGCTCTAGGGAGCCAACTACATCAAGCCTAGCTCACCACAAATGCTCAAGATTAAACTCACTAAGTAACTCGAGCCATTCGACCTCAAATACAGCCCCAATAAACTTCAATAAATACAAAGCTAGACTCATACCCGAGCATCCTACAAGGCTTAAAGAAATAGCCCAATTCTCAAGCTAGAACAACCCCCAAAATCAGGTCGACTCAAGGGAGCTCCAGTGGACCAAAACCGGGCAAGCAGTAGGACACAAAACATACTCCACAATCCGAAAAATCCGCAGGACTCATTCCAAAGCAATTTCAAAAGAATCAAAATCCGGCCATGACAAGGCTACAACGGCCTAACCTTAAATCATAACAAGTCCTCAACATGCAACTAAAGCTAGAAGAAGCTAAAAGAGCCAACCCGAGCCATAACCAAATTAGGGGAACAAGTCCAGCCTCGGATCAAACAGAGAAAGAAAACCAAACAACAAAATCAACAAGGAGCCGAGCCATATAAGGCTAAAACCAAATCCTAAATCGAGCATAAAATCGAGAGTATAGCAGGTTTCGACCACAACCGAACCAAAATGGGGCTCAAAGCGAATTTAAAATCCAGAAAACCGCAAAATAAAGCAAATCAGCCCATCCACAGGGGCAAACCGAGAAACAACAGGAGCCAAAACTGAGAAACAAAACCCCCCAAAACAGCCTCCCAAAGCTCCCTTTTAATATGAAATAAAATTTACTTTCAATCAGGCTCACCATGAGCCAAAATAAGACTTAGAATATAGCTAAGCATGGAGCTTAAACAAGCATTTCCATTCATCCAACATATCAAAGATAAGCCTTCAACATATTTCAAACGAAAGTAGACATAAGGGTTCTCCAAATCAACTTAAAGTCTCCCTAACATGCTTTCTTTTCTTCTTTTTTTTTTAAAAAAAAAACAAAGAAGAAGTAGGCGGAGCAAAAGAGCAAGCTCCACGTGCATATAGATTAAGCAAACCACTCTATGCTTCACATTAGATTAGGACAAGTATGCAAAATAAGTAAAGAAGAGCAAGAAGCAACCCCATGCTATTTTGAATGTATAACCACGTCCAACTCAAGCATAACAATCTGAACTAAAAGTCCATACCTCAGTGTATGTCCAAGCAAAACACACCAAGAGATCCAACAAGCAGGGACCGAACCGCGCAAACCAGTGCTAAAATCGAGCGACCAAGTCCCAAGAAATTCGTGGAGTCAAGCCAACAACACTCTACCTCACTCAAGCTAAAACTCGGGAGGATCCGCGAGCAACAGAGAAGAAGAAGAGTGAAGAGAGGGGAAGGAGAGAAGCAAGAAGAGCACCCTCGTAACCACCCACCCACAAGCAACCACCCTGAGACTTCCCTCAAGATGAGGCTTATATAGCCGGCCTCAAGAAGAAGGAGGAGAAGAAGCCACTTACCTGGACGTCGGCCAGAGGAAAAGAGGCGGGAGAGAGTGGCGACAAAGTCGCTGGAAAAGGCCGACCGTAGAGGCAGGGAAGGCCGAAAGGGGCTCGTCATGAAGCGTGTCGCCGGGGGAAGTGGCGAGAAGGTACGAGGACCAAGGTCGGAGCTCGCGCAGGAGCCGCAGAAACGGATCGGACCGGGAGAAAAGGAAAAAGGCGAGGTCCACGCGGGTAAGGGAAGAGAGGGGAGAAAATTAGGGTTTAAAATAGGATTTTAAATAGAAAATTAGATTTTATTTAATAGAAAAAGAAAAAGGACGACAAATTTTGACGTCGCGAGTCCGCGCTCCAAACACGACAAGTTATACGTCTTTTCCTAGCAAATTCGACGTCCCGGACGCAACGGCGCAGTCCGTTTCGCGATCCGAGGTCGTTCGGAGAACCTCGTCACCGGTCGAGTCGAAAGTGCGTCAAATTCGATTTCGTCGAAATTCTGACCTTGATGGCGCTCGTTCTGGCATTCTGACTTCTGATCTTGATCCGTCGCGGAGAATTCGAAGACGTCGAGGCCGGGGCTCGAGGACTTTGTGCTCGGTGCGTGCAGAAAGTGCGCACAAGGCTACCCTAAGGTCCAGTGGTCCTATAGGAACTCAATTCGGAGTCCTAACGCTAATTCCAACCTACCAGCTGTGAGCAAGAGGTCAGGAATTCCGTCCGGGATTCCAAAAGAGTGTCGAAGTGGTTTCAAGCACTCTAAGACGAGGTGGGTCCAAAGGCTAGGAATCTAAGATCGTCGGGGAAGCTCCTAAAGCTAGAACCCTAAATCCTAGGAGGAAAACTAAACCTCGACAAAAGTGAGGTCAACAATGAGCTCCAATTGCTATCATTAAAAAATAAATATTATTCGAATGAAAACAAGCTAATGTACTATAGTAAAAAATTTACTTAGTTAAGTATAAATATAATCCTAGTTTTCTAAGCACTAACTTTTGGATCTTTATTGGTTAAGTTTTTTAAACTTGTATATCATGCTCATCATGTTTTTAATTAATTTAGTGGCAGGTTTAATTTGAAAATGTCACTCTTGAATTAAAAAAAATTACAACCAAAGCATTGAGTACTATATGTTCATCATCAAATTGTAAGCAAAATTAGAGTACTTACATCCTTTGTTTAAGAAGTATTCGAAGAGCATGCCTTAACCCAAACCTCAAATTGAGGCACACCAAAAACGCCTCAGGCTTAAGCCCTATAATGATCCCTTGGGTATTAATGATTCTATTAGATAAATACTTTATTCAGGATAAAATGGAGTTTCACCATCAAAGTTTTAAGAGGAATATCTCAATTTTAATTTTATGAAGGAATAAAAATAATAAATGACATGAAAGTAATAAAAAATTTATCATAAAATTCTATATAATCGAAATAATAAAAGATCTATATAGTCAATATTTTAAATAATATTGTAGTTGAATTTTATTGATTAGTGAAGAGGAAGATGATTTAGATTGAAGATAAAGAAGAAGGTTTGGAGAATGCTAATATAAGTAGTGCCTTGGAGTTGAGAGAGCTATCAATTGTAATAATGATTTTAATGAACACCCTCCAAGTTATGGTCGAGGTAAAGGCTTTAAAATTTTAGTCTCAAATCATTGTTGGTTTATTTTATAATACATTTTAGTTGTTTTTTTAGATTTTTTGTTTTTGTTTACTTGTTTATTTTAGACGTCTTGATTAGTGCTTAGTATTTATATATTTTTTATGACATTAATTTGACATTTAAATTACTTTTAAATGCTTTGCTGGAAGAACATTGAGCTCAAATGTTTGTGATGTTATTTATTATTGAATCCTGAGGAGGATTACTCTAAAATGTTTTTTTTTTTGTATATTTTTTAATTCTTTTAATGGATTACGTTCAAGGCTTAGGCCCTATGTAACATAATAAAAAAGCTACCTCAGAACCTATTTGTGCAATTCTAAATCATGTTATGATGGAGTAGAAGACATGGTAGTAAGACCACATATAATAATTGTAAGGTTAGGATGATGAGTAATTAATAACATTGCTTGATTGAGTGCTCTTAGATTTAACAAACCATTTCGAACACATTAGGTGACACTCTTCCTGAATAAATGAAGGAGAACGCGTATATTGGACCGCAAATAGTTGTGGTAAGGTTACTAAACTATATTAATCAGGTGCAAATGCTAGCATTTGTTCCAATTGATCATTCTATGATTGTGCGGTGGCTTCACATGCATGTTCACATGATTCCAACTTTGGACTACTCTCATTCTCCAACACTAGATATTTTGGACTGCGGTGGCTTCACTTGAGTGCCAAATGGATTGGACTACTCTCATTCTCCAACACTAAATGTAAAAATCCAAGTTTAGGTATTAAATATGTGAATACAAAGGAAGTGAACGGTTGCAAGTAAATCTTCCAAAAAGGAAAAAGTATAAATGTAATGAGAGCTAAAGTCGGATAAGATTTTGTACTCCATTTTTTTCAACATTCATCTCAAAATAATTATCCAAAGCATCCTAACCTGTTAAACCATAATTTTTTTTCGCCTTCAGGCTAACCAGCGGATCATAGATGCGGTGGCTACACGGTTACAGATACCCCCTGAGAAAATCATATCAAATCTAGCCAACTATGGCAATACAAGTGCTGCCTCTATTCCTCTTGCTTTAGATGAGGCCGTGCGAGCAGGCAAAGTGAAAGCAGGGGACATGATTGCTGCTTCAGGTTTTGGAGCTGGATTGACATGGGGCTCTGCAATTGTGAGATGGGGATGATTTGGCCGAACCACACGAACATTCAGCTCCTTCAGTATGATTCTGCAATCTTCAATTTTTTTTTTCTCTTTTCCTGTCATTATGCTCTGCTTTGTCCAGCATTGCTTTTCTTTTTGGTGTTTTGTTTATGTTGTTCATTGGGCTTATTTAGCCTTTTTTTTGGTAGCAATTAGCATTGTTTTTGCCTATTTTCTCATAACGGTTTGTTGGACTCAGGTGTTTAATTGAAGTAAATGATAATGAAGATTTATTTGATTCAATTTGTATGGAGACTGCTCTCTGAGCCAGAAGTTCCTATATTCTACATTTTTTTTTATCAAAACATTTGTAATGCAAGGTTGTTTGGATGAAAATTGATGGAAATATTCCATTGCATGCCACAGCCTGGGAATTGTATTTACATTTTGGGCATTTTGAAAAGGGACTATTTGAGGCAGCTTTCTCCCTACTTTGTTTTTTAAACCGTTGTCACACTTCTGCTGAATTCCATATATTTGTGCTCTATGTAAAGGTATATTTAGTAAGTGAGAAATGTTAGCGATGTCATGATATTATGTTATCTTATCATATAATGTTGTATATGTTGCATTCAATCTATAAAATATCAAGTGTTGTATGTCATGATATTTAAGGGACTTTTGGTTTATACATGATTCTAACTATTGAATATCAATGCAACTGTATTTCTAAGCTTTTCGAAAACGATTTAACTTAATATTGATGCGACTCATATATGTTTGATTAAGTTTAATAACTAATTATCATATTTTGCATGTTTTTTCTTACATATTTATTTATATAGTTTGCTTTGTAAAGATGTGCCATATGATTAGTATGAGTTGTGAAAAGATTGGTAAATTACATGTGTTGTGGAATAAAGATTACACAGAATCATGGCCGGCTTTAGATTGCTGAAAACAGTACTTTCCTATGCTTGAATTTGAGGCAAGTAGACTTTTCTTAAAAAAAATGGGATTTGATGTTAACTCAATGATTTAAGGAAGGCACAGTGTGGGATTTATATTGACATTAGTTGATAGGCTCAAGAAGATGACCTTAATATTATGCAATTTGAATATTATTATAGGATGCTTGACTTGGAATGAACTTTATATTGCTATCTATTTTATTTGAGAATTGCACATGTTATTAATGATTGAATATAAATTTTATTATTGACATGACAACATCTAAACTATTGACCAACACATTGCATTTCATGTTGCACCAACATTTTATTTTTAAAGTTATGTCATCTTGCAAGATTTAGTTATGATAGCTTCAGAAAAATATATTACTTTTTTTTTTCCTTTCATGCATATAATTCAGTTATAAGCTTTTTGGTTCACTGGGCTTATTGCTCATCATGTTCCATTTATATGCATTCTGATTTTAGGCAAAATAAAAGCTCTAGTCGAGTAGTCTTAGTGATTAGTAGCTATATTTTTTAAGGGTTATGGACTATTTCTTCTACAATCATGTCAAATTATATTTTATTAATACGAATTATTATCACTATGACAAAGGGCTTTGGAGGACAGCTGAACTAACTTGTGGGATGGTTGGTTTAACCGGGCAGGATAGGTCCCGGTCCAGCCTCTTGCCGGACCGATTGGCCTTCATAACTTCATAAGGGTAAAACGTACCCCCCCCCCCCCAAAACTTCTTTTCTTTTTTGTTTCTCACTTATTCCTCCTCTATTTATATGTGTGTTTGCTCAATTATGGTTAGGTTTATTGTGTTTTATTTCAGATTTCTGCTTGGAGTGTTCTTACCTTGCTAGTGTTGTATTCAAGGACAGGTGGTGGTTCGTCTGTATCTTGCTCTGAGGTGGTGTTTTTCCTCTCCAATTCCCTTCCCGCTCTCCTCCTTCCTTGTCCTCACCACCGGCAGTCCTCCAAATGCTGCAACGACCATCACTTCTTCCTTCTCTATCCTCACCGCTGGCTTGCACTCCTTTTCAACCCTCTAGATCCAGCCATCGGCCATCCCTTCCCCATTCCTTGTCCTTACCGTTGGCTTGCACCCATTCCAGTCTCTCCAGTTTCAGCTGCCAGTCATCCTTTCCATCGTCTCTCAATTCTTAGTCACCGACCTCCAAACACCCCATAATTCCAACCACCTAGTTCACTCTCTCTCTCGCTTTTATCCGCTTCCATTTTGCCGACAACAACGTTGCCCTCGAATCTTCTTTCTCGAACCTGGCCGAATATTGATTTTTGTCGTGTTCTCGTTTTTGTTTTGAGTTGTGATTGTAACCTTAGTCGTTTGCTTAATAAAATTTGCTTACATTATCATGGTTTGGTTAATTCCTGTATCATTTGGCATCAGAGCCATGCCTATGCTATTTCTATTATAGGCATCAGCCATACCTCCCACCCAAAAATTTCCTTTCTCATCCTAAACCACCCCTTCCAAATCCAAACCCTAATTATGCCACCACGGAACCACGGAGATACGAGCTTGACCCTACTCAGAATGGGATACAAAAGGAGATTTGTTGTCTGCAATAAAGAACAACATAGATGAATGGTAGGAATCATGGGGAGATTATCCTTAATTGCGATCTGGAGAGCGAAGGGAAGATAGGGACATGGACTTGAATATGTTCCGTAGGGATGATATTAGCGATGAGAAATACCGACTGCGCCGCTTCAAAATTCCATATCAGATGAGGTTGAGAGGGGATCCCACTTTCGGAGGCCACCAAGACTTGGCATCAAAATGGATCTACCAAAGTTTGATGGATGTATGGATACAAATGAGTTTATTGATTGGCTGCAATATGTTAAATGAATATTTGAATATGAAGATGTTCCAAAGCATAAGCAGGTAAAATTAGCAGGTATCAAGTTGAAAAAGAATGCCTTTTGTGATGGGAGAACTTGGTGAGACAGGAAAAAAGAATGCGATGATAAGATTACTACGTGAGAAAAGATGAATAAAACAATGTAGAAGAAATACCTTCCATCTCACTACCGCCAGGACATGTTTCTAAGGCTTCACCATCTACAACAGCGAGACCTTTTAGTGGAGGAATTTACAGCTCAGAACAACTACGGATGAAATGCAAGTTGATCGAGTCAGAGGAGAACACTATAGCCCGGTACATTTTAGGCCTGAGCCCACTATAACAACGTAGTGCAACTGCAATCATACTGGATACTAGGGGATGTTCAAATTCTATCCTTAAAGGTGAAAATAAAACCAAATTAAAGTTGACAATAGGCATCTTTCAGGTAGCAATCGTCAGTGAGGCAGTTACCTACAGCTACCACGCCCTATAAGGGCACCTCGGGAGGAGCTAGCAAGACAAGATAGTGTGATGACAAACCAAATTAAAGTGGGAAGAAGCAAGAGAAAGAAAACCCTTCCAATATAGTCCCACTCAAGAAGTGTTTCAGGTGCCACGTTTAAGGGCACATTGCCTCTAGCTATCCCACAAGCCAAGTGGTCACATTCACAGACCAGGGTGTTGTAGGAGAGGTGGATGAGGAGGTAGAGGATAGCCACGAGGAGGAGTTACAACGTCATAGAGGGAGCTAGTCAGCACGTCGTACATGACCTTGTATCAGGATTTCCGCGAGGGACATTCAACGTGTCATAGATCTTATACTAGGATTAGTTCTATTGAATTGATCCGCCTACAGATTAAGACCTACGGCGTATGAGGGGTTACAACGACAAGTACATGACCTCATTGCAAGGGAGCTAGTTAGAGAGAGTACTCGTTTGTATTGTTCCCTCCTTAATGGTGCCAAAGAAGGATGGGTAATGACAGATGAACATCGACAGCAAGACCATCAACAAAATCACCATCAAGCATCGGTTTCTCAAACCTCGCTTTGACGATCTCTTGAATCAGTTACACGGAGCCACCGTCCTTCCCAAAGTTAACTTACACAGTGGGTACCACCGGATACAGAGAGGCTAGTAGACGAGTGGAAGATTGCTTTCAAAGCACGAGTTGGTCTATATGAGTGGCCCAAAACTTTTATGAGGTTAATGAATCAAGTGTTTTGGGACCACATCGAAAAATTTGTGTCGGTCTACTTTGACGATGTTCTAGTATATAGTTGGTATGAGGAGGATCACTTACAACACCTGAGGAAAGTATTTGAGATACTGCAAGCAGAGAAACTATATACTCATTCAAATAAATACCACTTCATGAAAAACTAGGTATGCGTTTTGGGCTATATTGTGTCTAGTGCAAGCATTCAGAGGGAGCCTACAAAGATCAAGACTCTTATAAGTTGGACCTCACCAATGACGTTCACTAAGTTAAGGTAGTTTATGCGGCTAGTTTTATTTTATAGGCGGTTCATCAAGAATTTCAACATTATCACCACCCATCTGACTAAGCTTTTGAAAGGAAATGAGTTCACCTAAACATCTATAACTCATAGAAGATTTGATGCGTTGAAAGAGAAGGTGACCTAGGAGCCGGTTCTAGCATTATAGTATTTCAACCAGCTGTTCGAGGTAGTGTGTGTTACATCTAGTGTGGGAATATAGGCAAGGTTGAGCTAGTGAGGTCACCCCATCGCCTTTTTCAGTGAAAATTTAAATGATTCTAGAATGAAATACTCAACATAAGATAAGCTGTTTTATTCTATTGCAAGAACTCTGGAGCACTAGAGTCATTACATGCTAACGAGCGAGTTCACTTTGTCTACGAATCACGAAGCCTTAAAACCTCAACAATCAAGCAATTTGAAGCGCCGACAGACACACGGGTGGAGTTTCTAGCATCATTCCAATTTTTGCTTAAGCACAATGTTGGGAGCCATAAGCACATAGCAGATGCACTGAGCCATCGTCATCTGTTGATCATGTCGATGAAAACTTGATCAATAAACTGGCAAAACTTCTTTTGGATTTTTGACAGATTTTGCATCAACTTTGCATCGAAAAAAGCATCACAAATTCTTTTGCTTGTCGATGTAGCTTACTAATCCTGCATGGCTCAATTTCATTTTCCTTCCGCATCCCGCTCGTCTACCCCTCTGCTTTAAAGCGTCATCTCCCCCTCCCAGCTGACTCTTCTTATCACATTCCCTCTCCCCTTTCCCTCTCCTTCACGGGTTCGCTGGCTTTTCGGAAGAACCTTCTCAATACAACCGCCATTAGAGCTAACTGGGAAGGTGACATACGTGTGGCTTATAGAGGCCACTGAACCTCCCGTAGTTCTCATTCTTCCGCTCCACTCCAACTCGAATATGTATGTATCATTTTTTTTTTTTTTGCTTTAGTTATGCATGTTTTTACCAGGCATTTACAAGAGAATATACCTTGATGATATTGTTCTTGTGGATAACACTAGAGAGAGTTCACGAAAACTTGAATTATGAAGGTCAACCATAGAGTTTAAAGGTTTTTATTTGAGTAGATCTAAAACTAAATGCAATTTTAGTAGCAGTGCATCTAGTGGCAAAGTTATAACAATGGATGATCAAATCATTAAAAGGAATGAACATTTTATATAGGTCGGGTCAACTGTTGAAAATGATGGTGATATAGACTGGGATGTTATTAATAAACTTCATGTTGGATGATTGAAGTGAAGGAATGCATAAGAATTATTGTGAACTTATATGGAAAAAACGATGTTATGGTTGAGCATTGAAGTGAAGGAATGCATATATATTGGGTTAGGACGAATGCATAATACTTATTATGTTAAGGTTGATGAGTGTCTTTGCACTTAGAGACAAAATTTGAAACGAATATATCCATGAAACGGTTGGAGTAGGTCCAATGGCATACAAGATTAGAGAGTGTCGCCTTAGATGATTTGTTCATATCAAACGTTGACTAACTGATGACCCAATTAGGAGAATAGATGTTTCAGATTTGACTTATTTTAGGAAAGGTAGATGTTTCAGATTTGACACTCAATAGGACACAATGGAAAAAAAACGATTCATTTGGACAACCCCACTTACATTTTCATACGCCCTAACTTAAATTTTCATATTTATATCACTCAAGTCTTTCATTTTTATTTTCTATAATATAGTTGCATTGAACTGTAAAACTACATGTATGTTGCAGATGAATATCTTCAATTTGAGAGCTTGAATGTATAACAAATTATATCCAGGATGAAAAGGACTCACAAATGAGTTTTTGAATGACGTTGATAAATTCGTTTTGGTGGCATCACAACTATCCATCTATCGTTATAAAGGTAAGTTCTAATGTCCTTATGCGAAGCACAAAAATTAAGCACTTATACCACTAAAGATGTTAAGTTGGTTCTTTATCGTAAAGGATTCGAACCTAATTGTTGGTATTTGACTGTGCATGGTGAGCAAGAACTTGAAGTTCAGTTTGATCAAGGTGGTTGCAGAGGAGTTTGATCCTGACACATATGAAGAAATGATTTATGATGCTAAAAAAATTCAATTTATTGAGAGCGTTCAACGCGAACTTGAAACACTGAATAACAAATCACAATAGTTTTATGACTTATTTAACGCTTTACAATAACCTTAATGAGATTTTTGCACTGCACATACAGAGTTATCAGTGACGCTAAGAATGTTGACCAACAAATCTAATTTTAACATGCCCATAGAAGCATTCAATCATGTAGCAACTTTATTGAAAGAGACTAACACTGCAAGAAGTTAGTGCCGATGGCCTGTACAAAACGAAAAAGTTGATTTCAAAGTTAGGGTTTCAATGCCATAAAATTGACTGTTGTGTTTATGGGTGCATGATTTATGATAGGGCCGATGCAATCGAGACGACTTGTCGATTTTTTGGTGCAGATAGATTCAAATGAAGGGGAGAAAATAATAAAAATCAGAAAATACTCTTATACCAGTGCCTATTTTATTTTTCACTCATAACTCGACTTTAGAGATTGGTCGTTTCCATGTGTACAAACCCATACATGACTTAGCATAGTACTAGATCTGTTGGTGCTAACTCGATAATGCATCCGTCACACGGTGAGGCCTGAATACATTTCGACCATACTTACCCAGATTTTGTAGCTGAAGTACACAATGTTAAACTTGGGTTATGTGCAGATGGCTTCACCACATACAATCCCGCTGTAATCCCGTACCCATGCTGACCAATGATTATCACGTCATACAATTTGCGCCTTGGATATGTGCATGACAGTGTCGTTCTTAGTTCTAAAGTTGATCATACTAGGTCGACATAGGGGGAAGGGGAAAATCAACATCTACTTACGACCTTTGATTGAAGAGCTTTAAATGTTATGGGTGTCAGGTGAGCTTACGTATGAGATCACTATGAAGTAGCATTTTCAACTAAGAGCGACTCTTATTTAGACAATTAGTAATTTTCCGGCCTATGGGATACTAGCTAGTTGGAACACAAGCTGGAAATTGGCGTGTCCTTACTGTGTGGATATGTCAAAGGCATTTACTCTAAATCACGGTAGGAAAAAAAACTATTTCGACTGCCACTGAAGATTTCTGAACTGTCATTATCCATTTACAAGGAACATAGATGCATTCTTCAAAAACATGGTTGAAAGATCAAGTCCACCCCTCAAGATTACAAGAGTCGAAATATTTCAGATGATCAGTGAAGTACCAAAGAGCACCGAGAGACCAGAGCTAGCTTCAACTCGACTTCCTGATTTCGATGTCACATCTGCACGAAGGATAGTATATTATGAGATCTTCCATACTGTAAGACTAATCTTATTAGATATAATCGCGATGTTATGCACATTGAGAATAATTTTCTTAATAACATCTTCAACACTGTAATAGATATCAGGGGTAAGACAATACATAATATGAATGGTAAAATGGACCTGAAAGAGTGTTGAAAAAGGAGGACCTTAGAACTTCAGGAGAGAAATGAAGGTAAATTAATAAAGCCTAACGCTGCATATTGTCTTCCACCAGATAAACGGAGGACAATTTTTGAGTGGTTGGATTCTCTGAAGATTCTCAGTGGTTGTGTTTCAAATTTAAGCCGTTGTTATGACTTGGCAACGCGCAAGGTATTTTGACATGAATAGTCACAACTGTCATATATTTCTACAGTGTTACCTATTGCATTTCATGCGATGTCGAAGTGGGTGCTCTATCCCTTGATCAAAGTGAGTATATTCTTTAGGGAGTTCTGTGCGGGGACATTGGATGTTGACTTGTTGAGACATCTTGATGTGAATGTTTCCCAATTATTGTATAAATATGAGCAGATATTCCCTTCTAGTTTCTTCGACTCTATGGAGCATCTGCCTATACATCTATGTTATGAGGCTATACTAGGGGGTCTAGTGCAGTACAGAGGGATGTATCCTTTCGAGAGATGTCTTCTTGTATTAATTTTAATACTAACGCATAGATTACTTTTTACGTTGCAGAGGTCCTTCTCCTAGCTCCTAGCGCACCACCAACAGATATGTCGAATCTTCGAGATTATGGGCATACATTGCCTTGCCAACATGTTCATGACAGCTTGCCGGTGGGGAGAGCGGCTTGCCTAGATTGGCGAGGGGCTCTAAGGTCAGTTGACCACAGCTTATGCCTCTCCTAATTATGAGAGGAAGAGGCAGACGAACCGGCGAACCAGGCGATGGAGGGGGCCAAGGGAGTTGCGCTTATGCCTCTCCTAATATTTTGATTCTACTGTTGGAAGTATCAATTAAATGTTGGTCTTCATCATACAGGAGGAGTTGAGCAGCTTTGAGGGAGGCACTTGGCCACTTGATCCCGGGTTGGCGCCAGCAGTAATGTTAGTCAGTCTATCATCGTGCATTCGAAGTACGACCTTTGGACCCAAGCGACAGGAGGAAACAGGAAAGGGTTTATGACCTTAGAGTGAAGGGCATATCCTTCGAGGCCGAGCTCTCATCCTTAGTTCCCCGAGTTCCTCACAACTAGACCAGGAGACACTTGTCAGACAGGTGGTTGCAATGAACGAGGAGATTCGCCAGTTGCACGAGCAGATGCTAGATGGTCTACATAGAGTCGTTGACTCTATAGCGCGCATGACGGAGAGCATAGTAGATGGACGGGGCAAGCAATCGATGACATTCGTTCGAGGATGTAGATAAGTATTTTTTTATGTTTGTTTTATTTGTAAGGATTATGTCAAAACATATGTTCAAAAATTTTTTGAATTAAGTTTATTAATCTTATTTGTGACGATTTGTGACAATACCTTCTTTTTGTTAATGATATTGTTTAGTGATTTGATCTCTAATATGACTATGCTTAATGAGGTATGTGATGTGAAATGTGTTTTGTGCACGTTGTAAAAATGCAATTGATTTTCTTAATATTTTTTTCGGTTACATGCTTGCATTAGATTTACATCCGTTTTCAGACGTAAAATATGATGCTAAAACGACAATAATATTTCGTCATTCTATGATATTTTTTGACGTAAATGAGACGGTAATCCGATTCTAATATTCATCGTTTGATATTTTCAGACGCAAATGTCGAAACACGTTACGTATGATCAAACCCGAAGATAATATGACGGAAAAACTGACACAAATAATTTGCGTCAGAATATTTTGAATTAGACGAAATTAAAATCGACTCCCAATTTAACGTCGGAACAAATCAGACGGAAATCAACTTAAATCCTACACTAATCCTTAAATATCATCGACTTTGCGTTCGATTTGTGCTTGATGTAACTGACGCAAATATACTTAATTATGGATGTGGTATAACTCTAAAAACCACCTCTTAATTTTTTCTTATAACTATTAAAATTATATTTTTGCTAAAAGAACCTTGTAATCTATTATATTAAAATATTAAACTATGCTTTATATATAGTACAGAAAAATAATCTTTAAAAACGCGTGAAGTTAAAGGCGAGATGGATTTATTCTAAAGTAAAAAAAATTGCTAGAATGTATTTCAATTGAAACTCCCACCATTAGGTGTGAACATATTGACCTATGTGAGCATAATCTAGAAAATGCATCATACCAATATTCAAATATCAACAATTCCATACAAACAGCCCTCCTTTAAAAAAAAAAAATTATAAAATAAAACCCGCATTCTACGTTTAATGTAAAAAATCAACTGTGTTTTTGGATAAGCTGCTCAAACGTAGTTTTGAAATATTGAGGTGACGTTTTCAAAACACCGCCGCAACGGAGAACTGCCCCAAATAGAGCCTAAAAGTAGAGACGAAAATCTAACTTCTTAATTTATGGATATCTTAATTGTATAAGAGGAGTGACAAAATTAGAAAAATTAAGGAGTATCAAGTATTTACGAATAAGATATTACTCTCTTAAAGTCTTTAAAATTATTTTAAAATTTTATTATCAAATTAAAAAATATACCTAATATTCAAAGAACATATATATACATACTGCATAATTCTTATTTATTTACGTATCTAATTGCCTATACATTCATATTTATACTCATACTATTCAAATCTAGAATAGAATAAAAATATAGAAATCCATACCTTCTAAAAAGTCACCAAGATGTTATAAGTGTTCATGTCAAATATTAATTGTTAGAAATATAAATACATAACCTTTGTGTGGTATTTATCTAAATTTCTTGATATTAAATTATTACCAAATATTTGTGTTTATGAGGGGAGGAAATATTTATGTATTATATGATATTGAATGGTTTAGTAAAAAATTAGAGATCTCTAAATAAATCTCAAGACTTTCCTATTGTCATACAATAGAGCTTTGTCAGCATGGCTTCAGGCACAAAATTAAATGTAAATGAATTTCAACTCTGATTAACTAATATGTAAATTATAGAACAGTAAATTTCAAAAGAATCAATTAATCTTCTTAATCGGACGGGCCTCAAATCCGCCCTCCTTCCTCTTCTCAAGCGAGTAAGGCATGTGAGTTCCAAGGATCTTATCCCAAGTGATGAAGAATGGCTGAGAGAAGTTGTATTTTGTGCCATAGAGCTGATGGTGGATGTCATGATACGCACTGTTGTTGTTGAAGAAAACATGCAATAGATTTCCAGGAAGCCACAAGCCGCAGTGGTCGTCAACAGTCTTTATGGTTGCGAAGGAGAAGAAGAAGATGGCAGTGCGAGGGGTCATGCCTGAAACGATGAAGGAGAGGGCTCCTCCAATGGTGTCAAGGATGAGCCCTTCAAGCGGGTGATTGTAGAGAGCTCCGAAGGCGTAGGGGACGACGAGGGTGTGGTGTTTGGAGTGGATGTGTTTGTACAAGAACTTGTTGACGTGCATCAATCGGTGCATAAAGTATTGCCATGTGTCCATAACCACCATGGCCACGATGAACTGGAGGATGATCACCGGAATAGAAGGCTCAGGCAGTACGGCGCCGCTCTCACCGCTCACGACCTGCATCAATACATACATCAAACTAAGTTTAGACAATAATCAAGCAGCTGTAGGCGTTAATTTGAACAAATTAATTGAATAATTCAGAGTTAGAAGTGAAGATGATACATACAGTGAAGAGGAGGAGGGAGACGGCGATTTGAAAAGCTTGCTGGACGAGGACTCCCTTCACAACGGTTGTCTTAGAAACAACGTTCTTCTTGTCTTCTTCAGCCTTGGTGTGAAGCCTGTACTGGTTCAAGTCACCAAGCATCGCATAGATGCCAGAATATATCCAATAAACAGCAACGGGCACAAAGGTGCCGAGCAGGTCATCCGATATGTGAAAAGTCATGATTGAACTAAGCAGAATTGGCGATCGTTTGATCAAACTTAATGAATTCAACGAAGAAAAAATGGCTCCTTTTCTTTCCCCCTTTGCTGATTCTTCTTCTTCCCCTTCTTCTTCTTATTAAACTCTGCTTCTGCTTATACTAGTGTTGCAGAGAAGTTGTGGGTTGGGATGAGGGAGGTGGTTTTGTCTTTCTTATATAGGAGAAGGGTGAAGGAGATGGTAAACGGGAGGGCTGGGTGGTCTATAAAGTCAGGCGACGACTGTGGAGCTTCCAATCGTCTTAAGCACGAAGATAGATGAGATAAACGGATTAATCTTTACCATCTATTGAAAACCATGGCGTGAAGACGAGATGAAAGAACAATTCAAAGTCCCCCGGCACTGACCGTTAAAATTAATGATTTTGAAATTCATTTTTACGTACCCATTTTCTAAATCATGATTTAACTATTTGTTATATTTATCATAAAATTGGGTAAATAAAAATAAATAAATAAATGCCACGTAAGTTAAACGAGTATTTAAATAAATTTTTTTATTTCGTAAAAACAAAAGAAAAAAACAAATTTGACTGAAAAATTGTTATAAAAAAAAGCAGACGACACCTCTATGACAGATAGAGTATTATTTTATGCTGTTTAAATTAAAAATAATTCACAAACAAAAAAAATCAAATAAAATCTACTTAAATAAATATATTACTGTAAATGCCATTTGATAATGTTTTTAAAATAGAAAATCATTATATTTAACTTTTATATGCACTTTTCCTATGATTTTATGATAATGGACAACTTATTTATGATACATTTTTTTTCATTTATATTAAAATAATATTTTTTAAGTTAAAAAACATCAAGTTTTATTGAAGTAGACCCACTTGGACTTCACCAAATGAGTATATCATCATATTACAGTTTAGTATTGCATAAATACCACAACAAGCCATCAAATCATCTGTAATTTTTTATTGAATTTCATACAGTCTAATAATAAAAAATAAGAATTAAACTCTATTTTGATTGAAATCTATAAAAATAATCTTTTTAGATTATGATACAAAACTAAAAGCAAGCATTGGTCTTATTTTTGTATCTCCTAAAGGTGAATTTTATGCTATTGTTATAGTTTGTCATAAGCACACGCAAGAGGCTTTGACGGAGGAAAAATTTTGCTTACGTCAACTGTACGTAGAGATGCGTACGTAAAAAGATACATTGGGGTTATACGGGAGTTACAAGGGAGTTACAAGCCTGTTATAACCTCATTGTACCTTTCGTGTAACTCACTTGTAACCCGCGCTTCTATTTCATCCATTTGTACACGGGAGTTACACGGGAGGTATAAGAGGATTATAACTCTCTTGTAACCCTGTGTACCTTTTTACGTACACAGCTCTGCGTACGGTTGACGTACGTAAATTTTTTCCCTTAATGGCAGGGCTGTAAATCGCCTGTGCTATTTCACTACATTTAAATTGGTATACTCTAAAAATATAAATCACAATAAATTATCAAATCACAACAGTCGCAGTGTGCACAAATCGTGTCATCAAACTCATTTATCACTACACATAATATGCAAGTAATGTTTTCTAATTAATCATATGTGATGTTTTTACTTATCATAGTAAAGCGAATATAATATAATATCATATTATAGTAATTCAAACAATGGGATTAACTAATACATTGGAGTAATCATATCAAATTGGTCAATACTCCTCTCATTTTATATTTACCTCTTATAACTTCCATTCTACGTCGTGTTTTCACAACCAACTTATATAAAGAAAAATCCGTCGATCGGCCCTCTTACACGGAATAATATATTTCCATTAACCGAAATTATTGTACATATTTTACAATACTCATAATATTTTCAATTGATTGTATTGCACTCCATATTTATCTCATCATATCAAACACATCTATACAGAGCTTGTATGTAAAGCAAAGAGAAAGTCCCACAGTATGCAATGCCATGCGTCAAACAATATGCACTAATGGAAACATAAATCTCACATTATAGGTTCACTTTTGTACCAACATTTTATAATATACCATTTTAATTATTTATTGAAAAAGTTTAATACTACAAAAATTAGGAGATTTGCCACAATTATGAAAAGTATGAAGTGAAAATTTAATATGTTTATGCCAAAATATATAGAAAATATAAGATAATGATATATTAAAAGTCACACAATAAAAATTTTCAAGATATAAAGATATCGCAATTTTTATAGTTTTAGAAAAAAATATTTATTTTTGAAAAATACAACAAAAAATCATTGAAATTAGGGGTACGAAAACGGTGGCTTATTTTGAGATGACAACTTTTCCAACTTGAATAAGATAGAGGGGAAAAATATAATATTATTGTTGTGATAATTCCTCAATAAATAAGGAAAAGAATTGCCAAAGAAGGGTTCCTTTTTTTGTGATTCACTAACAATTTCAGATTTAATATACTAAAAAAAGTGACGAACATTAAAGTTCGATTCTTCAGCTGCCACCTGCTAATCTGCTATGCTTCCACAATGGTTGAGGTGATGTGTTTTCCTAGTTTGGAGGAGACGTTGCTCACTAAATCAACTCGAATCAACCTGACCTAATTTGGGTTAATGCAAAAAAAAAAACTCAGTCAACTCGACCTAACTTGGGTTAACTCAAATTAACTAAAGTAACTCAGGTCAGCCTAACCTAACTCGGGGTAGCCCAAAACTCAAACCAACCTCAGGTCTAACTCAACTTTCACTTGACTCAACCAAACAAAACTCAAGCCTAACACAACGTAGGCTTGATCCCAAATTAACATAAATAATATGGGGCAACCCAACCAAACTATGGTAAACCTAAACCAACTTGAACTTAAGCTGGAGCTGACCCGACCTAACTTGAGTCTGCGCAAATCAACTGAAACTAAACCCTGCCAAATTCGGGCTAACCCAACCAAATATGGGTCAATCGTATTGAGCCCAAGTTGATTAAAAACCAACTTGAGGCAACCCAGCCTAACTTGAGTTAACTCAAGTCGACCAGAAACTCATTTTGGATCAAGCTCAACCCAACTCGGGTAAACCCAAATCAATTTAAACTATGTCTAGGTCAACTGGCCTAACTCAACTCAAACTCAAGTGACCTGGAGTTAAGAAGTGTTTGAATTCTCATAAGAGAATAAAAATACACTTAATACCTATTAGAGATGACTTGGGCTAATATGCCAAACATAATAGACATAACATAATATGCTCCCTAAAATCACTAAAACATAAACTTCAACCATAAAAACACAACTTGGTTTGAGAAGGAAATTTGGAGAAGGCAAACCATGGCTGCTCACAAAGTACCTTCTAGCACTTGTGACTAAACAAACCGCAAATCCCAATGACCTAGAAAGGATGGAATCATGGGATCTTTACCGGGTCATTTCAAACACCAAAATATAACACAAAAATTAGAAAATCTAATCTATTAAAAAGCATTAAGCAACCTAAAATTTTTAACCTCTAAAACCCGAAAAAGATATTAAAAGTTAAATGAAACCCTAAAGAACAAAGATCAGCAGAAGCAACTTAAATCTTGCTACCCGGGTTTACAAAGATCTCTTGGATAATGCAAGCCATAGTTGCTGACAAGAATCTTTTGGTCAGAGTAGGCTTGACCGTCTCTCCAAATTAAGTAAATCAGGGAAACCGACTACCACAGAATGACATAAGGCCATGGACATCTTGACCGGGATGTCCTAAATAAAAATAACAACCAATTCCTCAAAGGCATTTATGCTAACTCTATTTTGTAGGTATGCTGAAGACGAAATGCAAGGTGCGACGTTAGATATACTTTGCATGTTATTAGGGTGTGTTAATTCTATTTTGTAGGGCCGACTTAAACAAATGATATGCCATAGTAACCTAGGATTTTTTCTTCTAGTCTTCTTTTCTTTGTAAGAGTTAGGTGGTGTTGTGTCGACTGACTATAATCATCCGAACCATCCAAAAGAAGACGACACATGAAGCGAATGATGAACCTCAATTAAACCATCAACAGTGGTTCAGATGATGTCAGTTGACAAATATGATGGTCGGTAAACTTTGCCCTAGGACCTTGGGGTTGTTTGTCTAGTTACGATGTAACATCCTCACTTTTAGGCTTTTGCATGATTGCATGTCGTGTAATATAAGTCCTAACATTCCAATAAAATGATAAAATAAAACATTAAAACCTTTCAAATCAAATGCCCGAGGAAGAAATCACAACATTAATCAAGAGTTTTCTTATGTGACCCTGATTGCTTAAGATGTAATTAACTATAAGGGCTTGCCCTTATAGGAAGATTTAGGCCCAAAGCATGCATACAAATTGGAATATCTGGTTGTGGGTTGTTTCCGTAAAGTCTTCTTCGCTGATATGCCCCATGATTTTTCTAATCTGATCTAACTTTGGATGCACATTTTTTGCTATCTACGCAAAGTTCACTTCACAAAAGTTCTCCACATGTGTTTTCTCATTTCTATTTGTCATCGTATATCCTTATCTTTTGAGTTATCTCTTCCCCAGGTCATTTATATGATCTAGAAGAGAGATTTTCTCGGAGAAGAGATTATATGACGATAAACAAGCTGACAACCCCCCCCCCCCCAAAACAAAAAGACCTGAACTTGAACCGAAGCGATTCGACGTCGAATAATATCCATCTGAATAATGAAAGAATAATATTTGAATTTTTCTTTACCATTTGGGTTTCCTAATGGCTTTAGCCAGTTAAATTTATCATGGTTCAAAATCTTCAATAAATTATAATCTTTGTTTGTGTTTAGTTAATTGAGAGTACTTTAAATGTTCTAGTTTGATTTTATTGAGAATGATGCCTTCGATCTCTTAATTGCACTTATTATCTTATTTTTATTATCATGCAGAGCCTTTTTGTAAATTTGTGCTCTTTATAAAGCTTTA
Source organism: Papilionanthe hookeriana x Papilionanthe teres (assembly GCA_022702705.1). Classification (NCBI taxonomy): domain Eukaryota; kingdom Viridiplantae; phylum Streptophyta; class Magnoliopsida; order Asparagales; family Orchidaceae; genus Papilionanthe; species Papilionanthe hookeriana x Papilionanthe teres. Next base: position 22,281,491 of record CM040436.1, on the reverse strand, counting down.
AAGTTCCTCTAATCTATAAAAACTCTCTTATTTTAAGTCTAAGTCTCTTTCATATGAAAAATGTGTGCTCATCTATAATTCTTTATAGCATCATTTTGATTATTTTGACTAAACTCTCAAAACATTCTAGTGTAATAGCCAATATATATATATTTTTTTATAATAGATCATTCATTCAAATTTAAATGCTTTGATGACTTTGAAATTGAATAATTTAGTTTATTTGATTTTTTTTTACCAAGAGCTTCATAAGTATACAAGTTATTTACCTATTTTGCTCATATCCTAAAACTTTTAACTACATTATAATTACTTGGTTTGAGTTTATTGGGACTCGGAGTAGCTCGCTTTTAATGTCATTGAGTTTATCTTATGTTGAATCGACTTTTATCGAGAAGTTCTTGATTCAAATTGTGCCGCATATTTTCCGCTTGATTCGATGAATTTGTTGATGATTTATTCTTAATCTATGCATGGGATTTTGATGGTAAGTCATGCCCCATCTATAGTAAAACAAAACTTGAAGCTTTAAATTTTATATTCTCTTTACGTGACTGATTATTAGTCAGGAATCACAATGTCTTTCACCTTTCGGTTTTTAATGCATGACCGCAGATTACATGTTTCACATGTTTCACGAAAAACCCACATCTATACGAAAGTTGTCGGTTATATTAATCATAGGCATGCCATCAGAATGACTCAAAATAATAAAAAAAAAAATTACCCATACACTATCAACCGTTGATTTTTCCTCTAATTTTTTTTTTTTTGCTTTATTTGATGTAGTGTAATTTCAAGTTTAAAAGATACAAAAATCATATCAAATTTACCTATAATGGCTTGTTGGGGGAATTTATGCAATAATAAATTGCAATATGATTATTACTCATTCGGCGAAGCATTTGGTCAAAATAGGTCTAATCTGTAAGAACTATAGAAGATTAACTATCGAAATAAACATTATTTGATGTTTTTTTTTATTTAAAAGATATTATTTTGATATAAATGAAAGAAAAAATATCATAAATAAGTTGTCCAATATTATAAAATCATTTAAAATGTGCTTCAATGTGTAGCATATTTGTTAGAAATAAAATGAAGAATCTCAAAATTAGGGGTGTAAACGAACCGAACACGAACACGAACAAACAAAGCTAGTGCTCGTGTTCGAAATGTTCGAACACATCACTGTTCGTGTTTGGTTCGTTTAACAAACCAAACGAAAAAAATTGTTCGTGTTCATCTTGTTTGCTTATCGAAAGAATCGAACACGAACTTCTTGGCGAACCGAACATGAACTGTTCGTGAACAACGAGCTTTTTGGACAGCCCTATCTTTGATAGCATACTTCCTCAAAATGAAGCAAATTGATTAGGTATTCCATACACATCAGGTAATCCATACATCCTCAAAATGAAGCAAACCGAATAAGACGTTTAGGATTTTGGTTTGGATTTTATTTTAATATATAGTATAATATATTAATTATAATATTATAATATTTATATTAATATAATTAATACTATAATATTATTATTCTTATTAATAATTTATCATATATTATAATTTATAGAAGTTTAATTATTTAAAATTTGATAAATTTTTATAATATATAATTATTTTTAAAATATCATATATATTTTTTTATATATTTTTATTTTAAATTATTTTATATTTCGAATAATAATGAACTAAACATGAACAAATACATCACTGTTCGTATTTGGTTCGTTTAACAAATCGAACACGAAAAATTCTTAGTGAACCGAACATGAACTGTTCGCGAACAACGAGCTTTTTTGATAGCCCTACTCAAAATGCCTGAGTTCCCCTCGCAAAAAAATAAAAAATACATAAAATTTAACATATTCCAATCAGTAAATAATCTGCTAATTGTTTAAAATATCATCACATGGCATCTAAAGTAATAGATTTATTTAATTATATTTTTATAACATTTTTGTGAAATATTTTAAACTTAAACGGAATATTAAATTCTAAAAGCATCTAACGAAGTAATATTCTCTAAGGCTTCGTTTGAGAAAAGACAGTGAACCTTCCGTTGCCTTGCAGTGAATGCTGACTCGCTGACTCAAAAAAAAAAAAATTATATGATAAAATAGCCTTTTTTTACGAAAAAATATTATATCCGGAGTACGCACGTATAGCTATGTGGGGAGTCCACTAGGATCACACCATCTAGCGGGCGCCAATAAAAAAAAAAATAGAATAACACGGAGAATATTCCTCCCGTGTGTTATTGTGTATTATTCATGTGTTATTCTGTTCCGAGAATATTCTCGGTGTTATAATAATACAATAACACATTAATAATATATGAATAACACTCGAGAATATTCCCCGTGTTATTCCTATTTTTTTCTTTTTTTTTCTCGCGAGCGCCAGATGACGCGATGCCAATGGACTCTGCACGTAGCTCTACGTGTGTAATCCAGATGTAATATTTTTCCCTCTTTCTAACGTCTCTCAAATTATTCTCAAATTATTTCATAATTTTTTATTATTTTAGATTACAGATAATGAATATTAACATGCCGAAGATTTTTATTTTATGAAGTAATATCTCTTCAATTTATATTGTCATAGATATGTTTTGAAAGATATTATTTTGTCAAGTGTAATAAATGATCAAAGGTATACAAGTACGACCTGCAACCCAAGTTTTCACAATCTTTCCTTCGATGTTATTTTCCCTTTTGCTTTTGACAATAATAAGAACAGATGATCCACACTAAGCTTAACTTACGAGGCATTTGTATTAAATTTATGAGAAAATCTTATAAATAATAGGCTACAAAATACGACAAGTAGTTGAATCATGAAAAAGAAGGAAGGTATGGTTAAAAATGAAATTTCAAATTATTTTTCACCTTTAGAGGTCATCCCACAGACGAACGAGTCAGATAAAGATAAACCTTAGTTGGACTTTGAATTGTTCTTTCGTATTGTATTCGTATTCACGCCATGGTTTCCAATATGGTAATGCTAAATCCATTTCTCTCATCTATCTTCGTGCTTAAGACGATTGGAAGCTGCACAGTCGTCGCCTGACTTTATAGACCACCAAGCCGTCCCTTTTACCATTTCTTTCACCCTTCTCCTATATAAGAAGGACAAAACCATCTCCCTCATCCCAACCCACAACTTCTCTGCAACACTAGTATAAGCAGAAGCAGAGTTTAATAAGAAGAAGAAGAAGAAGAAGAAGAAGAAGAAGAAGAAGAAGAAACAGGGGAAGAAGAAGAATCAGCAAAGGGGGAAAGAAAAGGAGCCATTTTTTCTTCGTTGAATTCATTAAGTTTGATCAAACGATCGCCAATTCTGCTTAGTTCAATCATGACTTTTCACATATCGGATGACCTGCTCGGCACCTTTGTGCCTGTTGCTGTTTATTGGATATATTCTGGCATCTATGTGATGCTTGGTGACTTGAACCATTACAGGCTTCACACCAAGGCTGAAGAAGACAAGAAGAACGTTGTTTCTAAGACAACCGTCGTGAAGGGAGTCCTCGTCCAGCAAGCTTTTCAAATCGCCGTCTCCCTCCTCCTCTTCACTGTATGTATCATCTTCACTTCTAACTCTGAATTATTCAATTAATTTGTTCAAATTAACGCCTACAGCTGCTTGATTATTGTCTAATTTTAGTTTGATCTATGTATTGACGCAGGTCGTGAGCGGTGAGAGCGGCGCTGTAATGCCTCAGCCTTCTATTCCGGTGATCATCCTCCAGTTCATCGTGGCCATGGTGGTTATGGACACATGGCAATACTTTATGCACCGATTGATGCACGTCAACAAGTTCTTGTACAAGCACATCCACTCCAAACACCACACCCTCGTCGTCCCCTACGCCTTCGGAGCTCTCTACAATCACCCGCTCGAAGGGCTAATCCTTGACACCATTGGAGGAGCCCTCTCCTTCATCGTTTCAGGGATGACCCCTCGCACTGCCATCTTCTTCTTCTCCTTCGCCACCATCAAGACCGTTGACGACCACTGCGGCTTGTGGCTTCCCGGAAATCTGTTGCATGTTTTCTTCAATAACAATAGCGCTTACCATGACATCCACCATCAGCTCTATGGCACCAAATACAACTTCTCTCAGCCATTCTTCATCACTTGGGATAAGATCCTTGGAACTCACATGCCTTACTCGCTTGAGAAGAGGAAGGAGGGCGGATTTGAGGCCCGTCCGATTAAGAAGATTAATTGATTCTTTCTAATATTATTGTTCTATGTTTTACAGGCTAATTTGTTTGGTCAGACAGATGTTGCTTGTAATGAAACAATTTTTTTTTGTAAGCTAGCTAGAAATTTCAATTTTTTTATGCACGCAAATTTATTCAGTATTTATTGTCCCGTATGGATTATTGGAAGAAAGAAAAAATGTTCAAGTTATAATGCCATTTGGACCTCCGAAGTGATTAGGCAAAGCGAAGTTATCAATGCATCAGCTTCGACTAAGTCTACAAAACTTTATGATTAGAGGAAAATATTTATTCAAATGACAACATCAAGGAAATTTATGTGGGTTGAATTCATTTACAATAAGTTTATGCATCAAGCTGTACAGACAAAATGCTATGGTATCACACAAGGGAAGTATCGAGATTTATTCAGGATTTCCGATGGCTAGTGGTGAAACCAAGGATGTGAACGAGAGAGATACTCTTCAACCCTACACTTTTGTTAAATGGTTTAATATCATATAAAACACAACCAAAAAAAAAAAAAACATCTCCCCTCTTTAGCTTAAATAATTTATAATAATTTAATATTAAACAGTTTTTTAATTCAATAATTATATTTATAATAATTTACAAAAAAAAATTAAGAGAAAAAAGTTGTAAACTTAAAATTCATCACCATTATTATTATTATTTTTTGTTCCCCCACTTTTCTTTTGGTTTTAGTTCTCCATATTGTTTAAGATATATGAAGCATGCTTTCTAACATTAAAATATCTGTAAAGAATTGTAAAGTTATTCATCTTCTCTATCTATAGGTTTGGTCTTAGGTGTGATGACTTTTATTTTAAGATTGGCTTTTGGTATTGATTTAAGATGGGCTCTCAATATTGTTGATATTCATATATTGGCATAGGCCATATATATATATTTATATTCGTGAGCTCATAAAACCTCCAGTAGACCTGTGAAGAAGGGACATAATGGTAGTGGTGGAAAATTACAGATATATGGCGCAGAAAGGCACAAGCGACTAGGCAGAGATAGATGATAATGAAAAGGGTCCTAGCTACTCTAGATTGCGGGAGAGGCTCTATTTATAATGATTCCAGATTCCTCCTCGTTCCACTTTTGGAATTACAAAGAAAGAATATTAAATAATTAAACTAAGGTATGAGGTCTATCTATAAAACATCGATGAAGAATGTCATCATGGATATCAAATGATCCATAATTGACGATGATGTATGCCCCTTCTCTGTTGATGATCGAGATGACATGTGACACTTCAAGAAGCTAGTGAATCACCCAGTTAAGTCAACCTCGGCAATTGGCATCTTCAAAAGGTGAGGCTAATGAAAAACCTTGAAAGCTCGACTTTGGCATCTGGTACATGAAAGCTCGCACTTTGATAGGAGAGGCTGGCAAAAAACCGTGACAAGTTAATCTTGGTAGTTGCATCAACTAGATTTGCTTTAGAAAATATAGGCTTCACAGGCCCACAAGAAGTATTAAACAATGCATCGGCCCCTAGGATACTTTTAGTGTATATATAGTTCCTTGATTCTATTGACTTTTCAACTGGCTGTTGTGAAACAATAAGAGAATGAAGAATCTCAGTCCTTCACATGCTAGAAAATTTCACGCCCACTATGCTCACAACTCAGACAGAAGGGTGGCGAAGTGAAAAATCAATTTTATTCGAGTTTATATCATTCTTTTCCAGAGTGTCACGATTCTCCCATAGGGAATAGTCACTTAGGCTAATCAATGAGTTTAGACTATCTTTTGCCTTAGGGATGTAGCTCTCCATTATGAAGTAATCTCTTGGACTTCTGAGTAAGTTAACGGGGATTGTTGCTCGTTTGGGGACCATGCTTTCTTTTACGGAGGAGTTATTTGAATTTATTGATTTTGTTTATCGAGTCATCATTGTCTTATTCGCTTAAACTAGTAAACTAATTTTATTAAGCGATCGAGATGTTCAACATGGGCAAGTGTGTTAAGTGAGGAGTAGTGTGGTGCACTATGATGTAATTTTGTAGTTGGTAATAATGCTCTACATTACAATGGTGAAATAATGTGCTAAAAATGAAGTTCAAGCCTTTATATTCGCTGCCAAGTTATATGTGTTTTATAATTTATTTTGTTAAGAAATAATCGTCATGTGATTTGAAATGAGATTCATAAAAGAGTATTGGATGGCTGTTGCAGATGATATTATGCTCTCATAAAAAAGAATAAATAACATGAGTTTTTAATGGTAATAGTAAATTTGGTAGTTATTGAGTCTCTTCACGTGATTTGAAATGAGATCCCCTAAGGATTTCAAAAGAATTGATGGCAGCTTTGCATTGAAAGAGGAGGAGAGGGTCAAATAATCAACATCTAAAGAGAAGAGGTAAGAGCCCCTTCCTAAGCATATTAAAGAGATCTAGCCTCTTGACACTTCCTAAGCTAAGCTTTGGTGGTAAGAACTTTCTTCTTTACTATCTAAAAAAAATTATTTGTACATAGAGGCTTGATGAGTTATTCCAATACATCCTCTAGTAAGTGTGTAGATGTATCCTTTAAATCAACGACTCGACCAGGCAATTACCTTAGATGATCCCCTCGAGATGGAGGGTAGAAATCTTGCAGAGCAAGCGTAAGAAGAAGAGACGAAACAACCAAGCATTGATCAACCTCTTGAAGGTAATGTATCATCCTTTGGTAGGTCTAAATCATTTTCCTTGCTTAGTATAATCACTACTTGCAAAAATAAATCTTGAGGAAATTGCACGCGGGCTTAAGAATGGTGAAGTCAATTTTAGGGTTGGCATGACATCAACACCAATAGTGCCTAACCAATCATTGGAGGATGCGATCTGACAATTGTCATATTGGCTTTTAGTGGGGTGTTTGCTTTGTCCGAGGAGTTATTAGCGATGAAAGTGGTGATGGGGGATTCCTCGACTAAATTACTTCCTTCATAAGCTTTCATTTGAATTTCATTTTGAAAATTGAGGATGAGAATGGAGGAATCAAAAGAGAAAGAGGTAGAGAGAGAGAGAACCGAGGTTTTGGTGGCTGGACCTAAATTTTTCGTCTGACATCAAGTTGAAGATAAACTATTATCTTCTTATCTCTAACTTCAGTAATTTTTTTCATTGTGCTTTTTGAAAAAAAAAGTATAATTTGTCAAAATTGTGATAACTTGGTATTTTAAACTTTTCACTACGTAACTTTAATATATTATTATCTTGGGTGTTCTGCGCATTTTGTCATAAAATGTTAGTATAGAAGTGACAACTGTTGGCATCAATTTTTGGTGCCACATGTGTAGGATTTCTACTTGAATGACTCATTTCTATTTATTATTCATTTATAGAATCTCGTGGCCCAAGCCATCCATCTAGATCCCCTGGTGCATGTTTATGGTACGAAACCAGATTCTACAATGATTCAGACTTTCCTAGGAGATTCCAGCATTCAGTGGCATCATTTATGATATGGGAAGTATTTGAGGTCCATTCTAATGTTTGAAGACCTCACTCCGCCTATAGAGCCTAAGGTGGTCAAAGGATTTGTTAAATCTTCCAGTGGGCATTTCTAGGAAGATTAGGGATTAGAACGCCATACTTGAGTGGTAATTTGAGGCACTTGTTGGCATTAAATTCTTTGATTTATGGCTCATAAAAAACCTATCTTTTAAGATATGGGAATATATTTTATTTATATACGCTCTCACATACTTTACAGATCGAAAAAATCCTTCATCGTACATTTTCGGTGACAATTAGGGTTTTCAGGGCTAAACCGGCGCCTAGCCACTAGCCTGAGGCATCTTGGCTCCAGAACCTAATGCCTAAGCAAAGTCCGACACCTAGGAACCCAGAACTGCGCCTAGCTTTACAAACCGAAAGCCTGAAAATTATGCACAGACCCTGGCACCTAGGTACCAGACCCATTACCTATGCTCCAGTCCCTGGAAAGTAGGCCCAAAAACTACCCCGAAAATGTCCCAAACTGAGAGCACAGAAAGTAGGTGCCTACGGAAAATTTCCAAGAAGTCTGACCCAGCACCAAGGCACCAGTGGCCCAGTGTCAGGGCAACATGCTTAGCACTTAGGTGTCAGGGCACCCTGCCCAGTGCCTAGACACTAGTGATCTAGTGCCTAGGCCCTAGGCCTTTTTCTGCTTCGCATTTTCTCAGAATTTCCACCTATAACACTTCTAATACAACCGAAAATGTAGTATTTCCTTGGGCAAAGGGAACATATGTCTTGGGGAGGCAAAAAGGTGATGAAGAGACCTTTTGAAGCTTCTTTAGGAAGGTTTTAAAAGGAAGAAGACGACCATTTTTGAAGAAGGGGGAGAGAGGAAAAAAGTTAAGTATTTCTCTTTAAAGATCTTGGAGAGGAAAAGAAAAGTAAAGAAAATATTGGAGGAGAGAAGATATTCAGGAAAAGGGCAGGAGAAAATTCTTTAAGAAGTTTTGGAGAGGAAAACAAAAGTGCTTCTTCTTCTTCTTGATTTTCTTTCCTCTTCATTTTCTTCTTTCTCCCAACTTCATCTTCCTCTTCTTTCACCACTTCTTTAAGTGTGTGAGGGAATTTCGTGAGAAAATCTTTTCAATAAAGGAGAAATTTTTCTTGATCTTTCTTCTTGGGATGGAGAACTTCATCCCACTTGGAGGAAGGAGGGCTTCATCTCTCATAAGGAAAAGTGAAAGCTTCTTCTATCTTTGGAGAAGGAGTGGAGCTATTTTCACCGATGTGTCGTAGGAGCTTGGATCAAGCCCATAGAACACAATGTCAACCATTACGAAGGTGAGATTTTCTTTAAAACTTAATGTCACTCCATCTCTAGTGAACCTTTAGGGCTTTTGTGTTAGGGAAAGCCCTTAGCTTAGGAGGCATATTTTGATTGGCTACCCTTATGATCCCATGAAACTTCCAACCCTTAGATCATTTTTCTGATTATAGAGATCTGAATTTCCCATGGATTTGAGTGGCTCCAACCTTTTATAAAGAGGTTGGGACATTTAGGGCTTGTAGAATGAAAAAGCTCTTTAGCTATTTCATTCTACAAGTTTTGGAGGATTTTCCTTCAAAAATAAAAAATAATAAAAGAAAACCCCCACCTCATTCGCCAAACCAAAGATAACCTTGCTACATATTTTTTAAAGCAAAGCCTAAATCCTATGTGAGAAATGTTAGGACAAGGTTAGCTTGCTATCAAGCGTATTTAGACTAATTGCTTGCATGTTTGGCATGACACTTTGCATGTCACCTTAATCATATGATCATTTTGGTTTGATGGAATCTAGCCCGGTCAACCGATTACTTCGGTTTGATCGGCTGCCAAGGCCTGATTAACTAATCACTTTGGTTGTTAATCACTTTGGTTTGATCAGCCACAAAAGCCCAATTACAAAACTAATCATTTTGCTTAGATCTAATACCAAGACCTGATAAAAAAACCATTCACATTTTGTTCACTTGGCCACCAATGTATGATTGCAAACCAACCACTTTGGCTTGATCGGCCATTAAGGCTCAATTTAAAAAGCCAACCACTTTGGTTCGATCGACTGTCAAGGCCTAATCCTAAAACCAATCACTTTGGTTTGATCGGTCACCAAGGCCCAATCATAAAATCAAGTACTTCGGTTTGAATAACCAACAAGGCACGATCATAGAACCAGCCACTTTGGTTGATCGGTTACCAAGGCCCGATTAACTAATCAATTTGATTCAGCTAGCCACCAAGCTCCGATCACAAAGCCAACTAATTTGGTTCGATTGGCCACTAAGGCTCTGTCACAAAACCAACTATTTTTGTTCGATCGACCACCAAGGCACAATGATAAAACCAATCACTTTATTTTGATCGGCCACTAAGGCCCAATCACAAAACCAATCACTTTAGTTCCATTGGCTACCAAGGCCTAATTATAGAACCATCTACTTCAGTTCGATCTGCCAACAAAACACAATTGACCATCCAGTTTGGTTCGATCAGCCAACAAGGCATGATCAACAATCACTTTAGTCTGGTCGGCCACCCAAGCCCAACTAACCCCTTTGGCCATAGCACCGTTAACCACCCCAGTCGATCCAACGGGTCCAATGACTCACTTCACTTGCATGTTGCATGCCTTTCTTTTGCATTTGCACAACTTGCATTTTGACGTTAATTGCTTGAGTTTGTATTTGTGCACATATAAAAAATATGTATTGAATGATGCTTAGAGTATTAGACTCATTGCATGAAAAATTGAACTTTGCCTTTGGCATTTGCTTGCTTTTAGTGTTTCCTTGAGCACCGAAACTTGCGATATTACTGCACACCTATGCCACCATATGTTCATGCCTTAATCCTTGCAAATTCTCGAAGAGTAGTGGCTAACAATTCTAGCCCATTGATGTGTGAGTCTACTAAATAAGGTACACACATAGAAGTAAGGTACTAGAAATAAAGTACAGGCATAGGTTTTGAGATGCATGATGCACCGAACCATGTGACAGGAGCCAGAAGCAGTTGTTATTATCTCGTACCTTAACTCTAGAACTGGACATATATATGCGGAGTCCGACCACTTTTCTTGCTTTCATGGGATATGTTGCTGACCAAATGGCACCAGCTTTTTTATTTATTTATTTAGCCTGCTCTTTACAATTGTGCAGCGTGCTTGCCTTTTTACTTTCTTTGATTGTGGATTGGCTAGGCTCATGTGAAAAATGAAATTTAGGCTCATTAAGGACCCTTAAATATAAATTTTCTATAAATATCCTAATAATAAATGATTCAAGATAAATAAAATTTATGATTGAGATCTTTCAATTATTTAAAAATCTGCAATTATTTTTCTGCATGGATTTCAGGTCGATTTTAAAACAAACTGCATAACATGAAAATAGTCCAAGTCATCTCTAATAGGCCTCCATACTTATATTCAATTTCAAAGATCTGCATCATTCTGCATGTCTCAATGAGGAAGCCCCACTTGCTCATTCAATCACTTGCCAAGCATAAATTTAACATAGGAGGGTGTCTAGTACGATAAGGGTGTTAGAGGCTCCTTCAATTCAGATGAGGACATAAGTTTTTTGTGGGACGATTCTAGCTTTGTTGTTGAACCTCCTTTCTCTCTTCATTCCTGTGTGATCTTTGACATTGAATTGACTAGTATAAGTCCCACATTTAACTATTCCATCCCTTAGAGAGTGATTGAAAATTAGATACCTCTTTCCTTTGGCCTTAAAACTACTAGGATTCTCTTGGACGACACAATTTATGGATCGCCGACAAGAGGTCCCTAGATGGGTTGGGTTGACTACCTTCATGATCAGATAGATTTAGGGCCTCCATAGCTTTGGATGACAGATCCATGATATCCTAACCTATATACTTGTATCTACTTAGGGATTCCTCCCCCTTCCTATTGATACCTCTTTTGAGCCCTATCATTCATTTGAAAAATCATTGAAATCATCTCGTTGGTCCTGCATGACTAGGCGTTGTCGTCTGTAGTGGATATAGTAATCCACCCTCTGCTCTATGACCCGGTATAGGCTTCGAAAGCTTCAGGATTATTTCGCTTGAGATGATCAAAATTCTTTCGTTTCTCAAATAACCAAGTAAAAAGTATTGTAAACAAGACACTTCTTATCTAGATTATTCTTGAACTTCCCTAAAGATGTAATTAATCAAAGGCTTATGTTCCTTTGGGAGCTGCTTTTGGCCCAGAACAAGGACAAAAACTTGATTCTCCTGTTGTGGGCTGCTTTCATAGAATTTTCTTTGCGGATATATTTCTAAGGCATTTTCGATCTGATCACGTTATGGACGTACGCTCTTGTGCTATAATGTGAAGGTTACCTCATAAAATTTCTCCGTTCTTTTAGATTGTTTGTCTATTTTCGTCATATTTTCTTGTTTTCCGGTTCCTCTAAAAAGAAAGATTTATTTGGAAGGAGAACTATACGACGACGTTAAGATAAGTTGGCGACTCCAGAAAAAAAGTTCAATAATAAGAACGAAAATAGCAACATATAGGTATAATGTAATTTTTTAATTTTGTTTAGTGCATAATGTGATGGACAACATTGCATATTGTAAACTTCATTATTTTGCTTTAAATGCAAGCATTATAGATGTGCTTTCTATGATAAGATAGAGATTAAGTGTCAACACAATAAATTGAGAATATTTTTAGTACTCTGAAATGTGTGTAAATTCTATAAAGATTAGTTACTATGATTCAAGTTGATTGAGATATGTTATCTTTTGTATGAGTTCAGGCCGACGAGATTTCCATTAAGTTGTTGAGTAAACTTGATATATGTTCGAGAGTTATAAGAGGTAAATATAAAATGATACGAGTGACAATTGGTTTGAGGTGATGGCTTCCATGTATTATGTCATCTAGTTGTTCTTATTAATATAGCAAGCACGATATTTGTATTTGTTTTACTATGATTAGTACAGTACAAACACCACATATGATTAACTAGAGCACATGACTTGCATAGTATATGTGTGATGATAAATGTGTTCGATGATAGAATATGTACACAATGTTACTATCGTGAGTTGACAACTTAATGTTATTTATATTTTTAGAGTACGCCTATTTATATTTAGTGTCATACACGTTTATTTGTATGTTGATTTTTAATAATTTGCTTTTATTTTGTTTTTACGAAATAAAAAAAATTATATGCATAGCTCTTAAACTTACGTAGCATTATAATAAATAGAACAATTAGTTAAATGATGATAGAGAAGTAAGGTATGGCTAAAAAGGAGTTTCAAAACCATTATTTTCAGTCAGTGGTGTCATCCTACAGTGGAGCGAGTCAAATAAACATTGTTGAACAATTGAACTGTTCCTACGTTTCTCAAAGTCACGCCATGGTTTTCAATCAATTTTAAAGCTATCTCCGTGATTGAGACGATTAGAAGCTTTGCAGTCGTCGCCTGACATTATAGACCAGTAAGTCCTATAGGTTTGGCCTTTTTTTGAGCTTCTAAAAAATATTACATCAGGATTCTGCACATAGAGTTGTGTCCAGTAAAATCGTGTCACATAGCGTGTGACAGAAAAAAAAAAAATCGTCTGGTAACACGAGGAATATTCCCCTCATGTTATTCCGCGTTATTCATGTATTATTGTGTGTTATTCATGTGTTATTGATATGTTATTTTATTATTATAACATCGAGAATATTCTCAGAACAGAATAATACCTGAATAACACACAATAACACATGAATAATGCACAATAACGTCTGAAAGATGTGGAATAACACATGAGAAATATTCCTTGTGTTACCGGATAATTTTTTTTTTTTTTTTTTTTTTGCCACGTGCTACGTGACGTGATTTCACTGAAATCTCATAACTGAAATGGAGACTGTTCCTATACATGCGGCAGCTTCACCTCAGCTCTCTCACGTCCAGATTTTATTTCAGAATCCTAATTAGTTTTTGATTTCATATACTCTAGAATACTCTTCTATAGGTTGATATATAGATGATGTAATTTAGGTTATGATGGAAAAACAGTAGGCATTTTCCTCCATTAGATAACTATTACTCCTCTTTTCTACTTCACTGTTTTTCTGCTAGTTCTTTATGGTATCACAACAGAGCTCTAAGAAGGCTCCAATCGATCCTCTCTTAGCATCTACTGATGATCAACTGTAGGGTCCTCTGCGGATTAATTCTCTAGTTCTCCATGGAAGCATAGAGATGTTAGAAACACAAGGTGCTACTCCGTTAAATTCCCGAACCGAAAGTATGCAGATGGTTGCTACTCCTCCCAAGCTCAAATTCATTATGAAAAATATTGAAGAAGAGAAAAGAAACCGAGCTTGATCTGCATGATCAAGTGGTGTCGTCGAAACACCATGGTGATCATCACCAAAAGAAAGTCTGGAGGGAGGATGAGGGTTGGCAAGGTGTCTCAACTATTGAAGAACAAGCTACACTGGCTAGCGCTGTAGAACCTGAAGTTATTGGTGCTTCGGGATAGTTGGGGGGCTCTAATAGTTGTGTAGGTTAAGTCGCAGCCAAAGGTAAAGGCACAACATAACAATCTAACAATAACTGGTGAGGCGAATATATCAACAACCTCTGCCACTTAGGGCCACATGCTTGGTATGAAGCGTTGAGGTTGGATTTTTTATCTTAAAATATTTTTCCTATTGTGCTTTTTGACGCAAGTCTCCAAGTTTTGAAGAAGTTTGTTGAAGTCTTACCTCGACCAGGTATGGAAGTCGCCACAGTCATGGACCCCATGGTGGAAATCGAAGAGTTAACTGGTGATAGTCACCAGCCAATTGACGATGGAGGCAGACAAGCGATCGATTCTTTAGGTGGTTTCTGAGAGGTAAGTGGGGGAGGCTCTACATCTTTAAGATTCCTTGGACGTCAGATGAATGAGGTGGCTGATTACTTCATGAAGACGGTCGACAATTCTGACGATGGAGCTATGTGAGAGTTGTTGGCTTATGTTGAGAGGATGGAAAGGGAGATCACTTAGTTAATTGGTGAGATGATTTCTCTTTAAATCGAACTATTTGTCACTTGAGAGATGGCCGCGATGAGCCAGATTCAGAACAAGATCTACCGAGTGGACCAATTTAGGTTATGGGAGAGGTTGTATTGAAAAGGTTGCTTAAATGAAGATATATCTCGAATGAAGTGGGGAATGAATCCATTATAAAATATTTTGTTTCCAACTTATCTTTTGTAAATTTTTGTATTTTTGGAAATAAAATTTTAATTTTCCTCAAATCTCCTTTGATATTTGAGATTACTTCTATCTATGTACTTCTTGAGGTGCCAAGAGATAATGACACTTCGACTCCCTCTCCCAATCTCTATAAATGGGTTTGTGTGTACAAGTCACACAATAACAAACCTTTTCTTTCTCCAAGTATTCTTCTTCACTCCAGCAATGGCTCCCAAATTCTCCCATATGTTTTTTGGTATGATCCTCGTGAGTTAGGCCTCCACATTGACTGCAGAAGATGCAACTAAAATCAAGTTTGACTCATGTTTGAATTCAAGATAAATTTAAATATTGTGAGGAATGAAGATCGAGTGACTGATTGCTTTGGGAAGGATGTTGTGTTCTACCAAAATCAATTTCGTTGTGAACTGGAATTACCACTTTACATTGACTTGCGGGCCATGTTCAATCTCTTCGGAGTCATCCCGCCCAAAATTTGCAAAATTCCATAGTGATGATGATGACCTACATGGTCTTTTGCCATCGAATGGAGATCCCTTGGTCGATAGATCTGTTTAGCTACATGTTCACCTTTATGGTCATCTAGGATGGCATTTCTCTGCTCTCGGCCAATTGCAGGTTACAATTGTTGGGCCTAGAAAATAAAATGAAGGATTAGAAAATGCAGTTTTTTATCAAATCCTAATCGAGTGAATGCGAGTATAGAGTTATTTCGTCAAATGTGATGGAGAGCAAGGTGAAGAGCTTGTTGAGTCATCTGGATTCTGACACTGCTAGGATCGAAGGCCAGTAGCTATTGGTTCCTCAATACACCAATCCAAGGTTCATTGATTTGTTACTCTAGCCAATAAAGTTTAGTTATATGACTAAGAAACTGTGGGAGGTGTTAGACATCAAAGAAGTTGAGAGGGTGAAGGCAGTCGAGGCAAGGGCTGCCAAAAGAATACCTCGGGCAAAGTTCACTTAGTTGAAGGCTGAGTTGACCACAGGAGAGGTTACTGGAAGAATTGTTGTGGCTGGTATGCATACCAAAGGCACAAAATTTACTATTTCCCCTTCTACAACCTCCATAATAATTCAAAGGGTTTCAACCGAAGAGGATAATTTTATTGCAAGAAAATTTGAGAATATCCTGGATGCAGGGGTTCTAGCCGCTGAGACTGTTAGGTCATCAAACACCTCTAAACAAGCGTTCTCAACAAGGAAAGGAAATAACATCTATTGCACAACCAGCTGGCCCTACCATCCTGGAATTATAATAGAGAGTTATGGTGACGTGCCAAACTTACCACAGAGTAAGTCGACTGCACAACGTAAGTGCACATGTCAAGTAGTATGCAGTTTAAAAGTCCGCCTATCGATGCCATGAGGAAAGTCAAACAATTATTTCAACAGAAAAATATCTAGCCTACTAATTTAGTTAACATAGCTTAGAATAATTGCAAATATGGTTTAAGTCCTAAGAATCTAACAAAAATAGAGTGAATGGTAGAAAACAGAAAACAGAGACAGTGAAAAAACTTTTGTTAGTTTCTTCAAGATTAATGAAGCTCGTGCCTCTGTAATTTGGGGATCGTGGTGATTGTGATTTTCTGAAATGTTCTCCCACATGATTATTGTCAATCGGGGATATAATACTCATTTTGCCTATATCTAAGTCAAAACAAGCCTAGAATCCAAGAAGTTTAGGCTTCTTCAATCCTTATGTCATTCACATAATTGTTCTGATCACTTGAATTGATTACATAATTCCACTGGAATATATCAATCATCTCAGAATTCTTTGGATAACCCTTTGTTTCTATTACATAATGGTTAGAGGTTGTAGCTTCATGAAATATATTAACATCCTTGTTGTCTAGACTAGGAGTAAATTAAAGTCAGATGTTAATCAACAACATAGGCAATGAAAGCACAAGAAAAAACTAACAAAAAAACATTACAAAAAAAACTGCGATAAAATCCACTACTCCTACATCATAGAGATACAAAATGAAATTAGTCATGCATCATTGAGAAAATCATAGCAAAGAATACTATGCAGAAATTCATTGAAAGAAACATAGACATGTAAAACATACAATAACTTGTCTTCTCCATACGTTTAGCAATCTCTCCTCTCATACAAGTCTCTCACAACTCACAAAATAAATGAAACTCTCATCCTATAAGGTTTCCACCAAATAAGAAAGAAGACCTTGAGGAAAGCTCTCTGATTCTCTCTGAATATTGCCTCCAGCAGCTCCAATAACTCCCTGATGTAAAACTCTCTCTATGAAGCCCTAAAAATACCTTTTATATCAATAATCATGGCATGTGACATCAAATTCCTTCAAAAAGTGTTTTCCCGCTCATCTGCATGGTCACGCTCAAAACTAGCAGGATCACGCCAAGTGACTAAAAGGTTCGGTACCCTTCTACCAGACTTGGCGTGTTCACGCCTAATCTGGCATGGTCATGTCAGTAGTCTTTGATAGGTGGTGTGGTCATGCCACTCCTAGATGTAGTCACGTTGTTTTGGGTCACTTTTTCTCTAGAATTTCTTATTCCAACTTTTCGTGTTCCTCCTTTACAACCTACACAACATCAACAAAAATCTTTTCTCAAGCATAAATCTCTAATAAGTAAAAATAATATATAACTTATAAGGCTCACGTAAAACTGATACTTGTCATATGACTACCTGTCTGTCTCTAGTGTTTCTATTAGAGTCCAAACAAGTGAGGAAATCAACACTACGAAGGAACCCTGATCAACAAGGGGCATAACATAATTTACAAGAGATATAAACTACTCTAGGAACAGAATCTTCATCGCGCCTTTTCTAGCCAGTGTCTTAAATGTTATCTAGGGAGGAAAAAGCTCAAGGGGGAAATCCCCCATAGAGACTTCAGACGACCCCCTCCTCCTTCACAGAAAAGGAAAGGCTCTCCCCATGAATGGATCCCTACGTGACGAGAATGTGGATGTATTGAAAAGTTCAGCCCCCTCATCGACATAGACAAGGATTAGTTCCCGACATTCCTTGAGGTTGATACCCGTTTCGTGCTTCTTTAGCCCGACACTTCGATTGTCAGATCATCTCTCTTGGCCGTTTGAATGCCTTTAGATTCGTGCTGACAATATTGGTGCATAAACATTTATTTTTTATTTATAAAATTTTGTGGTAAATATAGCAATTAGTTAAAATCATGATAAATAAAATGGGTATAATTATAAATGAATTACAAAATCATTAGTTTTCAGGGTCAGTGCCGAGTGGCATACCCAAGGCGAACCAGTCAGATAAACCTTAGTTGGACTTTCAACTGTTCTCTCGTTTCTTATTCACGCCGTGGTTTTCAGTCGTTGGTAAATCTAATCCGTTTCCCAGATCTATCTCCGTGCTTTAGACGATTTGAAGTTCACAGTCGTCGCCAGACTTTATAGACCACCAAGCCCTCTCACGTTTACCATTTCTTTCACGCCTCTCCTATATAAGGAAGAAAAACCACCTCCCTCATCTCAACCCACAACTTCTTGACACACAAGCAGCAGGTTATAAGCAGAATAAGAATTTAAGATAAAGAAGAAGAAGAAACAGGGGAAAAAGAAGAATAAGCAAAGGGGGAAAGAAAAGGTGCCATTTTTACTTCGTTTAAGAGCATGAACACTTTCACTCTCTGTTTTTTGGAAAAGTTTGAAAACCGCCGGATGTTACTATCAAGTTTGCCATGATCTAACAGACAAAAAATGATTTTTTACTTTTTCGCTCTTGCAGAATTCATTAGATTTGATCAAACGATCGCCAATTCTATTTAGTTCAATCATGACTTTTCCCATATCGGATGAGCTGCTGGGCACCTTTGTGCCCGTTGCGGTTTATTGGATATATTCTGGCATCTATGCGATGCTTGGTGACCTGAACCAGTACAGGCTTCACACCAAGGCTGAAGAAGACAAGAAGAACGTTGTTTCTAAGACAACCGTTGTGAAGGGAGTCCTCGTGCAGCAAGCTTTTCAAATCGCCGTCTCCATCCTCCTCTTCACTGTATGTTTCATCTTCACTTCTAACTCTGAATTATGCAATTAATTTGTCCAAATTAACGCCTACAGCTCCTTAATTATTGTCTACTATTAGTTTGATGTATGTATTGATGCAGGTCGTGAGCGGTGAGAGCGGCGCTGTACCGCCTCAGCCTTCTATTCCGGTGATCATCCTCCAGTTCATCGTGGCAATGGTGGTTATGGACACATGGCAATACTTTATGCACCGATTAATGCATGTCAACAAGTTCTTGTACAAACACATCCACTCCAAACACCACACCCTCGTCGTCCCCTACGCCTTCGGAGCTCTCTACAATCACCCGCTCGAAGGGCTCATCCTTGACACCATTGGAGGAGCCCTCTCCTTCATCGTTTCAGGGATGACCCCTCGCACTGCCATCTTCTTCTTCTCCTTCGCCACCATCAAGACCGTTGACGACCACTGCGGCTTGTGGCTTCCCGGAAATCTGTTGCATGTTTTCTTCAATAACAATAGCGCTTACCATGACATCCACCATCAGCTCTATGGCACCAAATACAACTTCTCTCAGCCATTCTTCATCACTTGGGATAAGATCCTTGGAACTCACATGCCTTACTCGCTTGAGAAGAGGAAGGAGGGCGGATTTGAGGCCCGTCCGATTAAGAAGATTAATTGATTCTTTCTAATATTATTGTTCTATATGCTTTATCATGTTCTTTTTTTTTTTCTCTTGCTATTTCGTTTGCTCGAACAAACCTTGCAGCCTGTAAAGAAGTCGATATTTGTCTGTAAACTAGAAAGAAAATTTATTTTTTATATGCGAACAAATATATACGGTAGATTTGTTTAGAGTATAAATGAAAATGTTCAAGTTATTATTCCATTTTGTCCTCAAGTTATCAATGCATCTTTATGATTGGAGGAAAAATTTTCCTCATATGAAATTTGTGAGGTTGAAATTCATTTACAATAAATTTATGTGCGCCTAAAGCTATACAGGGGAAAGACTATAAATGGTACCACACTCTGCACTAGGGAAGTCTTGAGATCTACTTAGGATTTCACATGGGTAATGGTGAAATCAAGGAAGTGAATGAGAGAGATACTCATCAACCCTACATTTTTACTATATGGTTTATATCATCATATAAAACACAAAAAAGATCTCCCCTTTTAAAATTAAAAAATTGATTATAATTTTGTTGAATCTCAATACGTCTTTCGTGTCACGCCCAAGGAATAGAACGTTGGTCGGATGAGAGGAATAGGAAAAAAGAGTAAAGAAAGATAAGCACAAATAGAATAAATTCTCTGGAATTTGATCTAGTAGTCAATGTAGAAATGACCATCCTATTTAAAAGCTATAGGAAGAGTGCAGTAAATTACATGATTTTTCTTAGTTTAATGGGAACATTATATTAGTTTTATGAATCATTACATCTTTACATATTTGTAACTGACTTTGGTATCATTTGACTCTGGTAATCATCGTTGGCAATGTTCTATATATGTGACGGTCTTTGGCGTCATTTCTCCTTCATAACTACTTAGTCTAGTTATTTAGCTTTCTCTTCTTTGGCCATAATCAATCGATTGATTGGCAAATGCTTGACCGATTTTTTCGAGGTATCCCTTGCGAAGAGCTAGTCTTTAGGAATGATTATTCTACCAGATAGAGGGTGTGTCACCATAATATGATAGGCAACCTTCATTCGAGCGATGAATCTTCATAGAAGATCATACGAAGTTCCATTAAGTGATCATTGACCTTATGAATGCTTCTTTCTCGATTTAGTTGTTGCCAATCTATAATCCCAAATTCTCTAGTTGTGGACAACAACGAGATTATAACCTCAAATACATAGTAACTTATTTCAATTAGGCTAATTTCTTATATATTTTATCTTTATGTACCTATTATTTATGAGATCACCATTCAAATTTAGGACATAAGATTATCACGAATTTCTTAGCACAACATAATTAATACATAAAATTTATTTTAAACACATACAAGAAAGTATTAATACCAAACTTGAATGGTATTACCATGGAGAATTCAAGAATTAAACGATGGAGAAAAGTATTCAGTCGTCAGTCACAGACATCCACACCTCAATCTCTCACACTTCCAAAGATCCAAGTTTTCCTTTTGCAAGTGAGCAATCAAATTTCTTTGCCCAAAATTTCTACTTTTCTAGATTGAAAAGGACATAATAAAGTTTAATAATTCAGTTTTTTCTATTCTTGAATATCGTGTTTGCTGAATTGGAGGTGACGAGCTGCGATCTGAAATAACAAAAATATATCCTTATTGTGAATGAATTTTAGAGACTTTCATCTCGTGTTGTTTCATCAAATCAATTTTTTCACAAACGTTGGGGTTTGCTCAAACCGAACAGAACTTCGCTACATACTCAAATCCAAGTCTAAGACGAAATTGACACATAATTCGGATATATTTACATATCCCACATCAAAATTCTCATATTAACATATATGTCATTCAAAGCTCCAAAATACTATGGGTGTAAATATGAAAGTGTAGATGTGATATATATAAATACATATAAATTATGTGTTATGTTTGTATATATACGTTTATTTAAATATACAAATATCGTGCAACCAAGGCTATTGACCAGACAACGAGCAACGAAGTCATAAAATAATTATAGCGGAGCACGTTATTATCTAGCAAATAAAAAAATGATATTTGGTTTTATCTGAGTTAATCGACAAGGTGGGAGGCATTGAGGATTTTTAAATAGAAATATTTGAATTATATGATTCATCAATTCAAACACTTTATGGGGTTAATATAAGATATAGTTATCATTGAAGGAATATATTACAAACACCTATTTATATTAGCATTGTGTGTATTTAAAAGTTATAAATATTATATAGTAATCGTTGTGGGTCTATTCATCTCTCTTGTTCTCCCAACCCTTCATATGGTTCGAAGCCCTTGTAGAGTCATGACCTATCCTTTCCTCCCACATGCCATAAACATTGGCAGAAACTCATGACTAGAGCGAGCTACAACGGAAGCGAAGGGATCGCGATGTTCAAAGGTCTAAGATACTCGGCTCTTTCTCCTCCTCCTAAGTTTCTTATAGAAATCATCGAGGAAGAGGGGCGACAACATAAAAGGCATCCGAAGTAATTCTATTCTTCTTTTTCTTGAATTTCACTAAAAAAAAGTAATAATAATAAATAAAAAATTGCTTTTCACGACATTTATTTTGACCTACAACAATTATTAAGATTACCAAACCATTACGTTCAATAAAGTTGATGTGTACTTATTTGGTTATGGTTCATTATTGATTTTCTATAGTAATGTTCTAGAGAACTTTGTGCACCTATTAAGATGATTAGTGAACGTGTTTTAGTGGCCTACAAGTCCCGTGATTTTTACTCTATTTGAGAGTTTTTCCATATTATGTGTGCTCGTGATGTAGTGGATTGTTGGCTTGATTTTGTAAAAGTAATTATATCAATTATATATATATATATATATATATATATATATATATATATATATATATATATATATATATATATATATAATTTATCAAATTCCAATATTATAATGATGAAAAATATAAATTAAAAATAGTATATAAATATTTTATTTTTCCTGAATTACAACCATAATAAGCTTCAATGAGTGTCCTGTGGGTGGTCACAAAAATTGAATCATGGCTTCTATTATTAAATTTAGTGAGGTTTTTTATTAGCACTCTGACTAGATACATTAATGCTCTGTTTTGGGGTCCTAATAGAGCCTAATTGATTTATAAATTAGCTTGGGCTCACTCGATGGGTGGCTCGAGAGTTGAGCTTGATGAGCTAAAAAATAAAGTACAAGCCAATTCTGACTCGACTCATAAACTCACTAATTAACTCATGAGCTGACAAATTTTTTAAAAAAAATTATTAATATAAAATGAACTAACATAATATTAAAATTCAAAAGTTTATGAACAAATTATTTAAATTATTTAAAATTTTATATTTAATATATTATATTAAGTTATTTCTTATTATTTATCTATTAAATGCTCATTTTCTTTGTGATTAATTATAACACTAACTTGAATGAATAGTTTTTTCTTTGTTTTATAATACAAAAAAATTATCTCATGAGTCAACACGAATTCTTAAAATTAAGACAATACTTCTAACTCAATTAATTAATTGATATTGAATTCTGATTTATTTGTAAATCATACCCTAATACGGTGGTGTTCTTGATTTTCACCCGCTGAGCTTCTCCAGTCATAGATCCTTCTTGGCTTCACCCCTTTCCTGTTCTCAGCTAACCCTAGGGCAGTCCTCTATATGTTAATAAAAGCTTATATTTATTTTATGAATATAACCTTAATGGGTCTATTTATATGTAATGTAATGTACTGTGAAATGGTGAAAAAATAATATGAGTACTTATCTTTCTGTGGGCTCATTGTTCCTCTGTTGTTTCCTCTCCTTAGAAAATTTTCACATGTTATTAGAACATGGAGTCATATGACTCCCTAATACTCTTCAATTCTCCTCTTCTTTTCTCCTATCCTCACCTTTTGTATTTCTTCTACTACGCATTTCTTGATGGAAAACTCCTCCATAACTTCTGCCCCCACAAAATCACACGCAGCCAACTCGCTTCACAAGATTCAAGCCACCACCATTCTATTTTCTTTAAAGTTCTTGATGGATCACATCAAGACTATGACCAATCAAACTCTTACATACGAAAGTTATCCAACATGCAAAGTAAGAAATTCAAAAACTTTTCGAGGAAAAGGGATTTGGCTTCCCCCCATTTTAGCCACGACGAAGCCGACAATTAGGAATAAGCCGTTGAATATAACATGTGGAAATTTCTTGATCGGAATCTTGCAGTGGCCATTCTTTCCACCATCTCCCCATCTATCACATGTTTTGTGCTTCATCTCAACAGCATCGCAGGTGCTACCTAGAGAAACGATTTTAGGTAACAAACCATTCTAGAGTTATTCAACTCAAGAATGAACTAAATCACATATAAATGTGAAACAACGAAATGCTTCAATATCTTACTATTGTCAAGACCATGGTGGACAATAAAGCCGCTGCAAGCTCCATGATCAACAATGAAGATATCATTCTTTATATTCTTAAAGGTCTTCCTCCCAGCTATCAAGACTGCAAGATGGCTATTCATGCTCAGCTTCTTCCAATCGAGCTTGAAGCATTTTATTCTCTTCTTTTCAATGAAGAATGCAATCTTGCAATTGATGCCACAAGAGCTACCCAACCCACTGTTATTTTTACCTCCAAGAATCGTGCACAACAATATCAAAGAAACTCGAACAAATCTTCAACACAATCCAAACAACAGTACTCTCAGTATTTCAGCAAACCAAGATAAAGAATCCAATGTCAAATTTTTTTGAAGAAATTTCATACTACTTTGACTTGCTTGCTTTGAATGCACTTGCAATACAAACCCACAATTCTAGCTCCAAATACAGCCCTCCACACAAACATTCAACCCCTCATATTACTCCTCTCATTGGAATTGTACAATAACCCACCGCATACCATGGTTATGATAAGGTGATTGTTGGAAATGAACAGGTTGCATGCATAGTACAAACCAATAAGGGTATTTTATCCACTCCAGATAGTAAGTTACTCTTATCCCTTCTTTTATAAACTCCTTATATCTCTTATAATTTAGTATCTGTTAATATGATAACTCAGAGAATCACTGTCAAATTAACTTTACTCCTAATTGTTTTATGTTCTGGATCTCTAACCAACAAACTATCTTGATTGGTCCTGCTAGTCAAGGTCTCTATCTTACTACTGCTTTACATTGTTTCACTGAGACTCACAACACCTAGGATCATCATCTCGGCCACCCTCTTCACAAGATCGTCAACATTTTCTCATGACAACACCCACACATTCAGATTTCCCTAAAAATTTCAGCATGTCAACAATGTTTGCAAAATAGAAGTCACAAGCTACGTTTTGATTCTAGCACTACTTCTTATTGCTTACTTGAAATGATACATTGTGATGTGTGGGGTCCTTTCTTACATTCATCGGTGGTTAGTTAAATTTATTATGTTACTTTTATTGATGCTTACAACCACTTTTGTTGGTTCATTCCCATGAAACACAAATTGGAAGTAACTCGACATTTTATTCATTTACATAAATACATACAAAATCATTATAATAAAAATATAAAACTCTTGCCATCTGATAAAGGAGGTGAATAACATTCTCATCAACTCCTTGAGTACTTACAAAACTATGGAATTATTCACCAATTTGATTGTTCTTACACACCATAACAAAACGGATTGACAGAACGCAAAAAGTCGTCACCTCGTTGAAACTGCACCGCACTCTACTCAACACAACACATCTTCCATCACAATTCTAGATTGATGTTATACTTGCTGCCAACTATCTCATAAATATGTTACCATCCCCCACAACTCATTGTAAATCCCCTTTTCAACTTTTAAATAACAAGCTCCCCGACTATCAGCATCTCAAAACATTCGGATGTGCCTTCCTTTTCTTGGCAACCATCTCTCGCCACATATAAATTCAGCCCAAAGTCTTCTACCTATTTTTTTAGGATACAGTCACAATAATACGGTTTATGGATGCTTCAATTTCACCTCGAACAAGCTCATCATTTCTCATCATGTGCAGTTTATTGATGATTATTTTCCCTTCAACCATTCGTCTTCTCACCTGTTACCTAACAACTCTCACATAACAACCCCACCTTCTCTCATGATCCCCACAACTGCACTTACACCTCATCCCACTACTACATATTCACACCCTTATATTCCCACAGTCCATCATTCTCTCTCTGTTGTTTTGACCCCCAATTAGTCACTAAGGTAAGTGGCACTCTTGTAAATTTCTACTTACTTTAAGCCTCCATTGTTGACTTTTCATGGAAGACCCTAGAAGAGGACATGTGGAAGGACATGTGGAGGCCATGCGGTGGAAGGAGGACATGTGAAAGGACACGTGGAGACCATGCGATGGAGGACTCTAAAGGGTGGACATGTGGAAGCCATGCAATCCTTGAAGGTTACACCTCATCTATTTATAGAATATTATAATGTAATCTAATCTACTATAAATAGATGAGATGAGGGGAGGCCTTAGTGTGGGTTTTGTAAGAGTGAAAAGAACTCAAGGAGTGGGGGCTAGCTTGTAGAGGGTGAGGAGTGCATCTTGGAGGCCTTGGATTCGAAGAGAGGCCATGAAAGATGAGGGCTCATCTATGTAAAGCTAAGTACTCCTTTTGTCTCTTACCTTAGTGGATTATTTCGATTCCCTCCCGTGGACGTAGGTCGAAAAGACCGAACCACGTAAATCCTCTTGTTTGCTTGTGCTCTTGTGTTTGCATCTTCTTTGTTGTGATTTGCGGTTTGTTCTCTTACCAAGATTAAGGAAAGAAAGTGTTTTTCCCACAACGATTGGCGCCGTACGTGGGAAAATCTTGACACATCTTGGTCGGAGGAATCGCGCCCAAGAAATCGCGGCAAGAAGAGGCTGTTTGGCGGGGACAATGGGCTCCACCAAATTCGACATCGAGAAATTCACGGTAAAGAACGACTTCGGCTCGTGGAGAGTAAAGATGAGAGCCTCGCTGGTTCGGCGGGGTGCCGCGAAGCCTTGCGAGGGCCGACGGCAGCTGCCGGCCGACATGACGAGAGAAAGAGAAGATTGGCATGTTGGAGAAAGCTCATAGTTTGATAATCTTGAGCTTGGGCGACAAGGTTCCGAGGGAGGTGTCGAGGGAGACAACGGCTCGAGCGCTTTGGGCCAAACTCGAGGTACTCTGCACGACCAAGTCACGGCTAATGGGCATTTACGAAACGGCGCCTATACTCTTTCAAAATGCATGAAGACAAATTAGTCTCGGAGCGGATAGACGAGTTCAACAAGATCACGAGATGATCTTGAGAACATCGACGTCAAGATGGATGACGAGGACGAGGCGCTGTTGTTGCTAAACTGCATTCCTAAGAGCTACGAGCGGTTCGAGGATGCGATGCTCTATGGAAGGGCACAAACGATTACTGCTGGAAGAGGTTCGATCATTAATCGAGCCAAAGAACTTCGGAAGAAGCACGACATGAAGGAGGAAACCGATGGAGACGATCGATGGTTAGAGGAAGATCGAGCAATAAAGGATATAAAAGTGACCGGAAGCGGATCGAGGTGCAGAAGAAACGTTAGAGGTCGATCTTATAAGAGATCCTACAAGTACTACCATTGCCACAAGGAAGGTCATTTTAAGAAGGAGCTGTCCGGATAGAAAGAAAGGCTTTCGGGAGAAGCCTAAAGATTCTGGAGAAGCAAGCATAGTCTCGGACGAGCTATGATTCGGTGAAGCTCGGTGATCGCGAGACTGCGAATCTAGCAAGGAGTGGATCCTTGACTCGGGGTGCTCCTTCCACATGTGTCCTCACAAAGGCGGTTCGAGACACTACAAGCGGCAAATGGTGGATCCGTTCTACTTGGAGACAATAAAGCTTGTAAGGTGATCGGCGGCGGGACAATCGGAATAAAGATGTTCGATGGAGGCTGAACGGATATTGCGGCATGTCGGGTACGTCCCGGAACTTAAAGAAATTTGATTTCTTTAGGGACGGCTGAGTCGAATGGATACTCATTCAAGACGGAGAATAGGCTGTATCGAGTAGCTAAGGGCTCTCTCATAGTCATGAAAGGAGTCGAAAAGAATGGGCTATACTCCCTAGTTGGAAAAACCGTGATCGGGAACTTCTCGAATGCGGTTCGATCGAGCTCGACGGATCCGGACTATGGCACATGAGGTCGGGGCATGTAAGTGAAAGGGGCTTACGGGAATTGTCCAGCGGAGACACTGTTATGCGGAGATCGAGTCGACAAGCTGGAATTCGTGAACTATGCGTACTTGTGGAAGGCCACCGGGGTGAAGTTCTCCTTTGGAATACATACATCGAAGAAACCTCTTGATTATGTACACGGTGATCTATGGGGCCCGGCTAGAACTCGGACTCATGGAGGAGGAAGGTACTTCATGTCCATCATCGATGACTACACCGGGAAGGTATGGGTCTTTATCCTAAAAACAAAAGATGAAGCTTTTCGACGATTCGGGGTACGGTTAACTCTCACCGAAAATAAGATGGGAGCAAGGCTGAAGCACTTGAGAACCGACAATGGCTTGGAGTGCGTTCGGAGCGGTTTGAGGAGGCTGTGCGGGAGGAATGACATCACGAGGCACAAGACGGTCCGAAACACTCCTCAACGAACGGCTTGGGCGAGAGGATGAACGGGACTCTCCTAGAGAGAGTAAGGTGCATGCTACTAAATGCGAAGTCTACCCAAAGTTTCAGGGAGAAGGCGTGTCGACCGCCTTGCTACCTAATCAACGGATGCCCATCGACGGCTATCGACATGAAGACTCCTTTAGAGATGTGGTACGGAAAGCCGAGTAACTATGATAATCTTAAAGTCTTTGGATGTATTGCATACGCTCGCGTTAGACGAGGATAAGCTGGAAGCGAGAGCTTTGAAGTGCATCTTCATCGGATACCCACCTGGAACCAAAGGTTACAAACTTTGGTGCCTAGATCAACAAAAATGCATCATCAGTAGGGATGTGACATTCGATGAGTCCAAAATGGGGAATCTGCAAAGCTATGTTACCGGGGACGAGTGTCACTAGGGAGGATTTGTCAATTGAGGTGGAGACTGCAACAAACTTTGGTCGATCGAAGGACAATTGTGAATGATCGAGGTGAAGTGGCGGAAGACCGGCAAGTGAGCGAACCGAAAAGAAGATCGACGACTACGGCTTGGTAAGGGACGGACAAAGGAGAACTATCGGACCGCCGGAGAGATACGGCCATGCGGATATGATCTCCTATGCTGCGAGTGTTGCCGAAGTGATAGAAGAAGCGAGAACCGAGCGGCTACGAGGAAGCCACGAAGAGCGAGGAAAGACACAAGTGGGAAGAGGCAATGGATGAGGAAATGACTTCTACGATGAAGAACAAAGCACGGGAACTTGTGGATCGACCAACGAACAAACGCGTAGTCGGTTGCGAGTGGACCTTTAAGAAGAAGGAAGGCATGCCGAGTGCGAGAGGATCGGGTACAAAGCCGGACTCGTTGCAAAGGGATTCACACGGGTTGAAGGAATTGACTTCAACGAAATCTTCTCACCCGTGGTGAAGCACTTGCTCGATTAGGATAGTCTTAGCACTAGCGGTTCAATTCGACTTAGAATTAGAACGGCTAGATGTTAAGACTGCGTTCTGCATGGAGAGCTTGAAGAAACCATCTACATGGACCGGCTGATGGGTACAACACACATGAGACAAAGGACAAAGTTTGCTTGCTGAAGAAGGCATTGTATGGGCTGAAACAAAGCCCAAGACAATGGTACAAACGATTTGATGATTTCATGCTAAAGATCGGTTTTGTCGAAGCGGCTACGACAGTTTGTGTGTACATGAAGTGGCAAGACGGTGAAATCGGTACGTACTTGCTCCTTTATGTGGATGATATGTTAGTAGCCGGCGGGAGCAAGGAGGAAGTCCGAGAAGATCGAAGGTATGCTCGATTCCGAATTTGACATGAAGGACCTAGGACCGGCTACTAAAGATCCTAGGTATGGAGATTACCGAGAGACAAGAAAAAGGGTAGCTTATTCTTGTCTCGAAAGTCATATATTCGGGAAGGTTCTAACAAGGTTCAACATGCACGAGGCTAAGCGAGGTTGCAACATCTATTGACCAACACTTCGGACTCATCAAACTCTCGAGCTCCGGAGGCGAAGAGGAGAAAAGGTACATGGAGGGTGTCCCCTACGCCGGTGGGGTTGGTAGCATCGTGTATGGTATGGTTTGTAGCGGACGCAGTTAGCCTACGCCGTCGGTATCGTAAGCGGGTTCATGGCGAGCCCGGGACGAGGCTCAGCGGGAAGCACTAAAATGGATCTTGAGATACTTAAGAGGCACCAGCGATTTGGGGCTACTCTTGAAAAGCGGGGAAGACAAAGAAGAAAAAGTAGTCGGTTACGTAGATTCGATTACGCGGGAAGCATTGACACCGGGAAGTCAGCGGCTGGATTCATCTTCACTGTCTTCGATGCTTGCGATCGGTTGGAAGTCTAACCTCCGATCGGTTGTGGCCCTCTCGACAACGGAGGCTGAATACATCGCTGTGGTCGAAGCAATCAAGGAAGCTATGTGGGTGAAGGGCATGGGCTGAAGAGCTTGGGATACATCAAAAGGTGATAACCGTGTTTTGCGACAACCAAGCACCATCCACCTAACCGGGGAATCGGGTATTTCATGAAAGATCCAAGCACATAGATGTGAAGCTTCATTTCGTAAGGGACGTCGTCGCTAAAGGCTCAATAGTGGTAGAGAAGATACCAGCCGAAGAGAACCTGTCGATATGCTCACCAAGGCGTCGCCATAGCTAAGTTCGGACAACTGTGCGAACTTAGTGAATTTTTCCACTGGCTGAGGGCCCCTTGTCGGCATTATTTTTAGGTCGTGTTTTATTTTGAAAAGGGGTCGCCTAACAGAAGTTATCGGCGAATTTAAATTTTAAATTTAATTTAAATATATATATAATTTAGAAAGTAGTATTTGATTTTGAAAATAATTTTTAAATTTGAAAGTTTTAAGATATGAGATTAAATCGATCTCACATCCCAAATAGTTTATATAAACGAGCACCGCACCACGAGCCGTGTATCTATCCCTAAGGATAGACACACTACTTGATGGTGGGGCTCGATCAAATAAACCGAAGTTTTGTGACATCCGTTTGGTACGCGAACCGATTTTATAAGCCGACAAATTCCCTGCTTAACATGAAAGTATCAAACGGGGTTTATATTACTCAGGTTCTTTAAAATTCCCTATAAGGGCAGAGCCCTATAGTTAATTACATCTTAAGTGACGGGAATCACCTAAGAAAACTCTCGATAATAATCGATAACTACGCTTTCGAGAATTTGAAAGTTTAAGGTTTTCGAAGATTGAATTTTGGAATTTCGATAGGGAATGGATCAAATTTTGGAACATTTTGTTTTGTGAATCCAAAGGAAGAAAGGTAGGAGAAATCAGCGATTCGAAGTGAACTTCGGTAATTTCCGACTATCCTATCGTTTGGCTTGAGTTTAGGAAAGTCCTAATACTTATTTAAATGTTTTGATCTTGCCGATTTTAATTAATTAGGACTTATATTTGTATGATAAAATCGAACAAATAGCTTAGAAGATGTGAGGGTTTATTGTCGTATCGGACGACTACCTCGGAATCCTAAGACCGGTTAGGGCTTAATTTGCAATGCAAATGCCTAACGAAAAGGTTGAGGATTTATGTTGCACTAGGCGAACTACCTCGAAGTCCTATGGCTTGGTTGTTTTAATTCCGGGAAAGTTTCTTTGAAGTAGACTCGAGTTTCTTGCGATGACGATGGTCGTCTTGCCACCATGCTACGAGCTCCTTGTTGTTGCGGAGGTTTAGTTTTAGAAATCATAAATCGGGAGTTAAGAAAAGTGTTTTGGTTTAGAGAAAATCTTAATTTCCAAGTGTTTTTTGTGTTTTAATTAAAACAAATCTTAAAGTTGATTATAACGACACCGGTTAAGATCCCGCGGTTCCATCCTTCGGCATCGTTATTTTTATCGGATTCACTTAGTCCGGATGAATTTGCTAAACTCAGCTGAATGAGTTCCACACTTTCATTTAGGCCGTGGGAAATCCCGTTAGCAACACGTAGGTTACATCATCCAGAAGTATTCCCGATCATCCAACGGGACGTTTTAATTTAGTTGTAATTGTAGTTTTGTGTTACGTTTGTGATTAAATTTTGAGTTGTTTTATATTTTGAAATGTTGTGGCGGTGAATTTTATCTTGCAATGACTTTTAACTTAATTTTGGTTTCGGTTTTAGGAGCTATCCTAAAGGTGTGGGTTTTCATGCAACAGTTGTTTTATCATGCAAGAAAAGTAAAATGCATTTGCGATAAAGTAAATTGCAAGAAAGTAAATTGCAATAAAAGCGTACTGGAGGGTCTTCCCGTCATCCCAAGCTGCACTTAAAACACAATTAGAATATTTAAGCGAGTTCCTAGGTAAAGGCTAGGGAAAGGTTATGGTTTTCTACCAAATTCCTAATCACTATAGCTAGTCGACTCCTATGACGTCTAGGTTCTTTGTGTTTTTGTTTGAGGACGATTTTCTTCATCGAAGGACAATTAAGTCCAATTGTTCTTATAAATATCCTATCATATTGAGGAAGTGCTTAAGAAGAATCTTAAACATCTTTTCGATATTTCCAGGATTGTTTTAAGTCCGAATGAATTTAATTATATAAATGAATCGATCGTCCGAGGTTTTCAAGTTTTGTTAATTTGCTCGGTGAACTAGGACATTTGAATATCCTATGAGTGAAGTGACACTTCATTTAATGTTTTATTTAGGAGCTATAATAACTAAAGCTTTCGAGGGTAAGTTAGTATTCGAAATGATTTGGTTTAAGTTAAAGAGTTTAAATTTGGAATAGTGTTCAAGTTGTTTTCTATTTAATTTCTTTTATGTCTTAGGTGATGTTATATTTAATTTAACTTAATTTAATTGAGTTTTAATTTAGTTTAACATAGTTGATTTAATTTGACTTGGTGTTTAATTAATTTGATTTGATTTAACTTTAATTTAATTATTTAATTTAATTTAATTTAATTTTAATTATTTAATTTAATTTAATTTAATTGTTTAATTTAATTTAATTTAATTTTAATTTAATTTAATTTAATTGTTTGATTTAATTTTTAATTTAATTTATCTTTAATTTACTTTATTTTTAATTTTAATTGAAATTAAGTCTTTTAATATTTTAAATTTGAGTTATCATTTTAATTAAAAAATTGAGTATTAGTTGATATAATTAATTTAGGGATTTTTAAATTAAAGAATAAATCTCTTCCTAATAAAGATCCCTTATTTTAATAATTCCAATTTTATTATTCTTCCAAATTTAATCTATTATTTAATTAAAGTTTAATCATTTTAAAATTATTTAATGGGTTGCTACCCTTTAATTATTTAAATTTCAATCATCCAAATCAGATTAAGATCAAATATTTTACTTGTTGACTTTTTATTAAACCTAAAGTTTTAATTAAGGATTAAAGATTTTAATTACCATTTTACCCTTTAAGCTTAATAATCTCATAACTCACTAAATTGAACTCAAATGAACTTGAAATTTTTATGTGACTTCACTCATATGTCAATAAAGACATGAGAGGAGAAAATGTGATTTTTCTGTATTTAATTTATTTATATAATTATTTTTGGTGGAAAATAGAGATTTTCAAGGAAAATTTGATAACATGACCAAGGGAAAGTTTCTGTCCTTAAGAAAATTAGGGGACATTCCTAATGACCAGAGAAGCATTTGGACCAATTTTGGTGATTTTTTGAATTATATTATTTTTATTATAATTATTTTGAGTTTTGGAGTGTTAATTAATTTAAAAATAAAATAAATGTTGAAAAATGGATTTTATATTTTTCAAAAATCTCTCTGATATCAAGGAAACCAGAGAATCAAATTTTGCAATTTTCTGATTTTTCTATGATTTATAATAATTATTTTAGTGAAAATGCTAGAAAATACATTTTTTTTTAATTTTAAAATTACCCTAGGGCTTTAAAATTTAATATCTCACTAAATAGACTTAGGAAAAATGTGGGATTTGTTCCTAAGTGATTAAAATTCAAAATGTGACATTTTGGTGAATTTTATTATTTTTGTGATTTTTATTATTTTTTAATTATTAAAAATATTAAAATATTATTAAAAATCAACTTTTTTAGAAAATTGAAATTTTAATTTTCTTAGGTTCCCCTGATATCAGAGAGGCTCCAAAACCAATTTGGTGAATTTTTAAAAAGTATTTTAAAAGTTATGAATTTTTAAAGTTTAAAATGGCTAAGTGACTTAATCAACCCAATTAGTGGGGCTAACCAAGTCCAATTGACTTCAAATTTTTATGGTGGATTCCTCTGATCCTAAAGGTCAGTGGAGAATTGATTTCAAGTCAATTTGATGCCTGGTTAACTCTAATTAATTAAAGACCTATTTTAGGTGTTTAAGCCAATTAGGGTTAATGCTGAGTGAATTAACTCGAGTCCTATTTTTCCTAGAGTTCTCTGGTCATAAGGAACATCACCAAATATTTCTAGAATTTATTTCACAACATGCTAATTTTTGGAATTAAAATACTCAAAACAGCAACATGCATTTGAAAAATAAATAACTTTTCACAGAGATGGCCTACGACCTTGGAAAATTCGGGGAATGTTCCCAAGTTCGGAGGCTTCAAAGCCCTATGGTCTCATGCCATGGTGAATTGTATACATGCATGGAGAATTAAATGTATGCAGAGAGTAAATAAATCATAAAAAATAAAATACTTAATTAAATTAAATGATTTCTTTTCCACATTATTCTCCTCATTCAGCTGAGCGAGAGGGTATTTTTATTTTATTTTTGTGATTTTTCTACACGAGAGATATGAATTTTTGAAGTTTAGGGAATTAAATAAATAAGAAAAATACCCTAATTTTCTATTTATCCACGCGGCGCCGCGTCGGCCTCGGCGACTCCGAACGCACACGCGTCGCGCTCCCATTCGACGCCGCCACCGAGTCGGCGGCCGGGCCCCGCGGTTCTCGTACCGTCTCACGGTCCAGACGCGATCACGGCCGTCCGTGCGCGCGTGTATCGAATGGACGGCATCCGTTCATCGTCCCCGAGTGTTCTCGCCGAGAGCCGTCCACACTAAATCCCTAAGATCTCGCTCGATTCTCGATGGATTTTCATGTTCTTATGCTCTATGGATTCGTCTTGAAGAGACGAACACATCTATACGGCTAACATGCATTGAAACTAAGGCATTTGAAATGGAGAATCTCCGAAGCTCGGGATGAATAGTTAACTCATACCTTGGCTCGGAGAAGTGTGGCTTCGATCCGAGAGTTGTTGCACCTTCGATTGGGTCCAGCAAGCTCCGGATGAAGTCTCCTGGTGCAGTGAATTGTCCGGATATGATTTCGACCAAGCCGATCACAAAGCTTGGAGGATTGGAGCAAGCCGGGTGGCTCTGGAGATGGGGCTTTTGATGGTGGACACCTTCCCTTGGTCCGAGTGAAGGTGTAGAGCCGATCGATTTGAGGATTGGCTCAGCTGTGGCAAAGTGTCCTGGTTTTGGGTGGAATTTCGGTTGAGAAATTGGGCTCGTTGGTGGGGATTAGGGCGAATTGACACTTGGGGATCAAGCTGCTCTAAGGATGGTGAAGGGTTTGGAACAATTTTGGCGAGTTTCGGCAAGGTTTGTGCTTGGCTCTCCTCATGGCCGAGAGGGGTGGAGTTTAAATAGAAGCTGGGTGGGGGGCCTCCCGGGGAGAGTTAGGGCTTGGGATCGAGCTTGCTGCGAGTGAGGAGAAGATCGGCCATGGTGACCACTAGGGATGGGGCGGCTCGGCAAGTGAGAATTTCAATGTTGGCTCACATGTGAGCTCTCGGCCATGGTGTTTTCCGGCGGCACTGGTGGCCGGCCGGCCGAGCATGGGTCACCCTCGAGGTCGGGTGGGTCGGGGCTGGAGGTTTGTGCAGTCGATTGGCCATGGACATGTGTAAAGGCTTTGATCCAAAGTGGAATGGGGCATGGCTAGATTTGGACCTAAATGGGTCAACCCACCCATTTGGGCTAGGTGCACCACCCAAGGCCTGGTTTAGGCTGAGGAGAAAGTGATTTGGATCGGCTTGATTAGTGGGGTCAAGTCGCGATCCAAGTACGATTAGGCTTAAGCATGGTTTAGTGGAATCATGTAAGTGGTTAACCACCTTTAGGAGTTAAGGAAAGAGCCTCCTCCTTTTGCCCAAAATGGCATGGTGACATGTAAAGAGGCTCTCATGGCTTGCATATGGCTTATGCATGGCTCCATGGCTCCATTTGGCTTGGGAAAAGTAAAGTCGATTTCATGGAAATGGATTTAAGGAAAATTTTGGTATTTAGGAGTGATTTGGCATGAGGCTTGATTTGGAATTATTTGATGATGAATTTAGGACTTAGGGATGATTTTAATTGAAAGTATGATGAGGGGAAATGTCATATGGGCCTTGGAAGAATTTTGGGCTTTTTTGAAAGGGTTTTAGATGGGCTTTTAAGATGGATTAGGAAAGTGGGCTCTTGAATTTTAAAATGGATTTTGGGATGAAATTTTGTAAAGAGGTTGGGCCAAATAATTATTGGGTTTAGCTCATGGATGTGTCATGAGTGACTTGAAGCAAATTTGGGGTAGTTTGGACTTGAATTGGGTTGGATTTGAATTCTTTTGGTGAATGGGCCAATATAGGTCGAAGTGGGCTAAGTTGGGCCAATGTTGGGCTAGAGTTGAAATTGATGTAAAATAAATGTTTAGAAATG
The DNA here is from genome assembly GCA_022702705.1 of Papilionanthe hookeriana x Papilionanthe teres. NCBI lineage: Eukaryota > Viridiplantae > Streptophyta > Magnoliopsida > Asparagales > Orchidaceae > Papilionanthe > Papilionanthe hookeriana x Papilionanthe teres. The sequence continues at coordinate 22,244,973 of CM040436.1, read as the reverse complement.
TTTATGGGAGTGTTTCAAAGAGGTTTTAGCTTTGGTTGGGTTTTGATTTTGAGGTTTGGGCCATATTTGGGTTAGGTTGTTTATGGGTGTTAGGGGTTCGAAAGATTGGGGCTATTGAGTTAATTGGGCCATGGGTAAAGTGGCAAGTTGGATCCAAATGTCAACCAAATTGGACTTGGATTTGGTCTAAATTGGTATTGGGAATGTTGAATTGAAGTTTAGAATTGAATTGGACCAAAATTGGGGTCAATTGGGTAGGTTTGGTTTGACATTGGGTCCACTTTGGGTTAAAATGGGTCGATTTGGGGGTTTTGACAAAAGTAGGGTAAATTGACAAAATTGGCCCATGGTGTAGTTGGACAAAATGAAATTGGGAATATTTGGGATTTTCTGGAATTTTCTGGGAATTTTCTGAATTTTTGGATTTTTAGGCCAAGAAGGGTATTTTGGGTATTTGGAGGGTATTGGGGGGTTTTCTTGGAATTTTTGGTATTTTTGGGTATGGATGATCAATTTGAGTGATGTGGAGGTGTTTGGGATTGATTTTGGAAAATTTTAGGTAATTTGGAGATTTTGCGAAAATTTGGGTAATTCGAGGGTTTTGGGTAGGTTTAGTAGGTGTAGGGTCCGGGGGTCAAAAATTGAAAATTTGGGAAATTGAAGATTGGGTGAATTTGGGTGGGGTGAAATCATTTTGGTTGAGCCATGAAGCCATTTCAAGCCCATATGAGCCATGAAAGGACTCATTTGAGGCATTCATCTATGTTGTTCCTAACCCTCTTGCCGAGGGCTTAGGGGTTAAGGACCATCCATGTGAATCACCTACATGAGTCGAGGAGGTCAAGTTGGGTATGGGTGTGGTTTTAGGAAGTGTGTGGAAATGTAGTGTGTAAGTGTAGTGTATGTCGGCCCCTTCATCGGACCAGGGCCGCGAGGCGATCCTAAGGCGAAAGAGTCATATAGGAACTCATCCTTTAAACTTCCATATTTGATTTCGACCCTCTAGGTGATTAGGGGTCTATAGTCGAGTTTGTGGAGTTTGCGGGGAGTTTAGAAGTGGTTTGAATTTCTAAAAGGCGGGTCCCGATTCTAGTCCTCTAAGATAGTCGAAGGAAAAGCCTGAGGCTAGATCTAGCACTAAAAAGAAGAAGGAAGACCTCATCGAAAATGAGGTCAACAAATGGACCCCGATAGGTGTGGTGAGTGACGGAGCACACGCGCGTATTGGTGTTGGCCGAAGCGATCAACAAAACCAGACACGGATGTCGAGTGACGAACTTAGGACGAAGTAGAAGAGTTCTGGCTGGGGAGTGTCGAGTATATCTGCGGAGCCGGAGATTCTTGAACTCTCGGCAGGGAAAGGAAAAGGAGGTAAATCCCGAATCACATGATGCGAGGGAATTTCGATTTAGATTTTATTTTGCTTCAATTTATGTTTTGATGTGTGAGTTTAAATTTTAGTTTGGAGTTTCGATTTAGATTGAAGTTTTGTCGAAATTAATTTGAGGGATTTGATTTGAAATGAAAATTAGGATTTTGAGGTTTTAGATGTAACATCTCCGACCTCGAAAGAAAATTGAATTGATTAGATTGAATCGTTGCGATGAGAAGATATCTCGGAGCAAAGTGGTGTTGGATGTAAAATCCTTAACCTCGAGAGTTTGATTTTGATGTGATGTATTTCATTGCGATAGGGAAAAGATCCTAAAGCGATGCGGTCTCGGATGTAAAATCCTCGACCCGAAAGGTTAAATTTTGATGTATTTCGGTGCGATAGGAAGAGAATCCTAAAGCGGTGCGGTCTTGGATGTAAAATCCTCGACTCGAAAGTTTGAATTTTGATGTATTTCGGTGCGATAGGAAGAGAATCCTAAAGCGGTGCGGTCTTGGATGTAAAATCCTCGACCCGAAAGTTTTGAATTTTGATGTATTTCGGTGCGATAGGAAGAGAATCCTAAAGCGGTGCGGTCTTGGATGTAAAATCCTCGACTCGAAAGTTTGAATTTTGATGTATTTCGGTGCGATAGGAAGAGAATCCTAAAGCGGTGCGGTCTTGGATGTAAAATCCTCGACCCAAAAGGTTTGAATTTTGATGTATTTCGGTGCGATAGGAAGAGAATCCTAAAGCGGTGCGGTCTTGGATGTAAAATCCTCGACCCGAAAGTTTGAATTTTGATGTATTTCGGTGCGATAGGAAGAGAATCCTAAAGCGGTGCGGTCTTGGATGTAAAATCCTCGACCCAAAAGTTTGAATTTTGATGTATTTCGGTGCGATAGGAAGAGAATCCTAAAGCGGTGCGGTCTTGGATGTAAAATCCTCGACTCGAAAGTTTGAATTTTGATGTATTTCGGTGCGATAGGAAGAGAATCCTAAAGCGGTGCGGTCTTGGATGTAAAATCCTCGACCCAAAAGTTTGAATTTTGATGTATTTCGGTGCGATAGGAAGAGAATCCTAAAGCGGTGCGGTCTTGGATGTAAAATCCTCGACCCAAAGGTTTGAATTTTGATGTATTTCGGTGCTGATAGGAAGAGAATCCTAAAGCGAGTGCGGTCTTGGATGTAAAATCCTCGACTCGAAAAGTTTGAATTTTGATGTATTTCGGTGCGATAGGAAGAGAATCCTAAAGCGGTGCGGTCTTGGATGTAAAATCCTCGACTCGAAAGGTTTGAATTTTGATGTATTTCGGTGCGATAGGAAGAGAATCCTAAAGCGGTGCGATCTTGGATGTAAAATCCTCGACCCAAAGAGTTGAATTTGATGTATTGATGATTTGATTCGAGATCTTGGAATGAAATTGAATTTGATTGAGACTTGAAGCTCGGAAAGATTGAATTTGGAAATTTGGAAATTTGGAAGGATGAGTTTGAACTCGATTGAAACTTGATTTAAGATTTGATTTGAAATTTGAAAGATCGAGTTTGAAACTTGATCGAGATTGGATTTGGATTTTGATTGAGAATTTGATTTGAGATTTGGGAAGATCGAATTTGAAATTTGATCGAGAGTGGATTTGGAATTTGATTGAGAATTTGATTTGAGATTTGAAAAGATTGAAATTTGATTCTGAATTTGGAAGGATTGGAATTTGATTTTGAAGTTTGGAAGGATGGAATTTGATTTTGAAGTTGATTTCGTTTATCTTTTAATGGTTCGAATTTTATTTTATTGTTTATTTAATGTTCATGTGAACTTAGTGTTTGTCATTTTCGGATTTTTTTTTATATTTTCGAATTTAACAGGAATGAAGTAGGATAAGATCCGGAAAGAGATCTTGATTTGGAGAAGAAAACGAGGAAAACTTTATTATCATGATTTTATTTATTTTAGCACATTTTATTATTTTTGAGTTCGGACCCGATCATAAGTAATTACTTCACCAGTGTTTCTTAGGGATGAAGAATTCATTCCTTCGAAACATCGGGTAGCGTAATATTTTTTCAAGTATCGTCCGTTGATTGGAAGCATATGTCGTTCTCCACGGCGATTCACTGGCTGGTAGGAACCTCACGAGTATCTTGCTTCGACCACGAAACGGTCCTTCCCGAGTGGGTTCGAATTTTCCTCCTATCTTGCGGTGTGCGAGAATAGGTCTCTTGAGAACGAGAACTAAATCACCGACTTTGAAGGTTCTTGGGCGGACCGGTTTGTCATGGGCTTGAACCATCTTAGCTTGGTATAGTTCTAAATTCATTGCTTGCTGCAAGTCTTTTCCCTTCCAAGCTTTCTAATTCTTCGAGTCGTAGTACGGCGTTTTCTTCGTCGTGATCTTGTTTGCAGATTGCAATTCGAGTGAAGGAAGGCTGAACCTCTAAAGGTAACACTGCCTCGGACCCATACACCGGAGCGTAAGGTGTAGCTTGAGTAGGGGTTCGAAGGTTGTCCGGTAGGCCCATGAGGCTTCTAACAATTTCTCGTGCCAATTTCTCTTATTATCGTCCGAGGTTTTCTTTAAGATTTGAACGAGAGTTTTATTAAAAGCCTCGGCGAGGCCGTTTGCTCTTGGGTAGTAAATTGTTGAGTATCGCCGGTCGATTCCGTGTCTCCGACAAAATTGTTGATTTGTGTGCTTCGAATGCTGACCCATTATACGAGATGATCTGCGCGGCACTCCGAAACGGTAGACAACTTGGTTCTTGAAAAGCGTAGCACGTGGTGTGCTTTCACTTCTCTCAAGTGGGCCATGCCCAGCTTGGAAAAGTAATCTGTAGCCGCAAGAATGAAACGATGTCCTTTCGAAGATGGTGGTTCTATCGGACCCACTATATACGTGCCCCGACATTCGAATGGCCGCGACGCAATTGTCGGGTGTAGCACATTTGGAGGTTGGTGTAGAACCACTCCGTGCACTTGGCATTGGTGACGGCTCTTGGCGATTTTCATGCGGTCGGTCATCATCGAGGGCCGGTAGTACCACTAGTCTTTTAATTTTCATTTTCATCTTTGGACTCGGTGAGTGAGCGCCGCGAGTCTGAATGCACCTCTTTAACAATTTCACGGGCCTCGGACCCGCTTAGGCACCTTAGCCACATTTGATCGAAAGACCTTACGTATAATGTGTTGTTTATTAATGCGTAAGACGAGTTCTTTTCTTGATCGATGGGCCGGCGACCTATCGTACGGTAGCTTTCTGTTTGCGGGTAATGCATCGATAGGTCATGCCATGATCTTACGTGTTTTTAACATCCTTCTTGCTGTTGATTCTTTTTCTTTTTCGATTTGTGTATCATGTCATGTCAAGTTGTGATAGGACTGACGTCAGGTGAGCTGAGCACTTCCAGCTGATTCATCTTGCAAACGGCAAATTCTTTTGCGAGACGAGGCTAAAGCATCTGCTAAAGCATTCTCTTTTCTAGGAATTTTGTAGATTGTCACATTTGGAATGCATTCCAACAGTTTGTATGGCATCTTGGAAGTATTGTTCGAGTCTTGGTTTAAAATTCTGTATTGTCCGACGATACGTTGAATGATTAGCTGTGAATCCCGTAGATGTTGATGTCTGTTATCCCCATTTGAATGGTTAATTCCAATCCCGTTATGAGGGCTTCGTATTCTGCCGTTGTTTGTACACGGTTACGTCGAGTGGTAGGAGTATCTTAACATCCCCCGCTCGGTGTTATAAAGATTAGCCCGATTCTGCCTTACAGGAGCACTTATCACTTGCGATTCTTCGTCTTTGTGTGCTTGAAGATGCTCCGTCGAAATACAATTCCCAACGTCGATCATCGAGGTCTTCTAGGTTCATTATTTGTTCATCCGGCGGATCGTCATTGAGAGGAGATTCGGCCGGCAAAGGGTGTCTTTGCGAGGAAGTCTGCTAAGACTTGTCCCTTTACGGCACGCGGAGGCACGAAAGTTATATCGAATTGCGATAATATCATTGACCATCCGGCAAGTCTGCCAGGAAAGTGTTGGACGAGTCATCGAAGTATTGCAATGGATTAAACTTCGAAATCGAGTTGACCTTGTGAGAAAGCATGTAGTGCACGAGCTTTTGAGCGGCGAAGATCGGGGCCGAACAATGCTTTTCAATTGCGGGATACCTTACTTCCGTCGGAAGTAAACGACGGCTTAAGTAGTAAAGAGCATTTTCTTTACCCTCATCATTGACACAGGCTAACGGGGCTCCGAGAGAGTCGTCTAGAGCCGCGGTGTAAAGTATCGGTGATCACACGAGGCCGGGGCTGCTAAGACGAGGAGGTGTCATTAAATATTGTTTAATGTCTTCGAAGGCCTTACGGCATTTCTCTTCCCGAAATAAATTTGGCGTCCTTTTTAACTAGTGCCGAGAAAGGTGACACCTACTGACGGGTTTGAGATAAAGCGTCGAAGATATGCCGGCTTCCCTTGAAAAGATCGTAGTTGTTTTAAGGTTTTGGGAGGCGGCATTTCTAAGATGGCTTTAATCTTCTCGGGTCGATTTCAATTCCACGATGTCGGACAACGAATCCTAAGAATTTCCCGAAGGCGCATTTTAAGGGATTCATCTTAAGGTTAAATTGTCTTAATCGTTCGAAAACAATTCTCAAATCATACAGGTGGTTTTCCTTTACTTTGCTTTTGATGACGACATCGTCCACGTAGCACTCGACTTGATTGTGGATGAGATCATCAAAAATTCTTGTCATTGCTCTTTGGTAAGTTGCTCCTGCGTTCTTCGATCCGAATGGCATCACTTGTGTAGCAAAATACTCCGATCGGCGTTACGAATGTTGTAAGCTTTTCATCTTACGGAGCCATTTTTATCCGGTTGTATCACGAAGATCCATCCATGAATGAGAATATTTCATGTGTCGAAGCAATATCGATCATCGGTTCGGAATCGGTAGAGGGAATTCATCTTTTGGACATGCCTTGTTTAAATCTGCGAAGTCCACACAAATTCGATCGACCATTCTTCTTTACGGCTGGCACTACGTTGGCTAGCCGGAGTCGGGTATTGTTCTTCGCGGACAAATTTAGCGTCTATTAGCTTTTTAACTTCGGTATGACTTGTTGTTCGATTTCCAGACGCATTCTTACGGGACCTTGTACGGTCGGAACGAAGTAGGATCCACTCCTAGCTTATGGATGCAACCTGCGGGGCTAATCCGGCATTTCATCGTAGCTCCAAGCAAAACGAGTCTTTAAATTCCATTAATAATTTGATTATTTCTTCGGAGTCTTCTTTATTGAGTAAGGAGCTAACAAAGGTAGGTCTAGGCTCTTCGCTAGTACCTAAGTTAACTTCCGTTAACTCATCTATTGTGGATTTGATTTCTTCTTCGAGTCATGGTGGAGCGTCTCCGATTTGTAAATCTTCGAGTTCGTACGTAGTTTCCATGCGGTTTTCATTGGATTTGCAAGTGACAACCAAGCAAAATTCGGTATCGTCGGCCGACCTACTTGTGCCGAATCCGAGTCCATACTTTGAATTGGGAGGACGGCCGGAGTTATTCCATAACTTTTCAAAATGTTGTGATTGGCCTTTTGTCCATTGTCGAGGTAAGAAACCACGTTGAATTAAATTTTGAACACGGGGAGAGTACCACTCGAAAGGTAATTCCATTAATTCGATGAAGTGACATCTTCGAATTGTACATTATTTTCGGTTTTGGAGGAAGAAGCACCACGGTAGAATTTGATCGGCTTTGCACCGTCACTACGTACCTCTTTGACCTCCATACCCTCGATCTTATTAGAATGGATCGGAGTTAGGGTCATAGTATGTACGTAGTGGTTAATCTTCTCGTACATTGATTTGTATTCTTCGTTCTTTTCATCTTCGAGGAGATCTTGTATTGCGGCTTCTTTCGACTTATTGTTGCTTGCTTCTTGCTTGATTTCTTTTTCTTCTTCGAGCTATCTTCCCGATCGACATTGATGGTTGGTTTCTTATCACCGATTGTCCTAGTGTCTCTACCACGGCCTCGTCCCCGGCCTCGACCTCGGATGCGAGTTGTGGAGAAACCTTCACCATCTCGCCGGAAGGGAGTGGTGAGTGGCTGTTGGACTAGAACTTCGGGTTCTTCGTTGTCTCGAACTTTCTTTGCTTCATTTGTTACGGTATCTCTGGAGAAGATTGTTTTCTTTGGCGGTGCATAATAAGTTGCATCTTCATGGATTCCAATTTCATGTACGGAGAATGGTTGTAAGTCTCCTTTGATGCCTCTGTTCCCCTCCATCGTAATATTTGATGCCATTGATGTAGAGATGATGGTACCATCCTGTTTTCATGTATCCATGGTCGGCCCGAGTAGAGCGTTGAACGACGTTTCGAATCGATTATATGAAATTTTGCGGTTGTCTTTGCTAAATCACCGGTCTTCATCGGTAGCGTTATTGACCCGAGGGCTCTTTCTCCTTTACGGTTGAATCCTCTTAATAACATTTTGTCGGCCTCGAGCTCGCGAGCATCGATTTCCAAGTATGCTTAGTGTTCGAAGACTCATTATATTGATTGATGCTCCTGGATCCACCAATACTACGGAGAGCGTAAACTTCCCGATTATGGCGAAATGTACAACGGTCGGTTGTGATCTGGCATCCCAAGTAGTAGGTCATTGTACGTGAAGGTGACACCTCGTTGTTCCTTTAACGAGCGAACCTCATCTAAGGAATCTCCGGCCATTTGAGCTAAGCGAATTTCCGGATCAAGTAAGGCCTTGATCAGAGCTTCTCTCATCTCCTTTGATAAGATGAGAGCATCGTAAATGCTCAGTTTGGCCGGTAGTTTCCTAAGATGGGCTAGCACGTTGTAGTCCACTTTGTTCTCCTGTGTCTCGGCTTCTTCTCGAATGGGTATGTCTTCTGCTGGGGTTGGTTCTTCTTGAACGACCACACGCTTTCCTTTGTCTTTTGGACCCATTCTCGGAGGTAGAACTTTTCCACTTCTTAGGTTGACTTCGTAATTTCTTCGAATCTAGTATTGAGTTTGTCGGTGTCTCCTCTGAATCGGAATGAGCTGGCTCTTCGGATTATCTTCCAAATGCGAAGGCTCTAACTGCATCGTAGCTTGGAGCTCCTCGAAACTCACGGATAGATCCGTTGCTTGTTGAACTCTCGTAGCCTCCTTGATGGATGCCTTCTTCGTCATTTTGATCGTCGAGATCATGTATGATTTGAGAATTGTTGTTGGTATCGAAATCGACGCCGGATTGTCGCTAGTTACGTAATCGTTAGAAACGGTCGAAAACGTAGCCAACGCCATCACCCTTATCATTATATGATCCCACCGAAGTGAGCGAGATAATCATACAAAATCGAGAGGTTCGAGGGATTTCTCCCCAGAATCGGAAACAACTATCCTAGGATAAGCGGCCCCTAGTCTAGCCTTAGGAATCTCGGTCCCCTCTTCTTCGTCGATTTTCTTCTTCTCTTCGATTGTCTCTGTCGAGGTGGTTCTTCATCGCGAGTGATAGTACCGGCTTAACGAGGTCTCGAACTGCGAATTGAAGCTCGCACCGAAGCGGTTCGGATGTTGTCTAAAATCTTCTTCGAAGATCTCGTCGAGACGGTAGTCCATCCATCGTCGGTTGCATAGGGATCTATCGGAATGACGGGATCGGTTGAGATAACATTGACGGAACCTCCTTTACGGGGTTCCTTCATGTACTCCTTCGGGATTGTTATATTTCCTTTCCGAAGGTTGTCGTTGAGCAACTTTTGAAGGTAATGCGATCTTACTATCTTGTGCCCGAGCATCCGATGGTAGGGGCAAAAGTTGGGATCACCTTTCTTGTTGACTTCCTCGAGTCTTTTGGGCTGCGGCGAGTTGGAAATGCGGAGTTTTCATTAAGCTACGGAACATCTTTAGTCTTGCTTCATTTTTGAACGGATATTCTGCGCTCGAAGCTCCCTCGATGTACGTTGCGGACGAGACGGTTGTTCATCTTGCGGAGACGATCGATCATTGGACCGGGGTTCTTGGTAATTTTGTTGTGGTTCTTTGCGGCCGTTACGGTGGTATTTGCATCGGTTGTTTGCCTTTGTCAGCTGCTGCAACGACCCGAGATTTCTTTTCGAAAGTCTTCACCGGCTTACGCTTGTCCGTCTTGTCGGCAAAACTTAATTGCTTCGCCTCTTCTTGCAAGCTTCCGGCCTTGCTTAACAACTTCTCGAAAGTCTTAATAGTGAATCCCTTGAGGAGAAGTCTTTATCGGGCCGTGAATGCTTTTAAGCGAGATCTGGTTGCATGTTGTTCTTGCGAGTTGTGGTTCACACTTCATGCTTAAATTTCTCCATCGAAGTATGTAATCCACTAGAGTTTCATTCGGCCTTTGTTTCTCTACCACTAAATCACTATAGTGATGTGGTGCTGAGCTCCGGCAAATCGCTTAATGAAGAGGCTCTCTGGCTACGAGAATGTCTTTACGGATCCGTTGGGTAATTACGCATACCGGTCGAAGGCGATTCACGACGAGGCTGCTAACGAAGCTTGTCGGAAGAGTAGCGCATCGCTCCGCCGGCATTGCAACAAGCTGGCACGAAAGTGTGCGACATCTTGTCGGGGGTTCCCGGTTCAGTCGAAGGTCTTAAACGAGAGGTGGTACGAAGCCCTTTGGGTATTGGACGGCGTCGAATTCTTCGGGTAAGGTCTACCCGTCCGAATAGATGTCTCGTTCTTCGATTGTGCTTAGGGCTTCTCGCACTCTGCTGTTACACGAGTTCTTGATATCCTTTTCGGGGATCATACTTTGTGTTGTATCCTTTTCGGTGGTCATCCCCAGTGACGGATGTAATCTCCTTTCCTCGCGTCTACGATGTGAATGACTTCGGGGGTGTCTCTCATGTGGTTGTACTTGACTTTGGAGAGTGGCTAGAGCTACGGCCATCTCTTCCATCCTCTTCGCCATTTGAGCGATCGTGTCGTCCTTTTCACGAAGGCTGTCTCTTCATCGGTTACGGCTCCTCTCTTTCTGCGGTGCGGGAGCACCTTGAGAAGATGATGAAGCTCGTGTCTCGACCATGTTGATTTGCATATTCGTTGTCCATGAATTCCGATGAGTCGATCTCATCTCCGAACTTTTCTTCTCTTTCTTTTGCCAACCGTCGGATGTCGGTTCTCGGCTTTTCCATGGCATCTTCTAGCGGAGCTTTCTGTGTATCTTTGTGGTTGTCGTACGATGGTTGCCGGGTCCTTTTTCACGAGTCCCCTTCATCGCGGTAGCACTTTCTTCGATTCCGGCCTCCGGCGAGACTTTCTTTCTCGGAGCTGCTTGTTTCGGTCTCAGTTGCCCCGTAGTGGGACGCCACACCATCCTTCTAGCGGCGGAAGGTCTATGACCGGATGGTACATCGGCCGAATCTTTGGAAGGTGGTATCCTCCTGTCTGTAATCACGATACTACGACGGGCGGGCTAGCCTTCATTCTCTTGCTTGGCTTTTCTATCATGACGGCGGGTTCTACTCGGGGCCCGAGACGGGATTTGGCCGGCACCCGCCCTATCCTTCGTAGAATTTCCGACACGGGGCAGTTTTCCTTCTTTGCTAGCTTTTCTACCAAAGTTTGCGGTCGAGCGAACGGCGTAGTTCTAGTTCTTTTCTTGCGGTATCGTTGTAGTATGCGGGTCGAGGTAATGTGGCGGCAATCTTGCGAACATTCTCCTCATCCTCTGCGGCGGAGAGGGGATGGAACCTGCTTCCTCCCAAAAGTGGTATGTAGTCGAGCGGTGGTGTATATTACGGTAGCGGTGTATATTACGGCAGCTGCGGAATTTCCTCGGGAAAGCGATCTCGGCGGCTACGGCTTCCACTGGCGATCCTTCTATTTCTATTTCTTCTTTGGGTCTTTGTCGGCGACGGAATCTTCGAGCTGGACCCGATTTCGAAGACGAGAAGGTCTTACGGGAAGATCCAGTACCCTCCGCGGTAACGGGTTTACCATAGTTCGGATTTCTTTCCCCTTTGATTTGGCGAAGTCGGGGTAGGTGCGAAACGACTAGACCGGTGGGGGTAGTGAGAGCGGTCCTCCTGCGGACGGCGGTACTCCTCCTAGTCGGGACCCTTTGCAGGGGAGGAAACTCTTGGGTCGACCTAAGGTTGAACTCGAGCGGTGGTTCCTCGGCTTCGGATACCTTGTTCGTCGGTGCGAAAGGGAGACGTCGGTGACCTTGACGTTCGTGTTTTCGAATCCTGTCCGAATCGGATGACCCCATTGTCGGGCGGCTCATCCTTATAGACGGCGAAGTCCGGTCCGTTGGTGAAGGAGAAAATCGGTTTCGGGGCTTCCATTTCTGCGAGGTAGATTACGGTTTGTCGGTCCCGAGTTATGCTTCTTTTCTTTAGGACGAAAAGAAAGGAATTGAAAAGAGTCAGAACTCATTCTTTGTTCATGTATTTATAAAAAGAATCATTTGTTAAAAGAATCACTTATTAGAGGGTTTGTTTATTTAGAACGGAATGTTCGAAGGTGTAGAGAAGGTAAGGAATCCGATTCGGAAAGGAAAAGAAAGTCTTAAGCAAGACTTCCCGAGCTCGAAGGATCACTCCTAAACTAACACTTATTGGGGGTCCACCCCACCTCGGAAATGAGGTAAAAGGATCTCGGAACCTCTCTGTTTAGGGGTGTCTAAACGGTGGCTCCTAAATCCGAGAGAATGTTGGCTATACTTGTTCGAGATAGAAATGAACATAGTATTCCAACGGAAAGAAGGGTAGTTTGATCCATTAGGGACATGGATACACTACTGGATTTTGAAAGCGAGATTATTTGATTATAATGGAGAGAGGAATATTCCCCAGTGGATCGCAGAAATCTGTCGGCATTATTTTTAGGTCGTGTTTTATTTTGAAGAGGGGTCGCTTAAAAGAAATATGTCGGCGAATTTTTAATTTAATTAAAATAAATAATTTGAAAAGTAGTATTTGATTTTTAAAATAATTTTAAATTTGAAGGTTTTAAGATATGAGATTAAACCGATCTCACATCCCGAAATAGTTTATATAAACGAGCACCGCACCACGAGCCGTGTATACTATCCTAAGGATAGACACCGCTGCTTGATGGTGGGGCTTGATTAAATAAACTAGAAGATTAGTGACATCCGTTTGGTACTGCGAACCAATTTTATAAGCACGACAAGTTTCCCAGCTTAATATGAAAACATTAAACGGGGTTTATATTACACGGGTTCTTTAAAATTCCACATAAGGGCAAGCCCCTATAGTTAATTACATCTTAAGTGACGGGAATCACCTAAGAAAACTCTCGATAATAATCGATAATTACTGCTCTCGAAATTTGAAAGTTTAAGGTTTTTGAAGATTGAATTTTGGAATTTCGATAGGGAATGGATCAAATTTTGGAACATTTTGTTTTGTGAATCCAAAGGAAGAAAGGTAGGAGAAATCAGCGATTCGAAGTGAACTTCGATAATTTCCCGACTATCTATCGTTTGGCTTGAATTTAGGAAAGTCTAATGTTTATTTAGATATTTCGATCTTGCCGATTTTAATTAATTAGGGCTTATATTTGTATGATAAAATCAAACAAATAGCACAGAAGATGTGAGGGTTTATTGTCGTATCGGACGACTACCTCGGAATCCTAAGACCGGTTAGGGCTTAATTTGCGATGCAAATGCCTAACGAAGAGTTGAGGATTTATGTTGCACTAAGCGAAGCTACCTCGAAGTCTATGGCTTGGTTGTTTTAATTCTAGGAAAGTTTTGCTTTGAAGTAGACTCGGGTTTTTTGCGATGACGATGGTCGTCTTTGCCATGCATGCTCCGAGCTCCTTGTTGTTGCGAGAGGTTTAGTTTTAGAAATCATAAATCGGGGAGTTGAGAAAAGTGTTTTGGTTTAGAGAAAATCTTAATTTCCAAGTGTTTTTTATGTTTTAATTAAAACAAATCTTAAAGTTGATTATAACGACACAGGTTAAGATCCACGGTTCCATCCTTAGGCATCATTATTTTTATCGGATTCACTTAGTCCGGATGAATTTGCTAAACTCAGTTGAATGAGTTCCACACTTTCATTTAGACCAGTGGGAAATCCCGTTAGCAACACGTAGGTTACATCATCCGAGGTATTCCCGATCATCCAACGGGACGTTTTAATTTAGTTGTAATTGTAGTTTTGTGTTACGTTTGTGATTAAATTTTGAGTTGTTTTATATTTTGAAATGTTGTGGCGGTGAATTTTATCTTGCGATGACTTTTAACTTAATTTTGGTTTCGGTTTTAGGGGTCTATCCTAAAGGTGTGGGTTTTCATGCAACAGTTGTTTTATCATGCAGAAAAGTAAAATGCATTTGCGATAAAGTAAATTGCGAAAGTAAATTGCGAAAGTAAATTGCAATAAAATAAAAGCGTACACGGAGGGTCTTCCCGTCATCCCAAGCTGCACTTAAAACACAATTAGAATATTTAAGCAAGTTCCTAGGTAAAGGCTAAGGGAAAGGTTATGGTTTTCTACCAAATTCCTAATCCTATAGCTAGTCAATCTCTATGACGTCTAGGTTCTTTGTGTTTTGGTTTAAGGACGATTTTCTTCATCGAAAGAATAATCAAATTCGATTGTTCTTATAAATATCCTATCATATTGAGGAAGTGCTTAAGAAGGATCTTAAACATCTTTTCGATATTTCTAGGATTGTTTTAAGTCGAAATGAATTTAATTATATAAATGAATCGATCGTCCAGAGGTTTCGAAGTCTTGTTAACTTGCTCGGTGAACTAGGACATTTGAATATCCTATGAGTGAAGTAACACTTCATTTAATGTTTTATTTAGGAGTTATAATAACTAAAGCTTTCGAGGGTAAATTAGTATTGAAATGATTTGATTTAAGTTAAAGAGTTTAAATTTGGAATAGTGTTGAAGTTGCTTTATATTTAGTTTAATTTAATTTAATTTGATTTGATTTAGTTTAATTAATTTGATTTAATTTAATTTAATTTAATTTAGTTTAATTTAATTTAATTTAATTTAATTTAATTTAATTTAATTATTTAATTTAATTTAATTATTTAATTTAATTTAATTTAATTTTAATTATTTAATTTAATTTAATTTAATTGTTTAATTTAATTTAATTTAATTATTTAATTTAATTTAATTTAATTTTTAATTTAATTTAATTTAATTATTTAATTTAATTTAATCTTAATTTAATTTATCTTTAATTTACTTTATTTTTAATTTTAATTGAAATTTCGAAAGAGTTTAATAATTTAATTAAGTCTTTTAATATTTTAAATTTGAGTTATCATTTTAATTAAAAATTGAGTATTAGTTGATATAATTAATTTAGGGATTTTTAAATTAAAGAATAAATCTCTTCCTAATAAAGATCCCTTATTTTAATAATTCCAATTTTATTATTCTTCCAAATTTAATCTATTATTTAATTAAAGTTTAATCATTTTAAAATTATTTAATGGGTTTCTACCCTTTAATTATTTAAATTTCAATCATCCAAATCAGATTAGGATCAAATATTTTACTTGTTGACTTTTTATTAAACCTAAAGTTTTAATTAAGGATTAAAGATTTTAATTACCATTTTACCCTTTAAGCTTAATAATTTCATAACTCACTAAATTGAACTCAAATGAACTTGAAATTTTTATGTGACTTCACTCATATGTCAATAAAGACATGAGAGGAGAAAATGTGATTTTTCTGTATTTAATTTATTTATATAATTATTTTTGGTGGAAAATAGAGATTTTCAAGGAAAATTTGATAACATGACCAAGGGAAAGTTTCTGTCCTTAAGAAAATTAGGGGACATTCCTAATGACCAGAGAAGCACTTGGACCAATTTTGGTGATTTTTTGAATTATATTATTTTTATTATAATTATTTTGAGTTTTGGAGTGTTAATTAATTTAAAAATAAAATAAATGTTGAAAAATGGATTTTATATTTTTCAAAAATCTCTCTGATATCAAGGAAACCAGAGAATCAAATTTTGCAATTTTCTGATTTTTCTATGATTTATAATAATTATTTTAGTGAAAATGCTAGAAAATACATTTTTTTTAATTTTAAAATTACCCTAGGGCTTTAAAATTTAATATCTCACTAAATAGACTTAGGAAAAATGTGGGATTTGTTCCTAAGTGATTAAAATTCAAAATGTGACATTTTGGTGAATTTTATTATTTTTGTGATTTTTATTATTTTTTAATTATTAAAAATATTAAAATATTATTAAAAATCAACTTTTTTAGAAAATTGAAATTTTAATTTTCTTAGGTTCCCCTGATATCAGAGAGGCTCCAAAACCAATTTGGTGAATTTTTAAAAAGTATTTTAAAAGTTATGAATTTTTAAAGTTTAAAATGGCTAAGTGGCTTAATCAGCCCAATTAGTGGGGCTAACGAGTCCAATTGACCTCAAATTTTTATGGTGGATTCCTCTGATCCTAAAGGTCAGTGGAGAATTGATTTCAAGTCAATTTGATACCTGGTTAACTCTAATTAATTAAAGACCTATTTTGGGTGTTTAAGCCGATTAGGGTTAATGCGAGTGAATTAACTCGAAGTCCTTATTTTTCCTAGGGTTCTCTGGTCATAAGGAACATCACCAAATATTTCTAGAATTTATTTCACAACATGCTAATTTTTGGAATTAAAATACTCGAAAACGACAACATGCATTTGAAAAATAAATAACTTTTCACGAGAGATGGCCTCGACCTTGGAAAATTCGGGGAATGTTCCCGAGTTCGGAGGCTTCAAGCTCTATGGTCTCATGCCATGGTGAATTGTATACATGCATGGAGAATTAAATGTATGCGAGAGAGTAAATAAATCATAAAAAATAAAATACTTAATGAAATTAAATGATTTCTTTTCACATTATTCTCCTCATTCGGCTGAGCGAGAGGGTATTTTTATTTTATTTTTGTGATTTTTCTACACAGAGATATGGATTTTTGAAGTTTAGGGAATTAAATAAATAAGAAAATACCACTAATTTTCTATTTATCACGCGGCGC